>OU026069.1:16250000-17500000 GCA_907269065.1 Crocallis elinguaria
TTAATGTTATTTGGTAACGAGACGAGCTGGCCGTTTGCCTGATGGTAAGCATAACGCCGGCCCATAACACTTGCAGTGCCACCCAGAACTTTGAAATATAAATGCCTGCGCGGCACTGCAGTGCGCTCGTTACCCTGAGACTTTAGGTATTAAGTCTCATAAGCCCAGTAATTTCACTGGATTACTCTGCTCATCAAACCGGAACACAGTAATGCTTGCACATTACTGCTTGGCGGCAGACTTCACGAGCAAAGCGGTGGTAACAACCCAGACGGACACTCGCAGAAGAGTTAGTCCTCCCACTAACCACTACCTGGTAACGGTTAGGTTGGTTCTACCACCTGGTAATGGTTAGGTTAATTCTATAATAGCTGGTAGTTATATACTATTTCAATACTATAGCTGAATACACTATCTACTGAAATACATTAATATTATTCTTAGCATGAGGTATGCTGTACATTTTTTGACTTCCTTGTTTGCTCTGAAACTTTACAATTTTATTTTTATTTTCGACACTAAAGTAGGTATTTATTAGAATGTTGGTTACTTTTAGAATACTGTACAGTGTACAGTAACTTACAAGAGATCGTCATTTACCCTCCCTTATGCGTCTTGCAACCCTCTGATGTAGAAAATGACCCTTTTTTATAGTTTTAAGAGAGTCATCAATACTCGAACGTAAAAAGGGTGTCTTCTAATGGAGTGGATGCAGAAACGTGATCCATTCGCCAATCGCCATAGGGATTTAGCAACTGACAGCTGTTTGGTGATCTGTCACTTTTGACAGTGACAAGTGGTCTTAGATTTTCTAATACTTTTCAAGTGATTTAAACGATGACACACGATTGATTACATTGAAACTTTGTGTTTTTAGCATAGTGATCAGGTGAATCTGTCCAGTCTTTTTTTTATTCTTGATAAGCTAATGTTTGAGAGTATCATGTATCTGATTTTAAGTGATGATGTGGTCGCAGATGGTCCTTATCATCGTCATGATCAGCCAAAAGACGTCTACTGCTGAACATAGGCCTACCCCATAGAACGCCACTTGGATCGGCTACTCGCCTCTGGCATCGTCCACCTCCCCGCGGTATTGACTAGGTCATCAGTCCACCTAGTGACCTACAGTGAATACGCTAAACCTTGCTAGGGATGGCTCTCGAGTACAGCTGGAACACACTGATAAGTGCTTGGCAATAGATATGCCATCGGCAATGGGTGGTTGCTAGCCAGGTGCATAATGCTCTACAACCATTTAAAGGTTACTTCACGATATGTTTCTTCACTGAGAACTAAACTTGTTTGGGATCGAATCATCGATCTACTGACTAGCTATTAATGTGGCTCCATTGAAATGAAGGACAAATTATTTTTATACTAAAGGTAAGTATGTAAACGACCAGCTCGTCTCGTTACCAAATAACATAAAAAAAAAAGTAGTACCAGATTGATCTCTCGTATGCAAAGTTAGGTATGCAACAATCTCAAGTTAGCGTGCACGCAGTTGTACAGACATTCACCGTGTAATATCAGAAGTTAGTGGCCCTTCACCATTGCTCAATAAGGACATCACATTAAGTGACTCTACGGTCAAAACAAACCGGCGATCCCCTTTCCATAAGAAAACAAACACAGACGCTCAAAATGCAGACCCGGTTGCATCCACTACGACTCCCCGGAGACATCATAAAACGAACCCTAGCAAGACTCCCCCAAATTTTCGTACTGTTCCAACATTGCCGCTCTTCCCCTATTTCCAATTGTAAACATGCGGCTTGGGAACACAATGTCGCATGGTTTAAGGTTGAAATTTGTCCGTTTTAAAGTTTTGGTTTGTTGGTACTGAAACTCAAGTTTCGAAATGTTACAATGAAGCAAGTAATTTAATTGATGACGAGTTCGATTTACGAAAATGGATGGTTCTCAAATTAAAAATGCGTTCGGAAACATGTTTCCTTTCAAGATCTCTATTGAAGTCCCCCAGTTTTTTTATTTCGTTTGGAAACTTTTAATGGCTGAAGGCTAGGTTTGTAGAATGAAAAGTATTGGCTTTTGTGTTTCAGGGCGCGAGTCGGTGGTTGGTACTTTAGAGGTTTCCATTTTACGATATTTTGAATTAATCTATACAAATAAATAAAATTGAAGTGACTGTTTGTAAAGTCAAAATAACAGCTTTTTACCAAATGCATATAAAAGTATATATATGATAACTACAACAAAACAACCATTTTTAAAATTTTTGTCGGTATGTCTGTCTGTCTGTTTGTTTTAAGTAATCTTCGAAACGGCTGGGCCGATTTTGACGGGACTTTCACTGGCAGATAGCTGATCTAATAAGGAGTAACATAGGCTACTGTTATTATAGAAAAAGAATTAGGGTACCGCGCAAAACAATAAAAACCATGAAATCCAATATCTCCACGCGGGTGAAACCGCGGGCAGCAGCTAGTGGACAATAAAATGATCTCCCCATATCATAATAATAATAAAAATTCCGTTTTTCAAAAAGTAATACAACAAACATTGCTGACTTCCAGTAGTAGACTGACCCCCTTCCGGGATTACATACCAATTCAAACTCAGTCTGTAGTCGACAAATTTATCGAACCGACTTCCGTACTCGCGCCGCTGTACAGACATCGCTTTTGTAATGACACTGCCACTACAGAAAAAAAACGTTCAAAATAATAATTCAAGCGCAAGCCCCACGAGCCACAGAAAAAAAGCTGAAAAATATTTTACTACTCCCTTAATTTTGACCTAAAAAGTGAATACCCAATGACTCACTTTACAACCGCTTGTAAAACGCAACTCGCGGAGTTCGTATGACGTCACTCAAGTTCGGGGGTTGATATCACCCCCCAGGGGCGAATAAATACGACAAGTTTATAGCTGAGCGTTACCAACTGTGCGTGCAGATAACACTATTAGAAGTTTTTTGGGGTAATTTTTTTGATATAAACTGGCAATCTAGTAATGGCGGCTTCGATCTGGGCCTTTGCGTAGTGTATGACGAATCGATTGGAAATGACTCGCACGAATTATTGTTAGAGTACTTTAAAAAAACTTGAATGCCTTACTGCGTAACTCAAGCGGCAGCTTTATAAAAACAAAGACCTGGGTGGCTTTGCGTTCTTTGCCCTCAGACATTATAGGTATTAAGCCTCATGAGCCCAGTAATTTCACTGACTACTTCATTCATCAAACCGAAACACAGAGTTATTGCTTGCAGAACAGCAGCAGACTATAAGCTGCCGCCAATCAATAACGCTTTGCTCATGTTTATTCGTTAGTGGTAGGACTAACTCTTCTGCGAATGTCCGTCTGGGTTGTTACCACCGCTTTGCTCGTGAAGTCTGCCGCCAAGCGGTAATGTGTTTCAAAGTTCTGGGTGGCACTGCAGTTGTTATGGGCCGGCGATATGCTTACCATCAGGCAGTGGACCAGCTCGTCTCGTTACCAAACAACATTAAAAAAAATGTAGGTGGTACCCACCTGGACACTCGCAGAAGGATTGAGGTTTCTGTGTAGCTTATCTCTTTTTTTTTTTGGTTTCCCGGGGAAATGCCTTCACGCACATCTCCGCACCCGGGGGGCTGCGGAGATAGTGTGGGACTCGCCGCCTGCCCACTGCACAGCGTCCTACCCACTAAAACCACCGGGTGTTTCCTGTCGGCTCAGCATTCGGACGAGGTCACGGGCCCGTAAACACACTTCTCGCGACCCCGTCAGCCGTCGTCCGTCCTCTAGGACGGACCCGCCTCGCGGGGAGAGGAAACTCCCCCGCACGGCTCAGGCGATGCGCCGGAACACGAACGCATCGCCTCCACCTCGGGATGGCCCTACCTAAACAGGTGCGGGACGCCGGATGCCCCTGCATCCGGCACTCCGGGCCCTCCCAGTGGAGACGGGGAGCGTAGAGTACCACGCCCCCTTCTCCATGCTCTTCAGAGCATTCTCATAACCCCCATCCACCACGGGTACAGCTAAACCGCTTATAGGATGGGGGTCCCTCCCGTCCGTAGTTGACGCGCTGCCAGCGGGAGCAGGGGTGCTCCTTTACCCCTGGTCCCACGCTGGAAGACAGCGTGCCCCACCTCTTTAACCCCGATCCCAGACGACGGCCAGGGCGCGCCGGTCAGGACGGGTTTCTCTCCACCTGGTCGCGTCCATTTTTTTTCCCTGGTGCGCTGCCAGCGGGAACAGGGGAGGATCCCTCCCCCTGGTCCCACGCTGGAAGACAGCGCGCCCCACCTCTTCATCACCCTACCCGTCCCTGCGGCCTTCGAGCCCCGCACAGCCCTTGCGCCCCGTCCGCTGAGCCCTCTGCTGACCCATTCACAGGGGCACGCGGAGGGGCCCACCTCGCCGGGTTATTAGCTACCTGTCAGCAACCTCTCCGGGACCGAAATCAGTCAACCAGGAGAGGTTGCTGACAGGTACCCAGGATGCACCGCGTGGAGGTTACCCGGCAGTACCATAGCACCCCTGTGTAGCTTATCTCTAACTTAAGCTTAGACAACTCGAGTTGAAATGTAAAACGTTTCATGTACCTACGTGATGTAAACGCCGTGGCAAGTTCCTATCTGCAACAGTTAGACTTGTCGCCCGCGGCTGTTTGAAACCACATCAAGCAACCACACCTCCCTTCTCCCTCTATCCATCAACCACGAACAACCGGCTGATAACGCCATTCAGACAAACTCGGCAAAAAGTGACGAGTAACGCACAAATTTAGTCGAAGCGTGACATATCATCCGTTCACTGGAGCCAGTGTTGCTAACTTTGTTAGTTAGGCAGTTCCTATCTATACAAATAAATAAAATTGAAGTGTCTGTTTGTAATATCAAAATAACAGCTTTTTACCAAATGCATATGAATACGGCACCTATAACAAAACAACAATTTTTTAAATTTTTGTCTGTCTGACTGTTCCAGCTATGATTACCAGTACCTATCCACGGTATCAGGAACTATTTAATAATTACAAAACATGTCAGGATTCTAACGATACCACATATAATCGTTATAGTAGAATAAAGAAACTCACATTTATACATGAACCCGGAAAACCTTATGTACCTTTTTAGGGCAATCGTATAAAAAACGGAATTTAAGTTATGTCCCTATAGTAGGGATTTTCCCATCTGCCAGCTGGCAATACTAACCAACGGCGGTAAAGGGTTAAAAATCACTTGGCATCAATCCCCGTTCGGCTGTTATCAGCGACCTCCGACCCCGGTTATTGTTCGGTACAACTTTATTGTCGACTAGTTTGGGGACAGCAGATAGATGGGGATGCTGTGAGGGATGGACTTAGGGTCTGTTAGTTTCAAAATGTATTTAGGTAGACACTTTTTTACGTAACTATACGGCGGGGAAAAGAAAGTTTATAATGGTAATCTCTGTGTTTACAACTAGATTCTGCCTGTGGCTTCACACGCGTAAGATCTGGATTTTATCCTATAGCCCTTCAGGGCAGGCACTGAGGATGTAGCAGAAACTTTTTCTGTAGCAGAAGGTTTTCGTGAAAGAATTTTTAGAATTGGACCAGTTTCAGAGATTAGCAGTAACAAACAAACAAACTTTACCTCTTTATGATATGAGTTTCGAAGTGCCTTATATATATATAGTGCCTATATATGTTTGTTTGTTTAGGTCAAACCTTACAAGACCCACGTGTTGACCCAGATAGATCAATACAAAAAAAAAAGTACTTAATATCTGTTACCTAATGACTCAGGTAACGAGCGCACAGTTATGGTCTCGCGCTACGCTTACCATCTGGGAAACGACCGGCTCGACTCGTAATTCAATAAAATAAAAAATAGTAAAAAAATATTTATATTTCTTTTCTTTATTGGAACAGTAGCGCAGGTACGGAACTTTACAATTCGAATCGATAAAAATTTAAATTAGAGATAGGTTCTTGATTTTTTCGAAAACGAAATGTAGCCGAATCTACTTTCTTCAATATGAAGTGAATATTCGCATCCCACAACTCGAAGACTGGTTTATGGAACGAAGACTATTTTAACATATATGTATGAATGGTTTTATCGTCGTTCGTGACTGTTTTTACACGAAAATCACTTTGCGAAATTAGTTATTCGGTCAATGCAATGAAAATTGAATAACAGATAACAAGTAAAATTTGTCGTAAAAAACTAGTTTCGAAGATTAGTTTTCGTACTCGGGAAAAAGGTTATGTTTCGTTTTCGGCAAAAATCAACAACGTCCTACCTATTTTTAATTTTATCTTATCGAACTGTTAATTTATCGCTCGATATGGATCGAAAAGTCCCGTACTTGCGCCACAGAGTCGAAAATATAAAACGATGAACGACACATAAAAATAAATAACTTGGATGCAGAATGCACTCATAAATCGATAGCGCATAATATTCCCCAAAAATAAAAATGCCCGAAGGAGAGTAGGGTATAGGTATTGTGGAATGTAAAGTGGTTAAAATTGCTCGGCTAGGATTTATGGGGGCTTTGGGAAATATGATAAATGATTTCTGAAGGTGTACTATATGTGGAGGGTGTTATTAAGTTTTAGAACTATTATTAATGGATCGTTACATTTTTTCGATTGTAAATGTATGTAGTTGTTAAATGTTTCGCGACGATTTTGTGATATTTATTATTATGATAATGTATAACATCAATTATTATGTATATCCAAAGTCCTAAATATATACCTCATCGTAGTCGTTAGAACACTCCTGAAGGTTGGTGTAACTATTTTTTGACCAATGTAACTCCTAAATATTTAGGCATCCAATTTAGGCGTCACCTTGGGTTGGTGAAAACGGGCATATGTCCAACCACCTGGCAAAACCACCTTTACACGATTTGGAGACTTCCAGAATAGACTTTCTATACTATCAAAATAAATTCCCAATGACTTTGAAAGTAACTGATCAAATTAGCTTATCTACATTAAAGCTTACATTAACCAAATTAAATATTCGCTTCATTAGCCTTTTAATATTTTTTAAGATTTAGTGCTAAGGACGTCTCGTGAAAGGTTTGCGTTTGCTTTGATCAGCTGAGAGCAAATCTCGTAGACGCTGATTTATATGATTAGATTAATGCTGAGAGACGCGTCGTCTGTAACAATTATTTTTTTACTTATTTAAAGTTTTTGGCTTCAAGATTTTTTACTTAAAGTTTTTTAGGTTGAGCTAGCTTTTTACAAGACTGCCGAAAGAATGAAACGGGCGTGACAGGCAAAAGACGAGAGGGTCATTTATTTGCCTGATGGCAAACGTAAGCTTATGCTTTGATGGCAAAATTGCAGTGCTATACTCGATGCGGTAGTGCATTAAGACATTAGGTATTAAGTCTCATAAAAGCCAAGTAATTTCACTGACTACTTTGCTCATCAAATTGGAACACAATAATGCTTGCACATTACTGCTTGGTGACAAACTACACGAGCAAAGCCCTAGTACCTGAAAAAATATTTCTTAAGTCACACAATAGTGAAGTTCCTGTTACTATTACTTCAATATATTAAAGAAAACACAGATATGTATAGTATGACATGGACATAGAATTCGACATGCGGTGTATACTCTCAAAGTGGCTATTATGGGGTACAAGCGGCGCGGCTTACACAACACACGAAATAGTTCCCCTAACTATATGCACAGAAGTTCTTCAGCGTTCTGCATCCAAATTACCTTGGGGAATACCCGCACGGTTGTAGAGCTGTGTGGGCGTGGAATAGACAATGTTGTAAAGGATTTTGCGAGCTTATAAAGTATGTAGGTAATGTGAAGCGCCTATAAAGCAATTTGACACATTTTTCTTATTGTCTGATGTCTCACCTGATTTTGAGTGCATGATGATACTTGAAGATGGTAATCAAGCTTAAATTGAAGTGGTGTCTGGCTCTCAAATGCAGAACCGAATGGGTGCTTGGGACCTACAGTCATTTAAAATTAATAAGCGCTTAACATAAAGCAATTTAATTTGATATTTTCTATAAATCCTCGTGTCTGAAATCAGTAATGGGTTCGAAAATCCATATTAATATTATAAATGCAAAAGAGTGTTTGTTCTTCTCTTACGCAGCAAGGGAGCATAGTTATTAATTAGTTACATAAATCGTTTTGTAAACTGGACAGTGACACAAGCTTTTTTCTCAGGGAATGCATCGCAACGCAAGCCTAACTTGTATAAAAAAAACAATTCGTTTGGTGTCACAAGGGTCCGATCTAAGCCGTTAGACAGCCAGTACTGCCAACATAAAAGTAGAAATAATAACATAAGATGAACGGAATAAAGATTATTTGGTCACTTCTAGTAACGTAGGTATATGTCAAAACAAATTCTCTATTCAAGGAACACAAAGGCTTCACGTGTAAGCAAGCGAGCCCTACAAGTTATTATTTAATATTGTATTGTTTTAAACATAGTCCAATATTAATAAGGATGAATACCAATTGAAAAGCCAGTGGATGTACTATATTCGACTTTGTTTTTTAGTATTATCTCGTAACAATATAGGAACGAAACGAACGAGGTTTGGACCAAAAAGTTTGGAGCAAAATCAACCAACTGTTTGTGCTATTTGAAAATTGGAGGTGTTTTTGAATAAACTATTTTTGTTTTTGTATTAGCTCGTTTGTATACTTATACATTCTTATTATGCCACTTCAAAATCCCAACTCTGCTTTGCCAAGCAACACCTCACAATGAGGTCTGCCGCCAAGCAGTAGTGTGCAAGCATTACTGTGTTCCGGTTTGATGAGCAGAGTATCCAGAGAAATTACTGGGCTTATGAGACTTAATACCTAATGTCTCAGGGTAACGAGCGCACTGCAGTGCCGCGCAGGCTTTGTGTTTCAAAGTTCTGGGTGGCACTGCAACTGTTATGGGCCGGCGTTATGCTTACCATCAGGCAAACGACCAGTTCGTCTCGTTACAAAATAAAAAAAATAAAAACTTCAACTTCTTACAGGACTAATTCCAGCAAATCGGTTTGACTGAAACCGACTTGATCAAGTGCGGTTTTATGTTTTCATATCATTTTGTTGATTTAGGTTGGCGTGTCTTAGAGACAATCTAAAGTTTAAGTTTACTTTTGTTGTCCATAAATATTTTTGTAAACATTATATTTATATCACTATCACCTTTCCAAACTCGCACAGCACTACTGAAAACAATAAAACCCAAAACCTAATTCCAAAAAAGTCGTTCCAGCCCGACAAAGACGTTAAGACGTACGATAGGTCGAAACAAACGGGGGACCTCTCAGTTTCCAGGGTCATTAACCAGGAGCCATAATAGAAAGGGTGCAAACTGATCAACTGGAAGCATCTAAATGTTTTTATTTTGCGCCGTTAGGACGCAGAAGAGTCTACAATTTACAAACGCAGTATGGAAAGACGTGCACGAAGTTTTATTTTTATATTACAAAGTAACCAGATGAGCAAGCCTCATTTCCTAATGGTAAGCATATTAGCGCTTGGCTTTTTTTTAAATGTTATTTGGTAACGAGACGAGCTGGTCGTTTGCCTGATGGTAAGCATAACGCCGGCCCATAACAATTGCAGTGCCACCCAGAACTTTGAAACACAAAGGCCTGTGCGGCACTGCAGTGCGCTCGTTACCCTGAGACATTAGGTATTAAGTCTCATAAGCCCAGTAATTTCACTGGATACTCTGCTCATCAAACCGGAACACAGTAATGCTTGCAAATTACTGCTTCGCGGCAGACTTCACGAGCAAAGCGGTGGTAACAACTCAGATGGACACTTGCAGAAGAGTTAGTCCTACCACTAACAAATCTGACTCCGTTTAGCTACCACGCTTCAATACTTCATTGACAGCAAATGTTTGATAGCTCTAATTTGACTTGTATTACTGTTACTATAGCAATACGGCACAGATTTCCTAGTAGTCACTGGGTACGTAGAGGGCGTCGTTAATTTGGTAAAAAGGCCAGCTTTTTGAGAAGTTCTGTGACAATTTAATGCTCTCTAATGATAGGGGTGGACGCCTTTCCTGTTTTTTAAGTGATGGATGCTTGGGATCCAAGTGATTGATCAGCTTAACGGGACATCCCTACGGCCAACGAAACTAGGTACAAAGATTTTGACTCAGCTAGTATCGTTCGTCTGCAGATCGCATTCCTATAACCATACGGGTTTTCAAATTAAATCAAACCGGTATTTTCTTTGTTTGCGGGTGTAATTTCAATTGGTGGACACCTATTTTGTTCCTTTTCATTTTTTGTTACCTTTTTGTAAAAACAAATGACTGAAGGATGTGAAATCTTTTGTTCGTCTGTGAAGCTAAATTCAAGAACAAGTGAATGCTTGGATCTAGTACTGTCATCCTCGAAGTATATTTCAAGGGATGGAATTGAATACTACTGTTGATAAAGCTAAAGAAACACACGAATACCTCAAAAAAATAAGAAAAAAATAAACATTACTTGACCAAAAACAAAAACAACACATAAAAGAAACAAAGGATAGTAAACAAAAGGACGTGTTTAAAAGCAGAGAAACCTACATATGAAGTGGTATTATATTTTGTATATCCACTTACATATTATATGCTCACGTATTTGATGTCATGATAGTAGATACTTTTAGTAGGCTATGAGACTTACTAATGACGCTTTTAGACTAAAAACCTAAAATTCGAATGTCCTCTTAAACTCTTAACAAGTTGCTTTTCAATGAACAGGATTTTCAATACTCCAAAAAAAACCATACCTACAGCCATCATACCTAACTCAAAAATCCCACCAAACAGAATGCAAGCAATTACTTAAAAACGCAACTCGAGAGTATTCAAGTTGAATGCAAATAAAAACCACCCTATCCAGCAGAACGGGGGTAGAATTAAAATTGTAACGAGTAAAAACTGTGTTTAGAAACATCCCAGTGTTTGGGGATGAAAGTATTGTTGACTGACTTTCAGCGTAGGATAAATTGCATGGTAGAGAGTTATGATAATATGCCCGGGACTTGATGAAGAGAGAAAGAAAGTTATAATAATCTATATTATACTTATAATAAAACTATAACTGTAACAGGTCCGATTTCATTGATGAACTTTTTTAAAGTTTTTATTTCTAGTTCGTATATTTACTAACTTAGTGCCAGAATGCTAACGAATGCACAATACTTAGTCGTTTAACTTGCCTATAGTAAAGATATTATCAAGTAGCAGTAATTTCAAATTAAAGTTTAATTATGTTAAACAAACAGACGTATATTTGCCTATTGGAATAGAAGGCACCCCTTCGTCTATAAAAAATAATTGCTTCCTTTTATTAATCCCTGCATAAATCATTGTTTGTTAAAAATAATATTCATCGTAATATTTATTTTTTAACACGCAATGTTTTAATATTTTCCTGTTCCTTTTACATCTTGTCTTTTCCTCCGTATGGTACATACTTTGAGGAATTACAACATAAAGTCGAACATGCCTAAAATCAAACAAGGCTTAGACAAAAGGTATTCGTTATCGATTGTGCAAAAGTCAATAATATAGGGTATATCTTTTATTTTCAAACCCTTCCTTTAAAAAGAGGGAGTGAAACTAAAATTAGGTATAGGTTTTAAACGCCAGAATCGATACCAGCCTATCTCTTATCTTTTGCGTTTCTCTTAAGTTTTGTTACATACCCTTTCCATTTATCAAATCTTTGTCTGCACAAATAATTAAGTCCACTCGTGTTATGTACATCTACATTCACCAAAATAATTTATTTTTTTGGTGATGTAACTACAAGTTTACTTTTTTCGGATTTTATCCATTGCTTGCTCTATAAGACATAACTTCCTGCTAAATTTCATGATTCTAGGTTTTTGATTCCCTTGCGAGTGCGGCATAAATGGCCGTATCGTTTGAATGCGTTGACTTAGAAGTTTAATTTTTTCGCAGCTCCAAGGGATTGCAGACATGAGAATTGGATACTAATTTTAAGTTGATACCTCCACACATACTTGAGAAAAAGGGTCTTGACAAACAGACGGACCACGAAGTGATCTTATAAGGGTTCCTTTTTTCCTGTTAAGCTTAATTGAACACAGGCACAGGCAATATACAGTTCACGATAGACCTTCTAAACCAAGCTAATGACCCGTTTAAATATTGGTTAAAGTTTTAATTTAACACCGCATCGCTGAGTTATCGCTCGGAAAATTGACGTACCGCGGATAAACTACGGCTAACCAAGTTTCGACTAACTTGCTTTTTAATATGGGAAGAGTTTTAGTGTTAGGTACACTGGAAGTTTGAGGGACTTTTGTTCTTAGTGGTTTTTTATATAAATAGAGCCAAGCGGAAGTAAATATCGTAGTACCGATATGAAATGGGAAAGAAAAATATAGTGTTCATAGTTCAAAGTGTACGTAAGAGGTATACGACAGGCCTAATTAAAAGTTGTTTCATTGTCGACCACAAATGGCCACTAGATTACATTATAAATATTCCCAATGAGCACCAGTGCTACCAAAAGACCTTGCTTTTTGCTTTTAGCTGTCAAGTGGGAGCTGGAATTAAAAAGAAGCCCGACTTTATTAGATCAGGGTGAAACAACGGGGTATCCACTTGGTCCTGCCACCTTGTAACCCATCTGGCCCTACCAACTTGTACCCAGGACTTACAAGTTGGTATGGCCAAGTTGAATGGCCCGAAATTATGGTTTATGATCTTTATTTTTATAATTAACTAAAGTAAAATACATGAACGGCTTTGGAAACACCTGACCAGTGTTGTCCGTTTCGAGATGGAGGATATAAATAAGAGATTAAGAGAGAGAGAGAGAGAGAGAGTGAGATTCTTGAGGGCCTAGACAAATTGCATCGGCTTCGAAGCGATTCTACATTAGTAAAGTTTGTATGAAGTTGAGATATAATTTACCATGATAAATATTTCTTGATTAAAACTTTCGTAAGTATTACTCATATTTATATGTATTTAACCGGATTCACTTACGGTCGAGCAATCGTCGCGAAGCTCGGCTGTACCACGTAAGTGAATCCGGTTAAATACATATAAACATGATAAATATGTTGAGATAAGTCAATTCCCTCTATTATTGACTTTTGTACTATCGTTAACTAATACCGTTTGTCTAAGCCCTGTTTGATTGTATGCGTGTTTGACTTTATGCGTATAAATCCCCTTTGATCTTCAATGTTGCAAGTGTAAAGAAAATAAATTCAATAAATTATTTTAATTGAGCTTAAATTAAACTGCACAACACCTCTTTACCACCTTCTTTTCTTCTTCTTTTTGTGGCTAGCTAGAGAGCAGATTATACCGTTTAGGTAGCCATACGAAGTTCAACCTTTCACCATCAATCATGATCGACCCATGTGTCATGATAATTCATAGGGGCACGGAACCCTGTTATATGACATCTTAATACTGTTAAGAAGATAATCGATTCACAAACGAGGGCGGTGCAGCACTAGTTCGACACGCCCCCCCCCTCCCTAGTTCGAACAAGTCAGTCGTGGTGTCACCGTTCGCGCGAGTTGCTCGTCTTAGTTTAAAAGTAGCAATAAATTACAGTTCGCTAATTATAAAGTGTGTTTTTTGTTTTTGGCTCCACGCGATTTGCATATTTAGCCAGTGTCAAGTTATAAAATAAAATAAATAAAAAAATGTGTGTTTCTTCGTAATAATACAAAACAACAAGATGCCAAATAATAATTCTATATTCCAAATCAAACAGCCTGAACAAACCCTAGCTTCTTATAAAATACTAGTTCCCATCGCTTCAACTTCGCGATCGGTGCGTCGCAATCCACTTTCTTGCTTTTCCTATACTTCCTGAAGAAGTCTCCATCAACTTTGACCCTTGAAAAGAAATTATTTTCTAGTTACTTTTAAATAAGGACGAGAGAAAAAAGTTGTTTGTACAGATAATAATAATAGTATACCTATATATATATGTTGTCATTAGTTGATTCATTAGCTTCGCGAATACCAGTAGGTAAGTAGGCATCTACCATTCAGTGTCAGCATAGTGATAAATTAGCTGGATTTTTCGTCTAAGTTCCAATGCATCAACTTCTAGCATTCCTAATATAAAAAGGGATGGCATTATAAATAGGGTAGTTACCATACATACATACCACCCGTACTTATGATATTGAGCTTTGATAGTTACCTTTGATCACATGTCTCTTGGGATTCTTTGGGATCAGGAACAACTTGGCTATTGCCGCTTAGATCTCGTGGGTAGAAGAACCATCGCTTGGACCCCAGCCCGTCGCTTTTGAGGTACTCTTGGACGCGATCCTGACGCTTCTGCGTGGCTAGGTACTTTGGCGTATTCTTCTTGTGCCTGCTTGCTACAAAGAATAAATAAAATGAATAAATAGAAAAACGTAAATAAGGATAAGTACGTAATAAACTGATTCGAACCTGTCTTCTGGTTATCTATAGAGCCAACGCCTTAACCAACTAGGTTCGAATCCTGTTAGCGCGAAAATTTTAAGATATATATTTATATGAATGCCCGCTAGTGTCAGTTAACACTTTAATAAAGATATTTCATAAATAATTATTATATTATAATTAAATTAAATCTTTATACAAATTTTAAAAATATTTTTTTAACTAAATTAACTACTAAATATAATTAATTTTTAAGAGTACTTTTTTATAAATGATGCCTTAAAGACATGATGATTCTAATTAAAGCAGCAACATCTTTGAACTGCCACAACATTCTCATCTAACTTTCTAAGTATTACGGAAGAATATGTTTCTTAAAAGATAAGAGCTTGTCTAAAGAAAAAGAAAATAAAGTACATAAGATTTTTTTAATTTTTTTTTCAATACTAGCTCTTATAGAATTCGTAATTGATACTGTAACCTTGTGTAATCATCATGCAAGCTCGACGGGGTTACGTCGTTTCGTTATCAAAGTTCCTATGGCCGCCTTCCGACTCCATCATCAGACCACCTTTGTGATATCAATACATTGCATTCTCGTCTGATTTACATATTATATAGGTATGTAAAATTTCGGCTCAATCGAACACCGGAAAATGTGTCAAATTTAGCTTCAAAGGTTTGACCTAAACAAACATACACACTTTGTAAGTTCAATAAAAGCTTGTAAAAAGAAAAAAATCGACGCTCACGTGTAAGATACAACACTCTGAACGCGTCCAGAAAGCCCGGCTCTCTCAAGCTCAGGTCTTTGGCATGACTGCCTGACCGACTGTGACTACGGCTGCGACTCCTCGACTTGGATCTAGACCGAGACCGCGACCGGGACCGAGTCCTAGATCGCTGTCGTTCTCGGGATCTGCTCCGAGATCTGGATATGGACTTAGTTTCACTTCTTGACCGAGATCTGGCCTTGCGCGGCCGTTGCTTGGATCTGCTGGGTCTAAAACAAAAGCCTTATAAGTAATTAATGCTTTTATTTTTTAACCGACTTCCGAAAAAGGAGAAGTGTGTGTCAGGGCGAATTCGGTGGGTTTTTTTTTATGTTTGTTACCTCAGAGCTCTGTAATTTATAAATCGATTTGGAAAGTTCTTTTTTTATTTGAAAGTGTATACTTTCAGATTAGTCCCATAGAAATTGCATTAAAATCGGTTCAGTAGTTTGTCACTGAAGTCGGTTCGTAGCTTTTTAAAGCAATCTTTTCATAAGTTAACTCATCATCATCAGACGGAAGACGACCACTGCTGTACATAGGCCTCCTCCATAGAATGCCACTTGAATCGGATAATAAGTTGGCTATTATAATTAAAAAGAACTTCGTGTAAAGCTTTAAATTATTCAGTGCCATAATAATCATATCTTTATTTTATTTCCACTTACAAAACTAAGTGCTTCGAAAAATCCAAACATAGATGTGACCAGTTTTTCAGCAGGTTAATTAATGACCACTTAACGTAACTTACATATGAACTGAATTATGGCACTAATGCGGAACACTCTTGCAATAAAATAACATTCAAATTCAAAATGATTTATTCATGTGCTCCCAAGGGAGCACTTATGAAGGTTAAAATAAATGATTCTAACAGCGGCTCTCTGTAACGTTCGTCTACCCGAAACACAGACTAAAACTAATGCTGTCTTTATCAGAACATAGTAAATTATTTTAACAATGAAGTCTTCCACATTACACACGTTTACGATTTCAAAGTATACCAAAACCAGTAACCATGATCGTTAAATCACCGTGACCATACCTTCGTCCAACGCGTTCGTTCAGCGGCTCCAGTCCATAAAACTCCCTGAAGCCGTCGCCGTGGTCAGGGTAGTGAGCGTCCGGCGGATGCATCGACGGAAACGGCAGAGGATACGGGTACCCATAGCTGTCCATGTATTAACATTCAAATAATTTGAGAATTTTTCAGATTTTTGATGACACTGACGAATTTTGATTTGTTTTTAATTATACCTGTCAGTGTTTTGTCATTTATGACTTGATGTTCAGACTCTTTTCTGTGTTTAATTAGCATCAAACCTCATTGTTTCCCTATTTTTTCGAGTTGTTTTTGCAGGTTTCTCCATGCAAAGTATTGCAAACTTTCTGAAAAAAGGCCAGCCTAAACTACGTCTTCCGGATCGTGGTCGCCACTCGAGAACCTTTCTTTCCATCGGTTATCATTTCTGCGAGTGATTTGGCCTGCCCATTGCCATTTCAACCTACTAACTTTGAGAGCTATGTCAGTGACTTTGTTCTCTTGCGGGTTTCCTCATTTCGGATTTTATCGCGCAGGGAAACCCGAAGCATAGCCCTCTCCATAGCATACCATTTCAATATCTGGAGTTAAATTAGAGTCAGTTAGACAAAGGAATCCCACTTCACTCTACTCTTGCATCACTTCATTCAGTTTTCCAATTTTTTTGCTGCATTTTCTTGTATTTTTTTTGTCTATTAGGTACTAAAGTTGCCTTTCTCTTAGGAAGACCAA
Source organism: Crocallis elinguaria (assembly GCA_907269065.1). NCBI lineage: Eukaryota > Metazoa > Arthropoda > Insecta > Lepidoptera > Geometridae > Crocallis > Crocallis elinguaria. Next base: position 16,266,939 of record OU026069.1, read on the forward strand.
ATCAAAGCTTAATAGCATTTATTATCGCGCTATCACGATCGGTATCGTTTAAAATAGAAATAAATCACTTTCAAGGCTTCATTATCGAGAAGATTTACGACCCCACCAAATTGGAATCGATATTAATCGAATCGGAATCGAATGGAAAAGGTCCGAGTAAGTCAAGTAACTTGCCGATTCTAAAGAAAGAACAATTAAAGAAGTAAGATAAATTAGGAATCGATGAATGCCTAATGGTTCTCTCCATTAGAGGGTTTTGAGTTTTCTGAATACTTTTAAAAAGAAAATTTTTAACTACTCTCTTTTAAAGTTTGAGCGGGGGAAAAAGATATATGGAAACTGGAAATGGTACTGCGTAATTCTTTTAGTAGCTTTAAGTTGTTAGTTGGTTTGTACTTATGTCACAGAGCAATTGATCAAAGTGATTTTTTGCATAGAGATATAGTTTATGGGCCGGAGAGTAACATCACTCTCTGCCTGGGCTCAAAGTGGCGACTGCTCCGTTTTACGCTACATACATTACTTACGCACCACCGCGTGTTGACCGCGGCTTCTGCACTGAGCACGCAGTGGTTATGAAACTACTTTTTTGAGTAGAGATCGTAGAAACGGCTGCGGTTCGTCTCTTTCGCTATCTCTAACCATGTTATGGTTAGCGCTCGGACTAGATTTCTACCAAGCTCCATAGACGTTGCGTCAATGCGATAAGCGGTGATCGTCGTTTTTCCATGGTGTTCACATGATTGATGCTTATCTATCAATCATGCATTATGTATGCGAGCTGCCTAAGCATAATATCAGCCCACAACCATTGCAGCGTCACTCAGAATTTTGAAACACAAAGGCCTGCGCGGCACTGCATTGTGCTCGTTACCCCGGAACATGACGTATTAAGTCTCATAAGCCCAGTAATTTCACTGACTACTTAGCTCATCACAACAGAACACAGTAATAATTGCAGTAATGCTAATGACATTACTGCTTAATGGCATTAATGCTAATGATGTTAATGCTAGTGACATTAATGCTAATGATATTAATGCTAATGACATTAATGCTAATGATATTAATGCTAATGACATTAATTATAATGATATTAATGCTAATGACATTAATGCTAATGATATCAATGCTAATGACATTAATGCTAATGACATTAATGCTAATGATACTACTGCCTACCTACATAGAAGGACACTAGCAGAATAATGAGTCTTACCACGATGGTATTTATTATGTTCGCTTCCATTTAACCTTATTCTTCTTCCACCCAGTGCTTTTCTTCAACTGCTGAACAGCGGTCTATTCTGCGCTTACTTTTTAATATCCGCAAGTTTTCAGCTCGTTTAGACTCGGCACTTTGTTATATCGACCATTACCGAGTTCTTTAATTGAACTAACGTTTTACTTTATTTTGTAATGGCGTAAAGTTAAAATTGTTTTAGGAAAATATGTTGAACTGAAAAATATCTTAATAGTTAATACCTATACATTATTGCCTATACGAATTACTTTTATAACCATTATTCCATATACTATAACTCTTTATTGTATAGTTTACTAAGACAACAGACCAGTAAACCTATAGACTCCTCTTAGCCAGACACTCCCGCTCACCAACGTTATGTATTATCACAACGTATTCATTCGTCATTTCAGTTTTAAACTGATCAATTCTCATGCAAAACTTGGATTATGCGGGGTCTACGCTTACTGGATAGTGACTTACACACCAACATTATAGGAAAGAAAAAAATACAAGTAGGTAAAATTGATTTAAAAAAAGCGGGAAGAGATTTCAAATATCGCGGTAAGTATATGAAATTTGATTTTCCATTTCTCCACCTTTGTGGGTGGTATCTATCTTTCATATTTATATGAGACCACCTGGAGAAGATAACCTTTCAAATAAAAAAATAAATTTCAGTATCCGTCCCAAATTGATGGATTAATCGGTGAACATACCTACCTACATAAAAATATTTACGGTCGAACAGAGAACCTCCTCATTTTTGTAGTCGGTTAGAGTAGTTTTATGTCTGTGGAACATTTATTTACATGGACCCCAAGGGAGCACTCATGAAAATTAATATAAATTACTAAGGGCTCGTTTCAAGGAGGTATAGACCGATCAAGAAGAATGGCAAGAAACTCTTTTTTTTATGCTATTTCGTAACGAGTCGAGCTGGTCGTTGGTTGGTCGCCTGATAGTAAGCATAACGCCAGCCCATAACAATTGCAGTGCCACTCAGAACTTTGGAAAAAAAGGCCTGCGCGGCACTGCAGTGCGCTCGTTACCCTGAGACATTAGGTATTAAGTCTTATAAGCCCAGTAATTTCACTGGCTACTCTGCTCATCAAACCGGAACAACAGTAATGCTTGCACATTACTGCTTGGCGGCAGACTTGACGAGCAAAGCTGTGGTAACAACCCAGACAGACACTCGCAGAAGAGTTAGTCCTACCACTAATAAACCTTTGTTCTCATACCTTTGGAAACCACTGGTCAAATATTTGACCAGTATAAATCTATACCTACTGTAGGAATAAAGGTAGAGCATGATATGGTGCTGGGTGCTACGCTATGACGTCATGAAGTCAGTGCTACGCCGTAGTCGTCCCAGGAGGGCAATAGCGTTAAAAATTATCAACCAAACCGCTACTAAACCACAATCGCATGACAGCTTTTTGACCGTTTCGTATCGCGCTAATAGTTTTACCAAAAGTTGAGACGTATCTGGATAACAACTGACAGTTAACGCTGTCAAATGAACGGCAATATCGAATTCCACACGCCTGAACCGAAACTAAACCACAGTAGGTATCAAATCACAACTAAACCATAATTGTACGCTGTCGTTTCAAATTAGCGCGATCGGGGCCCAGCGCTACGCAAGGGGAAGACGCGGCGAAGGACACCAGTCCTCATTGAACTACGAGCGATAATACACGTGTCAATTATTCAAACCGAGTGTCTCATTTCTGGACCTAACACTACTTACAATACCTAGTCTTTAGATGTTCCAATTGTTTGTAGTATTTATAAGTTAGCTTGTTAGTAAAGTTTATATAATCACATATGGTTTATCATAACATTACTTTGTAAGGTAATTTAGAATTTGAGGTTGGGTCATTAACATTTGTGACTCCCCTGGGTGTCGTTGATGGTAGCATTATGTAGGCTCTTATACAAATCTAAGTTTATTTCATCAAACTTGTTAGTAGAGTGTTTTGCATTTAATTTGATATTTTCTAATTAATTTATTATAAGAGGTCAAAGAAGAAACTAACTTTAGAATTAAATGCGCGTAGAAACTTGGTTCATATTCATACTAAAATAATTTACTAACATTTGTTAAGTTTTTAAAGTTAAGACTATTGTAAGTATGACTTTGTTAGGTTTGTCAATGAGGCTATTTTTCGTAGTACATCTAATCTTGTTCACTATTTCGCATCACGCATGATCCTGCTGGAAATTTCATCGGATCTCTGGGCTTTCTTCTTGCCCTGGCTGGAGCGGAGCTATAAGAGGCTACTTCCTTCCGGTTGCTGTTGCGATTCCCACAAGCTTCACTGATGATGGCGACGTGTGTAACTTTAGGGCGATACGTGTGAATAGTTTGGCACCCGCTACGCGCTCGGCGAGGACGAGGGCTCCAGCACGAGGGTGGTGCGCGTCCTAGACGATGTAGTGAACACTAAACTGAAAATAGGCATGGGACTGCGTCTCATGTGCAGCAGAATACGCCATTAGACGACCGATTTTCAACTTTAAGGAGGTAACTAGCCAAGCACCTTGCTGCTATGCTTTTCATAACGATGTTTTCCTTTGCCAAATTTTAAATTAATTCTATGATCCAAACCATTGATCTCCAAAATATACCAATACTCATATATTACTTATGGTAGGAAATGGAGTCCATGACTACGTAAAATACATAGCATAAACTTTGACCTGGTTTTTTTCGAACGCAAATTTTACCTACAAAATAAAATAATCCGTCACAAAAGTACGCTGAAAACCGTAAAACTGAATAAAAATACACGGGTATTCACTAACCCAAATTCATTTCGAACCTGGTTTCCTGAGAAATCCTTTCAGAAACATAACGAAGATATAATTAGAGGAATATTCTTTAGGTGCTCCAACGCTTCAATGGACGTGGCGGCGTGTAAAAATAACGTAAAACATAAATAAATTATTTAAAATTCACACTTTTTCGCTATTTTAAACTTTGAGTTTGAACAGTAGAGTTCAAAATTGAAGCACTGTATTTAAAGTGCAGGAATGAAATTTTGCGACCACGTTAAAAAATCTTGCATTCCCTTGCAAGTTTTGTGTAGAGCCGTCAACTTCGTTCTTGCATGCCTTGCTTTGTACAAGTTGTCTTTATATTAGCAGCATAAAATTACACATTCAGTTCTTCATAATATTAGCTAAATTGTTTCCCCTAAATATAATCATATTGTTTTGTTTTTTTATTGTTGTGTTTGTTTTAGTGTTCGTTTTTTAATTTGGCTTGTCTGAAAGAGATCTCCAAGTCTAACACTTAGTCGGAACACAATGATAGTTGTACTAAGCTAAGTTTTATATGTTCTGTTTAGGTGCTTGCTGACAATGCTTAATTTGCCCGGTACATAGCCGAGTGAGTACTAGAAAACGTCTCACCACATTAATCATGGTATTTTACTTTCCTAAAAGCGATGAGATTTCATTGTAGGATTCAAATCCTCGATTTACAGATCAGCAGGTGAAACAAAGTCAGTATGCGTTTCCAAAATTAAATTAAAGCTCCTCTTGAAACATATAGAACAAAACTACTTCAATTTCTCATTGAAATATTTAACATAGGAATCAAAGAGTTTTTTTCTTATAATTTCCGACTCGCGTGGCTTAGCTACAAAAGGTAGTTTACTTTCATACGAAAGGAAAGTTGGTACAATAGTGCGCGTCATTAGAGCGGCGGGTGGCTAAGTGGTATGTTCCCTAAGTGCAGAGAAGTGAGCCCGCAGGACGTTGTTAGTATGGACATTTTTTGGGTTGACACCGACGAATGAAAATTTGGCTAGTTGTGGTTTTTATCATCTGCTATTTTACCCGATTGACGAAGCGAGCGAAGCGAACGAAGTCTTTGTAACAACTGGCCCATTTAGCTTTAATCTGATCTGATGTTGGAACTCGCGTGCAGGTCTATTTTTAAAATAATCATGTTAAATCTTGGTATAGGTACACTATACAGGTTCTAAAATTTCGTAGAATTTGTATGTAGTCTTTGGCTTTTGATTGGAGGGGTATTTAAATATTTTTATATATCTCTTTATAGATGATTAAATTTCCTGTTTTTTTGTTACAAAATATATAATAGTCATCGCTCAAAATATGAAGTATTTTGGGACAAAAAGCCTGGCTATCTAACACTCTGAATATGAAATTTTTTCATCAAGCTTCTATCATGTATCTACGTGTTGTATATTCAGGAAGTCCCAATTGAAACGCAAAACAATGATCAAGCGCATCAAAATTAAAAAAAATCGGAAGAAAATTAATCATAGAGGTACATTGCATCGAATCCAATTCAATTCAAAAAAATCTTTGTCATACAAAGTTCTTGAGACATTTACCAGAATGACCAATCTTCAATTAAAATACAATGTGTGGGTTTTGCACTAAAAGCAATCGCTTTCAGTCAACATTTGGACGGAACGGGAAGCAAAATGAAACTTTCCGTTGCAATATAACATCCAATCAATCAATACCGCAAGAACTAATGAAAAAATGTACATAAACGCACAATTTTCGAAGCCAAACTTCCCTTCAACAGGGGTACCTACTCTGGGGTAGGTACTAAGTACCATCGACAGCTCGCCTCGTTGAGACCTCTCCAGTTCCACCCTACAGTAGTCTTCAAAGTGCAAGATCTCGCCTGTTTCTTTTGATTCCGCACTCGCGAGAACGTTTCTCGAATACGAATTGAGAGTTTTTATCAGTGTTAAAAATCTTTGAAAGTTGAGACCGACCTAATTGACATTTTGAATAATCTTTTTAATTAAGCATGCATATTGATTTTTAACATGTATTATGAGGTGATGTTGGCTCAGTGAGGTCACCCTCCGATCGTTTGGCTGAGAATTTGAATTCTATCCATCTATACATCTTCACTCATCGAAAGTCTGGATGAAATAAACGTGGTTGTCGCAAAGCACATCTGTTACGGATCCATGTTTTCTAACTGGGACTGGATCACTGCAACTGAGATAGTTGTCAAACGCTCACCTATTCAAGGTATACCTAAGTATTATAACTAAACTAGCTGCTGCCCGCGGTTTCAACCGCGGAGATATTGGACTTCATGGTTTTTACTTTCTTGCGCGGAACCCTAATTTCTTTTCTAAAATAAAAATAGCTTAAGTTACTCTTTATAACATCAGTTATCTGCCAATGAAAGTCCCGTCAAAATCGGCCCAGTCGTTTCGGAGATTACCCGGATCAAACGGACAGACAACAATTTTAAAAATGGTTGTTTTGCTATAGGTTCCGTATATACTTTCATACGCATTTGGTAAAAAGCTGTTATTTTGATATTACAAACAGACACTTCAATTTTATTTATTTGTATAGATCAATAAAGATAATCTTAAACTCACTTTAACGAAATCGCGTGTATCATTACGCACATATCACGAGTAACAAAGCCTTTTGGATTCGGATTCAACCCAAACTTCTCGTTCAACCCAAGCGTTCACAAATGATTGCACGTTGCGTCAAACCTTACCCATGTCAACCCTTAACAAGAGCGCGTGGCGTCGCGATGTGTTTGCTTTTCAACTTGTTCAGGAAGGATCATTTTTAAGGCTTAAAGATCATATCTTCAACGCTCCTTTTCAAGATAAATTTATTATATTTTACTAGCACTCTCTTGCATGGGGTAGTTAAAAATAATCGTCATGATTACGAACGCAAAAACGATTAGAGATCATTAAATACTTTATAAGCTGGCATTTGATCTATCTCAACTGATGGTAAGTGACGATGCGGTCGACAATGAAACACGCTTACCTGAAAGCACCAAAATATTCACTCGTGATTTTAAGAGACCCAGGCTATAGCAATTAGGGAACACAGATTCAAAAAAAAGATGCACTCCTTAGCGGTGGTATGCCAAATGAATGTAGAAGCAAAAAAGAATATAACAATATATCGAATTATTTTAAGTAACCAAACAAATTAACCCAGAAAACGTAATCAAGAATCCAATCAGACTTTTTGCTTCTTTTAAATATTTTTTCTCAATCTTAGATAAACAAAAAACAAAAACGAAACGTAATTTCTAATTTACAATAACAAGATTCTAACTATGATGGATAGCAGCAAGTCTATGGTACTTCAGATCAGTTATAATAAATCATTACTGGAGCAACAGGCCGCGAAAATAATTGTTGGCCACAGTTTTATTTCTTAATTTTCGCGTTCTATCCAAAGCTTAATTAGAAAAGATGCCAAAAGCAACAGGTTTGTTTTGGATGGTTGAGGAAAACATTCAAAGATTTAATAATTAGATAAGCTTTACCGGTAGTATTAGGGCTGATATAACAATTAAAGCGTGGTGTCAATATTTCCTTAATTCAATTTTGAAGCTGCTATCAAATCGGATGATCTCAGAAATAGGGATGTTGACTCCATTTTTTTATGATGTTAATCAATTAGTTTACTTATGAGAATGAAATGGCTATATATAAAAACTGAAAATCTAACGCTAAAAACGTCAAAAATAAGAGCCAAAGTCGGGTGTATCTACTGAGCGCTAACACGTTCCATACAAATTGGGCTTAACGCGTGACGTCACATGTTAGACGTAGCCCGTAAAGCTGTACTAAAACATACATTTTCTTGATTTAGACCGTGAAAAACTGCGTTTAAGTACATAGTTGTAATACATTTTTTTATTCATTATTTAGTGGACTTATGCCCGAAATTTATATATCTTCCAGTCGAGATTGAAATCAAACCCGAGTCGTCTAATACCGACGGGTCGATCTCCAATCCGCGTGTTAATAAGTGGTTAATAACACAATTTGATTCGACGAAACGTCAAACTGCAGATATGGTTATTGACATGTTCCGACTGAAATAAACTGTAATTTACGAACAGAGGACAATCCAAAGTTGTGATCCCGACCTCCGAAAGATTCGACGTATTTTTAGATGCCAATCTCGAACCGTGGATGTGTTACTAACAAGCAAAACTTAGAAATTGGATTGTTTTTGACAGTTATACAGCCAAAAACGAATTAGGATCCCTTATTAATTTCGGGCGTTAGTAATGTCATTCAAGTCTTTAATGGTCGAAATAGCTCTCTGGTTTCACATGCCCATGAAAGCACTGCAATTGTTATGGCCCAGTGATATGCTTACCATCAGGCAAATGACCAGCTCGTCTCATTATCATTATAAAAATACACTTTCAACACTTTGAACAAAAAAATAGCTTTTTTACAATTTTACATAAAATAAAACTTTAAATTACAACCATATTTTACGGGTCTCGGCTTTCAAATTAAAACTAAAAAAACACGTTATTTCTTCAACGACTCGAAATTAAACCAAATTTTCATTTCAAACCATGTTATTCCAAACTGGAACCCATTTATCCAACAGAGCAATATAGCCATTAAAAAAGAAATTACACAATTCTCCGACCTCATTGTAAAGAGATTTAGGTATATACGAGTAAGTCTTTCTGTCCGTCGTTCGTATAAATCACGTTACATCTACGACACAAACTTTACATTAATTGCAAAAACCAGTCTTGGAAGCAAAATTAAATAAAAGAAAAACGGCGGGATGCACAATAGGATTGCGTTTGACGACTATCTCACCTGATGGTAAGAGACGATGCGGTCGACAATGGAGTACGCTTACCTAGAAGATACCTCTTGACTCATGACTTGAAAAAAGGTTATGGCGGTCGAGAAACACAGAGTCAACAGAGAGTATCACTCCTTAGCGCTACGCATGACGAATGTAACCAAAACGCTTCGTGCGTAAAAGAGGAATATCCACAATGTAACGATGTCACTTCGCCGTTTGCTGTTGTCTGATTTTAGAAAGGGGAAGGGGAAATTAAATTGTGTAATTCCGCGGCACACTCGCTGAAATGTAATCGATAACAACCGATAAACCTGCAACTTTACGCTGATGTTGAAGACTCTGCAGCCATATGCAGGCCCCAGACACGTGTGCAAACGTACGTTTGCTTGACGAAATAACAACTCTTGCGGCCCATGGGAAAACCACGATCCCCGCTTGACGCATATCGTATCGTCTGGTGTCGTTGTAGTTTTGGCTGGATGGAAATCTAGTCGGCGAACGTTGCTTCGCACGGCACCCGCTTGTACGACCTCCATTCAAAACAATTGCTTCACAACCACTGCGTGCTCAGTGCAGACGCCACGGTAAATAAGCGGTGGTGTGCAAGTGATGTATGTAGCGTAAAGCGGAGCAGTCGTCACTTTGAGCTAAGGCAGGTCTTTGAGCCAATATTGCCGTTCTTGTATATTTCGTGGTTTTGCGTACGCAAAACCATCAAAAAACCGAGAGCCGCGCTTACACGTGTAGTATCTCGTAATCCGCGCTTGATGAAAAAGCATGGATATTCTGACAAGCAAACGTACGTTTGCATAAGGTCTCCCTTAGCATCAACAAGTGAATAGTTGCTGATGAGCCACGAGCCAAGTGACATGCCAAGAGGCATGTCTCTCAATTGACTCCAACTCTTCAAGCAGGTACTTGGCAGAGCCATCCCAGAGATGAGAATAATACTCCATACACGATCAAACTTGTGCTTGATACAATTTGAGCAACTGCTCCGAAGTACTGTCTCACCTTCACTAAGATACTTTTTGGTCACCAACTGAGTGTCAAGTGGACTTTAAAGTAACGCCAAGAACCTCGAGATGGTCAGTTATCAGTACCGCCATACATCCTGGAAAGAAGGAGCAAGAGTAAATTTACTCCGTAGATGAACGTTATACAATACCTACTCAAAGAGTTATAAAAAAATTGTTGATTAGATTAGATCAGAATTAGTGTTGTTTGTTTATATTGTAACGTCCTATTTTTTTTACAAAATATTTAGGCGAAATGATTTACTTTCACATGAATTGGTTGCTTATTATCTATACTGAAACCTTACTATTGGAATAATTATGTCAATTTACACCCAAGCCACAAGTCAAACAAAACGTAGACTTCTGACATTGCTAGCGTATTGAATGACTGGTCACTTGGTGAACGATCGCCCGCAAGTTGAGTTCAACCACGCTATTCATCTGTATTTGATCACTGAAAGTCGCTGAAAGTCATTCATCCACTGAGGTCATTAGAAATCGGCGAAATGGTGTATCATATAATCTCTAAGGCACGTGGATCACCCACAATGCACGAAGAAAGATGCTTCGGCCTGACTGCAACTTTTGTGTTTGAGCATTTTTCAGAAAACTTACGCAGCAACACAAACGGGTGTCGCATCGATGAAGGACATTATACGTCTTGAAGGCAGACGCGTTATTGTATGTAATCATTGATACTGGCCCTGATACTGTACCACCCATAATACTCATTAAATGCGCAGATCAACTATCAACTCCATTGTTTATTCTCTTCAATAGATCTATTACTGAAGGATACATGCCACAAGTTTGGAAGAAAGCTTTCATATCTCCCATTCATAAAAAGGGTTCTAAAAACCAAATAATTAATTACAGGCCAATATCTAAACTGTGTGTCATTGCCAAAGTTTTTGAGAAAATCGTGTATGAGCAGTTATATTCAGCGCTAAGACTTTCACTTCCACTATCTCAGCATGGCTTTCTCAAAGGAAGGTCCACCGTGACTAACTTAATTATTTTAAATGAATTTGTAACGGACTCCATGGAGGGTGGATCGCAAGCCGATGTAGTCTATACTGATTATAGCAAGGCATTTGATAGAATTGACCATCAATTGTTACTTTTGAAACTTCAAATGGCTGGCATCAGGGGTGATCTACTAAGGTGGTTCAGCTCTTATATCGACAACCGTTCTCAAGCTGTAGTTTTGGGTAACTACATGTCTAACTGGATGCGCGTTCCAAGTGGTGTTCCTCAGGGTTCGTTGTTGGGTCCTCTTCTCTTTTTGCTTTTTGTTGCTGATATTGATAATTGTTTCCAAAATTCTACTTTACTTAGTTTTGCCGATGATATGAAAATTTTTAAATCAATTAGCAGTGAGCAAGATGCTATAGCATTACAACAGGACCTTTCTAGGCTAGATGAATATTGTATTAATAATAAGTTAGATCTCAATGTTAGTAAGTGCTCTGTTATGTCGTTTTCACGGAAAATTAATCCAATAACTTTCCCTTACTCACTTAAAAATCAAAATTTAAAACGAGTTTCTGAGATGAGGGACTTAGGAGTTTATACATGATTCAAAACTAACTTTCCAAAACCATATCGCCTCTGTAGTTGGTAAAGCTTCTAGGTCTTTAGGGTTTATAATGAGGTCCTCCAAAGAATTTAAAAGTATTAAAACCATCAAAATCCTCTACAGCACATATGTACGCACCCACTTGGAATACGCATCTCAAATCTGGAACCCTAGATATGCCATTTATATTGACCGAATTGAACGAATTCAAAGGAAATTTATTCGTTTTTTAAACTATAAGACTTTCAATAGGGAGATGAGCTATCTTGAGTCATGCGCTAATTATCATTTTCTCCCCTTAAAATATCGACGGGATCTATCTGACGTTCTTTTGTTAAAGAAAATTCTTGCTCCCTCCATTGACTGCCCTGATCTCCTCAGTAAATTTAATTTATACGCGCCCACCAGATCGTACCGTAAAAGTCCTTTATTATTTGTTCCCTCTGTAGCGACTAATTACCGTCAGAATAGTTTTATCCTCCGTTCTTGTCAATTATTTAATCATCTATGTAATGATATGAACAAGGATCTCGATCTGTTTCATACTAGTTTACCAGTTCTTAGAAGGCAACTCAGTCGTAATTTCTTCAGAGAATTTACTCTGAGTGATGATCAGTATTTGTAGATGATATTATTCATAGTTACTTTAGATTTAATGTACCACTTTAAGTTATCCAGTTTGTTTCTATCAGTGGAGACTTGTAAATGACTTTTGATTTTTACTATGTGTCTAGTTCAATATGTTATTAGTCGATAGTCTTCCTAATATGAATAAATAAAAATAAAATAAAATAAAATAATTGATCAGTTAAAAGAAATATTATACTTTCCACATAAACCCAAACCCAGAGCAAAATTCAAATTCAAAGTTATTTGTTCACAGGGGCCATGCGGCTTCAAGTACCTACCTATACAACTGATTGAGGAATTCATCGGCATTTTTTTTTTAATGTTTTGATAATGCTAACAATTACTTGATTAGATTTAAATTAGACCTTTTTTCTTTTTGCGAAAATTGGAGCCACATCTTCCGAATACGCTTCCCAGCTCTATGTCAGAGAGGTCCCACGACTCTCGCGGCAATCTCAAGAAACACAGTATTACCTTAATAGAAATTTGAATAAAATCAATTTACTACCGCGCTGTGTTCTTTTATCGCCCATAATAGATTACTTCTCAGAGAAAAACAAATGAATGAAACTCACAAACATTGTGATATAAAAACAGTAGTAAACCTCAACACGTTCGATGGCGCACCAACCTCAAAAAACTACATAACAAATAATTAATATAAAATGCAAAATTCTTAATTTGGTGCTTTAAATTATTGCCCGATTATATACTAAAGCGTTTCAAGGTTATTTTTAAAACTAGATACTAACATATTTTCCACGCCTTGAATGAATTACTTCGAGTCGATAGAAAACTATCTGCTATTTTGACGAGTGATTTGCCATGTCTTGTGTTGCTGTTTTATATTTATTTCTCTTTTTCGTACACTGTAGCCTGTGATATGACATTGTGTTTTTTATAAATAGCCAGCTGTGGTACACATTTTACTTTTATGGGAGGTAACGCTGCGGTCAAAGGTGTGGCACGCAACATCATGTGATATTGAATAATTTAATACCTACTTGTTATGAGTAGTTCATACTAAAAGCTTAAGATACCTTACTGCTGTGATCTGTACAGTGACCAGTTCCCTCGCTTAAAACTTCACAAAAAGTGAACAGCTTGAGTTTTGGCGGGAATGCGAAAATGTGCTGTTGTTGATTTTGTGTTATTTACTAAAACCTATGTTTCTTCGAGTGTTAATGTGTAATAATGGTGGATTATTAACCATTAAGTGTTCGTAAACGTGCATGAGTGAAAGGCAAATAGTACAAAGGCGAAAACGTGTTTTTTCGTATTCTATCCAAAACTCCATAGAAGCTTCAGTAAAGTATCCACCGCTTTACTGAAGCATCACTTCGACTTGACCGCGCCTAGACTAAACTTTAACGTGACTTTGACGACTTTCACGCACCAAAACTAGAGATTTATGATATATTATTATATTTATATAACTTGACACTGGCTAAATACGCTAATCGCGTGGAGCCAAAACAAAACTAAAAAAAAAAAAAAAAAGTGAACAGCGTGTGACATTTCGGGTTAGGGGAGTTTTCTAAAGATTTGTAAATTGAATCATTATTTTTGGGGTGAAATGAAAAAGAGTTAATTAAAATATTACAAAAGAAAAGAAACAGTGTTTCTTTTACAGAAAAGAAAAAGTTGAAAAGTGCTTATTGAAATTATACTAAGAGAAACTATAATTAAATACATTTTAAAAGTTTTTTGCTCATTGATATAAATAGGGCTCTATGTTATACCTATTTGTAAAATAGAACGGACCAAGGACCTAATTAAAACAAAAAAATGAATGATTGATTACAAAATCAAAGAACCTAAATTGGTAAGCTATTTTTTTTTTGCTCGTAGCTTTTACCCACACTCCTTTTTCTGGGCTTTTACCCAACATTAAAATCAATGAGGTTCTCAATTCAACATGTTCTGACCTTAAAAAAACAGACGGAGTGCCTCCTCAACGTCATAATGCTGGAGCTACGGGTCCATGGACCATCCGCGGAACCCGCGACGCTGGTCCCCTGAAACCCCGTCTCCGGCATATCGTGAATGAACTTGACATAAAATGTGATAGGTATCTAGAATAAATCAAATTTCTACTCATTTGCATTTTCATAATTTGATTATATTTACCAATTTGTATGCCAGAATAAATCTGATCTTCCATTTATTCCGACCTTCCATAGACAAGCTAGGTCGTCCATTCCTCACAATAGAGAATTACATATTAAACAGGTACCTAGTACATATTCACTCAAACTAGCCGAATGGCCGCCGTGTTCTAAGGAAAATGTTATTTTTCTGGAGAGTAGCCAAGGCCAAGGGCTAGGACCACAAGTAGTTAAACTTTTCAACACTGGTATATAATTTTCCTATACAAATTGTAACAGAAAAGTGTAGCAACATTGAAACCAAGTATTAAGGTGCCCATTAAAAAAAATCCACGAAAACTGAATATCAGAAAGTTGTTTGACTAAGGAGTTAGGACAATTCAAAGTTTTTCTCAAACAGATTTAGATGCAATGAAATCAGCGGAACAAAAGGCGATGAAGGTGTGGCGTCACTCCAAGCGGGTGGGTGCACCTGCGCGCTGCTGCAACCGCACCCTCAGCGCCGAGAGGATGATTAATGATGAAGCTGGAGGGATCACGGGGATGGGGCAGTGGACATTGCGTAGCTCCTTTCTTGAGTTGGTGAAAAAAACCTAGTTAAATATTTTTTAAACTGTGTATGGATTAGTTGTGATTTAGTTTAAACATTAAGCAAGTAGAGCTTCCTTACTAGATATATGTACGTAAACAGTACACATATTTCTGAATTAGTACACTTTGCTGTTGCACCCTGTATATACTACAGATTAGGTTTTAACCACAATCTCATTTAATATTAAGTGAGCTTAAGCCTAAGAATCGGAACTGGCTCTCAAGAGTGTTAGAAAGTAATTTATTTGATACAAATATTTAGTAACAAAACACAGTGGACTTCAAATTGAGAATCACTGGGCTAGACCATCGAACAATATATCAAACAAGAGGAGTCATTCAAAACAACTCCAACTGTGCCAACAATGTTCTGCGGGCAGCGCGATATATGACTACGCTTTCGCACTGGGCCCATTTGTGGAACGAATATACCTATTATCAGTGGCGTATTTTAGGATAAAGCGCCCTGGGGCTGCAGGCCCCGCCACCCTGCCGCACCGCGCGCCGGTCCATATAACGATAGCCCCGCGTCTTGATGTCTGTCAAACTTACACCCACGAGCCCCCACGACCATCTTACGAGATTTAAGCTTTTATTATTAATTAGTTTCGTTAAACTATGTTTTCTTTTTGTTGTTCTTTGACAATTTGAAACTGAATCGAAAGAGACAAAACACAGTTTAACACTGTTCATTAATAAGAGCGTTAGTTAGGTAGCCTTTTTAAATTTCTTCTGCTTGCACCGCCCCTCGCAGCCTGCCGCCCCGGGCCATGGCCCTTTTGGCCCTAGGGTAAATACGCCCCTGCCTATTATGATTTAAGAACTATTTGCGCAGATTGTGATTTAACCTTTGATTATTCAAAGGATTTAACCTTCAATCCAGCTGTTACTAAAAATAGGCTGTTGTAAGTTAGCTTCAGAGCATGCGTGTTCTTTCTTCAGCTCGCTGCGCTGAACAACATAACTCACATTTATCTTCACATATTACCATCAAGTGAGATAGTCGGACATCAACAACTAGCCTATTCAGCTATTTTACAGCCACGTTGTCTATTTAGTAGCTTTTGTGAGGATAAGATACAATGAAATCACGTCTTTGTAAAAAGATGTAGTTAGGCCATAATCTAGTGCTAGCCAAGCTACCTATCACCCAAAAGTTGAAAAACTGTTGCTCAACAACGATCAATGTGTCCCTGCAGCTGCACTTGAGAGTTACTCCTATTTTACCTTATCTAGTAAGAAAGTGGTCAATTGCAATATTGTGGTCAACATACTGGTTTAACATCTGAACCTGAAGAGAAACGGCATTTCCTTCGAAGCTATTATCGCTATCAATAGTACAAGTAAATTTGTGGGGAATTGACTTGTATCTCTCAATCGTTACCATGGCAACTAACCCGTAGATATCTCAATTTCAACTTTCAACAAACTTTATTAATATCGACTGCAGAATTAAGATTGTTTCGAAGCGAATGCCATTTATCTACGCTCTCTGGTCAAAAACTCCAACTCTCATAACTATAGCTCTACAAAACTATAACAATACAACATTTTTCCACACCCGAACAACAAAGCTGCCAAGTGTGAAATCCTTAACTTACCATTAGAATTACTTGAATTACTTATAAATTACAACAGCTGTTTTAGAAACTTGCCTTCCCATGCAAGTTGCAACGGGACCCTAAGACCGTTTCATTGGTCTAACAATGGAACTCTAATTGATTTTCGACAACTACTTATTTACGCAAACGATTATCTAAATTGCGTTAACAACAGATGGTACTTTTCTCAGGGCTCTTGGACTGTTTCAAGGACAAGAGCGGGGTCTATTTAGATATAAAGAAATCTATATACAAATAAATAAAACTGAAGTGTCTGTTTGTAACATCAAAATATCAGCTTTTTACTAAATGCATATGAAGGTAGGTATATACGGTACCTATAACAAAACAACCTTTTTTTTTATTCTGTCCGTCTGTCTGTTTGTTCCGGGTAATCTCCGAAACGGCTGGGCCTATTTTGACGGGCCTTTCACTGGCAGATAGCTGAAGTTACAAGGAGTAACTTAGGCTACTTTTATTTTAGAAAAAGAATTAGGGTTTCGCGCAAAAAAATAAAAACCATGAAATCCAATATCTCCGCGCGGGTGAAACCGCGGGCAGTAGCTAGTTCTTTCATAAAAACTAACTACCTAAAACCATCATAAAAGAAAAGATCACCCGTGAGATATGACTACTCATGAAAAAAATAAATTCGAGAAACAATCGCTACAAAAAAAAATACAGACTAACTGAGAATATCCTCCTTTTTTGGAAGTCGGTTAATAAACGGAAGCAATATCCTAAAAATATTTCAATAACAAAATTGCAATTCTCGTCAAGTACCTCGGGGCATCCCCCTTGCACTCTTCTGCCCCTGAACGATGAAGAATTATGGTTTTTGAAGGGCCATTTTATTACTTCTTAGGTCACAAAAGTATGGGGTGTATATTATTGATGGTGGTTTCATGGGTATTAAAGTGGTGCGCTGCTTTTATACAAGGGTGTTACGGTGTAGGTATTTATGTTATTTGTTTTTGGAAATATTGAAGGACATAAAATTTATGATTATGATACTGAAAAAGGATTTTATAACTTCAAGCATAAAACTGAAAAATGTTACATAAATAAGCTTTTTACATTGCATTGTTAGTATGGTATGGGTACTAGTGGCGTATTTTAGGATTAAGCGCCCTGGGCCTGCAGGACCTGCCGTCTCGCCGCGCCGGTCAGTATATACGATTGACCCGCGCGTCTTGATGTCCATCAAATTTACACACACGAGCCCCCACGAACAGTGTTAAACGGTGATTTAGTTTAAGTATGTTTTGTCTTTTTTTGTTCTTTGACAATTTTAAAAAGAATTGAAAGAGACAAAACACAGTTTAACTAAGTATTCAACCGTTTAACATTGCTTATTAATAAGATCCTTAGTTAGGTAGGCTTTTTTAAATTTCTTCTGCTTGCACCACCCCTCGCAGCCTGCCGCGCCAGGCCATGGCCGTTTTGGCCCTAGGGTAAATACGCCCCTGATGGGTACAATCATTGTATGCTACTTCAGAAAAGTTTTCCAATAAAAATTTAGTGATCTATCACTATACATTACAACAAGTCAATATCACCAATTTCAAACAAGTTTTCTAATACATTTCATTCTATAAAATTCCTACACTGCCGAGCAAACGTAATACACACATAAACGATCGAGTTATTTGTCTCCGCGCGCTCACGTGCCAATTTTATGGCATCGCCACTCGTAAATTGAAATTGCGGGCCGTTCACACGCCAGCCAGTGTACGGACATTGTTTCTGATATAATTTAGTGTGCAATATTTTTTGGTGGTAAGTGGATATTTTTCTGACTTGACCAGTTAATGTATGATTAAAGATAAATTATTTGCCATTTAAAAAGAAAAAAACAAACCATAATTAATTACCATAATATTTAAAACCCCCAAATAAAAAAGCCAATCATGTTCAAACCACCAAACAGACAGATTTTTTAAATCATAGCTAAGAACACAGTGTTATTTCGTGATACTCGAAATGCGCGCTTGACGCAAAAGCGTTGATATTCTGACAAGCAAACGTACGTTTGCATAAGCGTCTATACGCTGCCCCATAGCAATTGCTCTGACACTCAGAACTTTGTAACATAAAGGTCTGCACGGCACGCAGCGTTACTCTACAACGTTAGATAAAAGTCTTATATAAGCCCACTAACTTCACTGGTTCAAAATACAATGTTATTTCAACAACGTATAAGATGTATTGTAAAAGTTTTGTAAATAATATAATGCTCCTTTCAAAATGGGTCCCCAAACACATTTGTTATTTCAATTGACAACATTATTTACAGTTTATCACTAGAAACATATTGCATCAAAATTTATTCACCCTTCGCGAAAGCTAAGTGTGGTTTAATTTTGCGTAAATTTTCCTCTGAGCTATAATATAGCGCTTTGTGTACCTATATGACACCTTTATTTTATGGTAGATTTATTTAAATATAATTGTTAAGGAAAGAAAGAACATTTCTTAGATACAACATATTAGGGCATTCAATAAAAGTATATCTAAGTAGTTAAAGATAAGTATAACAAAAAGTTCAATTAAAATAAAAGTACATATTTTTTATGTTTTCATAATTATTGTCATTTTGATTTAAACAAGTTATAAGTAATTATTTTATGTTTGGTATTTCACGTAAATTTTATATTTTGTTTTATTACCGACGCGACATTTGGACACAAAGTACAAATTCAAAAACTATGCAGCGTTGTCGCATGCTCAAAGCACCTAAATTAGAGTGGATGAAAATTTGTCTGTAAAATAATAATTAAATGATTGAAACCTACCTTTTAATATTGTAATTAAAACGTTACATAAAAGTATGCAGCTGTCGCTCTAAAACACAATCTTAGGTTAAAACTTATACCAACGGTAAAACCAAATAGTTCCACAGCCTGGCGACTACTCTAGTATTTTTTATATATATAGTAGGTACACTAGTATTTGTGCTTAAATTTTGAACATTGTTTGCTTTAGAAACATCGTAAACATAAGAATGCTGACGTGTTTCTTGCCAATCTCTATCGGCTGTGTATAGGTACTTGGAACGGGCACCAAGAGTCATTTAACTTTCATGAGCGCTCTGCTAGGGCCCAAGTTATAGAGAAATTTGAATATATTTGAAAATGCCGGCTCTTTGTTAAAAGCGGTTGTCTGAAAGAAAACCTGCAATGAATGAGTCATTTAGCACAAGTCACCCATAAAGACTACCAAACTGAAGGTGGCTGTCAACGTAAACTTCCTAAATTAAACTGACTGTCTTATTAACAAGAAAATCACCCAGCCCGAGCCAAAATTTATAGTCCACTGTCAAACCGAATTTTATCGAGAAAAAATACATCTTTTTCATCCCTACGGTTTGTCAACGTCTCGGAGCGATTCGGCGAATGGCAGCCATTTTATATTACAGCGAACGACGTAGACGCTTCGACGATCAACTTACCATTCGACGAAATGATTTTTTATCGGAGTAAGCGACGGGTTGGGCGGGCGGTTATTTGTCATTTTGTTGCGTAAATGGATAACCAGTGAGTTCTAGGGCTATTATTAAAAGCAGTATTAAACGATGGTTTAGTTAAACTATGTTTTGTCTTTCTTGTTCTATGACAATTTTAAACTGAACCGGAAGAGGCAAAACACCGTTTAACTATTCAGCCGTTTAACTATGTTTAAGAGCCTAGATGTTTACTGTTTAAATTCCTATGAAATCAAATTATTTAAGTACTAGCTGCTGCCCGCGGTTTCACCCGCGCGGAGATATTGGATTTTATGGTTTTTATTTTTTTCCGCAGAACCCTAATTCTTTTTCCAAAATGAAAGTAGCCTAAGTTACTCCTTATAATATCAGCTATCTGCCTGTGAAAGTCCCATCAAAATCGGCCCAGCCGTTTCGGAGAATACAAACAGACAGACAGACAAAAAATGTATAATTGGTTGTTTTGTTATAGGTACCGTATATACTTTCGTATCCATTTGGTAAAAAGTTGTTATTTTGATATAACAAACAGACACTTCAATTTTATATATTTGTATTGTTATTGTTTTATATATATTGTTGTTAAAACCGTGTACAAATGCAGAGTGTACATTTAGTGCGGTAATAACTATATTTATTTACCCATCCTACAACTTGTTCCATAAAATTGTTCAAAGAATATCAGTATACAAACTACAAAATAAGGTTAAGCGCTCAATGTATAAATTACACTAACACACCCTTTTTCCCACTAAACCTATTACAGAGCTCACAATCTACGCAAACTGGCACCGCGACAAGTGAAAAACTACGGCATTTCCCATGTTAAAACAGACCATAACTCTCGCGCGGTCGGGTCTGCATTTCCTTGTGAAGATGAGCCCGCGCCGCGTCTAAGAGATTTATATGCCCCTTGCGGAAATTGACTGGTGGCTCGCTTGTGATATTAAATTGTATTTTATTTATAAATAAAGTTGAGATTGTGGCAATAGTTTGAACTTTTTATTTGGGATTTTATTTTTGATATGATTATAACTTAGCAGCGAAGTCGTTCAGAATTTTATTGTGTGCTCGATATTTAAACATCACATTAAACAAATAAATCAAGATTACTACATATACGGTTTCCAATTCGTCCTTTTTTTCTTAAACTACTCGTAGCATAATTGTGGATTTTGACACAAAATTATTTGTATAAAAGCGGGAAAAGACTTCGACGGAAATATCGCGATATATGAAACTTTATCCCTCATTTTTAAACCTTTATGGTATTCTTTCATAAAATCTATAAAAAACAAACCTTGACATATAAATACTTATGAAAAAAAACCATTTGAATCGGTTGACAATTGGTGGAGAAATCGAGTAACATCGCCACTAAGGTATAATGCGGGCGAATTGAGAACTTCCGTTTTATTTTATTTTTGTTCTTAATTTCGTTGCTGTTTGTGAGTACGAAACCTCTAAAACACATAGTTTATCTTGTAAGTACCTACTTAGCCCATTTAGTTTTTAAAGCCTCATAGATAAATAGATTAACGATCACATAAAACTAATCACAACAAGTCGATGTAACAACAGTTACCTACATAAAAAAAATGACTGCCCTGGTCAGTGTCACTCGGGAGAATGTAAGGATTATATATACCGATAGGTTATACATCCCAGTCTGTTCAAGCATTTAAATGTTAATAAACCCTAAAAACATTACACTCCTTTTTGTGCAGTCGTGTAAAAACCATAATGCTGCACACTTTTTTCAACACGTAAGATCAGAGTGCAATTGCTTCTGATAAAATAACGACAAAGATATTTAAGTACAAATAAAACATTTTTAAACATTTTGCTCTTACAAAATCAAGTAGGTATACGTCGAATAAATATCCTACTTTAAATATAATATTTTCACAGAGCAAAACACGCGTAGACCCGGCATCACACACAAAGCCGCGCGGGCGTGTGCCACGCGGACGTGCATAAATTCAGCGCTCTCGAGCCATTTGTGCGTGAAATAGAAACTCGGCGCGGCATTGTGCTGGTTGTCACTTGCATTATGTGTGATGTATTAGTTGTGTGTTTTGCTCGTATCGTGTCTACTTGTTTTTATGTCTGCGGAGATTGTTTATACTGAACATTATTTAAGTGATTACGTCCAATAATCCATTTGTATGGAATTTATTTATGAAATCTTTTATTTTATCTATTACTTATGCCTGTAAATTTAAAAGTAATAATGGCACCTTATATTGGATAAAAAGGTTAAATCTGATTTTAAACTATAAAATCTGTCTAAACCAGTCTAAACCCTTTTAAGTATATCTAAGTATTCGTATCTGTCTTGATGAATAAGTTTCAATACAGTAAGTAACCTTTGGAGTGATGATGCCTCAGTTGTAGGGGGGTCAATGGTTTGAATCATATCTTGAGGTTGAGCTTTTAGTAAAACCAAACATCGTGATGTAAGGTTTGTAAGGTTCGTGATTGCCTTCATCAATAAGGACGCCCGTTATACATACTACTGACTGTATTTTTTGTAAAATATAACAATACGAGCGGGTTGTTTGACTTAAGTATAACGCCAGACCATAAAATTGCAGTGCCAATCAGAACTTTGAAACACGAAGGTCTGCGTGGCACTGCATTGCTCTCGTTACTATGAAACATTAGGTGTTAAGGCTCTTAAGCCTATTCATTCACTGACTACTTTGCTCATAGAACCGGAACACAATAACGCTTGCACATTACTGCTTGACGGCAGACTACACGAGTAAAGCGGTGGTACCCGATCAGACAGACACTCAGAAGAGTTAGTCCTATTATGATCCTATCACTTGGTAATATTACCACTGATTGTAACACTAGCTTCAGCTCGCGGTTTTAACCCGTGTTCCCACAGGAACCGTGCATTTTTCCGGGATAAAAAGTAGCCTATGTTACTCTCCGGTCCATAAACCATATCTTCGCCAAAAATCACGTCGATCCGTTGCTCCGTTACTGCGTGATAGAAGGACAAACCAACAAACACATTTCGCATTTATAATATTAGTAAGATTAGTAAGATTACTATGTTTGATTTATATCTTTTTATTGCGGTGTGTACCTACAAAAAGCGTTTAATAATAAATCTTTTTTCAGGCACGACTTAATAATATATAACGTGAATCATTCATAGACTATCATCGTCTCAATTGTTTGCAACTTTCCTATCTCTGATCTACGATACTCAGAAAATATGCCGCCAAAGACAATATTTTCGCTTATCTACCTAATTTATGGGGGAACTTGTCGAAACTTGGTCACTTAGCGATCGGGGCAGACGTCGAAGATAAAATTACACTTTTGCAGCTGT
The DNA here is from genome assembly GCA_907269065.1 of Crocallis elinguaria. NCBI lineage: Eukaryota > Metazoa > Arthropoda > Insecta > Lepidoptera > Geometridae > Crocallis > Crocallis elinguaria. The sequence goes on from OU026069.1 coordinate 16,290,169, forward strand.
AGGGCTTTGTTGGAGAAGGCATTGTTTTCGAGGACGTAAATAAGAATATTTCGTTTCGGTATTATAAATGTTTGGAAATATTTTCTGTTTGCCAGGTCTAAAATTACAGTACCCTACTTTTAATATAACAACTCTTTATTTAAAATTATTTTATTTCTAATATTATAATTACAAATGTTAAAAAAACTTATTAATACAAGTAAACGTTAGTCTTAAAGACATTACTGTCAGTAAGGGCGGGTTTATGGACAATAACGTCTTCAAGCCAACCTTTTGGACACAGAAAATAAAAACTACCAGATTGCAGCGTACCAACCAGCAAAATGGTGAGATTGCCGTGTCAAATATAAGTATGCATGTAAATAATAATTATATGTTTATATTATTTGCAATGATCAACCACCAGACGTCCACTGCTGAACATAGGCCTCCGCCATGGAGCGCTATTTTGAACGGCTATCGGCTAAGGTAGACATCATAGCACTACCTCCACTATTTTACACTGATTCCACATGGGCGATGTCGTGGACAAAAGCTAGTAAGATAAATAAAGTAAACGATAATTTTTCTCAAGTCCAAATAAAATCCTTAACGTTTTATAAATGTACCAATATACTCCATACGACAACTTCCGTTATTAAACATACCTACACTAGTAATACTATTAATAGCATATCCAACATAGCAGAATTTCCCTCTATAATTTAATATAAATAACCTCACATTTCTTCTCGTGCCACTTTTATAATGTACAATGGTATGTAATGCAACAAGGGTGTCGGCAATTTGCAGGAACTGTATAGAGATGGTGCAACAATAATGCTGGATTTTCATTTAGACTTCTTGTAAAAATAACGGAAAAGTAAGAACGAGTTTGTTAGTGGGAGGACTAACTCTTCTGCGAGTGTCCGTCTGGGTTGTTACCACCGCTTTGCTCGTGAAGTCTGCCACCAAGCAGTAATGTGCAAGCATTACTTGTGTTCCGGTTTGATGAGCAGAGTATCCAGTGAAATTACTGGGCTTATGAGACTTAATACCTAATGTCTCAGGGTAACGAGCGCACTGCAGTGCCGCGCAGGCCTTTGTGTTTCAAAGCTCTGGGTGGCACTGCATTTGTTATGGGCCAGCGTTATGCTTACCATCAGGCAAACGATCAGCTCGTCTCGTTACAAAAAAAAAACTTTATTCGTGATACTTTGTTCACATGGACGCTGAGAGTCGTTAAAATGTATATGACTACACGTGACTCGTTCTAATTGGATAATACTGGAGTTTACACTGCAGAAGTAGGTCGTAAGAAGCCGAAGGTGAGCTTTTGTGAATTAAGAATTAAGAACCAAGAGCTCTTGGGCGAAAGAGCTTGAGTCAAAATAATTTCCAGTCAATTTTATTTTAACAAAATTTGTATGCTATTTGCTAACGAAACGAGCTGGTCGTTTGCCTGATGGTAAGCATAACGCCGGCCCATAACAACTGCAGTGCCACTCAGAACTTTGAAACACAAAGGCTGAACGGCAGTGCGCTCGTTACCCTGAGACATTAGGTATTAAGTCTCATAAGCCAAGTAATTTCACTGGCTCCTCTAATCATCAAACCGGAACACAGTAATGCTTGCATATTATTGCTTCGCGGCAGAGCAAAGCGCTGGTAACAACCCAGACGGACACTCGCAGAAGAGTTGGTCCTACCACTAACAAAACACAAAAAAAAACAATAAATATAACGCAATCACACAAATTTAATATCAATCATAGTCTTAACCACTCTATACACATACTATCACAGTGTTACCCTCACGCCACCGCACATGGGGGTGACAAATATACCTCCGTTCATAATCGTTCACCGCAGACGCGTTAAACACAGAAACCAATAAAAATTGCGCAATAACGATAAATTTTGCCCAAATATTCAATTATAGTTTGCGTTTACGTAGGGAGCAACTGCAATTTCGGGACACAGATGGGTAATAAAGTGTGGTGATAACTTAATACCATTTTCAGTCAATTGCTTGGAACATACTTCTTGACTGCCTCCGTACAGTTAGGTCGATGTTGGGGTTCGCATTGCAACATGACGAGACCAATATTTGGGTGACTATTGTCTTGGACTGTGGATTTGTGGATTTTTAGTCTCGAATTTCCTAAATACGGGAATTTGTTAGGAGGTCGCTAATTAACAGTAATTAAGAAACTAAATTTATATACATTTTCTGTTTCATATTACGCAGACACGAACTCCTTGTTTTGTTTTAGTTTAGTTACTTTTCAACGTTTCCTCACTCACTACTCAGATCTCACCATTCGAAAATAGGCAATAGTGTTCAGAGCTCCAAATAAAACAATCAAAATATATTGCAAATCAAAAACAAAGCCTATTTTCACGTTCCCACATCGATTACAAGACGTGACGTCGACATGCCACAGCTCCATTCGTCCACTCCGTGTCACGTCCACGGCACGCAGCCGCCACAGCCACGCCACGCCACGCCACGGTCACGCCACGCGGCCGCATTTGTCACGCAATTCGACCGCATTCGTAAGCCCCATCTGTCATTGCTCTCGAGTACCTACAAAGCTTGGCAAAGATAGAGTAATGTACAGAAGTAATATTTTTATGAGAAATTGTAAATGGAACATAACCTACACAAATTACTTCAAGGTGCTACGTACATATCCCGACCATTCTAAGCCACGTCAAATGGACGCAGTTGCCATATCACGCCACATGAACGTGTCATTGACTTGGGTCTGGTACAGCCATGAATTTTATAAATAACGTATTCCAAATTTCTTTTTGTTTTTCCTATTTTAAACAAAACAGTCAACTTCTGTTACAGGACATTCACCCTGCAATTTTTATTTTTATTTCATTCGAATCTATTTCCAGTACCTTGTCGATAGCTTTTGTATAACGAGTGTTTAAAACAAACAATATATGAATATACCATGTTACTGAATTTAATCTTTATTGTACTAACACAAATATAAATTCGAAATCCCCGCAAGCAATCGTTGGTTGATTTTAAATGAATGAAGTTTCAGAACAGCCAGGCCAGGACTTATTTAACAAAATCCACAGCTCTTATTCAACGAATTGTTAGGACTTCTATATAAGTAGCATATAAGCAATAATGGATTTACAAATATTAATATACTAGCTTCTACCAGCAGCTTCGCTTATTCAGAGCCTTAGCCGATTGTGATGAAATTTGAAATGTAAATTTTAATTGAATGAACATTCTAAATTACATCAAAATGGGTTTGGTAGTAGTTACAGAGATACGTGGTAACAAACTTTCAAACACATAAATTTTCTCATTATAATACTAGTAAAAATAAGAATAATGTTATGTTACTAGATCGACAACAAAGAATAAATTAAGTAATAGTTATTGTAATAGTATGGGGAATGTGCGTGTGTAGTGTATGTGAATGTTCTGTTCTTAAAAATGTTCGCCGAATGTCAAATATCTACGAATAAGGTAGAAACAAACCATAACATCGCCTCTGCGTGCGTCTTACCTAATCTATGGCCACCCCAAGCATCTGTTAGATATCCGATTATTGCCGTGCCGGCCGTAAGTGCCACGTTAAAATATTACTCCTACTTCCACCAAATAAAACAAAAGTACTGCAGAAGCGTGTCGAAAATTACGCTTTATTGTATGTAATTCTGTCATAAGTATGTCTCTCGAGGGGGCCGGTCTATCTGTGCGTTTTATGGTCCCCACTTGACCTGAGCAAGTCGATCTATTTAAGATCTTACTACAAGATTTTCTGAGAAGATTGCCGACAGTGTCAACCCTAAACCTTGACCATTCGTAAAATATTGAATCTCAGAACGATTTGTGAATTATTTGAGCTCGTTACTCCGTCACAATGGCCGTTACTCCAATCCAATAATGCCCTACAGAAAACGAGTTTCGTTCTGATAAAATAGGTATAATAAGTTTGAATTTGGCCAGGGTCAATCACCTTTGGTTGTGAATGAGGGCAAGTTCATAGTGTTCAATTTATTTCTAGAGTACGTAGGATTATTACCTACAAACGATTGCAAAATAGGTTTTGATGTTTGATTTAATTTGAACCTCTGGGGTAGAGTCGTTTTGAAGAGGAGACCACGTGTGTGCATGTAGTTTGGGATGCCCTTTGACCGCATAGAGTGATGACCTATGTATTTAGCACTATATATTGAGACCAAGGATAGGCTGAGTTAGTGCCGCCAAAGAGTAAAAGCATTCAATATGAGTAGAAGACAAAAAATTAAAAAATAATTATATTAGCCCTAGATTTGTTAGTTACAATTTTTCTAATTACAATATTTGCGGTTAGGTAGGTACAGTTTTTATTCATGTTAAATCTTTCCAGTAAAAACCCAAACTAAACGAGAAACTGTGTTTGGGAGGTGGCTATACGAAAAACAATATTAATTTATATCTTTTTAGTATTTAACAAAACCATAATTATATTAGTAGTACCATAACTATTACGAGACATACCTAGGATATTGAATAGTGATCTTACTAATTTTGTAGTCAGAATATAAATTACAGTAATTTGCTACTACAAAATCTAAAACACACCAGCCCCCTATACCACCCTAATGCCAAAGTGGCGTGACTAGAAGGGGTCGTGTGTCCCGCAAACTGCAGCCTCCATAACAGCCCTTTCCAGTTATTAACACATTCGCGTCGCGGCGCGTTTGTATTCTATTCTATCTTATATATTATTCAACTTGTTATCATACTGCCTGTCTAAGTCATAGGCGATAGTAGCGTAGAGATTAGCAGAACGAAAGTTACCGATATCGCTCTAAAATTTCTCAATTTGATATGGCAATGAATAGTCCACTTCGCTCACAGAACAGATAACCGATGGTAAAGAGACTCTCGAGTGGCGACCACGAACCAGAAGACGTAGTGTACGTGGACCAATGACCTGGAACCTGGAGAGCCGTTGGATTCAAGAGGCGAGAAGCCGATCCAAGTGGTGTCTATGGGGGAGGCTTATGTTTAGTGGACGTCTTCTGGCTGACGATGATGATATGCACGAAATATACAGCACCTGTATATTTTTGTACAAAATGAAATGAAAATAATAAAAAGCGATAAGTAGGTATTATTAAGTTAACTTCGAGAGCATGACATTACAATTTCATTTTCAAGAGTTTGCAAAGTGTTAAATAAAACTTTACCAGCCAGAAAGTAGGATGAATATCCGATTTGATGATCAAAGTAGTCAGTGAAATTACTGGGCTTAAGAGACTGCATCAGGGTAACGAGTGCACTGCAGTGCCGCGCAGGGCTTTATGTTTTAAAATGCAATTACTATGGGTTGGCGTTATGCTTACCATTAGACAAACGACCAGCTTGTCTCGTTATCATATAGCATAAAAAATCGGTATGTTTTAGTTTTTACCTCCAGTAAGAGAGTAAAACTTGCTTAAGCTCAACTTCCGGACTAACAGCACCACATACTCTAGCGTACTGTGGCGCAACTTTAGGCGTGATATTTGGAACGTATTATAAAGTCATCAAGTCGGCAGCAGATTCAACGCGAGCTGTATCTATGAAAATTCAATTTACAAACGTGTTTTTGCTCTGCAATGTACGTACAGTGGACGGTGCGTCTGTCATGACCTGTTTGCAATGATCCAGTGGAGAAATGAAGTATAGATAAACTCTTTAGTGAAATGTTAACAAAAAGTCTTATTAAAAAAATAGTGTCACAATAAGCGATCTATTAGTGCATTTTTAACCGACAAAAAAACTGAGGAGAATTTATGTCGACTGTATATTTTTTATATTTTATGTATGCCCATCACGCATCTAGAATTTCCAAAGCCAAGACAATTTTATTTCATGCAGTTTACAACCCCCTCAATCGAATATCACACTAAAATAACTTACCAACTGGCACTTGAAAATCTAACCACACAGTTACTAGAACAGTGCAAATTGACTATTAGTATTTGCATTCTGTCGAGAGCAATCTACAATGCAAACTCGCTTGTGTAATACGTCACGGGCTCCAATAGATTGTGTGCTGTTAATAGTGGCCAGAAGTGTATGTAATGGGATATCGAAATTGATTCTACGTTAGCTTTTGGTGTTGGATGTACTAATGGGTTGTTTGCAAGGCATTTGGCATAATCATTTAAAGTTTGTGTACTTTGTAGTGAGGATTTTTTAGTTATAGTGAGGTATCCATCGAGATACAACATAACATAAAAAAAGAAGATATGTACATTTCCTAATCAATATATTTTTTTTATATTATTTGGTAACGAGACGAGCTGGTAGTTTGCCTGATGGTGAGCATAACGCCAGCCCATAACAATTGCAGTGCCACCCAGAACTATGAAACACAAAGGCCTGCGCGGCACTGCAATGCATTCGGTACCCTGAGACATTAGGTAGGTATTAAGTCTCATAAGCCCAGTAATTTTACTGGATACTCTGCTCATCAAACCGGAACTCAGTAATGCTTGCACACTACTGCTTGGCGGCAGACGTCACGGGCAAAGCGGTGGTAACAACCCAGACGGACACTAGCAGAAGAGTTAGTCCTGCCACAAACAAAAACTATGGAGGTATCTTACTAATAAGTATGTAGGTTAAAAGTTCGAATCCTATTTTCGAACTTGCGTGATGTTGCTGTTTTGGTGAAAGAAAGCAATGGGCACTGCAAATGGAAAAAGTTTAGTGGCACAGATTGGAGTTTTATATTTATAATAAATAGCTGTCATTGATTAGGAAGCAATGAATCATTTTAGGGATATCAGACTACTACGGTGCGAGTCTACGAGCTGTGGTACCAACCCAGACAGATACCCGCAGAAGAGTTATTCCTACCACCTCAATGATATTGCTTATAAAAAGAAACTTAAAGCACTTTGCGAGCTTCTTTATGAACATTTTTCGGTTCGTTAATAAATCCTGAAGAGTCAATACCTACACACAAGTTCAATACAAGCGCGAACAAGCTAATAAATAACGAACACTCGGTAACTTTATTATAATTAAGAGAATCCCGCGGGGCGGGCGGTAAACAGTACCGCGATCAAATTAGTTCTGTTATTAATCATATTTGGATCGGCTTTGAAAGGCCGCATGTTGGTATTGACAAATTAATCATGTTATATTAGATTCTTTATTGATCTGAGATATCTATACAAACTAGCTAATACATAAATAAACACTACATCTAACCTAGCTAGCTACAAAAACAGTTGGATAATCTACAAGCCCAAGTAGGCTTATAGATAATCCAAATGTTCTAGCCCACTACCAGTTGCAAGCGTACCCAGCATGCTGGCGGCATTTCCTCGTTGAACCGCAATGCTGATGCGTTGAGCCAAATAGGTACCAGCAATTTTATTTATACAAATAAATAATAATATTTAAGTGTGTTTATAATATCAAAATAACAACTTTTTACTAAAAGCATATGAAAATTATACCGTACCTAAAACAAAAAAACAAAAAGTTATAAAATTGTTGTCTGTCTATCTGTTTGTTTCAGCCAATCTCCGAAACGGCTGGGCCGATTTTGACGGGACTTTCACTGACAGATAGCTGTTATTACATGGTGTAGCTTAAGCTACTTTTATTTTTTAAAAACAATTGGGGTTCCGTGCAAAAAAATAAAACCCACGAATTCCAATAACTCCGCGCGGGTGAAACCGCGGGCAGCAGCTAGTCAGAAATAAAAACCAAATATCGAACAAATGACCGAACACCGAACAATGTTTGAACACTGTTTGCCCACGCCATATGAAAGCGTCAAAGCTAACCCGTGACATCCCGTCGAATTGAAATTCTACAACATCTTAATTACTTTACAATACTCCATTTCACCTCTTATGCTATGGGAATAAGTTACATAATCGAGTGGGTGAGTAGTAAAGTTAATTTTGTGTAAGTTTGCATGCGATAGTCGATGTTTGCAATGCAGATTGGCCGGTCCAGTAAAATGCAAATAATGTCGGGGCGCATTGTGCGTCTGACCCCGAATAGTCCTTCAATTATATCTGGTTTTATTGATTATTAGCTGCTGCCCGTGGTTTCACCCGCGCGGAGATATTGGATTTCATGGTTTTTATTTTTTTGCGCGGAACCCTAATTCTTTTTCATTTGTGTCTCTTTCAAAATGCTCAACAAAAAAAAACACTATTATTGAGACCTATAATATTATTGGCTGTATTTTCAAAACTTTATGTACTTTATCTGTATTTATCATTTGTGCTGTTGGTCTTTTAATAAACAAATAAATAAATAAATAAAATAAAAGTATCCTAAGTTACTCCTTATACCATCAGCTATCTGCCAGTGAAAGTTTCGTCAAAATCGGTCCAGCCGTTTCGGAGGTTACCCGGAACAAAGAGACAGACAGACAAAATTTAAAAAATGGTTGTTTTGTTATGGGTACCGTATATACTTTCATTTGCATTTAGTAAAAAGCTGTTATTTTGATATTACAAACAGACACTTCAATTTTATTTATTTGTATAGATGAATGCTTTTAATAAATCCGATTGTTTACAACGGATTATACGATTATTGAATTTGGAATTTGCTCAGTGTTAATCCGAAATGCAAATCGTTGAAATCGTTCTAAAAGTGATAGATTTTTTGTTATTGGGATTGTGTTTTTCAGGATACGTACACATACATACTAACTTAAATAGTAGTGTTGCTTATTACATCAACTAATCTTCAGAATAATAATCTATACGTCATTGCGGGCTTGCAGATAATACTAATATTCCAGACCAGCAATTTGGCCACGCTTCGCATCTACCAGTGAGTCATGTAAAATATTAAAAAAAAATTAAAAGACACGACTGCTCTGCCCATGACTCATTTTTGGCAAGGCAGTCTTCTTTTAAGTTTTTAATTATTTTTTTTTGTTTTTTTTGGTAACGAGACGAGCTGGTCGTTTGCCTGATGGTAAGCATTACGCCGGCCCATAACAATTGCAGTGCCACCCAGAACTTTGAAACACTAAGACCTGCGCGGCACTGCAGTGCGCTCGTTACCCTGAGACATTAGGTATTAAGTCTCATAAGCCCAGTAATTTCACTGGAAACTCTGCTCATCAAACCGGAACACAGTAATGCTTGCACACTACTGCTTGGCGGCAGACTTCACGAGCAAAGCGGTGGTAACAACCCAGACCGACACTCGCAGAAGAGTTAGTCCTCCCACTAACATTTATTTTTATTTTACATATTTTTACTAGCCTGTGTAACGAATCTAATGATAAGTCAATTATTTACGAAACCGTTCGCTCATTTAGACATTTGCAGTTTTACTAAAGTCTGAAATCGTTTGCAGCCTAAGAATACATTTTTTACATGTACGTCATACATACATGAACCATAACCATGAAAGACATACTTATACACTCCTTTTATACATCCATACAAAAATGTACAGCACTCGACGTAATACTAACGTAACTTCTAATGATTTGTATAAAATGAATATGTTATGAAATGAACTGAATAAATTATATTGTCTTCAGAACCAAAGGTTTGTGCAAATAGTTTGATTAGCAAAAAAAAAGGGTGCGAGCCCTGGAGCTTGCAGAGTGTAAAATAAATTAATAAAAAAAAAGGTTCGTGCAACATTACCGCATGATTCAATATCGGGAATTGGTCAAAAACCTTGTAAAATGGAAAAATGTTGATGCTTTTTCGCTGTTACTTTTAAACTTACGCGATTCGAAAACATTGTTTACTTTTAAGAACGGGACTTAATCGCGATAAAAATTGAAAACACATGTTTATGTATATCTCGACGTTTCGATCAAGTTGCATTGATCGTGGTCACGAGAAGACAATGAGTCTTCTCGTGACCACGATCAATGTTATTTTAAAAGTAAACAATGTTTATTTATTATTCTTTAGGTTCAATGTTATTATTCTTTAGGTCAGCTCTACTAATGAATGTTCAGGCTTAATTTATCGCTGATTTTTATTCCATAAACTCAATCCGACGTATCTTCCCACCCACTCACTCAGTCGGCATAATTCGCTTAATTATGCCGACTCAGAATTAGAAATTCGCATACGATTTAGAGATGATCAAGTCGGTCTGAGCAAACCCGGATTAACGAACTTTGAACAAACATTGGCGGAGATTGCGTCGGATTTGTATAATTGGTGATCAGCGGTTTGTAATGCATCGTAGTTTTTGAACGACTTGTATTATACTATATTTGAGGTAAGGCAGACAATTCTACGATTTTTGTTTCATCTATACAAATAAATAAAATTGAAGTGTCTGTTTGTAATATCAAAATAACAAATTTTCCTAAATGCATATGAAAGTATATACGGTACCTATAACAAAACAACCATTTTTAAAAATTTGGTCTGTCTGTCTGTCTCTCTCTCTGTCTGTCTGTTTGTTTCGGGTAATCTTCAAACGGCTAGACTGAAATTTACGGGACTTTCACTGGCAGATAGCAGATGTTATAAGGAGTAACATAGGCTACTTTTATTTTAGAAAAATAATTATGGTTCAAATAGGGAACAAATATGACGAAATCTTAAAAAAACCACAAAAAGTAATCTCTTCAAAAATCGTATTCGACCGTGACAGGACTCGAACCTGCAATCTTCGGATCCGAAGTCCGACGCCTTATCCATTAGGCCACACGGTCTTGGTGAACGAGCGCCAAATAGAGGATTATAAATTGCGGTAGGAATTCGCACTTTGCTACGCAGAAAGTTATGAATTAATAACTTGCGAGTTATTGGATTATTGAAGCGATTACCACCAGCATGCTAATTCACAGCTACCAGTAACATGCTGGAATATTTTCCTACATGCGATAATTACAGACCTATGACGACCGAGGCTATCCGTTTTCATTATGTTTAGTTTAAGTTTTTATTTGTTAACTAGCTTCTGCCCTCAGCTTCACCCACGTGATCTCTTTATGGCCTATGTGTTATTCCAGAACCTAAACTATCTAAATTCCAAATTTCATCAAAATTGGTAACAAACATATATTTTTGTATTTATAATATTAGTAGAATACACTACCATGCACCAGTTTTCTTGGATATGACGTCAAGTGTATTATGGTAGTTTTCAGCGCGGGTTATCCTAGTGAAAGCTGTTGCCCATCTTTTACTACTTATAAATGGGATTTTTTTAAATAACACATATTATCACAAATACCTTTTTTATTGGGAATGACCTACCTGTGAATTAAATAATACGTATACCTACAATTAACTGATATTATACGCAGTTTGCACGTTTCGGGTAGCATACTAAATTCACAATTCTTCGATTGAATAAAAAAATCACGATCGTCAGAAGTAGCCAGTCTCAAGGTCACTACCCAATGACGCCATCAGAATATGTGCGTACTGATGACGTCTTTGATCAGTACAATAGTCACAGTATCAATATTTTATTTTCAAGTGATAATGGTTCGATAAAGGATGACATCGCGAGTGTTAATCCACGTGCCACCAATTTAGACGGGTTTAATTTGTCAATTATGGAACGTATTTGCAGCTCTAAAATTAAATTTAGACCCTATCAAACATCCCTTTCTCGTTTTTATTGGAAAGAGAAATCGGTAAAATTAAGTTTAGTTTTTTATGAAATGAGCGTATAAAATAATAGGCTATGTATAGGCTAAAAACTGGTGTAACAAGTTATGTAATAAGATATTTAAAAAAAAAAAGTTTATCATAAATTTAGCTAAAATGATTATTCCTTGTGTTAATGATTGTATAAAATCCCGGTGTTCCCACCAACTAAACAACACACAAACGCTCCTTTCGCTGGTCGGAATCAAACTGCTCGATACGACTCGACTCACTCACGAGTTCGAGTCGACCGCTGGATAAAGTCAATACAAAGATACCCATTGATCGTTGCAGTAAATACAATTAAAAAAGGGAGTTACAAAGAACATATTAAAATGGTTTTAAGTGGTGATGGTTTCGTGGGTAAAATTTTAATTAATCTTTATAATTCTCAATATCCTGCGTTTTACCGAGGTTCATACAAATGCGATATACGTGTTCGCTATCATAACAAGCAAACTGATCTATATTCACTGACGGAATACGTAACGAGACAGTTCGCTACAAATTTTTAGGCTGCAGTCGTATTGACAAGAAGAGAGCTTGTTTTTATGAGGCGAAACTTTCACCGATATCTACGTTGGTTTTTTTTTACTATTTGGTAACGAGACGAGCTGGTCGTTTGCCTGATGGTAAGCATAACGCCAGCCCATAACAATTGCAGTGGGACTCAGAACTTTGAAACACAAAGGCCTGCGTGGCACTGCAGTGCGCTCTTTACCTTGAGACTGCATTAGGTATTAAGTCTCATAAGCCCAGTAATTTCACTGGCTACTTTGCTCGTCAAACCGGAACACAGTAATGCTTGCACATTACTGCTTGGCGGCAGACTTCACGAGCAAAGCGGTGGTACTAACCAAGACGGACACTCGCAGAAGAGTTAGTCCTCCCACTAACAAAAGGTTTACATATGCTTACCATCAGGCAAACGATCTGCTCTTCTCGTTATCTAATAGAATAAAAAGGGGATGTTTACGTAAATATAATGATAATTGCATCTTATCCGCTCCGGCGTCGCTTACTACTAACGTCATGGTCGTGGTTCACTCAAATGGAGCAATCACGCCAATACGTTTATTGAGACCGAGCATATCGCGGATCCGCCAATGAATTGTGGTTATATTGTATGGCTGGTTCCCTCTCGCGTAACGCTGTTAGTGCTTTATTTGAGCTCGTTATGCATACAGTGAAATGTGTCCTCCATTTTTTTTCAACTGAAGGAAAGAAAAATTTTTAGGCACACGCGGGGATAAAATCTAAATAAATTTTGTAGCAAGTTGAATATAATTTATATATGGCGGCTCCGTAGCTAAGTTGATTATAGTAACCCTGCCTGCAAAGCGAGGGGTCCCGAGTTCGATTCCCGGCCGGGGCAGATTTTGTGTAAGCATAAAGTTTGTTCTTGGGTCTTGGATGTTTGTGATGTATATCTGTGTGTGTCCATGCGACATATAAAACAATTTTTCCGTTCAAAGAAAAAAAAAGTACGGAACATGACATCTGCAAAGGCAAATATTGATCGATGGTTTTATAATGTTTCATTTCTTATAATATCAAAATAGATTTATACCATAAATATTGTTGTTTCACTCATTCCAGTGACATTTTGTATATCACTATCTTTGTTGTAGTTGTATTCATACATAAGTGATATAACCTGTAAACGTTCTAAGGAAAAAATGAAAAACTTAACAGCCATAGATAACAGAGTGTAATCTTAGCTTAGGTACGCGAACTTTGTTTCTGAATATGAATGTGATTGAGCGGCTCAGCCGATGCTTTGCTAAGACTGTTCTTAGATCGTTTTACAGTGTTGTCTCTGAATATTACTCTCAGACTCAGCTTTTGGTTTCTTAGAGTAACAGTGAAACGCTAAATTTACTCAAGGTACGTATAAAATAACATACTTATTATATTTTCTCTTAACGTAGTTTCTGAGACGACATTAAAAGTTCACACGTTCGCAATAAGAAAACTTGTGAACACAATTTCTCAAAAGCATTAAGTACTTACTTCTTTATTCCCGCGTGGCTTAAAACTGAGAACTAAGTACTGAATATATTGTTTGTATCAAAATGGGTGTTAGGACGATTTTCTAACATACTGATGAACGTACCAGTTTTTTATAAGATTCGTGAACACCTGATTTTAATGACGACGCTTGTAATGTTTACAATAATACCTCCGTTGTTTTTTTGTTACACGCTTTTCTCTCACTTTCGACAAATTAGGTTTGACCATCGTATCAGTGACGATGTAGTCGAATAAATTCGCTAAACTAGAACTGGTTCTTAAGTGTGATTACCGTAATAAACTAGTGATGTGCAATATAGAATTTAATATTGAGAGAGGTAGATCATATTTTATAGATTTCTTCAATCATATTATGTGAATTTTAAAAAAACATTGGGTCCGTGCGGACTAACGTGTGCTCACGAATCTGAAGATATATTCACAAGCGACTTTGAAAAAAAAACTAAAAACATAAACATCACGATATTTGAAATATCATCCCCATTTTTCGATCTGTAGGGGTGATTTTGTTTAGTAAAATTTATAAAAGGACCATCCTTGTGATATACGCTACTCATTTTGCTACGTAAAAATAATCATTTATATCGGTTGAGAATTAACGGAGGCATAAAGCTACATCAGCAACAAAAACATAACAGATGAATTGAGAAGCTCCTCCTTTTTTAAAGTCAATTTACACGATTACCCAAAAAAGGAGTGTAATGTTATTATTGGGGTTCATGTATGTATGTTTGTATGTGAGTTTCTTTATTCTACCATAACTTTTAAATGCCTGATTAGATTTGGATGTGTGGGGCATCGTTAGAATCCTTACATCTCGAGTGACACTGGCTAGGGCAGTCGTGTTTTTTTTTTGTTTTAATTAGGCATAAGTAGTGTTAAAATACTAGCCAGTCAAAAAGCCAGAAATAAACTAACGAACCAAGTTATAAAATAACTTTTTAAAAATAACCGCGCGTTTTTCCGTCAGTACGAAATCCTCTTATAAACACCCAGGGATAAACCACCGTCACACGTGTTTGCAGTGAAATATGAGCTGGCTTTTAGAAAGTTTCACAGTAAACTGGAATTTTAAACAGCCTGGCCATTAGCGGGGCTACAATGATGATAGATTCCTGTTCTAGATGTAGACTAGAATTTAGCTGCTGTGGAGTGCTAACTTTTTGAAGCTGATGACGTGTGTGGCTGTGAAGTGGTGAGAACGCTGGCCGATCTGTAGATTGAAGATTCGTGTCGTGACCTTGAGTTTTTTCTATAGAATACTCCTATATATAGAAAAATAAACATAAAAAATATAGAAAAATCCAATAGAATAACGAGACGATTCGGTCGTTTGCGGTCGTTTGCATCGGATGCGGGTCGTTTGCTTGATGGTAAGCACAACGCAGATATTCCACTGACACCAGAACTTCGAAACACTGCGTGGCTGCACTGCATTGCGCGTGCTACCTTGAGAGTTGACACATTAGGTATTTAATCTCATAAATAAAGGAAGCTTTAAATTTCATTAAAAAGAATCCAAGCGGGTTAAATAAACATGACTAACAAAGCCATGCCATTACAGCCTCAACAAAAAAAAACTAAAATTTCACACGCAATCGTCTTTTATCTTAACATTTTTAAAAAAGCTAAGTGCATGAGGAAGCCCCGATTGAACACGAAATATGAGAGCTACTATTCTAGCAAAACCGTTTCTGGGAATCACCAACTAGAATACACAAACATCTAGATTCATAATTCCTAACCGATTAGTAGGTAAAGTCAAGCAACGTTTACAGCGGTCAGTATTTAGATGGGTGACCGCTACGTGATATTTACAACTGAGTGCTACGGGTGGCTACGGGTTTCGGTTGGCACCACAGATCAGTTATATGTAGCTAGCTATCTAATATAATCTAATATAATCTTCTTCTTCTTCTTCAGGTTATGGGAGGAAAACAATATTTTCAAATCAAATAAATTCGTTTGAGCCGAATGTCAGGAGCACATGACAGATCGGTAATATTGTCATGACGTTTCAACCAAGATGGCGCCGATGGCGATGGCGGATGACAGCGACTGCAGCGCCAAAATGGAACAATTGGAACTAAGCTGTCACACCCTGGTTGGCACTTGTTTTTGTAAAACACCAGTCTCTAAGTCAAAAGTCGGTGGGTTTAAAAGCCATAATCTGAAGAAGAAGAAGAAAAATAAAGTCGGTGGACGACCTCACAAAGCCTGTTTCAATACATAAGTCTCATTGTGTAACCTTAAGAAGGGTACGTATGACTCGCCCAACTCCGTGATGGGCCTAGCGCCGAGCGGTAAATATTGTTCCTGTTTCACTTGGTCGGGACTCGGGAGTTTCCGTAGCCTCACTGCGTCTCCCCGTTACCTCACCCCGCGTGTGACGAAGCGGTTGCAAAATGTCGACAATATTTTACATTTTTTTGATAACTTTTCGAAGTTCCTTTTTCATTTTAAATGGACATAATCTATTTCAATTATTATGTATTATTTTCAAAGTTGACTATATTACCGAGGGGTAAGGTGCAAAAGTTTTTTGATTGAACGAGTTTATTATATGAAAATAATCAGTTCAAAACGAGTCGTTTTAGTGGTGGAAATATTGAAAATTCACTTCGCTTTAATTTGATTTTAGTGGTGTTTGAACCAAAACGAACACATTTTGCCCCTAGGTACTGCTTATCCGCTTATACATGCAAAATTTCATTTAAATCTGACCTGTAATTTTCAAATGAACAGGGAAGTTCGTTTGTATGGAACATTCGGCTTACGTACCTCTGTTAAGCGGTCCCAAATGTAAATACCACAGAATAGGGACTAGCAGCGCTATCTATTCCCTATTATGTTGTGAATAGTCTAGATCTAGATTAGAACTGACTGTCAAAAAATCTGCTGGAACACGCCGATAGGTGGTGACTGATTTTTACCTTGAGGGTGGTAGCTAACCAGATAGAAACTCTTAAAATGAGGTGATAAAAATTATCATAGAATAAAGTTAGCAGTTTTTGTCAGATCCCCATCTGCTACCGAACGCATTGATTAATCGCCAATCCTCTTTTCCATAATTTAGGTTCTGAGCTAACTTAAACAACCAGTGAACCACAGGAGTTCGACACAGTGGAAAATAACCATCGAAAAAAATAAAAAAAAAATAAAGAAAGAAATAGGAATTGAAATCAGAATCAGAAACATATTTTTTGCAAACATTGTAATTAACTGTAAGTATTAGAATATTACAAAAAAGTCGTTTCAACAAGTTTGCCCATGTAGAACATACAATAGTTAGCTTTCGTAACGGGATACCATTATTACGATATACCATGTATTTTATTTGTTTTAAGCACTCGAAATTTCGGCAACAGCGAACGGTAAGTTTACTCGTGAACATGGCGCCTGCAGCAGTGCTGAAATGTCGAGTGCTCAAAACAAATAAAATACATGGTAAATATCCCGTCACTAAGGTTAATTCTTGTGTTAGTGACCATGAAAGTTTCAAAACTTATACAATAGCTTATACTTGTTTCATCACAAAAACATAAAATAGTAATCCTACTAATCCTACTAGTTCTACTAATATTATAAATGCGAAAGTGTGTTTGTTGGTTTGTTGATTTGTTGGTTTGTCCTTCTTTCACGCAGCAACGTAAAAACGGATCGACGTGATTTTTGGCACAGATATAGTTTATGAACCGGAGAGTAACATATGCTACTTTCTATCCCGGAAAATGCACGGTTCCTGTGGGAACGCGGGTGAAAACCGCGAGCTGAAGCTAGTCATTTTATAAAAACCATTTCTCCTGAAGCCTGAGTTATCCAACTTTCAGCACGTTTCCAAAAAGAACCTGAAGCAGGAGAGAAGTTTAAAACATTTTAAAAAACGTTTTTAGGCTAAGCTCATACATTTAATGGAGTTGCCATTAGCTTAGCCGCCGGCTTTTAGTTCAGTGTTGCTAGTTTTTAGTTTCCATAATGCCTATGAAAGCTTTCGGACATAATATACTAACAGGTGTATTATGAAGAGTGAGCACTGAGCAGTGAGAGTAATGTTCAGAGTAGAAAGGTTTTTTTGTAGGCTCATTAAATAGGCAGATAGAAAAGGTTTTTTTGTAGGCTCATTAAATAGGCAGATAGAAAATACTTTATTGCACAAACAAAATTATAGGTGCATAGGTGAACTGAATTATTTATCTTTCAGTAAACCTCGGTGTTTGGAACGGGCACGGTGGGTTTCTGGAAGGTTCGTTGACCTTGAGCACGTATTGGGTATGTTGAATTGTTGATGTCTTTGTCATTTATTATGTTCTGATATAGACAGCATTAGTTTTAGTCTGTGATTTGAGTAGATGAACGTTACATAGGTCCGCTGTTAGAGTCATTTATTTTAACCTTCATGAGTGCTCCCTTGAGACCTATATGATTGAAGCATTTTACATAAACATAAACATAAACGCTTACACACTCATACCCCCGCAATAGGATTCCCTGTGTCGCATGTGGCATGGACATACACAGATACACATCACAAACATTCAAAATCCGAGAACAAACTTTATGCCTAGACAAAATCTGCCCCGGCCGGGAATCGAACTCGGGACCCCTCGCTTTGCAGGCAGGGTTACTACCAACTTAGCTACGGAGCCGTCTTGATTTTGAATTTGAACTATCAATCCACATATTCCATCTGAGATATCCCACACAAGGGCGGTTTTTGGAACGTGGGCGTGGAATGTTGTGGAGTGGAGTGCTCGTGTATGTGGGCTATAACACCCACCCTCGACTCACTTTTGCAGTTGCCCGCACTGCGAACTAAGTAGCTTATTTTGGAAATGAATAGTAAAACCGCAAAGTACAGTCCGCATCCGCTGGGGTCTCCAAATAGTTCCCAAGCTTTGCACAAGACTTCATTGTATAGCGTAGGCGAGCACTAAGAGTGAATTCTTGAGTATTCATCCCCTAAAAGCTGCGTAGGGGGGCAAATTTTAATAAATCCCTCCAGCCCAATAGCTAGTTTATGCAATAAAAAAAGAATTAATTTAGCCAGCAGCAGCCTTTAAATGTAACAACTTGGTAATTTGTTACTTCTCGTCGCGTCATAAAGAGGCCACCCGGCCACTTAATACCTTAATCTTTCAAAGTCGAACGACCCGATTTAAGTTGGACAACTTTAACGTAACTTTAATTATATTGATGTAAATTTTTTACTCTGTCCATTTTTGCATCGCCAACGGTGGGCCCTGAATAATACAGCGGTAAAAGTATAGCTAATTAAAAGTTGGAAGCCGAGGGACAATGTAGTTTGCCGTGGGCTTGCCAGGGGGTCTGTGATGCTATGTATGGAGGTTTGATGTCGTTATGAACGAAATTAGATTGTTGTCTTTACTGTAATTTAATTTTATACACAGTTTTAATTAACAGGACTCGAATTGTAGTTTTAACTTAGTGCTTAAATATAGTAAGACTAGCTTATGCCCGCGGTTTCTACCCGCGTTCCCACAGGAACCGTCAAACCGATCTGTCAAATTAAATCAACTTGTCAGCATTATAAAAGTTTTATTGACAGCTATCAATTTATTGACAGCTGTCAATGTCAATTTTATGTCACACTAACTTCTGCCCGCGGTTTTCAGCCGCGTTCCCACAGGAACCTTGCATTTTTCCGGGATAAAAAGTAGCCTATGTTACTCTCCGGTCTATAAACCATATCTATGCTAAAAATCACGTCGATCCGTTGCTTTGTTACTGCGTGACAGAAGGACAAACCAACAAACACACTTTCGCATTTATAATATTAAGTATGGATAAACATTAAGATAGATAGATTAACTATTTATTGAAACACCACAATACAGATACCTTAAAAATTAAAACAATTTAACAATAAGTGTTACAATTGGCGATCTTATCGCTTAGAGCGATCTCTTCCAGACAACCGTGTATATAATATATGTACTATAATATGTAGTTATTCAATATTTCTGTTACTATTTTAGTGTTAGGTTGCCAGTATTGTTAGTACTCCCTCGTCCTCTATGATTTCGATACGTTATTGGCCGGCGTTATGCTTACCATCAGGCAAGTGACCAGATCGTCTGGTTATCAAATAGCATAAAAAATAATAATGTCAGAATTTAGCTCGATGTCATGTATTCGACAGACGAGTAGATTAAATAGTTTTGGTCTACCACCTGCTAGATCAGTTACAATATCATATTCTCCTCTAGAACTTATTGTACCACAGACAATCAACAAAACACCATTTCAACGCAGCCAGACCCATTTCCAAACATCCCCTGCTTGTTCCAACCCCATGCATCAAACCACTCCTCACCGCACCTAAATTCGATTAATATTAGACTGCACAGTAACGGCACAGTAACAGGGCAGTCTGAACATGATCCGACTGTGTACTGAGTTAGGCGACAAGCCATAAATTTGAATGGTCAAGTGAGCTCGGACGCTGGCCAGCGGTCGTCAACAGTTCTTTTGTTTGTTTTTGTGAAGAAATAATTAAAAGTCAGTTTAGAATTTTGTTTAAAAAACATCTTTTTTTTAGAAAGTTGTTTATATATTAACACGTCTAAAAGTACAACATATGAGCACTAGATTGCATTTGAAATTGACTTCATGACAATCTTGTCAATTAGATATACCTATTGTTCCATTGTTTCCAAAAAAGTATCTCTAAAGAATTATAAGCCATGTTTTGCCATTCCATGCAAAAAAGCAAATTATTATTCGACATGCTGTGCCCCGCGGCTTCGCTGGCGTATTCTAAGTTACCCCTTATAACATCAGCTATCTGCTAGTGAAAGTCCCGTCAAAATCGGTCCAGCCGTTTCGGAGATTACCCGGAACAAACAGATAGACAAAAATTTCCAACATATTACAAAAAACAGATACTTCAATTTTATTTATTTGTATAGATAATACATTCTTTGGTTCACATATGTAACGGATTTTATTATTACTTAAAGTATCTTTCAAATTACGAACATTAAAAAGAAATTAAGCCGGTGCAATTTTTTTTAAAAGTCTCTTTTTTAAATTCATATTGGTCGTAATCAAGTGGAATAATATGGAATAACAGTATAAAAAAAACAAATTCAAATTAATTTATTCATTGCTAATCTAGGTGCAATAATTATTGCTAAAAAATAATGCAGAATGCAATTTTCAGCCTTTCGGTATGCAATATAAATTTAAAAGTAAAACAAAATAGAAAAAATTAAAATTCATAATGGATCTAATATTACCAAACGTTGTTCACAGCTGCAGGAGACGCTGGTGGACGCCTGGGGCGCTGTATCATGCACAAGTCGATTCCCACACTCACACCACTACTCCGAGGATCCATACTTTAGATACACACTGAGATAAGCCAGGGTAAGCATAACGTCTGCCCATAATAATTACACTCAGAAAATATGAAACACAAAGGACTGCACGGTATAGCACTGCGCTCACTAATTTGAAAATATACGCATGATTAAATAATAATAAATCATTTAAAACTAGCTGCTGCCCCGCGGTTTCACCCGCGTGGAGATTTTGGATTACATGTTTTTATTTTTTTCGCGGAACCCTAATTCTTTTTCTAAAATTAAAGTAGCCTAATTTACTCCTTGTAACATCAGCTATCTGCCAGTGAAAGTCCCGTCAAAATCGGTCCAGCCATTTCGGAGATTACCCGGAACAAACAGACAGACAGACCAAAATTTAAAAAATGGTTGTTTTGTTATATAGGTACCGTATATACATTCATATGCATTTAGTAAAAAGCTGTTATTTTGATATTACAAACAGACACTTCAATTTTATTTATTTGTATAGATTACCTACCATCATTTCGTGAAACAAAGTTCCTGTTATCCTGAGACATTAGACCGTATTAAATCTCAAATGTTGAATTTGTTCTAAGAATCCTAAAAGTCGTTGAAAAACATGTCTTTTGATGCATTACCTGCATCGTCGGTGGGCTCGCTGTAAACTTTGCTGTGAAGCCGTTAATGCAACGTGAATTAATTGCGGCGGCACACGTCCCTTGTCACCGTAACCCATTTGCACCGTTCCATAAATCATACCTGAAAGTGGTGACAACGTAGACTGTGAAATTAAGCCATTTTTAATTAGGTTTGACATTTATGTTTTTTGGAATTTGTATTTTTGACTCTTGTACCTACTACGTTGTTTTTGACAAGCATTTTTTTATTTCTTTTTTTATTCAATATTCTTTTTGACATAGATTTAGATAAGCCATTCTCTTGAATTTGTACGCCTACTAAGACAAAACATGTTGTCAATTAATATTAAAAAAAAAAGATCTGCATGCATGCACGGATATGTATGAAACCTCACGTTTTTGACAAATAAATTTATCTTATCTTACATTTCGTAACATATTATTATTATCGGGGGCATGGGAAAAAATATTCCCTAGCTCCACCAAACAAAAATACTTAAACGGAGGCATTGGAAAAATATTCAAACCCGTCGTCCTACCATAAAGACTGAATCGGAGGCCTGGGAAAAAATATTCCCGTTTCTCCTACTAAGCGAAGTGCCGATGGGCGGGCTGAGAATAAATATTGATTAGGAATTTTTACAAACGGAATAATGGTTGGTGAGTTACCGAGTTTGTTTACATTATTGGACAGCTAAGAAAATCTCCATCATATATATAATAGCTTGGTGGCAAATATCCTCTGTGTAGTGATAATATTCATAGTGTTGATGACCATATCAGTTTAAACAATAACATTTCATACTTTCGCAGTACTCGTATACTTTTTAGGAATATAACTAATTGGCTCTTTTTAAATAGAGCTGTTCGAAAGTCGTTTGCTACATGTATTCACTAGGTCACTGCTACTCGCAGCAGTCGAAGTGGGGGTCAAATAAATAATTTCTTATTAAAAGTTAACTTAAAATACAACATCATATTAAGTTCTTAACCAAAATCTCAAAAATCAAAATATGATTATACCTATAACTACAACAATTTTAACAATGTCCCAAGTTCTAATCTTCAGTAGTTCCCGCAATCCGGACAGATTTTAAAATGGATGACAACTCGCGCTTTGCTTTGTCCGTGAGTGACTATGCAATTTCGTGCAGCCCTACTTTGTCCCATCTCTTTCACTGCGGCTGATGGATCTTCTGCCCTCTTTACTCTGTGGCAGATCGTTCATTCATCCGTGTCCAAACACTGAATGCATTTTGGTGGATGTCGGAGTCA
This sequence comes from Crocallis elinguaria, assembly GCA_907269065.1. Taxonomy (NCBI): domain Eukaryota; kingdom Metazoa; phylum Arthropoda; class Insecta; order Lepidoptera; family Geometridae; genus Crocallis; species Crocallis elinguaria. The sequence continues at coordinate 16,313,063 of OU026069.1, forward strand.
CCTAGTTTTTGAATCTTGTAGTTTTATCTCGATGATTGCGCTGTGCCCGTTTTGGTTTGGACTAAAAACGTGCGAGATCTATGCCCCTCAAGTTCACTCTAACCCAACCTGTCGACTTAACTTTTGACAGTGACAAACGACTCTTTGCTTTGTCCTTTGAGCGGTAAATTAACATACACATTCAAGCTGTGTTTAAACCGACTTTAGACCCCCCTTCTTCATAAAAGCTCAATAAGATAATCTATGCTTTAAACTGCTCTGTCAACTTCTCGTCGACGGAAGCTGTTACGCGTGAAAACGAGACAAAACACTTTCTAGTAATTAAGTAAGTTACGGAACGTTTATGAATAAGGGGGTAAACAGCGATGGCATAGCGGCTTTATAGTTTAGCAAGCATGCTGACCGCGGGCTAATGCAGCAATTGCTGCTTTTAGCGCTGGCCAGATTTTAACAGGAATATGAGCTATGTTCGAAATTATAATCAGATGTAGTGGGATGTTGATGTTATGTGAATGACTGGGACGGCATGGTTATCACAGTCAAATGTCGACGAGTTTGTTTCCCTTCTTCTTGATCTGTCTGTAACAATTTAGAACGGGCATTTAGAGTCATTTAACTTTCATGAGTGCTCCCTTGGGGCCCTCTGTAAATATATTATAGCTAGTTTAAGTCGTATAAGAATTTGTTTACGAATAAGTTTTGTAGTAAAAAGATTATCGTAAAAACAAAACGTATTTTCGTTTTCTCAGTTTCTCATCAGAACGATCTTTGATCCTAGCAGCTAATCCTCGCTCAGTAAAGACGTATTTTTAACTAATCCGCCGCCGGAACACTGTTTTTAATACGTATTAAAAACAAAGCTCGGTTCAAAGCTGCATAGCTCTAAGTAAGCCCTCGAAGCTTACGCGAACAAGTCATGAAATCTTAAGATTAAGCACTAGTATTTGTCGAGGAGAGCGGTCATTGAAATTTTATTGAAGTAGCAATAAGAGTTATATTAGAGAGACTTTAACCCCACTTTTAGAAAGTTTTATTTATTACAGTCCATGTACTGTGGTTGTGACGATACGCAAAGGCGTATCATCGCTTAGATGTAGCATCTTCATGCTTGCATAGATTTGGACTGACTTCAAATATTGCTGAATAGCACATGATAGTTTGTTGTAACGTGAAACTTACGTGGAAACCGAATTAGGTGAATCAAAAACCGGGCTCAAAGGCGTTTCGGTTGCTTGAACATAGGTACCAATGAAATACGTAAATATGCAAACTAACACCTTTTTTAGTTCTGTGTACTCAGTACCTCGATTATTCCTGTCAGCCTTCTTTACTGTTCGTTAGAGCTCTTACCATCTAACAAAGTTTCCTCTAGATAATTCAATAATGTCTTCTATTTTATTCCTAGCTCAAGACACAAATTCTCCCTAACATTTACTTCACCACCAATAAAAGCATCGCAAAAACTGTTTGTTTACCCGCAGTGAGCGTTTACCCTAACCCCATTGTTAAGACCTCCCTTAGACGGTACTTTGAATTAATGAGCAGTTTGCGCGCGATCGCCAGTCTGCGGCCAGCCTTAATTAATAACTAATGAAACACTCTTGAGAGAGTCTTAAAAGTATTCGCTGCATTTTGCCAAGAAAATGCAAAGTGTTTTGGGGATGAACAGTTGTTTTTGTCTTGTTTAAGATTACGTTTTGAAGGGTTGAATAAAGTTTGTTGAGTCAGTTGTTGTTTGCGCAGTGGTTTTGAGGTCGGCACTAACCTACTGGTCGATGGTTTAAATCCTACAGCTTCAGCTTTCGGTGAATATTGTGATGCAAAAAGAGCAACGCTGTTTTGCTTTAAACAATTTCGACATAATTAAAATAGCGTCTAAAGATGGGAGAAGCCACTGGTTGCTGAAACACAGTTTTTATTAGTTTGGCAGCCTATGGGTTCATTGATACTGTGTACAAAAAGTTATGTCAATAAATGATTTTTTACTTTTTTTTTGGTGCTTGGTTAGCTACCAGGAAGTATGACTATAATTTGAGACATAAACCTTGACCTGATCTTCATCGTCTCAACGTCAAGCGCTACCCAAACAGCTACCAAGTGAAGCCTACTTCAACAGGAGGGTGGTTTCTTCCCCCATTGAATCAACTTTTTTCATTCCAACCGTAGTGTTGCCACTTGAATAACTTTTTTCGGGCCGCAGGCAGAGGGCTGAAATATCCGGTTTTCTGCGGAAAGATCTCTTTTTTACTTTGGGTCATTCGGTGAAAGTGTAGATTTAACGCGATTTGGGTTTTAATTTTGATATAAACATTGTATTACGTTATGGTTATTCAAAACATAAGGCCTCACTGAATTTCATCTTGAGTATAGTGGTTTATGCCATAATGCCATACCTATAAGCTGATCGTGATTTCTTTTTATGTTATTTGGTAACGAGACGAGCCGGTCGTTTGCCTGATGTTAAGCATAACGCCGGCCCATAACAACTGCAGTGCCACACAGAACTTTGAAACACAAAGGGCTGCGCGGCACTGCAGTGCGCTCGCTACCCTGAGACATTAGGTATTAAGTCTCATAAGCCCAGTAATTTCACTGGCTAAGTATAACTCTGCTCATCAAACCGGATCACAGTAATGCTTGCACAAATGCACACCACTGCTTGGCGGCAGACTTCACGAGCAAAGCGGTGGTAACAACCCAGATGGACACTCGCAGAAGAGTTAATCATACCACTAACAAAAATCGTGATGATGGTGATGGTTTCATCAGGATATTTTCCATCACCGAATTCTAAGCTGCAGCATAAGCTGCATAAGCGTGGCAAACAGTCGGAGCGTGTGGTCACCTTCCGGCTCCATCATCAGGACTCTGGACATGATGATCACCAACAAACCAACAAACACACTTTCGCATTTATATAATATTAGTATGGATTTTAAGTGCAGTAAGTTGCAGCGAACAAAAATAATATGGTGAATAGGTACTTACAATAAAAAAGCTTTCTTCTGCACAACTTGCAAAATAAAACTAAATTGATTAAAAAATACTTATCCAACGTTGGCAGAGAATGACGACATGCAACGATCTCGCAATAGTTTCTCCACTTTGCTCACTGATAATGTAAGACTTTAAGAAACTACAAAGAACATTATAAAGAACCTTTGCACCCACATTTCAAAACAGGAATCCGCGATTTATCCCCGCTCAAGGTTGTAAGTTAAAGTCTTGGTTGCGAGGTACAACAATGGTTGCAAGTTACAACTAGCTCGCGGTCGTGGTGCGGATTTTTCTAGAAATATACGCCGTGTGCCGGCGGGAAGGCGCACTCTGGGCTCATTTATAGTAGAAGTTGAGATAAGAAAGGTGTAGAAATGGCAATAAATATTTAGAGGAGTCCAATAGACACGCCAATACATTATTATGACTAGCTTCTGCCCGCGGTTTTCACCCGTGTTCCCACAGGAACCCTGCACTTTCCGGGATGAAAAGTAGCCTACGTTACTCTCCGGTCCCTAAACTATATCTATGCCAAAAATCACGTCGATCCGTTGTTCCGTTACTGCGTGAATGAAGTACAAACCAATAAACCTACAAACCAAAAAACACACTTTCACATTTATAATATTAGTAGGTTGTTCGGATATTTTACACAACTGCCCAAATATATGTTTGTGAGTACAGATTTGGGTCACCTATCGTTAGAATCCTTATATTTATTTAAAGTTTCGGCTCAATCGAACACCGAGTAGTTGGAACAAACATACAAACATTACCAGTTAAATAAAAGCTTTTAAAAAATGTATTTTATACATTAAAGTAATTTAAAGGGTAATATAACATAGACGTAGCTTAGTGGCAAGTTATCGGTAACTGATGGTTTGAATATCGCCTTCCGGTCGCCGCTAAATGAGACCTCTGATCTCTTTTCTTTTTTTACTTCGCTGGAAATCCTCATGGATACCACCCGCCGCGAGGGCAGCGTGGTGGTTAAGTATGTTGGAATCCGGCTAATGAGGCTAATCTTTATTCCAACACAAAATCTTATATTTCGAGTGACAACTCTCAACGTTTCTTAACTCTACAGTACAAATAAGCCGCCTGTTTTGTGTGAGTAGAGAAGTTGCAAACTGTGCACTCGCTGCACATATTTTGCAGGTTGGCCTGATATTAAGGCGCGCACTCACTTGCGACTAAACAACATGCTTGAAACTTACTTGAAAGTGTTGGTGGGAACTTTATGGCTTTTTCGACTTGATTTCATGAGAATATTCTTTAATGTGTTGAAGATAGTAATAATGCGCTTAAGTGAAAGCACGTTTAGACCATTGTTCTTTTAAAAATCGATAGTCAAGGGCTCAAACTCACTAATCAGTAAACTGACGGTTCGAGCCATGAGCTTCAATTCGCTTCTTGATTCAACTTAAATATGGTGTCATTGGGCATAACGATTGCCAATTACAATCATTGTAGTACCATTTATAGCAGCTGTTTCGAATGAAAAATCTTCCCTCTCACTCTCTTTTCATCTCTCATTTGTTTTGAACAAATACGAAGGACAACTACAATACTCACGTACTCTAGACAGGGTCTAGCTGTTACTCTCGTGTCCATCAACTGTATACAAAAACTCACGTCGATCCGTTGCGCCGTTGTTGCGTGAAAGAAGGACAAATCAACACGATAACATATACATTCGCATTTACGAATGTACATGTGCATGTACGAATTACTGAGAAATAACGCATCTGAATTAAATCGCAAACAAGTTCAATCACTTAAAAAGTATTAACACTCCAAACGGCTACTTTCCAATCCAAATTTACTTTAAGGTGGTACTTAACCGTTGCTGCAGACTTCTCAAATTAGCTTGAAGTTTCAAACTTTAAAGATGTATAGAAAGCAACGACCCTTCAGAGAAAGGATCAGAAAATTAAAATAATGAATGTAGCACAAGAAAACTCATTAGAAATGCATGAGAAAATGTTAAAATTAACTTGCTCCGTTACTTAATTTGTGTGGATCGTGCTCTAACGGCCCATCAGCTTTTGTAGTTTTTATTACTTTAACTTAGACTTTTCCATGTATTTTACGTAGTTAACTTTGATTAAGTGGTTTCGTTTGGCATGTCAATTAGCTTGTCTTAAGGCTTGTTCAGAGCTAAGCATTATTCGCTACCACCTGCGTTAGAGAAACCGAATTCATACAAATATGGGCGATATTAATGCTCGATATTTCGTAGGGCAATTATCTATACAAATAAATAAAATTTAAGTGTCTGTTTGTAATATCAAAATAACAGCATTTTACCAAATGCGTATATACGGTACCTACGACAATACAACAATTTTTTAAATTTTTGTCTGTCTGTCTGTTTGTTTCGGGTAATCTTCGAAACGACTAGGCCGATTTTAGCGGAACTTTCACTGGCAGATAGCTGATGTTACAAGTAGTAACTTAGGCTACTTTTATTACAGAAAAATTTAGGTTCCGTGCAAAAAAATATAAAAACCATGAAATCAAATATCTCCGCGCGGGTGAAACCGCGAGCAGCAGCTAGTATTAAATATATTTATATCGAATAGTATTGGATAAGTTGCATGTACTAAATTCAAATTACGTATCATGTTTTTGTTTTTTTTTTTGTTATGAAATACCTGTGATAATTATGCAATCCAGGTTCATCGGCCACTTTATATCTTCCATTTTCTCACCAAAATTCATACCAATTCTCCAAAATCACCTCTACATCTCAAACGACAATTGTTAAACGTTTCTTCTCGAAAAATCCAGCTACATCTCGCGCCAAATCTCTAAAGTCTCGGCAAAGGAATGGGAAGATAAAATTCCCATTTCGTGTGAATGCTTAAAAATAAAGGGAGCACGTGTGAGCCGGATGGACGCGTGACGCTCGCGACGGTAGCGCCATCTGGTCGAAGGAAATTCAAATGTTTGGATGAGCGCCTAATTTCGCAGAGTGTGTGTTTTTGCTAAGGAAACGTTGGAATTTGTTCCTTTAAATGAAAATATATCTGGAGAAATACAAATGTAAGCACCTGTGTGCTTGATTGTAATAATTTTTTTTAGTAGGAGGACTAACTCTTCTGCTAGTGTCCGTCTGGGTTGTTACCACCGTTTTGCTCGTGAAGTCTGCAGCCAAGCAGTATTGTGCAAGCATTACTGTGTTCCGGTTTGATGAGCAGAGTAGCCAGTGAAATTACTGGGCTTATGAGACTTAATACCTAATGTCTCGGGGAATAACGAGCGCACTGCAGTGCCGCGCAGGCCTTTATGTTTCAAAGTTGTGGGTGGCACTGCAATTGTTATGGGCCGGCGTTATGCTTACCATCAGGCAAAAGACCAGCCCGTCTCGTTATAAAAAAAAATTGTATAAGTATTTTAATTTCACATCGGCACCCTATGTAATGAAGTCCTCACTCGTGGGGATAATATTTGGGGTAACATTCAACGTAACATTAGAATATTTCACTCAGGTACATTCTAGTGCAACAATAAACGAAAACTTACAATTTGGACCACCCAGCTCCGTGGTTGATCGTCGGCACTTGCTTAATGTTCTCACGGCATTATTTCGTTCTTACTTACTAAGGATAGTCACGCGTCTGACACAGAAAATTAAAAGAATTTTCCACAAAAGAAAGGTTTCAGCAAGTTTTTTTTTAATTTGCTTATTAATGACGCGTAGCTGAGCATCTAAAAAAAAGGCAGAAAACATATGAAAAACTTGTCTGAAACAACAAATAAATATATATGAAAATGTTCAGTTGGAAATGTTTGTATGCTATGGAATTATGGTTACTGTTCTGTTTGTCTATTGTTAGTACAGGCAATTTGGTATAGCATATTATTTTATTATTATTATTTTCCTGATTTTCTTTATTTTGTCATAATTATGTCAGTGTCATATGTATACGTGCCGTGACGCCACCGAGTGGCTCCAACGGAAGATCAGCGCTGGTTTTAAACCAGCATTACGCTGAGTTGGGCCCATTTTGTGACACTTTTTTTTCTTTTGTTTTATTTTCTTATTTATTTGTTGTTCTAGATTTAAGTGGTCACGAATAAATATGTTTTCTTTCTTTCTTTCTTTCAATTTGCTTTGAAGATATTACTATTATGACTCCTTAGACCGATCGACAAAAAGATCTTAAAAAAATTGCTTTAAAATAACTACGAACCGACTTCAATTACAAACTGTTGGACCAATATTGATAAAATGTTTATATGGGAACAATCTGAAAGTATATCATTTCAAATAAAGTAAAAAAGTCCAAACTGATTTTTAAATGACAGAGGTCTGAAGTAAACAAATATTTAAAAAATACAACCGAATTGTGGACCTCTTAATTTGAGAACGATTTTTAATTTAAAATGCTGACGTGTGTTTTCCCCCGTCTTCTCGATCGATTAGGTATACTCGTACACTTAGAATGGGCACGTTGAGTCACCTAACTTCTATGAGCTCAAGTCGGTAAATAAAAAAAATTGAACAATTAAGAGTTTTGAATAATTAACGTTATGTTTCGGCCTAACGAAAAGCGTGAATAGTGTATAAGTCATTTAAAGTGATGATTCTTGCCTAATCACTCGTAAGGCACGCTTGCTGATTCGTATACTACGTACCTGCGAATGGAAGAACCTTCGAGTTTTAGAAGTACTCAAAAATGAAAGGTGCATTAGTCGCCAGGGGTGACTTTAATGCTCGTCGCAATAAACATTCGTGCCGAAACGTGCCTGATGTGTTTATGGACCGAACAAATTGCACCTACAGTTTACTGCCCACCGCAGAGCGCAAGTAGCGCTCCGGTGCGAAAGGTCTTAATAATATTGAATGCATACCTGCACCTCTGATGCACCCACAAAACGATGTATCAGTTTAGCCGACAAGGATTTTTTAAACGTGGTTTTTGCTTATATAACCACTAGGTTGAAATTTTCGAAAAATTCCTCTAACCCTACACCTTAAAAGTAAAAGAGGAAGTAAAAAGTAAAAAAGAAAAATAAAAGTGAGAACATGAAGATGCAATCGCATTGACGACCCATTTATCCAGTAAAAACTGATAGTCTGCGACGCAAGTACGGAAGTCGATTCGATAGTTGAATCGATAAAACTGATAGATTTATCGAATGTTGCGAGTGTCGAAGTCTGATCGTAAAGTATTGTAGTAACTCTATATTCTCTTTGGATTCAACCTAGCTATACGATAACTTTTGTCTATTGTATCGGGGCTCGATAAATTATATAAAAAGTCGATAAAACCCACTTTATCGATTAGAACTGTAAATTTTATTGAATTTTATCGATCGAAAAGATCCGTACTTGCTCTGCTGGTGGAATAAATGACACGCAAAAAAGTAGAACAAAAAAACAAAAATTCTTCGTAATTCGGCCACTTGTCGGTACTGGCAAGTCCAAACAACGCTATTACTGATAATTCCATCATTATCCTAGTTTTTTAAACCTACAAAAACTATAGCTCATTTATATAAGAAGATATAACGCAAGAGAGCGAGGATCAGAGAGGCATTACACACGGATTCACAGGACACGCTTTACGGGATTAGGGTCATAAAATATAGAGTGGCTTTATGATCTCAGATTGAATTATATTCGCGAATTATTTTTTTATTTCTTTGGTGCATCGGTGAGAGTCTGATTGGGTGTTACTCCGAAAAATTGAACGTCGAAGCTTCTCAGTTTTCCTTGCCTGCACCGTTTTTTTAAAACGAGTGTGGTAAATACACACATATATATGTCCGGACTAAACTATATAGTTTGAAATCAGCCGTTGGATTTCAACTCGTGTGCGTAAGAATGAAAGCCACACCAGTGCCAGCTCGGCCACAATCGCTCTATATACTGAATTAGTTTCTGCCCTCTGTTTCACCCGCGTTTCCACAGGAACCATGCAATTTTTCGGGATAAAAAGTAGCCTAAGTTGCTGTCCGGTCAGTTTAACTATAATTATAATCTGTAATGCTCACTCTGAGGTTATAAATAATGAATTAATAAATAATTAAATATCTATGCCAATAATCACGTGGATCCGTTGCTCCGTTGCTGCGTGAAAGAAGGTAAAACCACCAAACGTACAAACACACTTTCGTATTTATTTTACAAGTAGTAGTATGGATTATAAGGCAAAATAATTTGGCACAAAAATGTAACAAACAATATTTTGATCTGCTGCAATGGTCAACTTTCCTAAAATAACTCAACTTCAATTTTTCATACGAATTGTGTTGAAATACTTTTTATTCTAGGTTTTATTCATGGTAAATAAAAATATCAGGTATTCATTGTATGTCCAAACATGTCATGGAGCATCCAGGAACGGGGACATTTCAATCAATGAAATCGTACTAACGTCGAATCTAACATGGGGTAGCAATAATTTATGACAAAGCTGGATCTTCGGATATAGGCATATATACTTGTACATTATTTAAATTTATTTTATTAAAGTATGTTTATTAGATAATCATAATTAATTTATATACAATAAAAAAATTAATTACCTTAGTAATACGGTATGACGGAGCATCACTTGACAACGGCTCGGCCGTTTTGGCTGTATTTTTGCTATATTCGTAATCAGCAAGATACAGTTTGTATGAAAATTTATTTGGAAAATCTTTCTTTGTTCCAAAAATGTTTTTTTTTATATAAAAACCAAACTGAATATCATTGATGAAGAATTTCTGCTGTCACTCAAAAAAGAAGGAATTTTTCATTACGCGAAATGAGGCACGTGCTGTCACTGTCAAAAAGCTACCCGTGTGAAGCCGGGGTGGGTTGCTACTGTGTAATAAATACAAAACTGACTATTGCCAATTTAAAAGCCAGTTTTAGTAAAAAGAAAGAGATAGTGTAATTTTACCAGGTGGTAGAACTAACTCTTCTGCAAGTGTTCGTCTGGAATTTGGATCGGCACCACCACTATGCTCATACAGTCTGTTGCCAAGTAGTGATGTGCAAATTACTGGGCTTATGAGACTTAATAGCCAGCATCTCAGGGTAACAAGCGCAGTGCATTACCGCGCAGTAGTACCGCAATAGTATAAAAAATGTCATGAAAATATAGATAGATCTAAAATAAGTTTAAGAGATATCAACAAATATCTTTCATTTTTTTTTCTACGGGGGCAAATAAGACGCAACAAGCAAGTGAATTAATTTCACAGGTCTAAATTATATTCCATTTCTTTCTCATGTTCCTGATTTGAAAGAAACCAAGTGATATTAACTAGTTTAGGCTTGTGACAACACAATCGCGGCCTATCCGCAGTAAGTTCTAATCCATGGCCACAGCACGCGATGCGCTTTACATATGCAAATTGTTCATCAGCTATTCAGTGTTTGGACATTCGTTATGCGCGTCCGTCGCGCGTTTGGACTCTACGCAAAGCTGCGTAGCAGACGTGTAAGTTATTAGCGATAGCGAATAATGGGTGATTTACAATACGTCGATGTTTGCCGTGGCTGGTCGCTTACTAAATCGTCTCACAAGCCGTTCGCCACCCCATTTACATAGGTCGATAAAAATCGCTGAATCAGGTGTTACTTTGCGGAAGTCCATTTTAAATAAGTTATATAAAGTGGTGTAAATTCGAGAACATGTGTCATCCACCAAGCCGCTCTGGGCCTACGTGGTGGATTATGACCCATACCTCTCTGTCTGAGAGAAGGCCGGTATCCCAGCAGTGGGAGCGTAAGAGGCTGATAATGATATAAAGTGGGAAATTTATAGTTTTAATTGCGCGATAAAGAATTTCTAATGGCCTAAGTTCGATCTATACTGAATTTAAGCAAACTTAACGCGTGACGCTGGACAACGAAATTTTGCATCAGAATACCAATCAGCAGGGCTATTTTAATTCAATTGGAATGATATCCATGTCGGAATTGACAAACTTGATCGTTTATATTTCGGAATCGCATCCCGTCAGAGGAATATTCCGTTTAGATTCGATTACTTAACTGCATAAACACGAATATAATCTCGACAATATTTCTGTCAGGATGCGTTTCCGAGATCAAACGATCAGAAACAGTCTCTTCCTACACAGAATCATTTCGACTGAATTAGAATCACCCTACAGATCTGTCAACAATACTGGCGGGCGATCGCCTGGTGACTGAGCATTTCATGGTTGATTTTAGTCACCATAATGATTACAGTGACACCCAGTACTTTGATACACAAGGGCTTGCGTGGCACTGCAGTGAGCTAACATGAGTTATCCTCTACACGCTACCGCTTACGCTTATACTTGGACCATACTAACCGGAGCTCTGGAAACGGAATGTTTCATATTGCGAGTTTCTAAATCGTGTATGTAAACGTTTGATTGACAGGTTTGTGTAGGTTTTAGAATAATTCTCGTTATTTATGGATAGAAAAGATAATGGAAATAAAGCTGCCCAGCTATGTCACGAATGACAACATCCTACTAGTCCTATTACTATCCATAAATATTATATACTATCCTACTAATATTATAAAAGTGAAAGTGTGTTTGTCTGTTAGTTGGTCCTTCTTTCACACAGCAACGGAGCAACGGATCGACGTGTTTTTTGGCATAGTTATAGTTCATGGACCGGAGAGTAACACAGGCTACTTTTTATGCCGGACGCACGGTTCCTGAGGGAATGCGGGTGAAAACCGCGGGCAGAAGCTAATACTTACATAAACAAATATGTGGGTTGCCTTGACAACCTCCTCAAGTTTTTGTCGGTTAAAACATAATTGTCCTGGAATTCTTTCAAAAATGAATAAAAGGACCACCCTTGAGATATACCTGCGGCGCAAGTACGGATCCTTTCGATAAATATAATTCGATAAAATTGACAGTTAAAATCGATAAAACCCACTTTATCGATTTTAACTGTCAATTTCATCGAATAAAACCCACTTTATCGATTTTAACTGTCAATTTTATCAAATTTTATTTATCGAAAAGATCCGTACTTGCGCCGCAGACGGCGAAATCAAGCAAAGTTTTAATTCGATACGGGCGACTAGAAGTACATTAAAATTGACACCTAAGTTTTTTATTACATTGTGTTTTTAGTTACAAGTGAAGAAAAATGTGTTAAAAAGATACAGACGAATTGAGAACCTCCCCCTTTTTGGAAGTCGGTTAAAAACAATCACAAAATTCTTAACCCAATACCATAGCCAATTCACCGATTCCATAAAAAATCCAATTGCAGAATTTGATTTTAATTGGCCCAGTGTAAACCGAAACTTTGATCTCTCAAAGATAAAGGTACCCTCAGAATCTATTACATTTAATCGAGTCAACAAATAATAAAGATAATAGAATAGGGTCCAATATCACGTTTCCAAGAAGATTGTTTTAGGGAACCCTTTTAAGGGCGGAATAACAAGTTAAGATTCGAACCTTTGTAGTTATGGAATATTGAATAACATTGACCCACTTCTAATAACGCCTTTACGTTGGGATACTGCCGTTTTTAAGAAAATAGCTAGCTTTTCCTGCCCTCTTACACTTTTTCTTACTTTCTCGCTTCGTCACCATTTAGATATAGAAAATCCGAAAATGGGAAAGTGTTTGTATGTTTGTTGGTTTGTCCTTCTTTCACGCACCAACGACGACGCAACCGATCGACGTGATTGACATAAGTATAGTTTATGGACCGGAGAGTAACATAGGCTACTTTTAATCCCGGAAAAATGCACGGTTTCTGTGGGAACGAGGGTGTAAACCGCGGGCAGAAGCTAGTACACAATCATTTATTGACTGAAAAAAAGTGGTAGGACTCTTCTGCGAGTATCCGACTGTCCATCTGAGGGTTACCACCGCTTTGCTAGGGTAGTATGCCACCAAAGAGTAATGTGCAACAGTTGCACATTACTCTTTGGTGGCACACTACCCTATAGTTACTATTAATATGTTCTGGTTTTATGAGTAATCAGTGAAGTAACTGAGCATATGAGACTTAATGCCTAATGTCTCAGAGTAACGAGTGCAATGCAGTGCCGCGCAGACCTTTGTCTCAATCCCCAATTACACTATTTGGACAACGAGGCACGCACGTTGTTTGCCTGATGGTGATCATAACGCCAGTCCATAATAATTACAGTGCCACTCAGAGCTTTGAAACACAAAGGCTTGTGGCACTGCACCGCGCTTATTACCCTGTGACATTAGTCCCCATATTCATAAACGAACGTACCGTAACTTACTTAATTACTAGAAAGTGTTTTGTCTCGTTTTCACGCGTGACAGCTTCCGTCAACGAGAAGTTGACAGAGCAGTTTAAAGCATATATTATCTTATTGAGCTTTTATTAATAAGGGCGTAGGTATTTAAGTCTCAGAAGCTTATGTTTGACTTTTTTGTTCATCATACACACACAGTAATGCTTGCACATTAGTGCTTAGCGCAGGCTACACGAGCAAAGCGTTGGGATACCTAATAGCAAACTACAATGTTTGCATTCCAAGTTTTCTCTAAGCACGGCCGTTCCATATTAGTTAGCTCTTTCGACCCACATCTCTCTCGGGACTCATTCATACTCACGCGGCCTTGGTTCGTGCCTGTTGCGGCCATGACTTGTATAATTAGTTAGCGCATATAGATAGTAACATTAATACATCAAGAGTCCCGAAAGGAACATTTTTGTATACAATAGGTTAGCATCACAAGAAGGAAATATTACGGCGCGCTGCTATCTTGCTCACGCATATCAACCATTTTGAAGATATCGGCATTCGGTTAAGTGGCTGGCATAACATTAATGGTTAAAAAAATCATTTTGCTCCATTCAAGTTTTCAAGCCTAAAAATCTAATTTTTAGGTTTAATTTGCCCATTTTCATGTATGAATCAAAATGATACGTTTTCCGTACCATAAATATATTAAGTGATTGTTTATCTTCAAAAATGTTGAGATGCGCGAGCGAGATAGCGGCGCGGCATATTCTTAAGCGATGGTCAAAGATGATGAATGCGCTCCCTCACTATCATCTCATCAACATCGCTTCAAAATATTAAGCACACATCAGTTCTGGGATACCAGCCTTCACTCAGAGAAAGAGAGTATAGGTCATAATCCAACACCCGTGCCCAGTGCGGCTTGGTGGATGTCACATGTCCAGTAATTTTGTTGTTTTTGAACAGGCGGTTTTCCTCACGTAATTTTTCTTCGAACTAGATATAAGTCATTGTTGTTAATACGCATCGAATTCCATTTACTTATGTCTACCTCTATTTTCCTACTACAGGTGTCCTGACCTATGACCAAACGAGCACTAACTAAAAGACCAATCGGTGGTCCAAATCGGTCAGTTGGTCGTAATTTCCGCTTGGAAACGACCTTTGACAGGAAATTTCATCAAATCTATCCGAGCAGCCGAGCTCCGATAAGGTGCTGCTAATGTATTCGTTGTTGTGTACGCTTGTACTATGCCAAATGTGCATGGCCTCAATTCTAATAAACAAATAATTTAAAAATAGGAATGGTTTCGTCACAAAATGGTCACTTTGATGAAAACATACGAAAAGTAACTAACGTTCTGATCAGACGTTAGGCTTATCATAAGAATAATGACCTGCCTCGTCTCGTTACCTTGTTTCATAAAACCAAAACGTATTGTCCCGTAACCTAAAAATAATTAAAGAAAAAAAGCAAAGAAAATCCTTTAAAACCCTAACATTTTCACTCCAACGTGAAAACTTCACAAAATCAATATTGAACCAAGGAGCCCTTAAGGTGCCTTAAGTCTCGCAGTCGGAAAGACTTTGTCCGGAGTAGAACCAGCGGCAACATAATAAATGTGAACCAATACCGTTACACCGCAGAGTCATGAATATTAACCTTTTTACACCACCCGCAGTGATAACGGCTTGTTTCTGTGTCGATGTGACAGTTCAGAGTTGACGGAGATGTTTATTGCCTACTTCTTAGTGACGTACCAGGACTATCAGGTGGTACCTAACTAATTTTTCCGTGCGTAATCATTTGGAAGGCTTTATTCGAAGGCTTAGCTCATGCAGTCTGCCAGTTTTGTGAATAAAGTAGCCAATAAAATAACTAAGCTTACGGGTACATTAATATGCAGTATTATATAATAGTATAAAGGTACAAGTAGTCTGTACTACATTAAATTAAATAAACTTGAATTGGTAGTACAATAACAGTTATGTAACTCACGGTCACTATAGGTTACATATTTCACTTTTCACTAAAAGAATGTTTTTTCTTGAGCTAGTTCGCAATAAATTAACAATTTATACGTACTAAAAATGGGCTTTTGGGCAGGTAGTAAAAATAACTATGGAAAGTAATGTATGATTTCATAGCCAGTGACCACAATACTGGCTATCGCGCGAGTGCCTCCGCAATCTCTATACAGCCAGAGCGTACTCTATCCGTGCTCTAAAGACAAAAACCTAAGAAGTAAACTACATATCCTTAAAGAAAAGGGAAGTACTAAACTCAAGAAGATAAAACTACCTTTCTCTTCAACTTGCCAGGGCTTTGCATACTCAATCACTAACTAATCGTCTAAAAGCTCCATCCAACCATAAACAAGCCGAACCGGCGATAAATTTCGACGCCCGCCTTACGGTAGTTAATTTTTAATTCGGCCGTCTTCGGAGGTCCTCTCGCCTCGACGGTCGATGTGAGACTGATGGGTTTGGGCCGCGGCGTCGACCGCGCAGCTTAGTTATTGCGACTACCCTCGTTTGTTGTTCGAGTTTTAAATTAGCGGTGCGGGTATTTGCGAAATTGTTAAGGTTATTTTCTTTGATGGGAAGGAAATGGTGGTTTTATTGATTAAGTATCGTAGAATCACCTTCGGCCACATCGTTGCTTACAAAAAAGTAGTGTTTTCAGGGTTTATGTATATACGTGAGCTACTTTATTCCACCATAACTTTTGAAAGCCCGAGCAGATATTTATGTGTGGGTTGTATCGTTAGGTACCAGTATCGTATTCTTTTAATTATATACTTGTTAACGTAACGTAGCAAACGGAGGGTACCACCCCGTATTTTTTTTTTAGTTTTGTAAGTAAAGATTTTTTTGTAATATTTCAAAAAGCGGTCTCGCTATAAAGATGTCAGCTACATCCCCAAAAACATAATGAATAACCAGTGATTAGGAAAGTAACAAATAGGGGAGTTATCATCAATTATTACAGATTGAAATAAAAACTCGAGTTGGGAAAAAAACAAAATACCAACCTAAGTAATATGCTAAAAATGAAATATCAGAAGTTAAACATAATGGATAGCATAACAAACTCTTATTATAACTCTGGGGTTATTTTTTGCGAAACATTACTAAAAACTTTTATGTTTACGCGTACCGTGAATAACTCAATATTTGCATTATCTTTTTGTAAATTTTTAAATTGAGAAACTGCCTTTCCACGAATAATAAATAGTTAGGTTAAAAGTTCATACGTCGAACGCAATCCTTACTACAGAAAAATAGGCAGCTTATCCAAGTCTCTAGCAGAAGATGCGCGTTTTTTTTTTCATGTACTGATTTTCCATTGCAGCTGTTTTTTGCTAAAGGCGCTCTGTCGTTGTGTCGTAAATTGGTTGTACAATATTATATACGGCTTTACGCCTGCCTCTATTTCTGACAAGCAAGCAAGCTTTCAGCTATTTCTTACATAATCAAGCTTAACACAATTTGTTTGCTTCACTCTTAACTGTGTAAAGGAATCTTGTAAGTCATTTTAATCTTGAAACCAGGAAGTGGATTATGGAACTATTCAGTTTGGATGGCTATGACCCTTCGAGTTTGGGATCATTTGATTTGTTTTGACGAGTCCAATAGATAGGACTTGGTGTCGAGATTCTGATGAAGGAGCCAGGACGTGGAAGGATGTTAGTTATTTTCTTTAAACTACATATAATTATTTACACGAATGACAAGCAATCATACGGTCGGTTGCGTACAGCATAAAATGAAAATATTATATGACTTCAAATTCATGAAGGTGAGAGGGGTTTTTGTTTAATTTGTTGAGTTAGAGGTCAAAGACTCACCTTATTTTTTATTTAAACTGGTGGCAAACAAGCTAACGGCCCGCCTGATGGTAAGCGATCACCGTCGCCTAGGGACATTTGCAACAGCACTGGGGGCGTTAAAAGATATATTATAATTATATCCTGACATAGTACAAATTATACTTGTGGGATAGTTTTATAACCCTTGCAAAACAAAATCAGATAATATTAGTATTCCTACCCCATCCCCAATCTGCCACGCAAACACTAAGCAAACGCCTCAAAACTCCGACTGCCAAACGCACAAGGTGCGTAAGTAAAAAAGCCATGATTTCTCAAAGGGATGTTGGCCCCGCCCGACGAGCGAGTAACGCACGACTTAACTTTTTGACCGGGATACCTTCGGAGACGTGATGAGAATCGATGCCAATTTGGTACAAGATGTGGACTTATGGAGACGAGTGGAATTTATTTTAAGTCTTAGAAAACTTAGTAGGTATTGTGTTAAGTAATTGTGAGCGACTAAAAATTTGTATTCTTGCTGTAAAATTAATTTTGCAACAGATTAAAATTCATAAAAAAAATATTAGTCTCTCCTAATATATGATATGCAATACGTAGTAAAACTATTTGTTCATATCAAAAAAAAATACATATAATACATTGCATACTACAATAATCTAAGATTCAAGTAGCGTTGGGGAAGGCCTATGTTCTGCAATGGGCGTCTCCCAGCTGATAATGACTACACTAATCCTTATTATGGTAATGAAATGGCCTAAACATTGTCACAAAAAATAATTGTTTAAGTATTAATAATGACATGGAATAACAATTTTCGTAGTTATCATTGGCCTAAGCTTTTTTGCTCAGTCACATACCATCAAGTGAATAAGTTGTGTTATGTACATTATGTGTTAATAATAACACAAAATAAATAGCAGTACCACGTAATTAGATACGTTACGTAACATAAGATTTATCTGAAGATGATTTCTGCCATAAAAATACTTTTAAAGAATTTTTTCACTTACACCACCGCATAACCACGGAATCCGGTGTGTTTTTTCGCTCCGATGATTTTCAGCCAGATCTCTTGTTGATCTGAGAAAGCCGAATTTTTGTCCGAAACGTGCGTAAGTTTCCTAATATTAGGGTTACCCCAGTTTGTTAGCCAGCTGCCGATATTCATTGTTGATAGTATTTTATTTGGCATTTTCCATGTCAGTATTTGCGCAGGTCTCGTTAAGTTGTGTTGTCGTCAGCGCCCAAGGAAATTAGGGGTGGTTTTTATGACGCGTGTTGTATGATTTCCAACTCTGTTTGCTTTGATTTTCATTATTTTGTAGAAAATAGAAAGTTTGTGGCGTGTTTTTGTTTGGTTTACATGAAGTCTAAATCTTAATCCGAGTGTACAATCTAAATCTATAACATCAACAATAAGCTAAAGAAATTACTTTGATTATAATTTTTTTTAATTAGTACTGGATAGGTTAGCATTTTCCCGCTTTCTCTGAGCTTTAGAAAGAAAAGAAAGAAAGAAATTATTTGTTTCAGGACATCGCACAACATTTTGATCGCCACCGACGATGTAGTCGAATATGCTGAATATTATGCTAAGCTTAGATTAGAACCGACTTCCAAGTGCGGAAACACACAGACAGGTATTTAGCGACAGATTTTTAACATGAGGGTGGTAGCTAGCAAGTTAATGCAACAAGCTATCGTTGCGTCATGATGTGTTCCTTCACGAGTTCAAGGTCATTGTAGGAACCATCGATGTAGAGATCGATGTCACTACTCTTAAACTTTTCTTTACAACCCTATACTTTTTCTAACTAACCACAAAACAAAAAATGTAATCCTTTTTTCAGTTACAACACTACCTGAGCCATTATCGCTTCACAATGTTGTTTTAAGCAACTTAAAAAAGGGTGTAGTTTATATTTTCGAATATATGTATTTTTTTATGTATTTTCGCCGATTTCCCCGTCAATTATGGACAAATATTGAAAATTGTTTTTATGTTTGAAAGGGTATTATAGTACTCTCGAGTTGGTCGTATATACATTTTATGAAAGAATATTACCACCTTTAAAGGTGAAAAAATAGAAAATGATCGTTAAAAATGTACCTACCAAACAGATCTTGCTATGATCCGGGAAAAACTTATTCCACAATTAAATGTGGAATCCGTGATTTCCGAACTGTTTCAACCCCTTTTCCTCAAGGACAGGTCCTCAAGGACTTTGGCCAATTTAAGATAAATATGCTGGATTTTTTTCACCTTAGTTTCAAATTGAACTAACTAATTTTATTACGCACCAATTCTAGGCACATTCGAAACTTGAATTTTAAAAATACCAAACAAAACGTGTCCAACGAATTTTATTTTCAAACGAAAATATTCAAATTACTTGCAAAATTAAAGCCGTCCTGTTTTTCTCTGAAGTTTCAGGTTATTTCATGCGTGGGTACCACAAGTAGGTAATTTTATTCATAAGAACGTGTGTCGGTGAAACTCCCGTGACCCGTTCGCATAATTTTATGTCACGTTATCTTTATACGACTTGAACGACACAGAAACAAAGTTTAATTCTTTGGGGTGGAAACTTGACAAG
This sequence comes from Crocallis elinguaria, assembly GCA_907269065.1. Taxonomy (NCBI): domain Eukaryota; kingdom Metazoa; phylum Arthropoda; class Insecta; order Lepidoptera; family Geometridae; genus Crocallis; species Crocallis elinguaria. Next base: position 16,332,698 of record OU026069.1, read on the forward strand.
CGATTTTTTTAACGATGGAGCTTTGGAAGTCTTTTCTAATTCAACGAAGTACGAAAAGTTTTGTTTCGAATACTCGGTATTATCATCAGCTGGAAAACATGCACTGCTGAACATCTGCCTCTTAGCAGATGAGGGGATTTTGCCATAATCCACCACAATTTTGCCATAATCCACCACAATTGACAGGCGTCTTGGTGATCGCATTAGATTATGATGTCGACCGAGAGGAATGCTGCTGCCTATTCCCTGGATATTCCCTTAACCGGCTCTCAGTACGGGAGGAGATGGGATGGGAACTATTCTTAGTCTGGACCACATCGTACGTACGTACATACGCCAAACTATGTTAGTTGATGTGATTATTGAAGCGAGATCTGCATCACCTTCATCATCATCATCAGCCTGCATCAGACACCTTTATGTCCACCGGTGGACGTATACCTCTCCCAAGACGTGACACTGAGACCAATCTTGGGCTCTTCATATCCATTCACTGCGACCAATCCTGCGTAAGAAGCACATTTGACGCTAATGCATGATTGATAGTTACGCGTCAATCACGGACCACGCGCAAACCATGGAAAAACCACGATAAACGCCACTTACGACCTCAACTCTAAAAAATAGTTAACAACCACTGCGTGCTCAGTACAAAAGCCGCGGTGCGCAAGTGATGTATGTAGCGGAGCAGTCGTTGCTTTGAGCCTTGGCAAGGCTTCGACGGAAAGCACTATCTGGCTGTATTATTATTCTGGTCTGCTTCTTGGTTCTACTTGAAGCCGCGCGTGAGCGTGTTATACCTCGTAATCCGCGTTTGTTTCAAAACCATGGTTATTTTGTTGCTCCACTTATTGAGAGGACTTCCTACACTACGTTTGCCAATTCGTGGTCTCCACTCTAGAACGCTTTGAGACCTGTGCTATAAGTTCAGCGAGTACACAAAGTAATAATTAGAGGTAGTCAGTGGAGCCTGTAACAAACCTAATGGCTACCTGACTGACCGACCAAAAAATTTGGGGTAAGTAATTCTAATCAAGCGATATTCGAAGTGACGCACTGTGGATCGAAACCAGACATAGGAACATAGTAGGGACAGCAACGTGATGGCATACCGTTCTCTCTATAAGTTTTATGTAAGAAATCTACCAAATACGTTAAGTATAATGTTCTCTTTGATCAAATATTTTAATTTTGATAAACGTTTGATTTATTTCGTGAACTAAATGTAGGAACTTAATCGATTTGCGGTCGTATTTCTTTTAATGCTATTATTTCGGTTGAGTAGTTCTATAAAACCCATACGCCCTAAGCTTTGCTTCGTGTTTAAATTTTTAGATTTAAAAAAAAAACAACTCTTGTCTTAAAAATGAGGACTGTTATAATTATCTGTTTGTCTGTCTGTGACATTGCGACTCTAGAACAGATGAATCCTTTTAGCGTAATTTTCTTTGTTGTGGCTTTAAAACAGTCTGAAGCTGTATTTGATGGACGTCAAGGATCCATTACAGTTTTGATTCAACTTTATATTGGTGTCATAATTAAGATTATTTTAAGTTAATAATAGAGCACTTAGATAAAAAATTCCTTTTAAAATTTTGTTTGCGTCGTAATATACTTACCTACATCTAATTTACCAACAAAAACAATTGGATAAACTACAAGGCAGTGAATATGAAAAGTAATTTCTCAATGTCTACAGATCTTTGTTATGTAGGCCTGTAGATAATTCAAATTTCCGTCAAACTTTTATAATAGTAGTCTGACCCGTAGACATTGCCTTCAAAGGTCTATCAATGCCCTACACGACCAATAGTATAGCTAAATGGGTTCAGGATACTGTCGGGTGAGTGTCGGGGCTGCGTCAGTTTTGCAGCGCATCAGGCAAGTTTGCCCAGACTACAACACTAATGGCTTCTACACTATTGTGTGGAACGGTGTCGCCTCCCCGATGCGTCGTATGCTAGACAGCATCAACAGCCTCCTAAACACCAGCATTGCATAGTAGGAAAAGTTAGTTCTCTGGTAGTGCAACACTGGAATGCCATCCACCTCCCTGTAGCCAAATTTAATCACACAAAAGATCTAGCCATTCCAGCCAAGGAAGCCCTCCCTTGGCTGGAATGGCTAGATCGCGTCCGCGTTCTAAATGAATAAAGTACACTTTGAAATCAAAATTCCAGAATTCCGATGCTGGAAAATTTAATAACCAGTAAAATACACAGCGGTATAATAATTACTTCCTCCACTACCAATCTTGTGCAAACAAAACACTGAACATTTCCGCGACAACCCAGCTTCCCTGATCACTCCCTGGAGCGTAAATTCACGACATCGTACATTGTTGTCAGTAACGGCGCGCGATTATGATTTTATGCCTGTACTTGTACGTGGTGCCTGCTTTATGACGTGAGGGCGTGTTTCGGAACCGAGGCAGTTTTGAATTAAGAGTTACGTGATATTGCAACGTTTGGAAGGTCGTCTTAGGAGCAGATTGCTGTCGTTTAACAACTTTCAAAGCTTACAAGCCGTAGCTCCATCTGGCAGACCCGCTTTGTAGCGATTGCCTACTCCAATCACTACAAAGCGCCGTGTGAACATCTGCTAGTCTCGGTTAACACTATAAAATAGATTTTGTAAACTTTCAAAGCGTTTCGCTTCGGCATTCATTATGGTTACCACTAAGGCGGAGTACGCCTTAACTGTATCTTTGTTTCCCGATCGCTGTAAATTGAGATTCTTCAAGTTTTTGTATTCTTCGACCGCATCACCACATTATAAGCGAGATAATGTTCAAACGCAAGCCTAATTTTTGTATAAAAACTTAAGGTCAACTTAAGAGGTTTATTATATTATTGATTTGATATTTATTTATTTATTTACTTATTAGAAAGATCAACAGCTATAAACACGTTTTATAAGAAAAAGAATACAAAACAGTGAGCCAATTAAAGATCCTCACGGTTAAAAGCAATGTAAAAATAATATGAACATATCCTATGAACACACATTTAGGGTACATCTCAACGCTCAAAACTCAACAAAAACAAAAAGTTAGTCAAAAAAGTATCTGCTCAACAGTTGTCTAGCAGATGCAATACTGGTACAGAATAGGTCGATATAAGTAGGTATATCAGTGATTTCAAAATGATAGATTTGACGATTCATTATTATTTGGTTTACGTTCTCTATGCTGGGTAAACCATCTCTTAGAGATGGAGAGCTGGCTGTAATCCACTAATATAAATACTTACCTAGATTTTTGGCAATGAATTGGACCGATTTTCTCACAATGTTTCCATTGACCAATTAGGGTAAAACCCGGATAGTTGCCTCAGTGGGATACTTGCCGCAGTGTCTAATACACTATGTTAGGGATGTTGGGGGTCTTAGTAGTTTACTATAATTAGAAGCCCTTCTACCACAGGCCTCGGTGCCATGTAAATCGTCTGAATAGACGTACGCGTCTTGTCCGTGTGAGCAAAAAACTTCCGCGCCGAAACTTTGACGGGCGTCAAAATTATATTGGTCAGTAATTTTCATTGAATATTTTTTTAACTGACTGTGGTTTCGGTCAAGATTTTGTTTATTTGCATGCATTACAGTTTAAATTACCCTGTTTATTACGTTTTATTGTTATATAGTTTTTATTTATTTTGCAAATAAAAAGGGCAAGTATCCGTATCAAAAAGGATAGTTGCCCTATTTACCTTTGCGGATAGTCGCCCTTGGGGCAACTATCCGCAATTACAAATTCTTTAATAAAGCAAAGACTTTTTCTTTAGGTGAAATTCAGTAGGCGACGTTCCCAAAATACTGGCAGCATTGCCACGTTGAATGGCAATGCTTTATCTTTGACCTAAGTAGAGCCCAGCATTTGGAGGTTATTTTTATTGTATTTTTATTGTATAGTTTAAAACATTAAAACTGAAATACTTACTATTTAATAATGTTAATTAATATTTTATTAGTAGATACTTAATAAAGGATCGATAAACAATAAAGACGGATTACTTAAATTGATATTAAATTTGTTTCTATCTAATAAAATCATAGTGTGGCGTCTATAGCCCTGCACGAGGCAAGTATCCCCCGAAGCATTTTTTCCGTTAGGCTACTATCCGCCACGGTAGGCAACTATCCCTTTTTTGAGAGGTCTAATAAAATAGGATTTACTCGAAAACCATATTAATTATGATTACAAAAATAGGCTCCTATTAAAGATTAAAGACCTATGTTTTGACATACATGTTGTATTAATCGCAGTAAGTACATATTTTTGAATAATAGAGCCTTTATGAAAAGTGCGGCAACTATCCGGCTTTTACCCTAAGTAATAACAAAATTTAGTCATTCATTGGAGCGGGGCTGTGTCACAGAATAAGTAATATGAGAGAGGAAGGAGGAGGAGAGGAGCTGAGAGAGGAAACCGACTGATACTGGATAATTTGAGTCGCGTACTTTTTCGTTTCAATTTCCTTCAATATCAGCGATTGATCTGGGTACATCACATAATGATTTACAATCAATGTTGACGGTCTCCAAATCTCATATCTTAACATCTTTATAGCAAAGGTTAAAAGTAAGGCCTAAAAAGTCTACAGAGTTACGTTACCTTCATAAAAACAAAGAACCAAGATATCCAGCGACCACGTCTCATAATAAACTGTAAAGAATATTCTCAGAAATGTTGGTATTTACACAAAAAGGTTGGAACATAAAGAAATTTCGCGCCATTTGTAAACAAACGCTAGGATACTTAGGAGTTTTCGTCGGGTAATACGCATAAAACCGCATGAAATACAGTTCCACCCTTTTCAGTGTCAGTATTAAGGGTGTGATGCGGTGATCAAATATTTTTTTACCCTTGGGATGCCTATAAGTTTTCATGTATGAAAAATTTACAACGTTTAGATATAAAATAAAACCATCGGAACTCAAGCGCCACAGCGGCGCAAGTATAGAAGTCGGTTCGATAAATTTGTCGAATTGAAAAATCCGATAAATTTATCGAATCTTACGAGTACAGAAGTCTGATCGTAAAGTATTGTAGATAGCTCTATATTCTCTTTGGATTCGACCTAGTTATTCGATAACTTTTGTCGAATGTATCGAGGTTCAATAAATTATATAAAAAGTCGATAAAACCCACTTTATCGATTTGAACTGTCAATTTTATCGAAATTTATCGATCAAAAAGATTCATACTTGTGCCGCAGGTTCGATAAACGAATGTTTTACATATAATATACTAATGATAGTAAAAACAATGGTTTCGATTCTGGCGTCACAAAAAGTGTCGCTGGGCAGTCATCTGACAAAGATGGAAAGGCCTATTATTATTACATCGCTTCAAAACATAGTTTTAACTTTTATCCCTCTTAGGAATACCTATAGACACAAATAATAACGGAAAAAAATGCCTCAATAAATCTTCCATCTCGTAAAACGGGCAAACGCCACCCGGTCAATATTACGTGTGATTTTTCAGCGTAACCACTATATATGCTTGACCGGGCCCGCCCGCGGCCCGGATGAGGGCTTTTGAACGACCGTCCGGATCATCGGGCCGCGTCTAAAGATACGGTGCACTCGTTTCTGATGTAGGATTTTTTTATATCTGTAAAACCTGTTATACATTTGCTTTGCGTAGAACTTCCCATTATAACTTATTTTTTATTGTCAAGTGTTTAGCCTCTGCCATGCATGATATCTTAAACAAATATAGTTTAGTATATATTTGTTTATAACGATAAGTATTATGATTAGTAACGAAGTAATTGAAGGTAAGCCTAAATGCCTGCAAACGGGATATTCACCAGATCTTTTTAACTCTGGTAACCAAGTGGTAGAAATAACACTTCTACTATAATTGTACGTCTGGGTGAGTCTTGTGGGCTTTGCTTGTGATGTCTGCCACCAAGCAGTAATGTCCAAGCATTACTGTGTTCTGGTTTGATGAGCAAAGTAGTTAGTGCATGAAATTATTGGGCTTAAGGGTAACGAGCGCAGACCTTTATAATTCAAAGTTTTGGGTGGCACTGCAATTGTAATGGGCGGACGTTATGCATCAGGCAAACGGCCGGCTCGTCTCGTTACCCAATAGTATAAAAAAAATTGTCCAAAGTGCTTCTGACACACTTAATTAAATTAATCTGGTGAAGAATTGTTTCAGTCCTTCCGTGTCGAAGTTTTAGATATTCAACCTTCACATTGCCGGGAAAAGATCACATTATATTATTTTTTTGGTTCAATGAGTAAAAAGGCCAACCGGTCAATATTACGTGTGATTTTTCAACGTCACCACTATATAATATGCTTGACCGGGTCCGCCCGCGGCCCGGATATGAAAGCCTTTGACCGGCTCCGGCCCGGATCATCGGTCGTGGATCACTTTTACACAGTTTACCTTAAAATATACGGCAAATAGTTCATTTGTTTTTGAAGTAGGCAAGTTTTTTATTCACCGTTTGACTACTTCTCATTCTTAGTTGATGGCTCAGTGAGGTAAAATGCTAAACCATACTTTGCTATTTTTTTTCTTTCAAATCCTGACAATGACCTTCCTGATGCAACCATATCGTGATCGTAGGATCGTAGGCTAGCGTTGAATCTGATGCTGGGCAACTGAGCCAGTCTTATTCTAGTTTAATATGTTGAACACCTTTGGCTTTATGGCCACTTCAATGATCATGTGAGACAGATGGACGAGCACCTAATATCATTTAAAAAGCAATTTTATGGCTGAAACACTTAAGTGACTCACTGGGACGTACTTTTTGAGGTACGGAACGCTAAAAAGTACACATGTAAACATCAAATTCCAATTTGCAAATTCCTCTTAAAAATTGCTACATAAATCTCGAAAAGCCCGCATCCAATCAACGTCCAGCGAAATCTCATAAAATCCTTATGACGAATAAAATAAAACCACCTAATAGCAGACCCATAGCTAACCCTCAATAGTTATTTGGAGCGAGAAAAAATGCACTACCTATAGGCAAAAATAAATATTGCAGTGTCTGTACGTTGAAGGTTTTTACAATACTGCAATGTTCAAACCAGTGACTTTTAATTATGTTTGTATATGAAAATACGTCTCTAAAATATATTAGCACACGGGATTTGAGCACTTATGATCAGGTTGTTCAGGCTATCAGGTTATGTAACCAACTGAGTTATGGATTATATGTTCTGTGGTTATGATTACAAGTACACAGTGCCATATTTAGAGCAGTGCCAGCGGTACAGGCAGGGTCGGATTATCTATAAGGAAATGTAGGCAACTGCCTAGGGGCTCAGCACCTCAGGAAAAAAATTGAAAATGTTTTTTCGAGTGAAAATTAAATTTTTAAATTCGTATATAACAAACCCTCAATGACAATATTATTATTATTATATTTATATTGCGCTGTTTTTTATATTATATCGTCGTATTTCAGTACATTTCAGAACGCATTAAATTATTATAGCATAATATTATTAGGGTTAGAAAAGGGGGCCCGAGAGGTGCTTTGCCTAGGGGCACCGACATGGTTAATCCGGCCCTGGGTACAGGCACAGGGCGCAGACCCTGAAGGTGCGCAGTAATGATCACACCTGGGTCAGATTAGAGCACTAGGGCTCACAGGTGGCATCAAACTAAATAGAACGCAAGATATTTTGCCTTCGGCCAAGCAACAATGGCAAATTTCTATACTTCTAGCAGCCAGATAGGTTCACTTTAGCAAAATGAGAAGAACTTCTGGCAGTGGAAAAAATATATTATGTTATTAATCATATTGTTACCGAAAATCTTGATGTGATCAAAAAATTTCTAGATCGCGCAGGCAAAGCCACGGCAGAAGCAAAAGCTATTTTAAAGTAGTAAGTATTCTTCACATTTATGGTTGATCTGCAATCATCGTGGATCTCTGCAGACCTCGCTCTATTTACTATGGCGTATTTTATTTTTTATTGGGTTTTGTCGTGTTCCGTTTGACGGCACATGGGAAAATATTTAGATAGTGAAACATTCAGAACTAAGGATACTTATTTTTATTGTTAGTTTAACTTTAATTCTCTCTTCTCTACCTAATATATATATATATTTTTTATATTATTTGGTAACGGGACGAGCTGTTCGTTTGCCTGGTGGTACTAAGCATAACGCCGGCCCATAACAAATGCAGTGCCATCCAGAACTTTGTAACACAAAGGCCTGCGCGGCACTGCAGTGTGCTCGTTACCCTGAGACATTAGATATTAAGTCTCATAAGCCCAGTAATTTCACTGGATACTCTGCTCATCAAACCGGAACACAGTAATGCTTGCACATTACTGCTTGGCGGCAGACTTCACGAGCAGAGCGGTGGTAACAACCCAGACGGACACTCGCAGAAGAGTTAGTCCTCCCACTAACAAAAATTACATTAAGTAAGTAGTATACGAGTCCACTCGAAGGACTCTGATCCTCAATATTCCAATCCATTCCAAATTCCATTTACAATTAAAATTACTAATGTGAGAAGATTCAACACATTTTTACAATTTTCAGCATTAAATCTTAAAGAAATCATGGTAAGTAAGCCTTTCGCCTCTCCATGCTCTTCCGAGCCGGTGTAACACCCGGATATGAGAGAAGCGCCCTTTGAACGGCAACTTATACATTTATATCCGGCTGGGCGCAATGTATGCTATGATTTTACAGGGAGTATTTTGCCATGGATTGGCTTGGCTAAGATCAGAAATTCAGGTCTAAAAAAAATTGCACAGTCTAAAATTTTATATTTTGTCTGGACTAAAATTAGTAGGTACCTAGTTAAAAAGAATATTTTTTTGTACTACAATATTTAACAGACAACTCTTTTCTACAAACACTTGGCTATATTATTGTATTATTTTTTTGCTTGTAATACCTAGGTATCTATGAATACGGAGATTTGTGCGAAAAAAAAAGCGGACTTTTTCTGACGCTTTGCTTTAGCCACACCTTATAGTAATAATGCAATTTTACTCAAAAAACGTCGAAGCTTGATCACACAGGTAATAAAAGCAAAAACATAATACCTATACATAAAAAAAATACGAATACACAGCATAACGGATTTTAGAATCTAAACAGAAATAAATATTAGACCAAACATCATAAAATTAAAATCAGCGCCATCTGACGAAACTTTATGTAACTTTGTTAGCAGCTGTGAAATGTTGAGAAGTAAATTTATTCAATGCCAACTAGAACTACTTCGGTTGTAGTTCTAAAAAAATCCACGTGATGGCGTTCTAAGTAATAATATTATAAAAATGACCTACCAATCAATATTATTAGTTAAGTTAGGTAATAGATTGTTTCAATCGGTTGTGAACTGTGATTGAATTCGATGCTACGCGTGGTTATGTTTATGTCTGAAAAATTTATATGTTCATTTATCACATTTTGTACATTTTATATTTTGCTTTGAGTAAATAGTTAAGTAGGTAATTAGGTGTATTCTTCGCCTAGTTGATTATATTTAATGATCCTTTTCAAGTTTGTAAGTACGCAAAAGCATAACATAAAACATTGTTGAAAATTAAAGAATAATATTAGGTAGGTTTAAAGTACCGTAATAATATCTAGAAGATAGTAATATTTTTAAAAACTCATAAAATGGTAGTATCTGTAAGATCGATTTATTTCCTAGTACCTACTTACAATTACTATCGCACAGTGTCTTATCGTTATGTCTTTGAAATGTAACTTCCGATCAATAGCCAAAGGTACCTATAATATTTCTAATAAAAATAACCAAAAGATAATTCTATTAAAAATATACATTTTACCACATGGTGTGCTTTTTTCTTACTTTGCTCGCATAGTCTGCCACCAAACAATAATGTGCAAGCCTTAATTACTGTGTTTCGGTTTGATGAGTAGGTACCGGAATTAATAAAATTACTGGGTTTAGAGACATAACGAGCGCTTTGCACTGCCACGCAGGCCTTTGCGTTGAATGACACTGCAATTGTATCATAACGTGTCATCCATACAGATAAATAAAATTGAAGTGTCTGTTTGTAATATCAAAATAACAGCTTTTTACTAAATGCATCTGAAAGTATATACGGCGCCTACAACAAAACAACCATTTTTAAAATTTTTGTCTATCTGTCTGTCTGTCTGTCTGTTTGTTTCGGGTAATCTCCGAAACGGCTGGACCGATTTTGACGGGACTTTCACTGGCAGATAGCTGATATTACAACGAGTAACATAGGCTACTTTAATTTTAGAAAAATAATTAGGGTTCCGCGCAACAAAATAAAAACCATGTAACCCAAAATCTCCACGCGGGTGAAACCGCGGGGCAGCAGCTAGTTAAAAATAATATTAAACGACTGGCGTTATGTTTCCCATCAGGCCAATGTGAAATGACCTGCTCGCCTCGTTATCCAAAAATAAAAAAAAAACATTATCAGCCGCCAAACGTCTATTGCTGAACATCTGCCGCCCCATGTAGGGGGGCATTTGGTAAAATGGTATATATAAACATATAATATGACACATATTATGACAACATACAATGTAATACCTACACCACGCTTGGCAGCCATCTTGGTGATCACAGTAGATAATGATATTGATTTTTTTTTATGTTATTTGGTAACGAGACGAGCTGGTCGTTTGCCTGATGGTAAGCATAACGCCGGCCCATAACAATTGCAGTGCCACCCAGAACTTTGAAACACAAAGGCCTGCGCGGCACTGCAATGCGCTCGTTACCCTGAGACATTAGGTATTAAGGACGTTATACGGGCCAAGGACCTTGCTCGAATGGGTGGAGTCAAGCGCACTTCCCCCGCGCGGTCCACACTACGTCTTTCAAGAACATCGCAAAACCTAACGTCATAGAACACGCGGATGAACCGCTACGAAGCGGTACCCGCACGCGCGCACGGCATCTTTGCCTATAATTCTTTGAATTCATTTAGTGGAAAGTTTTTCATTGAAATGAAGTGTTGAAGTGATCATTATTATTCGTAAATAAACGGTACGGACGCACATGAGATTATCCAACGTTGAGATTGATCTCAAAATATCGCTCTGGACTAAAATAAAAGTACAGACAGCCAATTTGCTCCGTAAAGTTGAAATTTGTTACACATTTTGACCCAAAAATTAACATGTACGTAAATAAATGATTTTCGGGTTGTTTTTATTTTTACTTTTGTAGTCGTGTTTTTTTATTTTGGTGTCATTTACGAGGTATCGAGTCATCTGCGAGTGTCCGTCTGGGTTTCCACTTTGTTCATGAAGCCTAATCATAATAATTTATTTGCTAAAAATGTTTGTGACAACAATAGTGTCGGGTCACAGGTATAGAAAATATAAAGTATCATAAACATTTTACCACATTGTGGCATGCAAATATTAGAATAATTAACTATCATTGAATTTAAAATATTACAAAAAACTAATGACACAATAATCGTAATACAATTCATATTTCATTTCCTATAGGTACTTATTTATATTATCAAATGTTATTATTTTTCTTATTAATTATACTAAAGTGTCCAAAAATAAAACCAATAATTTAAATAGAATTCTAGAAATTCAGTGGTCAAATAAATTACTTTAAAACTTCAGCTATAGTATAGTAATATTTTTCATGCAACCAACATTTCAATTTTTTCCAAAACCGTGTCCAAGGTAGGTCCTTGATTTCTCCCGGAACAGCATTATATGCTTGCCGGCAGATGTGCAAGCATTACTATGTTCCGGTTTGATGAGCAAAGTAACCAGCGAAATTACTGAGCTTATGAAACTTAGTTACGAGTACAGAGCAATGCCGCGCAGGCCTTTGTGTTTCAAAGTTCTGTGAAGCATTGCAATTTTTATGGGCCAGCATTATGATGAGCACACTGCGGTGCCCTGCAGGCCTTTGTGTTTCAAAGTTGTGAATGGCACTGCAATTACAACATATTTACAGTTTTCGGATAACGCCGGCCCATAACAATTGCAGTGCCAATCAATACTTTAAAACAAAAATATGCAGCACTGCATTGTGCTCGTTAACCTGAGACATTAGGTATTAAGTCTTATAAGGCCAGTAATTTTACTTTTCAATTTCATTTCCAGTATTTTCTATAACGGTTCTCAACCTCCCGATATTCCTTTGTTTACCAATACATATATTTGCCACTCGTAAAAATGATGTACGTAAACAAGAAATTGTAATCAGAAATGTAACCCACTCAATATGTATGCGAGGAGTGTCCACGCGCAAATCACGGAATGAATCAGATTTCACCACTCTAGACGCTACTCTTTGAGCAAGCTTCAAACCCACACGAAAACAAATACTTGTATTGTATATCATTCACGCACACAAATATGTAACGTCGGCGGACAGCGTGAGCAGAGCAACGAGCGATACAACCTCCCCGTCTGAATGCCAGTGCATGACTGCCGCGCGCGCCCGCGCAGAGCACCTCTGAGACTTGTACATTTGGAATTCAGTTTTTTGATAATTTCTTTGCGAAATATTGCTCTATGCACAAATTTAATCAATAAGAATTATAGAAAATTTTTTTCCTTATTTTTTGGTGTAAAATTAATCCCAAACGTCTAAGTCATTTAGAAGTTTTAGGGAAAATAGTTTTAAAATAGCATGCTGTTAAATATTTTTTCAAGCCATAAGTAATGGTAATACAAAAAAATCAATCAATCAAATTTAATGCCCTTGAATTGATCATTCAGGTAGTATTTTTTTCAAGTCGTTAAACCAAGCCGTGTGGGAGTTTTAGGAGCAGAAAGTAGTCGTTTTTGGGTAACCTAGCCCCTTAAGTCTCATAAGCCCAGTAATTTCACTGGATACTCTGCTCACCAAACCGGAACACAGTAATGCTTGCACACTACTGCTTGGCGGCAGACTTCAATCAAGGAGATTGATCAAGGAGAATGCTGCTGCCTATTTCCTGGATATTCCCTTAGCCGGCTCTTACGGTACCACTTACTAGATATCCTCCTTGTACGGCTCCCACAGAAAGAGATGGGTTGGTACTATTCTTAGCCGACACGGCCAGATAAAATAGGCAAATTTTAATACCTTGAACGCTGGACATATCGGGTGATATACGGATAAATGAAGACCTTTATTTTAAAACAAGTCAGGCAAAAAATGTTGCAACATGTAAATACAATCTCCAACAAAAACACTTTTACAGTTCAGTAAAAAAAGAATTGTTATCGACCGTGACAGGACTCGAACCTGCAATCTTCGGATCCGAAGTCCGACGCCTTATCCATTAGGCCACACGGTCCTTGTTAGTGTGACTGAAATTTACGTCCGCAAACAAAGTTTTATCGATCGCATTTTCCAATAGTACTTGAGGTGTTTAAAAAAATATCTTTTTATAGATATCTAGTATAATTTAATAAAAATGTTGTGATTAAATATTTTTGGTAGAAAATAAGTAGTGGATCAGTCAGCAGAACCAATAATGCACAAAACTAGGACAACGTCTGAAAACACTTTTAGTTGCGCGCCATCTAGCGACTGCTACCAGAACTAAGTGCTCATAAGCGCCGATATGGCAAGCAATGAGCTGGCGGCTGGAATGTTAAGTTAAATTACGAATTTTAGGGTTGTATAATTTTGACAGATGTCGCTAGTAGTTCGATTGTTAAAATTAAAATTTAGTGCGAGTCATAATACAGTCTCCTACATGGAGCTTGGTTTAGCTTAATCTAAGTAAAAATAAATAAATGAACACCTAATTCTTTGCAGCAAATAAAAATAATTACACTAAATTGTAGTCTGTAGCGACTACAGCTCCTAACACCAAGACGCAATCAAACATACAGGTAGATACATTTATAATCAATTACTTGTAAACTAGAATTTTTATTTCGTTTTCAAACGTCAAAAGCCCGAATACACATCGGGCCAAAATCAGCCTGCTCTTGGCAAACCGCACCATCTTGAGTACCAATTTGTCGCTGCCGAGAAACACTCCTGTTTGCCCCTTCACCACAGAGACGGTAACAGTTACTACAGCCAATGCCGTAGATTAGGGAATAGTTAGTTCAGGTGCAGGGTTAGGCAGTAGTGGTGGCTTGATAGGCGTAACGACTTGCCAATTTTGCCGATTTCGAGTGTCCCCTTTCGCATGGCTTGAAGTGTATATACTACAGACTGGGCATATTGGGCATTGGAACGAAATAATAGGCTTGCTGCTATTACTTATGGGCAAAAGTCATAGGTTTGCACACATAATAGGTACATAGGTAACTAGTCTTCTGCTACGCAGTAATATGCAATGAAGGTACTATAATATATTCTGTGACATTAAGTACTTTAAGGTTATTCTGACGCTTATGCTCATTGATGAGCATAGCAGTCAGTGCTATGCTCATCAGTCAGCTATGTCAGCTGGGATTATGAGATTTATGAGCATATGCATTAAAGACAAAGATAAAACTTACATTAGCAACGCTTAAACTAAGTCTTGACCTTCCTCTGCACCAACCAGTTTTCGCCTACTAAGGTAAAAAGATAGGGAGCGCATTGCAGTGCCGCTCAGGTCTTGGTGCTTCAAAAATCTGAGTTGTGATCAGTATGTACCGTATAAATTATTATTTATAAGTACAAGTACTGACACATAATACATAAGTATAATATAATTTGTTTACTGCGCAAGTACCAATGAACTTCTTATGGTAAAAATTTGTATATAACAAGATTACTTAAAATATAATTTTATTTAGACTTTGAGATTTTTAGATATAATAACACCTAAAAAAAGAGGGAAAAAAGGTGCGTTTGCGCACGCATTTGCACTGCAATTGTACTCGTAATAGGTACGTTATTACGTATTTCTCTTTGAAATTGTAATTGTAGCACAGCATTGCAGACTGCAGTGCACTTTACCATAGGTATGTAGGTGGTACTTACGAAATAACTAGGCGTTGAACAAGTGAAATTGCTTTAAAAAAGCGACGAACCGACTTCAGTGACAAACTACTGAACCGATTTTGATAAACTTTGTATGGGACCAAGCTGAAAGTATATCCTTTCAAATAAAAAAAGAATTTTCCAAATCGGTTCATAAATGACAGAGATATGAGGTAAAAAACATTAATAAGAAATATACCCGCCGAATTTATAACCTTCTTTTTTGAAAGTCGGTTAAAAAGACACGAACTCAATTTTAGAATTGTAAATAGACGATTGGGACAGAGCCTTGTCTTGGAATTTCTTTGGATCGACAACAAGTGACTACAAATTTTATCAGCCAGACAACAAACGCATCTGCAGTAAACATCGCACCCCCTCCCCCCCCGCGCCAGCCCTTCCTCTCTAACCCACAAACTAACAAACTATTTATACTGCGCTGTCAATTTAATACCGATCAAAGCCCCGACCCAATGCAGCCATCTGTTCCTTTCGACTCCACACAAAAAGGTGAGTAAGAACTCGCACTACGTAAAAAGTTAAGTGGGTAGGTGACTACCGAGTAACCTGTGACTTTTTTGGTGCATTCTTAAGCCGCGGGTGGTCAGATGTACCGAGCCGGCAGACAAGATGATGCGAGGTGGGGTAGCCAATAGCATGATAGCGCGCAAGATGAAACAATGCCGCCTTTGTTGGGGGTGGAGCTTACATTGTTCGGTACAATGGGAAGACAGCAGGGCCCTTTGTCCCCATTGTGTGGGGCATTGTTCGCCTATTGTAGGCCATGGGTGGCGCGCGCCTCCTTCAAGGTGTGGTTTGCTGAAAATCGTTGTTTTTACACGGAGGGCGATTGGCGAATGTGGTTTGGTGTGGGTTAGATAATGTTAATCTATGTGTTTCAGGAAGTTATGTAAAGGGATGTAGGTAACGTTTTAAGACTGCGCCTGTGTTTTTGGTGGGTGGATTGATGATTTCGTGCCAATCAGTGTTTTCAGGGTCTATCAACAGAATATAATAAGTACTTGGGCTAAAAAAAAGCGCAAGATTTGTTTGGGTGATCCTAAATCATAATAATAATCATTCATGAATAATGTAGCTTCTTATTAGGGGAAGAAGTATTAGAATCGGACCAGCGTCCAGAGATTAGCGGCAACCAACAAAAAACTCCATAGATTTACTGCTTTATATGTAACTAGGTTCTGCCCGCGGTTTTCACCCGCCTTCCCACAGGACCGTGCATTTTCCGGGATAAAAAGTAGCCTATGTTACTCTCCGGTATATAAACTATATACCTATGCCAAAAATCACGTCGATCCGTTGCTCCGTTACTACTGCGTGAAATAAGGACAAACCAACAAACACACTTTCACATTTATATTAGGTATGGATATGGATAATACCAGTATGGATTAGTATAGAAATTAAACTACTTTCCACATACAAAAACCAGTTAAAACGTAAAGGTTTTGTGTATGAAATTCCGTTTTCACTATCCAGCAATAAAAGCAAGTGAGTGAACAATGCGGCGTCACGTCAGGCAGACATTGTTATCGATCGCACGGCGGGACAGCGGGATTCGGGACGCGAAGGAAATGTGTGAATCTGGGAATACATTTTCTTTCGACGCCGCGCCCTTTCTGCTTGGTGATAACGGGAGATATTCAAATGAATCGCTACAAATTAGACATTTGTTCAACTTTTGTATTAACTATTGTGCAGAATTGCAAGTGATGAGTATATAAAGATGAAAAGTGTCACGCATTTTTTTATACACATTCGTATGTGGTCGTATGCGATAGGCTAGTAGCATTTGCATGCGTATGCAATTGGAGATTGAAGATGCTGAATATGTATGAAATGAAATGAAATGAAATGAAACATATTTTTATGAAATATTTATTGTTGTTAAAACCGTGTACTTACATAAAAAGATCCTATTCATAAATCAAAATTTGTTCATTACAGTTTGTCCAAAACAGACGTACAACTAAGTTTGCAGCTTGTATTACAGCTTATGTTATGTTAAATCTAGATTAGGATAGCCTTAACAGCTGCTGTAACACACCGATAGGTGCTTGGCAACCGATTTGCAACTTTATGGTGGTAATATTAGGGTGGTAGGTGAGCACTAAAAACTCTCCCCCCCCCCAAGCTAGGATTGCATCATTGCATAACGATGTTTTCGGGTTTGCCTTCACTGAAAGCTCTCGCTTCGGATTTGAACCATCAACCTACAAATCTAGCGGCCGACACTACCACTGAGCTATCATCGTAAACATAAACGTATTTTAAAAGACAAACTTACTATAACGGCCACGGGCCTTTTTATTTTTTTAATTTTTTTATGTTATGTGGTTAGGAGACGATCTGGTCGTTTGCCTGATGGTAAGCATAACGCCGGCCCATAACAATTGCAGTACCACCCAGAACTTTGAAACACAAAGGCCTGCGCGGCACTGCAATGCGCTCATTACCCTGAGACATTAGGTATTAAGTCTCATATGCCCAGTAATTTCACTGGCTACTCTGCTCATCAAACAGGAACACAGTAATGCTTGCACACTACTGCTTGGCGGCAGACTTCACGAGCAAAGCGGTGGTAATAACCCAGATGGACACTCGCAGAAGAGTTAGTCCTCCCAATAACTTATTATTATAACTCCTCTACAAAACTCAGTCTTAAAACTCGCCCTATTAATACCTACCCCGAAAATCGATATAACCCTACAGGTTTGCCGGCAGGTGCATTGTGGAGACACAATGGTCCGAACACCCCCGTACACCCCTATCGTAGCCGACGGCGTGCGTTGTCGCATGCTTTATTGAATAAGTGTTATGAATGATTATGAACGTTTCCGTGGTGGACTATCTCGAGTAATTAAAATTGTAGTCCTGTCTTTGTAGACTCAGTTTGGGTAAAAAAAAGTTTTTTGTGGAAAAATATGTTTTCCAGTCAAGCTTTTATAAAATATGTAATTATTACAGTAGTAGGTATCGTAGCCACCTTTTAGCTTCACTATCTGGATATCATCTAGGATCAGAGTATTTGAAAAGTGAATTCCATCAACCAAAAATACCAAAATTCGCTGCCGCTAGAATTAAAATTACAAAGTAATTTTCACACTCAGAAACAGTAAAAACATGGGCATGTCATCCTTCAAACTCCACTTACATAAGACGCTGTCTTCAATCCCTTTCCCTACATCCCTTTGACGTCGACCTCTTGACCTCGGAGGGCGTAAAGCCAAGTGGACAGTCAGTGAAGGACGCAACAATGAAGAGATTAGCCTCTGAAGGCTTTGCATGACTTCTAAAAGACGTGATGTCTGTAAGGGCTTTATCTTATTGCAGAAAAAGCACATCGAGCGAGATTTTGAAACTGAAGCTAAGGGATCGCTCTTAGCTTTTTGCTTTCATACATAACATCTTTTGGCTTTCATTCAAAATTTCAAGTCACAAATCTTCGAAATTAACGATTTTAGTCAAACTTCGTTAGTGGTAGGACTAACTCTTCTGCGAGTGTCCATTTGGGTTGTTACCACCGCTTTGCTCGTGAAGTCTGCCGCCAAGAAGTAATGTGCAAGCATTACTGTGTTCCGGTTTGATGAACAGAGTATCCAGTGAAATTGCTGGGCTTATGAGACTTAAGTAACGAGTGCACTGCAGTGCCACGCAAGCCTTTGTGTTTCAAAGTTCTGAGTGGCACTACAATTGTTATGGGCCGGCGTTATGCTTACCATCAGGCAAATGACCAGCTCGTCTCGTTACCAACTAATAATAGGTATTAAATGTAAATATTTACTTTTTGTACAAAACCTTTTCCAATACCTTTTTCTGATTATCATTATCATTCTCATCTCAGTTAACTCGAAACCAGAAAAAATCCTCCAATCACATCATTTCCACTCCCTCAAAACTCCCGAAACAATCGGAAACCACCTCAAAACCAAGCACAGAACAACTAAAACAATTCAATTAATTAAAAAGCAGTCTCCCACCGAAGGAGTAGATCTCCAAGCGGTTTTAATTATTGGCCCATTGAACCCAGCCTGGCTGTGACGCCGGGTTCCGTAGCACAATAAAACTTGGTCGTGCTCAATCGGGATTCAATAAATAATTGGCCTGTATTCTAGAGGTCCCAGCCAATCAAAGTTTTCCAGGCGACAATAGACCGCTCCGAACCTAATTGCCAGTCGATGGGTTTAATAAAAATATATAAAAATTGAGGGCAATGAGAGCAGAGTTGTGGTTCCAGTTAATGTTTCAGCTAGGATTTATACTGAGGTGGACAAAGACAGTCTTGAGAAACCTCGCGAGCGTGGGCGGCATTACACGCTGATGCATGTATGTGTTTTGCTGTCAAAATAACCATCGTTTTACAACACGCGCGAATTACGGCGTATTAAACGCTCACGCGCAACTTGAGGTATAACCAAGAAACAGACAACAATAGCAATACGGCCAGATATTGCTATCTCTTTCATTCCGTCGAAGCCCTGCTTGGAATCAAAGCTACGACTGCTCCGCTACATACATCACTTTCGCACCACTGCGACTTCTACAATGAACATGCAGTGGTTATATGAAACTATTTTTTTGAACAGAGGTCGTAGAAGTGGTTTGGTATTTTCATGCATGCATGCATAACCATCAATCTTGCGTCTAATGTGCCCCTAAGCAGTTTAACTTTACTGTTGTTCGATAGCAAGATTTTTATACTTTCGGACCACATGTTCATAGGGAACATTTTAGTTGTCTGTTTTTGGAAAGCTTTTAATTTTATTAAAGCCTTTGTTACAATATAAAGTTATAGTTTTAAGTACTCTTCTGATGATGGAGCACGTAGTCCGTTAGGTTTCTTATTGATGTCCTGTCGTATGGTGTCACAGATCTCAGACACTTCCAAACAGCTTCCAAACTCTCTCCTCACGCAGTGGTCATTACCTTGGACCATAGATCAGAATCTATTGTCTGATCTATGGTCCAAGGGTCATACCGTTTGCGTATAGTATATAATTTGAAAGATTACCAAGGACCGCACACCACACCGCACTGTCATTCATTTTTAATTATTGTACATACTCAATATGACAGATACATATATTAATTATATATAACCCTTAACCATACCTTTTCCCACCCTCACCTTTTGATATAAAATTTATAGTAAAATGAGACAGAACATATCATCAATCTTCCAAAAAAATTTACAACCACCACACATGAATGACCATAGACTATTTCAAAAATGACGGCGGCTCATAAAGGCCATTGACAACACATTTTTTTTATCCGAAAAAGCTATAACTACCAACCGTTTGCCTAATCATTGGGTGCAACTTCACACACCTGCCCTTTTATTAGTGCAATACATTTTATAAATAAAAAACCCTTTGAAAGGAGAGGAAGTGATAAAAAACCTTCAGTAACTGATACCATAAACGGCCGTTTTTGACTTTGTGTTTTTTTGGTTTCATTCATAAACCAGGTCAGGATGAGTGTGGTGATCGCCAAAAGAAGTTTTTTTTTGTTGGCTTCAACTACCTTTACTGGCTTTAACTTTATAAATTATAAATAATTCTACTTATCAATATATGTGCCGTACATAATTCATCAAATATTTTTGATGAAAGAGGTACATGTACTTATTTTAATAATTACTTTTCATCATACCGTCCAAGCGCTGACCTAATGATGTTTAAAATAAAGTAAGTTAATAAGTTATGAGTTAGGAAATATTGAGATTTTTCTAACTTTCTACACACATATAAAAACAAATGACATCGATTATAAACTCAGAATATAAGCACTACGTGGTATAACACGCTTGAAAAAATTGTCCCGTCAGTTTTTTTTTTTCGATTTTCGCGCCTTTTTTATCGTTAGAATCCTTACATCATCCCGAGTGACACTGGGTAGGGCAGTCATGTTTTTATTTGTTTTATCTGACGATATCTTTTTTAACCGACTTCCAAAAAAAGAAGGAGGTTATCAATTCGTCGGGTTTTTTTTATGTTTGTTACCTCAGATCTTGGTCATTTATAAACCGATTTGGAAAATTCTTTTTTTATTTGAAAGGGTATACTTTGAGATTGGTCCCATAGAAATTTCCTCAAAATCGGGTCAGTAGTTTGTCACTGAAGTCGGTTCGTATATTTTTTAAAGCAATTTTGTTTTTTCTGCATTATTTTGGTAAGTGAAGGTTTTTTGTATTGCTGCCAAGATACTACAGATTATAAAACACTAATCGTCGACTAAAGGCAGTGATAAAAAAGGTCAATCAAGACGAGGGACGGCGTTGGAATTCTTAGCTCCCATGGTGTTTTTTGATGTTTAACTCGGCCATAGCTAAATGACATTGTTGGAAAAGGTACCGAGATGATTCAGCTTTTATTATTTCAAGTGGTATTGGGTGGAACAATGAGATTTGTTAAAATAGACTTCGATAGAGCCCGCTTAAAAATTTGTAGAGTTGAGTAGCTTCCCTGATCACCTTGCAATTTGCAATCCACTTTGCGATCTTTAATTACTATGTATGGTGTAGGTAATATATTATCTATACAATACGAAAAATAAATAAAACTGAAGTGTTTGTTTGTAATATCAAAATAACAGCTTTTTAACAAATGCATATGAAAGTATATACGGTACCAATAACAAAACAACCATTTTTAAGTTTTTGTGTGTCTGTCTGTTTGTTCCGGGTAATTTCCGAAATGTCTAGGCCGATTTTTGACCGGCTTTCACTGGCAGATAGCTGATGTTACAAGGAGTAACATGGGCTACTTTTATTTTGGAAAAAGAATTATGGTTCCGCGCAAAAAAATAAAAACCATGAAATCCAATATCTCAGCGCGGGTGAAACCGCCGGCAGCAGCTAGTTAGGTATACACTTAAAATCACCTAATTCTGAAGGTAAATCATCATTGTAGTATCGTATAGCTTGTTTTTTTTAAGTAGAGATCGTAGAAACGGCCGTGCGTCTTTTTTCACCCCCTCTAGACTATAGATTTCCCTCAAGCACCACATTAGCAAGGCCGGATTAACCATGCCGGGGCCCCTAGGCAAATTATGTCTCGGACCACTTTCGGGCTCCATAATAATACTATGCTATAATAATTTGAAATGTGTTCTGAAATATACTGATATATTGACTAAATAATATAAAGACAACGCAATATTAATAACATTTTTATTGAGGGCTTGTTGCATACAAATCTACAAATTTAATTTTCACTCGAAGAAACATTTTCAATTTTTGTTTCCCGGGGTGCAGGGCCCCTATTCGGTGCTGGGCCCCTAGGTAGTCGCTTACTTTGTCTTATGGATAATCCGGCCCTGCACATTAGACGTTACGATATGCATCAAGCGTGATCGTGTTTCGATCGAGTTCGTGGTCAAAAATAAACCTGTATAGAGTACTTATATAACATGCAAAAAAACCGAAAAATTTCGATGATATCTATTCCTTCCTTCTACAGATCGTAGAAGAACCCAGAGTTGCAAACTACTAACAACGCCAAAACGATCCACACTCGATCGGATAACGGAACTTTCATAAAAAGTTATCTGTAAAGGGAAGTTTTCGGAAACTCTGTCGGTCTGTTCGGAAACGTGACTACTACAAGGTACGTCACTTATAGGTATGAGCTCTAATACCAGGTGCCAACATTATTTTTTTTATGTTATTTGGTAACGAGATGAGCTGGTCCTTTGCCTGATGGTAAGCATAACGCTGGCCCATAAAAATTGCAGTGCCACTCAGAACTTTGGAACACAAAGGCCTGCGCAGTGCGCTCGTTACCCTAAGACATTAAGTATTAAGTGTCATAAGCCCAGTAACTTCACCGGCTACTCTGCTCATCAAACCGGAACACAGTAATGCTTGCACACTACTGCTTGGCGGCATACTTCAGGAGCAAAGCAGTGGTAACAACCCAGACGGTCACTCGCAGAAGAGTTAGTCCTACCACTAGCAAATAGTAGTATAATATACAGATCGAGATGTTCAAGCTTTAGAATTTCCATAGTAAGGTATCGAGAACGAGTTTCCAGGTGAGATTACTCTGAAGGGTGACCACACTTTTAAGGCTATGCGAGACACACCTACAGTAACATCATTTTTACTCTTTATGTATTATATCACTTGACTACTTGCAGTTTTCTGTTTACTTTTTTTTAGGTAAGCATTGGACCCTGCTCCCCCAGTTCTTAAGTAGTTAGTAGTCGGAGGTAAATACTAAATACGCAAAGGCTAGAAACTGGTACGCAGTGTTACCTCAAAAAAACCATTTTTAGTCGTTTGTCTAGACAGTGTCTAAAGATAAACGTCAAAAATGATTAGAAATGTCACAACAGAATTGTGTTAGACAATGGTAAGACACTACTTAAATCAGGATTTGTGGTTGTTCATATTTAATCGCACGACTAAGGCATGTTTAGGCGTTAAACAGTGATTAACACAGGTATAACGTGTGTTTATTTTTTTTGTGGTAAGATCCTACCTCTTTAGAGCAACTACCGGAACACATCGATATATGTAGGTTCTTGGTGATAGGTTTTCAAGCTGAGGGTGATAACTAAAATAAATAAATAAATAAACAAGCAAGGCGAACTAGTGTTCGCCTATGCTTGTCTCGTGCTCGTTCTTGTGTAGAAATTGCTCTACCTTCATGTTATTGAATTATGGTTTTTTATTTGAAAATAAAAATGGCATCGGGCGAGCAATCGTGCATTCTTTACCGCGTACATTCCTATGCTTTCCATATAGCATTGCCACCCCACCTGGGGGAGGCGGCGCCGGGGTTCTCTGGCGCACAATGCGAGTATTACAATATAATCGAAACGAGACGCCACTTGCCATTAATTAATTTTAAAATTTTCATTACCACCGCCCTACACTTGCGATTCTGTGCGACTTTATGTTCTTATAAAGATTATGAAAATTTGGTCTCAATTTTATATTTTTATTTCTGAACATTCTCGCAATAAAATTGTACCTATATAAATGTAGCTTGATATGTAAGTAGTTAGTTACTTAGTTCTACATTAGGACACTTGTTCTGTATTCAAAGATAAACAGTAACATTGTAACTAAATATAAGGAGTGCTTTTGTTCAGCACAAACAGACAAAACCTCCATTACTGCGATAGAGCGTTTTCAAACTATTATGACAATACCTAACACAACAATGTTCGTATAGTTTGGGACATTGGACTATGATATACTGGATAAGAACTCTGAACGGACCATATTTGCAATTTAACATGCCACCAGCATGCTCGTGAAGTCTGCCGCCAAGCAGTAATGTGCAAGCATTACTGTGTTCCGGTTTGATGAGCAGAGTAGCCTGTGAAATTACTGGGCTTATGAGACATAATACCTACTTAATGTCTCAGGGTAACGAGCGCACTGCTGTGCCACGCATGCCCTTGTGTTTCAAAGTTCTGAGTGGCACTGCAATTGTTATGGGCCGGCGTTATGCTTACCATCAGGCAAACGACCAGCTCGTCTCGTTACCAACAGGAATAATCAAAATATTACACTCCTTTTTTGGGACGTCGTGTAAAAAGAGAGAAAGGTCTAATATCACATCCAGTCTAACCTATCTCCATATATTCCGCTATCATACATCAAACTCATATAATATCACTGAGCTGACAATGGCGCAGACGTGTACCGCGCACAATGCCTAATACCGAACGAATATAATACATTGCTTTAGAAATATAGCTCTTATTATGAAAGAGACAAGTTCTGTAAAAAGGTCTGTGGTTTTAGAAGATTAATGTGATCTAGTTATTACTATCTTATGTGTGATTTGTTTATATCTAGAGAGACAACGATGATAATCACTCGTGTAAGGAAGTAAACTTCCTCTGCTTATGCAGACCGTAGACGCTTATGCAAGTATGCGTTTTGCTGCCAAAATAACCATGCTTTTGCATCAAGCGCGGATTACGATATAGAACGGCAATACGGCCAGATAGTGCTGTTTCGAAGCCCTGCCTGGGCTCAAAGCGACGATTGCTCCGCTTTAGGCTATATACATCACTTGCGCATTACCGCTTATTTACCGCGGCGTCTGCACTGAGTACGCTGTGGAATGTGGATGTGAAACAATTTTTTTGAACAGAGGTCATAGAAGCATCAGTGGAAGCGGTTGCCGTGCTTGGATTAGATTTCCATCAAGCCCCAACCACAACCATAATAGACGATACGATATGCTGAAGCATATCGTATCATCTATTATGGTTGTGGTTGAAAGTTGAAAGTGGGGTTCGTGGTTTTTCGAATGGTGTTCTCGTGGTCCACGATTGATGCTTCCATCAATCATGAATTAGGTGTGAGAGCTGCCTTAGAGTTTCAGTCATTCAATTTTAAACATTATTGTTTGTATTGGTATACTCTCAGGTGGTCCCATAAAAATTGTATGAAAGAAAAACCACCTCACCGCCTGGAGTGATGAAATGTCATACATCGTGATAATATTTGTCGTAGTCGCTTTCTGCTGTTTTAAAAGTAATTTTTATCAAGAACTGCTGAAGAAAGGTTACCTTCTGAAAAAATGTTTGTCTATTAAATTATTAGTTAAGCTTCTGCCCGCGGTTTTCACCCGCGTTCCCACAGGAACCGTGCATTTTTCGCATTTATAATATTACTACTTTAAAAAAAAAGCGTAGTAGAAATGCAAAATTAATTAACAGCTACACTGCGTTTCTTGAAATATCCAAAAAGCAGCAACATTATAAAAGTATAGCGTCATCGCATGTCATTTTTGACAGTTTTGACAAATAATACCTAAGCTGGGTTGTCATCTGTCAATTTTTTTTAATTGTCTATGGCTACTATTCCATGCCCCGGGTTTTCACTCGCGTTCCCACTGGAACCGTGCATTATTCCGGGATAAAAAGTAGCCTATTACTCTCCGGTCCCTAAACTATAACTATGCCAAAAATCACGGCGATCCATAGTTCCATTGCTGCGTGAAAGAAGGACAAACCAACAAACACACTAGGGATTATTATTAGTAATAATAGATACTTAACCTACATTTCGTATGCTATAAACAGGTACCTGAATGGTTTGTATAATAGGCGTAGATAGCCGTACCTAAACACACGTGGGTTTGACACGCCCACGAAGGATTTGTCGCATTGTGTTTCAGATCTAAAATAAGTTACAGAATGAAACCGTTGTACGTAATAAATATTATTTATTCGTGAATAAATTGAAAACAACCTGTAGTACCTAGGGGTTAAATGAAGGTGTGTGGAACAACTAGCTTCTACCCGCGGTTTCACTCGCATTCCCACAGGAACCGTGCATTTTACTAGGATAAAAAGTAGCCTATGTTACTCTCCGGTCCATAAACTATATATAATGTGCCAATAATCACGTCGATGCGTTGCTCCGTTGCTGCGTGATAACACGGTTTATATCTCAGTGCTGTCACGTGGCAGGGATATTTCTATGCGTGACTAGCTTTTCACGTCTTTACACGCGTAGTATCAGGATAAAATTATATATCATTCAAAGTGTTAACCCACAATTTTGACAGTTTACATAAATAAGTAGATCTCAAAATTTTCATTGCGGGGTTCGAACCCGCGGCCTCTAGACGACGCGGCGCGGGTTCGCATCGCCAGGCAGCGGAATATTGGACATGATATTCCGCCCTTTGAAATTCTTGCTTTCTGATCACTAGTGTGCGTTAAAACTTTAGAACATTTTAAATTAACTTTACAAATAAACTAAAAAGTTTAATGTAATTAAAATAACACCAACACACGTGCTCGATATAGATCTCTTTACACGGATAATGGAACGGGCGTCCGTCTGTCTATACGTGATACCATACAGTATTATAATTCTGACGATCCCATTCTTTTCATATACCACTATAAATAGTGTGGGGGCGAAAATATTTTTTATTAGACAAGAAACTAAATTTTAAAAAAATGCCCAGAATATCGTAATTTCTTAGTAAATTGTGGAAACCGCTTTCCACTTTTGGTGTGCGTCATAAGAGCGTACCAAATTTATATCTAAGAATAAGTACCTATACATAATTTATTGTATACTAACTTCACCCCGCGGTTCCATGGAGATACACATGAACCGTGCCTATGTTGCTCTCTGGTCCAAAAATCTAAACCTTAATTCAGTGAACTTTTTAAGCGATTAAATTTCCTCAAAGCGTAATCAAAATATTCAATTTAAATTTGACAATAACAAAACCACACTATCACACACTGTCACCCACAAATCCCTACACCCCGAAATCTTTAATTTTGACAAGCTGCTGTCAAATCTGCGATAACAGTTTAGAGCGCACGCGGCGCCACGTGGCGTTTGACAGTTGACAGTTTAGGTCGAAGGCTGTCAAAGAAAAAGGCGGGAAACGGCGGTCAAAGCATTGTTCTCGAAATTAACTTTGTAATGCGATGTCAATTTTATGAGGCAAGTGGTTTAGTCAAAGTTCACACACTCTTAATTATTTAGGAAAAAAAATGTTGACGCATTTTACAGGATTTTTTATTTTTTGCTTTTTTAAGCAGAATTTTAACCGCTTACTTGTAACATCAGCTATCTGCTAGTAAAAGTCCCGTCAAAATCAGTCCAGCCGTTTCGGATATTACCCGGAATAAACATACAGACAGACAGACAAAAATTAAAAAAAAAATGTTTTGTTATACCTACGTACCGTATATACTTTCATATGCATTTGGTAAAAAGCTGTTATTTATATAAAATGTGGTTAGTTGTTAGAGAGGCTACCAAAAGCAACGTTATCGGCTTCACTTGAGAATAAAAGTTTATCTTTTATATACAAATTAGTCTATTGACTTGCTTTCCAGCTCGTCTTTTATCTGGACTTAATATTAAAATAACACAACATCTAACAATCTTTAACTAAAGACGAAGAGACATAAATTTCCTAAAACCAAAACTTTGACCTAAAGTTGCAGACTTCGTAAACACATATTTTACAAGCTGTCAGTCGTCGGACGCATTGTTAGGGGCCGCGCTGTCAATAACCAGTATTCTATGGTTTATATGAAAAACATCCTTTGTCCTCGACCCTCTGAGGAGTTTAAAGCCCTCCCTATTTCTTAAAGATTACCCCTGAGGAGTGATATTGATTGTGAATATTTGAGTTATTGATGTCAGTTTATTGTTTTGGGAGGGCAAACAATTTTAGGGCTTTTTACAGAGGTAGGTGTAGCTATCAAACTGAGGACTCATCAGTTCCTAACTAGTACAGATAATAACCGACTAGTAAAGATTACTCTTGAATCTTCAGTTAATAATATTGACCAGTTTCAATTACTGACCAATTTTGCTTTCATCTGTCTGGATGTATAATAATGTATATACTCGCGTACAGGATGTATTTTTCACTTATTAGGTACAGGTTTTACAATATCAGTCGGTGATATTTGATTTGAGGGTTATTTCTCTTAAAAGCTAGTGGCACCATTTACGTTAAATATTTTATATGATATTAAAGGTCGATTTTTATAACATTTGGCTGAAACATTCGGTACTCAAATCTAAATAAGATAGTGTGAAAAAAAAATCGTAAGGGGTTAAAAAACACACCTGGAATTCTTATAGGTGTTACTTCAATGTAACACTTAAGAACTCCAGATAATCGCTAAGAATACATCGCATCGTGGGAGTCAGAAGGATTGGACTCCGCTTAGCAGAGAACAGACACGCCTGAGTTTTCGAGGCATTGAACTTGACAAGATTGGCATTGCTCCAATCGGAAACGGCACACACATAAGCGGGTGGGTCCACTATAAGCTGGAAGCTTACTTATAAGGCTGTTATGCCAGATCCTATCAAAGCCCTCCGAAATATCCAGAAGAATGGCAAGCGCTTCTCCGTTTTTCTCGAAGGCCTCGCTCCAAGTGTGAGTGGCATACGTAAGAAGATCCCGAATAGACCGGTTTTGCAAAAATCCGTATTGCTGGTCCTCAGGAAGTCATTTGCATTCACACGTTCCATACTTTCACGAAATGTAGAAGTAACTGAAATGAGCCTGTAGTTTTTAGGGTCAGCACGACTGCCTTTCTTAGGCACATGCTACACGTTAGCAAGCTTCCAGGCTTTAGGTACTTGATCAGTCTCAAGAGAGGCGAAAGAGGCGTGTCAAAATTGATGCACAAGTCCTCAAAACAATGGCCGAAATACAATCTGGGCTTTGTTCACTTCCAGATTGCATAGCGTTTTACGAACCTCCAATGTATTGGTGCGGGGATTGGGACATTCGCACCACGGCGCGTATAATTAAAAGTCGCACAAGTACCCACTCGGCCACACTAGCTCTTTACGCCCGCCTAGTACCAATGCCTCGTCGACACGTTGGGATTTTTCACTGCCCATCGAGTGACGCTATTAGCTATAGTATGCAACCTTTTTTCGATCAGGCTTCTCAACGAGTTACACCCGATACACTTGATATGGAAAAAATCCAAGTTAAGTACATTGCGTCTCGATTCACTTATGGATTGTAAAACTGTGCTGTGACTGCACCCATCATATTTTTGTCGTGGTTACGTCTCAGAGAGAGAGAATATGGGCTATAATCCACCTCAAGCTATCATATAGGGCCCCATAATGCTAAAGTGCCTAAGGCCCTCAATAGGTTAAAAATGGCCCTGATTATAATTCGAACTAGGGTGTGAAGAACTGACGCTACAAAATATCCTATCACCAGCTAAAATCTCATAAAACTTACATTAAAAAAGTTCAATGTTCACTCAAAAGACGGCGCGATATTGAACGACAATTCCACAATAATTCGGTCTCAATCAGCGCGTGTATTTATTAGTGTTGATAGTGTTATGAGTACAAACAGGACTGCATCCGACGCGGGATTTGTTGATTTTGCCGCGTTTTGTACTTGAGTTGGGGAGTGCTCGGCCCGATACGGGGTGTTTAATTATGCGATACGGTTTTTTGTGGTGTTGTTTGACTTTTGAGAATATACGGCTAATGAAATTTTGTTTAATAACGTTTTATGATATTCTAGAACACATGTAGTCTTAAAGAAAACACTTAGGTACTTACCTATAGTAGGTACTTAGTGTAAAGTTTACTTGGGTTGTACGCGATGATGTGATTTTCCATACAAAACCTTATGTCAGTTTGGTATATATTTCTATATAACATAGGATACCTGAACGAGATAATTTTAGTCTTCATAACGCGTATTGTACAAAAGCTTTTTTTGTTAGTGGGAGGACTAACTCTTCTGTGAGTGTCCATCTGGGTTGTTACCACCGCTTTGCTAGTGAAGTCTGCCGCCAAGCAGTAGTGTGCAAGCATTACTGTGTTCTGGTTTGATGAGCAGAGTATCCAGTGAAATTACTGGGCTTATGAGACTTAATACCTAATGTCTCAGGGTAACGAGCGCACTGCAGTGCCGCGCAGGCCTTTGTGTTTCAAAGTTCTGGGTGGCACTGCAAATGTTATGGGCCGGCGTTATGCTTACCATCAGGCAAACGACCAGCTCGTCTCGTTACCAAATAACATAAAAAAAAGGTTTTTTTAGATTAGTATTAGAGTATTTAAACTAAAACCATTAAAATACTAATGAAACTGGTTTTTTCCAGTTTGGATAATCTTTAGTCATCCTGTACACACCTACTTGCCATTAGAGGGTTCTGTATTGTTTATATTATTCCACCGTATTTTGCCGATACAAAGGACAGGGCATTTGTTTATTTTCTGCCAAATCACCGCCCTTACCGTGCCCATAGTACGGTACCAATGATATCTATCAAGTACGCTCGCATATTTTATTTAAAAACATAGGGGAGCATTTCACCGTATACATACGGTTATTGTGTTTTATGAAATTAGCAAGAAAAAATAGACCATACTACAATGTGATATAGGGCTGTAAAAAATTTAAGTTATTGAGTTATTAAAATATTGGGTTTGATATTTTATATTTGAAGTGTTTGCTTAGTGGAAATTGAAACTGAATAAACAGTTCGCTATTTGGAAAAATAACAATAAATTCTACTTTAATTTCTCATTATTATTTTTTAAACTGGCTGTTTTACTATTTATAGTCGTCAGAACCAAACGTTCGTGGAAAATTTCAGCATGATTGGATGTCAGAAAGTGGTTGTCAGGTTCGTCTCTGACAAACAACAAATTAAAAAATAATTAAGTATAATATACCTATAGGTAGTTTAAAGAAACTACAAAACTCTATCGTCAGAACCTCGATACCAAGTGCAATCTAATGGACTCGCCATTAGACGAAGCATATGAGCCCCAGCTCGAAGGATTCCACTGACCGCCTGCCTTCATCGTCAGATCAGTTCCATAATAGGTACCAATTTGGGATGTTGACTGATATTATAAATGCGAAAATAAAATAATATGTGTAGCTATATATGTAAGACTAAACCAATTTTGATGAAATTTGGAATTTAGATAGTTTAGGATCAGAAATAACACAAAGCCTATAAAAAAATATACCACGCGGGCGAAGCCGCGGGCATTGAAGTTAGTCCAACTAATCCAACTATCCAACTAATATTATAAATGCGAAAGTGTGTTTGTCTGTTTATTGGTTTGTACTTCTTTCACGCAGCAACGGAGCAACGGATCGACGTGATTTTTGGCATAGCTATAGCCTATGGACCGGAGAGTAACATAGGCTACTTTTTATCCCGAAAAAGTGGACGGTTCCTGTGGGAACGCGGGTGAAAACCGCGGGCAGAAACTGGTTAAATAAAAGTAAAGTTTGATTTTTAAATATTTTTATTACGTACGCATATCTGTAATCAAGATCTAGTTATCTTTACATAAGTAATTATTACTTTACATCGACTTAAGTTTGTGTTATAAATTACAAAACCTGCTACTTACACCGAAAATATATAAAAAAATGGAGTACGTGGAGTAAGTACTAAATGCTGTTATGACTTTGAATGCTAAAAATATGGCAACACTATAAATGCAGAATATGGCCGATTTTACAAAAAAAGTTTTCCACAAAAACCAATTACTATTATTAGTTAGTTTTAGACTTTTACAATTAAAAATTTTGTAACAAAAAGTAGGTATAATTATTATTTGAGTAGGGGAGCGTGATTGTATAATTATTATATTAATTATAACACGTAGATATAATAATATGTGGATTTGTAGCATTAGATCAACAAACTACTATCCTACAATTTGTTTAATTTTACAAAGATATTAAATTAGCTTAATCACTTGTCATATTTACAAAGTTCCAATACTTATAATTAAAATCGTTGTAATATTTAACGGATTTCTATAAATCCAAACTTTGTACAACTTACTATGCACCAAAGCAATCAAAATCTATACAAATAAAAAAAATTGAAGTGCCTGTTTGTAATATCAAAATAAAAGCTTTTTACCAAAAGCATATGAAAGTATATACGGTAACTATAACGAAACAATAATGTTAAAAATAATTGTCAGTCTGTCTGTCTGTTTGTAATCTCCGAATCGGTTGGGCCGATTTTGACGGGACTTTCACTGGCAGATAGCTGATGTTATAAGGAGTAACTTAGGATACTTTTATTTTAGAAAAATAATTAGGGTTCCGCACAAAAAAATAACAACCATAGAATCCAATATCACCGCGCGGGTGAAACCGCGGGCAGCAGCTAGTATGTAAATAAGTAAGTATATGGGTTTTTAGTATACCATCCATATAACGGCATTTTTGCGTTAAAAATATTAAGTGATATTCTAAAAAATTCTAAAAGATAATAAAGTTACTCTGGTGCAATTATAGTAAGTAATTACGTTACTACTTAATGACCGTAAAATGATCGTTAACAAGAATTAATTTCTAGTTCACAATACTAAATATATATTTTTAAATAACTTTTAAATTACTGGCGATTTCTTTGCCTAATAAAGTACAATTTAAAAATAGTAACCGCTTCTGAAATATTTATTTATATGATGGTTTTATTGTGGGGTGTTATTTTCAAGTTCTAAGAAATTAATTATTGAAAACAATCAATTCGTTTTTCTAACTACACCTTATACTATAATGATTTGAAAAGACATTATTAATATTCTTACTTAGTCTTGACAGCCAAGTAGCTTAATATTTCTACAATATTTAAATATTAAGCGCTATTATTATTTACAAGATATTTCAATATTTTTTATATTAATTCAAAACACTAACGTTTCTAAAGCTAAGCAAGAAAACCAGGAAGGAACTTTGGGGAATCACGAAACAAAAAAAACAAAAATATTTTTATAAACCGAATACGCAAACGTATCCAAACAATAATACAAATAGGGTAATTGTTGAATCGGAAAATCTTAAATAGGCTTTATCTATTCCGATAAATTAAAGTTATACGTCCATCTCCACAAGTTACAGTTCAGTTAGTAACTTAGCAACAATCACATCATAATTCGTAACATAAACACAGAAATCGTCCTTAATTACACGTCAGTGACACACGGTTGCCAGAAACGCACAACAAAAAATAAAACAATAACAACAACTCGATGTTCGGGTTACACTTCAGGTCAGAATATGACAGTCAGCGGCCTCCGAAACTCTGATCCCCCTTGGGTCGGTTGCGTGTACTGGCCAGGATACTGCGGCATGAGGAGGCTCGACGAGCCCTGATAGTAAGGAAGAGACGGCGACGGATTCGACCCAGAAGACGAACTACCCTCAGTCCTTTCTTGTGCTTTAGGAGTCATGTCTGGAGACTCGGCCGGTGAGCGTGGGGACAGACTAGAAGGTGCCGAGTTTACAGCTGAGCTGAGCCCAGCCATAGCAGCGGCTGACGCTTCCGAGTACATCTTGCTGATGTCCATGGGATACGACCGTTGCTGCTGGTGGTCCATGTACATGTAAGCCTTGGATAGGGCAGCAGAGTCGATGTAGCTCCGAGACGGATCGGGGTACATTCCGTAGCTCCGGTACTTCTCAGCCTCGAGTGAGTACTTGGACATGTCCATTGATGAGCCAACCTGGAACAATTGAAAAGGCTTTCTTTAATATTTTTGCTATTAGCCTTGAAAAAGGAATGTCCCGTTGCTTCTCACGATCAGAAGCTACGGATTTGGAGCCGGGCGTCAGAGATCTCTGTGAAAATTGTTCTAATGCGTAATTATCTTTTTCTGCGATTATAACGATTTTTTTATATTTTCTAACATAGTAACATACGGTTACATTATATTATAGTTCAGTTATTATGAAGTTTCAAGATTATTAATTTTCAATAAGATTAACTTTCAATAGGTAACTCCTTAGCAGCGTCTTACGCTCCCACTGCTGGGATACCGGCCTTCTCTCAGAAAGAGAGAGCATGGGCCATAATCCACCGCGCAGGCCCAGTGAGGCTTGGTGGACAATTTTGTGGTTCTTGAACATGCTGGTTTCCTCACGATGTTTTCCTTCACCGTTTTAGAGCGAGTGTGTTAAATAAATGATAGAATCCTGAACTTTGCCACATATTTATTTCAAACTGAATGTATGTTGATACAACAGATAATTATGCTAAGTAATGTGAGGATTCAACCAAGAAGAACACTTGGGAGTGATTTAACATTTCAACTTTTCATGAAAATATTTTGATTTGAATTTGGTCAAAGTGATAAAATAGTCATGATAATGACTTATGATAAAATAGTTCGTAACTAAGTTATAATTCCCAATGTATAAACATGATTTTGGTTGTATATATCCATTTTCTTTTATTAATCGCATAAATCCCACTAACGTCAAAACATTTACAAATCAACGCTTCTTACTCGAGAGCTTTTCAAGAATCTATACATAATCTATCTTTATGTGAATTATTCACGAATAGCATAATTCACTGAAAATTAAATATCATTTCTGTATGAATGCCTTTGAATTTCTATTGCGGGCCATTGTGATTATTATTACCTGGCAATAAGGTTTAGAATTGTGTGGAATGTTTTGTTCGTAGTATTGTATTTTCCATGGTCAGACGCACAAATCAAACGTAACAAAAGCGTCGAATAAAGCTTCGAATTTTAAATTTTTTAATGAAGTGAGTCCTACACAATACTGTGAGGAAAATATTGCTTCGACGCTACACACAGACTGAACGGCGACACAGTATGATGTAGAGGTACTTAGTTGTCGTAGAAAAAATAGGAAACATTCAGTATAAAATATTGATTTCATTTGATCATTAATTAAACATTTAGGGTCTTCCCACAAAAAAATTGAAACACATGTTAAACCTGTGTTAATCACTGTTTAACGACTAAGCATGCCTCAGTCGCGCGATTAAATATGAGCAACCACAAATCCTGATTTAAGTAGTGTCTAACCATTGTCTAACACAATTCTGTTGTAAAATTTATAATAATTTTTGACGTTTATCTTTAGACTCTGTTTAGCTAAACAGGCGACTAAAATTGTTTTTTTTTTTGTAGTAACACTATTACGAGCGAACAATCACGCATCCTTAGAATGTAGCATATTTCAATTATCTTTCATTAAAAAAAATTATGTCTTTTTAAGCATGATTATGAGCTTATAACATTAAAAATCAGTATCAGTTAACGATTGAATAGTTTAACTGGTTATCTCTAAACTATAAAATGTATTGGTAAAAATGCAACTTTCTTTTTTTTTGTTTTTATGTTATTTGGTAACGAGACGAGCTGGTCGTTTGCCTGATGATAGGCATAACGCCGGCCCGTAACAATTGCAGTGCCACCCAGAACTTTGAAACACAAAAGCCTGCGCGGCACTGCAGTGCGCTCGTTACCCTGAGACATTAGGTATTAAGTCTCATAAGCCCAGTAATTTCACTGGATACTCTGCTCATCAAACCGGAACACAGTAATGCTTGCACACTACGGCTTGGCGGCAGACTTC
Organism: Crocallis elinguaria; assembly: GCA_907269065.1. Taxonomy (NCBI): domain Eukaryota; kingdom Metazoa; phylum Arthropoda; class Insecta; order Lepidoptera; family Geometridae; genus Crocallis; species Crocallis elinguaria. The sequence continues at coordinate 16,368,516 of OU026069.1, forward strand.
ACGAGCAACCGAGCTAACTGTCCAACCCTAGCTCACTGGTTTCGGTGAAAGAAAACATATTGATTCTTGATGCAACCACAACACAAAGGCATTTTTAGAGCTCATCTGATTAACTATCACCATTCAGGTAAGATACTGGCCAAAACCTATCAAGAAAAAAAAATGCAGCAAAATAATAAAAGAGAATTTAAAAATAGTGTTCCCAATTTAAACACTACTATTTATTCCCATAGACCGGTCAGCTCACGATACAGCCCGCCTGTGTGTCACCTGCTTACTTTATAACATACGACGCCCGGCCGGCTAGCGCGCTAAATCAGGATTAGCTGGACACTCGGACATCGTGCACGGTTTACTGCCGGCCCTTACGACTTGAACACTATTTTATTGCGTCGTGTATTGTAAATGGGCCTTTTTACTTTTTTTTTTCAAATTGAAACGTGTAGATATTTTCCGTATCGGAAATGTTTAGTGGGAAAGGTGTGAGGTATGTAAATTGAACGGTTTTTAATGTAGCTTTTTTATTGAACTAGTGTGGCAACACGCGCGGCTTTGCTAATAAAAATGTGTTTTCAATTTATGATGCGTTTGTAAAATATAAAAATACATATTTATTATTATAGAGGTACATAGCTATAAATGTTTACCTTTCTGTTTCTTGGTTAGTGTACTATACTTTTTTTTAAACAAAATTTAACCGTCTCCTAGGAAATCTCAAATCTCTTTATTTTCCTACGTGGTTATCTAAAGTGGATTTAAATAATATTTTTTTCGTCCTGGTAGTCTACCACATGCCTAAAAAGGACTACTAAGTTGTAAGATCACCTGTAGAATAAGTTATGCAAATAATTATGTAAATTAATTTGAATCCTGAGTAACACAATTTTACAACTATTAATTATTGTTGTCTCTCGTTCCAGCGTTCGGCGAGTCAACACCCTGATGATGCCTTATGTAGAGACGAAACACGTGTCGAAGGTCGGCTTGAGTTCGGTTCTTCCTGAGAAACGTCACGTCACTAACCTTAGAGGCACCTTAGACGTTCAAGCAAACGTACGTTTGCTAGAGCGTTTAAGGTGCCAAGTGACAAGAGATATTGTAGCTCGGCGTCGCGAGTAACTATTGTTTACTAACAAATTGACTAACTTTTTGAGTTCCACGTTGTGAGTTGCAGCCAAGCCGGAGACGGTTAATATATTCCAATAACTAACTAACTGTTGTTGAAATAAAGTAATATCTAAATTCATCGTGATGCCTGTCGACATGTAGGTACTTATGAATTACGACCATGATGTTACCATAGTAGGTTACCACGATGTTACCCCCACCAGTTAGTGATAATAACCTAGCTCAGAATAAACTTGCAAAGAAGTTCCAAAATCTTCTTTAAACCTTCCGATTCCGAATATTAGCGAAACGCAACGCGTCCGACTGATTTCACACTGCATTAACGCCTCCGCTAGCCTCCACGCCACACTAATAAGCCCCCGAAATCGAAGATAAATCATCGATCAACATAATCGAATACTAAAAATCACAATGGTTCGTTAACTGACGCTTTTTCGCCCAATCACTATTTTTAATACACGCAGGTAAAACGTGTTAATACGTAGATCTTTCAATGGTAGCTGATTATATTGTTCCTACCGAGTTTAGGGTCCGATTCGATACGTTAATCGAAAAAAGTGCGTTTTCATTCGATAGTTCGGGGGTCTATTAAGGTGGCACAATGGCTGTGATGGATCGGGGCCGCCGGGACCTTTCGGTAGCAAACTTTCGCCGGGTTAATTAAATGTGAGCTTTTTGGGGGCCATGCCGTAAATAAGACCACTTTTTTGGTGAAAATAATATCTTTGGATGAAAGAGGTATTCTTCTATAAAAATTAAAAAGTATGTCGTTAAGCTGTCAACTGTCACTAATCCAAGAATAACTTTAGTTATGTAACGTCTTAATATTTCGCACAGTTGCAAGCTCAATCTATACAAATAAATAAAATTGAAGTGTCTGTTTGTAATATAAAAATAACAGCTTTTTACCAAATGCATATGAAAGTATATACGGTACCTATATAAAAACAACCATTTTTAAATTTTTTGTCTGTCTGTGTTCCGGGTAATCTCCGAAACGGCTGGGCTGATTTCGATGGGACTTTCCCTGGCAGATAGCTGATTTTTTAAGGAGTAACTTAGGCTGCTTTTATTTTAGAAAAATAATTAGGATTCCGCGCAAACAAAATAAAAACCATGCCCTCCAATATGTTCGCGCGGGTGAAACCGTGGGCAGCAGGTAGTTATAAGTAAATATGTAGATACCTAGTAGTAATTCTTGTGTTCCTTTTTCTTCCGCCTTATCAATCAATTTAACACTTAACTATATTAGTTTATTGAGATTGACGTTATGAAGTGAATTTTAATTAAATTTCGTATCAGTAGGAAGTGCAAATAAAAGATTAAAATCCATTTCAAAGTCACATCGGCCGTCCATTTACGAACTGTCAGGAACGCATTCTTTAAGCGGTCGAACTTTAGTCGACATAAATAACAATAAAAATAATAAGCCGGAAAGAAATACATCATATCAAGAATTTAGCAGTCAACATCGATTGCTCCCATAGCCTAGTTGGTTAAGGCGTCTGGCCCGGATAGCCAGAAGACGCAGCTTCGAATCCTGTTGGAAGCGAAATTTTTGTGATGTATATATTTGTGTGAACATCCGCTAGTGTCGGTTAACACTATAATATATATTTCATAAATAAAAATCTTTTTAACGAACCAATCAAATAATCAACGAACGCGAAAGTAACGAACGAAAAAGACTATTGTTCGTATAGTCAATTTAATTATACAATTGTGTAGTTGTATCCTATTGAATCGTCCACTATTCAGTAGTTATTTGTTAACGTTTGCAATAATCAGACGTTTCATTTCGTTTTATTTCATTATATTCCTTCTAAAGGTTCCTGTGAATGAATTTGACGAGGCACGGTATTGTTTTTTGACATTCATCAAATATTTGTATAGAAAAAGCCTTTCGTAATTATTGATTATTCAATGGACAGATTAATTTGGTCAATGCCAAACAGAAGTTGTGTAACGTGTTAAGTTGGAATTAAATTTTAAATTTATGGGGTATGTTATCAGAAGATCATCGATGATAAAATAGTAATTTATGATGGGATTAGTTTTTTTTATAAAACTACTAGCTTCTGCCCGCGGTTTTACCCACGTTCCCACACGAAATCTCCGGTCCATAAACTATATCTATGCCAAAAATCAAGTCGATCCGTTGCTCCGTTACTGCGAGAAAGAAGGACAAACCAACAAACACACTTTCGCATTTATAATATTAGTAGAATTAATAGGATTCTACGCCTGCCACTTTGTCTAAGTTGGACTAATGTTGAATCCTCTTCTTTCTTCCTGCCCTGCTTCCATTTTTACAAGGGGATGACGCGGGACGTCTATACAGACATACGTTACTACTTTTAGTTTTGGCAATTTGTTTTGTTAGACTAACTTTTATGTTATACAGGGCGAGTAAGAATTGAGGACCATGGTTGTCGAGAAGTTGTGAGAGCCCCCCCTAGAAATACGTCAATCAAAATGTACATACAAAAAATAAATTCACTTCAAACATAATGTGCACGGCATTTTTTAAAATTCGTATCTGTAAATATTGTCTCGAAACTACCTCAACTTGTCTTGACCTCATGTGGTTTTTGCATTTTGAAACACTAATAATTATTACGTCCAATCGAGCTTGACTGAACTACTCCTCTAAACCGAGTATGATTTTAAACAACAGCAAAGTTTTTGATCATCTATATACACATAAATAAAATTGAAGTGTCTGTTTGTAATGTCAAGATAACAGCTTTTTACTAAATGCTAAAGAAAGTATTTATGGTCCTAAAACAAAAATACAATTTTTAAAATTTTGCTAAAGTTTAACTAGCATTTTTTTAACTAAAGCTAACCAAAGAATTTCGAATGAAGTTTGGCGAGAACTACAATTATTATGATAAGACAATCCATACTTATATGTACTTAACAAATAAACAGACGGAAGATGAGTAAACAAGTTGTTAACATTCATTACAAAATTATAGTCTATTTTAGTTACAGGTATTTCTATTAGTATTTAATTAATTTGAACGGTTTATTAACATAAGCTCTTGATGCGAATTTTATTACGTCGATGACATTTATATAAATACTGATAAATCCTTCGCGATCTCTTACCTTATTTAACCTTCCTTCTCTAATATAACCATTTATATAATTATCTACTCTTATAATAATATATAGTAATATATAATCATTTAATTTATTGTGATTGTAAAATTCCCTCAGCCTTTATATTACAACATCCCACTCCAATCATTTAAAACAAACATTTATCTCATTCCCATTTGTCAAATAAATTGATTTATAAACTCCCCATTTCCTTAATCCAATAAACTAGAAACAAAATCCACTAATACGCACCCTTGAGGCTGCCCCTTATAGGGACACCTATAACAGTAAGGACATTATTGCACAGAAATCTTACTACGCGAAAGTAATAAACCTATTAGCTATACAGAGGCTCTCGAAAATCACGTTGACGCGCAATTTTTCAATATTTCTTTAGAATTGGTGGAATTCTTTAGGTTGTTACCACCGCTTTGCTCGTGAAGTCTGCCGCCAAGCAGTAGTGTGCAAGAATTACTGTGTTCCGGTTTGATGAGCAGAGTATCCAGTGAAATTACTGGGCTTATCAGACTTTATACCTAATGTCTCAGGGGAACGAGCGCACTGCAGTGCCGCGCAGGCCTTTGTGTTTCAAAGTTCTCGGTGGCACTGCAATTGTTATGGGGCGGCGTTATGCTTACCATCAGGCAAACGACCAGCTCGTCTCGTTACTAAATAACATGAAAACAACAAAAAAAACCACGGCAAGAGATAGGGTGGTCCCATTCATACGCCGCGCGCGACAGTACGGCCTTACGCTTGCGGCTGTACTTCTCTTACTGTTAATACGGTGTGCCCCTTAACGCATCGCCGTCACACACACAAGATTAAACGTCAAATATAGGAGCTAGGGGAAGATCGAGGAGTTTTTAAATCGGAGGGTGGGACTTGTCGTGTCAAGTAGTGTTTAATCGGGCGCTTGTTTGGAGGCTTGCTTAGGAGGTTCATATTTTTGTTAGTGATTTGCGTTCACAGAATTGAGGGGTTTGGATTTCGAAGTTATCAATTATTGCTGGCTATAAGATGTAGCTTATATTGCAGATATAAGTTAGAAAACTGCTTATTGAAATGCTTAGTTTTAGGATATGTGCTTAGTTTTTAACAGTTCCTGTAGTAGTGGTCTTGCTTCTTATTAGTTGGTATATTCTTCAGAGTACTGTGCTTATTTTTATTTTATTTATAGTTTCAAGTTTTATTATATTTTACTAGCACACAACTATCTTTCACGTTAGCAGCGAAATTTTTGAGATTATCTTAATATATATAAATTACGCGTCACGTTGTTTGTCCGCGATGGACTCCTAAACTACTTACTCGATTTTAATCAAATTTGCACACCATGTGTAGTTTGATCTAACTTAAAAGATAGGATAGCTTACACCTCAATTTATAGCCGCAATATTATTTTATTGCAAATGCTATTAGGGTTCCGCGCAAAAAAATAAAAACCATGAAATCAAAAATCTCCACGCGGGTGAAACCGCGGGGCAACAGCTAGTATATTTATATACTATTGTGATATTAATTTACGTGAATTTAAATTATGTTTCAAAATAAGCTTTTACATTTTAGTTCCTAAATCAAGACGCTTTTGAAATCATAAAAATCATTAAAGAAGCTGTTCTTACACAGTAGCACCATAAATGCAATATAAAGTAAAACACTCCTAAGTATTAGTGTTTTAAATATTCTCTTTGCTAAGTACCTACTGCTTATAGTTTTCTATGGAGTGGTAGGTGTATTTATTACACAATACTTGCAAAAGAGGATTTAATCAAAACTTAAATTTCAATCTGTTTTCATCACACAATACACCGTCCCGCTACAACGAACAAACACAAAGAGCCATGTCATGTAACCATGCTACATTTAAATCTTCGGCCGTATGTTACACCGTCGCGAACGTTCGGTAGAGTGGGCGCCACCCTTGTAACATATTGTTTTCATTGTGAAGATGAGTCGTCATGGAATAATTAGCGAATATCTCGAGGGTGGTGGGGAAAGACTCGGTTTTAAACTTTATAACGAGGTGATTAAAGTTCAAAATGAATGCTCGCTTTTTTATGAAGATGACGCGATTGTTACGCTATCGATTGCGAAGGTGTTTGAGATTTCAACTTAGTTGAAATTCGTCTGCTTGATAAGTCGTGAAAGGAGCCAGGATTCAAATTAAGGGAAAGGGATTGGTTGGAAAAATGGAAATCTATAGGTATATTTTAAGGAGTAGAATCCTTTGCCCGACTCTTGTGTTTTCCATTCGCTATAACCTGAGCTACTTAAAGGCACGAGTAAATAGGTATCTTCTAAGCAAGCGCGCTTCGTCGTCGACCGCATCATCGCTTATCACCAGGAAATATTTTTTTCTACTATATGATAACGAGACGAGCTGGTCGTTTGCCTGGTGGTAAGCGTAACGCCGGCCCATAACAATTGCATTGATACTCAGAACTTTGAAACACAAAGGCCTGCGCGGCATTGTAGTACGCTCGTTATCCTGCTAAGACCGGAACACAGTTAATGCTTGCACACCACTGCTTGGCGGCAGACTTCACGAGCAGAGCGGTGGTAACAACCCAGACGGACACTCGCAGAAGAGTTAGTCCTCCCACTAACTTTTTTCTCACAATAGTCGATTCATCGCAATAAGAAAAGCAAGTTTGCGTTTTCCAACCATCTACGCACCATAAGGTCCATAACTCCATACAAACCATAATGATGGCACCTCTAATAATAATGGCCTACTGGTTAATTTTACGCTTATCCATTTTTTACTCAAAGGTGCTAAGCGAATATTAGAAAATTCAATAACAACGTATTTTACACGCCTTATGACGGTAAGTCATCATTTGTAACTTTTTATTGTAAGATGAAGAAGGATTGTCTAATGAATGTATTATATTACTTAAATTTTCTTCGCACGAAGTGGTAATTTTATGGATGTAATTGGATCATCCCTTAACGAGAGTGATTTCACGCCTCCCCTAGTTTGGGGGCTGTCGATGCCATAATTAAATGGTCGTAGAAAGTATCGGCTTCTTTAAAGTTAACGCAATAACAGGAATTAACGAATTAACGGCTGTGAGTAGGCACTTTAAGAGTATCTCAAAGTTAGATTGAGATGTGGTGAATCAGGCGTATCTTTTCTATATGTATACAAATAAATAAAATTGAAGTGTATGTTTGTAATATCAAAATAACAGCTTTTTACCAAATGCATATCAAAGTATATACGTTACCTATCACAAAACGATCATTTTAAAAAAAATTGTTTGTCTATCTGTCTGTCTGTTTATTCCAGGTAATCTCCGAAACGGCTGGACTGATTTTGACGAGACTTTCACTGGCAGATAGCTGATTTTATAAGGAGTAACTTAGGCAGTAGCCTTTTTTATAGCATAAAAGTATTTATCCTATAAAAAAGAATTTGGGTTCCACGCAAAAAAAACCCTTGAAATCCAATATCGTCACGCGGGTGAAACCACGGGCAGCAGCTATTTAGTAAATAAACCTGTTTTCAGCTCGATGAAGTCTCTTTACCTGAGAGTTCGGTTGCAATGCCGCAGAGATGGCATTCTGCTGCGCTGCTGCCGCTGCCGCTGCCGCCATGCTGGCACCGAGTGGGCCGTAGGCAGCGCCGTAGTAGCCGCCCATGGCTTGACCCATACCGCCACCGGCCATGCCTGAGGACAAAGAAATTGTGAGATTAGAACTAGATAGCCAAAGCCTCCTTTGGAGATACTGGGGCCCTGCTCTATATATCACCGGAGCAGGCCACCGTGGCGTTTAGAGGCATAAATAAACAAATTACTCGCCACCTACCACCCTCTGCACCTCCAATGTGCAAAGATCTCGACAGTTTTTCTAGAACTGCACTATAAATGTAAAAATCGATAAACGTTAATGATATCCATTAGAATAAAAAAAAAGTTAGTAGAATTGTCATTTTTGAAAGCCTTTTAAACGGTTCAGTTAAATTCAACACATAAATAAAATTGAAGTGTCTGTTTGTAAAGTCAAAATAACAGCTTTTACCAAATGCATATGAAAGTTTATACGGTAACTATAACAAAAACACAATTTTTAAAATTTTTGTTTTTCTATTTGTTCCAGATAATCTCCGAAACAGCTGGACCGATTTTGACGGGACTTTCACTGGCAGATAGCTGTTGTTACAAGTAACTTACGTTACTTTTATTTTAGAAAAAAAATTTGGTTTCCGCGCAGAAAAATAAAAACCATGAAATCCAACATCGCCACGTGGGTGAAACCGCGAACAGTAGCTAGTTCCAAATAATTGCACATAATAGAACAATTAATTCATCTCTAATCCTGTACAAACAAACACCGTCCACCTTCCATCAAAATTCATAACGCCGACCCAACTAAGTCGAGTTTAATAAACAGCTAAGGAACTGACCGCGAGCTAATAGCACTCGAGGGCTCGGCCGAGCACAAAGCAATAATTAATAGATGCTCGAGTCAGAGTTCCCCATTGTGGCCATGCTCGAGCTGGGCATTGAATGCGCGCCGAGGCCGGACACTTCTAGGTGTGAATTAGATGGAATGCTGCGGAATAGTTTCCGAATTAACGTGTTTCGATTGTTCTGTATTTGGAAAGTTTAATTTCTTTCAGCAGAAAGGCGTCTACTGCTCAATTTGCGCCGACTGATAATGGGGGGTTATGGGGATATGGGCGGGTTGCCATATCACACCACGTTTGGAAGTCGCATTAAATTGCCAAAGCAATTCTGCCCGCTTCCTGGATATGCCATTAAGGTGCCTCATCATGGCCCACCTAACGCAAAAAACCTAGAAAGCAAAAATGGCCTAAAGGCTTGTTGGTTCATCGAAGAAAAACAGGCACTACGGAAAAAAAAGACAACGCCAGAGCCTTCGGTTGGCATTCTGAAAATTTTGAAATAAATTTCCAAAGAAAATTTCCGAAGACAATTAGTTCGTGGTAATTTCCTAAAACTTGTTCCAGGAAATACGTGTTTTTGATCATGCCTTACAAGTTTGTGAAAAAAATGTTTGTTATTTAGAATTTCCATTACATGTCCAAGGATTCTACGGAAGTGTTTTGTTGAATTTTACATTTATGAGAATATTGTCAACGGCCAAAGTCAAGGCTGTGTTTTTAAGGCTTTTACTGAAGGGATTGTCAAAATTTTTGAAATTTTTAATTGTTAAATTTTTGTTTCCATAAAATCCTAGATTAATGCCCGAGACACCTATTTGTTCAAAAAACCCAAAGAAAAAAATTGATACAACACTTTAATCACGTACGACCGTTTGTATGGAAAGTATGGCGAGCTGAGGCCTCTTAAAGCAGCTGCGAGAAGAGATGGATGGTCAGATTCTCGGGCCGAGACCAAACGGCCATTCGAATATAAGCATTTAGATTTACTACCTAAAATATTTAAGTTGTTCAATCCCATTCGGTCTCGATTTCAACCAACTCAAATCACGAAAGTCATTCTACAGGATGTCAAAATAAAATCAGCCAAATTAGAATGTCATATCATCGTAGACACTCCTAATGTCATTATCGCGCAAATCGAACACTTGATGTCTTGTCGCGTAAATATTCCCAAATAGAATTTAAATAAAAATAAATAGGAGACACCCTTATTGTGGTGACGTCAAACGTGTTCTACAATATAGGTATTATGGAGCTCACCTTATCTGCATGATATTGACTTCGGGAAGGCTCCTATTGATTGAGAGTTAGGGGTGAAAATCGCGTGGAAAACAATTTTCGCTCTTTCAATCCGATGGATTTTTCGAAAGGGACGATCGTGACTTTTTATTATATTTTATAATTAAATTCTCTGTCATCTCTTGTGGTTATTGCGATGTCTCTGTCTGGTATTGGCGTGTGATGGAAATTTTCTTTCGAGTTTGTTCGGAGTTTTTATTCGTTTGTGAGTTTTGAAGAGTGCGGTTTTTATTTTGAGTAACAGAATGACCGGTCTGCAATTTATCTGTCTATGAGAAATACGCACATTAAAATCTATTTCACATTACAAAACACCAGTGGCAGGGTATTTCCATTCATGGCCTTAACATTTTTATAGTAAATTTAAAGTAGAAATTTTAAATCCTATTACTATAACAAGTTTGACAGTCATCACTCCTGATGTTAACCTGCCTTTCGCTTAGTGCGTATAGGAGGAATGCCAACCATAAAAAGATTATGAACTGCCGTAAGTCCAGTCGTGCGATGATGGAATAGGGACGGGTGAATCAAGTCATGCAGTACCAATGCGCACTCTCCAAAATGTATCTTGTAGAAGACAGAAATATGTCAACCTTGTCGATGCTCTAGGATCTGGAGGTCTCAACCAGATTATCGTTCCTAACGAGCCTATTCTTAGGTTGAAAATTTGTCGCCAATCATATAACCCCTTACATGATTGGCGCATTTCGATTATCACGAAATCCGCGCTTTACGCAAAAGCGTTGTTATTCTGACAAGCAAACGTACGTTTGCTTGAGCGTCTAAGGTGCCCCTAACTCGGTAGCTGCTCTGAGAGCTAATTCCATTCTCGGTTTAACATTGGCCAACTTCAACCGCCTCATCACGGCTAGACAGTGGCTAAAAGTAACCCAACAAAAAAGGTTTCATGATTTCTTTTTTCAACTAACCAAAGATGCTACAGCAGAAAGTCCTACGTTTTGTAGCACTTTCACCTACGCCGTGTAAATAGCAGACCTTCCGATCCCGGGTTCATCATCCTTGCAGTATAAATCACCATACTAGAAACACCTGACAGTACGGAAAATAACCATTTTCACGTGAAATTTAACACATTCAAAAAAGGTCCGAACTCCGAATTGAAAGGGAAACCCTAGCGAAAATCCCATTTAGGGCCCATGTCCGACCTTTTCTCCGACGGTCTCCGGGTACAATGCCTCGCTATATTTAGGTATTAAGATATTATGTTGGGAGGAAGACGGTCATTATGAATGGAGTATGAATACGGACGGACGTATATGGATTGTGGAAGCTTAGGGAGAATCGTGTATGAAATTACACTTATTGTATTCATTTACATTTTTTCGAAGGAAACATTTTCATTTCCGGTATTTGTTTATTTTGACCCATTTTGGCAACAAATATTATTGTTTAAAAATGTATGCGATTGTTGGGTGTAATGTATTTTACTATCAAATTATGTTTAAAACAAAACGTGATACTTTTGCATAAAAAAAATGTAATTCACACTTAAGACAAGTTGTCAAAATAACCATGCTTTTGCAAGAAGCGCGGATTAAGAGCTAATATTCGCGCAAGTACGGCTTGAAGTAAAACCATCAAATATCCACGAAATAAGCGCTTGGGCTACATTTCTACAAATCTCCATAGACGGTACGATATGCGTCAAGCGGTGATCGTGGTTTTTCTATGGTTTTCGCGTGGTCCGTGATTGATGCTTACCCATCAATCATGCAATAGGTGTACGGGCCGCCTAACTAAGACTATCTATTGTATTGTATTTATTCAGTAACAAAATACATTGTGTTTGAATTGTTAGTAAAGAATCTAAAATAATGCCTAATAATTTATAAAACTAATGTTAAAATCTAATTACGTAGTATGTCCAAAATTAAATTAAGTCAAAATAGTGATAATAACAAATAGAATTACAAGTATACAAATGTTTTGGCAAAGTAATCATCCAAACTATAAAAACTATTTTCCAAAAGAAATGCAATGACTTTCCTTTTAAACAAACGAGGCTTATAAACAATTTCTTTGATGTCCCTTGGCAACTTATTAAAAATTTCTACTGCTTGGTACGCAGTGCTATGTCTAGCTACATTTAATTTAAAGTTTATTTTATGTTTCATGTCCTTCAATCTTGTGCTTTCCCTTTTTATTCTCTCTTCTTTTGTTTCAAAGTCTCTAATGTATTTGGCAGTATATCTTACAGTCTACTTAGACAAGCTCGCTGATACACCGCGCTTAATATCGCACTCAACTCAATTCGCAAGGCGGGTGTCGTCGTTACGTCGGTATTTAGTGGTGTAATAGCGAGCTTGTCTGAGTAAGCCAGTCTTAGACAGTATTGATATTGCATGGTGTAATAAGGCCTTTCAACATTATTTCCAAATACATGTACTTATACCTAATCTAGCTTACTGCACAAAACAATCATATTCTCAAAGTAAAAAAAGGATAAAGAAAAAGTGCCTACTCCGAAGTGGAATACATTTGAAGGCGAACTTTACAGGGAAACTTGGGGGCGAACCGTAAACAACAAAATCGTACCCAATGTAAAACAATCTGGACACATCTGGGCGGCCAACACGGATGCTAAGCGGGAGGACCGCTTCTATAACGTTACAAGACTGCTCTAAACAATACTGACACTAAACAACTATGTACTTTATTACTACCTATATAAAAGTAAATGATCATTAAAACTATTGTTATATTTATTTATTTGAATAAGATAACACTACATACTTAAAAATACAGTTTAACCTGACGAAAATCAACAAGTAAAATAAAGGATTTAAGAGACAAGACAATTTTGGGCATAAAATACGTTTCTGTTTAGTTTCTATTGCAGTATTCACGAAGACGAGACAAGTTTCATAGAGATCCGCAACTCATAAATGTTCTGCAGACGCGTCACAAAACACAGTTGCTTTTAACAAAAAATCTTCCACTGCACACTGCATAGCAGTCACGCTGCTTGCTCAGGTGTGTTTATAGCTTAAAACAAAAAGAACTTCACCAGTTCTTCGGGAACACAGCGGTTAATTAAAATTAGCTTAGAACGTTGATGTGGCACTGCACGGGGTTCCATCTGAAGTACTCGCCCTTACGTTAATTGAGTTTTCTGTATTGGATATTTGGAAGCAGTATAAGCGAATGTCAAAGGGTTCGAAATGTATAATTTAAATTACGTATAGGGTTAAGATTTGAAGCGGTATTATCAAGCCACGGAATTTGTCTGCGGTTTTGCACGCGTCGAATCACTGGAAATGTAACCTATAGCACTCAGAAATAATGTAGCTTTATTTAGTGAAAGAATATTTTTAATTTTTTTATCGGAACATACAAACAAAAATAACTTTACAACTTTATGATATTTTATGTGTACGATTACGGATAGGTATTATTATTTATAATATAGGTAATTTCTTACATTTCCGCGATTTGTACACATTAAACTAGGCAAGTATAGGTAACTAATTTTGATAAAAAAATTACATTATTAACCGACTTCCAAAAAAGGAGTTTTAGGTTGGATATTTTCATGTTTGTTACCTCAGATATCCGTCACTTAAAAACCGATTTGGAAAATTCTTTTTTATTTAAAAGAATATACTTTCAGATTAGTCCCATATAAATTTTATTAATATCAGTTCAGTAGTTTGTCACTGAAGTCGGTTCGTCGCATTTTTAACGTATTTTTTTTAATACCCAACTTTAGCCCCTAGCAGTGTATTCGTCGTCCCAAGTATAGACATTGACATTGTAAGTACTAAGGGGCATCTTAGACGCTCAAGCAAACGTACGTTTGCTTGTCAGAATAACAACGCTTTTGCATCAAGCGCGGATTTCGTGATACTCGAACGTTTGCTTGAGCGTCTAAGGTGCCCCTATGACGACCTGCACGGCACCAACGGATGAACGGACCGGAATGACTTCCTCGTTACCCGACTGCCGAAGGAAAGGAGGGTATGTATGCATTTTTAGAGCGTATATATGTAGGTATGTCTATTTCTTTGGCATCCTCTATAGTCTAAACGGTTTGACCTGATTTTAATGTGTCATTAGATACGGTTTAACTGTCGAAGTGGTTCGGGTATCATTTTTTTCAGTTTTTATTACGCGGGTAGGTTTTTTTTTATATTTGAGGGTATGCTTGTATTAGTAAAGATCTTATAATTATACAGATCATCCTTTTTACGGACCACCAGAAACCATTATACTGATCGCACAGAATACGAATGACAAGCGTAATTTTTGCCGTCTCATACAACCTCCCCCGTCTGTCTCTGACCTAACAAACCGTGGTTAAGTTGATAGATTAGCCATGGTTTGTGCGAATCACGATGCGATAGGGATTGTTTAGATGTCTTGTTTGTCGGATTTGTTTTCATATGCACGTTCGCGTTTTAGGCATGAGAATATGCAGGATGTTGAAATCGCAGAATGAGAATTTCGTTTTCATAAGTGAAAGCGATTAAAAGTAATTCATTTCATTATAATTATAATTATCCTTTACTAGCTTCTGCCAGCAGTTTTCACCCGCGTTCCCAGAGGAACCGTGCATTTTTCCGGGATAAAAAGTAGCCTATGTTACTCTCCGGTCTATAAACTATATCTATGCCAAAATCACGTCGATCCGTTCCTCCGTTACTGCGTGAAAGAAGGACAAATCAACAAACCAACAATCACACTTTCGCATTTATAATATTAATAGGATAGGATATACCTATAATAATAGTAGGATTAAAAGAATAATTAAAATGTGTAAACCAAAGTTTATACACATCACATTATACGTTCGAACTAAAGAATAAAGTAACATCTAGATTGCTTGGATAGGTTAGACATGTCGCCAACGCCGTCAGAATATTTATTTTTTATTGAACAAAGCCAAGAAGAACAATCAAAAAACGTAAATACAACTTTACAAACTAAGATTTCCTTAAAAAATAATGCAACTCAGTATCCAAGCGACCAATATCGTGTTTAATTACACATATATCGATGCTAACTAACAATCAAAGTATTGCTTATTGACAGTAAGTACTAGCTTAGAATTCGTAGTTAATCTCTAACGATACGAAACATTAATCAAGACTATACGACTTGTAACTAATAAGAATAAGTCAAAAAAGAAAATAAACAAAACGACAAGTCATTTCCTATTGCCATAAACCAAAAATATTCTCTCTCCGCACGTCCGCTCCCTCCGGAGCCTCGCGGCCAACTGTCATGTAAATGACGTCACGTGACCGGAAGCAGTTTGGCGGGGGGTGGGGCTTCCGGCGGCGCACGCGATTGGACACTTCCGGCGCGTAACAAACTACTGGTACATAATAATATGCTAATCGTGAATAAGCATTTTATTGGATTATTGTATGGATTAAGTGTGTTTTGATGTGTTTTGTCAATGTCGATTTGGTATTAAGGTCAGTAGACGCACTTTTTTTCTTCAGAACAAAATATAATATATCTAAAAGTCTAATTGTAGCTAAATAGATGTAGTAGACTGACCAATAATGAAACACAGATTGAGGTAAAAAAGTATAAAGATCGAATATATAGCTACACAGTTTCCAAGCCGCAGTCAAAGTATGTGTCATCCTACCTATAAAAAGCGATTTAAAGATAACAGAGTTTGATACAAATATTACGCAGCAATCACAAAAAATAAACGGCAACTATTTTACGGCAAAAATTAAAGCTGCGGCAAAAACCTCAAACTCAATAATTTACCTCAAATCACACCAATCACCTTTCATCATCTTTTGTATGAAACATATCTACACAAAACAATTGAACATGAATAAACGAGAAACCTGTACGTCAATTAGCATTATTAATAGCTATTCAACAATAAAATGAAAAACATGTTGAAACTATTACACTGTGGCATGAACACGCAAATCGACTGAAACCCATTGTGGACATACTCAAATTTGCATAACAATTACAGCAGTTTGACTAAAAGTTTATAATGGAACATTTGTATAAAGCAATTGCAAGACAATGAACTAATTTATGAAACAGTGTTGTTTACAATTTACATAAATGTTACGATGCTGGTACACTTGTTAAAACACCAATGTCTGAACGGTAATGCTTGTCAGAAATTATTTTCATTGGGTTTCGTCATTGGACAGTTAAGGCCGGTACTCACTATGCTTTTATTCGATGGCGTGACACGTGACAGAAAAAAATGTTTGAGAAAATAGTGGAGTGATAAACAAGATTCAAGGATACATGGTTATTTTTGAGTTAGAAATAAACTATTTTTTTAGTTTAGCTATAATTAAAAAGTAATGATAAGTATATAATAATTATGACTGTTTTGATACGATATGTCGAAAGTGGTAAATACGATAAACATACAATGGGGACTGTTTTTTTATTTTACTTTCAACATTACATTACATTCCACCACATAACAACAAAGCATTTATTCTTTTTAAACACAGTCATGAAGAAACAAAAATCAGTATCATTGGTATTAGTGAATTGTTCTTCATAGCCGTACTCTTCATTGATAAAGTTCGTATGTTGATTTAGCTTTTATGACTTACTTTTTGCAACCAAGGTGTTTTGCTGCAAGATGTTTTCTACGATGTTTATGACATCAGATATATCTAGTGGCAGCGCTATGAATGTTTTATAGCCATATTACGTAGATGCCGAATCACGTGCCTCTAGCTACTCCTGTCTAGCGTAATACAATTTTGTTCTATTATCATTTTAAAAATTTCTTAGTTTAATGCGACGTTAGATTAAGGAATTGTGGATTCTGTTTTCGAGTTGATTCTTTATAGATATACCAAAAATTCTGTATTTAAGTTACTCATCATTAAATGTACTTATTTAAAGAACTAAAATAGACATGTCTCGTTACGCATCCAAAACATGTCAATGACACGTTCTTGTGATCTCAGCCTAAAATATTTGCACAATAGATGAAATATTGAAATTGTATGTTAACACTGCTTTTGTGTTTCGCAGTTTTGGTAAAATCTGTAGGCAGAGATACTATACCTCAACAGAATTGGAAACAATTTTAGGATTTGTAGAAAACAACTTAGTATTGTTTTTATTTTTGAGTCATACCACAGATTAGGTAATAGTTACACTGTGTTAGAATTTGAGACAAATTCTCTTCACGTTCGATGTGTTATAGGGTTTTAGGAATTACAGTAACAACAACACACAGTACACATTACAGTAACGACAGTAACTAGTCTACTAATCTTACTAAGTTACTTTCTATTATTTACGACATCAGACATTATCATTGTGAAGTTCAGTTAGAAGTGAACACTAATCACAGCTAAAAATAAAAAGTTTGAACTAACACAGGGTATGGTAGCGAAATTAGCCCGTTATCACAGAATAAAAACTAAAATAGAACTTTAACTCCTATCAATAAAAAAGTAAGAAAATAATTAAAAATAATTAATGAATATGTGGGAGTTGGGGACACTCCCGAGTCGTCGGATTGAAAACACCATATACGTGAAATGTAGTATAATGAACTAATACATAGATTGAGACATGCCGGGCTTATTATTCTACATACAACAGTTCTAATTGTAGTGCAAGATAATGGTACTACTAGTCTAGACAAGTTTTCGTGTCATCTGTCAAAATTCCAGCGGCAGGCTAGAGATGGGACACAGTTGAATTTTCACACACTAGTGATGAGCCACTGAATAGCGTGGACCATTTAATCGCCACAAATATAGGCCCCAACAAGCACTCATGAAAGTTAATATAAATGACTCTAAGTACCCGTTCCAACTTAGTATTAAAGTTTAAACTCGCTGAGGACTTAGTCCTACCATCACCACCTGGTAGTTATGTATGAGTAAATAAAAATGTCATTCTGTTTATTTCTTCAAGAAAAATTCAAATAACTCATGAATACTGCCCCTAATTACGCCAGCATAGGAATAACAAACAATATATCAGTTACAATGGAGTCCCATTATCTGTTGCCATAATAAAACGCACCTGAGTCAACGCGACCAACTCAGTTAAGTACAAAAAAAATACCTACAGTCACGTTAGTTGAAAATGGGAGTTTTGAATAAAACAGATACCTTTTTACCACGAAAACCAACTTTTAGATGCCTGTTTAGCTAGACAGTGTCCAAAAGTTAAACACAGCAACACAAGTCTCACAAGAAAAATTATTAGAAATGTCACAACTCACAACAGAAGTGAGTTAGGTAACGTTTAGACACTTCTTAAACCAAGCTCTAGGCAGTGTCTAAAAGATAAGATTAGAAATGTTACAACACAGTTCAGAGTTCAAGAAGTGTCTAACCGTTGTCTACAACCAGGGCCGGATTAGCCATGTTTGAGCCCCTAGGCAATGCACTATATCATAATGATAGGTAGCTTTTATGGGATGAATTGCCAGCTAGTATTACCATGTAAAAATGAATAGTTCCTGTGTGTAAATTTCGCGGGTGAAACCGCGGGCAGCAGCTAATTATTTATTTTAACCGATCTTCATTGAAAAACAGAAAAGTTAAGTTCAATTATTTGTTTTATCGAAATTGTACAGTTTTGAATACGTTCTAAACAAAATTTATCGCTGCATTGAACTAAAACAGAGTTAACGTAATGACTACCCAATTTGGTCCCACGACCAAGTGCTCAATTACTATGTGACAGAACCACAGACCATCGTTACCAAAACAGGTCAATTTAGACCAAATTGCCCAGCTCTGGGCGTTCCCGCGCGTGCGTTCGGCGCGGTTCTCACTGAGAGCTTTCGCCCCGCGAACGCATATTTGGCTAGCGTAGCAAATGCTTGGTTTACAACAATAACAAAGCGATTTCGATTTTTTCCTAATGCTAAAAAAGTAATATTTTAAATGTGAAACTGTGTTTTTTTTGTTTGTCCTTCTGCCATGCAGCAACGATCCGACATGATTTTTTGCACAGAGATAGACCGGAGAGTGACACAGGCATAATTTTGACCATAAAACGCACGATTTCTGGGGTAATCTCTCGGTAGTAATGAAACCGCAGGCAGCAGTTCGCTATAAGCGATAAAACTGTTATGCAAACCGTAGACGCTGCAAGTACGTATGCGTTTTGCTGTCAAAATAACCATGCTTTTGCATCAAGTGCGGATTACGAGATAATACACGCGCAAGCGCGGCTTGATGCAAAACAATAAAAAAAAACACGAAATAGACAAGAACGGCAATAGTGCTGTCTCGGAGCCCTACCTGGGCTCAAAGCGACGACTGCTCCTCTTTACGTGACATAGTACATCACTTGCGTACCACCACTTATTTAACGCGGCGTCTGCATTGAGCACGCAATGGTTGTGAAACCATTTTTTTAACAAATGCTGTGGAAGCATAGGTAGAAATGGGTGCCGTGCTGGGACTAGATTTCCATCAAGCCCAACCATACCCACAATAGACGATACGACATGCGTCAAGCGGGAATCGTGGTTTTTCCATGGTTTTCTCGTGGTCCACGGTTGATGGTTATCCATCAATCATGAATTAGGTGTAAGGGCTGCCTTGCAGTTAACGTTTAGTTTTTCAAGATCGATTTTCATTATTTTTTATATTGTGGTCTTGTGGTGTTTCAAATAAAGAGTTTAACATCTATCTTCGCATGACGAATGCGCTCAGTAAGTACCATCCTTTAGTATTAAGAACTGAACGAAGTGTGCGTCGACCATGTTTGCCGATTTCCCCGCGTCCTTCCAATCTGCCACGCGTCCGTCGCGTGTGCAACCGCCCTTTTTATTAGGCTTTTAGTTAATATATCTTTATTTGTTTCGGTAGTAAAGCCGTTATGTTTAGGAGCGTTTGAACACCAAGGCCGCTGAGTTAATATCATGTGGCAGTAATGATTTAGAATAGTGCTATAAAACAGCTATATAAATGTTTTACGGAGTACTTTTTTCGAGGTATGGCGAATATTTTAGGCTTTTATGTAACTGAAGAGTACTAAGCGCACTCCTAATTGTAAAAGTACCTACCTATCGTTTATGGTTATACTTATTTGGGGTTGGTACATTTAGATAGCTCAGTAGTGTGGTTGTCTGATGTTTAGGTTTCGAATCCTACCATGAGCATGAGCTTTCAGAAGAGATCTAGCTAGCGACCACCCTTAAGTTGAAAATATGTCGCCAAGCAAGCCCCTAAGTATGTGTAATACACCCGCACTTAAGAAGTGATCGAATACCTACTAAGAACATAAAAAAACGACCAAGTGCGAGTTGGACTCGTGCACTGAGGGTTCCGTACAAAGTTACGGTAAAGTACGGTACGGGAATGGTTAGGTAATTGTACAGCTATACATTCACCAATTTTTTTTTGTGATGTGACTACAACGGTTTTTGGGTTTTTCCCTTCACTTGTCAATTTTGATTTAGACCATAGGTTTGATTCCCTTGCGAATGTCACGGACTTTTTAATTTTAATTTGATACCTAAAGGTTCTTGAGAAAGAGTCTTCAGACAGACAGAGAACGAAGTGGTAGTTACAAAAAAAACTAAAAATTGTTCTAATTCACCCAACAGTACATCCAAAAGACTACGTTGTTTAAAACTCACAAGAACCAAATACCGTCTAATTATTCACCCCAATAATATCCCGAACATAAATTCACAACAGCAATTAACTTAAAAGCCGTGTTCAACCGCGGTGTGTCGCGACCCTTAAACAAGGGTCGGGGCACACGTGTCGTCTCCGCCCACGATTGGTCTACCGCACTAGTGACGCTTGATAATAATAAATCTTGGATGTAGTTTTGGGAATGCTATTAATTAAACAAAATGTTTATTTTTAATGTTTTTTATTTTTTACTGTTGGTATTACTTCTAAGTCAACGCAAAAGTTACAGCCGTATATGCCGCATATTTTAACATTTCCAAGGGAATCAAAACCCTGGGTATACCATTTACCTATGTACGTTATATGTAGGGTACTTGCCATTGACCTAGAATCATAAAATACACACCCGCAAGTTTGTACGGAACCCCCCCTTGCGCGAGACCGACTCGCACTTGGCCGATTTTTAGAAAATACATTTACTGTTGCGTTTGTATTTGTATACACTCTTTGAAAAATTTTAAGATAACCCTTAACTGCCAATTCATAAAATCCTCTCGCTTTGACACCCACACAAATGCAAAGAAACCGTAAAAACACTTAAAGTAAATCGAAACAACCCTTTCAAAACACAATAACCTTACTGCCCTAAGAATTTTCAATAATTTTAAACCCCTGACCCTAGCGAAATTTGACGCACCCCCAACTAACCCCCATTGTCGCGTTCGCATTGACAGCGAAAACTGTCAACTGTCAAAAGCAGCCAAGAAGGTTTAAACTATGCGTTGTATTTTCGTTTCCCGTGTAGAGTTCTTTTGTTGGCGCGCGACGGGCGTTCAATCTCTTATGCAATGGAAGTGGTGCATTGTCGGGGATGTGTGCTGGGCTTTGTGAGAGCAGGGCGGGATGTTGCTGGGCTTTAATTGAGATAAATTCAGTTCTTAGACTTCATATAATACTATTTTATGTTGAAAATAAAACTAACATAGATTCATAACTGGCGCACATGCTTCCAAACTCTTTTTTGGTATATGTAGTTAACAAGAGGAAAAATCCCTCATCGTGGAGTACAAATTAAACGAAACAAAAAAGTAAAAAAGGGAAAATCTTTGTGTCAAAGAAAAGTGACATTTTTCCAGTGTGAGTGCCAGTATCAGTATTTTTTTGTTTTGTTTTTGGCTCCACGCGATTTGCGTATTTAACCAGTGTCAAGTTATAAGTATCAGTATTATTATATACTTATAAGCGTCAATGTTTTTTCCTTTATTGGCCAGTAATTTATTTAAAGACCCACTGGAAAAAGAGTATTCATGAAAAATACAGCGCAATCCGTCCTATAAACAAGAAAATGTGTTTGTACGTTTGTTGGTTTGTCTTTCTTTCACGCAGCAACGGAGCAACGGATCGACGTGATTTTTGGCGCAGATATAGTTTAAATGAACTGGGGAGTTTTTTTCCCTGGCTAGTTTTTATCCCAGAAAAATCCACGGTTCCTTTGGGAAAGCGGGTGAAACCACGCGCTAGATAATAAGTTTCTAACTTTTTTACACGAATAAGTTACATGCCAAAAATACTGCGGCAACTTTGTAAACAAAAAACAAACAAAATAGGTACATTTTCTCTAACATTGCCAACAGAATATAGCACTAAAAAAAGTCAATTTCCTAAACGAAAATGGCACCGTTAAAAATATTACAAGTACTGTAAAGAAAGGGACACAAAAGGCTGTTGTGTCGACGTTATCAGTTCATTCTGT
Organism: Crocallis elinguaria; assembly: GCA_907269065.1. Taxonomy (NCBI): domain Eukaryota; kingdom Metazoa; phylum Arthropoda; class Insecta; order Lepidoptera; family Geometridae; genus Crocallis; species Crocallis elinguaria. The sequence continues at coordinate 16,390,813 of OU026069.1, forward strand.
GGACGTCATCGGATCGGATCCACTATTGGAACTATACAATCGAGTGCCTCGTTTGAACTAGATGAATGAGATCTAAAAAACTACATAAATGGCGTTGTTCAGTTATTAGGTTAGAGAAGGTTAGTAATGCTTTTGTGCTAGGCACTAAACTTGTTTACTATGTTAGTGTAAATGTCGAGTTATCGGTGGTTGGACATAAAAACACGATCTTTGTAATGCTTAGCACAATGTAGTAAGATTTAAGATAATAGAAAGGTGTTCTGATGATATTGTTTAAACTTTTTTAGAATCTATACAAATAGATAAAATTGAAGTGTCTGTTTGTAACATCAAAACAACAGCTTTTTACCAAAAGCTTATGAAAGTATATACGGTACTAATAACAAAACAACCATTTTTAAATTTTTTGTCTGTCTGTCTGTTTATTCCAGTTAATCTCCGAAACGACTGGGCCGATTTCGACGGGACGTTCACTGGCAGATAGCTAATGTTATAAGGAGTAACTTAGGATATTTTTATTTTAGAAAAAGAATTAGGTTTCCACACGCAAAAAAATAAAAACCAGGAAATCCAATATTTCCGCGCGGGTGAAACCGCGGGCAGCAGCTAGTTTGTAATAACATCTTCAACGTTATTTTTTACATTGAAACGACTTATGACTGTTCTTCTTCGTAGAGGATGTGGTACAAAAATAATAGTGACTATACGACGAGGTGTTCCTATGCATGGAAGCGTTCTTTTGAAAACTGTTGCAGTTAGCTATCTATCATCCATCTAAAATACCCGAACCAAACCTAGTAGACACGGGACTGCTTTTTTCAACAAAAAATCAGTACATACAAATCTTACTTATATTTATACTTAATCTAGCAACAAAACATTCAAACACAATATTCAACACAGAACTAGAAACTATGCAATGCCCAGTTACATAACAATAATAACTGTGCAGTAAACTCGCACAGTACAGTTACTGTTACGTCTAAACGAAGCACCGGCAGGGTCAGTCGCCTTACAAAAACTAGGCCTACGGTCACGATTTTTTTCCGTGACTCCCAAAATAAAACTGGACGTAAATTGTAACTAGTAAAAAAACGCTTTTTATGGTAAAAATTAAACAAGTACATACCGTAACGGTCAACGTATTGTGTTTCTGAGGAAAAGATGGAACAAACGTTTTAGTGTTGAGTCGAGTTTTTATTATGTAAGATTTATATCCGAGTTGGATGAAATTTTGTTGTGAATTTTAGTGACACGTACACATATTATTATATATACTATAATATACTATTACTAGCTTCTGTTATGTTACCCTCCGGTCCATAAACTATATCTATGCCAAAAATCACGTGGATCCGTTGCTTCGTTACTGCGTGAAAGAAGGACAAACCAACAAACACACTTTCGCATTTATAATATTAGTATGGAAGTATGGATTAGAATGGATAGTAGCTACTTACGCAATTTGACTGTACCTATGTAAATTATACTATGTGATTTCATTGACATAAGGTTTCATGGTACAAAATGAGTTTGAGTTTCAGCTATAACGTGGTGATCGGACACCTTTTAGTACTCATCTGGCTAGCTAGCGGTGTTTTCCGATAAACTGTGGACAAAGTCACTGGTCGAATTAGTGTGTTGATGGAACCTACTTTTACGTTGTCTGCTGACTTACAAATCGAGCGAATAATGCTTATGGAATCAGTTTATAACTCCCTATTTTCAATATATTTAACTGCATTGAATTCTTTTCTAATTCTAGCCCAGTAAGGAAATAGCTCAGAATACATAGTGTTAACACGAGGGGTGCAATATATCGATAAACTGAATTCCATCGACGTCAATAAAAATATATCACCCTTTTCATCAATAAGTAGATCTAGATATCGAATATGACGTGCATAAAATAACTGTTACAAGTTTTTATTTTACTTGCCTTGTTAATATGGGTCAAATCTTGCAAGCTAAATTTGAAACACTTACCGGTGTTCGATTGAGCCGAAATCTATACAAATAAATAAAATTGAAGTGTCTGTTTGTAATATCAAAATAACAGCTTTTTATCAAATGCATACGAAAGTGTATACGGCACCTATAACAAAACAACCATTTTTAAAATTTTTGTCTGTCTGTTTGTTTGTTCCGGGTAAACTCCGAAACGGCTGGACCGATTTTGACGCGACTTTCACTGGCAGATAGCTGATGTTACAAGGAGTAACTTAGACTACTTTTATTTTAGTAAAATAATTAGGGTTCCGTGAAAAAAATAAAACCCATGAAATCCAATATCTAAGCGCGGTTGAAACCGCGGGCAGCAGCTAGTAATTAATTATTAGAAATCACGATAAATATTAAACAACAAGTATATTTTATACGACGACGGTGGATTAAAACATTGAAAAACTTCGATCTCTGTTATCTGAAACATTTTTTTTTTGTAAACGATAAAAACATCGATTTTTTTATTATGTCGCTGACACCCCTACACACACATTACACTTGCTTGCGTGTAATCGTAATAAAAGGTGGTTTACAACATGTAATGACACCTTACAGAACAAAATGGCCGCGTTTTTTTTATGTCATTTTAATGGAGGATTAGGTCAGAGTCACTGACGCGTTACAAATTTACAACTGCTACCAAATAAAAATACGAGATCGAGAAAAAGTTATTGAAGAGATTGTTGCAATCTGTGACTTTTCAGCGATGATTGGTATACGCGCTGTTTCACAGGCTTTTGATTGGAAATAATAGATGCTTTTTCCACTGGATTTGGGTTTATTTTTTCTGAAATGGAACTTGTAAGGCAGCCTTCACACTGTCTAATTCGTGATTGATGGGTAAGCATCAATCGCTGACCACGAGAAAACCATGGTAAAACCACGAACCCCGCTTCACGCATATCATATCGTCTATTGTGGTTGTGGCTTGATGGAAATCTAGTCCCAGCATGGCACCCGCTTCTAATTATGCATCAACGACCTCCATTCAAAAAAATTGTTTCACAGCCAATACGTGCTCAGAGCAGACGTCGCGGTAAATAAGCGGTGGTGCGCAAGTGATGTATGTAGCTTAAAGCGGAGCAGTCGTCACTTTGAGACCAGGCAGGGCTTCAAGACAGCACTATCTGACCGTATTTCCGTTCTTGTCTATTTCGTGGTTTTTGATCGTTTTGTATCAAGCCGCGCTTGCGCGTACATTATCTCGTAATCCGCGCTTGATGCAAAAGTCGCCTAAAACTTACTTAGATTTACATAATATATGTTTTAAGTAAAAGGATTTCTAGAACAAAAACTTCAAGTGCAGGACTTACCAGCTCGCAGCGCGTCCATGGGCACGCTTGGATACGGTATCGAGTAAGGATACCCCTCTTTCCTCAAGGTCTTGGGCTTCCTCCTCGGCCGGTATTTGTAGTCGGGGTGCTCTTTCATGTGCATGGCTCGGAGGCGCTTGGCTTCGTCGATGAACGGCCGCTTCTCGTCTTCGGAGAGCAGCTTCCATTCTGCACCTGGAAAGATGATGAAACGATATGGTCTTGTTGATATTTAGCAATTTTAAAGAAGTAAAAATATTACTCCTAGAAGACTCAAGAGCGCGACCAGAATCATGATTAGAAAAGCGGGACCGAAAAGGATTTCACGTTTCAAGAAAGTACTTAGTTTTGTATTTTTTTAATCTTTCTAATAATATAGATACTTTATCTAATAACATATCTAATATGGGTTTGATTAGAAATCGTGAACCAAAAATCAAACGCATGGCAAAAATGTAAACTTTTGGTGAAATTAGTAAGTATTGAGTAATTAAATTTCAAGTTTTATTTAAAATAAACACGCTCAGAAGACCAGTTTACAACGATCACTTCATTTTCGTCAGGATTTTTGAAGAATTTGACTAATTACGTCCCAGCTCATCAACCTGTCGTCAAAACAGAAACTCATTAAGTGAACTTGTAAAAAAGCTGAAAAGTAATTTGCCCTAACCATCGTTCATTGCACAGACAATGGCATTGAATCGATACAATATAATCGAAGGCACGAACGAGCCGTCTCCCCGATTCAAGAGACCAACCCTTTGTCTCCCCCCATTTATGGAAGGCTGTATTCATTCACCGTAGAGGGGCGCCATCGGGCATTGAAACAGACAAGACAATCCCAATTCAGACGAGCATAAAAGCGAAAACAATGTCGCTAACATAGAAAGGAACAATCCTGCTCGGAGGACCAACTTTTGTCTCGCTCGCGCGGGCAAAGAAACACCCGCGTTGGAGAGAGATGGGAACAACAATGGCGGAAAACGCCGCCTAATGACGAATTTGCGCTTTTCATTCCGCAACAGAAGTTTTTCCCGGTTTCTCATTATTCTGTCGATACTTTGGGGTGGTCGCTATTCTAGCTATTGTCGTATCCGAGATGGGAATGTATATTCTGCGACAATGGATACAAGAGATGAACGTACTGGCCCTTTTTTCGATCAATCATGGAATGAAAATTCGATTTTTTCGAGTGCATTTACGGGATGTGGGTCAGATATACTAAAGGTTGTTTTATTACTGCAAGGTAACGAGACCATCTTTTGCCTGATAGTAAGCGTCAAAATTGCAGTGCCGCTCAGAACTTTGAAATACAAAGGCCTGCGTGACTCTGCAGCGCGCGCGTTACCATAAGAGATCCGGTAAAATCCGGTATAAAATCACATACCCAGTAATATTACTAAACTCGAACACAGTTATTCAAGCACAGTACTGCTTGGGACAGACTGCAAAAGCAAAAGCGATCCACTCGAACGGACACTCGCAATAAATAAATAAATAAATTATTCCTATTATGTACCTGGTAAAAGAATGTTTGTTTCCGAGTCCATTTTTCAGGACGCGAACCAAAACCACCTAAAGTTTTAAGATGCAGAGAAATCGTTGGCAATAAAGTTCAATCTGTAGAAATCGAGTGCTTAGTAATAGGATTAGTTAAGGTCAATTAGGTTACTTTAAGCCGACAATCAGTGTCGTTCAATACAACTAAGTACAATGACTTATTCAGCGATTGTGTTTGTAACGATAGTATGATAAACGGGTTGAAATACCCACTCTGTTAGATCGTATATTCGGACTTTCTAGCCTTTATTATGTTTTAGAAATTACACGCACTATCGTGAGCTTAATTCGTTGAGTCGTGTCACAATGTTAGTTAGTGGTAGGACTAACTCTTCTGCGAGTGTCCGTCTGGGTTGGTACCACCGCTTTGCTCGTGAAGTCTGCCGCCAAGCAGTAGTGTGCAAGCATTACTGTGTTCCGGTTTGATGAGCAGAGTAGCCAGTGAAATTACTGGGCTTATGAGACTTAATACCTAATGTCTCAGGGCAACGAGCGCACTGCAGTGCTGAGCAGGCCTTTGTGTTTCAAAGTTCTAGGTGGCACTGCAATTGTTATGGGCCAGCATTATGCTTACCATCAGGTAAACGACCAGTTCGTCTCATTACCAAATAAATTTAAAGAAAAATGTATCTATGTATTCCAAGCATAATTCTAACATGTTTAGTGACTAATGAGGCCTTTTTATAGTTTACTGCGTCTATCCAAATTAAATTATTTTGGTAAGTTTGTACTCCGGTTTTCTCCGTCTTTGCAAAGATAACTAGGTATATCTCGAAAACGGCTTGGAGACATTCTATTCAAAAAAAATCACAACCACTGCGCGCTCAGTGCAGACCTCGCGTTAAATAAGCGGTGGTGCGCAAGTGACGTATGTAGCGTGAAGCGGAGCAGTCGTCGCTTCAGGGCTTCGAGACAGCACTATCTGGCCGTATTACCATTCTTCTCTATTTCGTGGTTTTTGATAGCTTTTCATCAAGCCGCGCTTGCGCATTATCTCGTAATCCGCGCTTGATGCAAAAGCATGGTTATTTTGACAGCAAAACGTATACTTGAAGCGTCTACGGTCTGCTTAGTAGTGCGCTATTCGAAAATTATGACATAAGCTATAACAGAAGCAACAAAATGAACAAACTCAACTAGTATTGCAGAGACAACGTTAGCAAATAATGAATGCATTGGCAACTTAATTTACATACGACAACATGACAAAAACAAATTCATTCTGCCTCTAACAATAGGTAATGATAGGTCTCAGAGCAAAAATAGGTAGAGCGCGTGTTACCAAGTGGGAACAGTATGCACGGGTGAGAACATCGCACTGTTCCTACCGCAAGCGTTAAGACCATTATACGCCCCAAGGACCTTGCTCGAATGGGCGGAGACAAGCGCACTTCACCCGCGCGGTCCGCGCATCCCCTTTCCACGACATCGTACAACCAAACGTCATAGAACACCCGGAAGCACAGAAGAACCCGTTCAAGCACAGCATTTTTGCCTACAATTGGGATGTTGACTGATTTTGGAAGGGTTTAAAACGATGCGAATGGGCCTAATATAACCCTAATATATTTAAAATTACTTTTTGAATACAGCTAATACTTTAATTTTCATGTAAGTTATTATTACCTACTAATCGGATAGTAGGAAAGTACCTAGAAAACGCTAAAATATCAATCGCCTAGATAGAACGTACGTACGTAACGTAGCGTAGTACTTAGCGTACCATGGTTATTTTACATTTTAGTTATTGTAATGCAAAATTAAAATAGTATTCAGTATTCACCTAGATAGTAGGTACCTACTTACAATGCGTGCAATGGTTATTTTACATTTTAGAGGTACGTAGGTACACTATTACAAATTCTTCGATAGTATTTCAATTTTAAATATTTATTCATTGATCGTTCAATAGCCAGGCTAAGAACTGTATCACCCCATCTCTTCCCGTGGGTACCGTAAGACCCAGCTATGGGAATATCCAGTGAATGGGCAGCAGTTTGCCGGCTCAACAACAATATCATAATCTGCTGCGATCACCAAGACCCTTGCCGAGCGTGTTGTATTATGGCTAAATATCCCGTTCACGGGGGAGGCTGATGTTCAGCAGCGAACATTTTCCGGCTGATGATTCACATGGGGCCCAGGAGAGCGCTGATGAAAGTTAAAGTTCTTTATACGCCCGTTCCAAGTATACAAATAAAAAGAGGAAGGTACTTAGATTACCATATTGGTTAAACTTTCCTTTGTGGACCGTCTATTTTGGGGGGGAGGGGGGGAGAGGGGGGAGGGGAGGGAGGAGGGATACCCCCCTGTACCATCCCCACCCTGCGGAGCCCCATGGTTATGGAGATATCCATGGTTAAAGTTTTGAGGTTAGACTACATTTTTCCATAAATATACATCGATTTATGGGGCGGGGAGAGGAGGGACGGGGTAGGGGGAGGAGAGCTACCCCCCCTGTACCATCCCCACCCCGCGGAGCCCCATGGTTATAAAGATACCCATGATTAAAGTTTTGAGGTTAGAATACAGTTTGACTCCGCCCTAGCTTCGGCGCTGCGTGAAGAGCAGCCCTTCCGCCCTTGCGTGCCGAAGCACGGTCACTCGTGCTCGGCTCCGCAGCTTCGGCTTTGGTCGCCTTCGGCGACCAGCCTCAGCCACTCCACCTCGCACGGTTCCCGTGCTTCGTCACGGCGGGCGACGGCTGCTCTTCCCTCCGCGCCTCCGCTTTTTTATATACACTCTAGGGGTAGGGCAGACAAGACCACGTGGAAAGTGGGGTGCTCTGATTCGGTTTTGAATACAGTTTGACTCTGCCCTAGCTTCGGCGCTGCGGGAAGAGCAGCCCTTCCGCCTTTTTATATACACTCTAGGGGTAGGGCAGACAAGACCACGTGGAAAGTGGGGTGCTCTGATTCGGTTTTGGGTATTTTTCGGATATTCATGTAGTGAGAATAAAACACAACAACAAACGATGACTGACACTGACAACTAACAGAAACAGATAAAAAGACGCTACAAAACAAAATGGCGTCGCTTCACGTTCCATTCCGCAGTATAAACATAAATTCGTTATTTTTTTGTATTAAAAAAATCAATGTAATTGTGTAATAAAGCACGGTTATTGTGCACATTAATTACACACCAAATTTAATAATTGAAAATAAAATTATATCTTAGAAAATATAAGAAATAAAATTTATTGAAATACACCTCTAGCATCAACGGAACGTAAATGTCAACTTTGACGTCTACCATGACAATTTATCCATAAAAATTTGCAAATGGCGTATTATTTTCCAATTTATATCGAAACTTTAAAAAATTATATCTCGTAAACCGTGAATCTCCGCAACTTCAAAATTTGTAAAAAAGCTTTCTATCTAAGAGTACTGACTACTATAAAAACGTGAACTTCCAAATCGACGGTCCACAAAGGAAAGTTTAGCCACCATATTCATGTGTATTGCTCTTTGTTTTGCATTTTTCATCTTCCAGTTTACCCGCGGCATTTTCACGTACCTAACACGTAACACACGAGATGTACGCAAGAAGAAATTGTAATCAACTAAAAAAAAAGTAACTCAAAATATACTATAATAAATATAGCGTCCACGCGCACACACAATATAAATAGTCCTAATAAAAAAAAGTAACTCAAAATATACTATAATAAATATAGCGTCCACGCGCACACACAATATAAATAGTCCTAATAAAAAAAAGTAACTCAAAATATACTATAATAAATATAGCGTCCACGCGCACACACAATATAAATAGTCCTAATAAAAAAAAGTAACTCAAAATATACTATAATAAATATAGCGTCCACGCGCACACACAATATAAATAGTCCTAATAAAAAAAAGTAACTCAAAATATACTATAATAAATGTAGCGTCCACGCGCACACACAATATAAATAGTCCTAATAAAAAAAAGTAACTCAAAATATACTATAATAAATATAGCGTCCACGCGCACACACAATATAAATAGTCCTAATAAAAAAAAGTAACTCAAAATATACTATAATAAATATAGCGTCCACGCGCACACACAATATAAATAGTTCCTATCTGATTTCCCTCTAGACGCTAGTCTTCAAACCCACACGAATAGACAAATACTTGTGTCGATTGTCATTCACACACACAAATGCACGTAGTCGGCGGACAGCGCGAGCGGATCAACGAGTGACACAACCTCCCCGTCTGATAGCTAGCGCACGACTGCCGCGCGCGCCCGCGCAGAGCACCTCCAAGACTTGGACGTTTGGAAATAGATTTTTTGCTATTTTCTTTGAGAAAATGTTGCTTGATTTACAAAAGAAACACCCAGTTTAAAGTAAATTTTCTTCCTTATTTTTTGGTGTAAAATTAATTCCAAACGTCTAAGTAATTTAGAAGTTTTAGGGAAAATAGTTTTAAAACATCATGCTGTTAAATATTTTTTCAAGCCATAAGTAATGGTAACACAAAAAAATCAATCAGTGAAATTAAAGCCCTTGAATTGATCATTCAGGTAGTATTTTTTTCAAGTCGTTAAACCAAGCCGTGTGGGTGTTTTAGGAGGAGAAAGTAGTCGTTTTGGCGGTCCTAGCCCCTTAATAGTCATACGCTCACTAGCGGTGTGAGCGCACGTTGCGAGTTCCTGGCGAGCATTTGATTATTTAACTGCTAAAAATGGTAAAATGTGCAATAAAAACCTGTAAAAACGATACTCGGAAACACACTAAACAGAAATCTAGCATCACATTTCGCCGGTAAACCATTTTTTAATACTTTTAAGTAAATTAGAAGTCACGCTTCGCGGGGTGGAAGGAGACGCGGGACGCAAGGCTACATGCACCGCCCGCACCGCCCCGCAACCCCTCTTGGATTGCCAACTGGGATAGTGATGTGACGCGTTCGGCGCTTGAGTCGATACGGCGAGAAATAGTTTATAATACACCGGCGCGCTATGTGCGCTTGCGACAATTACTTTTCTTTAATACTTTAATTACTTTGTAAATGATTAGAGGCGGTGAGTGTGAAAGCGTTATAGCGTTTATAATATAAGTAAATAATTCAACAATAAATAAGATATAAGTAACATATAATCCTGTTTTTATTTCTTTGTTTCTTTTAGTTTTTATCCTTTACATAAAGAGCGGGGAAATATAAAAATAAAAACGCATTTTGACTCAATTACAATAACGTAAATAACATAAATACGATATAAAAAACCATGTCATTTGAAAATAATTGTATTGTAAATTAAAACTACAATATATAAAATTATAACAATATCAATTCATAGGTCATTAGGATTATATGCGAGACCTATAAATTCGTACCTTAAAATAAATAAGCAGATAATAATGTTTACTTATCAAAAACTCACCCATACATACTTCACATTATACATTAATTATACAACATAATATAACAATAGGTCCCGTGCCGTTCAGCTGCTTTTATCGACAACTACGCTTGCAGCGCTCAATTGCCCATCCCTATCAGTCACTTACCTATCAATATAACTAGCTATAGTTCACTTGCCTACGCTGCGCATTAGGCGACCGGAGCGATGTTCGTACTCTACCTATTTTTGCTCTGAGTGATAGGTATATGAGTACAGAAACTATAGGACAAGTGTCTTTGAAGCATAATGACGATTGCTCGCAAATACACGGTTGCCCGTTTGAATTACTGTTGTTCTGTATGCGATTATGCTGTTATTAGTGATGGGGTGTCGCAGTCTTGAAAATGATGAGGTTTGAAAAGATGCTAAAGGGAATGATTCGATTTTATAATCGATTATCTTTCGATGAGTTAAATACGCAGGAAATGATAATTTTGTGGTACGTTAACGTTAGCTACTATATATTTTTTTATGTTATCTGTAACGAGACGAGCTGGTCGTTTGCCTGATGGTAAGCATAACGCCGGCCCATAACAATTGCAGTACCACTCAGAACTTTGAAACACAAAGGCCTGCGCGGCACTGCAGTGCGCTCGTTACCCTGAGATATTAGGTATTAAGTCTCATAAGCCCAGTAATTTCACTGGCTACTTTGATCATCAAAACGGAACACAGTAATGCTTGCACATTATTGCTTGGCGGCAGACTTCACGAGCAAAGCGGTGGTACTAACCCAGACGGACACTCGCAGAAGAGTTAGTCCTCCCACTAACAATTATCATGTACGTGGTAGAATTTATTATTTAAAAATGGCTTCAAATAAGATTTAGAGCGTTTTCTGATGAATGTACAAAGTAGCTTTTATTATATACAAACTATAAAGCAGTCTTGAACTCTGTAAGCCAGTCTTGAAAACATTCCTTGCTATCCCATCCTTAGTAGCCACTTTTCTCTTACGTACATTGTCGTTCTCAATTTTTCATTTACCATCACATTGTCTTCATCACAATAACAGCATAATTGTAATGTAAATACATCATGTTAAAACGACATTGGAGTAATTAATTCTTTTACCACTGCTTTGTGTTGTAAAACATGAGTTATTGGTAACAGAGTGTACACATGCGGAAAAATTGCCTGCTATTATTGTTTTAACTTTACATGTGTTTTATTTTCAGTGTACTGATGACGTAGGAGAATAGAGGAATTTCATGATCTCATTTCTAAGGACAAAGTAATTTTTTCTACAAATGTTTCTATATTTGTATGTTTGTTCGTTTAGGGCAAATGCAATGATTGCAAGCTGAATTAGAACCACTTCCCGGAAGTGCTCTACCACCATGCAACACTTCTATCGTCTCTGGTTGTAAGGGGCACCTTAAACGCTCAAGCAAACCTACGTTTGCTTGAGCGTCTAAGGTGCTCCTAATGAGACCATAGTTCTAAAGTTTATGATGCTTTAAATACAGGATATCCTAATTGAGACCTATGTATATGATTGCTGAGCTGAATTTAAAATAATTATGGTCACTGATACACTTAAATAGAAGCTAAAGATATTTTTAGACAAAAGAGAATATATTATAGATACGGTAATTGAATCGCAGAACAGTATTTTATGCAATAAAGAAAAATAAAGAAACAGTTGAGTATTTTAACCCAAAATTATAGCCTTCAATGCTAAGTGCACTTCTCTAAAAATAATAGAATTCCCCTAAGCTTTAGCAGTGCCTACATTGTTAATTTACAATTCTATCGACAAAAGACACGTGTCGATACATTACAAAGTGTTACCAGCGCAATAATTATTTCCTATAGCGCTGTTCGGTCGGGAAAACAATAGCGATCGTTGGCAACACCGAACAATGATTGTCCGGAGCGCCGTTGTGGAATTAGGTATAATTACTTAGTGTTTACTTACTAGTACTTTTTAGTTCTTTGATGCACTACATACCTAATATTGATGTTGTTATATTCCGTTATGATAGGTATTATTATGATAGCCGTGGCCGGGTCCAGCATTTTTCGCGTATCAATTGTGTTAGTTTTATAATTGTGTTATTGTCGTATTATCATATATGTACCTTAAAAAAAAATGCTTAAAATAGGCTACGAACCAACTTCAGTGACAAACTGCTAAACCGATTTTGATGAAATTTATATGGGACCAATCTGAAAGTATATACTTTCAAATAAAAAATCTATTTTTCAAATCGGTTCATAAATGACAGAGATCTGAGGTAAATAACATTAAAAAAAATACCCACCGAATTGATAACCTTCTCCTTTTTTGGAAGTCCGTTAAAAAATAAGCACGTAATGCACATACGGTGAGGGCAGGTGTATTTGTAATGTGTCATTAACTGTTTTCTGGGTAAGGCCAAACATACTCACCCATTAGTCGTATTATATTATTATGTAAATTTGTAAAGTATAGGTACCATTGTGGATGTTTTGGACAAAAAGAATATAACGCTAGGTTTGGTTGATTTAGCTCTAAGTTTGAATTTTGAAATATAAAATAAATAAATTTAAGTTTTTTTTTAAATTTTGTATGAATGTAAAGTGATATTCGTAATTGATGGATCAATTTGAATGAACAGCTTCTGCACGCGGCTTCGCACGCGTGAAATCAGGATAAAAAGTATATAAACTACAGCATTCAGGGATAATAAATAGCTATGCTGGATAAAATTATCAGGACCTAAGCCTGAAGCATCCTTATTTCTCACCCCTTAGGATTTAGTATGACGTATTTGCGTTCATCTTGCTGTTATGTTCGAGTATAAGGAACCATATGGAGTATTTCGTAATTAAGTTTTTTTCAAACAACACAAATGTTATTTTATGGTGACAGTGGATGCTGGAAACAACAAGTTCAATTTTAAATGGTTGTAATCATTTTTATATTTAGTAAATACTATGTGAAACGTTTATGGTCCTTTCATAATTCTAAAGTCAACTTTGGTACGACTGCAGCGTGTACCGTTGGAAGTTAAGTGGAATCAAGAGTGGATTCAGACCAAACTTACTGGAAATGAAACGTTCTTGCAATGCAAGCTGTTTCTGACAGCTGTTGATACAACGCCTCTCTCATCGCAGTAACAAGCATCTATATTGAGCTGTCATTGTCCCACCTCTATCACAAAACGCAGACACATCAACGAAGACAGAGATCTTTTACATAACATAGAGGCGTATTGTCGACAACAATCACAAAAACAACAAACAACAGTACACGAAACACACACGCTAGGCACAATAACGTTCGCAACAAAAGATTTTCCTCTCTACGTAGTATTAAAGCGGCCATTGTACCCAGAATCGGACGAAAATGCTCTTCATTACTCTGAAAGCTTGTGTGCCGTGCGACAATGGTGAAAAGAGGGGGTGAAATAGGGTGGGGGGTAACAAAGACGCATGGCGAAGGAGCGCCCGCCACCCTTTCTCCCGTAAAATTGAAATGGTAAGAAAAGCTATTTAGGTCATGATTTTATTAAATGTGTTAATAGATTTTTGGAGTTTGATAATGGTGGCTTTTTGGGGAGGGTTGGCGTGGGGAGTGCTGTAAGTGGTTGTTGGTTAGATTAGCAAGTGTGAAAAGTATTAAAGAATTTGGAAATATATCGGGGTTTATTTGATAGGATTTCAATGAATCTTGAATGAAGAGCGAGCTTGTGCGACTTTCAAAATAGTTCAATTCTCGACTCGGCCCACACCAATGACTTATATCAAGTTATGTGCGGATTATTCACACTCGCTCTAAAACGGCGAAGGAAAACATCGTGAGGTAACCCGCATGTTCAAGAACTACACAATTCGAGGACATGTGACATCCACCAAGCCGCACTGTTTGCATGGTGGATTATAGCCCATACCTCTCTCTCTCTGAGAGAAGGCCGGTGTCCCAGCAGTGGGAGCGTAAGAGGCTGACAATGTAAGAGGCAATTTACTATACATATCTATTTTCAGACTTCGTCCTTGGTTATATGTTTTATTTAGCCTAGTTATTGGTACCTGTAGCTTTTCTTTATTTCTCTTGTATTTTTTTTAAGTTATTGGTAACGAGACGAGCTGGTCGTTTGCCTGATGGTAAGCATAACGCCGGCCCATAACAATTGCAGTGCCATTCAGAACTTTGAAACACAAAGGCCTGCGCGGAACTGCAGTGCGCTCGTTACCCTGAGACATTAGGTATTAAGTCTCATAAGCCCAGTAATTTCACTGGCTACTTTGCTCATCAAACTGGAACACAGTAATGCTTGCACACTACTGCTTGGCGGCAGACTTCACGAGCAAAGCGGTGGTACTAACCCAGACGGACACTCGCAGAAGAGTTAGTCCTCCCACTAACAAAATGTATTTATGTATTGTAATTTTGCTGTCAACACCACATATTATTAATCATAAACAAAATAGGTATCTATTCACAAACAGTTGAACCATATGTCGTATCTGTTAATTTACACCGATTATCCTCGGTACTATGTAACCGATCTACTTTTTACCCAATTTTTTGTTTCGCCCCCACTTTTTTACAATTAGTTGCATCTACTGCGTCTATTGGAGTTTACATCTGAGGCATAGCCAATAGACCAGCAGAGTGACGCACCATAGGTTAGGTGTCAGTTAGTACAGCGTGTCAAATCATGCTGTAAGAAGTGTAGAGTGAATAGTGATTCCATTATAGTTGTAGCGGAAAGAATTCCGATAGAATGACTTACCACTTTACAGGGGGGATGGTTTTGTGCAGCCGATTGCGTAATAATAGGTTTTTGTTGGATAAAATGGAAATAGACTTTGTATCTGGACTCTTCTATTCTTTTTTTCAATTAAGGTTTTGTTTGATGGAAAGCGCTATTGACGTTTTTCTCTGAAATAACCCGCTCGGTGTCGTTGCGCTTTAGAAGGTCGCTAGAAAAAATGAACAGTCCTCAAAAAAAACAAGTAATTACTGTTTCTATATCTACCAGGGTTGGTTAAGCTTTCGATAATGAGACGAGCTGGTCGTTTGCCTGATGGTAAGCATAACGCCGGCCCATAACAATTGCTGTGCCACTCAGAACTTTGAAACACAAAGGCCTGCGCGACACTGCAGTGCGCTCTTTACCATGAGATGTTAGGTATCCAGTAATTTCACTGGCTACATTGCTCATCAAACCGGAACACAGTAATGCATGCACATGCACATGCAATGCATGGCAGACTTCGCGAGAAAAGCGGTGGTACCAATCCAGACGGACACTCGCAGAAGAGTTAGTCCTACCACCTAGCTACTAAGCATTGAGAAAGTAAAATACTAAAACAAGTCGATATAACAAAAGGTACATATATATAAAAAAACACGCCTGCCCTAGCCAGTGTCGCTTGGGATGATGTAAGGATTCTAACGATATCCCATAATCCTACTATGCTACTAATATTATAAATGCGAAAGTGTGTTTGTTGATTGGTCCTTCTTTCACGCAGTAACGGAGCAACGTATCGACGTGATTTTTGGCATAGATATAGTATAAGGACCGGAAAGTAACATAGGCTACTTTTCATCCCGGAAAATGCACTGTTCCTGTGGGTACGCGAGTGAAAACCGCGGACAGAAGCTAGTCCAAAATATGTTCAGGCATTTAAATGTTATGCTGGAATAAGGAAACTCACATACATACATAATTAATACATACATACATGAACCCTAAAAACATTACACTCTTCTTTGTGCGGTCGTGTAAAGAAGAAAACCAATGCGAGAACCAAAAAAATTACAGCTTCAGTTACGTCATGATATACGCAAGTTACACACATCTACACACCACAAGCCCGTCTTATAATATTAGTGCGCTGTATAATACGCTTTCAGTATGCAAAGCATTATACGACATACAAAGCCATATACTACATAAGGGTGCGTTCACACCGCGTTATCGCCACCTCGCAGGCGGGCGCAACAAAAATAGCTGTTGTATCCTTATTGTCGTCTGTTGTTGTCTGTTGTTGGCAGTTGTTGGCTGTTGTCAAGGGCCCGCAGTTTAATTACTAGCTTTTTGTGGTGCTGTGTAAACGTGATATTTCGTGGACGGCTCCTGGTTATAATAGCATTGTGGGTAAGAATGGTTTTGTTTCCGTAGAATGGTTTTTGTTTAGTTAATGTGGGAAATATTTTTATTGATCTCAGGTTTATTTTGGTAGCAAATAGGTATACGCCAAGAAGTTGTCTGTTTACTCTTGTCTTGCTTACCTAGTAGTTGTCAGTTTTGAAGACAACCAACATTATAATTATGTAGAGTTTTCAAGAAACAGATTAATGTTTTAGCCACAGCAGGTAGAGCCGCATCCAGAGGCTGCGTCTACTTAGTGATCGCATTCGGCCCAATGTGCGGCTACTCTAATTTTGAAAATATTAAACCTTTTTACACGCTAAAAAGCAAGCGTTACATTGCTGTCAATTCTGTCGTTTCATACCTAAACCTAATTTTGGTTTCACCCTCTCTCTCTTTCCAAAACATAACATGAGAAAAAGATGGAAGATGTTTTACAGATCTATATTCAGTTTCAGAGCTGTCAAATATCTTCCATCCTTGATAAATTAGACGCCACTAAATTAATTACCGTTCAAATTGAACGGTAGACAAAAGCAAGTGGATTACTTTGACAGGAAAATATATTTCATCTTTTTCTCCTGTTCTCATTTAGAACGAGAGATTAAAACCAAAATTAGGTTTAAGTATGAGATGACAGAATCGACACCAATATCTTCCTTCGAGAAAATAATAATTTTAAACTTATCTGTCAGTAAAGTTTTTTACTAACAAATCTGAGCTTCTTCGCCTACTAAAATATTTTTTAATAAGAATGTCTGTCTGTTTATTTGCTTAAGTTGACACTGTATATATGTTAATAAATAGTAGTACCTAACAAGTATATATTGAACGAACATTACAAAAAATGTATTTTATATCGTATAGGTAATTATCAAAAGACTGTACGGAAAAAAACTTCGGCTAATTTCAAGTCATTCGTAGTAACAATCACAGATTAACACCCAGATACGACACATCAGACCACATAATCAAACTACCTAAATCACAGTTGCCTCAGGGCGCTATCTTGCTAGGGTTAGCAACCCGACACCTCGGTCCTCGGAAATCTATTACAGAGCTGTGTATTACACGAACAATGTGCCCCCACCTTGATTAATATTAACTGAGCAAGTGAACGCCCTGACAGTTGGCTGATACGAATTATTGAGGGAAGGTGCATCAGACACTGATGAAAACAACGGGGACATACGGACGGAGCGTGAGTCCGTAGTACATATATTATGAAAATTAATGTAAAAATATCTCATGTTGAATAATAAGAACTATTAGAACTACTATAAATACAAAATTCTTTATTTCTAGAAGATGGTTTTAACTACCTGAAATAAATGCATTTTGAATGATTCTATCAGGGTTTTGTTTTTTATTAGGACGTACGGGACCCAACAATGTAAAAAAAATGTAATGTCATCAGGTAAACTAACTTCCTTCGGGTCCGACCACTGCACTGCGCGTCACAATAAGTCATTGAAGAATTTGCAAAAAGGTACGCTTAGCATCAGACAAATGACCCGCTCGTCTCGTTTTACAATAGTATAAAAAAGGTTAAAGAGGTAACTCGAAACGCGTTACAATACCTAAAGCCTACTGCCATCTAGGTTAAGCCCCCCCCCCCCCCCCCCCCCCCCAACCAAAATCCTGGATCCGCCACTGTATACACACATACTACACTTGTTAGTGCCCATTCATGTATCAGTTTCAAATTTTTTTTTATTTTACTGTTGAAAATACAGACTAATAATATCAGCGAGTACAAGTGGAGTGAACTTGAATAAAACTACATGCAAAGCATTGAATAAATTAAACTCAAAAGACTGTGCTCATAAAAGAACATGCAATCCTTAATAATTATACAATGCGTATACCAAATACCAACAACAATTATCTACAATAACAAACCAACAATTAAGTTTAAGATCCTAATTTTCATGCATTTTGGCAAATAAGGTATTTGATTTGATTTTAATAAAATAACTAAAACAATGATGCCAAGCAATTAGTTTGATGATTGTTCTAAAGTCTGCTACCGTGAGTCTCGCGTACTAAAAACTTTCGCCGGCCCATTGTGCGTCGAATACCTTTGTTGTACATATCGACATTTGTCGAGCGACATGTCGATTGATTTCGTAAACAAAACCGTGTTTTGTTGTCGATTTATTAGTGCCAGTGCAATGCGTAGACAATGGCTATGCTATATTAGTAGGTAGATAATAGGTTGCTACGCGCACATGTTTTTGATACGCCCCTTCTGTTTGTTTTGGTGTTATTACATAATCTATGAGTTTGTAATAGTTGTAACCTTGAATAAAATTTTAAATCTATTATGTATCCGTTAAAATAATTACTACAGTTGATTTTAAACAGCGATGATGCTCCCATCATAGTGAACTCGACTGCTGCTCCACATCAAATTTTAATAATTCAGTTTTAATTTATCTGCAGTGTGATCTTGGATCGATCTTGGATTCAACTAGTATTATTTACCACTTCTATGTCTTTGTTGAAAATCTGTGCTAATTATCTTTGACATCCAACTTCTTGTTCAACCACAGCCTTTTGCACTTTTAACTTTCTTGTTTGTAAGACACTTAATTAATTTTTGTAAATTTTCATTGTTACATGTTCGTCATGTGCTAGTGATGAATAAGATTTTCTTCTCCATTCTGTGATTAGGTGTACATTGATCCTTCATAAGAAATTCTAGTGTAAATCCTGACAACTCGGGATCACCAGTGTCTGATCTCCGTACTTTTTTTTAATGTTGTTTAGTAACGAGACGAGCTGGTCGTTTGCCTGATGGTAAGCATAACGCCGGCCCATAACAATTGCAGTGCCACCCAGAACTTTGAAACACAAAAGCCTGCGCGGCACTGCAGTGCGCTCGTTACCCTGAGACATTAGGTATTAAGGCTCATAAGCCCAGTAATTTCACTGGCGACTCTGCTCATTTTGATGATTTGACCGGAACACAGTAATGCTTGCACAGTACTGCTTGGCGGCAGACTTCACGAGCAAAGCGGTGGTAAAAACCCAGATGGACACTCGTAGAAGAGTTAGTCCTCCCACTAACAAGCAAAAAATCAAACTAAGAATAGACAAACACAGTTCAATAACAGACGCTCCAAATGTTAGCGTCCTTTTGATAGCAGTAGCAAATACCTGCTCGCAGTTCGCGCCGAACTGAGTTCGGTGAAAAAACGAGAAAATATGGAAAATCGCGTTTTCTCTCTCCGCCACCGGCAGAATGGCGGCCATGGCAGCTTTTATTTTTCCATACTCTTCCGCCCGTCCATAGGTACATTTCTGGGTGTTTTTTTTCTGTACGCCAGCGTCGAGTTTTGGTTACTCTTGCCCGTTGATTATTTCGGTGGCCGGCGTCCCGCTGTGGCGCTTCTGTCAGTTGATTGCGCATTATTTTTTTTAATCTATTTCCTTTGCAGTTTTGTGATTTTTAAAAAGCTCTTTATAAACGACTCTCTTAATACGTTGTCAACTAAATTAATATGGGGTAGTGGTTTTTTTTCGTGACTGTTAATAAAGTGAGGCTTCAATTTATGGGACGGCGATGTTAATTTTGGTTCAAGGATTTCTTTCTGGATTAATTTTTACTGTCGCATAAATAAGTTTAGAGGCCACTGCTACTAACATTACAAAACACATAATTAACTTCTACTCCATACTTAACTAATAATTATTGGACCCAAGATTCTCACAAAATCATTTTAAGTATTTTAACACATCAAAGTAAAAGCCCTTGCATAATTTAAAAATAAATTAAGTTATATATAAGTAAAAACTGGTTGCTAGATTAGCATCTAGTTTTTACTCCATATAGGATTATTTTTCTTGGAAATAATTCGTAGCTTTTGTGGAAATCATACCTATTCTTATCTAAGTGTAAATAAGAGTTTGATTATAAACCAAAGTTTTGTACTAAAACAGTATATCTTACTGGGTGTTTTGAATGATTGAAATAAAGAAACTTGCTTTAAAAAAATGACGAACCGACTTCACTGACAAACTACTGCGTTACCCTAAGAATAGAGATAGGTATTTTTATATGTTATTTGGTAACGAGACGAGCTGGTCGTTTGCCTGATGGTAAGCATAACGCCGGCCCATAACAATTGCAGTGCCACTCAGAACTTTGAAACACAAAGGCCTGCGCGGCACTGCAGTGCGCTGGTTACCCTAAGACACTATGTATTAAGCCCAGTAATTTCACTGGCTACTCTGCTTATCAAACTGGAACACAGTAATGCTTGCACATTACTGCTTGGCAGCAGACTCCACGAGAAAAGCGGTGATAACAACCCAGACGGACACTCGCAGAAGAGTTAGTCCTACCACTAACAAAGCCTTCAATTGTATTTCTATATTACACAACAGAAACAATAAACTTTCTTTCCTTCGTTTTCTTCTATAAAGAATATGCTTTGTTTGCTAATAAAGCGTAATAAATTCTTTAGTAAGTACACCAGTCACAACACCAAACAGAATAACAGTACTTCGCAATGTTGCTCGGCGTCAAATCAAATTCCAGTATTCTCTTGAGACCGATCAATTTGCAATCAAAATGAGCCCTTTTGATCCCGTGGATTATGCAGAGAAGCACCACTTTGCATAATAGTAAGTAGTTCACCTGAGACTGCTCTCGAATTCACTAGTTTCAATGGGACAATGGTTACCACCTACCACCGGTGTATTATACACCGTGTATAGTTAGGTAGGTGTCTGTTCACGTGTTATATGGAAATTTATTCGACGGTTTGGTATTAATCATACTACGATTACTTATTCTAGGGCCAATCTTTCAATTGCAGTATTGAACGGTTAGCTGTTCTGTAGATAAATTTAACTCACCCATTATTATGTTCGGGTCTTTCTTTATGCTATTTGGTAACGAGACGAGCTGGTCGTTTGCCTGATGGTAAGCATAACGCCGGCCCATAACAATTGCAGTGTCACTCAGAACTTTGGAACACAAAGGCCTGCGTGGCACTGCAGTGCGCTCATTACCCTGAGACATTAGGTATTAAGTCTCATAAACCCAGTAATTTCACTGGTTACTCTGCTCATCAAATCGGAACACAGTAATGCTTGTACATTATTGCTTGGCGGCAGACTTCACGAGCAAAGCGGTGGTAACAACCCAGACGGACACTCGCAGAAGAGTTAGCCCTACCACTAACAAATTTCTAAATTAATATAATTATGATACATGTTGTATTCTTTCGTTAACTCGCCAGTGTTAGTTGAAATATTCAAATTTCTTGTATCTGCATGAAGTATAAATATTGACTAATCCTTTAACTAAAGAATAAGAGCTTTATCTGACAGTTGAAAGATTGTCCCTTAGACTATTTTTTACACAATTTAGCTGCACTTGGGAGCCAATTCTATTCTAGGTTTATCATATCACTATCTTCAAAATATCGCAATCCCTTTTACTTTTGTTTTTAAATGTCAAATAAACACTAACGCCCTTATTCATAAAAGCTCAATAAGATAATCTATGTTTTAAATTGCTTTGTCAACTTCTCGTTGACGGAAGCTGTTACACGTGAAAACGAGACAAAACACTTTCTAGTAATTAAGTAAGTTATGGAACGTTTATGAATAAGGGCTTTTTACTTTATTTCCAGATAGTGATTAAATTTTAACGTAACGAGTAGAAAATAAATTATATATTTTAATATTGAGACTTTCAACAGTTTTTAACGGGTTGTTTATTTCACCTAGCGGCAATTCTAATGATTGAATTTACATAATATAAAAACGCAAGATTTACTATGTAATTTTATGAGTTTAATGTCTCCATTATTATAATTAGCATTCATCTAATAACTGGATAATTTATTGGTATTATAAGATTGTAACTGGATATATTTTGTCGGCTGTCAAACACAGTTATAACCACATTCTCAATCAAGGCTTGTTGTTGAGCCCACATATACGAGCGCTGCAATCCAATCCAACGTTCCAAAAACCGCCCGTGTGTGGGGAGATCTCAGATGGAATTACACCAATTAATTCCTCCTTCTCCTTTCCATCATCTGACAACCAGACAAACGGCGAAGCGACATCGATACATAGTTGACATTCCTCCTTTACGCACGAAGCGTTATGCTTCTACGTTTATCTGGCGTACCGCTAAGGAGTGGAACTCTTTGCCCGAGTCTGTGTTTCCTGATCGTTATAATCTGGGTCTCTTCAAGTCACGAGTG
This sequence comes from Crocallis elinguaria, assembly GCA_907269065.1. NCBI lineage: Eukaryota > Metazoa > Arthropoda > Insecta > Lepidoptera > Geometridae > Crocallis > Crocallis elinguaria. Next base: position 16,413,421 of record OU026069.1, read on the forward strand.
AACAGGTATCTAGGTAAGCGTGATACATCGTTGACCGCATCGTCACTTACCACCAGGTGAGATAGTGGTCAAACGCAAGCCTATAAGTACATAAAAAAAAGGGTTTCCAGAGTGATAGAAATATAAGAAAAAGTCAGAGATCTACTTATATACGTAATCGTTAAATTGTAATCGAGTAACCTATAGTATGACAGTTCAAAACTGAGTAAATTGTTGCTTTTGAAATTGAATCATTATTGTTTAATGCGGAATATACAAGCTGAGTTATTTAGTGTACTAGCTCAGAAATTATTACTCACCTAATCTCTTGGAGATCTCAGAGTTGTGCATCTTTGGGTTGTCTTGCGCGATTTTCCTGCGCTGTAGTCTCGACCACACCATGAACGCGTTCATAGGTCTCTTGATATGTTCCTCGGGGGATTTCTTCTGCTGGTTCATGGATAAGGAGCCCATGGTACCGATAGCCCCCATGGACATCCCCATGGGGAAGTGACCCATGCTGCTTCCGAAGCCGGAGCGGTCGCACATCGCGCCAGCGGCACTGTGGAGAAAGATTAGGGTTTAGTTTTATTTTTTAGTTATATTCTCACTCACTCAAAACTCAGTACAAATAAACTTTAAAATAAATAAAACACGCATTTGTTATTTTTTTATAAACTACCCCTAGCAACAATCAGCTACATCAGCTATCTGCCAGTGAAAGTCCCGTCAAAATCGGTCCAGCCGTTTCGGAGATTACCCGGAATAAACAGACAAAAATTTGAAAAATGGTTGTTTTGTTATAGGTACCGCTTATACTTTCATATGTATTTAGTAAATAGCTGTTACTTATTTTGAACACACACATTTTTGAAACAGACACTTCAATTTTATTTATTTGTATAGATAAAAACGCTTTCTTCCCATTCCATTTCTACCAAGAAAAATGAAATAAAAAACCATCCCATAACAACTTAACACCCTTATACATTAATAACGCGCTGCAAGGTGCTTTGTAAAGGCCCCCATACACCACGTGCTGCAACTTTTAATATAACGGCGACAATTACTGCGCGCATAATGCGTGAAATATTAACGGTAAGATGAACGGGAGATGATAAATCGGTGGGAGACGGGAACGCTCGGATTTGATTGGCCCGTGTGTCGGGGGCTTTACATTGTAAGTAAGTACTTAGTAGTTAATTTGGACCATTAATTAACGGCTCCGTAGCTAAGTTGGTAGTAACCCTGCCTGCAAAGGCGAGGTCCCGGGTTCTATTCCCGGCCGGGTCAGATTTTGTGTAAGCATAAAGTTTGCTCTCGGATCTTGGATGTTTGTGATGTGTATCTGTGTGTGTCCATGCCACCTGCGACACAAGGAATCCTAGTGCGGGGGTTGAGTGTAAGAGTTTATTTATTATTATTTAGTAGAAGCTACGATGGTTCGGTTGTTGTGACGTCGTTCTGTTCCAGAGGCAAATGGTTCGACTTAGTTCTTTACTTAGTTCGTTATTAGACTTAGAATCCTTCAATGAGCAACGAGCTTCCAGTGAAGGAACACATCGTGATCCAACCATATAGCGTATTTTCTAGTGGTCGACTAGCTAGCTACCACCCTCAAGATGAGTCTGAGGCTGAAAACCTCAAATATCTGTATATTTGACACACGATGATATATTTGGCATATAAGTGCCTGGCTGACAGCAGCAAGGCACTTATCGGTGTGTTCAAGTAGTCGTCGAGATAGTAGTCAATGGCTAAGGTCGAGGTATCAAGACAAAATTAGTAAGATTATATAAAGTGAGTAATTTATAGTTTCAATTCCGCGATAAAGAATGTCTAATGGCCTAAGTTCGATCTATACTGAATGATGGCTTTGCCAACCCTTACTGGTTATACCCAGTTACTGATGGCTTTGCCAACCCTTACTGGTTATACCCAGTTTCTGATGGCTTTGCCAACCCTTACTGGTTATTCCCAGTTTCTGATGGCTTTGCCAACCCTTACTGGTTATTCCCAGTTACAGTTGGCAAAGCCATCAGAAACTGGGTATAACCAGTAAGGGTTGGCAAAGCCATCATTCAGTATAGATCGAACTTAGGCCATTAGACATTCTTTATCGCGGAATTGAAACTATAAATTACTCACTTTATATAATCTTATTTAAAATGGATTTTCGCAAAGTAACGCCTGATTCCATCAAATACAAAATTAGTATCTGATAGACAGATATATGTTGGACCTATTGTCGTTTCTAATTGTCGTCTACACAGTACATACAAATAAATAAAATTGACTTATCTGTTTGTAAAGTCAAAATAACAGCTGTTTACACGACTGCACAAAAAAAGGAGTATAATGTTTTTAGGGTTCATGTATGTATGTTACTACGTATGTATGTGAGTTTCTTTAAATTACACCATATATGGATGAGTGGGGTGTCATTTGAATCTTTACATCATCTCGAGTGACACTGGCTAGAGCAGTCATGTTTTTTATGTAACCTTTGCTAAAAGCTGTTATAACTACATGAAAATGAAAGTATATAAGGAACCTTATTACTTATGATGATATAAAGAATAACTTAGGCTACTGTTCTTTTAGAAAATTACTTTTGCGAAGTCACGGGGCACGGCTAGTTCATAATAAATTGCTAGTTTCATACGTCGCTTAATACTAGCTCAGCATTAATTAAAATCAAACTAATTAACCACCTTGTTAATAAAATTACCGAATACGTAATTTGAAACTAAAATTAATCCCGAATTCGATAATAAATTGAAATGTTAGCCGATAACCGCAGCTCCCATGATACAGCGTGGTACAATATCATTACACACAGGGTGCTATCGAAATGTGTTCGGGAATCATATTCTGGAGTTGACTAAAAAATGTATTAGACAGCGCGCCTGGCATCTTTGATAAGCCACCGCGTTAGGCTTGCTTTTTTTAAACATGTGTATATTCTTCTCATGTATTTTCTATGTTTACATTGTATGTGCTGAATAAATGTTTTTCTATTCTATTCTATTCTAAATACAAATATATACGTTTGGACACCAAACTCGCACGTTGGCAAGCGAAATATGGAGCACAAGGGTCTAGAACATACCTATTCACTCTAGCCTTGAAGACACCCAATCGCTTCTAGATTTATTTTGAACCGACCAATAAACTTCAACAAAAGTATACTGCTACTGCTCTTTGCTTAAACCTTTATAGTATAATCTATATAAGTTTTTATTTATAAAATGTGAGTTATTTTTTAGCTAAATTGTTAACTCAAAATTATGTGGTATTTGGATAATGTCTTCTTACCTAAGTATTTTAGCTTTAGTGGACAGTCTGTTAGAGCTATATTACGTTAAGCAAAATAAATAAATAAATAATAATAACAGTCAGGGGACTGTTGAAATGGAAATGTGTGAAAGAGTCAATTTTTTTTTCCTATATTCATCTGGCTTTCTTTGGTAGCTTCACTAGCGTGCTTCAAGCGCACCGTCTATAATTTTCTGTTAGGACCCTCTATTTAGGTGAGAGGGAAACTTATTTGTCTGTGTTACTTATGTAGTAGTCGAAGGTTTTTTAAGTTTCTGCTTGAGCATGTTTCTAATTAGTTTCCAATTGCTTAATTATTTATTTATTCATGAATACAGAATTTTAATATAATAACTAGTGTTGAATTTTGTATTTTCTAATAAGAAAAGATACTGTATTTTTTCATAAATCGAAGAAGATAAAAATCTTATTAGAGCGGTCAGTACGGAAAAAGATATCCGCAAATGAACAAAATAAAAGAATGAAATCGATTTGTTTTTAACCGACTTCCAAAAAAGGAGGAGGTTATCAATTCGTCGGGATTTTATTTATGCTCGTTACCTCAGATCTCGGTCATTTATAAACCGATTTGGAAAATTCTTTTTTTATTTGAAAGGATATACTTTCAGATTGGTCCAGATTGGTCCCATAGAAATTTCATCAAAATCGGTTCAGTAGTTTGTCACTGAAGTCGGTTCGTCGCTTTTTTAAAGCAATTTTTGACATTTGCATTTCATTTTTAAAAATAAAGAATTTCCCCGGATTTTTTTTTGTTTATTTTTATGTTTCTTTTTTAAACGATCCGATCACATATGCGTACGTAGACCCCTCCCACATCTACCTACATGCCGTAGGCGTATCTGATTCTTATCACAACTTTTAATGAGCCTTTATAACGAAATTCAAGCTAATTTCTATTCGTGCGTGATATTACAATACGCGTCCCTGTTCACGTTCAGGTATGTTAGTGTGCGTAACTATTAATACGTCCATAATAATTCCATGTACAGTAGTTGACAAACTTAAACGCGCTTCAGAAGAGCAAGGTTTCAATATGTTGGTAACCGACTTCGTTCAGTGTTTTAATTTTGTGTAAAATTGACTTTTTACATACCTATATCCGAAATGAATTATCTAGATCACCTAGCTAGTACTCTGGTAACAAACTCGAGCGAAACAACTTTTTTTATGTAAAATGACGTTTTTAAAAGAAATACAACTATATAGATAAACTTAAAAAGCAAAACCTTATCGAAATGCAAAATTTCATTCAAATTCAAATTCAAATTCAAAAGTCTTTATTCAAATAGGCCCCAAAGGAGCACTTATGAAAGTTAAAATGACTCTAACAGCCGGCCTCTGCAACATTCATCTACCCGAATCACAGACTAAAACTAATGCTGTCTTTATCAGAACATAATAAATGACAAAGACACCAACAGACCCAATCCGTGCTCAAAGTCAACGAACCTTCCAGAAACCCACCGTGCCCGTTCCAAATTGGTATAGGCCGAGCAAGAAGAAGGGCAAGAAACTCGTCACGGCATTCTTTTTTTTTAAAAAAGTAGTTTATTACAATGATTCTAATGCTAACAACTAACAATTTAAAGTTTAGTAGTCGCCAGGAGGCTCCTGAGCTGTTTGCCTCCATGCATCCTTGTCATCCACATAATCCTTAATTTTATAATACGCTTTTTTAATTAATACACTCTTGACTATACGTTTAAACTTTCCTTGTGGTAATTCAGTTAATACTTTAGGAATTTTGTTGTAGAATCTGACACCATTTGCCAGGAACGATTTGTTAGTTTTACTTAATCTGAACCCGGGTACAACAATTTTATGTTTACTTCTAGTATTTAACTCATGTACATCACTTTTTAAGTTAAATTTAGTAATATTCTTCCGTACATACATTATATTTTCCAAAATGTATAGCGAAGGCAGGGTTAGAATACCTATTTCTTTAAAAAAGTCTCTTAGAGATTCGCGTGGACCCATGTCATAGATGGCGCGTACTGCTCTCTTTTGTAATATGAAGATGGTATCTATATCGGCAGCAGACCCCCAAAGTAGGACGCCATAAGACATCAAACTATGAAAATATGCAAAATATACCAACCTTGCCGTCGCCACATCAGTCAGCTGCCTAATTTTACGTACTGCAAATGCAGCGGAACTCAAACGACCCGATAGGGCATTGATGTGAGGACCCCACTGCATTTTGGAGTCAATAGTTAATCCTAAGAATACAGTGTTATTCACCAGGTCAAGTTTGCTGCCTTCCAATTCCACTTTAGATTCCACGTGTGGTACGTTGGGAAGTGAAAATTTAATACATTTAGTTTTACTAGCGTTAAGTAGTAGATTATTAGCAGCAAACCATTCTGAGATTTTGTCAAGGTTATCATTTAATTCCTTTAGTTCACTGTCTTTCCTATCAGTTTTAAAAATGAGTGAAGTATCATCAGCAAACAAAACTATGTCCAATGCTATATGGTCTGTCATAAAGGGTAAGTCATTTATATATACTAGAAAGAGAAAGGGGCCCAGTATTGATCCCTGCGGTACGCCTATCTTCACTGAAGAACCACAAGATGTTACTCTATCGATGCCAACCTTCTGCTGTCTACCCGTCAAGTAAGAATTTACAAGATCAAGAGCTGTCCCACGCACGCCGTAATGATGCATTTTTTTAATAAGCGTTCTGTGGTCCACACAATCAAATGCTTTGGAGAGGTCACAGAATACTCCAATAGCATCCTGTGAACCCTCCCAAGCTTCAAAGATGTGGGACATCAGTTTAGCTCCGGCATCGACTGTTGATCTGCCTTTCGTGAAACCAAACTGGTGACCGTGCAATATTCTATACTCGTTGAAATGTGAAAGTAACTGTTCTAAAATAATTTTTTCAAAGATTTTGCTAAGTGCTGGAAGTACAGAAACTGGTCTATAGTTAGAGGGGGTGTCCTTACAACCAGATTTAAAAATAGGGGTGACTTTACTGTGTTTCATTAGATCAGGAAAGACACCCTGATCTATAGAAAGATTAAAAATAATAACTAGATAGGGCGCAATTGTATCAATTAAGGATCCTATTACTTTTACCGATATACCCCACAAGTCTTCGGTGTTTTTCATATTGATGGATTTAAACGCTTTTTTGATACTAGTGGTTGTTATGTAACGAAAACTAAAATCCGGAATTAATTTAGAAAAGCTGTTTAGCAAAAGCATTTCTGCTTTTGCTGGAGAAGAGTCTAGTGATTTAGTAGCCTCCAATGGTATGTTTGTAAAAAACTTATTAAACTCATTGGCTATATCGAGTTGATCAGTAACTACTTTATCGTTAATTAGTCGCTTAGAGCCGTTTCCGAGATAGCTGAAATAAATTTATATATCATATAATATATTTGTTTATATACAAAAATTACTCGTTTAAAGCTATACGCCTTGTTGCGAATGAGCCTTGAGTTAGTTGTTAGTCGGTATATTATTAGTAAAATACAGTCAGTTATATATTAATATAATACTATTTAATCGATAATTACCTGTATATTGTTTGCAACGATTGGTGATAGGATTTAACTCTACATAAGTTTTATCTCGGTGTATAGTGGATACCACCATTTTGCTGAATGATATTATGTCGCTAAGCAAGCATATCTCTTCTACTTTGAAAGGCAAAATAGTCAGTGAAATTACTGACTTGAGAGCTGATGGTAGAATCTAATAACTAACGAGCCGGGTATTTCGGAAACGGCTCTAACAATTTAGATGAAGTTTTGTGTTTAGATTTGCTTTTTAAGCTTACATATCGTTGTATTTTTGTAAAAAGTACTCAAAAAAATCGAGTGAAGCTCGGTCTTTGAAATACCTGGAATGGCACGTTTCTTAAGTATCAGGAAATCGAACTGATACAGATCTAACTTATAGCTTCAAAGACGCAATCAACTTTGGCGAGTTCCATACATTTCTATCTCCACACATCAGAGTGCGTAACTAGGGGTGCCTCTAATTAAATTCAGAGCCCGGATTACCATCGTTAAGCAACTTTTTTACATCAAAACTTGACGTTTCAAGTCCCGCGTGTCTCTTCATTCCGGGAAATGCCTATTTGGGTCAAAAAGGGGGTTCTTTCGACTTTGTCTACGGTATGTGTCAATATTTGTCGCCTGGCAACCGGGGACCGGCCGATGTCTTGTTTGCGTTTGCTGTTATTCTTCAGTTAGTAAATGCTCCCTTATTTTAGTATTAGTCAGGCAAGTTCGTTCCGAATACGCTGGTAATAGGAGGTGGGCGCGAGAATGAACTTTAAATTATTTTTTTATGTTATTTGGTAACGAGACGAGCTGGTCGTTTGCCTGATGTTAAGCATAACGCCGGCCCATAACAATTGCAGTGCCACCCAGAACTTTGAAACACAAAGGCCTGCGCGGCACTGCAGTGCGCTCGTTACCTCGAGACATTAAGTATAAAGTCTCATAAGCCCAGTAATTTCACTGGTGCAGATGCTAATGCAGATATATTTTTAAATTCACACATTGTAACGGGATATTTACCGTGATTATTATTGAGCGATGACCACCCGCTACTTCGCAACCGCGTCGCAAGTACGGATCTTTTCGATCGATAAAATTGACAGCTCAAATCGATAACGTGGATTTTATCGACATTTTATATAATTTATCGAACCTCGATCCTACAACCGACAAAAGTTATCGTATAGGTTGAATCCAAAAAGAATATAGAGCTACTATGACAATACTTTACGACCAGACTTCGTTACTCGCAACATTCGATAAATTTATCAGTATTTTCGATTCGACAAATTTATCGAACCGACTTCGGTACTTGCGCCGCAGAACGGAGTGACCGTCTGTGGGCTTGACTAGCCTGGACCATCGTTCTACCCAATCCTTGACACGTAGAGCGATGGAAGTGGAGCGATCGTTAATGCTGAACTTTACGTGTAAAGCAGGTAGTCAGTCCTCATAAGTTCGTCAAGCACGCACAAACATTTGTTTTAAGACGCCGCCGATGACGGCAATGATTTGACGGTAGCCCGTGAACCAGTGTTCAAATATTTGAACGCAATCCAGCTCAGATCAGATATACGAGTAGTATAACTTTTGTGTAGTGTCCTGTGGATCTGCTTGCAATTCCCTTTATAGTCCTGGTACTTATTGTAACTGTACATAACATTACTTTGGGATAAATACTGTTAATAATAGATAGATTTAGATAACTCTTTATCTATACATCTATACAAATATATAAAATTGAAGTGTCTGTTTGTAATGTCAAAATAACAGCTTTTTACTAAATAATTATGAAAGTATATTTATAGGTACCGTATATGTTATATTTTTTCTGGGAACACTGTTAATTTGTTCAATGAAAAAAAATTGTTAGAAAAAGATTATACCTAAAAATACCTGAAATCTATATTAAGATTTCTCGCCTAGACATAAGTAAAATAAATTGATTAAACTCTAAAAAGAACGGATAAAGGTGAAATTGATATTTTCCAGGCCATTTTATTTGTATCCCATAAGACTCCAGTTGGAAAGCTCCGATGGTGTTTTTTTCTATCATTGTGTTTGCTTTTTACAATTATTATCTGTGGCGATGTAGACAAAAACAAAAATTTCGTCTTATTCCCTTCTAAGTTTCGCGCTATTTGCTAAAAGTCCTTCACCTGCATAACTCAACTGCGCCCTTTTTGCCAAAATAATAAGAAACGTTACGTGCAAATATCAGACTTTCAAGGCTTTTCTCGTCTTGTGTTCTCGCCGACGGTAAACAATCGATCAGCGGTGCGTTTGCGCAGTTCTTTAGCGCCCGGATTACGTCCACGATTTCACCTGCGCCGAGTGACGTGAGACAAAAGAACATCGATGTATCCATCTATGAAGTACCTCCAACTCCTATAGAAGACTCGCCTTTTAAATCTGTTTTAGTACTGCGGTGTTTTGTTCCGGATTGGAAAGCCAGTCCTATGCTAGCTTGCTTTCATGTGTATAGGTAGTGTTGTTTATTTGTGATAGATTTACGTAGGTGCTTGGTAGTTTACGTAGTGTTTCGTAGACTTGTACTATTATCTATTCTGAGCTACTAATTGTAGACCTGTACAGATGCCGGAACACACTGGATAGCTGAGCTGTGCTGACCGATCGATGTCCATATTACAAAATACAAAATAATTTATTTAGACACAAAAGTTACACACATAGTTATGTTGAATCCATAGCCTCCCGAACTAGTACTACACTGTGTTTCAGGAGTCGAAGTTGGTAGCTTGGTTCATTGAAATTGGTAGCTAACCTAGCGAGAAATAACCTGGCGACAATGCCCAGTTAGTGTTAAATTTAATGACCACCATTCACGATCGACTCCGATGGTCCAATTTCGAGCACACCGACAGTCACGCCATTCCAGGCGCGCCATCACTCCATTTTTCGGTCATTCTGCGTTTCAATTACCTACTGCCAACTGAGCGTAAAACTGATCGTTGTATCAGCCGTCCACGATGAGTTGAAACGTTGGATTTGGAATATTTGGATATCCAATATTCCTACTCCACGCAATCCATCTGAGATTCCCCACTCACGGACGGTTTTTGGAATGTTGGCGTGGAATGTTGTAGATTGGAGCGTTCGTGCAAATGGACTCTTAGTTTTCCTTCACTGAAAGCCCAATGTCGTTGTAAAATTTTAATTGAACCTTCGACCTACAGATACATAACTGTGGTGGACCTTCTACTACAAAGGGATGGAAGCTCTCCCTGAGATTTATAGTTTGAATTTTATACCTATAAGCAAGCTTTGGTCGATTTGAAAGTACAGATCTCTAAAGGAACTTACATTTCAAGCAAAGCATGTTAAAATACACATCTTAGACCGAAGTAAGTATAATGTATTGCATCTGAGGCCTGAGCATCCGACTGTACTACTTGTAACTCCGGACCACAAATCGTCGAAACCCAGCGACATTTCGTGGTTCCCCGCTAATTGCTTAGACAAAGAGCAAGCTTGTTGCGGTCTCTAAGTAGTTTACAGTACCGTGTTTAGCTACGGCGCCTAAAAGCCTCAGAGGCTGCGACGGAATAACACGCACACTTGGATAAGCGTAGGTAGTGAAGCCGTAAATTTTTGGGTAATCTTTATTTGTGTAAAACTCATGGACGTCCGAATTTTCCCCATCTGCAGATTTGCTGACGAGGTTTGGCGACGAGGGAAGAGCGTAATATCCTGAAAGTTCAGCTGCTGGGCCACGTCAGAAAGACGATAGGTATTGCGCTCCAAAAGCCAGATGGCTGATAAGTAAAATAATAATAATCAATAATGAAGAGAAACACATGAAAGCTGAGAAGGACTATCTAGCTATCTGTGACATCGTAGCTCCTAAAGCGATGGACCGATTTAGATTTTGCTTAAAAGGAGATATGACCAAGAGTGTTCTCTATGATTAAAAAAATCTGTTCAGCGGTTTGAAGATAACCGGCTCTTTTTAGTCGGGGGTTTTCAATTTTTACTTTTGTTCTATCAATAGCGGTAATGATAGCTTTGAGCGAATGCTGTATAGGCCGAGGCGAGGTGACGAAGTAGGAATAATCAAAGTGCTCATGACACATTACAGCCTGATTTCTTAATCACTCGAACCTTATAGTCAATAAAGCATGAATGCCATTATTAAACTCCTTAATGGGTATCTTACACCGGTCGGCGATCACAAAGGGTAACCACTATATATTAAATCGTAAATAGAGATGGGTCGAACATGGATTTTTAAACCAAACCGAATAACGAAGATTTTTTGACCGAACCGAATTTTAGAATTAGAAATTCAGTTCAGGCCTTCCCGCAAAGATAGAGAGATTTTGGAATATGGTGCATACCAGGCGGGCTTGGTAAACTGCAATGCCACATAATTATTTGCACTGTCACTCGCATTGTCATTGTGGCTCTTGAATATGCGGGTTTCCTCACGAGGTTTTCGTTCACCGTTTATAATGAGTAAATTATACCTAATTTTACTAGATGGAACTCTTCTACCAGTGTCCGTCGAGCTTGGTACCACCGCTTTGCCCGTGAAGTCTGCTTCCAAACAGTAATGTGCAAGCAATGCTGTATGGCAGCTGCAGTAGCCAGTGAAATTACTGGGCTTATGAGTAAGCCCAGTAATTTAAATCTCAACTTAATACCTTAATGTTTCAGGGTAAGGAGCGCACTACATTGCCGCGGAGGTCTTTGTGTTTCTAATTTCTGAATGGATTTCTGAATATCACGATACGAGATGGTCGTTTGCCTGATGGTCAGCATAAGGCTGGCCAATAACAATTGCAGTGCCATTGATTTATTTTATAATGATATACCTACCTACCTACCTAAGTTTAATATTCGGCACTTTAACTGAATATCGAACCGATAGCTATACCGAAAATGCCGAATACGAAAAATGACCGAATACCTACCTATACGGTACATCTCTAATCGTAAATATTTGTAAGGGTTTTACAGTACTATAAAATACTCAGACTTGGAGCCTTCATTAGGGATGGTTTAAACTTTTAAAGGATTGTGCAATAGCTTTGACAATTACCTTGTGTCCTAATTGTTTTTTGTGTTGGGTTTGAAACCTAATTGGCTCATTAAGCCAACTGTAAGCGGATGTTGTAAGGATATCTTGTCAGCTGACTGTACTGGTTAGCATTTGGTTTTTTGTAATTACAGTTAAGTGATCAAGGAAAAAACGTCTTTCTTTCTTTAAAGTTTCCTACACCGCTGCCGTCCTTAGTTGCGTTACTCATTCTATCTGCCTTTTCTATTGTAAGGCTGTCCTGTTAAAAAATTTTGGAGCGATAATAACAATCAGTAGAATTATTAAGCTGGGACTTGACTTTAAAGACAGACATTAAAGGTACCTACTAATAAATGTTTCAAAGTAACCAGCGCATTGAAGTGCCGCGCCGGCGTTTGTGTTTTAGGTGGCACTGCAATATACGGACGCAAGGGACGCTTTACTCAATTTTTTTATAATGTTAAACATGTTGCACATTACTGCTTGGCGGCAGTCTTCACGAGCAAATTAGTACCAATCCAGACGGTAACTCGAAAAAAAAGTTAGTAGGTACTGCCACCTAAGAATGTATCGAAAAAAAGAAGAAATGAGCCGCGCCTTTTCTATCATCTTGCATCTACATTTCAAAATAATTTCTTGCAATCATTTACCATATTAAATAATTTATAAGTAATCTTATTTATAACAAGAAACCCTAATCACCCAATTAATTTGCAATTCCATACGTATTACATCAAGACGGACCCCAAAACCAGCTCCCGTCGGGAACGAGCCCCTAATCTAAACGCGATTTCGCGTCAACTGCAATCATTAAGTCGACGGGATCACTCGATTGGATGGCCCCTAATCTGTTTGGATATAATTTCGATGTAAAAGGACTCTTATAAGATTATTTAAATTAATTGGTTCGAAGATATGTACATTTGTGGTTAGTGTGAAGGATCTGTAAAGTGCGAAGAAACGTGTGGTGTATCAAAATTGTGATAATATAGATGGGTAAGTACTTAACGAGTACCGAGATAGCTATGTAAACAATTAATAAAGTAATTATTCTGTAGGTATACCTAAGTAATTTTTTGTGGTCTTATAAGACTAAGGGCCGATTTTTCAATAGTCAGGCGTCCTGTTAGATAATTCCCTGAATCATCGAAGTCTGTGGTGAAGACAGACCGCCATTGTCATAGGCGACAATAGAAACACTGTATATTGTGCTATAAAATACCTGAATTGCCTATAGTAATCATTTAGCGACGAAATCATTGTCATTTTTAAACCATTTGTTTAGAATTGGGGCCAACATTATATTTTTCCAATTTGACTTTTCATAAACTATTTTTGCGTTACCTAAATACCTACCTAGGTAGGTACCTGCGAAGAATAATAATTCTGTAGATGTGAGGTAAAAGGCGTATTAAACCACACGATATCAAGACTATCTTACTAAGATTGTCTTACAGTCTATTTAGATAAGCGCGTTATTACACCGCGATGAATATCGCACGCTAACTCAATCCGCAAGGTGTCGCTCGTACCTACGTCATAGGGGCAGTGTAGACGCTTATGCAAACGTACGTTTGCTTGTCAGAACATCAACGCTTTTGCGTCAAGCGCGCATTTCGAGTATCACGAAATCCGCGCTTGACGCAAAAGCGTTGTTATTCTGACAAGCAAACGTACGTTTGCATAAGCGTCTACGCTGCCCCTTAGATAAGCACGTTATTACACCGCGATGAATACCGCACGCTAACCCAATCCGCGAGGTGTCGCTCGTACCTACGTCGTATAGTTACGACTACGGGGTCATTCCACGGTGACGGGCGTGACATTTCAACTTCTATTTTGTGCATTTATTCTTTAACTATTATACGAAATTGCTTAAATACTATTGTAATAGATAAGACATCGATGGTTTTTACTCAATTTACAACATTTTTTTTCTTATTCGGCTCACAAAACAAGTTACGACGATTTTAGTCGCTGTGACGGGCGTGACGCGTACTCGAACAAGATTATCGACCTCTTCGACAAGACACAATATTTCTGCTAATTACACAATTGTTTTTTAAATTCAATTAGTCCGCCTTTTAGAATAATATGCCTTCTAGATTTACAGTGGTATGTCGTATGTGAATATTTGATATTGCAGTTTTCGTGACCTGAAATAAGTTGTGACGGGCGTGACAAGACTTTGTGACGGGCGTGACGAGTTCAATTTTTAATAAGTAAACAAACAATTTTATCACCTAAAGTCATATAAGTATTAACCCAAATTCTAAATTTATAAGCGAAAGTTTAAAAATCTCTGTTTATTAGCTGGTTTTGTTAATGTTAGGACTAACTCTTCTGCGAGTGTCCGTCTGGGTTGTTACCACCGCTTTGCTCGTGAAGTCTGCCGCCAAGCAGTAATGTGCAAGCATTACTGTGTTCCGGTTTGATGACCAGAGTAGCCAGTGAAATTACTGGGCTTATGAGACTTAATGCCTAATGCCTCAGGGTAACAAGCGCACTGCAGTGCCGCGCTGGCCTTTGTGTTTCAAAGTTCTGAGTGGCACTGCAATTGTTCTGGACCGGCGTTAGGCTTACCATCAGGCAAACGACCAGCTCGTCTTGTTACCAAATAATATATAAATAAAAAAAAAGGTAAAAATACTGTGATGGGCGTGATTTGTGACGGGCGTGACCAAAGTAATTTGCTCAGCATCACCAATCAGTAACATAAAAATTTATAAAAGTTATTCGCATACATTCCTTTGCGACATATCCTTACTTTCGTAAGCTTTATTACAACGTGCAAGTAATTTGGACTCTTTGATGTGAACTTTTCTATGTATTTTGTGACGGGCGTGACATGCAAACTTGCCTTGCTAAAATGATTAGTAAAATATTATGTAATTATCTGAGAAACACCAAAAATTGTTCCACCACAAGCTGATATCTTGAGCACTCTGTTGACAGTCAAAATATCGCGGAATAACCCATAGAAAACGCAAATCAGTGTTTCCAACACACATGTGTTTTTTCTACCATGGAAATTCCTTGGCAAGATGAAACTTCAAATGAAATTTGATTGAGTGAATGCTAGAATTTTGTTTTTTTTACATCATTAGGTGAAAATTAAACATATTTACTATTAGTAATTAATGTTAAAGTGCTTGTAACATAACATTTATTTTTATCTCATCTGGTATCGATTACCGTGGAATGGCCCTACGGTAAGTATTCAGCGATTTTATAATACCAAGCTTGTCTAAAATCTAATGGGCTTATTACACCAAGCGTTATTCAGTCTTACTAACACTGTCTAACAGTCTACTTTTTTACTGTGAACGAATAACAGACGAACTCTTATTACACTATACAATTTAACGGACATTCTTAGCAATACAGTCTGAATATCACGAAGTGTAATAAGTCTTTAAGTACACTGTAAAGACCACCAAAAATACCAATAAAAAGTTCACGATAAGCAATTATCTACTTAGATATAGATACCTAAGTACTTGTAGGCAGCTACTATTCGTATTACCTAGGTACCTAAAGGTAGACCTTCTCTATATATAGGTAGGTAACTTTGACATACATGGTAAATATCCCGTTTTTAGTGATAATTTTCAAAGTGTTGATGACCATGACAGTTTAAAAACCTATATTAGGTAACTTTGAGTACCTAACTAGAGCGGGTATTTTCATAAATTTTCTTTAATGACTTAACATGTAGGTAGGTACGTAGGTACTATTTGATAATGAAGTGTTGTGTGTAAAACTTTTCTTTGTAACTCGCCTTAAAGTAGGTATGTACCAAGACAATCGCCAAATCCGATGTCATTTTGAAAAAACCGAATTTTACCCATTTACAGAATTAGGTACCTTCCTAGGTCTACGGGAACCATTAATCAAATAAACATAACCAAGCCTTACCTACCTACCTATTATATCTATTTTATATTGGAAAATGAAATCTATAAAGTATCTAAAAAGGTGAATTATTTATTTAAATTTAATAATTAACGGATTTTTAGTATTGTGAATCTGAATATTTATTATTCTGAATGCAAATTAAGTAAGTAGGTAGCAATCCCACATCCTACTTCACCTGTTCTAAATTCGAATCGCATAAAAATCAATCAAAATAGAATATAAAATAAAGAAAACCACTTTAAATCAGCGCTACTCATTCATTCATGAATCACCTCAATCAAGGAAACAACCGAAATAGTAAATACCTACCCACTCGATTGTCATCGATCAACTCGGCAAAACCAATCGTGAAATCGATTCGTTCCAAAAGTTCGTTGACATTGAAGAGTTGTGCCCGACCTCAGAACAACGCGTCCGCGCCATGCATCTCATGCTATTTTTGAAATACTTTTGTACTTTAAATTATACATTTCCAAAGTTTTACCTCATGAAGTGGCCGCTGGCACGTTGATGTAAGTCCAGCTCCAGTTTGGTATTTCACTCACGTGTCAGAAACTCAGTCCGTCGGCACTTCACAAACAAATTCGAACAAATTTTATTCTCAGTTAATTATAAGACAACAATTTTTTACGACTGCTTCATTGTTTATGTAACCGTTACAATACACGATCGATTTACTCGATTATCGTATCGCATGCGAATCGACTCCGAACACGACGCGTCCGTCGCTCGCTACACACAATGGCGACAATCGACAATCGTGCCGCGAGACTGCGGCGACGGTACTACCAACAAATCGAGTGATAAATCGTAGCGGCTGGGCCAATCGGCGGGCGCCAATACGCCCACGAGTACCCGCTGCACGCTGTGATTGGCCAAGCAACTGCCATTGCCTTACGGATGTTATTATGCAGAACGAGACCAACAGTTCGAAATTCGAAATAAGAATTTAAACGTTTACTAGCCGGGCGTACAATGCAAATTGGTTGCGCGCGTTGTACAGCCGTGGTCTCTTTCTGCTGCGTTGTCTTCTTTTTTTGTTCACGATGGGCCGCGTGAAGCAAGAATAAGCATGACAGTTTCTGGTCGTTTCACTTGAGCCATTGTACGGCCACTTAGCGTTATTTCATTACAATGCTTATGAATTATGTTAAGATGAAGCGAATAATTTATTTATTTCCACGTCTAAAGTATGAAAATATTTTCTAAAGAAATGCTTGTAAATATACTTACTTGAGTTGAGACTGCTGCTTTTATGTAGCAGAATAAATAGGTTTTTGCCTTTTATTAATCTTTGCACTGATAAAACATACTGTAAGTATATTTATAGACATCTACCAAATATAATAAGAGTAAGATAGGTACCCACCAAACACGTCTTACCTATGCCCGTCTACAGTAAAGTCAACTAACATAAAACTTATTTATAATATAAGCAACGATTATATAAATAAGTTTTACTAAGCACTAAAAAAAACTAAAAACATTGTTCACTATTGAAAAACCAAAACGTGCCACTCATGTCATGGTATCTACATGTATGACGTCAGTTATTATTAAGATCGTACATTACCTACGTATCCTGGTCTCATAGGTATTGTTTAGAGCCATTATGTGAAAATTACACAAAAATGAGACCTAACTAATCATTTATTCTCGTGCCTCACAAAAAATATATGCGAAAAAACTGGATACAATTTGCAAGATATTGCAAAGTCCAATCATTTTGATATATGTACATAAGCATTTCATTAATATTATACCTATAATTATGTTATATGAGTATAATAGAAACCTAATACTTATGCCAATGCTGGTGAGCATATTATATAGTATTTATTATTGTTTAATTAAGCATTTCCATTAACATTTCAATAAAAAAGAACAAAGTTGATAATTTTTAGCATGAAATTAAAAATCTAAATAATTTGTCATTATGTAGGGCTCTGCAATGAAAACAGAAAAAGCAGAGTAAATTTCAAATCACTACAAACTCGCAATAGTAGGTACCGTTTTATTCAAATTCAAATTCAAAATGCTTTATTCAAATAGGCCCCAAAGGAGCACTTGAAAGAGCACTATGAAAGTTAAAATAAATGACTCAAACAGCGGGCCTCTGTAACGCTCGTCTACCCGAATCACCGACTAAAACTAATGCTGTCTTTATCAGAACATAATAAATGACAAAGACACCATTGATTGCTTAAAAATCAAGATTTCCCAGTCATTAGGTAGGTATACCGAATATTGAAAAATGGCATTTGGTATGCCATTTTTCAATATTCGGTATACTTATAGAAAATTGATGTTAGACTTTAGCAGATTATTTTAAAAATGTAATAATTTCAACGTAAACCAAAATCCCACACTTGCAGTTCCTCCGTCATTTTTGACGTGCCAACCTTTTTTTTCTTTTCATCGGTAGTACCAATGCAATTTATGTTATCCTTTAAATAACAATACATATCGATTTCTCAACTAAAAGATCGTTGGAATAATTTAAGGTCAAGAGCTATAAAAATTTTGAAATTTTCACATCAATAGAAATCATAACGGAAGCTAGATTGAAGAATAACAACCTATTGAACTGCAAGTATTGCTATATCTTCAAACGGTTACCAATATTGTAATCTTTAAAGAAATTAACATACGTCTATCATCCAAGATATGATCCAATAATATTACAATACTTGTTCATGTAAATTTCGTAAGCGATACGAAAAGACGTTTCTACTTTGATATTAAAAAATCCAGAAATGTCAAATGATTCGTTGATATTTAAATTAAGAATGAAATCGACATGACCACCGAAAAATGCAATACCATTAAAAATTTTTTTATGAATGTGCCACAATGAAAGCGTTCGATAATTGAATTGTTACGTTGTGTGAAATGTTGGCGACGCGAGGGCAGTGGGTCGCGCCCTTAGGGCGGCGAGGACTGCCGTATACGGCGCATCACAATGTGCGGTCTACAATGCAACATACGCAAATTAACTCCGTGCGCATACAATTTTTATCGGCAGTAAAAAAATCTATTCATCGATTTCACCCAGCACATGCGCCGTTGATAAAGAAATTTTAAATATCGATAAATGATTTTTGCATATGACAGGGCACGCCTCTAAAAATGTATACACATGTAGATTTCGTAACATGTGTACAAACGCAGGTAGATCGCGATTTTATTGCCGCTGCTACTGTGATTTAAATTGGCTCGTCGGTTCACAACTGAATTAAACAGACCGTTACAAATTCGTTTATTGGCGAAGTGCTATAAATACTTAAATTAGATAATGGTAAATGGAGCTTCGTACTGAAATGGCTTTAAATGCTAATGCCTTCCATCTGACTGAACTTATCACTTAATTTAGAACTGACTTTGCAAAATACGTTAAATCTAACGCAATTCCATTCGAATTCTTGCTGCGAATTGTTACTGAAAGGGTTATTGTAGATTACAATGGTTACTATCTCAAGATGTTATCAAATTAAATTCAAAATATTCAGTACTTCTGCTCACGGTTTTCACTCGCGTTCCTACAAGATCCGTGCATTTTTCCGGGATAAAAAGTAGCCTATGTTACTCTCCGGTCCACAAACTATATCTATACCAAAAATCACGTCGATTCGTTGCTCCGTTATTGCGTGAAAGAAGGACAAACCAACAAACACACTTTCGCATTTAACATATTATTAGGATTAGTAGGATAGTAGGATTAGTAAGATGTATTCATAACTAATTTTAACTTTAGGTTAAGCCATTCAGAGACTATCTCAGAAATTGATTTGGAAACAATCCGTCAGTCATTACACGGAATTCGTACGCAAGCTGATATAAGTACATTACACGAAACATTACGCCCACAAAAGATTTTCCGGAAAATCGATTCAACAACAAATAAATCGATCGATAAACTCGATTCAACACGCCCATCACAATAAAGCAACATTAGCATATGCGACATAAAGCCGCGTCCACAAACGGAGTGTCATATGGTAATGCGATTGATAGTCGATACGGATTCAATTTCGCGAATTTGTCGCGCATTGTGCCTAGTTTTGTATCACTTTTGTATCAAGCACAAATCCGTTGTAGATATTTTCATGCTAATTCATTTTAATAATTCAAAAATAGAATTTCTGCGCTGGTTCTATTGTTGCATGAATGTGTTCGAACATGGCTTGAACGATTCTGAATTGATATATTTAATCACAGACTTTATAGTAACATATCTGTGTATTTAATAAGTTTTTTTTTATTCGCTTGTTATGTTGGCTACTGTATTTGAAATGATTGACGTTCGCTTGACAATGACAATGACAATCACTTTGATATGCAAAGATGCTGCGAATCTTTGACAATCATAAGATATGAAGCTTAGGTAGAACTATTGATGTACAGCTGATGGAGTCGTTATATCGAATCGATTACGTAGTAGGTAGTATTATTACTAAGTATATAGGTAAGTACCTATTTAAATAGGTAGGTATCTTATCAGATATATTTTGACTGAATTTAAAATAGGCAAGAAGAGATGGGTACCTAAAAAGCATACTACACCACGCAGTATCACCCAAGACTGTATTAAAGTTTACTTAGAAGTGAGGTCAACCGCTTATCAGTAGGAATATGGTTCGATTCCTATAATGAGTTTGAGCTCGAGGTAAGGGATGTTGTGAAAGTTGATTTTTTTTATACTAGGAACGAGCGAGTCGTTTGCCTGATAGTTAGTGAGTATAACATCAGCCCAAAACAATTACAACTATCTACAAACCACCGCATTGCGCTCAATACCCTGACATCCATTTTTGTTAGTGGGAGGACTAACTCTTCTGCGAGTGTCCGTCTGGGTTGTTACCACCGCTTTGCTCGTGAAGTCTGCCGCCAAACAGTAGTGTGCAAGCATTATTGTGTTCCGGTTTGATGAGCAGAGTATCCAGTGAAATTACTGGGCTTATGAGACTTAATACCTAATGTCTCAGGGTAACGAGCGCACTGCAGTGCCGCGCAGGCCTTTGTGTTACATAGTTCTGGGTGGCACTGCAATTGTTATGGGCCGGCGTTATGCTTACCATCAGGCAAACGACCAGCTCGTTTCTTTACCAAATAAAAAAAAAACAGGAATTACAGTAATTTTACTGACTACTTTGTCCGAGCAAAGTAGTTAGGGAAAACTTGGTCGTACTATGTCACACAATTAACTATATACGATGACACTAGAGATGGGATAACTCAACTATGTATTTGAACTTCCCACACTATAGTGATGGCAAATGTCGATACCAATTACATCGATCGATTGGTGATGGTCCTAATGACGGGTGGTCGTGGCGTGGAGTGGACATGCTATTGATTGGTCCACTAAGTGGGGGTTCATTTAGAGATGTCCTTTTTTGGGGTGAATTATTGAGGTCATTTTTATGACACTTTCGGCTTCAAAAGGTTTATTTTATGAAGTGCACTTGGTTTAAGTGGACGTATTTTTTTTAAAAAGTAACGGTTTGTAGGGTTTCATAGGTAAATGAAAATCTTTTCAAGTTCGCCGAAGAATAGTCTAGAAAACCTAGATTTCTAGATGGTTAGATTACTTTACGTATTGTGCAAGCATTTAGGTACTAGAGGTACCTAAATGCAAAATCTAAATTTTTGTACAATTGAATAATTAAAAAAAAATGGGGTATCACAGTGACCACTGGATGCAGTCCAGCATTAATTGAGTAGGAATATCTGAATATGTAGATATATACAGTATTTTGTACTGGTTTAAACTCTAATAATAGGTATACTAGAATGAAACGATTTACACTTCATTTATAGATTTACCAATGAAATATTTATATTAGGAACGGTTTCGTAGGAACTGCAAGGGAATGTTCATGATTAGTTATTAACTTACCTAATTAATTACAAACTTAAACTGTTAAAATGGTATCTATAGCTATGGAAATGCCCTTGCTACGTAGCAGAAAAAAACTCCATCTCTACCAAATTTCATATGAAATAGTGATAATAGAATCACACAACCCACTAATTCAATTATTTACCAAACAGCTGATAACTATAAATAAAACCTATAAGCTCCTTTCACAGTAGGACCCTGTCATAACTAATAAACCTACTTTCCTAATTCAAATCTCGTACTGATTGAAAATGTACCTGCGATAAGGTACTAAATAGTTTATATTTAATTTTATTTGCTTATTGAGGTACTCGCGTTTTTGCGTGATTACGATTCATGTGCCATTGTGACAACTCCCCCTTAAATTAGGAGCTTTTGATTTCCGATCGCGCGTAAGACCTGGCCTTAATCTCGGTTGATCATTTGCGCACTTTATGGGGCTTCAAGTGATAGCGAAATTTGGAGACGGTATGGAGTGGTACAAGTTATGAGCTATCGAAACTTGAACATTGAACTTGTTGAAAGTAATAAACGGCCCTTGGATGTATCGCGTTACGCAATTTGCGCATGGTGGTAGGCAGGGCCGGATTATCCATAAGGCAAAGTAGGCAACTGCCTAGGGGCCCAGCACCGACAGGGGGCCCCAAACCCCGGTAAAAAAAATTTAAAATGTTTCTTCGAGTGAAAATTAAATTTGAAGATTTGTATGTAACAAACCCTCAATGACAAATTATTAATATTGCGATGTTTTTTATATTATATCGCCATATTTCAGTACATTTCAGAATGCATTGATCTTAGTTTGACAGCCGAGGTCTTAGCAGAGCAAAACAACTTGTTGGCTGACCAGCAATTAGATGGACGGATGAAACACAACAACAGACCTTTAAAGAGTGAGAGGGAACATTAGTTAGTACTCTTTATAGTCCTTAGTATTTTTTCATTCCTAACAGGTCGGTAAAGGCCTTGCCCGAAGTGTTGTAGCGGGTGATCGATATCTAACTAAGGTCGCTTTCTTCTTATTTCTTGGACCACAATAACAAGCCGCTAATAAAGGACATTAATAAAAATGCTTTTTCTCCGTCTCAAAGTACATTTAATTTCAGACCTTATTGCTTTCAAATTACAGTGTATTTTGTAAATTCGATATCGTCAAACGAACGCTTCATAGGTATTTGTTTAGGTGCAGTGACAAAATCGAGACGAGCTACTGTTCATTTTGTGGGTGTTAAATTCGGCAGAAAATAACCTTTGTAGTATGAAACCGGTTTCAATCATTGAAAGGCCGCGATGAGACGTTCTTATATAATACTAGCTGCTGCCCGCAGTTTCACCCGCGCGGAGAAATTGAGTTTCATGGTTTTTATTATTTTGCGCGGAACCCTAGTTCTTTTTACAAAATAAAAGTAGCCTAAGTTACTCTTTGTAACATCAGCTATCTGCCAGTGAAAGTCCCGTCAAAATCGGCCCAGCCGTGTCGGAGATTACCCGGAACAAACAGACAGACATAAATTAAAAAAATAGTTGTATTGTTATATGTGCCGTATATGCTTTCATATGTATTTAGTAAAAAGCTGTTATTTTGATATTACAAACAGACACTTCAATTTTATTTATTTGTATAGATAAGATCGTCTCATCGCGGCCTTTCAATGATAGACTACAATAATTGTAGTCTTATCTTATCTAGGGATGTTTGAAAGAATTGACCAGGCTGAAAGGACCGTGTCTGCAATATGTTCACATGGTTTCAAAACATCTGCTGCTACAGAAATTGTCAAAAAAGTCCGAAAAGCAAACACACGCCACCAATAAACTTCTCAAAGGTATCGTTTAACAATTTCTTAATCCGCACTTTAACCGGACATTCATAAAGTTGTTAATACCGTCCCATCTTTAACCGTCACCTATAAAGTGATGTTAATACCACAAACGGTAGCAGATGTAATCGTATAACTGCACTTATACTTTTGTACGCAACATTGGCCGATGCGAATTCAATTGCGGGTACATACTTCATTAAAAAGAAAGCTTTACGACGTTCTTCCTTTTCAATTTCGTCTCTATTGACAAGCTAATAAAGGTTTTAATGGTATTTATACCAGTTCCGGCCGGATACTTTAAGTCCGTATTAGCTAAGATAACAATCTGATTCGTGAATGCAGATTTGCGGTGCTTTCAATTGATACTGGCTGGAAGATTTGTATAGGACGTTGCGATTAAAAAGAACTTAAGTCTTTTGGTGTGGAGTGAGCAACATGTTGACATTTGGTAGAAGAATACTGTCTGGCAGATGACAATAGGTACTTACAACTATCAAGTCCTGGGAAATTTCCAAGTGGGCCAATGCTAAGGCACATCTACAGAAAATCTATTTGTTTTGCTGTTGATTTCTCATACGATAACAGAAAAATAATAAACTGAAGAAAGATTTATTTGTTTATTCTGTCGAAAAAAACAATTTCAATGCAGTAGTTTGAGAACAAGTTATAAATACTGACAAACAGAAAAGTTCTGTAAATTATAGTAGCCACTTGTACTTTTTACGTTTTAAAATTTTCTGACATAAATGTTATACACATTAAACAATACAAAAATCTTAACATAAAGTCACAGTACTATAAAATTGTATCTTAAAATAGGTGGTTTAACCAAACACAAACTATTATTATTTACTAGCTTCTGCCCGCGGTTTTCACCCGCGTTCCCACGGGAATCATGCATTTTTCCGAGATAAAAAGTAGCCTGAGATGTTACTCTCCGGTCCATAAACTATATCTATACCAAAAATCACGTCGATCTATTGCTCCGTTACTGCTCCGTTTGTTAGTGGGAGGACTAACTCTTCTGCGAGTGTCTGTCTAGGTTAGTACCACCGCTTTGCTCGTGAAGTCTGCCGCCAAGCAGTAATGTGCAAGCATTACTGTGTTCCGGTTTGATGAGCAAAGTAGCCAGTGACATTACTGGGCTTATGAGACTTAATACCTAATGTCTCAGGGTAACGAGCGCACTGCAGTGCTGCGCAGGCCTTTGTGTTTCAAAGTTCTGAGTGGCACTGCAATTGTTATGGGCCGGCGTTATGCTTACCATCAGGCAAACGACCAGCTCGTCTCGTTACCAATAACATAAAAAAAATATAAGGATTGCTAAGAAACAACATGATAGTTTAATGATCATTTTATTGACCACTTGACTTTAGTAGCATTGCACCTATACTGCTAAGATTTCTTTCTTAAATATCTTTCATCAAAGGAATAAAGCACTCAACTTTATAAAGCCAGTACCATCGCTGGCACTTTATTAACAAACGAGTGGTTAATGTAAATATAACAGATTACTTTACCACAATACGTAAAAAAAACTGTTTGAAATCATGTGAAAAAAGACGGATACTCTATTTTAACACCATCTTTGATCCTTCCACTCAAAACACATTCAAAAAACAACTCTATAGATATATCGACACTGTACATTTTTCAAAATTATAACTTGGAATTTTTCTAATATCTTTTCATTCCAAAATGTGCTTTAAGTGATACATTTTAAAGTGACTATTTCAATGGCATAAAGATCAGTTTTTCGGCAGAGCTTAACCGACGTTTATCCGTTTGTAACTAGAACTGTCATTGTATTCGATATTAGTGTGGCACCGAGAACGGAAGCGGCTAGGAGACTGTCAAATTGTTATTTAGTCGACTGGAGATGACACAATGCTGCTAAGTCCGGGCGTGTGTAAGTTATTCATTCATGAAACTCCTTTTTGGTAGACTGTTGGCTTAGATGGTTGGTTATGAATGAAATCTATGTTGGACATTGACCAGATTTTGGTTGGTTAGCTAAAAGAAGGTACTGTTTAATCTCACGGAAAGTTTGCCGTTACTATACAAAAGTAGGGCCGGTAAATAGGAAATCTCAATAAATACTACTTATTCATGATTGAAAATCTAAATTACTTCCAATGTCAAATCAAATGTATTTTCAAATCTTTTCAAAATCATGCGTCAAAACTTCAATGTGAATAAGTCCATAGCGCAAATTTTTAATTCAGACCAAATCAAGAACAAACAAAAGCCAATTAAAATAATAATAAACGTAGGTGCCCATTACTAATCAGCAATTATACAATTTCGCTAACCTAACCGAAATACAATTTCGCTGATAAGTAATATTAGATATAGGTAGATTTAGCATGGTGCTTATTCTATTGCTTGCCTTCAACCAATCAGGCTCAGATAAATTTTAACTTTCAAGTCGAAAATATATCACCGAACACCTATCAGTGTATTCTGGTAGCTGCACCAGTCCCTTCAAGGGATAAAACCTTACGAATACCTAATGATCAGGATGACAAAGTGGTCCAAAGCACATTTAACGAGAAAGTACTATCCTTAAACTGGTCTGAGAATCCTTCCATTATTTTATGGAACGTTTAAGTGACTTAACAAAGAATTATAGTAACTGTCCTTACAGGAACGCCATGGCTTCTTCCACCACCTCAAAAGTTTCCATTTATTGAGGCTATAAACAACATAGGTCACAGCCGGTCAAATCAGTCATTGACTTACCATCGTACAGATTACCTAGAAGTCAGTACATTGGCTTAATTATAATTGTTACATAGAGCAGTAATTATTGACCTTGTAAGTTCAGGGCGCTTTGTCTGTGACCGGTCAATCGCTTTTAGTTTCGGTTGTTCTGCAATTATGCGAGAAATTATAAGTATAAGACCATAGAACTTCGTCCAGTAAATTCAAAAAAATATTTGAAGAAAAGCTTAATAAGACGAAAAGAGACGAAAAGAGAATGGATTGAAAATATCATATTTTATAATGAATAGTAAAATATAGATGAACATAGGCAAGGCATGCACCAAAACAACACACCACAGACGATTCTAATTGTATAGTTCTAGGTCCAGCAATTATTGAAAGGGGGTTGTGGAGATGAGCACAGAAAAAGTAACATGAGGAAAGTGGGCTGTAGGAATGTAGTTCTGCGAACAAATCAGTGTTACTTAAGACCCTACGCGACTACAACATTCGTTGTCATCTTTGGTCTTTACTCATTTCTACTTTGGGATTCACTAAAGTAGGAATATTGATTAGGAAGCAAGGTAGGATTTTTAGGAGGCCTAACAATCCCTAGAAGAACTTGTAAACCCTTGAGATAAAGACGACATGATTGTAACACGTGTACGACTACATTGAAAAGAATTCAAAACACCATTGACATCAGCAAACAGAACACAATCGATATCCAAACAGCAACAGGCAAATAGAACTAATAATAGCTAATAATCTTCCAATACGTTCTTTCCACAGCTCCAATCATTGAACGGCTGTCATCGGCTCAAGCTGAGATTGTCAGCAAGGATCGTTTGTCAGCTTGATAAGCCATGGAGTAAGGAAGGTAGAAATATTTCTCACGGAACTCACTGCATGCCCTGTGACCTGTCATATGTTGCCCGAGCGATGTGCTCGCGTATTTTCGAAGCAGGGTTGTCACTACGACAAAAGAGATAATAAAAAGCTAATTTACGTATGAAAACATGCGTTTATGTACATTGGTGTTAAAAGCTTAAAAATAACTAGCTATTAACTATTATGATGCGGTCCTTTTAACGAACATAAAACATTCTATGAGTCCGTGTTACATAATTTGTTATAAATGTTCACCACAAAATATGTACTATTTAATCTACCTATTAACTTATGTCAAACATATTTGATGTTGAAAGTTGAAAATATGTCGTCAAGAAATAAGTTCTGGAGCCGAACTTGAGATTCGTCGTACATAGTCACCAATCAGGTATCAATAATGGGAATCTATTAATAGTAAAAAGAACATCTACATAGCTTGGAAACTGGTGAGCAGAAAAGTTCAAGCTTAAAAAGGAAAAAAAAAAATTTTTTTCTCTGTGTTTTGGCTTGTGTCAGAGTCCATTTTCGAACTATAAAAATATGTTTTTGTTTTCAAAGACTATATAAATTTACAACTTGTTATTCAAATAAAGTATAAAGAAAGCATACATAAATTTGTTTTCAAATTCGTACGATACTATAACAAGCCTCGTTTTAGAATGGCAAACTAGTTATTTTTATTGCAAGATTAAGAGTAACTGTTTTCTCTTATAAATTTAATATGCATGGAATATTTCGTCGTAAAATATAACATTGCGTTAATTTAGATTAGATTTCAGATGAAGACATTCCGAGATTTTTATCAGAGAACGTAACATCGATATATCCATGCATATTCTAGAATGAAGGGCTTGTGGCAACCCTTTTTTTTTTTTGGTGTCCGGGGGAATAACTCGTTTATGAGCTTACCCCCCCGTGCCACGGGGGAGGTCACGGGGGGAGTGTGGGCTTCCCGCTCGCCCACTGCGCAGCGGACTACCCACCAAAAAACCCCCGGGGCGTTTACGGCTCAGCTTCTGGACGGGGTTGCGGTGCCACTTTCGCACTACACGCGGAACCTCGTCAGCCGTCGTCCGCCCCCCAGGGCGGACCCGCCTCGCGGGGAGAGAACCTCTCCCCCGCACAGCCAGGCGATGCGCCCAACGCAAGCGCATCGCCTCCGCCTCGGGAGGACCCTACCTATAAGAAGGTGCGGGACGCCGAATGCCCCCGCAACCGACGCCCCAGGCCCTCCCGGAGGAGACGGAGGGGTTATACCGCGCCTCCGTCTCCGTGCTCATGAGAGCACCGTCAGTGGCGCGCGGTCGCAAAAGCACGGCCGCGCGCTCCACCTCGTCTCAGTTCGGTGCAGAGGGGGGGCGTCAGACCCCCCCTCTGATGTCGAATCCGATATTGCCCCCACCCCGATTATGGCCAATCAGGGCGAGGGGCTTCCTCCTTCTGTGTCTCGTCCGATGTTGTTGGCGCGCTGCCAGCGGGAGCGGGGGGACTCACTACCCAAAAAGGTAGCCCCCTGGTCCCACGCTGGTGGCCAGCGCGCCCCTTCTCGTATAGCCCCCCCAATAAGAGGGGCTGTCCTCCTCCTGTGTCACGTCCGGTAATCTTTGGCGCGCTGGTAGTCAGCGCGCCCCTCCTCGTCCAGCCCCCCCAATAAGAGGGGCTGTCCTCCTAAGTCCCGTCCGGTCGCGCGCTGCCAGCGGGAGCAGGGGGGTACATTATTCCTGGGCATAATACCCTGGTCCCACGCTGGGAGACAGCGCGCCCCTTTCTCTCACCATCGGTGTGGCGCGTCGCAGGCTAGCACCGACGCGCCCGTCCCTCTCTGCGGCCTTCGGGTCCCGCTCAACCCCTCTGCCCCATCCGCTGTGCCCTCTGCTGACCCAATCAGAGGGACACGCGGAGGGGCCCACCTCGCCGGGGCATCAGCTACCCGTCAGCAACCCCTCCGGGACCGAAAGGTCAACCAGGAGATGTTGCTGACGGGTACCCAGGGTGCACCACGTGGAGGTTCCCCGGCATAGCACCCCCTTGTGGCAACCCTATTGCAAGCAAACAGGAAATACAGGGGTGTGAGTAAGTATGACCTCAAGTTACCCATCATGCACCCTCAAAAATATATTTCTTTATTTTTTTTTACCATTGTCGTTATCTGGAGCATTACACGGTAGTGAATTGAAATCGATTGCAGAAAAAAAACGCAATAAATATCATTCAATTGTATTTAAAAGGGTTTTGAATTTAATATAACTTCAATTGGGGTTCACATTCATTGTTGGAGACAAGAGTTGAAAGTAAGAAAAGATTGAACGAATTTCAACTTTTTTTTGCAAATTGTCTTGGGGCATTCAGAAAAGGATTTTCTTAAGAATAAAGAACACAGAATACAAAAAAAAAACAATTGCGTATCTGTAAATTCAAGCGCATTCTTCAAAAATTCTATTTTTAATACTGTCAATGTTTTTTTTTTATTTATCCTTTCCAAAGACGTCGGCACAAATTAGAGTCGTTCCCTAAATAAAAAGCGAATGAGACGGGTTCTCATAAAACCGAGTTTTAATCCTCGGTGACCACATTGAGTTGGAGATAATCCTTAGTTACGTCTTTCTTGTTAATAAATCGAGAGGTAATCGAAAGTCAAATGAATATATTATGGTTTATGAAGAGGTAGCAAAGTGCCAATCTGTGCGTATTAAAATCTCTATGCACGATTTTTTCATCGTTGATGCTGAGTGAACATGCGGGGAAAAGATTGAGCATGCAAGTCGAGAGTATGACTTTTTTCCTCGATATTACGTCACATACGTCCAACAATAGTCGGATTCGAAGCATTAACCTACCTACCAGCAGTTAACTTCACTACCATCAGATCTTAATTTGTTTTAGTCTTGAATGTACCCAAATCCTATCCTACTAGTACTACTAATATTATGAATGCGAAAGTGTGTTTGTTGGTTTGTCCTTCCTTCACGCAGCAACGGAACAACGGATCGACGTGATTTTTGGCATAGATATAGATTATAGACCGGAGAGTAACATAGGCTACTTTTTATCTCGGAAAATGCGCGGTTTCTGTCGCAACGCGGGTAAAAACCACGGGCAGAAGCTAGTTTGATTATAATCTCACTAAACAAGAGATGAAACTAAACTTAGATGTAGAAACGAATCGCTTCATATGGAACGTCCACAATATCAACCTGTTCTTGTGGACTTACCTGCTACCTATATCTTACTAGCTTCTGCCCGAGGTTTCACGCGTACGTGTTTATTCCCACAGAAACAGTGCAGTTTTCCCGGATAAAAAGTAGTATGTGTTAATCTTCAGTCCATAAACGATATTTATGCAAAGAATCACGTCAATCCGTTGCGCCTTTGCTGCGTCAAAGAAGGACAAACCAATAAATCAACACACTAACAAACCTACAAAAACACTTTCGTATTTATCATAGTATGGACGGATAGTACGAATATCTTGTTCAGTGTTACAGATCTAGTGTTGGGAATGGAAAATTTGTAGGTAATTTTATTAATTTATTTTATTTTATTTTACTACTGGAGGACGTACATCATAATGTACAAAGTATTCTTTGAAAAAAAATGATGATTGATGATTAGAAGATACGAGACAGGCGCACAAGATTTTATGATTTTAACTCAAAATTAAATTAAATTCTTTAATGAACTAACTCCAAGCTGTAAAACTTATAATTATAGGTAAATAAAATGAACCAATTTGATAAAAGTATTTTTCAACGAGCTAGTATATTTATTCACACTCCTGTCTCCGACTATGGAATTTTGAATAACCGAGAAGAGTTAATTCTTTTAAAACAAAATAACATTATTTTCTAAGCTTCGTGAAACTTGTACGACTTTAGAAACAGTTTCCATTTAAAAATGACAACATTAAATAATATTCATTATGAATAGAGGTGATTATTATAAAACTCCGGGTCTGTCTTAATTTTTCTATGAATATTAATATATCTGGCTACCTGTTTAGTCTTAAATTTTATTTTAATAGCCACAAATCTAGTCGTTTCAAATGTAAGAACCGCTTTCTGTGATTTCGGTAGCCTATAATGGCTGGCTGTAATTCAATGGCGTTTAATGTTATTCCTATCAATTAAATTGAATTGGATTGTGTAATTATATAATTTCATTCTTGATTGCTTTGTCCGCTTCCGTAGATAGCTGCTTGCTGGCTGTTGACGTCTTTATTAATTTCCTCTGGTATGTTATGTATATCGAAATCACAGACTACAAATCTGTGATCGAAATAAATATAATATTAAGTATAATAATAATAATACTATTTTCTGCCCGCGGTTTTTACCCGCGTTCCCACAGGAACCGTGCATTTTGCCGGGATAAAAAGTATGTTACTATTGCCTATGTTACTCTCCGGTCCCTAAATTATATCTATGCCAAAAATCACGTCGATCCATTGTTACGTTGCTGCGTGAAAGAAGGACAAACCAACAAACACACTTTCGCATCATATTAGTAGGAAGTAGGATTCAACATTTTTTTTAGTGGTTCAATCCGATATATAGTCTCGGATTTAAAATAATAGAGCTACGGTATTTCCTGCCTCAAGGATGACTAAAATAGGAACTTTGGGCTTGTTGCAGGTGGGACTCTAGCTACCGATCCATGGAGGACCTGGAAATACGGCAGCTCGGTGTAACATGTCGTAGTCGTAGGTGCTGGGTGGCACCGGTGTGGTCCTTCGGAGAGCCCGGGCCCTTCTATATAGCCCCAAGTCAGACTACTGTACCGAGGGGGTTTTGTGGGTGCCACATAACCCGGCTATTCCCCGTGACAGCTAGATTTTCTCCTCAACAAAAATACCTAGTGGTAGTGATTTTGAGCACCTATCCGTATTGCAGGAGTTTGAATCCTACAAAATTAACGAGAAGAAAAATGTCGTAATGCAACCATATAGTAATAATAGGTCATTATCTATTGCCGGCCTGCTGCCTTATCAGCTAAAAATCTCGTGTTCGTTTTCAATACCAGACCGATTAAAACCAGCGGTCACTAGTCTTCGTGTGGAAGGAATAGTCTAGAATTTTCGCTGGTTATTAAAGAAATAAGCTCTTACAAAACGAAAAGAAGCGAAAACTATTGACAACTCCTTCCACACGAAGACTAGTGACCGCTGGTTTTAATCGGTCTGGTATTGAAAACGAACACGAGATTTTTAGCTGATAAGGCAGCTGGTTAGTTCTTGCTAGCTAGGTGTCAGTTTTTGGTATAATTGGAATTTTTAATGCAACCTATAAGAAAATCTACATTTTAAATAACTAGTTTGTTGTAGTATACAGTGTAATGTAGTAGGTATAATACTAAACATAATTCATTATTTTGACAAAATTGACTTCTTTATCATATGTTAATGCTATCATAGACAAACATGCACGGTTTCGATGGGAGCTAACAAAAGCTAATGGCCTGTAGTTTCTGTATAATTCCACCATAACTGTCAAATTCGCAAGTATTTTGTTGACATCTTTATTGCTCTCTGAGGGAACGAATGCTTTTGTCTCTTTTCTTTTATTCGCAGAAGAAAGAGATATAAAACTTTGACAAAGGGGTACAGGGTGATTACTAAATAGCAATGTTAGGGGTGAAGTGGGCGTAACTTTAATGTCAAATTTAATAAATTGTGCGGAAGATAATGTCTTTCGATAATATTGTGCGGGGCTTAAGATAAATATTTCATAGGTTTTTTTATAGATCTGTATTGGAAACTAATTGCTTGCAAAGTTAATGACAGTATTAATGTAAACTTTCGATAAAAGATTGTCGTGCCCCTTTTTAACCTACTTCCAAAAAAGGAGAAGATTATCAATTCGGTGGGTATTTTTTTTTTATGTTTGTTACCTCATATCTCTGTCATTTATAAACCGATTTCGAAAATTATTTCTTTATTTGAAAGTATATACTTTCCAATTGGTCCCATAGAAATTTCATCAAAATCGGTTCTGTAGTTTGTCTCTGAATTTGGTTCGTAGCTTTCTTAAAGCAATTTATACACTATCGGTTGAATAATGTACTCACCGCATTTTAAAGTAGCAGTTGTTTCGTATCTAAATGTATAATCACAATTTCAAGATTATATAGCATGGTGGTGGGGAATGTTTTAGTACTCCGCCGTCGAGTTTCTTGCCCTTCTTCTCGATGGTGTAGGCTTTGGAACGAGGCAACTAGAGTCATACACACCTCACACACATACACGAAATTCCGCGAGCGCCCACCTCGGGCCCGCGAGAAGTAGCTTTAGCTAGATTAGAGCCTACTTTAAACGGTTGCACTCGTGCGGCCGGGGCTATTCTCTCCCGATCCTCCCTTTCTCACGGCGACGGCCCAAGCCGAGGTCCGTACCCACGTGGTTCGATCCCACGCGGTGCCCTTGCGCTAGTCGCCAAAAACACACTTTTTTCGGGCTGAGCGCCTTCTGCGCTCTCCAACAGTCCGGTGACGCTGTAGAGGTCGCAAGACCAACAGCACGGTCCATCAAAAAAAAAAAAAAGAATGTTTAAGTGCTTGTCCAGCTAGCTACTACTCTCAAGTTGCCAAGCAAGAGCTTAACAATGTGTTCTGGTAGTCCCTCTTGAGAGCCAGTCCCCATTCTAGACTGAGCACGCGCTTAAGTACCATCCTCGACTACATCATCAGATGAGGTAAGGTCACTACTTAGCTATCATCGATTATTATTATTTTTTGTTTTGATGACACTTTTCTCACTGACATCAACTTTTCCACCTGTCAAATTATTCCATCCAACATTAGTTACTTAATTATTACTATACTATTATGTTTATTATACTATTACGTTCTCCTTAAGCGTCTTTTTTTCCTTAGAAATAAATAGGAAAGGAAAGAAATTCTTTCTATATAAAGAAATAGTCTAAGGTTGAATTCGTGCATGCCATGGCTTAGCTAGTATCACGAGGAATGAT
Organism: Crocallis elinguaria; assembly: GCA_907269065.1. Lineage (NCBI taxonomy): Eukaryota > Metazoa > Arthropoda > Insecta > Lepidoptera > Geometridae > Crocallis > Crocallis elinguaria. Next base: position 16,447,506 of record OU026069.1, read on the forward strand.
GTAAGGATTCTAACGATACTCCATACCTACATCCAAATCTGTTCAGGCATTTAAAAGGTTTATGGTGACATAAAGAAACTCACATACATACAAAAACCTTTAAAACATTACCTACACTCCATTTTTGTGCAGTCGTGTAAAAAACGAAATTATCAAAAAAAAAACCATAAGCTTATTTGACTGGCTCATTACCTTTCTTCTTCATTTATCTTATAAGAATAATGGTTGTTTAGTACCAGTAATATACACTTGCAATTGAGTTTTTACTTTACCAATTACAAATATTCCAGTTAGACAATTCGGTTTGAAATTAATCCAACATCTTGTAAGTTTTTATTTTGATATGTGTACGTAGAATTTTATCGCTACGTCAAAAAACGCTGGTTTAAATATTTTACAAGCGTTTATTTAACTTGCAATGTTTTTATGTACCTATGTTGGTTTGTTTAGGTGAAATCTTGCAAGCTAAATTTGATTCAATGTACCCGGTGTTTGATACATACATATGTAAATCGGATGACAATGCAATAATTATATTAATGATGTCTGATGATGGAGCCGGAAGGCGGCCACAGGAACTCTGTAATGAAACGATATAACGTCATCGAGTTTGGGCTCGTTTGAATGAACTTATATGATGTCCAGGGTCCTGATGATGGAACAGACGGTAGCAACGAGATTACAGAACCAATTAAGTATTTTATAAAAGCTGCTGTGGCAAAATATATTTTTCCACAAAACTTCTTCTTATATAGCATCTAAAAAATCTGGTAGTTTAAACAACTAATAAATCCTGCTAACTATAAAACTTTTGCAATTCATCAATATGTTTTACTTTAAAAACGTCTAAAGAGATAGGTTTATTGACCATTTGTTCTTTGCTAGTACCCACAAATGCTGCTCTGCCAACAGTTCCTCAACTGCCGTTTTTACATCACGCTCTATTTTATTTTTTTCTATTTTCTTTTATCGAAAGCTCTATAGGGTTTAAAGACTTGCCCCCTTATACATAAACGTTCAATAGTAGGGACTATTGCTAGAAAGCCTTTTGTCTCGTTTTCATGCGTAACACCTTCCACCAGCGAGAAGTTAACAGAGCAGTTTATAGCATAGATTATTTAATTGAGCATTTATGAATAAGGGGGTTTATCTAAGAGTGGCCTCAGTGACAACTTCTGAGACATTACGACGGAACACTACGTAAAGTATTCTGTTGTTTATTTTCGCGTATTCCGAGGTTAATACGAAATCCATATCTTTCGGAAATCGTAAACAAGAGATACTTTACGACCTTGTCTCATAAATAAAGTGCTTTGCATGGCTTTGCTGTCAACGGGATATGTAAGATACCCATGTTTAAGTCACAAGCTTTGGCGATCATTTCATAAAAGATTTCTTATGGGCATGAAAGGTACGGCTAAAGTAACATTTTAATCTGATCAGGTTTGCATACATGAAAACGGGCAAAACATAAAATCCCTTTTTAAGTTTGAAAACTTAAGTGGATGAAAATTAAATTTTTGTTAAACTTTTGTAATGCATGCAATACAATGCAACTTCACCAAATACGATGTGTCATAATTATATTAAGTGATTATTTATCTTCAAAAATGTTCCGCATCACGGCCCGCCTATAAGTAGAACGCAAACATGGCCTAAAGGCTTGTTGGTTCATCGAAGAAAAACAGGCACTACGGAAAAAGATAGACAACACCAGAGCTTTCAGTTGGCATTCTGAAAATTTTGAAATGAATTTCCAAAGAAAATTTCCGTAGACAATTAGTGCAAGGTAATTTCCTAAAACTTCTTCCAGGAAATACGTGTTTTTGAAAATGCCTTAAAAGTTTGTCTAAGCGTAGAATACGCCTTTTGCTATAGCCAAGTCTTTTAAGGTACGCGACAAGTCGTTATTGTATGGGAAGGATACAGGATATAAAAATATTTTATAAACAGCTAAGGCAGATTTGACAAAAAAGGAATCCTATCCTATTCGTTCCAAATGGTCAAAGATGAATTCATCAATATTACACATAAAAATTAACTATTAAGTTAATTATAAAAAGTGGACCGACCGGTTCCTTTTGTTCCCATCAAAATTCCCTATCATAAGCTTATGGCTTAACACTTCCGAAACAGCTGTCATATAATTGGTCACAAGCCGTAAAGTGACATAAGGCAGAAACCGCACGGCCAATAAGTTTCTCCGTCTATGTAAATTGAGTTTTTATTTATAAAACTCCTTAAAAATGTAATAAACGTTTTGAGATCACTTTCTTATATTAATACTGTTTTTTATGTTTCTTCCGGATGTTGACAAAGTAAGGATTATGGAAAATTAACAAGATTTGTAGATTGAGACAGCTGATTATATAAAAAATTAGATATATTTTGTTAATCCACAGGATTTTAGTAAAAGTGTCGCCTTTGCCTTTACCCTGTTTGATTTTTATTAACAAAATAACTAACGTGGCTGGCGTTATACTTACCATCAGGCAGACGACAAGATCGTCTCGTTATCCCTATTAGTAAAAAAATTAAAGATAAACGTTCCTACTTTTTCACCACCTTGAGAACTAAAGTAAAATTCAAATAAATCGCACAAAATCACCCAAAGATTTATACCAATAACTATCCCATTTTCTCTACCAACTACAATCAACAATACAAGAAAGGGCGGGCACACTAACCGTGCCTAATTAATAGCTCTATACAGTAGTACAATAAATATTACACTAGTGTTGCCAACAATAAAATATTAAAGAAAGTTTATTTATGGGCCGTGTTTTAAATCTTATTTTATGGGAACTGCGGTTGCCAGAGCTTAACGGTGATTTAGCAGGTGAGGGAATGTCCAGTTCCGTCCGGTATTGTCCGGCACTATCCAGTTACGGCCAGTTAGGGCTAGATAAATCATTAAGGAACCGGTTCGAGTTTTGCTAGGTCATTTTTGAGTGTGTAGAAATTAGGGGGATTATGTGACAATTCTTGTTTTTACTTTTTTGTCAGGAATTTTGTTGGCCAAAGTGTGCTTTACTTAATCCTTCTGCGATTTATGTCACTTAACTTAGTCGAAAGAAAGAAACGAAAATTATTTATTTGTACTTAACTTATATTATAGCTCACATTACGATATTTATTCGCAAATTCTAAAATACTTGTGTATGCAACCATATAATTATCTATGATGTAAGTGTTTGAACTCAACTGTTTCTTTACGGATACAAACGAAAATCCACCAGCCTCCCATCACCTTATCTTCGGACCCCATCATCACATAATGTCCAAATATAAATAGGAGCTTCTATTTTTCTCTTACTGATCTCTTCTTTCCAATTAGGGCTAAAAACATATCTTATCTAAACACATTTTATCTTCATAAAAACTGTCTCTGACGGTCACTGACTCACCGACTAGACACAAAATCTCAAAAACTACTTGACCTATGAGACTGAAATTTGGCAGGTAGGAGATGTCAGCTAAGAACAGATTTTGCGACAGAGCTGAATTAAGGAGGGTTGGGTCGCTAGTATCTCATTCATTATACTAGGATTATTAAAACGCTTTAATTTGGAAACAAATCTAATTGCCGTGCTGCTTTTTTTGGCAAAGTATCTTATAATTAACGCTTACATAATGATACTATGTACTAGCTACTTCAAACGACGGTCGCACAGTACATACGTCAGTAGTGGTTATACTATTACATCGATGAAGGTAAACGTAGATGAAGGTAAACGTAGATGAAGGTAAACGTAGATGATGTAAACGTAGTGATGCCATCATAGTATGGCGGTAGGACACTTTCTAGTGCTCTCCTGGCAAGTTACCACCGTCTAGTTTAGTTTTTTTTCATACTATTGGATAATGAGAAGAGCTGCTCGCTTACTTGATGGTAATAATAATTAGTAATTATTATTTTTTGTAATTTATTTCTCAACTCCACCCAACAGAAATTTTATTCCCGCACAGGAATGTATCATCACGTGATTTGCGCCCAAAAATACACTGTTTGTTTCAATCCAAGGTGGTATTTATTCTCCAAAATATCACGCACACATCAAAATAAACAACCAAAGATACCTTTTTAAGTGACAATAGTAAAATGGAAAGTCACCGCCAAGGTTCCCACGTCACGGCTCCACGGCGTGGCTTTCGGGAGCGGAGCAGGGAAATAAAAATGCCTCCGAGTGGACCCATCTTGTGCATTAATAAAAGTTTTAATAAAAAGGAGTCCGCTTCGCGATGCGCGGGCGCTGGTGGGCGTAGTATATTTAAAAAGTGTAGACAAATCAACAGATAATATTGCTTACACTTTTATATCTACCTTTATATCTTTGTCTATATATTGCTGCTTTATTAACTACTGTGTACATAAAGTATCCTACTAATATCCTACTTCCTAGTATTATTACAATTTTTTATTTATTTATTTATGAATGTGAAAGTGTGTCTGTTGGTTTGTTATAGTGAGAGTAACATAGGCTACTTTTTATCCCGGAAAATTCACGGTTCCTGTGGGAACTCGGGTGAAAGCCGCGGGCAGAAGCTAGTATTAATTGTAAGTGTGTGTGTAAGTATATGCTGTGTATTATTTATGTGATGAATTGTAATGATACAGATTTGAGAGAAATAGGCGCAATAAATAAACATAGATCACAGTGCAGTGTAGTTTGTATTTATGTTTTTTTATAATATACAAAATAGGCTTGGCTTGCATTAGATATTAATGACGATGCGGTCGACGGCTACAACTACGGTTGTAATGACGACTGGAAACTAAAGTCTGCGACTTAGGTTCTTTGTTCTTTGGAGCTTCTTTATTATTTTATGCACATCTGAATAGTTTTGCGTTTCAAAACCAAGCTTTATTCAGTTCGCACTATTACTCCTGGTTCATAATATGTTTTTATTCACATGCACGTCAGGAGAGCGCCCTGAAAGTTAAGACTCGTGGCAGAGTAGCCAGTGACATTTGGTCTCATGAGACTTAATACCTAATGTCTCAGGGTAACTAGCGCGCTGCAGTGCCACGCAGGCCTTTGAGTTTTAAAGTTCTGAATGCACTGCAATTGTTACGGGCCGGCGTTATACTTACCATCAGGCAAACGACCAGGTCGTCTCGTTATGAAATAGTAAACAAAAACACCAGAAGCTCGTTCTACTTATACAATGCATAGCTAGAACCAAATCTATTCTCAACATTTCACGTTTACTACATCGTTATACTCAATATATTCATAAAATATCATTCCTAACACATTGAAAAAAAGTAAAAAAGGGCATTAAAAATATATCCCTCATCGAAGATAACACTTTATAATGACGTGGGTCAGAAGGCGGTTAGAACAAACAGCAAAGTGCGCGCGCCATGTTTTTTCAAGATCCTCATACATCGATCTCTTTCTACCATGGTAGAAAATGAGCAGTTTGAGTGAGAAGGAGGAGGGAATGATGGCCAGGTAGGTGCCGAAGTGTCTGCCGTGGCAGACATGGAGGCACCAGGTTTGGTTCTGGAATGTTATGGGTTGGCTATTTTGGAGAATTTTGGACTAAGGGATGATGTTGATAAGTATCGTGGTTTAATTGATTTTGATATTCCGATTAAACGATCGATGTTTGAAGGGAATATGTCTTGTATAACTTCGTTTGACGCATCGACTACATACGTTTGTCGCATCTGTAAAATTCTCGCTTTGGGTTGTTCTCGTCGCTATTCTGCAAGGAATATGATTTTTGCGAATGTGAATAAAACTCACGATTTCTGCTATCCTAAAAATTAATATTACATTAATTTACTAGCTGCACCCCGCGGCTTCACCCGCTTGGAAATTGATGTTTAATCCACTTAGGGGTTGAATCTATGAGTCTACTTTCCTACTTTGAGGTACATATTTGTGTTCACTACTACAAACTTATTACGATTATTTTAGCTCCAAAACTCGGCAGTTGTTTTATTTTTTAACCTTTTAAATCATCAATTAATGTGTTACATCATTGTCAGTCAAGTTTTTGACCGGAAGTCGTAATTTGTCAGATGTGCAAAGCTTACCAAATCAAATTACAATCGGAAGGGTGACTCGACGCAGCGCGACATCGCGACCTGCCGCATATGCTACTGTTTATTCCCATGATGCGCCCAAATGTCTCTGTTTTGGGGTTTCGTAAAATGGGACATGTGTAATAAAAGTGTTAAGTGTATACCATAGCGATTACAAACTTTTAACCAAAGAAAGCTAATTACTGGGCTTATGATACTCAATACCTAATGACTCAGGGTAACGAGCGCACTGCAGTGCCTCTCCGGCGGCCTGTGTTTCAAAGTTCTGTGTAGCACTGCAATTGTTATGGGCCGGCGTTATGCTTACCATCAGGCAAACGACCAGCTCGTCTCGTTATCAAAAAGCATAAAAAATACGGAACATGCACACTAAATTTCATGATGCTAGGTTTTTAACAGTTTTTGTATTGTAATATAACGCAAATATTGTACCAATATCAGAAACGTACTTGTCAATCCATATTGATTTCAACAAAGTTTTTTTAATCAGTTTTACTTCCAACCCCTAAGAGTCTATTTCACACAAAGTAACCGCTAAACATCCTAATTTCTATTCACCACAAATCAAAGTGATCCGAAGTGGCGTCCCAAGTGCTCCTTTTGATCCACATCCATGGAGTTTTGGAACAAATCTCAAGCTAAAAGAACATAAAGCTGGTTCAAGTGCACTCAAATACATTTTCCTAATTTTTTTCCCGTTTTCCACCGGCCATTACTTTGGTGTCCGGCCGTTTGGGAGCCACCCGACCGTTCTGAAAGGCTCAAAGAGATGAAATGCTGTGTCAGAGTTATTTTTAAATTGGCTGTTGATATGTGCACAGTGTGGACCTTTTGTTGGAACCATATAACTGAGAAAATTTGCTTTGAAAATGAGTGCAGAAATTCCTGTCACGTTCTTTGTATCGATTTTTAGTTCGTTTAGTTTGAAAGGGGTAAAATTATTGTGCAACTCTATTTTTTTATACCAACTGGCGGTGGGCTAGGACATAAATAACTTGTAGATTATTCTTAACTGTTTTAGGTTAGATGCAGTAGAAGTAGCTAATAAATAGATTATTTTCTGAGGAAAAGCGTTTATAAAAGAATTTTGACCCTAAACTATAGGCTTCAAAGCCATATGAAATGGGATAGGGCCCAGGCTTTAGTTTCAATTTTACAATACTTATTTTTCTGTATTTTACCTCCATTGCGGAACTCCAGCCTTAATCTCCAGCCTTAGTAGCCACAATATCCACTTAGCAAAGCACTAATGATTTACCATATTAAAATTAATTCTCTAAAGACTTCAAAAGCTTAACAATAACTCGTAAATCCTGTTGGACTGCCCTTTAGTTCCTTACCCATAACAATTGTAGGCACCCACGTCCTTAAAACCTGTCGAACGACATGCCAAACCCGATTCACCCCTGACTTCTTCATCCCATCTCGTTTTATCACTATAAAAATGGATAGAGACGGAAGATGGTGGTTTAAACTTGTTTGATAATCTTAGCCTCGGGCCGTTTGGTTAGGATCCGACATGGTCCAACGCCTAGGGGTTGAATGGACATTAACAAATGCGATAAACAACCCTTTCTAAAAACGTTGCATTTGATGGATTGTTAAGGAACCTGACTTTGGTGTTTACTTTTCTAGTGTCACACGCTGTGTCTCGTCTCTATACCCCATTCGATCTTAAAACTAGTTGTGCAAACTTTGCTTTGGTCAAAAATCAAATATCGATGTTAAAACAGTAGTTTCCAAAGTGACGTCAAAGTTCTGCTCTAAAAGTAGTTACCATGTGGTCAAATACACTTTACACTACTTTATACACTACCATCATTTTTTCTGGTATTAGTGTTCTCCATTTTAAGGTAGTCTCGGATAGATCGCTTTGAGCTATAAGATCAGACCTCGCTATTAATTGCGTGGTTGTTATTTTTATTTTTTATGTTATTTGGGAACGAGACGAGCTGGTAGTTTGCCTGATGGTAAGCATAACGCCGGCCCTTAACAATTGCAGCGACACCCAGAACTTAGAAACACAAAGACCTGCGCGGCACTGCACGAAGTCTCATAAGCCCAGTATTTTTTTACTACTTTGTAAACCTTTATTATTATTATTATTATTCCAAGGAATCGTCGTAGAGATAGTTGTACAATTCCAACATTTTTTGTTTCTCGGTTCATATTACAATATCATATTACCGACAGCTAACTACGCGAGGTGTTACAACCCCATTGTGATTGTGACGAAACCATAAACATTTTTTTTAACTTGTAGGTGGCACCGGATATGGGAGTCTATGGTAATAAGCCTACGGTATGGTTGTATGTTTGAAGATGGGAGAATCATTATGGATAGTATGATTGTTGGTTGATCGTAACGATTAATATTCTCTTCTCCTCAGAAGAATAATAATTAATTTAGTTGCCTGATCATTGTATTGTACCTTACTTATTAAAATTTTATTAAAGTACATAATAAATATCTTGTCATCAAAATTTATTTCATTAAAATGATACTTAAGTATTTAAATAAACGTGAAACGGTTACGTGTCGAAAGTCACGATTTTAAATAGAAAACACATCTTTCAAATTAGATCTAATTGAATTAACGATGTGGCACGCTTGCCTAGAATCTATTGTGATTTTTGTGTATAAAATATTGCTTTATTACGGGAATCAAACCTGAAAACTTTCCGATGGTTCAGAAGTTTATCAACTGCACCACGGGGAACACTTAGGTAAGTATTTATGTGTTCATCTATACAAAGCTTGATGAAAGAGAATAGATTGAACTTGATTGAGCGCGCTCCCTTCTTTTCCTACAACAAAGAAACTTGCATTATATAATAATAACTCTATTGTCATAGCAGTTAATTGCATCTACTTTTAATCCTACAAATTATATAGACAAAAACAATTAAACGCAGCGAAAAACCTCTATGGTTAAAATTATTGCTAGGATTCTCGTATTCATTTGAGTACAATACATTTTGTCCAACTCATGAAAATGAGAAAATTTGAATGAAACTCAGACACTGAAGACCACATCTCGAACTGAAAGCTATTCAATTCGACTCTACGAGCGACAATTTAAACTGTCACAAAGAGCTTTGTAAAGGCGAACTTTACAATATGATGAATATATCCACACAGCACCGTCCATAAATGATGAATGAAGACCATCCTTAACCATTAATACGGCAGATACGGCCAGACGCTCTGGAACCGAACAAATGACACCAAAAAAACTATAAGCGTTATTTATCTATCCCGATTTTGTCGTGTGTTCGGCGCGATGTTAAAATACAAAATGCTACAATGACACTTCATTGTTGAAAGAAGAAAAAAGATTATGAGGAAATTTATATCCACCGCCTCCAAAACGGACAATAGCCGGCAAGGCGGAGTGAAGATGCTAAAAAAGCATCAATGAAACGTGAAATGAATAGGCTTCCCGAGAAAGATTTCGGACGGACTGGACGTAAGCTGCCGTGAAATTTGCGCTTTTCTCCGTACTACCGATTCTCATTACACTGGAGAAACAAATCATACAATATAAAAAAAATAATAGGTTGTAACTACTGACATTCATTGTCAGTCGTATTGCGGGGAGAGATAGCTAGGTAATTGAAATTTAATGGAAATATTAAATGAAACTTACACAAGCGGTTCTTGACCGGCTGATTCAATGGATTACCGCTTTGAAATGGTAAATCGTAATAGGTATTTTTGGTTCATTCAAGTTAGTCTACTCAGTCTTTTATAGCTAACTTTACGTGCATGTAATATGGTGCAATTTCGAGTCTTTTTTTAAAAGATCTGTTTATCATCACAGAACGGTAGTAAAAAAGATATTTGGAGGCTGCTACCCGCCATACTTTCCATACAAACGCTCATACGCGATTATAGTGTCCTAATACATTTTTCTTTAGATGTTTTGATTAAATAGGTATCATGTGCTCTATATATAGGATTCCTACTCAGTAAAAGCCTTCAAAAATCAGCTTTTTTGGACAAATTTTACCTTGACTTTGGCCGTTCACAGTGTTCTCATAAACATAAAATTCAACAAAACACTTCCATATAACGGACGAATGCATCCGTTTATATGGGATCTAATTTAGTTAAAGCTATTATTTCAGTATGAATGGACATGATGTATGTACTCATAGAAGTTTTAGTTATTCTAGTTGCATCGTTCTATTCCAACACCTACACAATTGGAAAGAAGGTCAAGTAACTCGATAGTGGCGGAGTGAGTGTTTCCTCTTAGACCTCTCCTTGTTTTTTTTTTTACTTTATTTGACGAGACAAGTAGACATTGGCTTTGGCACTTTATATGACGATTTTGGTCAAGTTATCAAATTAATCTTGCTAGTTTATTAAATTCTGGTTAGTACTTTTTCATATCGGTAACAAATGCGAGGTATTTTTCTCAACTACGCACAGCTGAATTTCCGCTCTCACGGACCAATTGGCGCAGTGTGTACCCACTAATCTCGGGTTCGCTTCCCAGCTTTGTCACCATGTCATGTGTGCACCATTGTGGTGGGTTTAATCAATTAATTTCATCGTGCTCGAAATCAGGATGATACGCATGAGTTGATACAAATAGACATGTTCGGGAGTTCAACAATCGCGGCCAACTTTTGGACTAAAATTCACCATGCACAATATACGTTAACATTCGAACAGCGCCTATGTCTGTACATACTTAGAGTCGGTTGCCTTTCCGGACAGAGTATATCGTTTTGAAGAGGCAATCGTTTTGAATTTGTTTGGCGACAATATAGGGCTTTATTGGACTTTCGTTATTTGATCTCACAAGTTTATTACAGAACTAGCTTTTGCCCGCGGTTTTCAACCGCCTTCCCAGAGGAACCGTGCACTTTTCCAGGATAAAAAGTAGCCTATGCTACTCTTTGGTCCACAAACTATATCTATGCCAAAAATCACGTCGATCCGTTGCTCAGTTACTGCATGAAAGAAGGACAAACCAACTAATCAACAAACACACTTTCGCATTTATAATGTTAGTAGGATAGTAGGATATTATAATAATAATTTTTTTAACTAAAGTTTTGCAATGAGTAGAGTTTTGTATGTTGTACACAGTTAATTTTTAAATAATCTAGTTAGAAAAATAAATCTGTTAAGATTTATTCGCTCATTATAATGTTTTTTTGGAAGTTAAGTGTTAAGCTATGATAATTGCAGAGTCATCCAGAGCTTTGAATGACAGTCCAGCGCTGCAAGAGGAACCATAGATTACTGGTAACCACAAACGTCACTGCATTTATTATGGTCAGATGTAACTCTTTACATCAAATGACCTGATCTTTACCTAAAATAATTTTAGAAAAAAAAAGCTGCATAACACTGCATACATTTTAAAGTACGGAGAAACCAATACGGTAACGGTGGCAATTAGAAATTGAAGTCAAATTCCTTATCACATTGACTAAGGCGAATCTCGTGATCTCTCATTAAGGAATCTCATTTGAGTGCGTCAATCTCTTTCTTATCTTAGTTTTATATATAAATTCAACCAGCTCTGAACACTTTTACAAAGCCCCAAGGCCCTACCGGCGTCTCAAAGCAGTAACTGTACCAACAACTTCATTCACAACCACCGTCCTAATCCTACTTTAGAAGTTTCCCACCACAATATAAAGTTTACACTTCATATAACACAGAGAATAAATGCCTCTTTGTATAATATCCTTCTGTTAATGAAAGTAAAGGTAAGCATGAAAAAATGGAAGCCAGGATAATCCGGGTGCCTTGCTGTCTGGTTGTTCATAATTTAAAAGTAACTGCTTTAGAACCTTTTCGTAATAAACTTTATGATAAATTAGTTTTTGAATCCCCTCTTGGAGTTTTAACCATTTATATTGACACGGTATATGATAGCAATACTTATATTGACATGAATAGTAAATGCTAGCGAAGAAATTATCTAAATAGAAGCTTCTGAATCAGTAAGTCAATTGTCGGCATTTCCAGTAAAAGTGTATTTCAATAATTTAAATAACAATATTAATAATGAAGTTTTAAATGTAGACGAGGTTGAAAGAGTTGTAAATTGAACTACTGAGGTCTTCTTACTTCATAAAGAAATTTTACGAATGAGAGTAAAGGATTTGTAGTAATATCAATATGACAAGAACTTTTATGAAGGTTAAGTACTTCCTTCCTCAAGTCCTTGACCTAAAAAAATATAATGGCACAAAGAAGATCTTAAAATGGAATTGTGTGCTCTGTCATCATCATAGAATATTAAATGTACTCACATAATAATATTTAACTGTTTTTATCAACCTAATGATAAAACTTCTTCACTGACTGTAATCGAAAGAATCATGCCAACTTTAGCAATATCTAGTACCTAGTACGACTAATATTTCGAGTAAACATATTTACAGTAACATTTTATTATGGTGTGTACAAAAAAGTTTGGTTTTACTACTCACAAATTTTTTACCCGAAAATTGGATTCACACATCCTACTAATCCTACTAATATTATAAATGCGAAAGTGTGTTTGTTGGTTATTTTGTTTGTCCTTCTTTCACGCAGTAACGGAGCAACGGATCGACGTGATTTTTGGCATAGATATAGATAATGGACCAGAGAGTAACATAGGCTAATTTTTATCCCGGAAAAATGCACGGTTCCTGTAAGAACGCGAATGAAAACCGCGGACAAAAGCTAGTGAGTTTATAAATTAAAATGGCGAATTATTTTCTATTATCGAATTATTTACTGTTACCTATTATTGAAACGAATTCAATATAAAAGGTACTTCAAACTGTGCCATGTCTAAGATTTCAATTGTCACGAATAAATACTCTTTCTTTCTTCTTTTATTTCAGTAATCCTGCATAATACTTGGAAAAAGTAGTTCATTTAGTAGGAAAAAAAAATCATTGATGCTGCCGCCAAAAATAGCAATTTTATGAATGAACCTACTACTTGGACAATATGAGGATTACAAAACTGAGCTTCGGAGAAACATGAATGAAGTGAAGACAGAAAAGCTTAAGTACTGGACAAACATGACTGAAACTGCCCATTGAAAGACACGGCACTCGGCTTTTTCGTATTGTCACATACTAATGCCACAGTTGTAAATATTTTGAATGAAGCTTATAGATAACAGCAAGGAGTATATAGTCAGTCATTCCGTGTCCGGTCCCCGCACCGCACGGACGTGTTCGCTACAGCCCGCTCCCCAGTCTCCGCCGGCCCCCGCGCTGCGCGGTCGCCGCCATCTTGTGGTGAGTGTCGCTGTACCGCCGTGTCCCAACCGCACTTTTTAGTGCGACCCTGCTCGCTGAGCGTACCGTGTCGCAGTCAATCCTTGTGATCAGACTGCTTCGCGAAGAGCACTAGTAGAGCTGTGTAACGGCTTCACGGCCGGGGCACAGTATTCGCTAGTGTGATCTACTCGTAGAGTGCGAGTCTTAGGCCTTCGGGCCGGACGAGCGTCTCTACGTTGTAGCGTGACGTCTGGACCCTTGGTCCGGTCACACCCAAACCGCACTTTTTAGCGCGACCCAAACCGCCCTTTTTAGGGCGATCCAAACCGCACTTTTCAGTGCGCCCCATCTAGACGTCTGTCTATTTCAAACCGTGGAAAACCGCACTTTTCAGTGCGATCGACTGCGTGCTGTTTATTCAAACGTCTAGGGACTGTTAGGACGTTTCCCTCCCGTCTTCTTGACATCATCGAGGTACTAGTACCGATATGATGTCTTCCGCGGCCTCACCGCAACCAACCCCGGCCCATGATGAGAGGAAGCGGACCACCGAGGCCGCTCTCCGCATCATCCTGCGATCGCAGCCCACCCTCGTGGCTATGATACGCAAATCCGACCCCTCGCTCAACCTCGCGATCTTGCGCGAATTCGCCCCGACTCCCCGCGGACCCCCCGCGCCTTCAGCGCCATCCGTGGCCGCTACGGCCCCGGCGCCCTCCGCCCGCCCCGCGCCCCCCGCGCCTTCCGTTCCCCTCGCACCCGCTGTGTCAAGCTGGCGCGAGGGTTGCGTCACCCCTCCCCGCGACCCCCGCACCCGCTCCCTAAACAGGAGCCGTAACCGCTCCCCCCCGCCTCCGCCTCGCCGCCGGTCGAAGTCGCGTAACCTCTCGAGGTCGCGCTCGCCCGTGCGCTCCCGTTCCCCGATCGCCCCGATCGCCCCGATCGCCTCCATCGCCCCCGTCGAGACCTCCTCTTCGGAGTCCGACATGGAGGTTGATAACTCGGCGCCAAGCGCCCACGTCGACAATGACGGTTTCATAACCGTCCCTGTCAGAGGTAAGAAGCGGACCACGGCCGCTCCCTCTCCTCCCCCGGCAAAAGCGGCATGCCCCGCTATCGCCGATAGCCCCGCTTCGCCTTCCCCGGAGGCGGCCTCCGCCATGGAGACCGCCCCGGCTAGGAAGGAAAAACTCCCACCTCCTCTCTTTATCCAGGATAAAGAGAAATGGACAAACGTGTCTGCCCTCTTGGCATCGCGTAAAATTGCTTTTACGCATGCCCGCTCCACCCAACTGGGCATAAAAGTTCAGGTCCCCACTTCGATGGACCACCGCGCCCTCACGAGGACTCTCCGACAAGAGCACATAGGTTTTCATACCTATGCCCTCGAGGAGGAGAAGGTCCTCCGCGTCGTAATTCGCGGCGTTCCCAAGGAGGTCCATCCGGAGGTCATTTTAAACGACCTCAAATCCCAGGGCTTCCCCATCAGGGAAGTGCACCGCCTATATAGCGGCAAGACCAAAATCCCGTTCGACCTAGTATTGGTCGTATTAGATCGCACCCCCGAGGGTAAGACGATCTTTAATCTTCGACAAGTGGTGAACCTCTCGGGCATCACCGTCGAAACCCCCCACCGTAATGGCTCGCCCAGCCAATGTCACCGCTGCCAGCTCTATGGCCATGCAGCCCGTTTCTGTTTCGCCAGACCTAGGTGCGTCAAGTGCCTAGGTGATCACGGCACTGCTGATTGCGTTCGCACACGCGACAGCCCTGACCCACCCAGTTGCGTTCTCTGTGGCACCCAAGGGCACACCGCGAATTATCGCGGTTGCCCAAAGGCGCCCAGAACTGTAGCTAGGCCTAGCGGACGTCGGCCGCTCCCCCGCTCCCAACCTTCCCACTCGCAGGGCACCGGCTCTAAGCCGCGTTCTACCCCTGCCTCGCAGCCGCAGCGTCCTTCCCAGGCGCCGGTAGCGAGTTCTTGTCCTCCCGCGCAAAATGCTTGGAATGAGCCCCCAAGCATTGTCCGAGCCCGGCCCGCTCCCTCGTCCTCTAAACCATCTCGACCCCCAGTGACAGGCTCACCACCCGCTCGCACGCAGGCCCCCACCCGCGCTCCCCGTCACCCCATGCCCGACTTAGACTCCACCGGCCCCGTGGATAACCTCGCGTTGGTCATGGATCTTGCCATGGCCATCGACATGGACGAAGTTGATACGCTCGCGAATAAACTTCGTCTCTCCTCTCTCCCCCAAGACCGTTTCCGTGCTATCTCCGAGCACAGAGACCTCCTTCGTGTCCTCGGACAACAATCCTTCACACGTCCTGGTTACAACCACTATGGGTAGTACACCAAAACGTGAAAAACCCCGCGCCGTAGCGTTAGCATTCTTCAATGCTAACGGCCTCGTCAAACAACGTGATCAGGTTCATATCTTTTTAACGACCCATCAGGTCGATGTGATGCTAGTGCAGGAGACCTTCTTGAAACCGAGTATGCGCGATCCTAGGATCGCAAATTACTGTCTGGTTCGTGATGATAGGACTACCGCCCGCGGGGGCGGTACCCTTATCTATCACAGAAGAGCTCTTCACTGCATCCCTATAGACACTCCTCCCCTGGTCAATCTAGAAGCCTCTTGTTGCCGCCTAGGGATGACCGGTCATCAACCGCTCACCATAGCGTCTTGCTACCAACCCCCCGACAAACCCATACTCAGGAGTGACATCGAGGCACTCCTTTCGCTGGGAGACGCTGTCATTTTGGCAGGCGACTTCAACAGCAAACACGTCACGTGGAATTGCAACACCACCAACCCCAATGGTAGGATCCTTGATGGCCTAGTCGAGTCCTTGGACTTTGACGTCCTAGCCCCCATGACCCCGACAAGATTCCCCTGGAACGATGACCACCGACCAGAAATCTTGGACATAGCACTCCTAAAGGGCGTAACTCTGCGGTTACGTTCGTTAGAAGTGGTACACGAACTTGACTCCGACCATCGCCCCGTCCTAATGCGACTAGGCCCTGACCCGACAGTTTCCGCTCCCCCGACTAAGACCATGGTGAACTGGGCGCAGTTAGGGGAAGCCCTAAAAGCGACCAGTTCACCGGACTTGGACAGAATCCCCGATAACATCGAGTCAGTTGACGACATCTCCCTCGCGATCGATGCGCTCAGCAGTCATCTCAACACCGTCGTAGGTGAATCCTCCCGGCAGGTCCCAGCGTTGGAAGACCACCGCTGGGTCCTGCCGGTGGATGCGAGACAGCTGCTGACCGCAAAGAACGCGGCCACTAGGGCTTACGACTCGACACCTACCCCCGACAATAGGAGAGCTTTGCGCGACTTAGAGCGTGCTGTTAAGCAGCGCTTTAGCGACCTCCGCGACCAGAAGTGGGACGATCTGTTGTCGGGACTCACGCCATCCCACCAGGCATACTGGCGGCTGGCGAGAGCCCTGAAAGCAGATACGATCACTTCAATGCCCCCTCTTACTAGAGTCAACCTCCCCCCTGCGTTCGATGACGAGGAAAAAGCCGAATGTCTGGCTGATAGTCTCGGAGCACAGTGCTCACCCACTCTCGATCACGTTGACCCTGCCCACCTACATGCGGTGGACAGCGAAGTCGAACGTCGCGCCTCCCTCCCGCCCGCCGACCCTCCCCTGGAGCCTGTCACTGTCTCAGAGGTTGAGTCGATCCTCAAGAACCTCAAGATCCGCAAGGCCCCTGGTGCTGATGGTATCAGTAACAGGGTAGTCAAGCACTTCTCGGTCTCCCTGATTTACCTCCTAGTTAGCATCTTCAATGCTGCTATGAGCAATTGCCATTTCCCCACCGCGTGGAAGTCCGCCGACGTCATCGGCATCCACAAGCCCGGCAAGAAGGCTACAGAGCCCTCTAGCTACCGTCCTATCAGCCTCCTCAGCACTCTGGGGAAGGTTTACGAGCGGCTCCTTGTGAGACGTCTCTGGTCCCATGTCCACGAACATAAACTCCTTCCAGACGAGCAGTTTGGCTTTCGGGCCAAACACTCTTGCGTCCAACAGGTGCACCGCATCACGGAGCACATTCTCGCAGGCTTTAACGCCCCCCGTGTAGCCAAAAGGACACTTGCCGTCTTTTTGGACATAGCGAAAGCTTTCGATAAAGTCTGGCACAACGGTTTGATCTTCAAACTGTACCAACTCGGAGTGCCAGACCGTCTTGTGCGCATCCTACAAGACTTCCTCCGGGAGCGAAGCTTTCGCTACCGCGTACAGGGAGACCGCTCCACTCCTCGCCCCCTCTTAGCCGGAGTCCCTCAGGGCTCCGCGCTCTCGCCCCTTCTATTCTCGCTGTATACCAGCGATATGCCCAAGCCTACCGACTCAGACGTGCATATCGCACTGTTTGCAGACGATACGGCTATCTATTGCTCCGGTTGGCAGCCCCGCATAGCGAAGGCCCACCTCCAGAAGGCGCTCACCGCTCTCGGTGAATGGTTTCGGAAGTGGCGCATTACGGAGAATCCCGAGAAAAGCGCAGCGATGTGCTTTTCCGAGAAACGCCGTAAACTTCGTGGCGTTAAGCCCTTCTCCTTGTTCGGCGAACCCATTCCCTGGGAGCGCACGACAAAGTACCTAGGTGTCATCCTTGACGATCGACTCAACTTCGGGAAACATATCTCTCGTGTTCGCAACAGGGCGGCCTTTATCCTAGGCCGCCTTCATTCTCTGATCTGCAAGCGGAGTAAGATGTCACTTAGAAATAAGCTGACACTCTACAAAACTTGCATCAGACCCGTCATGACGTACGCATCTGTCGCGTTCGCTCATGCCGCATCCTACCGTATCCATAGACTTCAAGTGATTCAGAATCGCTTTATTCGCAAAGCAGTCGGCGCTGAGCCTTATCAGCGCAATTCCGACTTGCACTGCGACTTAGAACTCCCGTCTATCCTTCAGTATATGAAGGACGCCAGCCGTCGTCACTTTGACAAGGCTCCCCATCACCCCAACCCTCTTGTGGTCCAAGCGGCCAACTACGTCCCGACAGTCCCCCCGCTCCGTCGTCGCCGCCCTCGGCATATCTTGGGCGATCCGGACGATTCCATCGCGGCCGTTGTGTCGGCCGCGCTGGGTTCGCCCGTGCTCTCAAACCCTAGCACCAGTTCATATGCTGGTGCAGGTGGACCTTCAGTCTTCGGTATTGGTATTGGGTACCAAATTAGAAGTCATCGTCCTCGCCGGCGAGGACGATTCTTCGTCAGATAGCTTAGGTTGTAGGGACCGAGCTTCACTCCGCCGTCGAGTTTCTTGCCCTTCTTCTCGATGGTGTAGGCTTTGGAACGAGGCAACTAGAGTCATACACACCTCACACACATACACGAAATTCCGCGAGCGCCCACCTCGGGCCCGCGAGAAGTAGCTTTAGCTAGATTAGAGCCTACTTTAAACGGTTGCACTCGTGCGGCCGGGGCTATTCTCTACCGATCCTCCCTTTCTTACGGCGACGGCCCAAGCCGAGGTCCGTACCGACGTGGTTCGATCCCACGCGGTGCCCTTGCGCTAGTCGCCAAAAACACACTTTTTTCGGGCTGAGCGCCTTCTGCGCTCTCCAACAGTCCGGTGACGCTGTAGAGGTCGCAAGACCACAGCACGGTCCTTCAAAAAAAAAAAAAAAAAAAAAAAAAAAAAAAAAAAAAAAAAAAAAAAAAAAAAAAAAAATATATAGTCAGTGAAGAATAGTAAAAGCGGACAAATTATTATGGAAGCTGAATTATTATGGAAACGCCATTTGGATCGACTACTCGCCTCTTGCATCCAACGGTTCCCCGCAGTTTTGACAAGGTCATCAGTCCACCTACCGGGGACTTATACCTAATTCATTTTCAAAAAATAATCTTAGGTATGGTGCATTGGACAGGATTTTTGTCAATAGCCATTCTTCACTGGCATTCAATATTGTACCCCCAGTGACATTCTTCCTGTATTTAGCACCACTTGACATCCGGAAAAGGTGTTTAGCTGTTCACATCTCAATTGTGCAACATCTAATAAATGACCGGACGTGGATCAATCCTTTCAAACCTCAAAAAAATATCATAAAGCTGCAAAATGTTAAATCACCTCGATTCCTAATAAAAACGGCCTAAATTGTAGCACTTTGATGAATAGCACGCAATTGCTCGACAATGCTTTCATGAAACCAAAGTTGTATGAGTTTTATGGGACCGGATACGTCGTGCCGCGCTATAGTTTTCACTATTTGTTTGTATGAAATGGAAAGATATATGAACGCATGTGGGGACAGTTTCAGATTGCAATAAATCGTATGCGTTGGTGGAACAGAAAAAATGTAGAGACTTCTCTGTCTCTGAAAAATACATATTCATATACTCGCGTTAAGTTGTAAGATGATTACATTTAAAGAATACATACTTTTATTGTATAAAGATTTTGGTTAATAGGTTGTTAATAGGGCGTTGCGGTTCAACGAGGCAACGCCGCCAGCATGCTGGGTACGCTGCCAACCGGTAGTGGGCTAGAACATTTGGATTATATATAGGGATACTTGGGCTTGTAGATTATCAAATTGTTTTTGTAGCTAGGTTAGATGTAGTATTTATTTATGAATTAGATAGTTATTAAAGACATTTAGCCCATTGAAAAAACAAACACAAATGTTAAATTTTTGTAATGCGAATGTTTGCGAAGTACAAACATAGGTAGTGATGATACCGGAACTTAGTAACGGTAGATAATTATTATGTGTAATGATAAAGCTATACTTACGAATAACTAAATCGTTTTCTTTGTCTCCCTATCATATAAAAAGAGCGCGCTGATGTGGAATAATCACCAGAAATATTTCTCATAATTTTGGTACCAATGTATTTTATCGGTTGTAGGTTCTCGCTCAATAACTATTAAATAATTTGGGACAAATAACTTTACCGGTAGCTTCAAAAAAAAATTATAAATTTGATATTATACTAATTCTCGACTCTCCACTGTTTCTCTGTTCCACCAACACCACGGAAGACGTTTATAATTTCATAATATTAAAATGTTTCACGTGATCGCAGCACAAAGAATTGGGAACAATCGATACAATAGGTGTAGGTAACAATGACAACTATTGCAAACATGTGAGATACCACACCCCGCTAAATACAAAACGACGTAATCACCCGTCAGGAACTATTTAAAGATATTTTAATGCATTCAGTGGAAGGTCTAAAAATGAATGGAAGTTGAAAGGTGCTAACGTCGTTGTTAATGATAATAGTTCCTATTGTCAATGGGCAAAGTACTATTGTTCCGAATAAAAGAGTAGCTAAGGATGGGCATTGTAGCCATTGTAGCGGGTGTGTGGGGACAATGGACCTGATCACGTTCAGTTTTGGACAATTCCTGGCGTTTTTGCAACGGGTTGCACCTTGATCAGCAGAGTCGAATTTGGGATGGAGAATGCGTCTATTTTGTAAGTACAAACATTGTACAACAACACATTAATCTTTATATTTGATGGAATCAGGCGTTACTTTGCGGAAGTCCATTTTAAATAAGATTATATAATATGGGTAATTTATAGTTTTAATTCCGCGATAAAGAATGTCTAATGGCCTAATTTCGATCTATACTGAATTTAACCAAACGTAACGCGCGACGCTGGACAACGAAACCTGGGTTAGTTTGTTATAAAAATAAAAAACTTTCTTGAGCTCGCAACGATGGAAAAATACTAATTGCTGGTTTTAAAGTCCATCGTTGCGAGCTCAAGAAAGTTTTTTATTTTTATAACAAACTAACCCAGGTTTCGTTGTCCAGCGTCGCGCGTTACGTTTGGTTAAATTCAGTATAGATCGAAATTAGGCCATTAGACATTCTTTATCGCGGAATTAAAACTATAAATTACCCACATTATATAATCTTACATTAATCTTTGTTTTTTGTTGTTTCCCATAATTTAATTTGACAAGTATTAGACTTTGCCTTTCGATAATTGCATCCTTCCATCAAAATAAATGATTATCTAAAGTCTCCGTTTGTTTTTCTAATAATGAATTGCTTTCCCATAATAATCATGAAACCGCAGTAGTACCGTCCATTGCGGAACGTATGCCTTTTTAATTGTATGTCACTTGCATTAACTATAGATATAGCTTTTATAGATAAAGCTTTTAACTCTAGATAAACCCTTGACTTTTAAGAGGTTGTAGAAAGCTCTCCAACAAGTCTTGACATCTTAACGTTTCCAGGGCTCCGGCTCATCTTAAGACACACGTGGATCCCAACGCTTAATAAGTCTGCTGAAATCGCGTGCTGTTACCCTTGGTTTTCTATTGTTTCAACTTGGAAGGAGATAAACTCCGCATGGAGATGATGATTTAATTTATCACGCTAAGTGTAATATAAAATAATGTCTAATCTATATAAAAATAAATAGAAATGTTTAGTTGCGGTACTTCTTAGTCCGTCTCTGATTAAATTAGTACCACCAACAGGGTGGTACTTCGAAACTACTTGTCACACCACAATGCGACGATTCAAGCGAATCGACGTTCCACCCACGTTCCCACCTTCGACCATTCTACCACCTTGTCACAATACAGACTCTTGAATATTCTCCGTTAGCGCAAGAGATGGCGAAAAAACTATTTCGACGAGGTAGTAAAGAGACTAAAGAGATTGTTGACTGCACAAATCAGGAGCAGACATGCGCAAAATGTGGGCCATAGAGCCATTAGTGCACAATGAGACTGGACAATGGAAACTTGGCTAGTACAACGGCCACGTACAGCAACTACCGCGTTTTCGAGAATTGCGTGAAACACGAAAAGAAAGTGTATTGACTCTTTTATTTGTTTCATCGTATGAATTAATTCACCGTCCAAAGAATTCTGAGAGTATTCATTGTTTGATGTTTGTATAATTTTCATAACATTCTAGTAGCTATTTCATAGACGTGTCTTCCCAGATTAAAACATTCGTCATCTCGGATCATCTGTCATTTATTAGCGTAACAGCCGACTACTCGACATATTCAAAGCACGCCACTGACCTCGTTTCTGGGGCCGTTTTTATCAATCACTTCCTGCTACCCGTGTCTAGTCACTGGTGCATACACTATTACTACCCAGTCTTTGATCCATCTGGTTGCAAGGGTATCTTCGACTAAAATTTTAAAATTGTCTAGAATGACCAGCTCCACAGTGCCACACTCTACTGAGCTATGTCAGTACAGTTGTTTGCCGTACATTTTTCAGCTGTTGATCTGTAAGATCTTCATTACACTTAGTTTCTGTATTCTTAGGACTTAGTGTTGACTAGCGTCTGAAAACTTCGGCAACAATATGCCTGTAGAATAAATGGAGTGCAGGTGTGTGCGTCGGAGTAGTGTGGAAAGCAGAGCGTCTAGACGACGACGACGAGCGAGGTCATAATTTTGTGTTATACTCTCTTATCGCGAATAATGCTTTAACAAAACCACAAAATAATGTATCCGAATCTTGAACATTAATAATTAATAACTTAAATTGTTAACTTGACTTACATAATACTAATAATAACTTGACTTACTTAATTGATAACTTAACTTACAAGTATTTTTCGTTTGCAATTTATCAATTAGTCATCAATTTTTACATAATAGTATCAGTAAAACAATAACTGGTAAAACATTCTGCATATTGTATTGTCTATCAATACTACTGTAAAATAACAGAGCTGAATGCGCCATATGTATTGCTTCAGGGCGTAAATATTTGTGCTACAAGTTATAAGACATAAGCGTATAGGTTCAACCCACGTTTTACCACCACACATTTGTAAGAGTAAAGAAAAATTCTAAGTACATTTTTATTTAAACATTTTGAGCTGAGTTCAAATTAATTAGTGAGTCACTTTAATAAAATTATCATTTATAATAGTGGTTATCAAAACTAAATGAGCGCGTGAAGTTCGTCATATTCCTAGTTAGTATATCAAGAAAATAATTTCAGAACAGATAAACATTTTATTGATAATTGTTCCATTATAATTCAATAATAATTTAATTAAAATTCGTATATATTTCAAAATTTTAATTATTAATAAACATTTAATAAATTGACATGTCATAAAGTATTTCATTGAAATTAATAAAATATTAAGGGCTGGAAAACAGTATCGCAGTTATGTTACCAGATTGTTTTTATTAATGACACATCTCCAATCTCAACCAATAAAATCCTGTAAAACATCAAGAAATGCTAAAGCTAAGCGCTAACACTCATCGCTAACGCTCATCATAAACGCTCACCGCTAACACTTTCCGCTTACGCTTACCGCTCCCGCTTCTTGCTATAATTTGGGCCCATCTCAGCATGCGCTCGAACTAACAATAGTATACAGAACAATTTGCACGTTACAATAAACAATCCAGCTTTTTGTTGGAAACTGTAACACCATATGCATTTTTGTTTCACTAATTCTAGCTGCAGGGCGAAAGGCACGGGGCCTTTCGTCTTGCATTTTAAATGTGATTATTCTTTTGTCCAATATGTTGTTCATGAAAACAAGTTGTTATTTAATTTTGGAAGAAGTTTAACTTACTTATTTTCTTTTTACTGAAAGGATAACGCTTTCTTTCACTATGCGAAGGAATTAAAAAGAAGCTGTTACTGGTAAACGACTTCCAAAGTAGTCACCAGTTCCTAGATATAGGTAGTAAATATTGAAGTACATCATTTACTTGTGTCCTAGCAATAACTGAAAATCACCGTCCGTAAATTGTTTTAGTTTTTACTTTGATTTCGAGTCGTATTGAAGACCGTCCTTTGTAATGACACCTATATTAAACACACCCTCAACGTCTACCTCCTAAACATGCCTTAGTCGCATGTTAAGTTAAAATATAAGTTACCACAAACTTTGATTTAAGCACGTCTAATCATTTTAGTCGTTTTTCTTTAGACACTGTCTAGCTAAACAGGCGTCTAAATATTGTTTTTGATGTAAAGCGGCGAGTTTTTTTAAGATCTTTATTTTGAATACTTAGGTGTTGTATGAATTAAATAGGTATTATATTGAGGTATTTCAATAAAGAGTTGATTGTAATCTATTTATTGTGATTGTTAGGCCGTCCTATTATTTATCAGGCTTTTATTTGCATTATTTGAACATGTGTTCATTTTATTTTTTCATGAAAGTAATTAACGTTATTTTTGCAAATGCATGTGTATTTATGTATGTTTATTTATTTTAGTAATTTATTAGGTATAGTGTTTATTGTTATATTGAATGTATTGTTTTACTCATTTATATGTTTACTGTATTATATTATTTTGCATTGAAAACATGTAACAATTAAAATAACATTTTATTATATTTTATGAGGTAAGTATTAATTGTTTTGCTACCTACCTGTTTCTTGTTGTCTTGCCTGAAATGTGTGTCTGAATGTCATTAGCAATCAGCATAGTGCTTAGGTAGCCTTCGCAACAACACGTTTTATTAATTTTTAGGGTTCCGCACATGCGGAACATACATATTTTCTTTTTGCGGTACATACCGCAAAAAGAAAAAGGAACCCTGGGATCACTAGCGAGTGTGGCCGAGCGGGAACTTGTGCGACTTTCAATATGACGCACCATAGTTAGAATCTCGACTGGGCCCGCACCAATGACTTATATCAAGTTATGTGCCGAGCATAATAAAAGGGAAAAATCCGATAAATCGAAAATTTATAGGTACATATATATCACAAAAAAATGGTGAATATAGCCAATTACCTAACGATTTCCGTGATGGACAAACTACTTACTACCTACAAGTACGAAAGTCTCAGATTCGCGAGGCCAACTCGAACTTGGGTGGTTTTTATTATATTTTATTCTTCATTACAATTGCTTTAACCACTAGATATTTCATCTTTTCTAAAGTACGCCCCTATAAACTCGGACAGATTTTCAATTTGAGGTGGTAGCTAATCAGGCAATCACTAGGAACTGCCTTACCACCAAGCTATGATTGAACCATGATATTTTCTGACACCGCAAACTCAGGCTCATTGTAGGAATCGAACCTTCAACGGATCAGCGAGCGATCTCATTACCAACGAGCCACCACCGCTTGCTGATAGAAAAATAGAAGAATACTACTGTAGGAGTAGTGCTTCAATCACCTGACAGAGCTCAGTAAATAATCTAGAAAAAAAAACAACGCACAAAGCTCATTCACTCACCATCAATAGCCATAAAATGACGACTCCGACACTCAAAGGACCAACGCCATAAAAATGATAAAAATTCCTCGTTTCCCGAGGTATCCTCGATCTGACCTCGAAGGAGGCCGCGGATTTAGTTTATAAATAACGCACAAATGAGGCTCGTTGGTCGCGCCGGCTAATCCTGATTTACTGAAGTACCTGGTGCTTGGGGCGAGCGATGAGCCCGGCTAGGGACTTGGTAGGGACTGGGGTGTAATGGAAACTGGGAAAATTGCTCTACTTCTGTTTTTCTTTATTTTTTAAGTGCCGACCTTTCAATAGCAGCGTTAACGAACTGATTCATTTTTTATGTTCTTGGTAACGAGACGAGCTGGTCGTTTGCCTGATGGTAAGCATAACGCCGGCCCATAACAATTGCAGTGCCACTCAGAACTTTGAAACACAAAGGCTGCGCGGCACTGCAGTGCGCTCGTTACCCTGAGACATTAGGTATTTAGTCTCATAAGTAAAGTAATTTCACTGGCTGGATTGATATTGAATCGATAAATTTAACTGATCCATTATCTTCTTACTGTTTTTTTCGGGTCTTTCATTTCGAAATTAATGGACCGTTAGCTAACTAATGTTTATTTCTTTAGAGTGGCAACAATGTATTTACCTCTTTCTTTACCACAGACGTATGGCGATGATGATTCAAGGAATTATCTAACCTGACATTATCTGACTTTTGAAAGACCGGAGGTTTCGAGATAAAGAGAAAATAATATAGTCACTGCCATGAGAATAGCGTTGAACGTAATGATAAGAATATACAAAAACATTCACCATTTTTCCTTGTGTTTTTTTCAGCTAAGAATAGTACCAACCTATCTCTTCCCGCGGGTGTCATAAGAGCATGCGAAGCTAACATCCAGAGAATGCACAGCAGCATTCTCCTCCAGCAAAATCATAATCTTCTGCGATCACCAAGACGCCGAGCATGGTATCTTATAGCAAAATCCCCTTTAGGCGAAGCCGATGATCACCAGTGGACATTTTCAGGCTGATTACCTATGTCCATAATTTTTATTGCCTTACTAGCAATATCTGCAAAGCTGCCCTAAAAGCTGCCCTAGCCTGTATCACTCGGGATAATGTAAGGATTCTAATGACATCCCATATATCCAAATCTGTTCAAGCATTTACAAATTATGGTGAAATAAAAAACACAATACTCACATACGAACCCTAAACATACATACACTCCTTTTTTTGTACAGTCGTGTATAATACAATTACACTTTTTTGCCCAAACACATCTACATACATCTGGAGCAGCTTCAGAAGTCTCATCAAATATCACTTGAAAGACTAACGAAAGTGATCTTATTCAATGCAAACTTATTCAGGGAATTCAGAGAGTTGAAAACCAAGAGAATGCGATGCATGTTTTTTTATGTTATTTGATAACGAGACGAGCTGGTCGTTTGCCTGATGGTAAGCATAACGCCGGCCCATAACAATTGCAGTGCCACCCAGAACTTTGAAACTCAAAGGCCTGCCCGGCACTGCAGTGCACTCGTTACCCTGAGACATTAGGTATTACGTCTCATAAGCCCAGTAATTTCACTGGATACTCTGCTCATCAAACCGGAACACAGTAATGCTTGCACATTACTGCTTGGCGGCAGACTTCACGAGCATTCATGTTGTAAATTATCTGTGAAAGGATCTGCCACCCATCACCTAGCTTTATGCACAAGACCTTACTTTCACCAGATTATAGGCCATGATATGGAATTAAGTTTCAATTTCTAAAGGCTCACGCACATTAACACTGGGCCGCCACAGCTCGCCAGTTCATGATGTCAAAGGCGCGTTGACTGAACCGCTCAGCTGATATATGTGACAACCATAGCAATTAATGCCTAGGCTATAAATAATATTGACATTGAAGTAAATATTTTATAGGGTTTACGCTTTAAACGTCGCTTCAGTGAAATACTGAGTTGGTACAAAGCGAATTAGATTTACAGTATGAAAATAATGGTAAGTAAGCGAGGTAAAGTCAACGTGTAGAGTGTATGTGGCCATGTGGGCAAATCAATGCATACCAAATAAATTAATTAGAATATAAATCAACCATTGAAGTAAAGGCATTTATTGTAATATTCAGCAGTGGACTTCTTCCTGCTGCTGGTGGTGATAATGATGATAATGATTGAGTCCTCATCTTATCAATTTAAATGTCACCATCACTAAATATACTATTGGGTAAAGAGACAAGCTGGTCGTTTGCCTGACGGGAAGCCCATAAAAATTGCAGTGCCACTCAGTTTGAAACGCAAAGGCCTGCGCGGCACTGTAATCTGTGCGGCAAAGCCAAAACAGTATCATCCGACATGCTTTACAACTAAAACATAACTTAAACTTAACTTAACCTCTTCCAAGGTACTTAATACATTCCAATGCAGGCCAACAAATTGGATACATCCTGAAATTATTATTGATCGTCCATTGTACAGAGCGATAACTCAGGATCTGTCGCGCTGTTTGCGCCAGAACGCAAAGGCGTGAAGGTGTGACGTATTCAAGACGATTACGATTGTAATGTATGATTTGTTATGTTTTATTTTGTGTGATTCTGTATTGAAATTCAATTGGTTTGTTATAGGTACCGTATATACTTTCATATGCATTTATTAAAAAGCTGTTATTTTGATATTACAAACAGACACTTCATATTTATTTATCTGTATGGATGGATAAGGGGACGTACAAAGTGCACATTCATTTTGAATTTTAAACACTGACTTCTCCCTGAAGTGTTGTAAGGCTAATTCAAAATCACTTTACGGACATAAACCCATTCTGGCACAAGGAAACCCACAGAAATTATACATTTGAAGCCACTTCAATTAATGTAGTCTTGACCGGTCCCGTTTTCTCATGACCACAGCAATATTTCTTTATTAATTATACATTCATGTACAATGTAAACATGAAGTATTGTTGCACACGCACTCTATCTATTCACTATTTTTGTCTATGGTATCTCGAATAAAAATAGTGCCCACCGTGCAAACTACATTATAATACATCTAATTATGTTTTATGGAAATTTTATGCCGGATTTTTTTAAAGGGTGTATAATTTTAGTGCAAGTCAGTGTACGTCTATGGGAATTTGAATAGAATTTATGTTTTACAGTGATGGAATTAGTGGTGGGATTATGATTTGGTTTCATTGTTTAGGTGTCATAAATAGTGACATTAAAGTAGCTTAAAATAGGTAATGAGTCAGCGGTTTTAATCCTATTTTTATGATCTTGCGAATGGTCAACACCTAAAATATTTTTATTGTGTCCCATCTTTTTATTTCGTTTTCATTGTTAGAGTAGTTAAAACTCATCGTAAAACGGGGCTTAGTAAATAGAAAATGAAGAATATGAAACGTTTAATTAAAAATATACAGGCCATACAAAGTCGACCCACAAGCTTATTTTTAGAAAACAAAAAAGATTTTTCACTATGTTACGGTCTCGTAACAATATCCAAATTATGTCCAAGTCTGTCTAAACTTGGACATAATTTGGATATTGTTTAATCTGTTTGCATGGTGTGTTTGTGTTATTATTAATCTAAGAACCTACCAACGAGTATTTGAAATTACCATGCCCAATAAGTACCGATACCTAGATATTTGATGGAATCAGGCGTTACTGATACAGTAGTGTTACAGGCGTCAGTAATTGGGACTAACCAGTAAGAGTATATGGCAAAGCCATCAGTAAGAGTTTATGGCAAAGCCATCAGTAAGAGTATATGGCAAAGCCATCAGTAAGTAAATGCAGTACCTATAGATCGAATTTAGCCCATTAGACATTCTTTATCGCGGAATTGAAACTATAAATTACTCACTTTATATAATCTTATTTAGCGATACCTATTTGATATAACCGTGTCTAGCATTGTTATATCTCAAACTTGCACAAGCTAAACCTACCATCACATGTTTTGACAAATACTAGTAAAGTAATCGTGTGAATTGCACACGGCAACATTCTCTCAGGGTTTGGGCGGGCGTCCCAGCATGATCGGCCCGCCCTGCCGTCTCAAGGCGCCCTGGAGAGGTAGGAGTGACCGAACATTGCTGTTGTATGGGAATTCGGTGGAGTGAGAAAATAATGGTAACCTTCTTATATAACAGTAAAATATTTATTATAGTACCTACCTATTAGTTATATTGAGAAAGTGGTATAGATTCAACAGATTTTTAGAAGTAACTGTTTCTAAAATATATAACTGCCCATGTAGTTATGTTTATTATTGGTTTGTTTGTTCATAGTTTAAACCAAAGTACTTTCTTGTCTTGAGAAATTAACCACAGTAACAGATCTTAAAGACCAATGGTCGGACTGATCGCTAAAAGCGACATCTTCCAGGAAATATTCTGGGCCAAAATAAAAAAGACCCCACGACTCATTGCTTGCTGAATTAATAGTTATTGTTTTAATAGTAAAGTTAGTATTTTGAAATGGTTAACTAAATTTAGGGGCTAATATCGATCGTTCCTATACCTGATATGATAAAAGCGTCTTGTCTAGACAACCAGAAGATGCGATTTTGAATCTCGTTGACAGCAAAAATTTTGAGAAAATGAAATTGTACGTGTATAAGTATACGTTGTTTTTTTTTATTTATTATATCTTGTTTTTTTTCTCCACTTCTAGCGGTGTCAAAATACGATCTGAATCTGAAAATGAAATTTACCTATTTTATCAAAATAATTAGCTGTTACTACTCAAAAGGGTTAACTGTCAGTTTTGCGTTAAGCTGTGAGGTAAGGACATAATTCATAACCATTAACATAAAGCTGTACATATTATATTTAACATTTAAATTTCTCCCATGCGTTACATAATTCATCACTTGAACCGATAAATTAAATTCTAATACATCTAATAATGTACAACAAAGTTGCTCTTAACTCACCAGCGGGGTGTCTCCAGCCCCTAACACCACTACCCTTAGCAAGTTTAACAGTAGCTTCTCTGGGCGTATCTTCATGCTGCGAAGATTGGAGGAGACAAGCTCAAAGTATTTTAAGCTAAGTATTTTACAATGAGGTAGTGCATGAGAAAAATGGGCGTAATCAAGAATTTAAAATATGGTGTGATTTTTAATGAATCTAAAATTATGGGTCTTCAGTGCACCTTTGTGGGAAAGTCACAATAATTTGGTTGAAAAAATTAAATTGCTTGACGTTCCTTATGTTTGGAGTAATTTCACAGGGT
This sequence comes from Crocallis elinguaria, assembly GCA_907269065.1. Lineage (NCBI taxonomy): Eukaryota > Metazoa > Arthropoda > Insecta > Lepidoptera > Geometridae > Crocallis > Crocallis elinguaria. The sequence goes on from OU026069.1 coordinate 16,478,289, forward strand.
TTAATTTTTATAACCAAAAAGCATTCTCCAATATAACAGTTCTTTTTTATATCAAGTTTAAGGTAAAAAATGACTTTTTATTCATAATTTCTTCCTAGCCATGTTACAACTAGTAACAAAATTATAAAAAATGTAGGTGACAAAGAATTTTAAGAATTAAACATTTGAGTAGGTACATATGAGCATGAATAAAATATATCCGGAACAATTCAAATACCTGCAAATGGTACAAAAGGATCCAAATTGATCATAGGCTTACTCCTGCTCAGAAGGGATACGAGGTTCAGGTGTCACTATGCCTAAAAAAGTGTCATTCAGAAAAACACAGAATCCGTCAACGTATCAAATCTCTTTGTAGATGAAAAAAAGAGAATAAAGAAAGAAAAAAGTTACTAAAGATTGCACACGCAAGAATCCAATATGGATTGACAAAAGAGGTTGTTATTTTAGGTTTGAGAGTTGCTGTGGGATTGAATTGAACACTCAGTGAGACTGCTACACCTCTAATAGAATTTTGATTGATTTTCCGAATGGAATCTGTAAGACCGTCGTGAGATAAATCAGTTCATGCAAAACGCATTATCATCGTCAGGTTGGCCAAACAATTCGAGTTTGTCATTATGTTTTGCAAATAGGTCCCCTTTATTATTTCAACATGCAAATACTGGTTGTGAAGAAGGCTGGCTAATTAAATATACTATTACGTGTTATTTAAATAATTTCATCTTTTTCGTAACCAAATAAGGTTTTAGATATCTAGTTACGGAATACTTCTACAAAAATTGAAGTTTTACTGCCCACATCAACTACATCAACTTATTGTTATCACTTATTGTTATTTCAGTTTATTAAGTGGCTCAAGAGAGTCTATGGTGCAAGCAAGCTATGACTAAGTCAGATATCTATTATAGTACTGAGGTTATAGATCGACGAATTCAATTCCTGTAGTGTGTAAGTCGTGTAACCAATATTTGCGCAATGGAAAAAAAAACGTAATGCAACCAATACGAAGTACTGCGTGTAGATATAGGAAATCCTAGTTAGTTGTCAGTATAAACTATAAACATGTGATCATTGGGCGTATTTATTTAATTAATGCGTCCTGTAACTTATATGATGAATTAGGTATATCAAAAGTTATATCAAAATTCTTAACTTGTAACAATCGGTTTCATTCTCGTAGTACCAATCGGCCTCACACGCGATCCAACATGGCGTGCCGGCGACAGGCCGCATTGTTCAAACACAGAAACGACACAATCTTTCCTTTTCTTTTATTCTTTCCTTTATCTCTCATTCTTTACTTTTATCTTTCATTCTATGTCGTGAACAATGGCGGCGCGCTGTGCCCGTGGCATTTTAGTTAACCACGTTTTTAGACTTTGTTTTTGGCGTTGATACTTTTGTAATGCGTTTTTCTGTATTTGGTTTTTTGCGTCCGACAGTATGGTGGGTTTGTTTAATTTTTACCGTCGAGCTTGTCCCGAAACTTTACAAGCTGTGACAACTACCGATTCCCACCCGTTTAAACTCAGTACGATTGTTAAATTTCAAGGACGCGAGGGAGGACGGTTACAATACTGTATTGTCTCATATGCGGTATAACAAGATCCATGAGAATCATAACCAAACAAGTTTTTTATTAGTGTTAACGTTTTGTAGTTCCTTTGTATTCTTAGGTCTCAAAAGGGGTCAATTCTTCAACATCTGCGTCTCAAGCTCCAGCGTCTAATCTCGCGATTGTACAACCTCAAGGCCTCGATTTGGCGTTCATTGTCGCACGACAATAGACACAATGGACGCTCGCATATTATCCATTCATATCATAACGTTTATAAATATGTTTCACGGTGGCATTGTGGACGTTGTCTCCGTCTCCCCGAGGATACGACCGAACAAAGAATCCGTCATAATGGCTGAAAGTTTGGCTCTTACAAAGCCCGTTTGCAACCCGTCATTTTCGTACCTATTGGCTATTTTATGACAATAACCCTATTGTTGTCAGTCGAATTGTGCTCCGAGCTCAGAGTATCGTGCCCATCGTAATTCGCAAAACTGGGTTGTTTCAGAACAACCAGATTGCTAACGAACGTCGCCGCGAGCCAAGTTCGTGCCCGCAAAACGAAGATACCTTTGTCCGCAACGCAGATGTCAAAGATTGGAACCACCACATACAGTTAATTGGGTAATAGCACCTGAAACAAAGCCGTCTGCATTACCTCCGATGCACGGAGCCATTCTCTCTTGTAAGCATTGTTTGCGTGTGCGTTCGAGTCAAGCTGTGCGTGATAATATTTAGTTTCTTCACGATCTGGCGAGCCATTGTCGCGTCTGGTCGGTCCGGCCACTTGAGACCAGGTATTCATTGTGCAGACATACGGGAAACTCTAAGGTCTATTTGTTCAAATCTCCTTTTCGGCTTCTGTGCGTTTGTGAATGGCTTCTGTTATACAAACATTACCAATTATGACGATGTTGGTCTGTGTACTCTGAACACCGAGTTTTGTAATGGTTGCTGTACAAAGAGACCTGTCTCGTTGTTCTCCGTTCATTATTTCCGATTTCTTTTGTGAAAATGGACGATTTATTCAGATTATTTTTGACTAGCTTCTGCCCGCGGTTTTCACCCGCGTTTCCACAAGAACCGTGCATTTTTGCGAGAAAAAAGTAGCCTATGTTACTCTCCGGTCCCTAAACTATATCTATGCCAAAATTCACTTTGATCCATTGTTCCGTTGCTGCGTGAAAGAAGGACAAGCCAACAAACACACTTTCGTATTTATAATATTAGTAGGGATAGTAGGGATGTAATAGGTTAGACTTGACACTTAAATTAACAATCATTTTATGCTGTAATATGAACTGTTTAATAAAAAAAACTGTGTAAACTGTGTAAAAAAACTTAGTATTACATACGTAGGAAATTTCAATGCCGTCTCATCTCGACAAAATATTGATATCGAAACTCATGTCGTTATTTTTAAACATCAAATGAAGACAGATGAGATGGAACGGTCTTAAAATAAATATATGCGTAATTTAATGGACATACCTGATTTAGGTATCAAATAAATGTTGATTCCGATATAAGATTGATCATAAAAAATAGATACTTGTTCGTTTGCCACAAACCGTGTGAACCTATTTCCAACACCAACACCCCTAGTATGAAGCTAATATCATTCAGCAAAGGCACTAGTCTGGAAAAATTAACTGATCCTATATCTCGAATCATACGAACTTTCATTATTTTCTATATCCTGTTTTGCTATCCCCAAAATCATTTTTACTTCTTATAACCTTGCAATAAGGATTAATGTTATATGAATCGTTGTTATTATGATTGTAAGTAGTTTCTGGTGTTATATTATTTATCTATTGTGTGGCACCCTTTGCTTTTATAGAATTAGCCTCTCTTGTCTTACGCGATGGTGGTTAGATAACGGTGTTATTCAATGGGATTTTAATTTTATTTTCGGTAGCGTTACTTTGATTTATTTGGGATAAAACCTTTAGATAGACGATTACAGAAGCTTCAAACATTTTTATAAGAAAATTCTTATCTGACGATGTAAACTACTTGAGAGGGACCATCTTTTTACTAGGTGGTAACACTAACTCTTCGGCGAGTAAGTCTGTCTGGATTGGTACCACCGCTTTGCTCGTGAAGTCGGCCGCCAAGCAGTAATGTGCAAGCATTACTGTGTTACAGTTTGATGAGAGGGTAGCCAGTGAAATTACCTGGTTTATGAGTCTTAATATTTAATGTCTCAGGGTAACGAGCCCATTTCAGTGCTGAGTAGATTTTTGTTTGAAATTCTAAGTGGCACTGCAAATATTATGGGCCAGCGTTATGCTTACCGCATCAGGCAAAAGAACGGATCGTCTGGTTACCAATAAAAATAAACCTGTCTTCTTATGGAGGCCAAGGTCAATATAGGCATTAAAAAGTTCGCATTATTTACTAGAGTTCCTATATAACAAAGGCTTTATGAAGAAGAAGAGAGAAGGAAATGCCATGTTTAAAAATAAAATTTATCAAAGACCAAATAGACACTACACTTAGATGTCTGCCAATAAAACTATGTGTTAGATTTTAAGTATTGCTTTGTACTTAGTACCTTTGCTTGAGTTATATAGGTATAACTTGCTAGAATTTTTGCTACAAGATAATTATAAGATTTAGGTACTATGATATTAATAGATATACTTAAGATGTGACGTGTAAGATTTTATAACTATGGCAGCCAGCTTTATGCTTAAACGAGCAGCTTAACGGCCCACACTTTATTTTTATTTTCTAAATAAACTTCAGTCACCTCATTATTCTCAGTTCCAAACTGAGACTCGACATCATTACGACTGTTTCAAGTGCTATTACATCAACAATACTGAACATTAATTGTTCAATTATTTCTAACTATTGTACTAAACGGTAGTTACATTTGTGGACCGTTCGAGTGGCACGTGGTAACACAAAGAACGACTTCTTAGGCCACTCATTATGCCTTAATGGTCTTACCTTTGTATGAAAAAAATTGACTTCTTCAGTGGCTCACAAATTTAAGTTTACTCATCTTGTGCTTAATTTTGAACCTTCAGAAGATGGAGTAGGGTTTATAGTGATGGGAAGGTTAAAGTTGTGCTGACTGTGATGAGATGTTATTTAAATTCAACGTTTGGAGTGTCAGATAAATTGTCGACCTCGAAATTAGTTGTTCGGATTCACAGCTAGTAATTACTGTGTGATGTTTGTTTGGTATTTTAATTTGAAAACGGTTTTCCCTCCGTATCTTTTGGATGGATGACTTCGTGTTTTCTGAGTTGGAGTGGGCTCCTATTTGGAATACAATGTAATAGTTTTTGTTTCTCTGCTAGATGTTTTGTTACATTTGCTAATGGTGGTAGAAAGCTGAGCCTACCATTAGAGTTTGATGAGTACTATTCGGTTTGTCATTGTAGAAAGTGCTTAGATAAATTTTATTTTAATTTAATTTTAATTTAATTAAAAAGTATCTACGTGGTTATAACTAGAATACCATGTACCAAACGCCTTGAATTATAGAGAATTAATTAAACTTGCACGCTTGAATAAGTTTTACTCGTGCAAATGATAATCTTATTTCACTACTTCTGCTCTTTATACCTAGTTATGCATCGCCCTGCATAGCCAACAATTTTCTCATTCTTTTATACCTACATGCGCCTTCCCACGCTTAAAATATATAAGATATTCTATAAATGTTATTATACTAGGATGATATAAACAGTTACTAGTCGAATCTAACGGCGACGCTGTGTCTGTTCCGAAAGAAACCAGTTCTCATACTTCTGGTCCATGGTTCTTCCAGGGCGGTTGTCTATTGATTTTTTTTCATTGGAAGCCGCTTTCGGCCATTGATGTGTTTAGATTTCTAAATGATATGTGAGTAAATTCGATTCCAAGATAGAGAATATGTCTAAATTCGTTTTAGGAGTTAATTTGCGTTTCATTTTTTCCGTTTTACTAAAGATTATGGTACTTTGATAAAATATTTCGTTGAAGGAGAATGGGCTACTGTTTTCAGCAGAAGTAGTCATTCGTTCAACAGTTCACTATAGTATAAGTTTCTTTTTACACTCGATAAGTTAGCGTTTGAACACTATCTCACTTGATCGTAAGTGACGATGTGATCGAAAGTGGTGAACACTGCAAAGTTCATCACCTTCGATAAAGATCATCATTTAAGATCAGGATAAACGTTAAACAACTAGCTATCAAGTTCAGCAGCTGGAACTCTTCTATAGGTTCCTGGTGATAGATAACCAAATTAAAAGTGGTTGCTACCCAGACTTTGGTTGCATCACTCACCGTGAGTTCCTAAAAGTTGTTTATTATAAAGATTCGAGTTCAAAACCTAGGGTCGTACCGATCGACAATGCTATCGTGTTTAAATTAAATCATGAAAAGGAGTATAAGAAATACTTTGAGTTGATTGTAGTTTTCAAAACATTTAGTTACATAAAAATCTGGCCCTATCACATTGGACAAACGCTCTGTCATACAAAATTCAATAAAGAAATCAGTGAAGAAACTGTTACATTGTCAAAAGTGCGTTCGGAAGCTCGTCTTTCCAAAACTGCTGTATCATTTTAATCAGGTTTCAGAACGTTATTTATCATCCTGCACTAAAGGAATCATTTTTTTAATAAACACAAAGAATGCGTCAGAAAGAATGCGTTACGAAAATATGTAAAGGATTTTGGGATGCGCTCTTTTAACAGGTGTACTGGCCTTATTGGTGTTACCGCCGGTATACACCACCCCGAAAATATATTACATAACCACCAATTCACGCCTTTCAATTTTAGAACTTACGTCTGTTGATACTCAATCGATTTTACCGTAACAGTTAAGGTGATTTATTATATAAAAGTTAGTTAAAATATGTCCAAAGCGAGGCTTGCTCAATGAACTTTTTTAGTGTCTACTTAATGCTATTTTGTTTTTATTTGTTGGCTACAAGTGTTTTTCTATGATGCCGCGTCACATTCCAAATGATTAATGCACTAACATTATAATAAGTGGATACTTATTAATTTTGGTAATTGTAATAGTAGGTGTTATAACAATATAAACATACTAGCAGTAACCATAACTTGCCAACTTTCAACAGAGAATAGACTGAAGTACATCGTAACGGTGTCAGCAATTTTTTTCCGAATTTTTAGTTTTCCGAATTCGTTTTCATCCTCATTCTATTTTTTTAAATTCAAACATTCATGTTTATAATGGATTTACCAAAAACATATGAAGCGTTTTGTCAACATATACGAGATGGACTGCGAAGAATTTTCATGATATCCAAACAATGTCAATGAAGCTTATGTCAATTGCTTTTTTTTTTGGTAATTTGTATGATAGGCAGCTTGGTTACAAAGTGGTGATGAGTGCAGCTGGGAAATGTTGACCAAACGAATTGCATTAGGTACATTCAAATCACTGTCGCTCATTAAAATTTTGTGCTAAGTATTCTACAAATTTTCCCAATCTCAAATCGGTCAGCTTCACAGAAGAGCGTAATCTTAAACGAAGTTGGTCAGCCCCTTTACAGATAGTGAAAACATGACAAATATGATTATTTAAAAAAATATAAACCAAATTAATTTTAGAACAATTGCTAACAGTCCTTACCCAACAGATAAAGCTTAACAATAATCAAAAAATTACGGCACTTCAGATTACCTCTGTAACAAAAAATAGGAAGTAACCTTTTACTATTTTACCGACAAAAGAAGCCGATCATATCTCAAAACGGATATACCATATCATATCCTGAAACTATTATATTACTCAATAACCTTTTCCCCACTTATTTTCATGCGCATGAGTTGTTTTGTGTAAAGAAGTAGATCAAAGTCGGCTCTAAGAAAAAAAACCAAAAATATGATTTTATAAAATTACCTCATTTGCCCAAAAAATCTTCAATTGCCCAATAATAAAGTGAGAATAAAATTACATTCTGCGCTATTATAATAAGGTACAAATTTGAATAAAGGTTCAGATTTGTTATTAGTTCTAAATCATTAAGCATGGTTCACATGCGCAACTAAAAGCGGCCCGTTTAATACCGCCCCATTTAACCGAATCGAATCGTGAGTTTGCACAACAATCGATCTTTACTCGAATCGACAGTTTTTTTTTTAATTTTTAACGCGCACTTTTATGGCATTGTTCGGGAGATAATGCTACATGTTATGAGCTTTATGTTCGTTGTTTGCTCGCGTGGAAATTTGATTAGTTTTGTTGTGCAGATGCTCCCTAATATGGCAGTTTACGCGATTTCTATAAATCATAGAAACGCATTGTTATCTTTTGATAAAACCATACTTACAAACACAAAACGAAAATGGACTCACTGTCAGTTTGAGAAATATTTTTTTTCTTAATTTATTTCATTTTGACTAAGAATTGCTTTGCAATGTCCATATCCTTAGATACTGGATTTTAGTAATAATTATTTCCTCTAAATTCAATTATAGCAACATTGGAGACATTATAAGGAGACGTTATTCTCGCGTATATAAGTTATAGCATCTCGCGTATAATAAGATTGGAATGTCACTAAACCACATGACAGTACTTTTAATCAATTGCAGAACAAAGGAAAATCGTTATGTGAATCAATGTACTCAGTCCACTATAAAGACTATCACATGAAACAATTTTAATCTTCAGCATCTATCATCGGCGACAAAAATCAGCTACCACAACAAAACGAGAGGAATCATTTATCTCACCTCGCTGTACGGCAAACAACAAAGATTTCGAAACGTTTTTTAAAAGGCAAAAATATTCATATGAATTCGGTCCGATTACCGGATACGGGGCGACATGATAAAAACCCTTTTCGAGTGTTAATACCGTGACAAATGTCGAATTTATGCGATTGTGGTGGCTGGAGACTTCCCGCTGCGAGTGCGCACCTCGCCTTAAGGACGGGTTATACTGAACCTGCTGGATGATTACGAATGAATGAAAGTGTGCGGCGAATTGTGTAATGTGCGTCACTTTCTAGGACATTTTACGAAATGACCAGGTAGTTGCTGACAACTGTAGTATACAGTATACTAGCGATACTAAAGAAGATAGTATAGTTTACATTTATACAGTACACTATAAGTGCTTGGAGCGTGGGCTCGTTCCTGCGTTTAAACCGTTTATCGGCCCTTTCTGCGTATGATTTAGTATACCCTACTAGAAACTAGTTTTTGCATAAGGCCAAATGTATCCGTAATGTATTGTATACCATATTATCTTCTTATTTATTCTGTATATTTTCTGCAAGAAATACTAATTTGTGTGTTGCTCTTTTTGTGAAACTGCTTTGGGAATTACAACGTGAAAGAATCCAAATGGATTAACAGACTTTTCAAAATGTTTTAAAGTGTATATAATATATATATTTGATCTAGAACATAAATTACACAGGGGGAAAGCTTCTCGTGGCTTAAACAGCATTATCTACACTTACAACAGCTGTTGATCACTATTTTTTGGTAGGTCCATGAATAGACTTTTTTTATTTTCTTAATTAATCATTATATACATTCTCTGTGAACGAACCTTCAGCGAAATGCATGAAGCAGCGTGATAACCACACTAACAAACCACGTGTATGTTTCTTAGAGAATTCGAGATGACCGCGTCTTAAAATATGCATAAAACCCGTATGTCCTAACCTTTACAGGATACCATATTAAATACATATATCTGACATGTCTTCCCGTAATGATTCGGTTAGTTTTATTGTGCTCGGGACGGGACGCGTTAGGTCCGCGGGACCTTTGGGATATCTGATATGATGTCATGCTGAACAGTAGCCACAAGAGGACCAGATAAGAACTCATCTTTATATTTAAGTTGTTTTAATGACTACTGAAGGCTTTGTTGCACATTTGTTTTTACTAAACTTACGATCCAGTTTCATTCTACAGGTTCAGCATGCGATTACATCGCCACATAAATTCAGTTAAAATAGCGGTCAGTGATGACCAGTAAAGAACAAACAGTGTCCCAAAAATACTGGCAACATTTACTGTCAAGTTGTTGAGTCGAAATGTAATATTTTCTTTTCATTTTTAACCATATACATAGTTTTTATTATAATAACAGAAAAAGTAAACAACATAAACTAAAATAACTAAATAAAATACACACTAATTTATTTTTAATTAATTTTTAACCGACTTCCAAAAAGGAGAAAGTTATCAATTCGGTGGGTATTTTTTTTAATGTTTGTTACTTCAGAACTCTTTTATTTATGAACCTATTTGGAAAATTCTTATTTTATTTGAAAGGATATACTTTCAGATTGATCCCATAGAAATTTCATCAAAATCGGTTCAGTAGTTTGTCACTGAAGTCGGTTCGTCGCTGTTTTATAGATACATGGTTTCAGAGCAAAACTTCTTCCTTACAATTTACTATCAAGCTCCGCAATGAAAAATCAACAAGCTTTCTTTGAAAAATTACGGGTTTGATTCCTGAAGCGTGTGTGAGATTTTTCTAAAACCTCGTGTGCCAATATGTATTACAAAATATCTTAATAATCTCTACTACTCGATGTCTTTACTTCATTTGATGAGTTATTTAAATTAATTTAAAAACTAACAACCTCAAATGATTAATAGGTTTATTTAGAATAAAATAACAAAAGTAGGTAACATACAATACCATAAGTGGGTACGCATATTGTTCAGAACATTGCATTCGCCAAAAGGATATGAATATAATATCAATGAATTAATTATAGAATTCAAATCAAAACTTCGATAGCTCAGCGGGACATTAATCATTTGTGACTAAAACAAAATAACATAGGATTCACGTTGACACAAAAATATTTTAGTTATGAGAATACTAAAAGTACCGCGCGACTTCACTTGCAGTGGTTTTTTAAACGTGATATTATTATATTAACTTTTAATAATATATACATTATACATACAAATAAAATTGAAGTGTCTGTTTGTAATATCAAAATAACAGCTTTTTACCAAATGCATATGAAAGTATACTTTACCTATAACAAAACAACCATTTTTAAAATTTTTGTCTGTCTGTCTGCCTGTTTGTTCCAGGTAATCTCCGAAACGGCTGGACCGATTTTGACGGGACTTTCACTGGCAGATAGCTGATGTTATAAGGAGTAACTTAGGCTTGAGTAACTTGAGCTGCTTCAAGGCGCGAGTGAATACGTATCTTCTAGGCAAGCGTGCTTCATCGTCGACCGCATCGTCACGTACCAGCAGGTGAGATAGCGGCCAAACGAAAGCCTATAATGAATATTAAAAAAATGCTTAAAAAAGCTACGAACCGACTTCAGTGACAAACTACTGAACCGATTTTGATGAAATGTCTATGGGACCAATATGAAAGTATATCCTTTCAAATAAAAAAAGAATTTTGCAAATCGGTTTATAAATGACCGAGATCTGAGGTAACAAACATAAAAAAAAAACAAAATACCCGACGAATTGATAACCTCCTCCTTTTTTGGAAGTTGGTTAAAAAGGAATCGAATGTCAAGAGTAATCCCGCTGTCCCGATGTTCAAATATTACCCTTTCATGAGTAAAATATACGGGCAGTTTTAGTGCGGTTACAGTAACAAACAAACAAGTAACACAACTTTTACAATAATGGTCAAATTAAGTATATGGAATAGGTAATTCAACTTAATCTTAAATCTTAATGTCGAAAACTTAAGTGTTTTTAACTGCAAAATAAATTATAGATTTAATCCGGTGGCTGTATTTTTCTTAATTTAATTTGGACCCGACCTTGTGCTGTGATTAATAGCGCATAGAAGGCTCCGGCGACATTTTTGAAATATTTCCATTGGGCCTCAAGTTCGCGGTCAGAAGGTTCAATTTATTGTTACATTAATTATGTCAAAGCAGGTGTACCTATCTGCGTTTTACGGTTATTAGGCCGTTTTAATTCTGAGTGCATTTATGTCGTAAGTTTGTTTACAAATGACTATTTTACAAACACATGTTTTATGTTTGAAACAAGTTTGAGGAATGTTTTGAAATTAGGAACAACTAGCGCACTGACTAACTGTTTTTTTTATTCTATTTTATTACGAGATGAGCCGGTCGTTTGCCTGATGGTAAGCCAAAATGGGTTTAACACGGAGATACGTAGTAACAAACATTCACTCAAACTTTCGCATTTATAATTTTAGTAGGTAGTACTCCTACATCATATGCTATCCTACTGGATACAGTTTACTCTCTGAAATGGTCATTGCACTCCGAGCAACTGAACGGACCAACTAGTTGTGCAGAATGGAACTCGAAGAAGGCTTTTGTTCCAATCAAATCAACTGTTGGTCAGATACTTATTTAGCTTACCATCAGGCAAACAAACCGTCTCCTTACTCATTACAAAAAATAGGAATAACTTCCCACTTATCACAAATAAGCTTTCATTTAACCTTTATTCCTAATCTGATCACAATCCAATTTCACACCCAAAGTGTATCAAAAATGGCAGTTTGACATTTAAGTCAGCCTCACACTCGCATCGCTCGAGATCGGTCCGGAAGCCGGCAAGGAATGTTAATTGAAAGAGATGGAATCTTGATGAACGATCTCAAGTAGATGTTATCATGTAATAAGACATTGTGTGGTGGCATTGTATCGAGTGTGCTCCTGGCCTTAGAATGGTGCTCAGTTTTTGTGCCGCTAGTTTTATAATACAGATGATAGGGAGATCTTTATTTAGTAATGGAGATTCGGTTAATTACAAAAGGAATAAATAGCCTGTCTTAATTCAAAGGTTCAGTGGCGTCTTGTGGGACTATTGTCTCAGAGTGAGCAGAGTAAAGCTTTGGATAGCTTTAAGGATAGCAGTGTAATTGCCATGGGTGGGCGACAAGCTTAACATCAGGTGGGCAACCTTTTTTTAATATTGGATAACGAAACGAGCGAGTCGTTTGCCTGATGTTAAGTGTAATGCCAGCCTATAACAATTGCAGTACCACTCAGAACTTTGAAACACTATGGCCTGAGTGACACTGCATCACCGCTCATCCAATAAAAAGTTTAAATTAGATCTTCCGTGGTCCGACCAACCGAACTACCGAAGAAAACTTCATCCGTAGTCCGGTCAACTGAACTATATTATATTTTTTCTGTAGTCCGGTTGACCGGACGTCTGAACGGGTCTACGGGCAAGAAGTGTGGTAAAAGCCTACTTAGATCATTGACCTGATAGTGTATAATTACTTTTGTTAAATTAACCACTTGAGTTTTTTAGGTAACAGCAATAAACAATTTACTGTAAAAATTAACAAACTTATCAGTTGGACTGCTTATAGGTAATAATCATTAATGAGTAAAATATTCCACACCAAAAAAATTTGTCAGCAATTATGGACACCTTAGTTAAACTTTGTGACTTGTCGATTCATTTATGACATTCAAATTATTTCTTGTACCATCAAATAATTACAAAACGAACTAAACAATCTCACTCGATCGTCCACTCAAAATCTAACAATGACTACAATAAACGAAGAAAAACCCGTAATTACGATCTAAGTATGATGTTAAGACCTTATGTGCTAATTGGGACAACTGAAGACAACATAAGATACACTACAACTTAAAAACCACCGTTTATTTAACCCACACTGCACCTTATCACGATAAACTTAAGTCTCATAATCCTTCAAAGCATGCGTAGTGTGAACTTGAAATGTATACCATAGAGTAATAAATATACCGTAGGCGGCGATGATCGTTCCAATCCTTAATTAAAAACGTTTATGGCGCTATAAACGTGTCTAAACGATAGCCAGATTTATGGACACTGTCGCTTATTAGAATTGACGTGTAGAGATGACCTATATTGGGGAAGGCGTGTCGCTTTGTTTCACCTGCTTAAAATGCAAAAGAAAATAATCCGCGTATGATAGACAGCTCTCTAAGTATTTAACATAAAATATTGTTAGTATCTGCCAAAGTCAGACGTGTAGAGGTAGACTGCGTAGGTAACTCTGTAATGGCAAGACTATAGCCGCATGCGTCTCTGATTCATCGTGTGATCTGTTATAATCTAATTCCTTGACATGAAAATTAAGTTTACATAATATAAACTGCTTTCAGTACTACAAATTCGAAACAAATCTATGCAACTTTACAAAAAATAAAAAAAAATAATAGGAAAGGAGAAAGCTGCATCTGGTATTAGGCAAAACATAAATTTAGAACATAAATCATAATGGTTACAATTTACATCCCTAATATCTTATATAAGTAGAAAAAGCAATTTATTCCTAAAAACAAAAACAAATTGTCTCTACTCTCGCCTTGAAGACACGACCTGTCACGACCGACCGTTCTACCACATTCCTACATCTTCGCGCCCGGACCCCCAGTAGCTCATCATTAGGAATTGCGGCGAGTTTAATTGGTCTCTATATATCACCGCGCGTCCGTCTGTCCGTCCGTGGCAACACCTGAGCGTTTTATTGAACGGTAGCGGCTATAAACTTGTGAAACACGAGTATTTTGGTTGTAAACACGTTTTATGTACTGACTTGCTTTGGTTCGCGGCGTTGTCTGCATTATGTTCTACAATTAGAAAATGTACCTAATGAAACTTGAACCCACTACCAATGGGCCGTCGTACACCATCTCTTAGAGCGTTGCCTGTAAAGTAAAACAATTAAGGACAGGAACTTTTCAGCATGCATTTTTTAATGGGCCGGCGTTATGCTTACCATCAAGCAAATGATTTCGATATTCAATAGTATAAAAAATATAAAAAGTGTACATATTTTACATATGGAAAATTCAGTCACAAAACAGAGAGAGACCAAAGGGAGAGTCTTCTGAAACAGTCTGATATTTGCTTGATGCGTGAAACATGACCGTTTAGCGCACCCATGCTCTCTCTCTCCCTCTCTCTCTCTCTCTCGCTCCTGTGGGTCGAATGGTTGGTTCAAATCCCGTTTCAATTCCGTATGTTTACTACCTAACATTTAACTTGACATAATATCTGGTTCCCGTCAACAGCGGGGACTTGATCCACCCACTGTTGAACCTGATCCTTAAGCTGTACCTATCCCGCTCACACTTTTCCTTCAAGCTTTCGCTTACTTCTTCACTCCTAAGCATAATTATTTTACTCTAAACAATTTTTTTATACTATTTGATAACGAGATGAGCTGGTCGTTTGCCTGATGGTAAGCGTAACGCCGGCCCATAACAATTGCAGTGCCACCCAGAACTTGGAAATACAAAGGCTTGCGCTTGTTACCCTGAGTCATAAGCCCAGTAATTTCATTGATTCCTTGAAGGTTTCAAGGGTTGTACCCTTGAAATTACTAAATACCTACTTATCTTTAATTAAGAAAAAAGGAAAAATTCTCTAATGTTTGCAAGGTGTGCTTAATTGGTTTAGTACTCAAATTATTTTAATCAACAAGATATATTCAGTAAAAAAAAACAATAAAAGTCTGCAAACAAATTAAATTGGCTTTTCGAATCCTTTCTTGAACAGTTAAATATACATTGTCAGATCAGAGAATGACGGACCTTAAATTCGGTTAAACTTTAGTTCATCAAGTTTGTTAGAAGTGCATACACGAAATATTTTCCAGTCGAGATAAATCCATTTTCGCGCCCTACCAAATTAAGTTCTGTGTTCTAAACTCTTGGGAAAAACCCTGGGGAAAATACGGTTGTATTGGGTATGTATTAACGCAAGAGTTACTTGAAACAACAATTAACATTCTAAATCTAACATCAACCTTTTTATCCTATTTCATTCCAGCGCTTGCTGGCCAAAGTATAATATACAATTTAAATTTATTTTCATTTCAAACATTCCAACACAACAATATGACATCACAAACACTAAATAATATTATCACAACCTTCTACCACTAATCCCTTTGAACGATGCGGACCTCAAATTTACGCGGCCTATAAATTTATATATAAAAATTAATTGTCCATGGACCGACATTCTTGCGTGACGACGTCTTTTGTCCATCCGTTTGTTTGTAACATAATAGGCACGGACAAATACGATCTTATTCTGGGATCAACGATTAAGGGGCAGAATACGGTGCGCCGCTATCTCGCTCGCGCATCTTAACATTTTTGAAGATAAATAATCACTTAATATAATTATGAAAAATCGCACTCGGTGAAGTTGCTGGAATTAACATTACAAAGGTACGGCAAAAGTATAATTTTGATCCGATCAAGTTTTCATACATGAAAATGGGCAAAACATAAAACCCCTTTTTTAGGTTTGAAAACTTGAATGGATCAACATGAAATTTTTGTTTAACCTTTGTGATGTTATTGTCAGCAATTTCACCGAATGCTATTTTTCATCATAGCGACAAATTACTTGGCTCAATCAATTTAGTGAAATAACTGCCACACAATTCTACTAAAGAAATGGGTTGAAAATGACAATGGTTTCGTCACAAAATGTCCACATTAGGCAGTTTCCGTGTAGTAACACGTTTATAGTAATAAAGAAAAACACTTTTAGACGCCTGTATAGCTAGTAGGTGTCTAAAGATAAACGTCAAGAACAAAAGTTACGTCAAAAACACAACTGCCCTAGCCAGTGTCACTCGGCATGATGTAAGGATTCTAACTAAACCCCATACATCGAAATCTGTTAAGGCATTTAAAAGTTATGGTGGATTATAGAAACTCTCACATACATACATACAAACATACATACATGAACCCTAATAAAAACATTACACTCGTTTTTTGTGCAGTCGCATAAAAATACAAAGCTTTTGTGTTATTTATCTTTTTATCTTAGTGTCACTCATCCAGATATCAGAATAAGGATGCGCGCAATAAAAATTGCTCGTCATAAAAATCGATATGGACGTCTCGTAAATAATCGAGTCTACGGATTCGCTCCAATATTCGAATATTTAATTTGGAATCGTTTATTAGAACCCAAGGTCTGGCTGCGGTTTGTTTCGCGGATTACGATGAAAAACTGTGAAAAGGGTTGTCATTTATTATTAAATGTAATCGATTTATCATTCAAAACAAGAATTATGAGTTTCGTCTGTATATTCACGAATTTCAATAATAGCGAAATTTAAATGTTGCCAGTCAGCCCATTGCAACTTTACAGCAATTTTCTGCTTTGAGTTTATTTATTGTAGGTATTATTTAAAAAATATATTATTTGAACCGAAAGTGGCTCTGTGGTAATGGGACCTGTAAGATGACGATGATGGGACCTGTGAATCCTTCAACAAGCTTGACCTTTCGATGAAAGAAAACGTCGTGATACAAAAATATCACGACAGTAGAGCATTTTCTATTACTTGCCTGGCTAGCTACCAACCTCAAATTGAAAATCTAACACTAAGCTGTATAATATGTATATTTCGGCAGCTGCACCTAAAAGCTAGTTCTATTAGCGTGCTCCACTGCTCACCATATTAGACCACATCGTCACTTCTTTAGCTTGTTGCAAAACTCACACTAGGCCTTCTGAGTAAGTACCTGAGTACTGGTTTGCAACGTGGCAAAACACTGACATAGGCTCAACCGAGATCGGACACTAGAAAAGTTTCACCACTAATACAATAAATTTGAGTAGAATAAGACAAAAAAAAATAAATAATTCAGGAGCCATTATAATGAAATATACACATCACTAAGATGCTGATCCTATGTTTCTGGCTGTGTGTTTGTAAGTTTTACTTTCTTAGAACGACAGTGCAGTGTTTAACAAAGGAAACAATGTTTAAATCAGACACGATTTGTATGTGATTAGTCATAAAAATGGCCGCATGATGTGACTTATAGCCAGTCACAGTATCGGATCGCGGCAAAGACAAAGACGTCTTGCGGCAAGTTTGAGCGGCAGGTGTAGTTTGGGTTCCGGCTAGGTTTAAAACATGAAAGGGGATGATGTTTCAGTTGCTGCTGAAACACACTAATTCATTCATGGTTATTACTTTTCAACTAATTGTTAATTAGCTAGAAATGTCTAGATTATTTTTTTTCAATTTCTGCCTTTTTCTTTTTCATACAACTTTGTGTGTGTATAAATGTCTAACCTACGAATGGGTCCTTCACTTTATAACCACAACGACATAATTATTTTAAAAAACTCCATTACATACTGGGGCCCGATCGCGCTAATTTGAAATGACAGCGTACAGTTATAGTTTGATTGTGGTTTGATACCAACTGTTGTTTAGTTTCGGTTCAGGCGTGTGGAATTCGATATTGCCGTTCATTTGACAGCGTTAACTGTCAGTTGTTGTCGAGAAACGTCTCAACTTTTGGTAAAACTATTAGCGCGATACGAAACGGTCAAAAAGCTGTGATGCGGTCGTGGTTTAGTAGCGGTTTGGTTGATAATTTTTAACGCGATTGCCCTCCTGTTTAAGTTAGCAGTTCGAGTTTTAGCGTAGTTTTAGAAAAAAATTGCTGCCGTAGGTAAATCCGGATACGTACAAACACACTTTCCTATGTAACAAATGGGAAAGTGTGTTTGTACGTTTGTTGGTTTGTCCTTCTTTGACGCCGCAACGGAGCAACGGATCGACGTGATTTTTAGCATAGATATAGTTTATGGACCGAAGAGTTACATAATCTTTTTATCACAAAAAAACTCATCAACAAACATCACAGAAAAACACATAATTCCTGTGGGAAAGCGGGTGAAGCCGTGGGCTGTAGCTAGTTTTGTAATATTTCCATAATCTTGTGTTTTGCCAAAATAAATATCTGACGCATCAGTTGATTTGATTGGAACAAAAGCCTTTTTCGAGTTCCATTTGAGCACAACTAGGTAGTTGGTCCGTTCAGTTGTTTGGATTGGATTTTCCGCATATCACCACGGATCTCTAAATATGACAAAGCGCTGGGCAGCCGCGAGCTCTTTTGTCAACATCAGTGCTGCTTATCAGGGATCATCTTAAAAGCTCCGATCGGGAACAATAAGTGAATCTTAAACGTTGTGCTTATCAGCGATATCAGGGTTAAGGTGCGGTTCTACTGATGCGACTTCATTATCTAAAGTCTTAATATCTGCAATTTCGGAGTTAAATGAAAATAAATGATGCCTACCATCACATTTTAGGACCTGACCGAACTTAGATTTCCTTTAGGTAGGGAGTCGGAAGCTACGAGGACTCAAAACAGCTGAAAACAGAAAAAAAGGGTTTTATGTGTGAATCCCTTTGCAAGAATTGAACCAGCAACTCCTACAGAAGTCAAGTCCCAAACCTATAAAGTACACTTCATCATCATCATCAGCCGCTAGACATCAACTTTATAAAGTACACTCAACGTTGTTGATGCAGTTCAAATTCAAATTTAAAATGCTTTATTCATATAGGCCCCAACGGAGCACTTATGAAGGTTAAAATAAATTACTCTAACAGCGGGCCTCTGTCTACCCGAATCACAGACTAAAACTAATTCTGTCTTTATCAGAACATAATAAATGACAAAGACACCAACAGACCCAATCCGTGATCAAAGTCAACGAACCTACCAGAAACCCACCGTTCCCGTTCCAAATTGGTATAGGCCGAGCAAGAAGAAGGGCAAGAAACTAGTCACGGCATTCATTTTAAAAAATAGTTTTTACAATGATTCTAATGCTAACAATTAACAATTTAAAATTGAGTACTCGCCAGTTTTTTATACCTATACAGGATGGCATTTTTGTATAGTGATAAAAATATTTTACAGACACTTACTTTTTTCTCTGCATTACAGTATCAGCTTTATTCAAGATCTTTTACCCCATTGATATGACTGATTGTGGTATGTTCAATTGTTCATGTAAAATGTACTGAACTTTGTTACACCTACATAGAGTTAAATGTTTCAGCCATCGCGTTGTGACAGTCTGTGACAGACCGATAGATGGATGCACTAGACGATTTTATAAGGAACCCCTGACTGGAGAACGAGAAAGTGATAAATCAAGTTCCTCAAGGAAAGCATGCAGATTTCCACAACCAATCAGCGGTCCAAACGCGCGACACACCCAATTACCGTAGTTGCAATTTCACATAGTTTATTGTGTCGTTGCTCTCTAAACTCTGGCTTAAGACTTCAAACAGCACCGCCAAATAAAACTTTCCCACTGACACCTCACACTTTCAGAGGTTTTCGTAAACATTTTGCGTCAGTGGTTCGATACACCGCCGGTTCACGCTGAATGTGCGCCGCGGCCCATGTCGTGACAACGATTGCATCGGGATGACAATCGGGTTGTTTAGACACTATTTTTGTGATGCTTGAGGTTTTGTAGTGTTTTTTATTATTATTTGAGAATTATTTGAGAAGATTGTTAGTGGTAGGACTAACTCATCTGCGATTGTCCGTCCGGGTACTACCGCTTTGCTTGTGAAGTCTGCCGCCAAGCAGTAGTGTGCAAGCATCACTGCGTTCCGGTTTGATGAGCAGAGTAGCCAGTGAAATTACTGGGCTTATGAGACTTAATACCTAATGTCTAAGGGTAACGAGCGCACTGCATTGCCGCGCAGGCCTTTGGGTTTCAAAGTTCTGAAGAAGACTACAGTGCGCTTATTACCCTGTAACATTGGGTATTAAGCCTTAAAAGCCCAGTAATTTCACTTCCCTTCTTAAGCTTTGTTAGCACCTGATTAGAACGAGAATGACTGTGGTAGATCTCGTGTCGGCCGCCAATCTGTAGGTCGATGGTAGTTCGAACCTAGCAAAGAGCGTGAAGGACTAAATCATAATTCAACTATACCATTGTGGTGGTAGCACGTACTAAGTACCTCTTCTTTCAGATTCTTCGGGTAGCTGCCCTTGAGACCCAGTCCTAAACTCGATCTAGCTTATTCAGTCTTTGACCACATCTTCGCTTATGATCACGCTAGATGATGGTCAAACGTTAACCTATCGCGTACCATCAAGAGCGTGTTATCAGTATATACCTAAACCTAATTTTAGTTTCACTCTCCCTTTCTCTCCAAAACGTAACATGAGAAAAAGATGGAAGATTCTTGACAGATCTAAATTTTGTTTTAGAGCTCTCAAATATCTTCCGTCTTTGATAAATTAGATGACACTAAATTCATTGCCGTTAAATTTACACTAGACACAAGCAAGTGGATTAATTTGACAGGTCTAATATCTGTTCCATGAGTTCCATTCTCATTTAGAAAGAGAGATTGAAACTGAAATTAAGTTTAGGTATGAGGTGACAGAATCGATTGTTATGGACTGGGTGGTAGATTATACATACCTATAGATTATATACATAGCAATTAAGCGATATTCAGGAGGATTCTCACAAAGCAAGTCCTACCAACGGTATCTAGTCAGTTTCTTCTACTTTTAAGATGCGCTTTTTAATAGCTGTTGACGCAGTGGAAACTCTGTATTTCTTTCCCCACGGTAAATAATAACTATTGGGTATATAAACTAATAAGGTTGTAATGGCATCTTTTTGTACATTCGTTGACTGCTTTTGCGAAAAATAATCACTCTAACGCCTTCTTTCAAAAACCATAAAACGTTCCTAAGCTTTTTAAAAAAGGAATGCATGCTTACCAAACTCATATTTATTGAGTTAGTGGGCAAGTAGCAAACCATAGCATACCACAGTTTCAGTATACACATTTCTGCTCTCCATAAAAGATTATAGTGTATCTGGCCGGTTAAAAGCTCACTAAAAATTCATTCATTTCCGTTTGTTATTTGAATACCGAATCAATAAATGGTACCGACTCACCGCTCAGACCGTTCCAAATTCGAAAAGTTTTTCTTTTTATTTTGAACTCCGAAGGTTTATAAGGTGAGCTGTTACCAAAAAGGCTGAATACGCCTATAGTACGCATTGTGGCACTTTGGACCCGCGATCAAACGACAAAGACGCTTAAAAATGTACTCTAATACACAAAGTAACTGTTGCAATCCAATTTAGGCTAATTAGCTCTTAACTAAATGGCATAAGGCTGAGTTTTGTATGATGTACAGTTTTCAAACTTAGTGTTTGAGTGGTAAAAGTAGGTTCTCATAATAATGTTATTATTTGAGTCTTTAAAACGAGTGGGCTGGTGATCATAGCCCATTCTGTTGGAAAGAAGTAAGCATGAAGATTTTATTATAATTTAAATCGGTCAAGTGTGAATACGCCTTGCTACAGCATGGTTCAAAATACGGTTTTGCATACATTTTATTCGCTAACGCTATTAATATAAACGTGATTTTGCTGCAACATATAATATTATTAACTCTACTAAGTAGTTTATAAGACGCATGCAGTGTATGGGTTCGAAATCAAAACTGTCAGACAGGACTCTCCACTTTTGAAGCAACGATGACGGGAACTACTGTTAGTGCATGGTAGGACTAACTCTGCAACTGCAAGTGTTCGTCTGGGTTGTTACCACCGCTTTGCTCGTGAAGTCTGCTGCCAAGAACTAATGTGCAAGCATTACTGTGTTCCGGTTTGACGAGCAGAGTAGCCAGTGAAATTACTGGGCTTATGAGACTTAATATCTGATGTCTCAGGGTAACGAGCGCACTGCAGTGTCGCGCAGGCCTTTGTGTTTCAAAGTTCTGAGTGGCACTGCAATTGTTATGGGCCGGCGTTATGCTTACCATCAGGCAAATGACCAGCTCGTCTCATTACCAAATAGAAAAAAAAAACAGTTGACAGATCAGAACCTTCTCAGTAAAAAATACAAGAAGCCTACACACCGATGTTCCATTCTACAATACATTTCTTAAATTAAAAGTAAACGAATAAAACCGAGGTTCCAAAGGTCTTAAAAGAAGTCATGTGACAAAGCATGTACTGAGCAAGCTTACTACACTTTCAACCACATCGTCGTCTTCTGTCATGTGATAAGAAGCTGCTACAGTTTGAAATAACAATGACTGACGGTTATTGTAAACACCTGGCGCTCATCAACTGGAAATTGCAACAAAAGACTCAAACAACTAAAAGTTGCCAGATGTCGACTAAGTTGACCAAGATTTGGTAATGAGTCGAGTTGGTCGTGTGCCTGATGGTAAGCATAACGCCGGCCCATAACAATTGCAGTGCCACCCAGAACTTTTAACCACAAAGGCCTGCGCGGCACTGCAGTGCTCTCGTTACCCTGAGGCATTAGTTATTAAGTCTCATAAGCCCAGTAATTTCACTGGCTACTCTGCTCATCAAACCGGAACACAGTAATGCACATTACTGCTTGGTGGCAGACTTCACGCGCAAAGCGGTGGTAACAACCCAGACGGACACTCGCAGAAGAGTTAGTCCTACCCATAGATCTTCTTATGGTCTTACCACTAACAGTTTTAGTTTTTTGAGAATATTTTGTAGTTCTTCCAAATAATAAGGCTACTTTTAACGCCTTAACTATCTAGCTGCTTTGCTGTTTTTGTCTATTTTGTGTATTTTTGATGATTTCACATCAAGCGGCGCTTGCGCCTTTATTGTCTCGTAATCCGGGCTTGTTGCAAAATCATGGCTGTTTTGACAGCAAAACGCAAACTTCCATAAGCGTGTATGGTCATTGGTCAGCCTTATTTACCATTAGGTATAAAAAACTTGACCTCATCTCAACACCGCTGAGGCATTAGGCATTATCATATGTACGGGACTGTTTGTTAGTTTTACATTTTGGTTCCTTTCTTACCGATCCCTAAAAAAACTTAAGCTATACAAATATTATTCGTTGTTTGATGCCCAGATCAAAGACGTAACATAGGATAATTCTATACATAGATACCATTGACAGCACAGCCACAAAGAATATTATATCAAATATATATTTTACTAACATAAATGGTAATGCGTAGATAATAATTTACTAGGCTTCTATTTGACATAATCTTACGTCTAAATTATGTTTGGGAGAATATATGTAAGCAAACGCTGGTCATTATTGAACTTAAATTGCAGTTTGTTAACAATGCAGTGCAATAAAGTGAGATGACGAGAAAGAGAAGTTTTGAAACATCGTCGACTGTTTAAATTCAGTTATTTTTTAATACTCTCTGTTTATTATATTTGTTAGCAGACCTGATCTGTTTTTAGGTACCTACAACAAACAACAAACAGACGCTTACATTACTCATTATAGTGGTATTTAACATGCAATATTTTATAATTTACCAGCTGTGCCCCGCGGCTTCGCTCACGTAGCCTAAGTTACTCCTTATAGCATCAGCTATCTGACAGTGAAAGTCCCGTCAAAATCGGTCCAGCTGTCTTTTTTATGTTATTTGGTAACGACACGAGCCGGTCGTTGACCTGATGGTAAGCATAATGCTAACCCATAACAATTGCAGTGCCACTCAGAACTTTGAAACACAAAGGCCCTCGCGACACTCCAGTGCGCTCGTTACTATAGGTATATTACGAGATAATTAGGTATTAAGTCTCATAAGCCCACTAATTTCACTGGCTACATTTCTTATCAAGCGGAATACAGTAATGCTTGCAGATTACTGCTCGGCGGCAGACTTCACGAGCAAAGCAGTGGTACCAACCCAGACGGACACTCGCAGAAGAGTTAGTCCTACCACCTAGCACCTATTTTACAATGTACCACGTAACGAAGTAGGTACCTACTTTGAAGTTGACGTTATATATTCCAGTTTGAATTAGCCAATCGAATACCCTAAACCCACAAAACCCATCCCACAAGCACGCAAACACATAATCAATCCTGATACAGACTATTATCTAATCTGTGATACAGGTACCTTCCTACTAGGCTGGGTCACGGTCCTCGGACCGCATTCCACGGACAGGGCTAGACCTATTGTCGCCACGCACACAACCGTACGGACGTTTCTTTGTGTTGGTTTTGATTGTAGTACTTTGTTCTTGATTGATCAAGGTTTAGGTATATTTTGAAGCTGCAGGTTTTGGAACGAGGCAACTAGAGTCACTGCGAATTCCGCGAGCGCCCAACTCGGGCCCGCGAGAATTTAGCGTTAGCTAGATTAGGGCCCACTTCAATGGGTGCACTCACAGATCTTTAGATCGCACTCATGCGCCGGAGCCGTTCTTTCCGACCCCCTTATCCCGGCGACGGCCCGTACCGCGTGAGGTTAATCACGTCACGCGGTGATCTTGAGCTAGTCACCAAATCACCACATGCCCACAGAAACCGTGCATATTTCCCGGATAAAGATAAAATCCTATGTTACTCTCCGGCCAATTTACTATATCTATGCCAAAAAACACGTCGATCCGTTGCTCGGTTGCTATAGTATAGCCAACAAATAAATAAAATTGAAGTGTCTGTTTGTAATATCAAAATAACAGCTTTACTAAATTCATATGAAAGTATATACGGTATCTACCTATAACAAAAACATAATTTTTAAAATTTCTGTCTGTCTGTTTGTTCCAGGTAATCTCCGAAATGGCTGGACCCATTTTGAGTGGACTTTCACTGGCAGATAGCTGATGTTATAAGGAGTAACTTAGGCTACTTCTAATTTAGAACAAGAATTAGGGCAAAAAAAATAAAACCCATTAAATCCAATATCTCCGCGCGGGTAAAACCGCGGGCAGCAGCTAGTAGCTATCGCAGATTTCGAGTATCTCGTCATCGACGCTTGATGCAAAAGCGTTGTTTTTCTGACAAGCAAACGCACGTTTGCATAAGCGTCTACGCTCTGCATAAGACTAGTCGTATGACATTCAGCATGTAATGTAACTTTCTCAAGTACAAGTTATTGTTCCTGTAACCGATCGAACCACATTCCTGAGTGGATGCGGCAGACTGAGCGCCGCCGAAACAACACATGCCGCGCCATTGTAGTTTTGGGTGTCTTTGGATTAGTATGGACGAGATTAGAAGTATTTTATTATATTTATTTTCTGTATAAAGGAACGATTCTGGAATTACAAACCTTAACATAATTTTAATTTAGCTCCCTCTTTCCCACAGACTTACAGTAGTACTTACTACTATATTACAAATCTGTGCTCTTTCCAATAAAAATAATACGAGAAAGAGATGAGTTATGTCTGACATGTCTAAATTTATGTTTAGAGCTGCCAAATATCTTCAATTTTTGACAAATTAGATGCCACTAAATTGAATATGTATTAGACAATAGACCTATCAAATTAATGAGGTCTAAAATATATTCCATCTCTTTCTCATATTTTACTTGTGATAAAATTCGCTTGTGATCGAAGACAAACTTAGTAAGTTAATTCTCTTATTAGTTATGTGTATGTTCTTTAGAGAAATGAAGAATCTTAAACTAGAAGGACCACTTTCCACCACACAGTCACATCAGGTAAGTTCGCTAGAAAAGTATAGGAACTTTTTTATATATTTCTTTATATATTACCTATTACTATTTATTCATTTATAGATTTAGTTCACGTATATTATTTTTATTATATAAATTAACGTGTATTCTGGATAGTACAATTCTATTACAACACATTTGTATGTAAATGCGTTGTCCTACACCCGCACTCATAAATATGCATTTACAAGCATATTCAAGTTGAAGCTTCGCTTTTCAACATGGAATAAGCATTACAGCATTGTTTACTCCAAGAATACAAGCAAATTTGTGTGTGTAGTAAATGCATTATTAGAGGTTGAAGGCATTTCATATTCAAACAACTACTTATACTACAGATAAAAGCTTTGCTTCTAAAAAATACAAAGACCACTGTAAATTATTGTTTCCGATTTCTCAATAAAAACAAAGCGTTTTAAATAAACATATTAGATGCGGTTGTTTTCAGTCCATCCCTAAACAAAACAGTACAAAACAAAGATAATTTGGCCACAAAAGATACAAATAATAAAACAGACAATACACACAAGGAAACATTTGTGGCCGAAAATGGTCCCCGCAGGGACACCCGCATCCAAAACGCTTTCACCACAAAACTGAGTACTGGAACTAAGCAGAAGTCAATCTATTGTACAACTCACAATAATTTGTACATTTAACTTTGTCAAACACAATGGAGAATAGCCTAAAAATTGTGGAAAACTATGGACTAAAGCCCCCCGTGGATCGAAAATGGTAATGACAAGGAAAGGTGTAACAAATCATTCAACACGCAGAACTCATAATGTTCAAGCAATTTTCAACTTTATTGCACTGCTAAACCGATTTGTTGATGATCTGAAATCGAATCCAAAGTTAGATGCAAGTCAAAATAGTTAATGCTGTGCAGTTAACAATACAAATGCAACGAAATCTTGTCTCAATGATTTAAGGTTGAATTTCCAGAAGCAGTTGGTGTAAAGGATAGTTGTTCCGCAAATTTTGGTGTATTTATTTTTATTTTTTCGCGTGCAAAGGATCATTACTGCTTATTGTTGTGTAATTTCACACGTTTGACGACACTGCAGGCGTTTCGAAGGGAATTTAGCGAGAATTCCGAAGAATGCATAAAGAATCATATTGTTGTTCACCGTTTTGGTTAACAGTGGCATTTGGTTACCGCTAAATTTGCAAGAAAGCATGATGTATAATGGAGTGCCCAAGGGCTCTCGTCTTGGACCACTTATGTTTCGTACTGAACTAAAACGTGAATTTGGAACATCTGAAATAAAAGTAGTAATAAAATAAAAATAATCGTTACCAGTTTTCTAATGTGTGATTAAACAAACAATATTCAAAACTGACTTTAGAAAAGGCTCTATTTAAGTTTTACCATAAAACCCATCTATAAAAAATAACATTACGTTTGATAAATTAAATATATAGAAACTAAATCTCTCTATGCTTTTTCTATTGCCATAGATACTACCCTACACACAAATGAAACGTCTATATCAAACAACCATTGATATACCGGCAGGTGCATATTTTGTCCCTACACATAAATCTCTAACGATTTGCCTAACAATAGATGCGCGCGCGTTTCAGGGTGCATTGGTGCCTGTATCACTGACCAATTGAATTTGTTGTGCAATAGTTTCCCTATTGTAAAATCACGTTCTGCGGATTTATTGTGAGTAAATGAGATTTAGGATGTTGCTAAATATTTTTTTATGCGATTGTGATTACCTTCCAGGTTAATTTTTGTCGGACAAAATAACAAATAATTAATATTGTAGAAGTCGGCTTTTTATTAAAATCCTCATGTATATAATACCAATGAGTCCAACCTCCCAACTAAAAACCGAGGTGTGTTACACCTCGACGCCACAATGCTGGGCTAAGGGCCCATGTTCATAGCTAACCGCAGTCCCAACGGCGCGCTGGTCCCACTCATGAGACCCCACATCCTGCGACAACGTACTCTACGTACGCCATCGCCGTATCCACCTCCTGAAGCGGCGTGCGGGAACACGCGCGCGCCACTACGAGGCCTGAAAACAGAAGGAGAATACCCGCGAGTCCATCCCCTCAGAAATTCGAAGAAGGAGTATACCACCCCGCATGCCAATCACCATCATCAAACACACACACACCACACAGTAAAAAAATATATGCTCTTATCAAAACAAAGCATTTGATTGTTGTTCCATACATTTATTACCAATTTCTGAAGGAAGTACGCAGACAACGCTGCTGTAGTAAGCGCTGGCGATGTATTCATCAATTCAAATGGCAGTGAAATTTAACACAATGCAGAATTTAGGATCACTATTATGAAATGAAAGAAAATATTCCTCGGATTAACGAAATGTACCCACAATATTCAAATAAAATAACCTCTCCTACAATCGAGTAAAACCTCAATGAGATTTAACAAGCAAGAATAAAATATCGACTACCAAGCGACTGGTGGACGACGTCCATTTAAAGGAGACCTGCAACTCTTGACTCCGCTCGTTAAAAATGTTTCAATGATTCGGTCCCACGAGTGTCAACATAGAGTGGTCAGGTATTATGCTTACTTTATTATAGAGAAGGTTTTCGTACAATTGAAAACGGCCGATTCGAATCGAAAATGTGGGAAGTCTCGAGGGAAAATCTTTAGGAATAAGAAGGGTGACAAAGTTATATTACAGCATTTTTGCTTGGATTTGTTTAATAATAGCATATTAAATGGAATCTGTTTCATCTGCATAAATAACCACCTAGGAGAATATTTAAATGCCTACCTACTTAAATTTAACCTTACAATTTTAAATTAAAGACTTAGTAAGATTTAATTTCTTAATTCTTTGACACAGTTTTGAAAAAGACAAAGAAATGTCAGTCCAAGTTTGAAACTGCCCAATGAGAATGTAATTTTTATTACAGTAAATTCTATCAATCTATTTATTTAATATATTGTAAAGAAGATACGGATTTCAGGTAACTGTGTAATAAATAATGGCCAAAAGAAGTCCAATATCAATATAAAAATATATCTCCCATTACCGCTCTGACCTTTCTGCAAGTAGACTTGGGACTGAGGTCTGTACTTGCATTGAAGCGTTTGCTTTTGATATACTTGTAACCTTATTGGTATCCACGTAATTCTGCAATTTCTTAACCAGTGAAAGGGTTTTTTCTTAGACATAACGAAAGAAGAAAAATCCAACGATTTCTCCAATGAGTTTCTGGTCGTCCTTCTCGTCCATACCTTCTTGTATATGGCACCTAGAGTCCAACCCAGCAACAAAAGTCAGTATTTATTGATAAAAAGAGTTTTATTACGTACCTATAATTTCACAAAGTCATGCGCATATATTATAAAGTGCAGTACTCGTACATCGACGAGAGGAAGTATCTTAGATTTTTAGATCTTTAATCCATACTTATCGATACTTATTCCATAACCTTCCATACATATATAATAAATGTGAAACTGTGTTTGTATGATGTTGGGTTGTTTTTCTTTCACGCAGCAACGGAGCAATGGATAAACGTGATTTTTGGCTTAGATATAGTTTCCAGAGAGTAGCATAGGCTACTTACTCCGGAAAAATGCACAAAACTCGAGGACATGTGACATCCACCAAACTGCACTGGGCCCACGTGTTGGATTATGGCCCATACTCTCTCTCTGAGAAAAGGCCGGTATCCCAGCAGCGGGAGCGTAAGAGGCTAATAAAAGCTCTAATCCGTTGGAGATCAACTGTCATACGAGCTGAAAATTTCGAACCGTCGCATTGATGTGTTTTCCATAAAAAACATGGCTAGGACTTTTGCAATAAAACTAAACACCAAACACACCCTCATTGAAATTGGTTCTAAAACAATGACGTCATAATACACCAAGGCTACAAACGTTTATACTGGCCTTTTTGTCTAGGTTTAAAGCATACTAATAAAGAAAACAACAAAATAATGCATCTAAATGATTTCAGTATCGAAGCTCTAGTCATAAACGGGACTACAAGATGTCCAAGTAGATTTTTGATAGAATCAACAGTGGGTCGATGTGGAGTGGTGTCGATAATGTCCCCTCTTAGACCGCGCCTTGAATGCAAAGTAAAATTTGGTTTGGTTTGGAGTACCGCTCGACAGTGGAAAACTTATAGATTATTCCAGAAGGGTTCCAAATTTGGTTACAGGATTTATATTCCGTTATCAGATTTGGCATTCAGATTTACCGCTAAGGGAAATGGTGTTTGTTTGAGACGTTGATGCCAAATGTAGGGGTCTTGCATGAGTTTTGGTAAAAATAATGATGCGAGAGTACTTTCTGGCTCGAAATCTATATC
Organism: Crocallis elinguaria; assembly: GCA_907269065.1. Lineage (NCBI taxonomy): Eukaryota > Metazoa > Arthropoda > Insecta > Lepidoptera > Geometridae > Crocallis > Crocallis elinguaria. The sequence goes on from OU026069.1 coordinate 16,508,449, forward strand.
TATACAAATTAATAAAATTGGAGTGCCTGTTTGTAATATCAAAATAACAGCTTTTTACTAAATGCATATGAAAGTATATACGGTACCTACAACAAATCAACCATTTTTAAAATTTATGTCTGACTGTTCCGGGTAATCTCCGAAACGGCTGGACCGATTATGACGGGTCTTTCACTGGCAGATAGGTGACAACATCAGCTGTTGTAACAACAAGGAGTAACTTAGGCTACGTGTGTAAAGTCGCGGGTGATAGCTCTGTCGTGTACCCTTTCCTTTTGAGATTGTCGGGTATTTCGCAGCTTTTAGTTCTAAATATGGCCGTGTGGTCTTGGCTAGTAACTGTACCGCCCCAACTCTTCCTGTAAGGGGCACCTTAGACGCTCAAGCATACGTACGTTTGCTGGAGCGTCTAAGCGGTACAACGCTTTTGCGTCAAGCGCGCATTTCGAGTATCACGAAATCCGCGCTTGACGCAATAGCGTTCTTATTCTGACAAGCAAACGTACGTTTGCTTGAGCGTCTAAGGTGCCCCTATGTGTCGTAAGAGCCGGTCATGGGAGAGTCCAGGACATGGGCAGCATTCTTAAGCGATCATCAAGACGCGTACCAAGGTCGTTATATCATGGCAAATCCCATGGGTGAGCCTGATGTTCAGCAGTGGACGTTTTCCGGAAGACGATCAGTTCTGAATGCTACATGACACAATAGTGCTACCACCACAAAAAAATTTTTAGTCACCTGTTTAGCTAGACAGCGCCTAAGATAAACGTCAAAAATGATTAGAAATGTCACAACAGAATTGTGTTAGACAACGGTTAGACCCTACTTAAATCAGGATTTGTGGTTGCTCATATTTAATCTCGCGACTAAGGTATGCTTAGGCGTTAAACAGTGTTTAACACCGGTTGAACGTGTGTTTAATTTTTTTGTGGTAAAACTATATGTTTTATTCCAAAAGTTTAAATTTATCCACCAAAATAAAACGAGTAAAACCTCTTTATCTTGAACAAGTACTATCTTTGCACCATCAAAATTTTTACAAACAATAGCTAAACGCATTCCTTTGTTATAGAAAATTAAATTTACGACCGTGTCATTGTTTAAGCACCACATTTAGATGTCACTAAAAAGCATTCCCAGTGCCGTAAATCACGACTTCAATTTAAAAACAGGTTCTATATTATTGTCGTACCGTTGTCTCAACCTTTAGTGGTACATAAACTTTATTGTAACAATGAACACTTGACTTTTGAATCTTACGAACCACACGCGAAGTCTTTTCTACACTACCAACCATATATACAGACCAATGGCAAACCAAATATGCTTTACTACACAGCTCAGCTTATACTGGGGAGTTAAGAGTAATACAATTTCATAAAAGTGAATTTATTATACACATATTGTTATCACGTAGGCTGAGACGTCGTTACAAACAATAAAAGTAATTTTTACGAGTGGCAACCCTACGCGTTAATAAATTTAAAAGTTAGGTAGGGTTGAGAAACAATGCCACTTACCCCGATGCCTGAAGATCTAAGTTTGGTCGCCCCTGTTGAAGAAAAGCGTCCAGGGCTGGCATTCTATTCATTAGACCACCTTTTGAGATTGCACAAGTAGCGACTCGCTCCTTTATTTCAATTCAATAGGATTTTCGTAATTGAAAACTTTAGCTCAAAAAACGTCTCCATTGTTTTTAAACAAACAATCACACTGTGACAATTATTAATGTTAATTGAATTTTATTGTCATATCACGAGTTTTGCCTATTGATTACATTACAGTGGTGAAGTTCGTCGACTTATAACTTCGCAACACTGAAGTCCTATAATTCCACGGTGACACAATCCACAAAAGTTTCTTCGATTGTTTTTTATTTTTAAAATAAGAAGCCATGTCGTATCAAAATAAAATGTATACAGTCTACATTTTAAAATTATGTTCAACCCTAAACGTAGTGTTGAGCCTGATTGGGTGCGTACACACTATAGTTTTGTCGAGTACCCCAAAATAATTATTGAGAACCAAATCCATTAGCGAATGAAGCTTTTTTACTCATTGTTTAGGGTTGTCCCATAATTTACGCGAACCCGATTGAAGTAATTTCTAAACTACAGGGCGGCGAATGCACAAAGCTATGCAAAATAGTATTGCTCTTCCTCAAATTTTGATCGACTTTATTGTTTTAAGAATAAGGTTAAAAGTGGCCAGTATTTTCGGGGCTGAATTTTAGCGTGTTGGCAATAACGTGTTGTCTTGTCAACTCTATGATTTATACGCGCAATTGTCTATAGCCTGATGCGTGTAAAGAGAATTTCTATTTGTACCGGCACAGCGCACAGTTTTTGTACGTTTTGTGCTGGTTTAATTTGACATTATTGTAGCGGTGGCATTTATGGCCCTATATTTATGGCGAACGGGTTTTCTGGCCGGTTGTTTTGAAATTTTCTGACATTTTACTCTTTATTTTGCAGGTTTTGTTTACACCCGATAGGTTAGCGTTTAACCACTATCTTAACTGCGGGGTTAGAAAGGCTACTTTGCCCGAATCATACATATTATTATGTTCAATTTCATAAATCCAGGGAATTCGTAGTGTAACATCATAACATCCATACTTCCATACTAATATTATAAATGCGAAATTGTGTTTGTTGGTTTGTCCTTCTTTCAAGCAATAATGGAGAAACGGATCGACGTGATTTTTGGCATAGATATAGTTTATGGACCGGAGAGTAACATAGGCTACTTTTTATCTCGGAAAAATGCACGGATCTTGTGGGAAAGCGCGTGAAAACCGCGGGCAGAAGCTAGTTCTGCTATATTTGACGCTTAATCAATTCCTATTTTGTGAACTAAAACAAATTTTCATAGAAAACTGTGAAATAAAAGATTATTGAAATTATTCCTAGGTATAGATTAGCCTATGTGTTATTCCAGAACTATCTACATTCCAAATCTCATCAAAATCTGTTTTATTAGTTATGGAGATACGCGCTCACACATTCACACACACAAACATACACACAACTTTCACTAAGTTGATTTGGTTTTAGTTATAGTTTTTTATATCTTTATTCAGACCTCTTTTTACGCACGACGGAACGGAGAAGATATATGCGTTTAGGGTGAGAGGTTGTTTATTTTATCACAAATGTTCTCATTTATCGCCAGAATAGTTTGACCGATTTAGATACGGGTTTATGTATAGGGCTTATTACTTATCTGCTTATAAAATCTAAAATCTAGACCATTCTCATTTTATAACGCCTTATCCGAACTAAAGTTACTGAAACATAATAATTGCCGGCATCTAAAACAATATATCTAATATATTATATATAATACGCAAGATAATTCAGGTTATTGCCCGAATTATATTGCGCTATTGCGCAGATCACTCTCACTATATAAACAAAATAACAAAAAAACACAATCTACCGACAGACGTGTTACACCGCGCTCTACTAAAAGCAAAACCAACAGTGTATCGTCATATTTACAAGTTATTAAAAAGCGAATAAAGCGAAGCGTCCACTGGCGATTCGCAAACATCGAACGCTATTGTTTCGCGCATCAGCTGTGTACATCGGCCGTAATACCCCATTCTATATTCATGTCGGATAATCCACACAATAACGTGTGTGCGACGATCAAAATAACTATAAAAATACAATAAGCAGCTTATGCGTGTTGCGTGTACCTTTGTGCGCGACTGTACGCGAGTATGTGTGCGAGACTGGTACGTAGGTTTTTTGCTACGTTTTTGTGGTTTTTTATTTAGAATTCTGGTAGTGGCTAGTGACTAGCTCTCAAGTCGAATGTACCAGTTTTTATTCTAGTTTATACAAGCTTCTACGGCTACATAACTTAGGAGCAGGTGAGATAGTGATCAAACGCTAAACCTATCAAGTTTAACCAAAAATTAACTTATTTTAACCTTAAAAAATCTTTATATGTTGATATATTTTTATGGCAATTGAAAATAAGTATATTAGGATATTTTGTTTGATTTGGAATAACCTATCTAAATTTTAGAAGCAAGAAAATCAATAAATTCTGCGGTCCTACAAAACTTGGATTAAAATCTCGTAACACTTTCGCCCACGACTGTAAATCATTCTACAGTTGAAATTTGAACTTCGAACACTAAATCCGTTTCAAAATGGCGGTCCTTTGTTACCAATTAGGTGAAGTGTACCAGCGACGATTTAATCCTATTGGATGCATTGTGAGCACAATTATAAAATGCGTTTGTGCTATATTGTGCTTACAAAACGTTCATAAAACCTATTGTGCAAGCACCTTTATTATTCATTGTGATGTGGATTAAGTTTTGGATAAATTGGGTCATCTTTTATGCGTTTATATACCTACCTAACTCCTACTTAAAGTCATTATTTTGGTTTATATGCCATACACCTGGATGTGAGGCCCAGAAAAATATCAGTGTTAGTAAAGTCCTTACAATCGGCCCATTTTCAAATTTCAAATTACATTCGCTGTACGGTAAAGATATAATGAGGAAACCAGCATGTTCAAGAACCACAAAATTGGTGAACCACGAAGCCACAGTGGGTCCGTGTGTTGGATTATGGCCAGTAAAATCTATCTCTCTCTCTGCGCAGTGTGCAACTGTCCCCACAACATTTGCTCGCACATTTAGATCCGCGCTGACAGTTATAATAGGCGGATTATGAAACCGCATAACCCTTGAAGGCCCATCCGCCCGTCCAGATACTTGGCTAACTAAAACTCCAACCGATATCGAAAAGTGCTCGAACCTTAAGCCAGCTAAAGATCTTATATACAACAATTCGTATTATTCTCACACATTTGAAAGGGCTGTAGCATCTTTCTGGACCTTCTTTAGACATCTGGGTTTCTTTAGTCAGATTTGTACTCTTCCTGTTTACTGATGATATCAATCGGGGCATTTAAACTTGTTTTCGTACGTCAGTAAAATGATCTACAGATTTGCAAACCGGGTGAATGAATCCGAACAATTTTGAGAAGTTTTTCTGACAGAAGTTCCCATTAAATTAAGCCTTGTGTGCCCACCAGTCTGAATGCTGCCTAGGAAGTTAAAGAAACCACAAAAAAGAGAAAAGGTCAATTGAATGACGTCATATTAGGGCCGCCACACACAGCTGTCCTTTATCTCCACTCCGATCTAAAGCCGATGTTGTACTTAGCGAAAATACTCATTTTTATCTTAAACACGGATCTGGTTCTTCCCTAATCTGTCTTTTGTGTATGTATGTTTGTTTGTGTGACAGAATGGGGAGGTTTTTGTGCAATTAGAGGCGGGCAGATTACCGTGGGGTGTCAATATATGATCGTTGCTATTAGAGATCTTGAGATTGGTTCTTTTGATAGTTTTATGGATTTGTGAGAAGCTTTTTGTTTGGGAAAGTGGACAATTATTTATGAGATGATACGGATAAGATTCTACACATGGGATGACACATTTGTACAATTATATTACATTATGTAATGTTATATTACGCATAGAGCATTCCACAGACGAACATCAGCTTGAATGGCCAAAGAACCGTCAAAAATGTTTAGCCTTATGAGGAAGCATATTTATGGGAACCCGCTGTACTCGAAGCTGTACTCAAGGATACATAGTTTTTTTTTTGCTTTGTATCGAGCTGATCTGGTTGTTTACCTGATGATAAGCATAGAGCTAGCCCATAACAATTGCAGTGCCACCCAGAACCTTGAAACACAAAGGCCTGCGCGGCACTGCAGTGCGCTCGTTACCCTGAGACATTAGGTAGTCTCATAAGCCCAGTAATTGCACTGGCTACTCTGCTCATCAAACCGGAACACAGTAATACTTGCACTTACTGCTTGGCTTCACGAGCAAAGCGGTGACCCAGACGGACACTCGCAGAAGAGTTAGTCCTTCCACTAACAAAACCTACTATTTAGTAGTAGTAAAAGTAAAAAAAAACAGGTCAAAAGCTTTCAAGACTCTCACAATTGACAAGTTCTATGCGAAGTCATCGGCTTGTTTCAAGATTATTCGGGAGTATTACGTTCCCACTACTGAGATGTAGGGTCTTCTCTCAGAGGGTGAGAGAAAATATTGTGGACCACTGACCATAACCCACCACGCTAGCAGAGTGTGGGGCTTGACGGATATCATTCGAATTTCGTGTTTCAACATGCGGGTTGTTTCCTGCACCGGTTTGAAAGTGAATATGGTAACCATCAATTGATAAGCTTCCATCATTGATATGTTTACAGTTTCAATATTTAGTCAATTATTATTGAAAACAACTATTCCTAATCCACAATATTCACTATAATCAATACCCAATGATCTCTGACTCCGGACCACAATCGGTTTTGTCCAACTCTGCCGCCATTCTCCCCGGATCTGCAGATGACAGTTCACCTAATTGATTGTTTTTTCAATTTTAGGGTTCCGCAATTTAATGAAACTGGTGAAAGAGAACGGTAGAATTTCGCTATTAAAATAGTAAGATGTGCAGTGTGCATAATAAACTTCAGCTTAGCAAACTTCTTTTCTTATACTGGAAGATATAGATCTATTCACTCGTGACTTGAAAAACCCCAAGTTATAACGATCAGGGAATATAGACTCATACAGAACATCATCTCAAGAATGTCGCAGTCAACATCGAACGCTTCGATAGTCTAGTTGGTTAAGGCGTCTGGTCTAAAATACCAGAAGACGCAGGTTCGAATCCTGATGGAAGTGACATTTTTGGGATGTATAAATTTACGTGAACATCCGCTAGTGTATCTTTATATGTATTTAACCGGATTCACTTACGTGGTTCCAAGTCGATGAATTAATCAATAAAATAACATAAAAGAGAAGAAATATAAGAGAATAGAGAATATGCCAGAACATTATTGATATCTCAAAAGGCACTAGGTGGCATTGCAACTATTATGGGAAAGCAGACACGGCATCAGGCGACCGATAGGGGCGTTAGTTTATTGCAAAAACAAAGGAATTGCTACTACTACTGCTGCTGTTACAACTACTGATGATCTATAAAAATAAGAATTAAACAATTAAAAACAGATTATAAAATTTCAATAAATGTACCACTCCGTAGTTAAGTTGGTAGTAACCCTGCCTGCAAAGCGAGGGGTCCCGGGTTCGATTCCCGGCCGGGGCAGATTTTGTGTAAGCATAAAGTTTGTTCTCGGGTCTTGGATGTTAGTGATGTGGATCTGTGTGTGTCCATGCCATCTGCGACACAAGGCATCCTAGTGCGGGGGTATGAGTGTGTAAGCGTTCATTCATTATTAATATCCTAATAAGTATTAAATTAATTTTGAAATGTTTGAAAGAACAGCAGCATTGGCCAATTTCTTGTTTGAAATATGCATCCATTTCAAACAAAAACTAGTTATTTTAAAAAAGGCAGTTAACTCGGTAATTTTCACGCAGACAAGATAACCTGCTTTGTTTTAGTACAAAAAATAATTCAATACAGCACTCTTGATGTGCAACCTCAAATCGCAGCTGACGTTTTATTTATTTTTATTTCATTTTCCCCGGTCCTTGCGAGACGCTAGCTTGTCCAACAACTTGTGATTGGTAATTCAACTATTTAAATTGAGAATAGATTGGAAATATGCAAATGGAGGTTCGAATCTGAAAGGTCTTTAGGTGATGGTTTACTTTTGGGAAGATTTTACTGAAGTGTAAACTTTATTGGTTTCATAACTTGTTTAGTGACCGATTTCGCTGGTTAAATGTAATTTACTCTAGGTGATACCTCAACAATATCAACACGGCTAAAAATTAGCCATAAAAGTCTGCATCAGAATTGACGTTGAATACAGTTAAAGATGTGATTGCATTCAGTCAAAGTGAGCAGGGAAGTGGGCAAGGAAGTGGGCACCTGTATGTACCTATATACACTTGGCACTACCACTACCTCGCACCTCCTTCGTTGGTGACCACATGTAGCTAACTTCGATAAGTGTTGAAACTGCCACTTAGATATTCATGACAGCGCGAAGAGCAGCAATATAGACATTATGCAAACATGATAAATATAACATGTTGGTACCTATCTATTTATATATTCAAATAAATAAAATCAAAGTGTACTTGTTTTTTATTTTTTGTCTATTTGTTCCGGCTAATCTCCGAAGTGGCTGAACTAATTTCGACGGGACTTCCGCTGGCAGATAGCTGATGTTATAAGGACTTTGGCTACGCGGGTGAAGCCGGGCACAGCGCGTATAACATACAACTGACGTCAAGGTAATAACATAGAAGAGACGAAGAACAGCGTAGTTCCTGAAAAAAGCCTGCGCATCAATCAAGTTTACGAAACTATACAAAAATTAGTACAATGTTTCCTTCAAATTTCACGGTAGAAACAGTCACTACCCACGCATTGTCCACGGACATCGAAATAATTTGTCACACGTTTAAAACGGTTGCTGGCAATACTTTTTGCACCATTGTAACGGTTCAAAGCCTGTCTGACCATAACATTTTTCAGAACGAAGTAATTATTCGCTTTGTTCACATAGAAAACGTCTGGACATCATTATTATGTTACTAGTTGTTAAACAACTCTCATTAGTGCGGTGCCGAAACAGCACGATACCATTCCTATACAACACAATTTCAACTTTGAATTTAACAGTGTAAAGTTAAAAGTTCTCTGAGAGAAGCATGTTTGAAATCGGCCAACCTTGCGGGCTACTCCAACCGCTTCATTACTAAGAACTTCAATAGAAAAACAAATATAAACTGAGAAAATTCAAAAGAAATGTCCACAAACATCTTTGTTACAAAACAAAGCAAATAACGCTTTTATGCACTATGAAAAGATTACAGTTGCTTAGAATAGATACGCATAGAAGAATAGTTTTGAATGGAACACCTACGTTAGTAAAGCCGTTTTGTGTAAGGGCGTTTTCAGTCTTATGCGGATACGGGTGCGGTGCGGATTACATCTGCATGCGGAACTGCATCGACAGGCGCTTCGCATCCAAACGCCACACCATACGACATCAAAGTCTACTGAAGAAAACCTGCAACTGTATGCGGATAGAATCCGCAACCCTTATCCGCATAAGACATAGAAAACGCCCTAAGCTGTTTGCATGTGTTTCTTACCTTCGATTTCAGGTTGAGAACTGATCATATAGATTATATAGGTTATAACGATTTAAAAACAAGTCGAGCTGATCATTCGTCTGACAGCAAGCGCAACGCCTTGAGTAAGTTTGTAAGTTTTAACTGTTCCAGACATCCAAACATCTCGTCAAATCAGTAGATCTACTGTTTATTAGATATCTATCTTGATGCTATACCGTCGCCGTGAATAGCCAATCTTTAATGACACAGCGGCCAATATTAAATATGTCCTAGTATGTATATTCACACTCACGTTTGCGTAAAAATCACGTTTCTAAGCGTGTTTATTCTAAGGACAGCAAACCGTAAGTTATGCCACAATGGCCGCCATACCGAAGGACACTAAAACAACAGCTAGACGATGATGTCTTAAACGGTCTCTTTGGAATGTGTCTTTTCTTTTATAATGCCTCTCTATTGTTGTACTCATGTCATAAAAATTAACTTTAGACCCATCGGCGAAAGCTTTGATGGTAAAAGATATTGCTCCGCGAACTCAAACTCAAAACGTCACAACTCTACTTAACAACGAACGAATGAAGCCTTTACGCAAAGGCTTTAAAGCGGGTTTTTGTTGATGTTGTTGATGCATTTACGTGGATTATAATGTAATGTAATCCTTTTGTCTAAACAATTACAACGTGTATTGTAGCAAGCATTCATTATGTTTCTTGTTCTATTGATACGTGTTTTTGTTGTCTGGGTGTCCGAACCACATCATAAATCAGTTGTTACGAGAAAATGGATTTGCATTTGTTAATAAGCTTGTTAACCAATTTTGAACCTTAAATTTGAAGCCTTTTTGCGAGTTAAATATTTTCATAATGTATGAAAATATATTGGTTTGGATGTAATGTTCTTTAACCATGATGTTGTCATTTTGAGTCCACAAAGATGGTTTTATAGTATCATCAATTTTAAATTGTGGGACACAATGGTTAAGCTCACATATTGCAAAGGAAACGTATTATTTACAGTGTGAAACAATATAATACGTGAAAATACTTACTAGGCTTATGAGATGATGTCTCAGGATAACGTGCGCACTGCAGAGCCGTGCAAACTTATATTTTTCAAAGGTCTGAGTGGCACTGCAATTGTTCCGAAGTGTCGTTTCGCTTACCATCAGCCAAACGAACCGCCCGTCCCGTTTTCATTCAGAATAAAAACACTTTAAAATATTAGTTTAAGAACTTTTAAAGCAATGGGCTCAGTGAGATCTATAAGTGTTCCCATAAAGACATTTACGAAAAAATAAGGGGAAAACGATCAGGCAAACGGCCAGTAACATTCTATATATTGGGTATTGTTTTTGCTCTTTGAGGATAAAGATAAAGATATTGGGTTTTTACATCTCTACTTATTTTTTTTATACTCTTTAGTAACGAGACGAACCGAACGTTTGCCTGATGGTAAGCATAACGCCGATACTGTATAGTGCACTCGTTACCCTGAGACATCAGGTATTAACTCTCATTAAGTCCAGTAATTTCACTGACTCCTATGCTCATCGAACCGGAGTACAGTAATGCTTGCACATTACTGCTTGGCGGCAAACTTTATTACCAAAGCGGTGGTACCAAGCTGGACGGTCCACTCGCAGATGAGCTAGTCCTACCACCTATTTGCTGTACAGAGAGGATTTCATTTATTAATTGTATGTTCTTCCAGTTCTTCATATCGCAAATGAAGTTAACGGAGTTTGCAACACACTCCACATGTAATACCCATAACAAGAGGCAAGTACATTATGTACGAAGATGCCACATTATTAAACATTATAAAGATGTCAGTTTTTAAAAGCCGTTACTCTGAAGTACAGGAGTAAATTGGCTATTCACTACACAATGGAAGCTGATGACCATGCGCAGTGAGTGATCAGGTGCCGCAGTGAATGATCAGTTGCTTACGCGTGTAATTACACTTATTCATGTATTCGAGTATTGACTGTTAAATATACCTAGCTGTCAGAAATAATCAGTAAAAAAGAAATGACATGAGATATTTTTGATGGCGTTCAGAGGCTGGGGGCATTTCCTGCTGTTTTGGGAAATTCTTTTAGATTCTGTGGCGAAACTAAGTTCATGTGGCAAGACTTTCGTTAAATTTCGTTGTGTTTTGTGTCGTAGGTGTCCTGATACTACGCTTGCAATGGCATATACGCGTACTATCAATATCGTTATTTCATATTCACGAAAATACTCTGTATTCTCTCTGTCTCCCGATAAACAAATGCAAACCAACCAGATTATTCCACAGTATTGGGAGCTCGTGGACTGTATGTTCGTTTTTGTTTAAAACTTCAATGCAGCGATCAAAGACTTTATTTTCGTGACACAGGTTTTTCTAGTTATCATTACAGGATTATAAACTATTACAGATTACAGATAATGAATTTGTGTGTATCCACAGACAGCATATAAAACGCTGCAGATAAAATATTACATAGTAACTAGTGTTGCTAGCAACACACAGCATTAATTTTAATGCTGTGGAAAATAAAATATAAATTGAATTTCATAAAATTGAAATTCATTTTAAACGAAAACGAAGCCATACACTTACCTAAGTTCTTAAAAAAACTTATTTCTTATCCAAACAATCTCTTATCATAACCGCGACATTTAACTTTCAAAGCATTCGCTAAACTAAAACAAAGCTTTTGTTCGCTACGACGAAGTCCTTTCTTAAAAATTACACTGCTTAAGTAATAACTTGGTCGCTAATTGAGTAATAAGCAGAAAAACAAAAAAACCTTTAAACGTTACTCAATTGTTTTTACTGAAGTTTCAGACAAAAAGTTATTTAATACGAGTAATCATAATGCTTACGCAAGTTACGCAACTTACAAAAGTATGATTTTTAAGCTTTTGTTCGACTAATTTCGAAATATTTTTTTGGAGAGAGTTCAAAAGAATGTAAATGTAGGAGTTTTGAACAATGGTGAACATTGTTTGGGCGAATTGTTTTGTTTTTATTAAATAACTCCTGCCTATCGCGCCACGGGATGAAATAACAAAGTAACGTAATTTTGTAGATTTCAAAAGAAAACGTGCTACCCTTTTCTCTGAATCACGTGCCAGTTTGCACGGCGATTTGTTGCATAACTTTTGAGTTTAAAAATCAATCTTTTGGTTTGACTCCACGCAATTTGCTTATATAACTTTGCCAAGTTTATTACAATCATCGACATAACCATACCCCGTAATAAGGAGACTAATAAGTTCCCTGTAAAATCTTGGCCATCGTTATGATGATGATGAAACTATTTTTAAAACTATTTTGTGAAACCTGTTTTTAAAAAGAATGCCAAAACGAGTTTCTTTCCCTTCTTGCTCGGTCTATATCAATTTGGAACGGGCACGGTGGGTTTCTGGAAGGTTCGTTGACTTTGTGCACAGGATATATAGGGTCTGTTGATGTCTTCGTCATACGAGCCCAAACTCGAGGGGGCATGTCATTTCGTTACAGAGTTCCTAGGCCACCTTCCGGCTCCATCATCAGTCCAGCTATGTGACATCATTATATTGCATTGTCATCCGTGTTTTATTTATTTATTTATTTATTATGTTTTGGGAAGACTATCGACTATACAATAATAAAATAAATCTTAAACTAAAAAATACAACAGCCATTTAAAAGTCTCCACTGATAGACACAAAATGAATTTCAAAAACCTACCAAATAGATACAATGAAAGAACTAAATAAATCAGAGTTAAATTTCCTTTGCACTTATCAAACTGTTATAACTGCACTCAATGAAACTATAAATTTTAATATTGGCACACATACAACACTTATTATCTATTTATTCGAAGAGTGAAAAAAAAATAGATCCAAGCTGTCTCCTCATCACTGGTATGCTAGTAAGAAACATATCAATATCAACATTGCTATTGCTGCACAAGTTAATAAAAGTTTTGCACGCACGATAGATATAGCTGTTCTGCCTATAGTTTGTGGCTACCGATGGAAGGAAAAAGAGAGGGCTACTACGAAAAGACCTGCTAGGGACGAAAAAATTAATTTTACTGTTACATATGTATGTAAAATTTTGGCTCAATCGAACACCGGGAAGCGAGTCAAGTATTGCTTGCAAGATTTGACCTAAACAAACATACATACATACATACATTGCAAGTTAAATAGAAGCTTGTAATAAAATTGAAACTGGTTTCATCGCAAATGATCACTTTGATGAAGAGCATACGAAAATTAACAATGGTTTAGTGATGGCCGCTATTGTCATAGATGACCACTGACCATAATAAAACGATTGTGATATAAAATACCGAAAGTGCCTATATGGATCATTTTGCGACGAAATCAGTGTTATTTTTAAACCATTTGTTTTTTTTTATATATTATTTGGTAACGAGGCGAGCTGGTCGTTTGCCTGATGGTAAGCATAACGCCGGCCCATAACAATTGCAGTGCCACCCAGAACTTTGAAACACAACGGCCTGTGCGGCACTGCAGTGCGCTCGTTACCCTGAGACATTAGGTATTAATTCTCATAAGCCCAGTAATTTCACTGGCTACTCTGCTCATCAAACCGGAACACAGTAATGCTTGCACACTAGTGCTTGGCGGCAGACTTTTATTTTATTTGATTTGTCTAGTTAAATTGGGGACAATGCCAGATAATGGTGAAATACTATTTTACAGACTATAAAAAAAGAATGAAACTCATAAAATACATAACTCTGTGACTCTATAATACATTTATACGCGGTTGTGCTAAAACCCCCCACTCCTTGAAGCGGAACACGCTAATCGCCACAACTTTGTAAGACGCTCCTTTGCCTTTTCCAAGCCCTTTGTTCAAACTCTACGATGCAGTGTCACTTCTTCAAACTTTCAACTTTCTTTCAACTCCTTATGTCTGGAATGATAAGGTTGAAATTCGTAAGCTTTGATGTACAGAGTATCACGAAGTGTCATGTTTATTAGAATTTCTTTGAGATTTCTGTTTCTATGGATAATTTAACACGTTAAGTGCGAAACGAGGCCTAAATCACCCCTCATGCAACTTCCTTGTGGTGCGGCAAGGAAAAACGTGAACATCTCTGTCGTGCGAAGGGCATAGCTTTGGTTTAGTCCAGTATAGAAAAGAGATAAATGTATATTTGAGATGCGCTAATGATCCCGGACTCGGTGGTATAACTACCTTGGTACCGGATGTTTTAGGCCTCGTACCGCACTGAATTAATATAATTTTAATGCAGTGCGGAACGAGGCTAAAACGTCCCATATCCTCCCGGACCTCGTACCGCACCCAATGCGAGCTTCCCGCGACTAGTGTTGTGCATCACGTCGATTGGAGAGCACGTCCTTTTACATCGCCGAACATGTCTAAACGATGTCGGAAGAAGTTAATTTTAAAAAACCCAGAAACAGAACCAAAACAGGTAAGTTTTTTAATTGATATTTTTGTAGGTAGTGAAAAACTCCACAAAAACGCAAAGCAGCCGTTGACAAAACAGGTAAGTAATTAATTAATAATTCAGTAGTTCTTTGTCTAGGTTTTGAAAGTAAATAAAGATTACCTAACGATTTTTAGGGTTCCGTATCGAAAGATAAAAACAGGACCCTCTATTACTAAGACTTCGCTGTCTGTCCGTTTGTCTGTCACCAGATATCTCAAGAATCGCGATAACTAGATAGTTGAAGTTTTCTCAAATTAAGTAGGTACTTCTGTTGCCGCTATAACAACAATACTAAAATGTTAAAAACAACAAAATATGTACAGGGTTATTTTTAATCACCAAGTTTGTTGAGTGTGTTAGATTCGACTTATGTAAATTTTACACGATATATGATGACGTAAGCATGTGTCAGTCACGCGGTCGGAAGAGAGCACCAGGCGGAGTAGGTATATTATTGTACGATGGTAAAAGTACAGAAATTATGTGTAAGTAAGTATTAAGCCCGAGGCAGAATAAATAGGATAGTTTCTTTTCTACTTCTGGTTTTCTTTTTTTTCTATTCTGTGAACCGCATTAAGACTTTCACACAAAAATAGATAAACGTCGTTGCGTCGATATTATTTTTCTCATCACTAATCTTAGCGAAAATTTACCCTATTTCAGTGCGTTACGAGGTGTATAAGATCCCATATATTGTTTTGCCAATAATTAATAAACTAGCTATCAGATCCCGGGGCGACGGTACATTAGGGTTCATCAATTCACTGTCTATATCGATAAGGACCAAAATTTTCATTTATCTTTGATTTCGCGCCAGAAAATGGATTTTAGTCTGTTAAAGGAGGTGGGGTCTAATAGACCGCGTGTCGCCCTAACGTCTGGTCACGGTGCGGGCCGATAATACCTCGTGCCGCAGGAACGGAAAGTTTGCAAAAATTGGTGCCGCAGCTAACGTGTTAAGGACCTTCCAATTAGTTGATTGTTAGATTGTACAGTTTTAATGAGATTGTAACTTTTGAAGTTTTTAAATGATTGTGATGATGGTTGTTGTTCCGGGCTATTTTTTGTGGTGTTACGAAAAGAATTTTCCATTTTGAAGTATGTAATCTTTTTGCTTGTTTTATAATTAGATCTCCAGGGAAATACGTCTGCTCATCATTGTAGTATCATTAAAAATTTTTAGAAACTAGGTCTTGCACTGTACTTAGTTAGTGGTATGACTAACTCTTCTGCGAGTGTCCGTCTTGGTTGTTACCACCTCTTTGCTAGTGAAATCTGCCGCCAATCAGTAATATGCCAGCATTACTGTGTTCCGGTTTGATGAGCAGAGTGGCCAGTGAAATTACTGGGCTTATGAGACTTAATACCTAATGTCTCAGGTTAACGAGCGCACTGCGGAACCGCGCAGGCCTTTGTATTTCAAAGTTCTGAGTGGCACTGCAATTGTTATGGGCCGGTGTTATGCTTACCATCTCACCAGCCAGCTCCACCACGCTTTGGTAACGAGACCAGCTCGTCTCGTTACCAAATAGAATAAAAAAAACCTCTGAGACATTGGTTTTGACGACTGATATGATAGATATAATCATTGATACGGTACTTTTCAAATCAAAACACAGGAATGCTTGCCGCTTGGAGAGCTTGGCTATAACAGTAACAGTAATTCAACAGTAATAAGTTTCCTTTCGCACATTTTTTTTTATACTATTGGGTAATGAGACAAGCGTGTCGATTGCCTGATAGTAAGCATAACACCAAATACAATGGCCCACGCGGCACTACAGTGCACGGACTACCTTGACCCATTAGTTACAGTAATTTTATTGATCAATCAGTCCTCTAATCTGTTTCCTGGAATGGGTTTCAAAGATAACCACTATGGTTAATTTTTAACGGTTCAATCTTCCCATTAGTGTTATAAAATATAATGTATGGAACCTAAATTAGGTGTTATTTTAGAGGTTGTTTTTTATATTCAATAGGCTCAAGTTTGACCGCAATCTCAATTAATGGTAAGTGACAATGCCGTTGTAGGTGTAGCACTCTTGCCTAAAAGTTACCTGTTCACTCTCATTTTGAGACTTCCAGAATGTATATAACGGGAAACAGACGCTGGTAACGTATGGTACGGTGGTGGAAAAATATTAGTAAATTTAACTTCAAAAGTGGTGTGCATGATTTAAATACTAGAAATAAACATAATTCATTTTAGGATCCTTATTTTCATGTATTTTGGCAAATAAATTATATTATTTGATTTGATAAAACTGTAGTGTAGTATAAGTGGCACTGCAATTGTTATGGACTGGGTAATGGTAATTCTGCCTAATGGTAATCAGGCAAACGACCCAGTTGTCTCAACTGTTACAAGCAAGCTTGTCAATTAGGAAACAACACGCTGTTTTGTCAAGTAATTGAATAAAAAAGGCTCGCGCATACCAACAGTTTTTGAACGCGAAATGCTTAGAGTTTTCTCATTGAACAATATCTATACATCTATACAAATAAATAAAATTGAAGTGTCTGTTTGTAATATCAAAATAACAGCTTTTTACTAAATGCATATGAAAGTATATACGGTACCTATAACAAAACAACCATTTTTTAAATTCTTGTCTGTCTGTCTGTCGGTTTGTTCCGGGTAATCTCCGAAACGGCTGGACCGATTTTGACGGGACTTGCACTGGCAGATAGATGATGTTACAAGGAGTAAATTAAGCTATTGTAATTTTAGAAAAAAAATAAGGTTTCGGGCAAAAAAATAAAAACCATGAAATCCAAAATCTCCTCGCGGGTGAAACCGCGGGGCAGCAGCTAATTCTTTATAAACCCTATCAGCCGATTCGCAAGTAAACAACTCGGTTGGACGATCAAAAGGAGCCAATGCTAATTAATATTAACCATAAATTAGTACTAACCAAAAGCCGCTGGTTAACTCAGTAAAAAAATAAACGACTGAAAAGATTAATTAACGCAGGCCTCGGTTTAATATCAATACATTTTTAGTTTAAGACACCCTCTTCGGGCGCGGAGGTGAGAAAGTTGGGAGCAGAGTTGGTGTGCTTGATGGATGCCGCTTCTACGATGGCAAATGTGCAACTGTGGGAATGGCACGAAACTAATATGTGGATCCGAATCACTTTGTACGATTACGATGACGGAATATCCACAGTAAAAGGATGATATTGGGCTGATCTTGTACTTGTTCTGTTATGATAAGGCGAAGGGCGGATTAGGTTATGACCTGTGAAAGAACTACATATAGTTCGCACACTCTCCGAAATAAATCCTATAACATTTTGACAGACTCGCTACTCTACGTCGGTGTCGAGGCTTAGTAGTTTCGAAATGACTGTTGGTTGTCATCGATAAGCCACCGCGCCACCCGGTCCACTGACTCCAATTATAGTTATAGTGGTATCATGATGTTTTCCTTCACCAAAATCTAAACATCATTGCAGGGCTCGAACCCTCGACCTACATATTGCCGGGCGATTTCACTAGCACTCAGTAATCGATTTTCTGAGCCATCATCGCTTATAAAGTTGATGTCAAAACATAGAATATATTAAATTTTAAGCAAATTATATCTTAATATGGTGCGATGATGTTGCCCCAACCCTCCTAATAAGAAGACTGTTAAAATCACGAATTAAAGTCGCGAAAGTTTAAAAAGTACTTTGAAATATGTATTTTGTTGAAAATTGTTTTTACTCTAGGCTTTATGTAACTTGTAATTTTTGTAGGTAATTAGGTATTGATGTGTCTGGTGACTGGTCTGGTTTAAAACTTGTGGTCAAATTTGCAGAAATTGACCGATTGAGTTGAAATTTTCCACACACGTGTAGTTCCAATAACAACACAGTATAATGATCAAGCTAAGCTGATCTGATGATAAAGGCGGTCACCTAATGTCTGTTCTATTTTAGACCCACCGACCACTGCGTAGGCCAGCTGTTACCGAAACAGACGCGGACCAATGACCTGGTCA
Organism: Crocallis elinguaria; assembly: GCA_907269065.1. Classification (NCBI taxonomy): domain Eukaryota; kingdom Metazoa; phylum Arthropoda; class Insecta; order Lepidoptera; family Geometridae; genus Crocallis; species Crocallis elinguaria. The sequence continues at coordinate 16,527,025 of OU026069.1, forward strand.
AAACAACGGGTACCGATAAATGCAAGAGGCACGTAGCCGTTCAAAGTGGCCTTCTATGGGAGGGCCTAGTTCAGCAGAGGAAGTCTTCATGTTGTTGATAATAATGATGACTGTGTAGCGAGTGACCGCTTCTAGCTATGGTCTGTTAAAAACAGCAGATATCACGATCCATTCTTTAAATTCTTAAGATAATGGACGCAAAACGCTTAGTACAGTGCTAATTCCACCATAAAGGGTGGCGCTCCGCGAAATGTCTGGTAAATCGTATGCAGAATGGTGAAGCGAGAATTAGGCTGCGCAGTCTTCTGGCTGTTAGATTAAGAGTTAAGCCTCGAGTACCACATCCAGACATTCGCTTCTTCGTACCCAACTACACAGTGCCATAATTGCACAAGGCGCGAGAGCGCGCGTCGCTACCAACGCCAACTAATTGCCATTGAAAAAAGGCGAAAGCCCGACTGAAAACATTTCCCAACCACCTTTGATGTTTTTTTTTTTCTAAAACCAGCCTTTTACCTTCAAAGCTTGATAAGCTGCACTACGGAAAGCCAGTAATAAGGCACTTTGAAAGCAGGTGTGAGACGTGGCATAGAGATGAGTGTGAAGCGCGCTTTATACCCTCATCCAGTGTAAGTAAAGGTTTTCTTTTGGGGCGTCGTGAGTGGAGGAAGTGAGGGCTACGCGCGTATGAACTCCCCTTTGAGGCTAATTAGATATTTTTTGTTTGGGTGTTTAGTCTGAGGTGTGATGAATTGGTGCGCGTCCAAGCGTTAATCGATCTAATGACCTTTTTGATGACGTCTCTTCAAGTCAAAACTAATATTTGAGTAGCTCTTTTTCAACACTATGGCCCTTATTCATGAAAGCTCAATAAGATAATCTAATGCTTTAAACTGCTCTGTCAACTTCTCGTTGACGGAAGCTATTACGTATGAAAACGAGACAAAACACTTTCTAGTAATTATGTAAGTTACGGAACGTTTATGTATAAGGGCCTTAACTAACCTAGCTACAAAAACAATTGAATTGCTACAAAGCCGATGTAGGCATATAGATAATGCAAATGTCCCAGTATACTATTGGCATAGCCTCGTTGGATCGCAATGCTATTTAGCTGAGTCAGATTATATTAGTATATTTAGTATACGTCGCATCAATTACAAAAACATGTAATTGATTGGACCAATGCCTCTTGACCCTACTGAAAGCCCGAAGTCCAGTTAGTTGAACCATGACACAAGTAAATACTGTAGTTTTGCAGGCAACAAACATTAATGATTCTTATACAGATTCGTCATTCTGGTGCTTTTGATAGGCATTAATTGATAGACCTGTTTTGAGTAAAGTAATAGTAAACTATGACTTGGGAGGCAGAGACAAGATGGAGCATTGTAGAATGTGTGTAAAAACCCGGGGCTATTATAATGTTTGTAATTACTCTAAACTTGTCTATTGAATTATTCCGAAACCTTTAAAATAATACCCACATTTTCACTAAATATATAACCCCAATCATTCAATAAACATTTCATTCATAAATCCAATTACGATAACTTACTAATGCTTAACTAGCCCATAAACCTGCTTCCAAAGTTCACCCGCCAGAGAGTCGTTCAGGTCATCAGCACATCGTAAACCTTCAAGCTATTTTCGCCTTTGAAACACTTAAATTTAACGTTGACATTTGCAGAAGCGCTGAAAAGCTTCTCCTGTGATCAATTGTTCAGCCAAGTCCTTCATACATCGAACGTTGACTTACGACCGAGGTCATACAACTTCCAAGTTGGAGGAAGCCTTACGATACATTTGCTAACTTGTTAACGGATTGTTGGCTATAATGCTTGATTGTAGACCAAATTACTTTAGAACCATAGCAGTGTTAAATAACCGCCTCAAGGCGAACATTCGGTGACGTTACTTGGTAGAGGAGGGTCAAATAGTTTATTGACAAATGACCACAAGTTACAAAATTGTACGACAATCTAAAATTGTCTTTAATAACTAGCTCCTTCGTAATTATCCATATGCAGATAAATAAAATTGAATTGTCTGTTTGTAATATCAAAATAACAGCTTTTTACTAAATGCATATTATGAAAGTATATACAGTACCTATAACAAAACAACCATTTTTTTAATTTTTGTCTGTCTGTCTGTCTGTCTGTCTATCTGTCTGTCTATCTGTCTGTTTGTTCCGGGTAATTTCCGAAACGGCTGGTCCGATTTTGACGTGACTTTCACTGGCAGATAGCTGATGTTACAAGGAGTAACATAGACTACTTTTATTTTGGAAAAAGAATTAGGGTTCCGCGCAAAAAAATAAAAACCATGAAATCCAATATCTCCGCGCGGGTGAAACCGCGGGGCAGCAGCTAGTTATAAATAAATACGTCTAATTCATCAAGTTTACAAAACAGTTGAACAAGCTTGAAGCGTGAACATGGTAAGAAAATTTCCTAGCGCTCGCACGGCTAGCTATCCTCTTTATGATAACCCTCTTGAAAGCCAGTTCTCTTTCTAAGTTACCTATAGCAGATTTAAAAAGAAATCTTCATAGCTACTTCATCAGCGGGTTTCAAATACCCTTTTTATATTAGTAGATAACTTAATTTGTCCAATCCAATATCCGTTGTGCAATTTAAAGCTTGCTAATAAGGCCAACAGTAAGATACCACGTAATCATAACACTGGCCCATAACAATAGCAGTGCCACACAGAAATTTGAAACACAAAGGCCTGCGCGGCACTACCAGTGGCGTATTTTAAAATTCAGCGCCCCGGGCCAGCAGGCCCCGCCGCCCTGCTATCACCACGCGCCGGTCAGTAGCTATATACGATAGCCCCGTGTATGAAACATACAGCAACCCCCCCCCCCCCCCCCCCCCCCCCCCACCTTACGATATTTCATCATCACCATTAGTCGGGAGACGTCCACTGCTGAACAATAGGCCTCCCCCATAGAACGCCACTTGGATCGACTCCTCGCCTCTTGCATCCAACGGTTCCCCGCGGTTGGTTTTAACTAGGTCATCGGTCCACCTTGTGGGGGGTCGTCCTACACTACGTCTTCCGGTTCATGGTCGCCACTCGAGAACCTTTCTTCCCAATCGGTTCTGCGAGCGATGTGGCCTGCCCATTGCCATTTCAACCTGCTAACTTTGAGAGCGATGTCGGTGACTTTCGTTCTCCTGTGGATTTCCTCGTTTCGGATTCTATCACGCAGGGAAACCCCGATCATAGCCCTCTCCATAGCTCGTTGTGCAATTTTGACCTTGCTGATGAGGCCAACAGTAAGAGACCACGTCTCATTGCCATAAGTCATCACTTGCAACACACACTGGTTGAAAACCTTGGTTTTCAAGCTCTGCGGTATTGTGGACGAAAATATAGGTCGAAGCTTCCCGAACGCTGCCCAGCCGAGTTGGATTCTTCGTGCGACCTCTTTGTCGAAGTTGGACCTACCTAATTGGACAGTCTGTCCTAGGTATCGATATCCTAGTGACACTCGTCAACAACTTCGTGAATATCGTTCCCAACAATTACCGGTATAGGTGGAACATGGACATTTGACATGATTTTCGTCTTGTCCATGTTCATCTTAAGACCAACCTGTTGGGAAACGCTACTGAGGTCGTTGAGCATGGTACCGAGATCCTCCAAGCGATTCCGCAATTCTGACTATATCATCGGCAAAACGAAGGTTAGTGACGTACTCGCCTTTTTTATGTTGATGCCTAATGATGATGCCTTTCCTGTCCAAGAGCTTAAAAACATCCTCCAATGCGTTTGTGAACAGTTTCGGAGAAATAACGTCTCCCTGTCTCACGCCTCTTTGCAATGGAATTTGTTTCGTGCTCTGGTCCTGTAGTCGGACTGACATGGTGGCGTTGCTGTACAAACACTTCAACACTTCAATATACCTATAGTCAATTTGGCATCGCTGCAAGGACCGCAGTACCGCCCAAGTCTCGATTGAATCGAAGACTTTCTCATAGTCCACAAACGCTAGACATAGCGGCCGATTATACTCCTCAGTCTTCTGTACAATCTGGCCTAACGTATGGATGTGGTCTATGATGCTAAAGCCTTTTCGGAAACCGGCTTGTTCAGGAAGCTGGAATTCATGAAACCTGCGTGCGAGACGGTTCGTAATGACTCTCAAAAACAGCTTGTACACGTGGCTCAAGCAAGATGGAGGCCTATAATTTATTATTTAGGTTTTATCACCTTTTTTGAAGAAAAGTACCACCACACACTTGTACCACGCTTCTGGCGTTGTACCTTCAAGGACAACGGAACTGAACTTCTGGAGGACTACAACTACCGTTCTACCAGAAGTTCAGTCGTAATTCCGCCCTCGCCTGCCGCCTTGTTGTTTTTAAGCTGTTTGAGAGCCATTCTAATCTCGTACAGGCTGATGTCCGGGATGTCTTCGGTATAGTGCCGGACTAACTTGGCTCTGGTGTCTTGAGCTGTGTTAGTAACGGGTTTACGTGTTGAGACTTGAGGTGTATAACTGTCCATATTTTCTGCCTATTTACTGCCTTACGTCTTACTAATAAACTGTGCTAAACGATGGTTTGGTTAAACTATGTTTTGTTTTTGTTGTTCTTTGACAATTTTGATCTGAATCGAAAAAGACAAAACACAGTTGAACTAAGTATTCCAGTGTTTATTAATATGAGAGCCTTAGATAGGCTTTTTTAAATTTCTTCTGCTTGCGCCGCCCCTCGCAGCCTGCCGCCCCGGGCCATGGCCCTTTTGGCCCTAGGGTAAATACGCCCCTGGGCACTACATTGCGCTCATTACCCTGAGACGTTAGGTAGTAAGTTTCGTAAGCCTAGTAATTTCATTGCCTACTTTGCTCATCAAACCGGAACACAGTAATGCTTGCCCATTACTGCTTCGTGGCAGACTTCACGAGCAAAGTGTTGGTACCAACCCAGACACTCGCAGAAGAGTTAGTCCTAGCTAGTAGAAACATAACTAGGCTTCAAACTAATAAGACAACATTCCTTTAAACAAGAACACATACATTATCCCGTCCTTTGTTCTATAATGTCGGTATAGTTAAATGTGTGAGGGGACAAAAAAACCGGCGAACAATAGTTTTAACACTTACTTTTGTTGAACGGATGCTGGCCGTCACACCTCCGCATTGTGGCCGGGTACGTTTTGGATAATACACGTATACGCCCACGGAACTCTAATTATTAAAATACCTGTTCCGGCTACTTTGTTAGGGTTACCAGTCGATGAGGAGTTTTGTGTTATTGCCGTAGGAAAGAAGGGTTATGTAATGTTTTATAGCGTACTAGCTGCTGCCCGCGGTTTCACCCGCGCGGAGATATTGGATTTCACGGTTTTTAATTTTTTTGCGCGGAACCCTAATTCTTTTTCGAAAATAAAAGTAGCATAAGTTACTCCATATAACATCTTCTATCTTCCAGTGAAAATCCCGTCAAAATCGGTGCAGCTGTTTCGGAGATTACCCAGAACAAACAGACAGACAGACAAAAATTTAAAAAATGGTTGTTTTGTTATACCTATGTGCTGTATATACTTTAATATGCATTTAGAAAAAAGTTGTTATTTTGATATTACAAACAGACACTTCAATTTTATTTATTTGTATATAGATGTATAAATTTGTGCGTCTATTTCTTTGGCACGCTCTGTAGTATAAAGGGTTTGGTGGTTTGGACTTTGGTGGGTGGTGGTAATTAAATTCGTTTTAATAGTGATGTTGTATGAAACACAAAATACTTAATAAATGTCGTTATACAGGTTTAAGAACACCTCACATTAAAACAATAAAAATGAAATTAACAAAAAATATTTTTTTTATGATTATCAGCATCTTACGCTCCCACAAGTCATTGGTGCGGTCCGAGTCGAGATTCGAACTATGGTGCGTCGGATTGAAATTCGCACAAGCTACCGCTTGGCCACACTAGCTCTTATATAATTTCCACAAATTCAACGATTTTATTTATCATCCAGTAGAAATTTAAATGATATCAACATATTCTTTACATTTCAGTGAATAAAACAATGTATGACTACTATGTAACGTGTGCGCATGCGTTGAATTCTTTTATACGACGCGCAGCGCCTTTATCTTAGCTGACCAATTGACCACGACAATCTTTATAATCACACTGGCGTAGAGACTTCTTGAAAGATATTTTGAAAAGCTACATACATATAAAATATTGCTCTAGAGGCGAGTCAGCCAAATAATTAGTAAAAATGAAAGTGTAAATAAGGAAAACGTCCCAAGTGTAGGATTTCCCATAACTCGAATAACTTTTACTATAAGATTCACACAGTAATTTTCTTTACGAGTTACCACTAATAACCCTTAAATGGCCGATTACAAGTTTCTGTTAATTTTTTTTGGCTTATTTCTTGACTTGGATACAGAGTCCTTCAGTCGGAATACTCGCAAGATTTTCAAACATTGAAAAAATTGTGGTGCCATATTTCCTAGGGTTAAACAGAAGCTGTAGCTAGATGATAACCCTACCTACCGCCATACCTGATGCCAGCCGGCACAATACTACATTGTCTTGAACACTAAACTCCTGTTCAATAGTTCCATTCTGACGGCGTGGAATAATTATTTCCCCGCTACCGTTGATATGGTAACACTTTTGTGGTTTAGGTTTCGTTCTGTCTTGTTCCTTTTTCAAGTTTGATTTACACGACAATTTCTAATATTTTGTAAATAAAGCCTATCCTATTATCCTAACCGGTGTAACTATATCCAAAATATAATTTGATGTTAGACAAAAACATCAAATTGTATAAATCAAATGAAATCTGAAATGGACCGGATATATTGGTCCCACGTCGGACTAACTGTAAAACAGGATAGATAGTAGACTGGTGCCCAAACCATGAAGAACTGACTAGGCAGAAGACGTAAAAAACATACGTAAAAAACATCTCAGCATAAAATATTAAAAGATAATCTTGACTCAACTTCTACGACTGGACTACAAAAGGAAGGCCTTTCCGAGCATTGGAATGATCATGGCTGAAAACAGAAAAGTGATTACTATATATCTAACTCTCTGTTATTCAGGCGATGAGGACGAGATAAACACTAAAGAACTCATACCTAAAATATTAGGGGCTATGACGTTGCAATATTACACAACGATAAATATTAGGAAGTTGAAAGAAAGAGAGCTGTTCCATAGTCAAAATGTATGACAGAAAACAAAACAGTCGAAAAAATCACCTACAGACTCATTTGTTATTATGAAAGCAATCGTCAGCTTCACAGTTCTAAAAAAAGAACTATTTAGAAAATTAAAAGTGTGGCATGAGTTGCGTTCCGCCCAGCTTTGGGCTCGCCGCCGGCTCACCGGCACTATTATATTCCATTGTTTTCAAATCGGTAAGAGATCCGCCACTGGAACACTCCGCATTAATTACACCTAATTGAATTTCGAATTGGAACGATGACATTTGAATTTTGGCGGGATCCGTTCACTCGGTAGTGCTGTGCACAGTGCAACAAAGAGGCCGATTGCTGCGATCGAGACCGCCCGCAGTCTCACATAATGGTACATTAGAATCGACCGACAACATCTAACAGTGAAATGTGTGTAATGAGAATTATCCGAATTGCTTCTGTTGTATCGGCAGGCTTGAGACTGATAGCCGCCTTTATTGATGCCGTGAATAGCTCTTTGTAGCGCCCCTCTATTCTAAAAGATTATTTTGTATTGTGTTCACCTATATGAGTAGGAAAATAGTAATCAGTTAGTTTATTAGGTGCGTTACTTGCAGATTTGTTTCAGAGCTCCTTTTAGTTCGGTATACACGCGTGGAAATTATGAACAAAATTATGCGTGAGCGACGAGGTGAGGTGTATTAAGTTAGGAACTCAGCAGGGGGGAATAAAGCTGAGTATTAGCATCATAATTAGCGGAAAACTGCGTGCTGCGTGCACTCATCTTTCAAAACAGTATACGTCAGACGGTACACTCTTAATGCGTAGTGCTTAGAATCGAGTTTTGTTTGCGATGATCGGGTTCTTGACAATCGAGGGATTGTCTCGCGTGGCTGCGCACGTCCCTAGTGAGACGGCCACGTGGGACGCCCTGTGGGGACGGTGATTGTCATCGAGTGTCGCTTAACGCCGGTTGGACAACACTAGCTTCCATATTTGAAATTTGAAATGATTTTGTAATGAAGACTCCAAGCTTTTGGCACAGTGTTATCGTACTATAATATTTAACATTATTAAAGGTGCTAAAAGTTATTGCCAGATATAGGTATGAGAAACCCTGACTATTTCTCTGATGATTTACAGAGATGAAGTGAAATTCTTGAAAATGCATTATTAATGCGGAAAACACGTATCTATACTAAGTAGACGATATAGGTGATAAGTTTACACTACATACAAGCGATTTAAATTTACCATACACGGCTTGTGCCGCCAGCGGCTTAAAAAATGTCTCATCACTAAATTTATTCAATAATAATGTTCAAATATTTTAATCGGTAAAATATATCTAGGTACTTGAAAACTTATGAATTATTTCACTATTCCAACCTTCGGTGCTCAAGCCTCAGCATGTTAATAAGTTTATAATCGGCATGAAATTATACCCATAATTGTGGCACCTTTTAATTATAGTAGAATAACAGATAGAACAGCGGTCGATGGTGTTGCCATGCATATCGTGCAAGTCATGGGGCGGGCCAGTTTAGCTAGTTTTAGCTAATGATTGGAAATGTGTTAATTTTGGTATTGGAATGATGAGTGTTACTGGACAGGTTTATTAGTACAAGATAAAGTAAAATAAACTGTAACGCCAACAACGGTAAAGATAAATAAAATATGTACTTACATTATATACTTACACAAAATAATAATAGATAAATTAATTAATTAAAATTATATTCACATAAATACAATAATTAGGATTTGAAGATAAGGTTGGAGAAACTCAGCGTTTCCTAAGGTTTTAGGGTTACATAGACGCTAAAGCATGTTTGAGCTTTGCTGTCAAAATAACCGTGATTTGGCAACAAGCGCGGTTTGATAATAATCTTTTATTTTCAGGCATATAAAAACCCATACAAGAGGCGCTCACGCGGGACTTGAAATACATCGTAAAACGGACAAGAACAGCAATACGTCCAGATAGTGCTGACTCTTTCACTCCCTCGAAGCCCAGCCTGGGCTCAAAGCGACGCACACTGGTCCGGTTACACGAAATCAGGGACATAGGGATCAAAGTCTGAATTAAATTTTTATATTTTTTATATAAGGTCTGTGGATCATTCTAAACCACTTTTACTGAATAGCTTTTTTTGATATCGGTGCCCGTTTCTAAGAAAAAAAATGTTGTTTTATTATTTGTATGGAAAAAAAATGTTTTTTGTAAATATATAGTAAATGGTCAGAGACGTTTCAACCAAACTTACTGGAGATTATAGAGGGTAAAATTCTCCATATTATTTGCTAATACATTTTCTTCATATCTCTGCCCGTTCAAAAACGGCAGGCGTTATAAATATTTATTATTAACGTGGTTCGAAAGGTTCCAAATGTCATCCATGACTCTTAAATTACTATTATATTTAAATAAGATTAGCTAATTCTATTGAAATATGATAGAAATAATAATAGTCGTACTACCTAAGTCGTACTACACAGACAATATTTGTCATTTTAATGTCTACCTGCTATTGCTTTTAGACAATGGTGCTAATTATCAGGTAGGTAGTTAGCGATACTGATAAGGGATACTAATAAAACTACTTGTATCACTATTATATTTAAATAAGATTAGCCAATTCTATGAAATATGACAGAAATAATAATAGTCGTACTACCTAAGTCGTACTACATACACAATATTTGTCATTTTACCGTCTACCTGCTATTGCTTTTAGACAATGGTGCTAATTATCAGGTAGGTAGTTAGCGATACTGATAAGAGATACTAATAAAACTACTTGTATCACTATTATATTTAAATAAGATTAGCTAATTCTATGAAATATGACAGAAATAATAATAGTCGTACTACCTAAGTCATACTACACAGACAATATTTGTCATTTTACCGTCTACCTGCCATTGTTTTTAGACAATGGTGCTAATTATCAGGTAGGTAGTTAGCGATACTGATAAGGGATACTAATAAAACTACTTGTATCTCCTTTAACCTTATCAGTATCCCTTCCATACTAATACACGTTACTAAGTTACCTATTTAGTAGTTCTGATCAAATCGTCATTCTGTTCTTACATTTTGGGGTTTCAATACGTCTTAGTGTGCTCATTATAATATGTCTCAATTTATTTCAAATTTGGATATTTTTATGCTACTGAAAGCTAGTGGTAAAATAAAAAACAGTGGTTTATTGTATGAAACGCTGTTAAATCGTATAAATGTGCCAGTTTCAGATGAAGAACTCACAGTGTTAAAAAAATTTACAGTAACATATGTGTCAAATTTCTACAAGAGATGGTCACAGGCAAACAGATGTCAAGCAAATTTTTTCAACAAGAACATGGATTGGTTACACATGGATATCACTTGGCCATCTTTAAATTCTATAAATTTAGCATCTATATTTATGCAAGAAAATATGGAACTTCAAGAAAAGTGTGATACTTCTATGGATTCTTCTCTGGATATAGTGGCAGCAACAGTTAGTTCATGTTCAGATGCAGCTACAAACACTCCCGTGCAAAGAAAACCATTTGAAGATTTATCAAACAAGCAAAAAAGAAGACGCCTATCATCACTTAGAGAAAATTCAGAAGAGGAATTACTGTTGGCTTTAGTCAATAAATTAAAAGAAAATGAAAAAAATCAATTAGCCGAAGTTATAGACTGTCTTTATAAAAATAATGAGAAGACTGAAAATGTTCATCAGTATATTTTCAAGAAACAGTTACAAAAAACTTTACCAGAAGATAAAGCACTCGCACTTCTTACTGGACTCAATCTTTCAAAGTGGCAATATTTAACACTAAGAAAAATATTATCAGACGAAAATACAATTGCATTACCATCATACCACAAGATAGTTGAAGCTAAACAGTTGTGCTATCCTGATGATATACTGATTACAGAATCAGGTGCCCGGATCAAGCTTCAATCAATTCTTGACTTGACAGTGAAGAAATTGATTAAAGTAATTGGGCATCACGACTTTGAATCAAATTCTTTAAAGTTAATATGCAAGTGGGGTTGTGATGGGTCTTCGTCACACAGCAATTATAAGCAGAAAGTCAGTGAAGATTTTTCAGACTCCTCAGTATTTATGACAAGCTTAGTGCCTTTACGACTTTTGGCTGGTAATGACATAATATGGGAAAATCCACGCCCATCATCAACGAATTACTGCAGACCAGTGATGTTCGAATTCATTAAAGAGACTAAAGAATATATCCATCCAACAACATACATCAGCTATAAATGAAGAAATAGCAAATCTCGTTCCGACTAAAATAGGTAAGTATATTGTTACAAAAATAGTGTGTTTATTATTTATTTCATGTTTATGCTGTATACTAAGATCGTACAGAACTATAGAAATTATTTATACATTTCGTATTTTAAATTTTTCAGATGATCTTGAAGTTACTCATGAACTGCTCATGGCAATGGTAGATGGCAAAGTGACCACAGCTTTGTCAGAAACATCATCTCACGCAAATTGCAATATTTGCCGTGCAACTCCAAAGGAAATGAATAATTTGAGTATTGTTTCCAGCAAACCAGTTGCCGAAGAAATGTTCAAATACGGATTATCTTCGTTGCATATGTGGTTAAGGTAAAATAAATAAATAATTAATTTTTGTAAACTTTACAAAAATTCTAAACTTTAAACTTATTTTAACTTTTTATATATTTTAGGTGTATGGAATGCATACTACACATTTCCTATAATATGGATTTTAAAAAGTGGGCTGCGAGAGGCGAAGACAAACTCTTACAGAAGGCAAGAAAAGGATTGACTCAAGAAGAGATATTTAAACAGACTGGATTATTAGTGGACGTGGTTAAACAAGGATTTGGCACCACAAATGACGGCAATACGGCTCGGAGATTTTTCAGGGATTACGAGAAATCTGCAGAAATCACAGGAGTAGACATTAATTTAATTAAAAGATTTGCAGTCATTTTGCAGACCATTTCATCTGGGGAAAAAATTAACATTATTAATTTCAAGAGCTACTGCATGGATACCGCTAGATTATATGTAGAATTATATCCGTGGTACTATATGCCATCAAGTATTCATAAGCTTCTTATCCATGGTGCAGAAATATGTCAGCATTTCAACTTCATACCTGTAGGTATGTTATCTGAAGAAGCTTCTGAAGCGCGTAACAAGGATTTCAGAAATGTCAGGGAAATACACTCCCGCAAAATAGGCCGGAAAGAAACAAACACTGATATTATACATCAGTTTCTCATAAATTCGGATCCATACATAACAAGCATCAGACCGGTTATGATTAGAAAGAAAATGGAACTCTTTCATGAAGCTGAGGATCTGATTATTATTGAAAATCAAATTATTCGAGAAGAGCTGATTCAATGTGATGATGTATTTGTTAGTTTAGAAGATAGTATAACCACTGACCCACTAGAATAAGTTGAATTTATTTTTAGTACTATTTTTTATTATAATCCAACAGATTTTACCTTATTTTTTTTATTGAATTATACATTTTACTAATGCAAGATACCTGCTAATGTTTATGTTGTAAATATAAATAAAATGATTTTAGGAAATAGAAAACTACTAACCAATTAGAATAAATATAAACGGCTTCCTTTTTTAATTTGTTATCCATTATTTTTGTTTTGCTATTATTTCGTTTTCTATTTTAATTAGATATTATACATGTGTTAGTTTTTGCTTTTTATTTCTGTTTTATTACATCTTTAAATAATTTGTAACACTTGTTTTCATTACCATTTTCAAACCTCTAAAAAAACGATTGACACTAGTGTCAAGAAATAGGCGGGGAATTAGCGCCATTGTAACAAGTATTTTTATTAGTATCCCGTATCGCTAACTACCTACCTGATAATTAGCACCATTGTCTAAAAACAATGGCAGGTAGACGGTAAAATGACAAATATTGTCTGTGTAGTACGACTTAGGTAGTACGACTATTATTATTTCTGTCATATTTCATAGAATTAGCTAATCTTATTTAAATATAATAGAGATACAAGTAGTTTTATTAGTATCCCTTATCAGTATCGCTAACTACCTACCTGATAATTAGCACCATTGTCTAAAACCAATGGCAGGTAGACGGTAAAATGACAAATATTGTGTATGTAGTACGACTTAGGTAGTACGACTATTATTATTTCTGTCATATTTCATAGAATTAGCTAATCTTATTTAAATATAATAGTGATACAAGTAGTTTTATTAGTATTCCTTATCAGTATCGCTAACTACCTACCTGATAATTAGCACCATTGTCTAAAAGCAATAGCAGGTAGATGGTAAAATGACAAATATTGTCTGTGTAGTACGACTTAGGTAGTACGACTATTATTATTTCTATCATATTTCAATAGAATTATGTAGCTAATCTTATTTAAATATAATAGTAATTTAAGAGTCATGGATGACATTTGGAACCTTTCGAACCACGTTAATAATAAATATTTTTAACGCCTGCCGTTTTTGAACGGGCAGAGATATGAAGAAAATGTATTAACAAATAATGTGGAGGATTTTACCCTCTATAATCTCCAGTAAGTTTGGTTGAAACGTCTCTGACCATTTACTATATATTTACAAAAAACATTTTTTTTCCATACAAAAAATAATACAACATTTTTTTTCTTAGAAACGGGCACCGATATCAAAAAAAGCTATTCAGTAAAAGTGGTTTAGAATGATCCACAGACCTTATATAAAAAATATAAAAACTTAATTCAGACTTTGATCCCTATGTCCCTGATTTCGTGTAACCGGACCAGTGTGCGACGTCTGCTCCGCTATATACATACATCACTTGCTCACCACCTCTTATTTACCGTGGCTTCTGCACTGAACACGCAGTGGTTGTGAAACTATCTATTTTTTTTAGTAGAGGTCGTAGAAGTGGCGGTAACCGTGTTGTTTTTCTATGATTTACGCGTGGTCCGTGATTGATGCATAACCAATAATCATGCATTAGCGTCTAACATGCCCATTAAGGTAACGGAACACTCAACAAATCCCTTTTATTTTATGGAACCACAAATCAAGTGAATACTTAAAAGTGAAAGGCACTGCAATCCATTTTTGCGCTATTCCAAAATAATAGTATTTGAAACAGTCAAAAAGTGAAAGTAATTTTGTGGAAACCTGGTGACTTTTCCACGGAACTCACTTTAGAAGACACTGCGCTACCCTTTCCAGAACAAAAAAAAGGAAAAATTAATCTGAATGTTTCCAAAAAAAGGATTTATTTATATCAATCGTCTGCATTCCAAATTCAGACGGCACACGGTCGTAACGTCCTGTCCCCGAGAGCAGCCAGCTATCTCCGAAAACATTGTGCAGTGTGCGCCTAAAGACGACGCGGACATCCGAATAGGGAATGATGGGACGGGTTTATGCTCAAAGTCAGGAGAGTAAATTTGCAATCATTTGCAGTCGAGCTTGTTTAGAGCAAGCGTGTACGCTAAAATGATGGTTACACTAGCCTGACTTTTAGATTTGTTTCCCCAGTTAATTTATTTTTTGAGGACATAATTAATTATGCTATGTTTATTTTTTTTAACTTATATACGAGTGGTACTAAATTTTTACTTCCTTTTTTTGTGGCTACTGTAAGCTGTCAGTTTGGCGCAATGATAAACACATGTCTGTAGAAATCGTGAGACGTAGTTTCCGTGCTCGTCCCGGGTAAAAACTGTTTTTATGTTGATTACGCAAAAGAAGGAGTAAATTGAAGTTGCGTCATCTCCCTCCAAATACCCCAAAAATAACTTAGCTTTTAAACTGACCAATGCTATTAGTCTTGCGTTCTGCTGTATAGCAGCCATACATTCAAGAGAATTTCACGTATATTTAATGTATTATAAAAGTTCTGTTGAATAAATAAATACGTGAACAAATTCAATATTTAAATCTTGCTGCCTACTGCATAACCCATCCCGGCTACACCCCGCACATACAAACATCGAAACCTAATTTCCTGTCTCAGATACAGCGAGCGCTCTAAGCCTAAAGACAAATACGTACCTGTACCACTCTCACGTGACCTCCACCCCTCCCTCCAATACTACCTAGAACTACTTCCAAAGCGGAAAGTGATAGAAATTTATAGGTCTAGCTAAAATGGTTTGTGTTCTAAACAGTTCTAGAGAGGTAGAATTGTGGTGAAAAGGAGTAAAACTAGGTATCGTACGTTTCAATCGCACGTAGTTTGGTAACACCTATCTCGTATGTATGAGGCATTGTAGTCGGTGACCAGTGTGGGAAACACTGGTCACCGACTACAATGCCTCATTTAGGGCTGTTGATTAAAATAGATGTTGATTTAATGTTTTCCGATAGGGTAACATTTGATTATATTGGCGTCAATACGGAAAGAAGCATAAAAAAGTTAACGCCTGAAAGAAGTTTTTTAAACCAATAGATACTTTTTTTGTATTTAATTATTTTAGGGTTTGCTAGTGGGAGGACTAACTCTTCTGCGAGTGTCCGTCTGGGTTGTTACCACCGCTTTGCTCGTGAAGTCTGCCGCCAAGCAGTAGTGTGCAAGCATTACTGTGTTCCGGTTTGATGAGCAGAGTAGCCAGTGAAATTACTGGGCTTATGAGACTTAATACCTAATGTCTCAGGATAACGAGCGCATTGCAGTGCCGCGCAGACCTTTATGTTTCAAAGTTCTGGGTGGCACTGCAATTGTTATGGGCCGGCGTTATGCTTACCATCAGGCAAACGACCAGCTCGTCTCGTTACCTAATAACATACAAAAAAAAAAAGAATTCTCCATATACAGAAAATTACTCAACATTTTGTTTTTTACACATTTTACAGCAGTTCGTTATTAAATTGTAAATATCACATTGAAAGGTTAAAAAACTTTCATTAATCTTTGATTACCTATTAAATATACAGTAAAACGAAAATGCGTGCATGTGCTAGTGACCAGGTGTATCTTCTGAAAAAGCTTGCTAGACTGTCGACCGTATTGTCGCTCCTCAAATGATCGCTTACAATTTAAAAAAAATTGATAAAAATGCCATTATTTTGTTTTATTTTACCAGGTATTAGGACTAACAATAAAATACTTCTAAACCAATACCGTTAAAATTCCTATGAAATTGCAAATTTTAAGTTTGCTAATGACTTAACTCATGATTTTTGCTCCGAAAATACAACCTTTTTGATGAAAAAATAAATTAATAGATCGACGATAGTCTGTTAAAGTCGAAGACATCATCCAGCTTCAAATAACCATCTCTACAACCATCTGCCATTTTTAGTGGGAAAACGTGTTGTTTCCTCCTAGGAAACCTTTTTGCCGTAAAAATACCTGATCACGGATTTTCCCTTCAAAATTGCTCAACAACAGCTTCCTCGACCAGCTTGATTAATGTGATCCTTTAAACAAAGTTTTCATTTCAGCAAATTCTTCGTTTCCCAGCCCGTATTTTGAACCCGTTCGACTTAACTTTGGGAAACCATACAGTGACGCTGTTTTAAATCGAACGATCCGATCTTCTTGTTTTTGTGTATGTAGTTTAAATATGGACAGATTTCGTCACATTTTTAGAGTAAAAATTTCGAAATCAAAAAACAGTTCGTCCTCTTTCTGCCAGGGTCTTTTATTTACTTAACGACCTTGTTTTTAAAATTTGGAATGTGAATATCCTAAAAGTTATCTATTTCTATACGAAGTTAAAACAAATTTAGAAATTGAAAAAGATATGGTTTTTCTGTCTCTCTTCATTTGATAACTAGGAATATTAACTTCTAGTTAATATTTTAGCTAAAGAATAGAAGACGTTTGTCAAACGCTAACATAGTAAAAGTAAAAAATCGTATCCTGTAAATAGCACCAAAACTTCGAAAAGTTTTGCGACGAATTTCCTCGAATTTGTTGTTTTGTATGGTACAATTACAGAAAAAACAGCTTGGAATCCAAATGAGTTTCAACATAGAACTACATTGTTAGTTGTTTAAAAGTTTTAAAGTACACGTTTTTCTCGTAGTTTGCGACTTATTCCGACTAAAGACATTTCTATAAGTACTCTTTACTTTATCGACTTAAGGAAAAGTCTGTGGGCAATGTGATTAGTTACACAGATGAATAATTTAGGTGATAAAACAAAGTAGACAAGTAAACAAAAGAATGCATTTTATTCATATACTTTTATTAGCTTCCTATTAATGAAATCTTAGAAAACAATTTTTTAACTTATTTTTAATTGTTATATCGAAACAGTTCTCCGCCGTCGATGTCTTGTGCATAGGGAATCAGATAGACGAAAACCATGCACAAACACAAATACAAACGCTTTTTTTTCTATGCATAAATATTTGTCCAAAACATTTGTCTATGTTAAGATCAAACCCGTAATCCATACGCCATTTACATCCTAACTAGGTTACCACAAAAAAAAACATTTTTAGTCGCCTGTTTAGCTAGACATCGTCTAAAGATAAACGTCAAAAATGATTAGAAATGTCACAACAGAATTGTGTTATACAATGGTTAGACACTACAATCAGGATTTATTTAATCGCGCGACTAAGTAGTATGTACAGTAGTTAACACAGGTTTAACGTGTGTTTAATTTTTTTGTGGTCAGACCCCAATGTTTATATTACTTCTACGTCACGGACAATTACAGACTTTTAAAAAAAAAATTAACCTTCCTGAATGTATTTAAATAACAATTATTGTTAATTAAGTATCTACATTCAAGAAATTTTTGTTGCGTTCGTTTAACATTTTGGAGAATCTTCTTGTCTTAGTAAATTGTCTAAGCTGCTTCTTGCAAAAACTATTCTCACGGGGTCTTCTATTCGTCTCTTATCAAATATGCATTAGCCAAAAAAAATTGACACGGGTCCCATTTTGATTGACGTAGACATCTTCTGTTCAATAACAAAAGTTGGAAACAATGTTGAGTTCAGAGGTTGCTTGCGAAAGTATTGTGTACATGACCTTCTTTGTAAAAATGTCATCTATAGAAAGATTTTTGTTAGTTTGTATTCTTTGATATTCATCCTTTGTCGAATTTGACCAGGGTCATAGATAGAGATGTTAGGAAAGAATAGCGAGCTTATTCAAAGCGAATAACAACAAATACGTTGTTAAAACTTGTAAAATAATTAATCTGAAGTGCTTTTGCTATATAGGTAGTAGGTAGGTATCTATGTGGCCGTTTTTTATACCTTATAGCGGTCGGCAACAGACGGACGATGGAAACTTGAACCGCCAAGTATTATTAAATAATCTTCGTCAAAGTAAAATTTTAAAACGTTTAACTGCTACCTCACCTGAAGGTAAGTAACAATGCGATCGTCCATAAAGCACTCTTTCCTAAAAAGCTGTTATTTTTATATTACAAACAGGCACTTCAATTATAGACTAGCTTCTGCCCACGGTTTCACCCGCGTGGCGATTCCTACAGGAACAGTGCATTTTCCGGGATAAAAAGTAAGCTATGTTATTCTCCAATCTATAAACTATATATATGCAAAAACTCACGTCAATCCATTGTGCCGTTGCTGCGTGAATGAAGGATAAACCTATGAACATAATTTCGCATTTACCAGAGTCGATACCTACTGCCATTTTTATATATATTGTTAGTTAAAATCGTTAAGACAAAATTTGATCGTACTGCTTGTTTGTTAACAAGTCCAGCTTGGCATTATTTATTTATTTAATTAATTAATTAGCACGGTAAAAACCAATTACACTAATTAAATTGAGATTACATAAATAAAATATAAGCAATACAATTATTCAACAATCCGTAATTACAATAAAATAAAAAATACATTAAAATAAATTCCAAGATTAAATTGTCAATTAAACTAAAATTCAATAAGTATATTAAATGAAAATGATTAGAGTAAAAAATATAGATTCAGAACATTAGGTAGGTGCATAACGTGATAAAAATTACACACATCAAAATAATAACTCTTATTATATTCTCTCTGTTAACAAGCTGGTGTTCAATTCAATTGTTTTACTAGGTCAACTGAATAAACTTGTAACTTGAAAATCAAAACAGAAACAAAAGACGAGCTAAGTAAAAAACAATAGAGAGAAAATTCTACCTAGTAGAGGCGAAAACGATTATAACTTGGTTTTCTTTAGTAATCATTTGTAAGGATTTATGCCTTTAAAACTCAAACTTTGAGGACTTCTTCCATTGATTCTAAAAATATTGCATTGAAAATGTTTGTAGGGCTTCCAAAGAAAAATGAATATTGAAAGGCTTGTTAGTTTACTTACAAACAAAAGAGAAGCTTCTCATTTCACGCATTTTTACTAGGTGGTAGGACTAACTCTTCTGTGAGTGTCCGTCTGGGTTGGTACCCACCCGCTTTGCTCATGAAGTCTGCCACCAAGCAGTAATGTGCAAGCATTACTGTGTTCCGGTTTGATGAGCAGAGTAGCCTGTGAAATTGAGACTTATGACACTTAATTGGTACCCAATGTCTCAGTGTAACGAGCGCACTGCAGTGCCGCGCAGGCCTTTGTTTTTCAAAGTTCTGAGTGACACTGTCAGTTTATGGTCTGTCATTAAGTATGCTTATATTATCAACCTCTTACGCTCCCACTGCTGGGATACCGGCCTTCTCTCAGAGAGAGAGAGGGAGAGAGAGATCGAGTGTGAATAATCCGCACATAACTTGCCGAGTCGAGATTCGAACTATGGTGCGTCGGATTGAAAGCCGCACAAATTTCTGCTCGGCCACACTCGCTATGCTTACCATCAGGCTAACAACCCGCTCGTCTTTTTATTCCAATAGTACACAACGGACCTCAAACAACTGACCTGATTGGCTACACTACCACTGCCGTCTATATGCTACTATTAGATCATTAATTCATTACTTCGGTAGTTCTCATAAATCACTCAGCTCTTACTTCAACGCAATCCTTCCGTTTCCCAATTACCATAAGAAAGCAGATGCAACAGACATCCTCAGATGACCAACGGCCCTGGGAAATATCTAGGCAATAAATTATACCCGTTATCATGCACTTATTAAATCATTCCAGCCCATAAATCTGTTACAACGGGAGTGACCGACTCTCAAACTGGCATTAGGCCGTGTCCGCACTCCCTTTAAATATATGTTATGAGCTAATAATGTATACCACAAAGTGCTTTGCATATAAATCTCCTAATTACACGCTTTGAAAGTGCACTAATCTCGACTAGGCCATTCTTTCATTTGCATAGAACGCTTTTTGGTGACAATTGTGTTTTGATTTAGGGGACCGGAATTTGGAGAAGCCGAGACGCGGATGAAGCTGGCCTGTTTTGTACTGGCGAAGTCAAAACGTAAATGTTTAGTTACAAATTTAATTGATTTAAAAACAACTAAAACGATTGTAATACTTTGTACTTACACTCATTGTCAGCTGAAGACAGTTCTATGGATTAACTAATAACGGAAATACGTCCTCAATCTATCGAAAATTTTCAATTTAATTTTGGCTTATAAATGTTGTAAGATTGTGTATACAACTATACAGTCTTCCTTAATGCAATATATTATAATAAAATGTAGAATAAACTACCCATAAATAAATCAGAACGTAAATATCGAAGACTATAAAAACTGGTCTCTTGAACTTTAATCCCAAAAAGTGAGTCAAACACTCCAAAAACCTTATAAACTTTAGTCCCCGACAGTCTCACGCAAAGACACTAAACTCGTGACCCGCAATAAAATGGATTAGCGCAATTGTCCCCGTAGTATTGTCCCACAGACAATCGTGTGTCCTCGCCCTTACTCACGATTTTATTAAAAGTAAATTAACATATTATTACGAAACAGTATTTGTAACAATCATAGTTGGCCCCAAGATTTATATATGTAAACAAGTAGCCTACGTGAGATAAAGTTAAATCTTTGTGTTAAACTATCCTTCTGCTATTTTATTGCGCTATGATAAAGAGTTAGCTAACGAAGTATTGTAGTACAGATGAGTTATATTACTATCATTTTTTTACTGTCTTCAATTAGATTACCGTTGATGCATTTGCACGTAATCTTGCTTTGGAGTTTTTTTTTAGAATAAAAGAGTTGTATTCAATTAGTGAAGGTATTGTACTTAGTAAAATGATTTTACCCATCTTTTTTTATTAATTAAGTGGGAATTTATGGTCAGCACAGACGATATGAATTGCAAAATGGGGTCGTTGTTTAGTTTTTTTTTTTTTGTCATATTAATTTCTATAAAATGTATTCTAATCTTTTAGTTCTCACCAGTATTGTAATTAAGCTATCTGATTGGTATTCATTTACCTTCATGTAAAGTAAAAAATACAAAAACAAAATTTTGAAACATTTTGCAATTTTGTACTGAACTAGGTGAGAGCATACATTTAAAGGCTTTGTACAGACTATTTGCAACACAACATGATGCAATGCAAAAATATACGGACGAATGCATGTAACTTCCGCGCATAAAGCAGCCCGTACACGTAATGCATGACTGATGGATAAGTATCAAACATGGACCTCGCGAAAACCATGGAAAAACCACGATCACCGTTTGACGCATATCGAACCGCTTAAGGTGGATCATGGTAGAAATCTAGTCCGAGCGCTATTGATGTATATAGCGTAAAGCAGAGCAGTTGTCACTTGAGCACAGGCAGGGAGAGATAAAGGCAGCACTATCTGGCTGCTGCTGTTCTCGTCTATTTCATGGGTTTCGATGGTATTACTTCAAACCGCGCTTGCGCGTGTATTACCTTGTGATCCGCGCTTGTTGCAAAAACATGGTTATTTTGACAGCACAACGCAAGCATGCATACACTTGTACAGCCGGCTAATAACGTTGCGTTGGGGTATGGACAGCACTACTACTACACGGGTCATTACTAGCACGATAACGTGCCACTAATGAGCATTACCTACTTAATAGCATGTGTGTCGAAACATTGCTAGTAATAAGCATGCTTATTTCGAGCATGCTCAAAAATCTACTGTCTGTTTGAATTTTCGAGCATGCTACCTGAGGGGCACAGGCATGATTAATGCTAGCAAATGTGAACAGCTGCAGAATATGGTAGTTTTAAGCATGCTTATTAGCATGCTTATGACCATGTGTGTCAGTACCTTTACAATTTACATGTTGTGTTGCAAATAGTCTGTGTCTACCCCCACCTTACACGCACACCATATTGTCTGTTTTGTGAGGGTTCTAGGAACTTACCAATCTACACGAAAACCAGAACCGTAAAAATAAATCTCAAAATTCAATCCGCCCTATTCCAACACTAACAACAAACACGGTCGCCCGGCAGACGTTCCAAGCACCCTCCAGCGTGCCTGTTTATTCGCCAGCAGTGTAGTCTGCCGGACAATTAATTCACCAATAAAATTAAGCAGTACACTTCAGGATAGGATAATCTGCACAGAGGGTTATTACTCCGAAGCCTGAATCGCTTTTGTGCTGGTTGTTTGTGCGTTGGGAGCGTGTGAGTGGTCCGGAAGTTCTGTTTTTATAAATGCCTGGTATTCACTGTGTCAGATATCATTTCGAAAGTTGATTTACTGAGATTTTTTTAATTGCCTATTTTGCTCCAATGTTGGGTAAAGAGCTCTCACATTTTCAGTAGACTTATGAAGCTGAAATTTATCATGTTGATTCTTTTTTGGGTACAAGGTATCCAGTAACCACTGAGAACGGATTAAGAGGATTTTATTAATTAAGGTGACGAACTGCTGTTATACTGTCAAATAAATGACCTTGATTCTGGCATCACAAATTTAAAATCTAATACTACCTAGTTAGTTTCGCTCTATCTTTCTTATAAATAACATGGAAAAAGGGATGGAAGATACTTCACAAGTCTAAATTTAGTTTTGTAGCTGTATGAAATATTTCCCAACCTTGACAAATTAGATGCCTATAGTCATATCATCTCCTTGCCCTTACCCTATTTTATTTGCGGTTGGCGCAGCAAGGCTTTCTTCCACTCTCACTTTAGCGCTTCATGCACTTCCAATTCATTATTATCTGCCTTTACACAATGTACACAATTTTTTTTTCTAGAAATTAGACGCAAGATTCATCAATTTAATTTGACCGTTGAGTTCAAGTTTATTCCATAAAATACATTTGTTTAGCTTCTCAAAATCAATTTTCAAAATTAAATCGTTTAGGATTAAAAGCATTTTTCAATGTGGCTGATAAAAGGACTCTCTGAGTTTAAAATATCCAATCTCCGATCCAACCCTTCGTAATCCACTCACCCCGCCACCCCTCGGAGTCCCATAACCTAACGAACCTCGAAGCATATTGTTTGTGTAGCCATAGTTTAAGTTACCATAAATAATAGATGCGACTGTCTCTTCCCCTTTTATTTACAACGATTTATAAATTTGACGGTAAGGGTGGTATCGAAATGTTGACTGTACACTGGCGGTTAAAAACTGAGAAGTGTGTACCTATATGATTTCTAAAATTTATTATTCGAAAATTCGTTAGTGCTAGGACTAACTCTTCTGCGAGTGTCCGTCTGGGTTGTTACCACCGCTTTGCTCGTGAAGTCTGCCGCCAAGCTGAAGTGTGTAAGCATTACTGTGTTCCGGTTTGATGAGCAGAGTAGCCAGTGAAATTACTGGGCTTAGGAGACTTAATACCTAACGTCTCAGGGTAAAGAGCGCACTGCACTACCGCGCAGGCCTTTGTGTTTCAAAATTATGGGTCGCACTGCAAGTGTTATGGGCCGGCGTTATGATTACCGTCAGGCAAACGACCAGCTCGTCTGGATACCAGATCACATAAAAAAAAATCAAAACAAACAATACTTGCATATTTGCGTAATGATTTATAAACCTGAAGATACGATCTTCTATACGCAGCATTATCAGTAATTAAAGTGGTAGGGCATTTTAGTGTCCGGTTGGTTCGCTACCATCTTCTAGATGAAAATCTGTCAACGATCCATCTGTGTATCGGAAACTCCGCTTGAGAGCCAGTTTTAATATAGGTGTAGCATCTTTGACCATTCTTAAGATCATGTAAGTGGTCAAATTCTATAACGTGTATATGGTCGAGTGTAAAAATAGTAATAGTAATAACATTAGTAGTATTAGTATTTAACCAGCAATGGTGACGTCACACGTTCCAATTCCGCTGGGATCGAAGTAATCCTCGTCAAGGGTCGCTGATTCAATTGCATCTGGTCTGGACGGCCCTCCGCTGATTTTTTGTGTAATATGCACTTAAAACCATCTATTAACTGGTTAGCTGTGGATCGAGTAGATTAGGACTTAAAAACGTGACTTTTGGGAAGTTATTCAAATTTTATATATTATTCTAATTGCTAGATATAGACTTACATAATTCCAAGAGTTGCGTAAATCCATCGCTCTCAAGTATTCTCTCCTCGTCCGATTCACTACACACTCCGTTCTATAAATAAGTCATTAGACACCGCAACTAATCTCGGATAATCGAACAGAAGAAAAGGCTTTCACGGCTCTCTTCAAATCCTCCACACTTCACCGTTCCGAGTGTAAGATACGATTTCAATGACAATGGGCATGTGCTGGGCTGCCAGATCGTTGTATCATGAAACCCTGATGGAAATAGTTCTGGAGGTTTGATACTTTTTGAGAGAGAGTTTCCTAAAAGACCTTTATATGTACTCAGTTGGATGTCATTAGACGGTTCTCAATATTTCGTTAATCAAATCCTATCATATTTGTACTTAAATGAGATTTACTAGTATATACGAAGGGTTTTTCAACTACAAGTACAGGCAAGGGGTAACGATAATAATGAGTTTAATCATAAACATGAGAATGACGTTGATAGAACTATTGTATTGTGTCAAAAATATTGCATCTTCCATCTGAAATCTAAAATGTATAATTTTAAGGTTATGCGCCTTCTGTACTTTACCATCGTTAGGTGACGCCGTAAAGGTCGTCAGACAAAAACACAGTCCTTAAAAAATGTATACTTGATAAGTTCTTCACAAATGCAATAGCATAAACCCCCGCAAAGCTAGGAAGGAACCACATCTAGCAACACCGGTCATGTGAGCGTGTAACGCGTAGCTTGGTCGTCTTTGTCATTCGAAACAGTCTGGTCAGCCTTTGGAATCTCGCCTTTTGTTTCACTAGCTACCAGAGTTACCGACTTTGAAAATTAATGAGTTGTCGACGTCTCAATTCTATGTTTGTATATGAATGCAGAGGTTTTGTTTGAGACGAACTACTTAAGCTACTTAGGTTGATGCCGTCGGTGACAAAGTGTCGTTTGTTGTGTCTTTGTGTGTCGATGTAAGAGCAGGCTTTGTGAGGCTGTTTCGTCATCGTGTATGCCTTTGCAAATAGCTACTGGGCTTTACACGGACTTGTGGCTAAAGGCTTGTTTTCGTTTCAGCTGTTACCAGCTCGTTAAATGTTTTCTCTGGCATTGGCACCTAGAGGAGTATGATCGCCATATTTCAGCTTGATTAATCCAACTTTAATGTAGCGTCTTCATTATAAAATAATAGGAAAAATTGTGATTTTTCTAAACTATAAATCAATCATAAATTTATTTATTTATTTATTTATTAAACAATCAATTGCAAACTTACAGCTACATCAGCCAAAACATTCACAATGATATATAAATACAGATTTACAACACAGAACTTAAATAAAATAAAAGATAAGTACTTATACGGCAAATGGGGTCAGTGTGTATATAAATAAATATATCACTCGATTTTGTTAGTGGGAAGACTAACTCTTCTGCGAGTGTCCGTCTGGTTTAGTAGGTACCACCGCTTTGCTCGTGAAGTCTGCCAAGCAGTAATGTGCAAGCATTACTGTGTTCCGGTTTGATGAGCAAAGTAGCCAGTGAAATTAATGGGCTTATGAGACTTAAAACCTAATGTCTCAGGATACAGAGCGCACTGCAGTGCCGCGCAGGCCTTTGTTTTTCAAAGCTCTGAGTGGGACTGCAATTGTTATGGGCCGGCGTTATGCTTACCATCAGGCAAACGACCAGCTCGTCTCGTTACCAATAACATTAAAAAAATATATAATTTACTGTACACTTTGCACTGCGAACACGGAGCTTTTTGTTGCCATCGGTACTGCATATGGGAAGAGGATTAGCGAGCGGTGACGTCATGAATATAAAATTAAAACCCGGGATGTAACGCGAACTGACAGCATCAATCGACGGGGCCGGGGTCTAATAAAGGAGGGGTGGCGGGGGGAATTAGTGAATTTCTAAGTACTGTTATAGTGCATACGACGAATCCAGAGGTTAGTCTAGGAACATTACGGTTATGATACGCCTGGAGCTCAGCCGAAAAATCCAGCTGATTACTCTTATTGATTATTTATCACTTCTACGTAACAGGATTAATAATCCTTCTGTCTTAAATATGATCCAGATTTTCGTCCCAAATAATTACTTACGAGCTGGTCGAGTGGTCGTCGCCGGAACTGGCTGTTCGCAAGTCCGGCGCGGCGAACCCACCACGCTAACAACGCGCCTACGGTGCGTGCTCTGTCGCGCGTTGAACGCGTTCACGCACGAGTGCCAGTTAGTCGACATTGTCATAGCCATTTTAGCATAGTCGTTATTGAAATAAATGTTTACTTAAGTTATAATTTA
This sequence comes from Crocallis elinguaria, assembly GCA_907269065.1. Taxonomy (NCBI): domain Eukaryota; kingdom Metazoa; phylum Arthropoda; class Insecta; order Lepidoptera; family Geometridae; genus Crocallis; species Crocallis elinguaria. Next base: position 16,553,888 of record OU026069.1, read on the forward strand.
AGATAGATAAGCATGTTGGAGTATTCTGTAAGCTATCTATTGTCTGGAAATAAATATACCTATGATGAAACTGATTGGCTTACATTGTACAACCGAAGTTTGTGATGCAGACGTTGTGCTCTTAGTCGTAGAACTTCGTCAAAGAGTGGCTCCGGCTGATCACTTCGAAATTAGTCGCGCAGTCACCACGAAACTTGACTGTTCAGTGTACGACTAGATCTTGGTTAAGGATCAGGCGAGATAGTGGTCAAAAATTAACTTACACTAAGGTTAAAAAGATTGGTAAAGCAAAAACCTAGACACGACAGTACGTGCAGAATAATTTTTTTTTTAAATCTGTGCGCAAGCGCATTCAAGTCGTTGTTGTTTATTGTTACCAAACGTATTCGGCATTATTTCGCTGGGGATTTATCATCCACCTTAGCAAGACCTCTCTATTCACAAGATATTTAACAATAGAGCGTGTCAATGCAAAGTGGTGGGTACGTAATAGTAATGTATTATTGACCATTTTAACAATACCAATATAATCGTACATTTTTCGAGTGAATGTAGCTCAACGTCCAATGGTGGGTACGTAACACCCTAGCAATGGTTGAAACGTTTTGATAAGCCAGCCCAAATTTAAAACCTATATTGTTTGTTACGTTTTGTTCTTGAATTTAATGTGGGGAGAGTTCAAAAACATAACAATGAACTTAATTTGTAATCGATTTTATCATTTTCTTGATTCTTATAGCATGAAATCATTTGCTTCCCGATCGATTTAACATAGGTGATTTCATATCTAGATTGAATAGGTATCTCTATAAACAAGCGTGAAGCGTCAGTCGCTATCAGATGAGATGTTTGCATAAAGCTCATATCTCATCTTATAATAAATGCCTATAACTATACCAAAATAATATAATTTTTTTTGAGCAATAAATCGTCTGTTCCCATATTTATCATCACAGTGTATCATCAGATATCATTAAAAATTGTGTATACTTCCCATAAATAAAGAAAGAACTATAAACAATTACTAGGTAGGTACAGTAAACATTACGTAACATTGTAATTAGGTATACAATGTTACCTAATGTTACCCAATGTAATGTACCTAATGTAAAAGGCTAGTTAATACACAAAACCGATTTTAGTTGGAAGGAAACACCACAAAAATACGCTTTTCAGAATTTACAACGAATATCAATTCGTCGTAGCTTCTTCTGTACAATTTTTGTGCTACAAAATTTAAAAATGAAATTCTGAGCGTTTTCTACGTCGCACACTCTTTTATTATTTATTTAGTATTTTTGACAGGAAGCACGTATTTACAGACCACTGTGTACTTATAGAATAGTAGTTTAACACTTTTTGTATGAGTACGTTGCTATCGACATTTTGACGTCGTTAAGAAACTTATTATGAAGATGTGTACTGAATATCCATTGAGAGCTCTGCTATATGCCATCGCTTAAGGTAAACATTTTTAATATGGAGCTATACAGGGTGAGTTTGAATTGGTGTACTATCCCGCAAGGGGGTCACTAGGACCATGGTTGACAGCAAGTTGTGAGAATCTTCCTTGCAAAATAGGTTATTCCAGATTTCCATATAAAAAAAACTCAACTTCAAACGTGAAGTACAACATCATCATTAAACAAAGTTCAACACAGTTCAAGCGAATCAGCTGATATAGGGCTGCCCGGAAATTGTATAGTAGAATATTGACGTAAATTTTAAATGCACTTTCTGCAATGAAAATTCCGAATTTCAAAAACTCGTAAAACAACTGTTGTCGACCTCCAGGAGTAGATTGCCCCCTTTCGTTATAACATACCAATTGAAACTCAGGTTGTATACTACCACGTTCCAAAACTACAAGCCTCCTGTGTCACTTAATTGTCATAGGGTCAAATAAAGTTTCGCTGCTTAGTTCCCCTTTGTCGTACAACTTATGAAGGTGCTAAATGTATGAAGATATATTATTTCTTCGTCACGTTAACAAAACTCGAAATAGCAACAAGCTGGAGTGTAGATAAATGCTTTGTTACCACAAAAAAAAACTATTAAAGGACATGTTTAGCTAGACAGTGTCTAAAAATAAAGTCTAAAATGATTAGAAATGTCACAACGGAATTGAGAATGTATCCATTACCAATTTTCTTATTGCCTCTACTTTGTTCGTGCCTTTACAGGTAGTAAACACTTGCATTTACATTAGCACAAAATTAATAGAAATGAAATTGAAAATGTGAGAAACAAAACAATAATGTGATTAACAAAACAATAATGTGATTAACAAAACCATAATGTGATTAACAAAACAATAATGTGAGAAACAAAACAATAATGTGATAAACAAAACAATAATGTGATTAACAAAACACATTTTAAACTTACAGTAGGCAATTCAAACTGGAAATGATACATTTAACTGGTTGTAATTTTTTTTATTCACTTTTGTCTTACTTTTATTTAATAATGTGATTAACAAAACAATAATGTGAGAAACAATACAATAATGTGATTAACAAAACAATAATGTGATAAACAAAAAAAATAATGTGACAAACAAAACAATAATGTGATTAACAAAACAATAATGTGATAAACAAAACAATAATGTGATAAACAAAACAGAAGAGAATAAAACATGAACATACGCATTAAAAAGTATAGCATCGCAAGCGATCCACACAAGCACAGCTTTAGACCGTGTTATATTGTTGATTCCTAATAGACTGGTAGATTACAATGAGTATTATACTATTGTAGCGTCAAGCTCGCTTCCAAAAAGGAACTCACGATACTTTCCTTTGCTTTCCTTGGGTTTTTTGACACGTCCAGGCTTCGTAACATGTGTATTAATATTAGAATATGTATTGATATTTCTTATGTGGTTTGGGAGAGGTTTCAGTTGAAAGCTTTTGTGATAAGCTTTCTAAATTAGCGGCTGTTGAGGTTAAGGTATTGGGAATGAATTGAGTGTTATTTTGTAATGCGACACAGGAAAAGCTATTACCAATATAAAGCTATTTTACATATAATAGTACATAATAGCACGTCATAATAATCAATCGGTTAGGTTAAAGGATAAGTTTATTAACATATCATTGTAACAAAAGTTACATAAAAAAACACGAGGGAACTAGCAATTGTCTCTCGTGAAGAATTCTAACGATAGCCCATACATCCAAATCTGTTCAGGCATTTACAAGTTATAATGGAATCAAGAAACTCACATACATACATACATGAACCCTAAATACATAATACCTACACTACTTTTTGTGCAATCTTGTAAAAAATAGCGGTTGACCATGTATATTTCTCTTAAACAAATAAGCCACTTTAAAAAATATTCAAATGCAAATAATTTATATTTACAAATATAATAAAGATTAGCTTCCGCCCGCGGTTTTCAAACCGTGCATTTTTCCGGAATAAAAAGTACCCGATCCATAAACTATATCTATGCCAAAAATCAGGTCAATCCGTTGTTCCGTTACTGCGTGAAAGAAGGACAAACCAACAAACACACTTTCGCATTTATAATATTAGTAGGATTACAAAATTACCCGTTAGTTTAGAAAATAATCTCTAAATAAGATTATATAATGTGGGTAATTTATAAAATAATCTCTTATATGCCTTTTCCGGACAATAAAATAGTGCATTTATGTATGTAAAAGTACAAAAATTACAATTCAAAATTAAACAGCGGATTTGAAAATAAATATGCCCGTACAAAAGAGTTGTTCAAGCGATTCACTAAAACTGTTTAACACTTTTGAGCTCCGAACAAACTACGAATACTTTGAGCTCGACGTGTAGACCTTAAAACCATAAAGGGCTTAATTCTGAAAAGTGCTTTAAGAGCCCACTAAGTTGCGAAGCTCTCATAGCGTCCGCTCGTAAAACCCCGTGTTTATGTTTCAAAACAATGGATGATAAATAATGAAAGTTATCGGGTTATACGCTTTCCGATTCAACCAACGCGGACAAATGATCTGTGGTTAGAAGATGCACGTTTGTTTGCCGATTGGGTTGCGCAAATTGGGAGATTCGCTCCGGTACTCTGAGCTATTAATCTAGGGCCTAAGATGAGGCTACAATTGCAAACGATATATATTCGTGGTAGACTCCGTTCACGTACAATGTCTGCTCTATTTACTACATTTCTTGTTTCATGGAGATTTGAAAGGGGAATCGAACTAGTTTTGTGGAGACGAATGACGCATCATTTGTCTTGATGGAACTAGTTTCATGGCCTTCGTTTTCTGAAGATACAAGAAGGCTCAACAGTGACGGCTGAAAAATTCTTTGAAGTTGACAAGATTTGTCAAGTTGACAAAATAAAAAAAATTAGAAACCTCAGAAAACAAACAGTAATGATAACATATGTATGTATGCTTGAATGTATGATCTGAAATGTTCACAGCCTGCTACAAAGAGGTAGACGATTCAACGTGTTGTATTTGAATCGTTATACCAGACAAATTAATGACCAGTATTCCAGTCGCACTTTGCTATATTCGTTATTTACTGCAATATGCGCAATTTATTTCCATTTAAAGATATTTATGATATTTTACGACGAAACGACAATATGGCCAGGTTTTAGCCGTATTTATATGCTGTTATCCACGGCTCGGCAACAATACTCGTAATATATACGCCTTTCGTAAACGTCTTTTTCTCGGTACGATTTCTGTAACTCGTTCTGCCATATTTTAGATTTAATTAGCCAGTGGAAAAGGTATCCACTTGGGTATGTTTCCAATCGATCAGAATCATTACTGATCAACAAGATTTATAAATAAGTTTTGAGATCACAAAAGCTTACGAGCGTTTGACCTCGATCTCGCTTTAACAGTGTAGTGTATGCAGGTAGATAGGCATATTTTTTTATAATTAGTGCATTAGTGGGTAGGTTATGGAATTCATTCGAATTACATCCGTATTACCGAATACCAGCTGTTTCGTGTTCTCCTCTTCCTGACTAGACATTTCCCAAACAGAACAACATTTAGAATAGCTTAAGCGCTTCACACACGATAATTAGTATTATTGTACCGTACTACGTTCAGAATATACATTTACCATCGTATTTTTAACCCCCGACCCAAAAAAGGAGTGGTGTTATAAGTTTAGCGTGTATCTGTGTAGCATCGAAGCATCAAAACAGATTGACCGATTTGATTAAGTTTTTTTTTTGCTTGAAAGGCGACTCGATCTAAAATATTCTTAGCTATGGTTCAACAAAATCTATTCAGCTGTTTGAACGTAATCAGCCCGTTAAATAGATTATTAACCTAATCTAGTAAATACAGCGAACTTAGATTTTATAATGTTTTTTTTACATGGTGGAAGAGCAGTTTTTAGTGTTCGACTAAAGCTACGAGTTAAAAATCTATCGACGTGAAATTGAAAGCCAGGCATTCTTTTTAATAAAACGTGTGAGAAAGCAGTTAAATTCTGGACTATGTATTATAGAAAGTTTAGTACAGAAACAGTAAAATTAACTAACAAGCAGCCTTCCCCGTACCTTCTTTCTGCTTAGATTCAACCTGAAGCTAAGGAGTGGAATTCTTTGCCGGCCTCTGTGTTTGCCAATAGCTATAATTTGGGAGTTTTCAAGACGAGAGTGAATAGGTTTCGTCTAGGCAAGCGTGCTCCATCGTCGCTTAAAACCAGGTGAGATCGTGGTCAAACGTAAGCCTATTTCTGATAAAAAAAATAATCGTAAAAAGTCTTCATTAGCTATTATTCCCTTGACTCTTAACTTTTTGTTACTGTGAAGTGGGCTTCAATATTTTTGTTTTATCCCAAGTATTGAACACAAAGGTGCGGGCCTGTGCGCCCGCCTGTCACGGATTAGTGTTCTGATTTAGTGCCCATTGGAAACAGCTTGTGACAGGTTCTATTTCTTTGCGCCTTTCTGAGACAATGTGTCAAATACTTGGGAATATGTGTATGAACACAGATGGTCATAAAGTAGTCGAGTTTTTTTTTAATTCTATTTGGTAACTAGAGGAGCTGGTCGTTTGCCTGATGGTAAGCATAACGCAGGGCAATGACAATTGCAGTGCCACCCAGAGACACTAGGTATTAAGTCTCATAAGCCCAGTAATTTCACTGGCTACTCTGCTCATCAAACCAGAACACAGTAATGCTTGCACATTACTGCTTGGCGGCAGACTTCACGAGCAAAGCGGTGGTACCAACCCAGACGGACACTCGCAGAACAGTTAGTCCTACCACTAACAGAAAGGTATATTATCTGCAAATTCAAGCCCAAGAGTTTGGAGATAATATACCTTTCAGCTCGAGTTTGATTGAGGTAATAGTACTTACCTAATAGTAATATTAGGTAGGTACTATTACCTCAATCAAACAGAAACTTCATACGAAGACTCCAATGCGACATACAGTTCTAAAGCAATCTTTTAAAATCGACGCATTTCTCCAACCACACAACCAACGCTCGACATCCCTCGTAAGGATATTGAAATATCGTCTCGTAAAAGTCCAAAGCCTGAATGAAGGTTAACCGATTCCTGCGAGATTGACGCCCGTGAGGTATGGCTTCATTTGTCTGACTTCGATATATCTTTACCAGCTTTGATTTACCGCTGAGAGAAAGCTCGGACGCTCTTCGGATTGTAACGTAAGGGCGATTATTGTGCAGTATTTGTTTTTACGATGGTTATTATAGATGTGCAAAAAGGTGCTTCGGAGAGGTTGCTCAGAACCGCAACGTTATGAGATCTTCCATCGTTTGGGAAAACAAAGATGGCTTTTGATGGTCTTTGTGTGATTTAGTGATTCCGATGTGGGATAGCTCGCGTTTCTGTTGTGCTGGTCATAATTCAGGAATTCGTATTGTTTTGGGGATGGCTATTACTGAATGAGAATTTATGTTACACTTCACAATAAAGAATTTCGACAAACTCAAACATTTGTCTTCTAAATTGAAAGTTAGCTGAGATCAGCATTATGCATCATGTTCTCCAGTTATTTGGGTTCATTTAAATGTTTGGGAGCATCAAAATATTTTATAAAATGTAACTCTCTTTATTATTTCGTACACAACACTCAATTCTTTAAAATCTTCTTATAGTTGCTTAGCATAAGCTATACCTAATATGAACATGTTCAACATACGTAAACCAGCAATTTCGTAATTTGGAATTGTTCTGCAAATTGCAGTCTTTCAAAAGTAGTGTATGTAAGTTAAGGACGTGTTTTTATATATATCTACTTTTTTGAAACTCTATTTTATTTTCTGTTAATCGTGACAGAAGCGATAAAGAATTTGCCAAATATTTACGAACTAAAACCTTTTATCGTCTCCATTTACATAAAATAATAACCGCAGAACCGGAAACCTGCATAAAGACTGCTTGTTATCGCATTATATTGATTAATTATGAATTTACTAAAACTTTAGCCAACACTATAATCGTTTTGGACCCGATTACCCCTACCATTTGCAGTCTTACTCGTAAAGTAATAGAAGTTATTTTAGCGTGACCTTTAAGAGTATCTTGAGATGTTTCGTATTTAATGTTAAAAGTGATATAAAGGCAAAAGTTAGTATTTTTCTCTGGATTTATACTGACAAGGCACGGTATTGCGTTTTGTCGAAGCATTGTCGACGCACAAATGTAGTTTAGTGTTTTCGATAGTTAATTATAGACTGAATAGTGTTTGTGACGGGTACTGGAAATATTAAGTTCTTTGTTAGTGATGTTTTGTCTTGCAGACGTGGCGTTTAATTATTTTTGCTAGTGTTGTAAATAGAGATGCCAACTTGACGCAACTGTACCAACTGACTAATATTTATGTGGTTTGTAATTTAAATCCAAGTTTATTGATCTGTTCCAACATATTATGAAGGCAAGGTATACTCAGCTAGTTGTAGATAGGCGCCTACTCACTAAAATTTAATTATAATAACTTCTTGATGATAATGCTTTACGATAACGAGACTTATAGGTCGTTAACCCCATGGTAAGTGTAGCGGCAGTCCATAATAATTGCAGTGCCACTCAGAACTTTGTAAGACAAAGGCCTGCGCGGCACTGCAGGGCGCTCATTAGCTAGTAACATTATGTTTTAAGTCTCGTTAGCCCAGTAATTTTACTGACTGCTTTTCTCATAAAATTGGAACACAATAATTCTTGCATATTACTACTCAGAACATTCCCAATTGTAAAGTCGGTATAAAAAAACTATCTGAAATTTTAGACTGGCGTTAAAGCTATCAGTAAAACGAACAGCCCAACGATGACCAAATCATCAGCTGAGTTTAAAAATACACAACAACAACAACAACTACAAGGAACAAATCCAGAATCTACAAGGGAAGAAATCCAGAATCTTCCTTGCGTGCTAACGGCCAATACATTGCTCCTGTGGCATGCAAATATAGCCCGGGGGCTATCACGTGATGCGTTCGTAAATATCTCGATTGTCGAGTGTCGTTCTACAAGACTTATAGTAGGGGCCCCGCCGCGCAAGCTCGTAGAGAAATAGAGAGCTATTGAAGTATTGATTTAAAAACGACGGTATTGTTTTTTTCTATGTAAATAGAAACTATATTCTTCTTAAAATAATCGCATTGCGATCACTTACGTAACTCTAATCCCTAATTAGCATTCCCTGTATCTACAGAATAAGACACCAAGGACGTGGTTGAACAACACTCGAAATGTAGAGGCAAGCAAAGTTGGCAGAGAAAAGCCACAATTTTTATAATCTTAACAAGTTAGCGTTGGCTTACTATCACTGCTAACTGACTTAAATGCTACTCTTTTTTAATTCGATACTGTACATCTAAAGTTTGTCTGGAAGAAATAGCTATAAGCGAATAGAAAAAATAAATTTGGTATTGTTTTTTTTATAATGTTAATGAATAGTTAATAATCATTTTCCGATCCTTATCACACTAGGCGTTACAAAATTGCAAAATTAGACAAAAGCTTAAAAAACAAACCATACATTTCTCACTATGTAAACATCAGAAAGAAAGAAAAGAAAGAAAGAAAACATTTATTCAGACAACACTGCACAGGACAACGTAATACAGAATAAAAACGCGGTGAAAAAAAAAACCTTTTTTACCAACAGTTCTTACCAACATCAACAGTTTTTACCTTCCAACTTCACAGCTCTCAAAAGCTCCAATAAGCTCCAACAAGCAGATAAAGACAATTTTCTCTGTTGTTCGTTTCAGCACACACAGCGACAGGGCAGCCTCCGCAGCCCGCGTGTAAAGTGGTGGCTGCACACAAGCTGGTTTGTTTAAGTAATGGACTATGCCAGGAGCATCGGTCTATGGACAAAAATGTATAGAGAGGTTTCGGTGTGAAAATTTTAACTCATTTTTATTAGACTCACTTGTAACTGACTGTGTGATGGAATATTTTAACCTACTTCTAATAATTGTAACGAAATGAAATTTTATATGTACTGGTCTGATGATGGAGCTAGGAGGTAGATTGTGGAACTTTTTACTGGTTACAAGTGAACCCTTCGAGTTTGGGCTTATATGATGAGTTCTGACGAATCCAATAGATTGCACTTGGTGTCGAGGTTCTGATGATAATCGTAATCTATCTGAGATTGCCCACACACGGGCTGTTTTTGGAACGTTGGATTGGAATGTTGTGGATTGGATTACTCTTGTATGTAGGCATTAAGGCACCTTCATTCAAAAAATCCTAAACACAACGTCAAGACATTATCAAGTAGTAGACCATAGTAATCACCTGCAAGTAGTTGTGCAAATTTTAATGAAAACTAATGTCAACTAAAATTTAAATATTCATACTTACTACAAAAACCATTTTGCTATAGAGAAGCTTGTCTTAAATTGTTTTCTATTTAATTTTTATTATTTATTGGCCTTCAGTGTATCTAAAAAATGGTAAAAATATCATCGTAAAATCAGCTCCATTCATCCACTGTTCCCCGCCAGTCGCGTACTACAGAAGTCCTGTATTTTCACAAACTGCCCACTGTGTCCTTCTGGGAAGCGTCACGGGCGCACTAAGTGGGACTATGATCATTATTTGACCGAATTAACACTTTTAACCTCAACTTGGGTCCACCGTTGTTGAACGTTTCCTGTGAGTTTCCTTATTGGGACCGAGTAGTTGGAATTGGAGCACATGACAGTTTTTATTTTATACGAGTTCTCTTGATGAAATAAGTGGAATTATGAAGAGTTCAGATGATGCTATTGGGGTATTCTGTGACCTCTCCAAAGCATTTGATTTTGTGGACCACAGAACGTTTATTCAAAAAATGCATCATTACGGCGTGCGTGGGACAGTTCTTGATCTTTTAAATCTTTCTTGACAAGTAGACAGCACAAGGTTGGCATCAATAGGTAGAGTAATATCTCGCGGTTCTTCTGTGAAGATAGGCGTACCGCAGGGATCAATACTGGGCCAACGCTGTGCCACACGTGGACTCTAACGTAGTATTGGAAGGCAGTAAACTTGACCTGGTGAATAATACTGTTTTCTTAGGATTAACTATTGACTCCAAAATGCGGTGGGGTCCTCACGGACGGGACGGGAACGGGCAATTAGAGTCATTTATTTTAATCTTCATGAGAGTTCCTTTGGGGCCAACATGAATAACTCATTTTGAATTTGAATTTGAAAATTCGATAATCAAAGAAAAGGGTCGGCATGATTGTTAATGCATAAAAGATAATAATTAAGTAATATTTTTAACAAACGCCTTGTTAGCGTTTGACTACGATTTCGGTACTTCACATGCTATAGGTTCTCATATTCAAGCGGAACACACCAATTGGTGCTTGGTGACCAATACAAAAAAACCAATAGGGTGGTCGCTAGCCAGATGAGTAGGTACTGGAAAAAGATCATGAGCGCTCTCCTGGGGTCCATTGAAGAAGAACAATTGAATTTAGGTCGGAGACACTTACCAATTTAAATGTACCTACTGGTACGAGAGCTAGGGTCACATTTGTTTTTTTTATGTTATTTGGTAACGAGACAAGCTGGTCGTTTGCCTGATGGTAAGCATAACGCCGGCCCATAACAATTGCAGTGCCACTCAAAACTTTGAAACACAAAGGCCTGTGCGGCACTGCAGTGCGCTCGTTATCGTGAGACATAAGGTATTAAGTCTCATAAGCCCAGTAATTTCACTGGCTACTCTGCTCATTAAACCGGAACACAGTAATGCTTGCACATTACTGTTTGGCGGCTGACTTCACGAGCAAAGCGGTGGTAACAACCGAGACGGACACTCGCAGAAGAGTTAGTCCTCCCACTAACTAAATGAATCTTCTACTCGTAGCCTAATATTCATTTGAATTCGTCGTTTGTTTTCGTCGCTATACAAATCCACATAAAGTCCAGCCACGTACCCCAGAAGCATCTGACGAACAAACGTGAAATTCTAACACTCGCCTAACAAGCGCTAAACCACTGACCGATCTAATTCCACTCTTTATCTACCAATTATCGAGAAACAAGACCGGGCTTGAATGCGAGGTAAGGGTTCTAACCCACCGTAATTTTGTAATATTTTTATTGTATTTTTAAAGTAAATCCATATGAAATTAAATTATATTAGTTTATTTGTGAGAATTTTGGGTACAGTATGAGCATTGGTGTTACAGCAGGATGTTTCCATCAAAATTCTGCCTGCAGAGGCGTACAAATATCAAATCATGGAAATAAACAAGAACAATAATTATCATTTTTACGAAATAGTACATCCATAACTTTATTGTATTAAAGAATTTTTAGATTTTAAAACTTAATTGGATGTGAAATCCTATAACATGCTAGCACGTCTGCTTGCAGGCTGAATACACAGACCCTATCCCTGTTACCACAAAATAAAACACTTCTAGACGTCTGTTTAGCTAGATAGTATCTAAAGATTAACGTCAAAAATTATTAGAAATATCACAACAGAATTGTGTTAGAAACGGATAGACACTACTTAAATCAAAATTTGTGGTTGCTCATATTTAAACGCGTGACTAAGGCATGTTTTGGAGTTAAATACGGTTTAACACAGGTTAAAGTGTGTTTAATTTTTTTTGTAGTAAGACCGTTAATTTTTAAATATAACAATGGCATTTTACTGTATTCTAGCAAATAAATTATTTGATTTAAGATTGTGGTCAAACGATAACCTATAAAGTGCAAAAAAACTGATTTAGGTAGCAAAAGCTTCTCTACCAGTACAAAATGATAAAACCGCCATATAAAACCTAAGGGTCTTACCACAAAAAAATTAAACACACGTTAAACCTGTGTTAATCACTGTTTAACGCCTAAACAGGCCTTAGTCGCGCGATTAAATATGAGCAACCACAAATCCTGATTTAAGTAGTGTCTAACTATTGTCTAACACAATTATGTTGTGACATTTGTAATCATTTTTGATGTTAATCTATAGATACTGTCTAGCTAAACAGGCGTCTAAAAGTGTTTTTTGTGGTAACAGGGATAGAGTATTCAGCCTGCAAGCAGACGCGCTAATATTTTAGAAGATTTAACATACAATTAAGTTTTAAAATCTAAAAATTCTTTAATACAAAATATGTATAAGATATATATAAGACTCGATTCAGTCGCTTCTAAGAATTTCCGAGTCTGAAAAGAATTAGCCTTGGTGTGTTTGACCCTAATATCCTATGAATGATAATCACATGGTAAATATGGAATTGGTCCGCTTTTGTGTGTAATATTGGTAGCTTTGTGGGCTTTTGTCTGCTTAGAAGTTGTAATTTGGAGTCCTTCGAAGAGCTGTTCCAAACTCGTGAATGGGAAAGCAGAAAAGTGACTTTGTAAGTAACTTTACACTTAGGGGGATTGACCTGTTAGAGGGGTTGACACAATGTTATTGCATCACGCACAAAATAATTTTCAAGTGAAGATAGCTCAGCGGTTTACTATCGATCCTGAGGTCAATAGTTCCAATTGTAATAATTCAAATCCAAATTCAAAATTCTTTTCACATGGTCTCCAGGAGAGCACTTATGAAAGTTAAAATAAATTAATCTAAGCCTAAATTATCTACGGCAGGAGTCTAAGCTCCGTCGAGAACGACTCGAGTATATCCTTATTTTCATCTGAGAATAAAATATGATTGAGTATACTCCATGAATTCGAAGTACAAACTTGGATGAGACGGCATGAAGTAAACTCGATTTAGCGACTCTGAATATCATATCAACCTAAGATTCAGAGACATTTGCTTCCCTATGTCAAAACTGCGGCGCAGATACGGATCTTTTCGATCGATAAAATTCGATAAAATTGACAGTTCAAAACGAAAAAATGGGTTTGTCGACATTTTATATAATTTATCGAGCCTCGATACAATCGACAAAAGTTATCGAATAGCTAGGTCAAATCCAGAGCGAATATAGAGCTACAAGAATACTTTACGATCAGACTTCGGTACTCGCAACATTCGATAAATTTATCAGTTTTTCGATTCGACAGATTTATCGAACCGACTTCCGTACTTGCGCCGCTGTTTGTATAGAACATTGTAATATGTTATATTCGTCTCTGAAATAATTTTTAGAATCAGATCAGTATATACAGAGATTAGCGTTAATAAAAATGTACCCATACCTCTTTATTTCTCTAATAGCTGTGTAAAAAAAATGTACCTACCTGGATAAAAAGTTATAGCCAGAGGAACAATGTAGCTTCCTAAGTGAAACTTTTTAGAAACTGAGCACTAGTTCCAGAGTTTAGCGGTAACAAATAAACAAATTTAACTTCTTTATTATGTTAGATGTAGTATGTATGCGCCTGAGCATTCCCACGAATATCCTCTGAATACAAACTGATAGATGTCAATTGTCAACAGAGTGTCAATCCATCAAGACATCGTGAGCTTATTTGGCAATCGTATTAGTGATGAAAAATCGAGCTAAGAAGGTATTGATTATCTATTGTACGATAATGGTGGAAGAACACATGAATGGTAGGTGTTGAAATTACACTAAACTTATGCTGTTATGTTTAAAAAGGATTTCGTATTGGGGAGCCGTTTGAAGCAAGCGGCCTTGCCTACTATAAATAAAATCGTCTTCGGTTTGGACTCAAACCCGATTAAAACCAGCGATGTCTTTTTTTGTTTGCTATTTGGTAACGAGACGAGCTGGTCGTTTGCCTGATAGTAAGCGTAACGCCAGCCCATAACAATTGCAGTACCACTCAGAAGTTTGAAATACAAAGGCCTGAGTGGCACGGCAGTGCGCTCGTTACCCTGAGACATTAGGTATTAAGTCTCATAAGCCCAGTAATTTCACTGGCTACTCTGCTCATCAAACCGGAACACACTAATGCTTGCACACTACTGCTTGGCGGCAGACTTCACGAGCAAAGCGATGGTAACAACCCAGACGGACACTTGCAGAAGAGTTAGTCCTACCACTAACTAATCTAGTATTCGGCTGGAAGGAATTGTCTAGAGTTCTCGCTAGTTTTAGACCGGCGGCCGTCGACAGTCCCACTGAGCCTATACACCTAGTGCGACTAGCTCAGACCCACCACTCTCACGTTAGAATTCCAAGCATTCCAATTCAGCCGTTTCATTGTGACCACGATTAATGGGCACAGATTATAAACATAAAGCCTTAACAGATGTGTCGGTTCATTGAAACCGTCACAAAAGACAGTTTATACGGGCTTTATAGTAAAACATTGTTACAACGCAATGGCTCCGAATCGACAGTATTGTGGTACAGTTAATGCCCTAATTAATAATGTTGAACTAGTTGGACACACACACATACACACTTAGGCAACGAGTGTGTTCGTTTTTGAGAATTTTATATTGAAGATTGAGGAGTGTTGTATATTGGGCGTGTCTTTTTTATTGTATTTGTGTTGAGCTTATCACTGGTACTTGTACTTTTGTCTATTCTGCGGCGCAAGTACGGAAGTCAGTTTGATAAATTTGTCGAATCGAAAAACTCGATAAATTGATCGAATGTTGCGAGTACCGAAGTCTTATCGTAAAGTATTGTAGTAGCTCTATATTATCTTTGGATTCGACCCAGCTTTTCGATAACTTTTGTCGATTGTATCGAGGCTCGATAAATTATATAAAATATCGATAAAACCCACTTTATAGATTTGAACTGTCAATATTATCGAATTGTATCGATCGAAAAGATCCGTACTGGCGCCGCTGTACCACTAGCGTAATTTAGGCTGAAACACAACACTGGGTACGCCACAGTTCAGTTCAGTCACATAATATATAACAGGTTCAGTCAGTCTTACGATAGAATTATGTATTTTCTCTCGACAATTTGCGGAAAACGAACTATACAATTTCGACTTTCCTTTCTAAATACCGCGGGAAAACAAAGGCACAAGTTGCCATATTGCATATTTATAATTACCTGCAATTATTTGTTTTTGGAGCCGAAAAATATTACAAAATAATGAAATTACTTAAGATGGTTCGATTTTCATTTTAACGTATTTTTCCATTTATGGGCGAAGAAAGTATAATTTTACACTAAAATGATTGTTGTTGGCTTTTATATTGGTTTTGCGGCAAATCATATTACAATACTTCTTATCCATTAAAGCTTTTGTATTGAAGCTTTCCAAAAGAAAAAGCTTGTGCCCTGAGATATTTCAAAGTATTTAGTTACATAGTCGCGTCCCACCTATTTTCAAATCTCTCCCTAGCGTCACACATCTCTTTATGTCTTTTTAACACACCGACCGTCACCGGTCGTCAATCAGCGCACGAAAATAATAATAAAACCTGACATATGCCCGTCAAAAGTTGCCCCAAATCGCATCGGGCCTGATGACCCGAACTAACGACTCAGACCAAAATCCCGAGCAATTTGTTTTGTCCGATCGGCGGCGAGCAGTCACAAAGACTCAGCTCCGTGTCCGAAAACGGACGTAACCCTCCAAACTCCGACACTACAATACACTGAAATGTTTTCTAAGACGTCACAATACAATGGAATCTAAAATAAACTATCATATAATATCAATAATGCGTTCACGTACGCACGGACACATGTATTTTAAATAGTTATTATGTGAAACCAGTTAATAATTCTAGTAGGGTTAGGTGGGCATTGTTGACCAGGGTCTTGCGAGACGATTGAAATTCCCATGCTTCCCTGTCGCTTCCCCGATGTCCGACAAAGGGTTACTGTATCGATTGTGCCGTGAAACAGTTGCACGTTAAATCGTTGTGACGTGTTCTTTCATAGTTATGACGCGAGCGTGACATGTTATGTGAAATTATTTGAATTTAAATAGATTTGGATTGATAGGAGATGGACAAGAGCATGTCTGATCGATTCTGACGTGCGCTCTGACTTAATAATAACCATGTAGGATTTAAGCAATTTTGTTTTAAAAAAATATTCTTAAAATAATTGCTCAGATAACAAAGTCTACAAATGCTATCTATCAAATAAAATTGACAAAAAACTACTACGATATCTAAATAAGGTAGATACGTTATTATCAAAGGTAATGTTGAAGAAAAGGCATAGAATTGTTTAAAAATAATTATTAGGAACAGATATTTTTTTATACTATTCCAAAACGAGACGAGCTGGTCGTTTTCCTGATGGTAAGCATAACGCTGGCACTTAACAATTGCAGCGCTACTCAGAACTTAGAAACACAGATGCCTACTGAACCCTGAAAATATTACACTTCTTATTGGGCACTCGTTTAATAAAGGATAACTTGCAGTTACTTTCTGACATCAGCATCAAAAACCTCGAGCCCTTTTATAAGACAGAATCAAAGTTCTAATTTATCACCAGCCTCATCCAATTGTTTGGACTTTGCCGTGCCATAAATATCTTCAGTTTACACACGTCTTGGTCTTTTGTCCGGCATCCCGTCCTCAAACACTTCCCTGTTCGATGCCATACCTGTATAGGGAATCGTAAAAGACACCCATCACACGTCTTGGTCGCTATAATCCCCGCTATTGTGCCACACTTATTAAACGTCCCTTCAATCAATTTTTACGAGCCGTATCGCATAAAAATATTTAACTATTTGTTTGCAGATAATATTAACTACATGCATTATGAACGTGTCAGTGACAAGCGATTCGCAGGCTTAAGATAAGGTGATAAAGTTGAAAAGGTTAATTACTGTGTTGGGTCTGAAAGGCCCTTCGGAGCTATTGTGAGTGTCAGATTAATTAGTGCCAATATTAGTTTTATATGAATTGCAAAGTTGTAAAAGTGTTTGTAATCAATTTTAGTTAATCTCTGTTCAGAGTGATAACAATTGGCATCTCGAAAGCTTTTCCACCTTTTTAACCAATAGCAAGTACTATAAAGTAAGAATCCACACAAAAAAAGCAATGTTTATTGTTACCAAAAAATAATTACCTGCATTGATTACTAATATTGAAAAGTGGCGTCTTTCGACCGTCTTTCTTCAATGGAATAGAGTTACGTGTGACCACTATCTCACTTGGTATAGGCCGATGACGCACTCTTGCCTAGAAACCTAGAAATATATCTTTTTTTATGCTATTGGGTAACGAAACGAGCTGGTCGTTTGCCTGATGGTAAGCATAACGCCGACCCATTACAATTGCAGTGCCACACAGAACTTTGAAACACAAAGGCCTGCGCGGCACTGCAGTGCGCTCGTTACCCTGAGACATTAGGTATTAAGTCTCATAAGCCCAGTAATTTTACTGGCTACTCTGCTCATCAAACCGGAACACTGTAATGCTTGCACACTACTTCTTGGCGGCAGACTTCACTCACAAAGCGGTGGTAACAACCCAGATGGATACACGCAGAAGAGTTAGTCCTACTACTAACAAACTACCTTTTAACTCCCGTTTTGAAATAACCCAGAACTTACTTCTTATAACTGCAGCTATTAGTTGCATACCTACAAAGAAGTTTTTTTTAAATTGTAGTATTTTCCACAAGTAGAAGAAAAGTCACCAGCGTCATCGCCATTGGAAAAATATGAGAAACAATAGAACAAAGATTTTCCCAACAAATCAAGAGTAAAATCTCCGAGCCTTTGAAACGAAGTGTCATCATAAAGATAACTGTTCCCAAACTAATAAAATTCCCCATTGTGCATTGTTCCTCTGAAATAAAAGGCGTTTATCGGACCAAGGGCCATCATAACAGGACATTCGTCAAACAATAACTTGTAGACTTTACTTGTCACCGATAGATGTAAGACGTTGATGCTATAAGCTGTCCAATTTAGGATTAGTGGGCGTATCACCATATTTGAAGGCGTATTAGCAGCTAAATAGCTTCACTTAAAAGGTTTTTTAGCAAAATTAGACGAGTTTTTGACACTGGAAAAATCTTGATGCAATCAAGTTTTTACCAAAATTACTCGTGGTATTATATTGACAAGTGATTAACGAAGGCATTATTCATAATGCCCATCGCTTGGTTCATGTCATATACATTGTAAGGAAGAAAGGTTCTACAAACTTTTACGCGCTTCGAATAAAATTGGACGCTGCGTGATTGTAGCTCCAATACAAAACCAAGAAGCATTGCGACGGACGAAGGTATGAATGCTTGACGAAGGTATCGAAGAGCTTTTTGTGTTTTAAAATCATATTTTTCTCAATAGCGCAACTTTTAAAGGCGCACTAAACATTGACGAGTACCACACCAAACAGTAAACAGCGCTGCAGCGCTCCATTTCAATCGATCAATGATTGACAGACGCACAAAGGGACACTCCTTGCCTCTCCTTACTTATCGAGATCGTGATAAGCTTACTCCCACTTACAATGAGCTAACTAAACTGATATGCATAAGGACCTTTGTAATCTGGACCAGTAGGCAAGCTTTTAAATTGTGCTGTGCGATTTTCGTCCAGAATGGTAATCTAAGACAAAATAAATTAAGTTACAAAGATTTCCTGGTTTTTAAACGCCGAAATACACCGATAAGAGCTTGGTGACATATTTGTATTGACTTGAGAACTCTATTTTGTACAATCTTGCACTTATTTTATGTTTCACGAAGTTTTAAAAGTATTACCCTTCCAAATGTTAGTGGTAGGACTAACTCTTCTGCGAGTGTCCGTCTGGGCTATTACCACCGCTTTGCTCGTGAAGTCTGCCGCCAAGCAGTAGTGTGCCAGCATTAGTGGGCTATGAGACTTAATACCTAATGTCTCAGGGTAATGAGCGCACTGCAGTGCCACGCAGGACTTTGTGTTTCAAAGTGCTGGGTGGCACTGCAATTGTTACGGGACGGCGTTATGCTTACCATCGGGCAAACGCTAGCTCGTCTCGTTACCAAACAATATAAAAAAGGAATTACGTCTTGTAATACGTTTCGTATCTATTCAAGGCATCCTCGAAAGATTCGGTGTCGCCTAATACTGGAGTAGAAGTTGCCAGTAAACATTTCCTCTGAATCAAACTAATATATCGCACATTTTTTGTAATCTCGCACTCCGCATATTTTCTGTAAGTTCAAATAAAACATGTAAACTAAGTGTACTTAACAAGCGAAAATCCTCCAAATTACCCTCGCGCCCTCGCCCTCTATTGTTGTCAATACCAGATAGTCCTCTCATTCAGCACCGTCAATGGACCGTCTACTTTAAATAGAAACTTATTATTCTCATACAAACACCACACTCATGTCAGCACAAGGGATGAATGGCGCGATGACACCAATGTCACTAGACAATCTCCTAAAATTGAAAGGTTCATTTTGTTTCCTGTGAGTCGAGAGAAATATTTCCACCACATTATCAGGTATAGTACGCAAGAGGATGAAGCGACGTTGCTGAATTGGTAGTTACGTCCACTGCTGATCCGTAGATCAATAGTTGGAATCCTATAATGTGTTTGAGGTAACAATGGTAGAACACTTTCTTGGCTCAGATGTCGACCACCTGCAAGTCGATAATCAGTTGCCAAGCACTCAGCGATATTTTCCAGCAACTTCACTTGTGAAACCAAATACAATCTATTGGACCCCATCGTACTGAATGTAATTGAAGTACACCTTGAAAAGTAGTTCCAGCTACGCTTACCACCTTGCGTAATCTTCCACAATAATCAAGTTTCACAAAAAAACAAGTTTAGCCTCTCGTCACCTGTTATGTAAGAGCATGCGACAGATACAAAAATCACGTTAGCGACACATTGCTAATCGACATTGTGGTGTGTGTGCTTTGTAGCAAACAACCCTATTGTGCTGGTGGTGCAAATCGATGGATAATGGCAAAGGCTTCGGCGGACACGACTGTTAGTTTGGTGCGAGGGGTAGGAGAGAGCGGAGAAGCATCGAGCAAGGTCACGGCATTGCTATCTTCCGACAATTGGTGCAGAGAAGAAAGCCTTGTGATTTTAGCCAGAAGGATTTTCACATAACTTCTCTGTTGTCTCGCAGCAGAGCGGTAGCCCTTGAAGACTAATAGAAAGAAGGACTAATTTTCTTATCAATAAATTTTGTAATTCTTAAAATTACCATTCAATACTTTAATATTATAAGGTAAAAAGGCACGAGCATGTCGTTTACCTAATGGAAAGCATGTAACGTCTGCGCATACCAATTGCACTGCTACCCCAAATTTGTAAACACAAGAACTTGCGTGTTACGGCAGTGCGCTCATTTCCCTTAGACATCAGGCTTAAAGTCTCTCATATATTAATACGATTAGAAAAATATAAACTCTTAAATAGTCGGAGACGACGCAGACGTCCAAAAATCGCTTCCGCTTATAACTCAACCTCATATGTCGAACCAAAACCAAAATAGTGTCGTTTGTATGCATTTCGTGGTCATTAACAAAGAATGCTAAAAATCGGAGCCATTAACACATCTACTATTTGTCAAGTAGCGTACTGAAGTGACAATATCATATTGTAGAAGCAAAAATGGAGGAAAATAATAAATTGTGAGCAAATAATAAGCAGAGATTTGTCGGTATGATGCAAACCTATTTTCAATGAAGGATGTTTAAATTTCTAATTATTTTGAATGCCTTGTGTGATCTTTGTGGCACATTAAAGAGTTTTTCGCTTAAAGATTTTGTTGCACTGAATGTCCATTCAAGCCTTGAGCACATATGGACTTAAAACCAACTGATAAGTAGGGTGTAGGAAGTATAAATTCCCAAGTGAATTTTACCTTTGGAGTTTAACGGTTGAGCATTTAAATTGTATAATTAATTATGATTATCTACAAAAATAATTAGTGAGAATTAATTACTAAGAACAGCACTAATCCTACTAAAATTATAAATGCGAAAGTGTGTTTGTTGATTTGTTGGTTCGTTGGTTTGTTGATTTGTCCTTCTTTCACGCAATAACGGAGCAACGGATCGACGTGATTTTTGGTATAGATATAGTTTATGGATCGGAGAGATAGGCTACTTTTTATCCCGGAAATATGCACGGTTCCTGTGCGAACGCAGGTAAAACAGCGAGTAGAAGCTAGTATTTTTATAAATAATATTATAATATGAACATTTATTGTTACAAATAGTGAACATAACCTGCTATGTTAGAGGTGATACCTATAAAAAATGAAGCTTTTTTATAATTCTGATTTAATTCATTCAGTGCAAGTACAACATGTGTATACACATTACACATGTTACTTGCAAAACTTTTAACTATATTTTCTTAATCTGACAAAAAATGTACAAGAAAGAAGTTACAATAAACGTAGTTACTGAGTACAAAAAGATTCATCCGACTTTATTAAACTAATTATCAAAACATTTATGAGATTTCTCTATATCTCCAATAATCTA
This sequence comes from Crocallis elinguaria, assembly GCA_907269065.1. Lineage (NCBI taxonomy): Eukaryota > Metazoa > Arthropoda > Insecta > Lepidoptera > Geometridae > Crocallis > Crocallis elinguaria. The sequence continues at coordinate 16,575,682 of OU026069.1, forward strand.
ATTATTCACGCACAAAATGTTAACGAAAATTACACGTTTCTGTACACACGTCTAAGTTTGCGTAACTTTGCTAATAACAACGTCTATAATGATCATATTTTTCATCATAAATTGTCGTACATGCTCAACAAATATCACTCTAAAATCGAGACTTCAAATACTTTAGATATTAAATTTTAGACCTTAATCGATTCTATTAAGAGTTCCACATAAAATGTGGTGTGAAAAATTAAAAATGTCAAGTTTTTTACTAATTAATGCGCTAACTCAGTTGGCACGATTGTTGCTGTCGCATTATGATATTATCAGTCTTCAATTTATTTGAATAATATTTGAATTTTATGTCATGTTTGCCTCGTTTGTAGTTATTCCTAATTTACAGTGGCCGGTATCCCGGCAATGGCATCATAAAAGGCTGATGATGATTTTCCTTGTCGCTATCGTATACGGAGATTCCACTCTCCCTTTGTGCAACCATTGTCCAATAATGCTGACCAGACGAAAGCTTTCAAGCAACTCTCAAGAGTAAATAGCCTGAACGTTATTCAAAACTATTAGACAATCAATCTTGAACGTGACCCTTTTTGCATAGACCCTTTATAGTAGATCCAGTGGGGCATCTTCGCAACTGTTCAGCATAAGATACGATTACGGATTGTATTGCTCTCAGTAAATGTTGGGTCCTACACACTAGGTTCAGTTGGTTTAGCACGAATTATTTGACATATTGAGCGAACATATTGAAAAAAATAATGTTGACGTATCAACAGTAATTTTTAGCAATGCTTGTATATTACTGTTCGGTGGCTGACTTCACTCACAAAGCGGTGGTACCAACCCAGACGGACACTCGCAGAAGTGTTAATCCTACCACGATGTGATATCTAGAGTCAACAGAAAACAGACAAGTTTGTCTTCTGGCCATCTTCTCCGCATGTAGTCCATTTAGGGCTAAATCTGCGAGTCATGCGTCCAGTCTCCAGGGACCAGCGCGTTTAATGCATACTTGGAGATTGTTAGGGTGTGAACGTCGATTAGGATCGAGATGGGGCGCTATTGTTTGGGCTGGCACGGATTTTCTTGGATGGAAATTTTGTTGATGTGATTCGGATGTGAAGTTGTGAAGCGATGATGGCACAGTGGTGAGGTCGTCGTCCGTGTCCACGAGCTTACACTCTCGGTGAAGGTAAACTTTGTGATACAACCACGTGGAAGAGCCTTTCCTAGGGCCTCCTGGGCAGCTACTACCCTCAAAATGGTCTCTGAATTAGTCGCCAAGTGCGTGACGATGTGTTCTAGTAGCTGCTCTTGAGATCCACTCGTAGTCTAAGTTTAGCCTATTCGGCATCTTCAGCCACATCGTAGTAGAACAGACGAGATAGAGTGGCCAAACACTGACCTATAAAATAATAAAAACGGTCCTGATTTGACAAACTAAAGCTTTGGAAGAAAACTTTTCTACCCCATAGAGTTGTAGTTTGCAAAGCTCCGAAACAAAAACAATTTGGATATCAAACGTTAGGACATGACAAAAGCCAGCACCATGGCTGGCCACATACGAGGACGAAGAAAAAAAAATTCTATACCTTTTTTATTTTGATCTTTATTTTTTTGAAGGGGATTGTCATTGCTGACTATGTCACCCCCGTAGCATAATTTCAACTTATATAAACATATAAATAAACATTAACTTAAGTTTGTTGCTCCATAAAGGATAAATAAAGCCTGGTGAAATCTGTAAAGAGCAACTACCTATTATAGCAACCTTGATATCTGTTAGGTTGTACACTTATTGTGTCAATAACTTGAGTTGCAGTTCTTTGAACTGATTAATGTACTTCAAATAACAACCTCACTACATAATAACCTTTGACACCGACATTACGCTTTGTTCTGCTGTTTACGAAATCCTTGAGACCAATAAACTGTATCGCACTTAGGTCACAAACTGGCAACTACGTACTACTGTTGTAGTAGACTGTAGTAGGTACTATAGTAGAAGTATACAAGTCTAAGTTCTAAACAGGCTTAGAGAATAGGTAACGTAAGTTGTACGCCAGGCCCCGATTAGAATCTCGCTTACTACGTGATACGTCAGATCGAATTACTTACTCGTACTAGCCTTAGCTAAGTCAGTTCTAGATAGTACTGAAAAGTAAACCTAAAAATAGCGTAAGAACAATGACAGTCAATTCATATATTGTAAAGGGATATCTACCATGTGATTATTGAGCGATGAGCTCCAGATATTTCGGTGCTGGTGCAAGCATCATGTTCATGGGAATTCTCCTGTTGAATTTGTAAATATATAACCAAGAAAGTGAGTTTTAATGACAATCGAGTATTATAGAAACAAATGACATTAAAATATCATCTTGTACTTTTCTAAAAGATTCTATTGAGTAAAATAATTAAAAAATAATAAAAATTAAGACTGCCCCAGCCAGTGTCACTCAGGAGGATATAATATTTCCAACGATACCCCATACATGCAGATTTGTTCAGGCACTTAAAAGTTATGATTGAATTAACAAGCTCACAAAAAAACATGAACCCTGAAAAAATTACACTCCTTTTTTGGACAGTCGTTTAAAAAAATGGCATTAGGCTAGAAACGAAAAACTCTTGCATTTGTTTCCGGTGAACAAACCCTTAGTTCCTTACTAGCAATAATAGTTAAAGCCATCAAGCCAACATCTGTAAAGAGCTGTAAAGAGTTAGTCATACTCATAGTGCAATTTTTCCTTACTCGAAATATTACTACAAAATATAACCGTTCCACAATTCACATTCAAGGTATCGCTTACAAAACGGATGTGGATACTTCAACGTCCACAAAAACGTACCTTTGTTACCCCACAACCACAATTTTCACTCTTAACTCGAAGAAATAAGAGCCATTTCATCGGGAACGAATGATTGAATGAACCACTTGAGAACCGGATAGTTCCGTACAATTTTCGCGCAAGACTGAACGTGAAACGCACATTAATGTACTTTGTATAACTTTTTAATATAATAATAATGTATGTGTGTGATATGTATGGAACAATAAGCGGTATAATAAGTTGAAGGGATGTGTTAGATGTGTGAATGAGTTTTAGAGTACCCGTGTTAGATATTATATGGTTTTGTGAACACTATTGTGGACACGTGAGGATTCTCAATGGCATATAGGCACTATATTATTGAAAAGACATTTTGTTCTTTGTCCGTATCCATATGTATATGTATGGTATTCGTTTGTGTGAGAGTTACGTAGAGTTCCAGAAAAAGAGTTTCCAAACAGTGTGACTCTCGTAGAGAACTTTGAGGAGGAAAGTCTCAAACTTTCGAACAAAAAACATTCACTACTGGAGCTTTTCTCCGAAAATCAAACATCGAAGTTTCGGCTGACGGATCGCAATTTTCCTACCATGTTTTTTTTGCAAGAATGTCATTTATATATTTTATCCTCCTAATTTGCGTTTCCGAATACGAAATCATTACGATTAAGTGGTACTCAGAGTGACTCTTGGTGACAATCCATTCGTGAATGATTTGCGGTCCACCCCGCCCCTGCGCGGTCGTTAGCGGATACCAACGCGATTGTCGAGCATTATCGGTAATGAGACCACTTGCTACTCTACCTGTAGACTGGATATAGTTATTAGAACCTATCGAGCTAAGAGTACATATAGGTATTTCTTAGTATTGTTTTTTTGACGAAACTAATATAACATTTGCAGAGAAATTCAGTTTTGAAGTCCTATTAAGATATGAGAGTAGTTTTTATCAGGTAGGAGTTTTCTTTGAGTGTTAGTCTGGTTAAGTACCATTGCTCGTGTAGGCTGCCTCTGCCGCTAAACAGTGTTGTTCTTGCTTTGCTGTTTTATGAGACTTGATGCATGACAGTATGTTGTTTGTTTTTAAGTTCGAGGAGCCCTGCAGTCGATATGGCGTTATATACCGTTAAGCAAACAACCTTCAACGATATTTCGACGCTGTTGCAAGCATCATGCTCACGGGAATACTAAAAAATAAAAGCAAACTCTGTGTCTAGATATTTTTAGTTTTACTATAATAATTATTGTACTTAATTATTAAATTAATTTCTACGTTGACATTGTGGTTATTATTATTATTGATGGTAATTGGTTAAAATTAATTTGACATTGAATTTTGAAGTTGACATTTTTATAATTTTTTTTAATATTTATGTACATACACAACTTCATTAGTTTGACATTGTTACTGTATTGTATTTATAAATTATTTTTACATTTAATTACGTTTTATGAATAAATAACTTTTGACTATGGTATAAAAAATTAGATTGGATTTTAAAGGGACTGCGCGAAAGATGCAAATGGCGATGAATAAAGAAAGAATTTAAAAAAATAATTTCTACAGTACCAAAATGTTCACCCAATATAGCAGAGAGTAGGTTCTCTATTATATTGGGCTATATATAGTAATTGAGCTGACAATGATGACGATTTCTTAAATAATGTTAGTATATTGGAATCATTAATAAATATAATCATTTTTGATAACGCAGATCGATGTAATGTTACATTATTTGATAAATTTAATTACTCCTATCAATCAAAAGATTAATGCAAACTGTAAACAAAACCATTCCCTTAAATTAAAACAAATAATTTCCCCAAAACAAAGCGCACAAAACCGGTATATTTAAACCGTGCCAAACACAATTTGGAAAATAAACATTCAGATTTACATATTGAAAGTGACAAGAGGGTTCTGCACAAGATAATATAGTTATGCAAATTAATTTATTGCTAAATACGGAGGGTGGATTAAGTGTGTGAGAATTGGTGGTGGTAACTCTTTGTGGTGGAGATGGATTTCACACTTTATTCAATCAAATATCGGATAATTTAAAATGAATCACTATTTTGTAGAAATCACGACTCAGCGTGTTATCGCTACTAGAGCTATTTAATGAAAAAGCATCCTGAACAAAGGGAAACTTAGTTGAAGTATCGATAAAATTTCCATGAGTCACAGATCTTAAATACCATTTTAAAACTTAGGAAAACTTTCATCATACAATAAAAACATAAAAATATTGAGTTGTCGCAAGAAAGGTATCCATTCACTCCTAAGGAACAACCAGGTAATATATTGAAAAGATATCCTTTCTCGTGTTAAATTATGTCTTCATAAGATTTCAATTATTTTTGGGCAATAAACAAATAAAATATTATTCACCACCATTCATAGCTAATTTTACTGTAGCAACACAATATAGTGAAATGAAATGGTTTCTAAGCAATTCAAATAAAAGCATAATATTCCAAACAAATCTAAAATGAAAGCCATATTAATATCCAACAATGTTCCTGTACGTATTGTAACCCACTCATAAAAGAATCACAAAACATCGAACCCAAGAATCTTTGTAATTATACTTCCAGCACGGACACTTGAAACACATTAACTTTCAAAACCATTGAAAAGAAAAACAAAATTAATGATTGCTACTAAATTCGCAATAAAAATGCCACATGCGAGCAAATATGAGAAGGGGACAATTATAACAAATTAATAACGCACACTACCCTTAAAACTCGAGTAGAGATTTGCATTCAATGGTATTCACGTTTTGATGCTTATTCTTGACCATTGCAAGTCAAAACCAGCCTTAAACACATTTGAATAAGCACACAATCCTTTGTACCAAGATTTGGCTCATAAATCTTTTCAAAATTATCAGTTCCTGAAGGGTCATCTCGCGCTTACAACAGATTTACAACTCAAAAGTCTTGGATGTAAGAACCAAAGTACTTTGAATGGCTGGTATACGAAATCACTTGAATATTAAAAGTCTTGGTAATTATTCAGGAATCCATCCATCATTAATCACACCCGAGGGTGGATCGCGGGGAAACGTTGTAAAAATGATTGTTGAAAAGATAAATTACGGAAGACACGCCGGTTGACAGTTATTCGCGGATCGCCGTACAAGCGCGTATGTGTTTTTTTAACAAAACAGATGCAAGGAAACTCTTTGTTGACGATATTTATTGCCGACATAATACCATCATTAGCGGTCGTAATTGTGAATATTTATTTGCAACGAATTTGACAATAGAAGCTACATTTACATTTGTAATGGACTTGACGTCGTGTGCTGTTGAAGAAACATCAGTCATGAAAATAACAATTAACGCGATAGTGTTGTGTATCTTATAGCTTGACTTATGCAATGTACCTAATACTGATTTATCTTTAATAGTATTGATTATTAAACTATTAGATCTCATAAGCTTTTTGTTCGTCTATTATTAAGTTAATGCATTACTACAAATTGATGCCTTCTAAAACAATGCAAATATTAAATCGCTTCCATTTAAATGCATCCTTTCAAATTATTTGACCTAGAACTGGCTAGAACACAACTCCCGAAGGGTCAACACTCTGAACCCGTAATGAAGTCCGAAACATTCTAGAAAGCGAGAATAACAGAGCTTTCATCCTAAAACACCATAACAATAGGACAAATAACCATTGAAACACCACACAACCATTAACCCGAGCTGTAACTGTCAGCCAGAACTTTAACAATTAATACAGCACTCAATAATAGAAACTAAAGTACAATGGTCGTCACTACAAATTAATATATTCAGAGGTCAGCACCCGAAAAAAGGGAAAGTCCAGACGATTCTATTCTCAGTAGCAATGATGATAAAGTTCAATTTATATTTCATGATACTATTACGTTACTTGATGATAATAAATCCATCTTAAATCATATTACAAGGGAGCAAGGTAGTGTTTCAATTGGTGTAGTATCTATGGGTGAGCTTGCAAAGTTTTTACCATTGCAATATTATAAAGAGGACAATGATTGCAATTTTTATCAAGCATTAACATTGTCATTGTTAATGTGATTCAGAGTAGTCTAATCGTTCGGGTATGCGTTAGTTTTGTTAATGCATTTGTATCTAAGAGTGATTTGAGGTTAAACATTATTTAACACATAATGCGATGTTACAAAAACGCACTTAATGATTAGTATCATCATTCTCTAACAGTTTATAGTAGGTTTCTCTAACAGTTTTAAGTTTAGTAGGTATTTGTGGTTATTAACTAAAAAATATTTAAATAGTATCAAGACAAATAAATAAAATTGAAGTATCTGTTTGTAATATCAAAATAACAGCTTTTTACCAAATGTATATGAAAGAATACACGGTACATATAACAAAACAACCATTTTTAAAATTTTTGTCTGTCGGTCTGTCTGTTTGTTCCGGGTAATCTTCGAAACGGCTGGGCCGATTTTGACGGGAATTTCACTCGCAGATAGCTGATGTTACAAGTCGTAACTTAGGCTACTTTTATTTTAGAAAAAGAATTAGGGTTCCGCGCAAAAAAATTAAACCATGAAATCCAATATCTACGTTCGGGTGAAAACGCAAAAAAGGGTGTTGTGAACCATGATACTCGTACCTAGTTTCTCCTTATGAGGCTTAAACTACCTACACCAATTTTCAAATAAACGGTTAAGATTTAAAGTTACAATTTACACAATACATGTGTTTTTTACAAATCACAAAGAATATACCAAAGTAAATTATTATTCTACAACACACAACAACACCCACACATCTAAACAGGTCTCTTTGAAGAAAAATCGATAGCATTAAATTCAAAGCACAGACGACGTCTCGAAATAAGGGTTTCCATACGAGAAAATACACAATAAACGTATGCCTTATTTGTATGTGCTTATTGAACAGCTATTTTATTTCTTTACGATTCTTAGCCTACATTCATGGAGGGAGTAATCCCTCGCACGTAGGGTAGGTATAGGGAGAAATGCTAATGTCACGTAACATTTCTATTTTGTGGATTAGTGATTTTTTATTTTTTCATTGGTGTCGATTCTGTTGTTCATACCCAAACCTAATTATAGTTTCGTTTCTTCTTTTTCCAATACATAATATGAGAAATAGATGGAAGATGTTTGACAGATATAAATTTAGTTTTATGTCAAAGATCTTCCATCCTTGATAAATTAGACGCCCCTAAATTCATTACTGTTAAATTTACACCAGCAAGTAGACTAATTTGACAGGTCTAAAATATGTTCCATCTCTTTCTCATGTTCTCATTTAAAAAGAGAAATTGAAACTCAAATTAGGTTTAAGTATGAAATAGCAGAATCGACACCATTGTTCGCCTTGTAAGTGTAAGTTTGGTAACAATATTGGTTCCTTTTTTATTTCTGTTAGATTAGATCTCTATGAAATTCGTCTAACGGGAGATGCGATGATGAGTTCGAAGGTAACAAAGACGTTAAAGCTAAAATTGACTAGAGTGACTGATCTCGTATGCTCTCAAAAGCGGCTTGCGATAATAGTAGTTCGTAGTAACGCACAAAAGATAAATCTGCACTCAAGTTGCTAACAAACTTACGGTACGTTTCTAGGGCATGGGTGATGGCCTCATGATGGTCTTTGGCACTACCGTCACTTAACATCAAGTGAGATATTGTTCAAACTGTAACTTACCTACCAATACTAAAAACGTATTATTACAAAGATATAAGAGGTAAGATTACTATGTTATTGTAGTTAACTCAATAAACATGATCATCATAATTTAAAATGTACAAAACACAAAAAATATTATTGAAAAAAAAAGAAATATGGACACAATTGTACATTTTATAATGGAGGCAGGCCCGTTTCGCGGGATGTCATATTCAGTTCTTTACAACAACCTAATTAAAAAAGTCAGACTGTAGGAGATTATTTTTTGTTACATTTATTTACAAATTCAATTTGCTAGCTCTACACAAACAATTCGCGCAATCTACTAATCATAACACAAAGCTACATGTGCAATCATTAAACCCTATAAATAGCATTAAGTAAACAGAAAATCAAAACGCCTATTCACAATATAAAGGCATTGATTCTCAAGGTAACTGTACATTGGTATTGACGAACAACAAAAAGCTACCCGTTCTTAGTTGCTTAACTAACTATTTAAGCAACACTTTGGCTTTAATTAATCTTGACATCGCCTTTGTCAATAGAAATATCATTTATCACTTTCAAACTTCGAACTATCGAAGCAAGAAATTTCAAATCACGATACCCATCGGAGAAATACCATTGTAGTTTATACTTTATTCACCTGGCAACACCGAGCTCGAAACAAGCCTTTATTGACGCTTTTGTCTTCGAAGCGTTTTGTTTAAATGTCACATTGACAAGTGAAATTAGTTTCGATTTATTAACATTGTACGTTGTAGAATCTGTTTGAGTGTATTATGTAACATGTCGTGAATGCCATGGATATTTTCCAATTCTAATAAAATAACAGACAGTGGTTTTCAATCATTTGCCAATGTTACCTGCGCATTGGATTGGATCGCCGGCGGTACGTCCCGGAATCGAACTCGCTTTTCACAATGCAATACATCTAAATAAATAACACGGACTTCACATTGTAATGCCGTCTCCATACAAAATATATTTCCGCTACAATACGGCTGCCCGGAATGGAGGAAAATGGAGCACACTCGATCGGGAGAAAATATTCGCCTGTGCTGGCAAGACTGGAATGTAATCCATTTTTAAAATACTAAATTTAGTACGTTATTTAGAATTGTTTAATAAATAGTTACGTATTATACTGCATAAGTGTAGTCTTTAGAAGCATCTTCTTTTGTAACTTTAACAATCCAACAGCATTAAAATCATTATCATTAGGTACTCTGCTAAATCAGTTTCGATACTTACTTCCACAGACCATTTCATGGAACACAAAGATATCCAAAGACTCAAAACAATATCCGTCGAACTAATTACTAATTCAAAAGTCATTGTATACCTTTATATTTGTGGCCATAAAACAAACGGAAAGAACAAAAAATTATACGCAACAACATTATTCTTAAGTAAAATCAATAAGTCGCTTTCCACCACGTTCCCGTTGAAGAGAATCAACAGATCCAAATCCATATAAATACTAATAATAATAGTAAACGCTTACACAATCAGACCCCCGCACTAGGATTCTCTGTGTCGCAAGTGGCATGAAAACACACAGATACACATCACAAACATCCAAGACCCCGAGAACAAACTGTATGCTTACACAAAATCTGCCTCGGCCGGGAATCGAACCCGGGACCCCTCGCTTTGCAGGCAGGGTTACTACCAACTTAGCCACAGAGCCGTAATACGAGTATCTTGTATTCCTTGGTGAAGTAAGTGAATGTAAAAAAAGCATTTATTTAAATCGGTTTTTCGTCAATGGGTCGGTAGACTTAATTATAAATACACTCAAAAACTAAAGAAAGTTATAAAAACTTTTTTTATCCCGTTCGTATCATAGTGTAATAGTTTAAAAAAGTTACACGCGCTATTTTCGTAGCTCCGATGGCAAACGCTATGAAATAAAACAATTGAAAAACGCCCCCGAAAGAGGGATCGTAATTATGAAATTGAAAACCGTGTTTTCTGCGACAATCGCAAGGGTTGGCAGAATAGGGTCCCAGCTAACTTACACCAATTCTACTCATAGCAATAGATAAATGCATAGTTATAATTATAATAGGTAGGTACTAGATTCTCTTCTTGCACCAATCGCGGCGCTTTCCTGTGAGAACTTTGCATTTTTTGGTGAGGTATGTCTTCGCATGGTGTTAGGGAAATTTTTTGGTCATCGACTGCTACCTTACTTAGGTTAAAAATCTCCAAACCCTGTAGCAGCAGAGAGACAATGCACTCTTAAATAAGCGTGTCTAATACCTAATGGCAATCCTTTAAATCTGATGAGATTTTAGTCAAAAAATTAGGGAAAAAGGAAAAAAACTAAACAAGTGACAATCTATGTACACACGATATAAAATAACCGTTCTAGTCACTAATGGTGCAACCCATGTCGATCACAGAAAATAATACAAACATTTTTTCAGTCTTAGTTAGCCCCAAGGCCGTTCAGCACCAGAAACAAAAAGCCATCCAAAACTTTTCAATCTTCATATATAGGTATTGCGACTGGTATTATTGCAGTCAAGGGTGCATACCACGCTAGCCTCTTTGAATTACAAACTAATATTGTCTATGTGAAAACATTAATAATATATATGAACACAATCAAAACATATATAATATTATATATGTTTTGATAATGATTGTAACAGTTTTATAGTCACGTTATTGCGGTCAAAGAACTTGAGTCACCTTCGTATTCGAACAAATTGCGTAATACTAGTAGCGCCATCTAGGTGGATATCAATAAAAATAATTATTTATACGTGATATCGAGAGTGTAGAGGCTTTGAATCTATTTTACCTGAGTTCTCGGCCTCGCACCAATGATTTATGTCAAGTAAGGTATGTGTCGTATATACCAAACTCGCTCTAAAACGGTGAAGGAAAATATTCTGCGGAAAACTACATGTTCAAGAATCACAACATTCCAGGAGATGTAAAACCCACCAGGCCGCACTGGGCTCGCTTGGTGCATTATCTCTGATAGAAGGCCTCTATTCTAGCAGTGGGAGCGATGAAACGCATGATCGTGAAAGGATAAATTATATCCAAAATCGTGGTACTTGACTATTATTAGCTTATATTATATGCACGTGGTTGCTTGCCAATTTCGGAAATGGTCATCATTATCACCAATATTGCTTCTAAATAATAATTTGTAATTAATATGCGGTATTGTATTATGTGTAGTTTTATTACTCCTATACTTTCATCATTTATTTAATTTTTTTATCTAATTAAAATATTTCTTAACCAAAGTAAAGTAAAAAAGTTTTAAGCTATTTAATTGAGCAAGTGACCTACCTACTTAGTCCAATGACCATATTTATTACATTTCCAAGCGAATACCAAAATAATTATTAGTTAATAAGTCAAATGAAAAGATTTTTAACGCCTTAATTAAATACTGTAGGTTTTTAGACCAGTAGGGCTAACATGCGCACCGTGACACAATTTTCTCGATGCTTATGTCGTGCATTTGTCTCATGTTCGCGAGAGAAAGAGCGAGACAAAACAGTAGACAGAATTTTGTCGTGGCGCGCATGTTAGCCCTGCAGACATATATAACCAACGACATAAATCGTTGCAAAGTTTTTTTTTTTTAATAAAATTATAGATTTAAAATTGTTGATCTATCTATCTTGATATACGAAATAATTGACTTAAAAAAGTTTATCGTAACATAAACAATGAATCTAAATGTTGTGTATATTAAAATTCCAATTAAAAATAGTTATAGTCCTATCTAGTAATCTAAACCTAAAGAAACTTTACAATCCATAGAACGCCTTTGCCGTCGGCTTTTATCTTCACTACACCTTCTTACTTATGGACCGACCTAATCTACTAAAAACTTTCCTATTTATTCATTATACTTTTAAAAAATGTAAATCTCCTAAGGACAAAACAATAAAATAAAAGTTAAAAATAAAAACAATTTATGTGTTTATTCGTATGGCTTTTAACAAAGTTTTTCAAATATTACAAATACATCGTTGGTTGGTGACATCGATATTCCTTTAGTTACTAATATATACATTTTTGATGCACTAACAGGCTTACAATAAGACAACTAGTATAATTAAAACTACACGGGGATAAATAAATTACACAGTACAATAAAAAGTAAAGCCAACAGACCCATAGGATCCAAAGTACTGGAACATTCAAACTCAACAAATTGACAAAAGTAAGCACTAAAACGAAATCAGGAATTACAGCAAGAGAACAAGACTTAACTATATCGCTAAATGTAAAGACACCTATTGAAAATAATCTCTTTTTGGTACCAATCTCACTTCTCACATTACTTCTAATGATCCGACGTTACATTACCTTAAACATTTAATGACGATTCAAAACAAAATCACAGTTAAACTCAATCAATCCATCGCCCCCCGGGCCCTGCCATACCTCTCAACATATTTACATGCCACTTGATATGAGATGCACTCGATTTATACAATTTTTCATAATATATCTAAAGAATCAATAAATACGTTCATACATTTCGTGCTCTGTTCACAGTCTGTAACACTTAAACCGGGCGATCACCAAGAAGCAGCCAAACCTCAAGGATAGCATCCATTAAGGCAGGCCAGTTGGTCTTCAATATATAACAGATACTGGTCGCCTCAGCTGGTCGTCATGGGGGCTGTGCTGCGCGGGGGAGACCGGTGATGGGGGTGCGCCTCCGTACTGTGGGAACAGTGCTGATGAAAACGGCTTTGGTGGCGCTGCGGGTGACGTGTACAGTGACGAGTAGAACGAGGACACCACCGCGGCGGCAGAGGACGACACCGTCGGCAACTTCTCCGCCGGCGCCATGAGTTTGGAGAACTGCAGGTGATCCAATTGATGCGGGAAGTAAGCTGGCACCGCCGGATAACCCAGCCCATCAAACTGCCCAACGCCGGGAGCCGGCCCGGCGAAATACGGTAGCGGGAAACTGGCGAAAGCACCTGCACCGGGGGCTCCTCCAGACGTGGGGGGCTTGGGCTTCCTGCGCGGCCTGTACTTATAGTCTGGGTGCTCCTTCATGTGCAAGGCGCGCAGCCTCTTTGCTTCATCAATAAACGGACGTTTTTGCATCTCGGACAACAGTTTCCACTCGGCTCCCAGTCTCTTTGAAATCTCTGAGTTGTGCATTTTGGGGTTATCCTTTGCGATCTGGCGTCTCTGCAGCCTCGACCAGACCATAAACGCGTTCATGGGCCTCTTGATGTGTCCCTCGGATTGTGGCGAGGAAGCCGGCAGCGGTTGCGGCGCGCTCGGGTACTCCGGCAGCATGCCTGGATGCATGGAAAACGCGTATGGGTGATGATGGTGACTCAAAGTCGACATGATTAAACTAGTATCGCTAACTCGCGATCTATAAGAGCGTTAACTCTTTGTATGATATGGCACAAAACAGTGAATGAGCACGGATGGGAAGGTGATTGTGTCGCGTCGAAGACGGGCGAAAGACTGACTAGGTGACGGCGTGCTCGCAGGGGCATCGGCGCGCGGGAGGCGCGGTTTTTGGGGCGGTGGAACGGGGCCAATAGGCACGCCGCGTGTAGAGCCTTCGCCCTCCCTACACACGCGATGTTCTCTTTCACTCGCATAATGGTTGTTGTATTGCCGTCTCGCGGACAATAGCCACGGTGTGGCGTGAGGACAGCTGTTGAAGCCGAGCCGAGCGGCTCAATGCGTGATGTAACTGATGTAATACAACTTTACACTCTGCCTTTTTTGATACTCTCCCAAATAAATGTTGATATGTCAATAAACCAGAGTTATATGACCTAATACATATTTTACGGTTGATTATATTTTTTGGAAGTTGTTTACCTCTCAAATCTTGTAAATACTTTGCATCCTGCCTACACAGTCATTTAAACATAATACCTACAGCATTTCCTAGTTTTAACTAACAGTGCGAGTTTATTAACTTGTACGTTTTTAAGTGCACAAATAGATACTAGTTTTGAGTCAATTTTATTTAAATCAAAGAATATTTATCTCAGATGATTCTTAAAAATGTACCATCAAGGGAGAGTATAGATAAATGAACGTTTAAAATTAGAGGTAAATTAAATTTAACACTGTAAATAAGTATTTAAATTGCTTAGTAAACAAATGTGTAGGTGCTAAGGATATTGAAAACCTGTTGGTAGATTGCAATGCCTTTTTGTAAGACAATACCTAGACATAGCTTTTTGTCCTGTTGTTATGTTTGCGGGTGCAAGTTCTATTGTCCTTGTAACGGACCAACCGCCATAAAATCGTCATGGTCGCCATAAAATAACAACAATCTTTTGAGATTTTCAATAACTGAACAATGGAACAAGATTTTTTTATCGTTATCTGTTCTTATTTTAAGCAACTTATAAAGATTAAGTAAAATATTTTTGTAGCACTCACAAAAGCTTAAGTAGGTCCTGCTGGAAGGTTCTTAATTAAGTAGAACTTTTTCTGTTAAAGTGTTATTGCTATCTTCGACATTTACTAAAGATCCACTTGAATTATTTTTTTAAAGAATGATTACAATTTTAGCATGATCCCATGTAAATTTAGCCAAGATCGGATGATGCAATAAAAAGATAAGGCACTGAACAAAAAAAGCGTTACATAGCGTTTATTTTATTTTAATAGGAAATATGTTGTAGGTTTATTCAATGTACGTTTCGGCATTTTATGTTATGTAGCTAAATATACAAACCTGTTTTGTTATTGTAGGCGCCATCTATCGACGACCATATAAATATTAATTAGAATCCTATTTGATATTCTGTTAAGATAGTATCAAAATCTATTAAGATGGAATATTTTTAATTTTATTATGTATTTTCCAAATTTAATATTTAAATGTAGATTTTGGATCAACATAAGTTTCTGGTTTTCAAATCTTATCGACATTTGTTTATGGTTTCTATAATCAATTATAAAAATACCGATGTACCTAACCAAATAAACAAACGAATAAATGGGAATTTATTTTGTATTTTTTTCTGTAGATTTTGTAAAATACCTACAACGTAAACAAAAATTAAAAAAATCCACACACTATGTTGACGGAATTTAAAATATTAGAGAAGAACAACCAGCAAGCAACCAGTGGCTTCTCCCATCTTTAGACAATATTATAAAAGTCGAAGTTTTTTTTTCTATTTTTCTGATCTTTAGGATGTAATTATTAGTCTGACCTATTCATACATACAAATAGATAAAATTTAAGTGTGCTATTGGTAACGTGAAACAGCTTTTTACTAAATGTATAGTGAAAGTATACGATAGGTACTTAAAAAAACAATTATTTAAAATCTTGGTCGGTTCTGGATAATCTCAAAAGCGGCTGGACTGATTTTGACGGGGATTTTACTGGCAGATAGCTGAAGAAGTCAGGCTTCTTTTATTACGTAGGCTAAACCGCCGGGCACAGCTATTATTTACATGCAATTACAATTACTTTCCAGGTAGTCACTCCTGTGCTCTTAGCTCGCTTAACGTTGTAACTATTATCTAATCTGTGGCTTAACCAACAATCCTCTAACAATCGTATTATTAAAAAATTGCTTTAAAAAAGCGACGAACCGACTTCAATGGCATACTACTGAACCGATTTTGATGAAAGTTCTATGGGACCAATCTGAAAGATCCTTTAAAAAAAATAATTTTCCAAATCAGTTTATAAATGACGGATATCTGAGGTAACAAACATAAAAAAATAATTGATAACCTCCTCCTTTTTTGGAAGTCGGTTAAAAATACCATAATCTACCATTGAAACGGTAACAATAACCAGCAATACCCGACTAAGCACCCTAACTAAAACTCTATTGTTCCTAAAACAAAAGTAGGATTAATATAAAAATTTAAGAATAAACCCCGCTACTAACTTTGTCGTTCGCCGCCAAGGTTTACTATAACAGCTATCGGTCATTAAAATATTGTATCCCTAAAATGGACCGTGGAGACGCTTTGGCACATAAAACTACAAATTAAATATAAAATGAAGTCGTAAAAAAGACCATGTCATAAACAATATTTTTAGTTTAGTTTTATTTTTATTAATAGTCGTAAAAATGGCAATAGAGCTTAAAATCCAGTTTTGTTCACTTGTAACACTACACGTGAAGAGTTTTGGCGGGAATGCGAAAATGTGCTGTTGATTTTGTGTTATTTACTAAAACCTATGTTTCTTCGAGTGTTAATGTGTAATAATGGTGGATTATTAACCATTAAGTGTTCGTAAACGTGCATGAGTGAAAGGCAAATAGTACAAAGGCGAAAAACGTGTTTTTTCGTATTCTATCCAAAACTCCATAGAAGCTTCATTAAAGTATCCACCGCTTTACTGAAGCATCACTTCGACTTGACCGCGCCTAGACTAAACTTTAACGTGACTTTGACGACTTTCACGCAGCAAAACTAGAGATTTATGATATATTATTATTTATATAACTTGACACTGGCTAAATACGCTAATCGCGTGGAGCCAAAAACAAAACTAAAAATAAAAAAAAAAACACTACACGTCAAAACTGTTTTTTTTTATCAAGGCTCTTTTTTTTTTTTTGTTTTGTTTTTGGCTCCACGCGATTAGCGTATTTAGCCAGTGTCGAGTTATACAAGGCTCATTTAAATGCGTGTCCCCGCGCGTGTTTTGGTCTACGCGTTACACAAAAACCTCTACACAAAACATATTTTGTTGATATACACATTTCGTCTCCTGCTCTGCTGTTTGATATGAAAACATCTAAACGCGTAAACAAAAATTGGCTGTGAAAATAGCAGACGTAGAAGATGTGCTTTTCGTTTTTTTTTATGTCACCTTTTGACATAAATACATGTTCTTAGATACGTCACTTGGGTATAAATTAATTACAACAACAACATTACAACACCAAAAAATAAGAATAGAAATAAAAATTAAATTATACATTCAATATATTATCATCAATTATTGTAAAGATGACTTTGTCAGCAAAAGCTTCGTCTAATTTGTAATAACTCTTATCAATACGATGTTTCCTATTACAGTTTAAACTTTTGAAAACGTCATTTTTATGACGTCAGCACTGGGACACTCTTATATTTAGTATGAAGCACTATTAACAACGCTGGAGCATTGACGGCTCCGTAGCTTAGTTGGTCGTAACCCTGCCTGCAAAGTGAGGGGTCCCGGGTTCGATTCCCGGCCGGGGCAGATTTTGTGTAAGCATAAAGTTTGTTCTCGGGTCTTGGATGTTTTTGATGTGTATCTGTGTGTGTCCATGCCACCTGCGACACACGGAATCCTTGTGCGGGGGTATGAGTGTAAGCGTTTATTTATTATTATTATTTATTGTAGGTTGTCATATGAATTTTGTGATTTTGAACATGCCAATTTTCTTAATTATTTCCTTGTCTATTTTGCTTAATGATAAATTGGCACAACAAAACTAATTGTTAATTTTGGAAGTCATTTAAAAAATGTAGACATTAATATTTTAACACGCTGCGAGGCTGTGAGTTGGTATAATTTTTTTCATACTTTTCTCAATAAACCGCGCCATCTATATATATGTAGCCTACAGTTTTTCCATTTTCCATTAGCCACGTCAGAGACTCGCATAGGCAGGGGAATATTAAACCTCACGCGAGTAAAAACCTTATTTATTAATTAAAACATTACACGTGCAACATAAGCACATTTAAAAATATGCAGAATTATGGTACATCGCGCCTAATTACTTATTTCTCGACACCATCACAATGGTTTCGCCCGCAGTCATATGAAAAAACCTTACCCACTAGCGCCATCTCGTTTTAACGCTATGTAAACTGAAAAGGACGGCTGCTCCACTAGCTAGTTAGTCTGAGCCATAGGTCCCAATGGTAACAAAGGCAGGGTCGCTCACAATATCAGCCGGCTTAATGCCTATTCGCCCCATCTTCCTATTTTAATTTTCTCAAATTTCCCATGACACTTCAACTGATATACCATTATGATTGTGCTTTTTTTGCGAGCCTGTTTTACCGTACCTGATTAAGATTTAACTTAAATTTTACACGAATTATAACCACACGGCTCGGCTCAAACAACATTTTTTTTTATTATAAATGGAATATTTGCGTTTGACTAAGTATTAAACTTGCCTAAATGTTTGATATTATACGAAGATGTGGTCGACGATAAAGAGAGTCAAGGAGACATTCACTCGCGACGTCCCGATTATCGTTTGGGAAAGACAAATTTTGGCAAGGACTTCCAATTATTACCTGATATATTATATACGTTACATAAAAGTTAAATGATTCGTGCATATAGATGGAATATCTACTATCGACAGCGCTTCGCAATTTTTATGATTAGGTATCCAATGGTGGAAAAGGAATTGGGGGATTAATTTCAAAGAACAATGACCTAAACGAATGTTTAAAGAAAGAAAAGAAAAATAGCAAAATCATTTATTTGACACACAAAGATGAAAGTCATATTTAGGTAACCTTCATCATCACCCTGTTGTAAAATGACAATAAACAAGCAACTCCACGACAACGCTATTTAGGGTTATTGCTCGTCTCTCAGTTGACTCCAAAACTTCGTAGCAAACTGGTATTTGAATCAGTTGTCGTCGCCCCATTTGGAGGTTAAGAATTATAATTATGACTTAAACATAAGTTTGCGCATTCAGCCTTTCTTAGAGACCTATGTATTGCGTATGTAACGTGCGCTTTTGAGTATCGGATTTTTAAACTAATTCCTCCTGCCACCGCCATCTCGTCACTAACCGTCGTTTAGCCTCCCTCGGTGCTCGCCCTTCCCGCCGCCTACATCCTCCCATACGGAGGGAGGTCCTATTATTTTTCAGCAAGAATGCACCCGGTTAATGCCATCCAATGATAATAGCCATTGTCATACCCGCGGACGTGCGAAGGCAATCTGTATAATGCAGGCTTTGTTTCTCGCGAAATTCGCTTATAGGTAGCGATTTTAATAAACTAATGAACGGGTTTACAGGTCGATGTTGAGAGGTTGTGGTAGACAAACAAATTTATTACATAAATAAACACTTACACACTCATACCTCGGCACTAGGATTCCCTGTGTCGCAGGTTGCATGGACATGACAAAAACACAACACAAACCTCCAAGACCCGAGAGCAAACTCTATGCTTCAAAATAGCTGGCAAGCGTCACGTCATCATTACTGATATCTCAAAATACTGCCTCAAACATAGGAGCACAAACTACCACAAACGGACATAGGAGAATATTATCTGACTAGTGACTGCAATAGTGGCATCAGTTAGCTATCTCTATACAAATGAGCAATGCATATTCTGTCTAAAAACCTCGTACACATCCTAAAAATCTTTGGAAATTTGTTGTTGGTTTCTGGACCAAATTTTAATTAATGATGATGTGGTAGAAGGTGGGGAACACGTGACTCTTAAAATAGAACTGGTTCTCACTTGAGAACACATGCACTTGCAACAGTTGAACAACTTTAAAATAATACTATGGCTTGAACCTTCCAAGTTTAGATAGTTATGTATAAAGGTGTCATTAGAAGGTAATGCATGTTTGCGTTTTCTCGTCAAAATCACCATGGTTTTGCAATAAGCCCGGTTTACGAGGTATTTAAACGCTCACGTGCGGCTTAAGCAAAAATCCATGAAATGGACAAGTACCGCAGTACAGCCAGATAGTAATGTATCTTTCTTTCCCTCGAAGCCCTGCCTGGACTCAAAGCGACGACTGCTCCCTTACATACATCACTTGCGCACCACAGCGTTTTACCTATGACCTCTAGGTCATAGAAGCGGCTTTTGTCGTGGTTTTTCCATGGTTTGCGCATGGTTGATGCACAGATTTTAAGTTTGAGAGTGACAATTTGAAGGATTTTGCCAGGATACGAATACGAAACCACAAATAGACAGCTGTAAATTAAAAAAATCAAAAGGCTGCTTTGTTTAGGCTAGCCCAATGGCGCATTGATGGGCACATTTCTTGTCATTTCATTGCTTTCAAAATTAGAGGTACCTCAGCTTTTAGGGACAGTACGTAACAGGGTAAAAAATTTTGAAGACATACTAATCAAAGCTTAAATTATACTTCTCTTCTCCACAAGTATTCTCTGTGATACGTCCGCTGTACTCCTATAACGGGATGGGAGCAGCGTGCACCGGATCGGACCGGATTTCAGCCGGTTATGTCCCGATTTCGCCTCGATAGCCACGTGAGCGGCGGACGTGCATGCACCAGTATTAACCGCATTTCTAAGCTGAGAGTTTCAATTTGTAGTTTTAGCCCGAATTAGAATTTTGATGCCAGTTAGCGTAGGCAGGTGTGAAAAGATCAAAATACGTGATGCCCTTATTCGATGTGTGAAATTTTACGTCACAATAGCTTATGCTTGTGAGACCACCGCTGTGATCATTAATTATTATGTTAAATCAGCCAGATCAATAAAAGCTCCCATTTGTATTACTTAAGTAGATACGGTTTTTTATCACCTGATCGCAAGAGAAGATGGTCTAAGATAGTGAACTCGCGCTATATAGATCACAAATAGCTCTCAACTGCCGCAACACCTAAGTGCTTTCAGACAGATTTTCACCTGGAGGGTGGTGGGTAGCCGGATACTAGAAAGTGTCCTATCACCATATAATTTAATATTTGCTACGTATAATATGTTTTATACCTTTTAGTTGATCAAAGGAAGGACTTATTATATTATTTACTGTTTTACTACCAATCCCATCTATAATGCAGCAAAAAAATACCTCATTATTTTGTATAATAAAATATCCAAATAGCCAAAAGGCAGTCCACTGCCCACTGCAATATCAAATAAATATATCTTAAACCATTTCCAAAGAAAATGCCACAGCTCTTGAAAGCTCTAATGAGAAACAGTAGACATAACAGGACATTCAGCAAGGGCGCGCCGGAAAGGCTCAGGGCTGACAAAGCCTGCCTCGGCCGCGGGCGTACACTAATTGTCTAAGTGCATAATGAACTTGTTTGTGCCAACCCTGGAAGACAAGTTCAGACGCTGCGAGCGACACACTCAACTCAACTTTGCTGTGACGTCTTAGTGCTACATTTTGAATGTTGTTTCAATGTGCAATGATAACCCTTAGTTATTTCATGACATGCGATATTCAAATCTGTGTTTGTTGCGATAAGGTTTATATTTCGTTAATTGTTTTTGGATTTGTTATAAATTACAGTATTTACACATCTTGTCACCCTCTCGCTTTCATAGTGTACTTATATGTCGCACCCCGGGCTTTGTTCCGTGAGTTAATTAATAAGTTCTCTTAAGTTAAATAAGAGTTTCTGTTGAATAGTTGTAAGTTGCGTCGTTATAGTCCGTGTGGTTCGAGGCTTGCTCTTTTTGTAAGCAGACAGACACCCCTAACGTGACGAAGCTGCGGCGCAAGTACGGATCTTTTTGATCGATAAAATTCGATAAAATTGACAGTTCAAATCGATAAAGTGGGTGTTATCGACTATTATCGAACCTCGATACTTTCGACAAAAGTTATCGAATAGCTAGGTCGAATGCAAAGAGAATATAGAGCTACTACAATACTTTACGATCAGACTTCGGCACTCGCAACATTCGGTTGCGTCATTTATTCGGTTCGACAAATTTATCGAACCGACTTCCGTACTTGCGCCGCTGGTACAAAACTCACAAAGCTTTCTCCCTGCCCTTCGCTCATACCACAACAAACAAATATGGCGAGTATTTATCTTTTATTTTCAACATCAATATTATTTAACTAATCAGCTACTACAAAAACTTATACAAATAAATAAAATCTTTTGAAATTATAGAAAAAAAAGAAACACGACTGCTCTAGCCAGTGTCATTCGGGAATGTCAGGATTCTAACGATACCCTAATGGGTGTACATCCAGATTTGGATGCATGCATCCAAATCTGTTCAGGCATTTAAAGGTTATACTTAGTGGAATGAATCAAGGGTTCACACAGGAAATTCGCATACAGAAGTATGTGAATTTCTTGTGTGAACCCTGAAAACATTCATTTTGGTCTATTGCTATGTTATATGGGAAATGCAGTAAATGGGAAAAAACTTGTGTAATAAGTTTGCATTATGTCACTACATTTAAACATAAATTCATATAAAATTTCAGCATATTCGAGTCACGGGAACTAATTCCAAAATCAGTATAGATCGAACTTAGGCCATTAGACATTCTTTATCGCGGAATTAAAATTATAAATTTCCCACATTATATATCTTATTTAAAATGGACTTCTGTAAAGTAAGTAAAGCTGTAAATATAGTGCTAGGTCTAGTAAGCGTAAAGCACCGTGGCGATGGCTGCCGACAGCATCTGCCGGCTGCCGTCTGTAGACAGCATCTTGGTGACCAACTAAAAGTAGCTGTTATTTGTTTCTTATCTGCGACCGCCACCGCATCTTCGTCTTTTGTTGAATCATGACAAATAACAAAAGATAACAAAACAACAACAAAAGAAGACTAGCTCTCGTTACCAACGGTAAACGGTCTTTAAACAATGCAGTAAATATTAAGGTGGCGTCCAGGACGTTTTGTCTTCAATATTACACAACCATAATAGAAAACAATACTACAGATTACGGCCAGTAAAAACAAGTTATTATTGGCGACTATCTATTTATTATACGTATTGTTTTAAAACTATGGAGTTTGAAATGGTTTCGAAGAAGGTTTCTACGGTAAAATCTCATAGAGAGTGCCGACAGCTGATGTTCAGAAATATGTAACCATTTTGTTAGGTTCAAAAGACAATTTTAACACAACGCGATAAGGTTGGTATTGTATTGTGAAAGGGTTTCAAACCGTTACTTTTAAAAACAATGTTGTTTATTGCGGTTATGAAGACATTATGTTTTCCTTTTGTTTGTTTGTTTTCCGGTGTTACTATAGATTTCTCGTTAGTATACGTATTGTTGTTTGCAAAGTATTTTTGTTTGTTTTATGTAAGAGCTTGTTGCGATCTCACTGCACTCCCTGTGCAGTGGACACGCTCCAAACCTAGGTCGAAATATCAACAAATGATATGTACACTATGACTATTAGTAATTTAATATACTAGAGTTTGCTGCGCTGCCTTCCAAATTATGCTCAGTTCGTTTTTTTTTTAATTTCATTCAGGCATCAATTAGGGTTGTGGGCATGCCCACCGTGCCCAGAAGGCTGGATCCGCGCCTGGTGATACCATATTTTACCGCGAACACATGGCCCATTAAATGTACATGAATAACAAAGAGATCATGTCTAACCTCCAAGCCAAATATGTAACGGCAGAATACGGCACGTCTTTCCACCCGTGTTTCGCCGGTCTTTGCTTGTTGTGAGAATTAAGTCACAGTTAGCGTAATTATTTTTTCTCTCCAAATCAAATCTATTGCAATTCCAAAATTACAAAACTGCGTGTAAGCGTTCAAACTAATTCGTGTACGTCAAATAATATTGAATCCCATTAAAATATCCAATCAGTTTACCAAGTCATCGGCATGCATGCTGTTGGCAAGGAGATCCTAACAACAAATCTGCAATAGCAACGCGTTGAAATTGCTTGTTTTCACACGCGGACTAATGATTACATGTTGGTAAATGCTGTTTAGACGGGCGAGCGTTTCCATTGTACAAGTTTTTTTTATTTAAAAGCTTTGGTTCTCAAATACTCTAGATTTTATTCTTGTAACTGTGTTATACAAGTACATCAAAAAACATGAAATAAAACGAAACGTTTTTAAAAAAACGCGACACTTAAGTATCCCTTCCGTGCATATTTTCATAATCTTACCAATGTTTTTGATTCACGAAAGCCTCAAAGTTATTACATTATATATTCTGTGCTATTGTTTATTTATGTATGTGAACATCCAAATATCATTATTAATATTTTTTTATGTTATTTGGTAACTAGACAAACTGGTCGTTTGCCTGATGGTAAGCATAACGCCGGCCCATAACAATTGCAGTGCCACCCAGAACTTTGAAACACAAAGGCCTGCGCGGCACTGCAGTGCGCTCGTTACCCTGAGACATTAGGTATTAAGTCTCATAAGCCCAGTAATTTCACAGGCTACTCTGTCAAACTGGAACAGTAATACTTGCACACTACTGCTTATCGGCAGACCTTCACGAGCAAAGCTGTGGTAACAACCTAGACAGACACTAGCAGAAGAGTTAGTCCTCCCACTTACAATATTTATTATGCGTTGTGAACAAGTATGCTTGCAATAAAAATAATAATTATTAAAATTACATCTGATTATGTACGGGCGGACTCAAAATAAATAGAGGATTATGCACACTTTTTTTTTTTTTGTAAATTGGGAATTACCGCACCGTGTTGGACCTCGCAATGGATACGCTCACTCGTGGGCGTAAACGAACAAATTGCTACTTGCGGTGTGACGCGCGATCGCGAATAATCACGCGCAAATTAGCCCGGTTGTTTCTGTTGCCATTGTGTAGGCGGCTTTATTTGCCCGTGTGTGGCGCACCTAATGCAGGGTTTCAGGTTGCACTGCTTTGAGAGCTACGGAAACGGTTTGAGAACTATTAAGAATCAGTTGTTTGTGTAATGTATAGGCACAATAGGGAGCCACACTGCTTCCTTATCCCGCTAGGTGGCGCATTATCGCTGGTGTTGTTTCACTATGACACTTCATTATAAAATTTTAGTAAGTAAACAAAAAATCGTCTTTGCAATAAAGTATGCCTCTGTAAAGTGCAATTCAGTGTTTTCCTTCTGACGAGAAAAAACGTAGATTGTGGATCAAAGCATTGCTTATCAAGCATTATTGGAAACCAATTATTCTTCTAGGTTATATAGTGACCATTTCAAATCTAATTATTATTAAGATGCGAGCATGTTTACTGGTTATAGTCTAGAACGATGTGACAAAGAACTTTAATTTAGATTTAATTATACAGTAGGTTCTCATTGAGTTTTTTGTAAAATGATCAGATCCTCAGCCGTTCATCAAGTACAAAACTAATGCAGATACGAGTAGCCACTAGCCTCCCATTAATTTTTACTGCACACTACTATCTTAAAAAAACAACAACATACAATTAACAAAATAATAACTTTAAAAATATTGATACTAACAACTTTTATTGTTTATAAAAACAACGAAAATAGTAACAAATAAAAACCAGTTGTAAACAAAACACAAACACGAGATTTCTTATCACAAATCTAAATACAATGTTTGACAAACAAAACCGACTCGCTGAATCTTATCAGATCGCCTTTAAAAGGTTTATAAAAAATATTTCTTTAATAATAGTACTGTAAACAATACAATACCCAACTTTAATGTACAATACCCTACTGTGTAAAGAAATTAAATAAAAATATGGTCCCTAATTCAACAGGCTTTAAGGTCAATTTAGCATGGCTTAGCTTGCATTACGTCAAAAATCGTCAGTCAAGTTAAAATGGTACAGTACAAGTCGAGAGGTCTATACTACATTCTCATGGCTTTAGATTAGGGGTGGTAATGAAATGTAGTCCACTCGAGACGAGGGCACTTGTTAACTGGTGCTGTAATCGATATTTATGATTACAACCATTGTTTTGTGAAGTGAAAGAGTTATGAATTTTGAAAGTAATGAGGAAGTTTTTTTATAATCTTTACAAAAGAGTTTAGAAAACATGAAGCTTACTGATTCATGTTACAGCATCACGTTGGTTAGTACCTATACTTGTTTGCGCTGTAATTCTATTGTATTTGTATTTTAGTTAAGATTTGGAAAGAATTGAATAGTTCTACGAAGCTACGATGTGTAGCAGTTGCTACGAACGTAGAGATCTACGTCCCAATACGCAACGGTCAAAATTTGTACATATGTAATTTAAGGACTGCTTCATTTTAGTGTTAGATTTCAGTAGTAGAACAAGGAACTCTTACAAGATCCTCTAGTCATTCCAGTTTGTTCGTCTGTCCATCTAAGTCTGTGGCTGCGCCAATATTTACACAGTTATGTAACTAGATGCTAGAAAATAAACCTGAGAATGCTCTAGAGATATTTCTATATTTGCAGTAAAAGTTATTAAAACATCTCTTCAAATATATCTACTCATTAGGTAAAGCGTGAGTGTGGCCAAGCGGGAACTTGTGCGACTTTCAATTCAACGCACCATAGTTCGTATCTCGACTCGGCCCGCACCAGTGACTTATATCAAGTTATGTGCGGATTATTCACACTCGTTCTAAAACGGTGAAGGAAAACATCGTGAGGAAACCTACATGTTCAAGTACCACAATATTCGAAGACATGTGACATCCACCTATAGCCGCACTGGGCCCGCGTAGTGGATTATGGCCCATAGTATATACTCTCTCTTTGAGAGAACGCTGGTATTTCAGCAGTGGGAGCTTAATTATAGGCTAGTGACCATGATGTAAAGTGCGAACGAAGTTATTTTTGACTGCCATCCATATATGTATGGCAACGTGGACATCAAACAACAAGATGAGAACAAGATGGACATCAAATGTAAAAGAAAATAAATAACAAAGATATACATACATAGTTTAATACCACATTTTTTATCAGCCTTGACTTGTTTAATATCTAAATAATTATAAAATAAACAAAAAATGCGAAATATTTCTATTAAAACGAGTTCCTACAATCCTTAGAAAGAATCAAGATGGAAGGAGAAAGTGTGCTTTCTTTTTATCCGACTACGTTGTCTAAACCAATGGACACCTAATTGTTTTCCTTTGCCCGGGTGGACACACGGTCAGCTGAGCGCGGTTCCTGGGGGTGCAAATCAAATCATCTCGCCAATTGAGTGTTAATTCGCGCACGGCACCCCGTGGGAGCGCGCAAGGCACCGTCACTTGGGTACTGGGACCATGTATGTGGATGACTGAGAGACTTTCATATATGAGGGTACAACATGGCACAAGGTACCAACGACGCGCCCGCTTCTCAAACAGTTTAGAAGCAGGTTCGCAATTGGGATGTTGACTGTATTAAAATAAAAATATAATTTTGCCGCGAAACGGTAATTTTTGTGACAGAAATCCTATATAACACAATATTCTTGTTTATTTTTAAGGAATATAATTTTAATTTAATAATCAAAATGTAATCACATCACTCCGAAGTCACGTGACATAAAACGCGCGTGACGTCACTTTCTCAATCGGAATGAGTATATTGCTCTTTCTGCCTAGTATTTTAGAGTGATTTCTGTGAATATAGTTATCTGTGCCAGGAATCGTGACGTCATATCGACCACGCGACCAGTATTGGCGTTTTGGAGCAAAACTTGAAATTGCATTTAAAATACATGATAATTAAAGTATTAGCTGTATTCAAAAAGTAATTTTAAATATTTTTGGTTATATTAGGCCCATTCGCATCGTTTAAAACACTTTCCCAAAATCAGTCAACATCCCAATTCTCAAGCGATTTGTTTTTTACTTTTAACCGAATTCCCGTTTGCCAATTATTAATTCAACTGTTACCAAATCGGACATTATTATCGTCCGCAAGCTGTTATTAATTAAACAGATGACACTCAAAGCTATGACATACTCCTATATTTTGCACTGCAATTATAAATCCACGAATTACCAGACTCAAGGCCACCCTACTCCTAACGGCTCCCTCTAGCGTTCGTACCAAAACATATCCCCATGAGAAACCACGGGCACTACTAGCCACTTGGAGATTTAATCGCGCCTTTTTTTTTGTTTTCTCCTTTTCAATTTCGAACGACAATTGTTTTCTGTATAGAGCAATACCGGCCAGTATTTAACAAAAAGTTTTTTCTAAAGAGGCTTGAAGTGTGTTTCAAGTGTCGATATCGGGAACTTCTTTGGTATTTTTTGTGTTGAACGCAATTAGGGTTGATGCTGAGACTATTCTGAAATTCTGACTTTATGGTGCGAATCTTGACTTTTATATAATTGTGCGTGCTTTAAGAAATTCATACGGGGTACTTATTAATTGTTAGATTACATGCTTTAGAAACATATTAATTATAATAAAATTCTATTTTACCGTTGTTTTTCATTCAACTATGTCTTTACAAAACTGTATTTAGAATTTTATGAGGAATATATTTATGCATAGTGGTTTGTTTCGAAGTAATTTTTATTGTTATATTCATTGAATGCAAAATATTTATACTACTTATACGCATACATTTTAGATTGTAAACTTACCTAAACTTTTATTTAAATTAGTCACGGTCTAATAAAGTTTTATCTACTGTTTAATAAAAAAATAATGAAATATGATTAAAAAGCTATTAAAATACAGCGGTAGCGCAAATACAAAGTTGTTAAAAGATACATTTAAACTGAAGTTTTGTGCTTTTCAATATCTCAATCCAGCACTATTTCCTGTATTGTATTATATACATTATAAGCTTCATATTAAAAGACAGAAATCGGATACAAAAGTGTAAATGAAATCAGAGCGACGTCAAAATCGCGGTCCGCCGTCAAAGAGGAGATAAGCTAACTTTTCCCAATGTCCGTATATTCAGACAGGCGGACCATATAGGGAGCAGTATGGACATGTTTGCTACAAATTTATGTCACGTGAATCATAGCACTATAGGTAATGCGATTTCCATTGTTCGCCTGGATAGCTTTGTAGCTAGCTTTTGAATTTCCCGTAAGTGGAACATCTGTCACAAAGTATGCGGTATAATTCGCCACACTTCCGGTTCCCATTCTAGATCAAACGTACGGTAAGTAACTTCGGAAAATAAAAGACAATGTGCATGAGTACTGTATTTCTGTACTTTGTGTGTAGCATGCAACATTCTCCTGCATCAAGCATAGCAATAATTATAGACGCGCACACAATGCTAAAAATATTATCATAATTATATTGTTTTAGCACGTGCCAGTTGACTTTTATTCAATCTCACTGATAAGTGACAATGTGGTCGATTATTGATAGACATAAACATTCACAGGCTCATACTGGGCACTAGGATTCCCTGATACACGTCAAACTCAGATAAGACTGCCTCTCGAGAACAGCTGCCAGAACAAACTGATGGATGCTTGACAGGCACGTGGTAGCTATCCAGGCATGCAATGTCCACCGACCTACCATCGACCTATGGATCGGTGGAATAGGGCCACTCGAAATTAAGAACAAGAATTCTAAGAAAAAAAATAATGCCCACTTGTGACAGTGATAAATATATATTTACTAACTGCTGCCCGTGGTTTCACCCGCGCGGAGGTGTTGAATTTCATGGTTTTTATTTTTTTGCATGGAATCCTAATAATTTTTCTAAAATAAAAATAGCCTAAGTTACTCCTTGTAACATCAGCTATCTGCCAGTGTAAGTACCGTCAAAATCGGCCCAGCCGTTTAGGAGATTACCGGGAACAAACAGACAAAATTTAAAAAATGGATGTTTTGTTATAGGTACCGTATAGGTATACTTTCATATGCATTTAGTAAAAAGCTGTTATTTTGATATTACAAACCGACACTTCAATTTTATTTATTTGTAGAGATTATGGTCTGATCCATCGCGTAAAAGTCCTTACTGTTCTTTACATTAGGTATACATAGGGTTGAATAGGGATAAAAGTGGCGTTTTTGTTATCTGTTTTAATGTAAAACAGAACGTATTGTTACACATTGAGTGGCATGTCGTTATCTTGGACCATGAATGGGATTTTACCACTGGTTGTTATTTGAGTGAGTTACTGAATGGTTATAGAAAATATAGAATAAGTAGTGTCACAATGTGTTAATTTAACTCAACCGGAAATATATTTCAACTCAATGTTAGTTGATGCTGCTATATTCATTGAAATTACTTATTATTAATTACTTGTTTATTTAGGCATCTATTTATTTTATAAACATATATGTATATAATATATGTATTTATGTTTGTATATTATTCTTATTTAATTTAAATAACTAGCTAAGTATTTTATGTATATTGTATTCTGCCTCTGTTTTTAGGCCTTGGCTGAAAATCAGCGCTGAATGTCATTTGACAATCAGCTTTTTGCTGAGCCACGGCCTTTTCAGCACTACTTTATTTTTTATTTGTATGTGTAATATCTTAAATTGTATGTGTATATTCTTCTCGTGTATGTTTTTCTATTCTATTATATTATATTCTATTCTACTCTACTCTACTCTACTCTACTATACTCTACTCTACTCTACTCTACTCTACTCTACTCTACTCTACTCTACTCTACTCTACTCTACTCTACTCTACTCTACTCTACTCTACTCTACTCTACTCTACTCTACTCTACTCTACTCTACTCTACTCTACTCTACTCTACTCTACTCTACTCTACTCTACTCTACTCTACTCTACTCTACTCTACTCTACTCTATTCTATTCTTTTGTATAGCGGTTTGAAGTGGTTGTTATGTTTTATGTTTTCTCCTGTTTTAGTAGACGAGCAATGATACATTTCTGTCGGTGAGACTTGGGTTTTTTTGGGGGCAACTAAGAGTAATGATTCTAAATACATGACGGTGCAACGCAGTGGTAATAAGGTCAGTCTGCGATCTGTACATCAGTGGTTCGAGTCCTACAATAACGAGCTTTCGTTTTCAGTAGAGCAAAACATCGAAATGAAATAATAACCCGGTGGTAGAGCGATATAAGGGTCGTCTGGCTGGCTCCCAAAAGCAAAGCATCAGAAAAGCATCTAGCGGTGTGTTCCGGGAGAGAGCCAGTCCCATTCTAGATTTGTCAACTTTCAGTACACCGTCCCTAAAGATCTTGTGAGATAGAGGTCCATTGTTAACTCATAAAGAGTATAAATAATCCTCCGGAATATTGATAACGGAGTTGACGGACTATATAATTATTGTAAAAAAATGTAGTAAATAACAGAATGGTACCCAAGAGGTAGTAAAAGAAGTAAAGGCAGATAGGTTAAGCGATGGGAAGATGACTGCAAAAAAATAGTAGGTCAAATTCAAATTCAAATTCAAAAGTCTTTATTCAAATAAGCCCCAAAGGAGCACTTATGAAAGTAAAAATGACTCTAACAGCGGGCCTCTGCAATATTCATCTACCCGAATCACAGACTAAAACTAATGATGTCTTTATCAGAACATAATAAATGACAAAGACACCAACAGACCCAATCCGTGCTCAAAGTCAACGAACCTTCGAGAAACCCACCGTGCCCGTTCCAAATTGGTATACACCGAGCAAGAAGAAGGGCAAGAAACTCGTCACGGCATCAGAATCAGGCATCGGGTTCAGAATGGATCCGCATAGCTATAGATAGAAACAAATGGAGATCCTTAGAAGAGCCCATTGTCGAAAGACAAGCTGTTACGGAAGAAGTAGATTAACCCGTTGCCGATATAAATAAATAAATAAATAAATAAATAATGTTATGATATATCTTCATCATAACTTTAATTACCATGTTGAAACATTATAACAAAAAACAGCAATAAAGACTTATTTTATTTTTATTTTATACTAGCTGCTGCCCCGCGGTTTCACCTGCGTGGAGATTTTGGATTTCATAGTTTTTATTTTTTTGCGCGGAACCTTATATGCGCGGAACCGAATATTTCATATGCTTTTGGTAACAAGGTGTTATTTTGATATTACAGACAGACAATTCAATTTTATTTAGTTGTATAGATTATAGTCACAACCTTCACGCTAATAGCTAGGTAATTACTTTAATATTTACTCGTCTAACATCGCCACTCTTTTAATTCCTATGTTTATTATTTTAGTTATAGCATACGCAGGTAGCCTATGTATCTGAAACCAGGCGTCCTTTCCAACTTCTATATCTTTACCAATATTAAATCTTATGACTTTGAGAATGTTATTTTTCAAAAATGATAACTACTTTAACAAAAGGAATCGAGCGTTTTAGGCAACGCCATGAAGTCACCACTTGCCATCAAACAAAAACGCATTTTTAACCAAAACTTCAAAAAGAATCCATTGTACTTTATTCACCATTCTGTAAACTACCATAACTTTGCCACTGATTAAACAAATATAAGCTTTAAGTGATTGTAATAAGGGGTGGAGAAGTGTATCGTGAGGGTGGAAGTTTGACAATGACCGCTTCCATTGGGCGGATGCAGGTTTTTTGATAAATGGCCAGCTGGGTTATTTGTCTCTTGTGGGGCGGCGGGCAAAGAATAGATCCTAGATCTTCAATTCTTCTAAACCTATTAATAAATAGGTAAGTGGATAATTTTATCCTCAGATTTAAAACTATTTACTATACCGACATATTATATCATATATGCTGTACATGTCTAGTTGAGATTGCTTTTTGCCGATATGGCCACCTATTGTACTATACGTTATTTGTTAGTGGTAGGACTAAGTCTTCTGCGAATGTTCGTCTGGGTTGTTACCACCACTTTGCTCGTGATGTCTACCACCAAGCAATAGTGTGCAAGCATTACTGTGTTCCAGTTTGATGAACAGAGTAGCCAGTGAAATTAATGGGCTTATGAGACTTAATACCGAATGTTTCAGGGTAACGAGGCCTTTGCATTTCAAAGTTCTGGGTGGTACTGCAATTGTTATGGGCCGGCGTTATGCTTACCATCAGGCAAACGACCAGCTGGTCTCGTTAGCAAATAACATACAAAAAAGTTCTTTGGGGAGATTGTAAAATAAATACGTTTAATTACATAACTAACCCACAGGAAAAAATTAACAAACCTTAGGTATTTTTTTCAACATGTCACATCTACACACTAATCGTTGTCGTAGGGCGGGCAAGCCCAGTAATGGTCATGAAAGGATGTTATGATATTATATCATTTTTCCTGGAGCACAATACTGAATGTGTACGCTGCCATTTCCGGCCTCTAATGCGTTCCGTGCCGCATTAATGTAATGTCCTATCTGGTATTTTATTCTGTGGCCTTTGTAAGAGACTGTTTGTTGGGGAAATTGATATAGAAACGGATAAAGACGTTCTTGGTTATTAAAATTGATGAAGTGGTAGATACTGATTAAGAGTTTTTCTTCTGTATTATCTACTCTTCTGGCTGATTATTACCCACAAGGTCTGTTACCAAACCACTATGAGCTTTACTGGTAGCGTCACTAGTCCAGTCTCCATATTATAATCATTTGATTATTATTTTACTTGACTTTAAAAGACGAAGCAGTCGAGATAGTGAGATTAGGTCAGTCACAAAGGTCTTGAAAATAACTTTTATAGTTAAAAACAAATAAAAATAAAAACAAAGTTTTCGATATTATCACAAATGGCTATAAGCTATGTCAAATTTTTCGACCTTAGTTTTCAGTTTTCAGCAAATCTGACGCTCTTCCTCAAGGAGTTGCGCTGCAAGAACTTCCAACTACCAAACACATAGTTACATATTTCAAGATTTACTTCAACGGGCTCATCATATTCGTTAATAGCTAAAACATACCTAAATATATAAGCTAAATATGACTAAATTGTAAAATTAAGTTTCTAAGTACTAAAAAAATTGTCACATGGTTAGGTACCTTACAATACTTCCCAATCTATTCTCATTTCTTGCAATTCCATAGACAATACCATCGAGCTCTTTATAAATCCTATTTCGATGAATACATTGTTAATTTCGTCCAACTTTTAGAATCCTTTCTCCTCGTTTCCAACTCGAACTGTCCCATAAAACGTCTTAAGAACTTAATCAAACTAAAGTACATTTTAGTGGCAATCCATTCTGCGTCTATCGCTCGTTGTGCGAACAGAGAATGGTATTGAGACAAAGTTGCTTCTTCCAACTCAATCACTTTGTTTCTATCGTTGTAGGTTATTTCGTGTAGTCGGGCTAAGATGAATTGGTATTTGCACAATCCTTCGTAATCCGTAGTTTTGAAAAAAAAAAATATGAATATGACAACCAATTCCTAGTCATATTATACCTAATCCTATTCATGTAAATGAATGGAACAAAAAGAATTCCAACCTACAGCTTAATATACAAAAAAAAACATTTGTAAAATACTTGTAGCGACATCTGTTAACAACTCATGTCATTACACAACAATCTAACACAAACCTATCTTTGTTCAAAAATTCGTTTAGATCCATATTGTAATACCTTGATAACATTTCAGAATAACAGAAAGGTTTTACAAGGTGGTAGGACGAACTCTTCTGCGAGTGGTCCGTGTGGGTGGGTACCACCGTTTTGCTCGTGTAGTTTGCCACCAAGCAGTGATGTACATTAATGGGTTCCAGTTTGAAGAGCATATATGAGACTTCATACAAAGTTCTGAGTGGCACTGCAAGTATTGTTATGGGCGTTTTGCTTGCCATCAGGAACACGACCCGCTCGTCTCTTTATCCAATAGTGGAAAATAAACATAAAATTAATGACATCATAGTGTGCAAAATTAAAAATTGTAAAGTAACGAATGTAGTAATGGAAAAATCAGTAGGTAATCAAGGTGATTACGTTATTCTTTGTCTCGTACAATATACCTACGTACATAAATGGCCTTAGTCGCCTATAGCAGCGTCTGCAATCTGCGAAATAAACTTCTGCTAAACTAATAAACTGCTAAACTTTAGCTCAAAATATAAGTATACTAGTTCTAGTTATAATTTATAATTTTTCGCAAGCCATAATAAAATATATTTAGAAAAGTAGTCATAAATAAATGTAGGTAGGTACTTATTGTTTCATTCTTTCTTATTCGTACAAATTTTTTAACAACGACCAATTCCCGTCAACGCGAGCAAGCTCTGTCTTATCATCCAATGTCTGTAATGGATTCCCCGAAGCCGCTATAAAGTGGACATTGAAGCAGCCCCTGGGATTATTGCGTTGTATAAGAAAATGCTGTATTGTCTCGAGTCTATAGATATAAACTTGTAGACTATTTGATTCGTTTTGTGAAGATAGAGTTTTTATTGTTACCTTTAAAATAAAAGAAATTTAAAAATAAACAAATAAAATAAAGTATGCAGAAGTTCATCAACATAGACTTCATCATCACGTGAACGTCGAAGCAATCCAGCTTTTCGACCACACGGAAATACTGTGAAGACTAAAAAGAACAAAACCGTTCGAATTAGTGTATTGTATACGAGTAGTATTAAAGTGTTAGTGTTATGTAGTACAAGTGCTATCTGTACAAAACACGTGAACAAAGTGTCTTCCCCTTAATAGAGACAATAGGAAAAACGTTAATGGACACATTCTTAGACAGTTGATTTGGAAGTTTAAGTTAAATTTAAATTACTTGTTAGCCCAATTTGTGGCTAGATTGTATTATCAGTAGGTTACGTTACAAAACGAAATCCAGACAAGGAAAATAAAATATACGGTAACTTGATTCGAACCAAACTTTTTCAAATAAATACCCTTGTACCTAAGATTTTTGGTGTCTTTACCAATGAAAAACGGAGGAGGTCCATATATTTTTTATCACAATAATAATCTGTTGATCACACATAACTTTTTAAAGGGTAGTCTGAAATCGATGATTAAAAGAAATCGGTCGGTTTAGTTTTTTGATAAAATTCGAAATATATAACAAACGTTATTAGTATCGGGGTCATAAAAAAAATCAATCCATTTAACAATTTGGTAGACACCAGTCACTCCATTTAACAAACGCTAAATAAATAAAATCATTGAACAAAGTTAGGGCGTGAAATAAATAACTTGAAATGGACTAATTGAAAACATACGGCATCGGTGATTGATAGAACAACTTATTTGAACATCTGCCGCAGTTACTGTTTAATTTGATTGTATGTTTGTTTGTACTAAGTAGGAGGGTGTGAGTGTTTACTGGGTGGTTAGGTGATTAAATGTGATAATGATGGAGTGTGGTTTAAACTGAGATTTAGCTCGGCGATTGGGCTTTCAAATTCATATTCAAATTCATTCAAATAGGCCCCAAAGGAGGACTTATGAAAGTTAAAATAAATGACTCTAACAGCGGGCCTCTGCAACATTCGTCTACCCGAATCACAGACTAAAACTAATGCTGTCTTTATCAGAACATAATAAATGACAAAGACACCAACAGACCCAAACCCTATGTCTTGTGTTGTTGGTAGAGTCCGCGTAGGCGCGGCGCTGTAGTAGCTCAGAAATATGAGGCCAAAGATATTTGCCATTTTCCTAGTATTCCAAGGGTTAAAGAAGTAATCTCAAGATGTATTAATGAATGCAAAGATAGGGCGATGTTAGTTCCTCATTATTCCGCAGGACTTCATAGTCGTGACGCAGACTCTAATAGTTGAAATAATGCACCTAGTACACACTATACATGAAATGTGTGTGTATGCACATTGCACAATAGCCGTTTCCTTCCAGAAAAGGAATAAGGATGTTCCACGATTGTATGGGATGTGTTGACTTAAGTTTGATTAAATACGTGATCTTTCTTGATTAAATGGGATTTAAATAGCAAATCCTACGTCAAAATTAGAAATCGTCATTTAACAAGCTCCAAAGCTAATAGTATGCTTATAATTTATAATTAAGCATTAAATTAATTTATTTTAAACAAAATATCAAATTCTTTTTCCAATCCTGAATTTGAGAAATCATCTACAGGACCAAGAGATATAAAGAATTCATTTCCTATAACAACTTCAATATAAACAAATCCATTCACAGTTACCATGTTTATGTATGGCTCACATAAATCTAAAACATAAAGAAATGATTCGATGAAGGCTCCAGTTATAGTAGTGAGGAATTTGAACGAAATTCGGTCCTCTAATATGAAAAAAAACGAATGTCAACTGAAGGTGCGGCCATTGGCTGATATAAATAAACATAAACGCTTACACACTCATACCCCCGCACTAGGATTCCCTGTGTCGCAGGTGGCATGGACATACACAGATACACATCACAAACATCCAAGACCCGAGAACAAACTTTATGCTTACACAAAATCTGCCCCGGCCGGGAATCGAACCCGGGACCCCTCGCCTTGCAGGCAGGGTTACTACCAACTTAGCTACGGAGCCGTCAAATGAACTCATCCATTTCAACTCCAATAAATAATATCATCGTTAACTCCTACACTGGGTGGGTAAACTGAGTAAACACACAAACTGCACAGTGGGGTCCGTCCCAAGGCGTATCGGACATAAGTTCCGACTCATTTGACACGTCGGCAATACTTACCGTGCACAATTCATTTTGCGCAGTTCGCCATCATTTCAGCCCATTGTGCGACCCATTTAGGGGGCATAAACAGCATAATGTTATAGGGGAAATATTTATATCTGCGCTACTTAACGTTTAACTTTGTTTGGTACTCGAAACAAATTGTCCCAAATTACAGTTTTATGTTAATGAATTGAGTTCGCCTTTTGGAAGATAGAGGGTTTGCCGAGTTTGCTATTATGAGATTGATTTAGCTTTGTGGTGGAATCTTATAAAAAAGTTTTAAATAACAGCTTTTTACTGAATGCATATGAAAGTATATACGGTACCTATAACAAAACAACCATTTTTAAAATTTTTGTAGGTCTGTCTGTTTGTTCTGGGTAATCTCCGAAACAACTGGACCGATTTTGACGGGACTTTCACTGGCAGATAGCTGATGTTATAAGGAGTAGCTTAGGCTACTTTTATTTTAAAATAAGAATTAGGGTTCCGCGCAAAAAAATAAAAACCATGAAATCCAATATCTCCGCGCGGAGTAGGTAGGTACTATAGTTAAAGTAATACTATATAGTTGGTTGCTATACTTAGTAAATACTGCTAACTATATTGAACTAATGTACCACAATAAAAATATTTTTAGTGCACAGATATTTGTAGCATTGCGAAAATCGACTCCGCAAATCACGCGCCACGGAAATTAAGTTCATCCATCGACCGACTACACTGGAGCTGCCATCTATAAAAATACACCTTTTCTAATATACTTCTAACAAAAAAGAAAAAGCCGCCAATCACACTATTCTTGAAAACATTGTGAAATCCACCGCCGGCACAAACATGTCGCATTCAAAGTGCAAATGTATGGAAGTTGTTAGACGCCCTACGAACGGTTAAAAATGCTATGTTACGTGTAAAGTTGAATACGGCAATGGCCAAATGTCAAATGTGATGCGGAGCCAGGATGTTGAGAAGCTGGAAGTGACTAAAGTAAAAAAGGAGGTGGTAGGTGGACTAATGGCCATTTTCACCAGTGGCACCTAAACAATCCACTAACTACGGAACCCTTAGCCTAAGGCATCACCTAACTCTACCTTTAACTTCATTTTTATTTTCACCGTCGTCTTACGCTAAGGGATCTACGGATCCCTACTACGGTTAGGGAATTGTTTAGGTGCCACTGGTGAAAATGGGCATAACTCTTTTTTGCGAGTGTCTCTCTGGGTGGGTACTATCACTGCTCGTTTAGTCTGCAACCAAGCAGTAATGTGCAAACATTGTGTTTGTGTTGATTTGATGAGCAAAGTAGTGAAATTACTGAGTTGAATTGGCTTAATATCTAATGTCTCGGGGTAACGAGCACCGCATGAGCCTTTGTGTTTATTACTGTTGTAGCATGCGTTTTGGCATCAGGGAAACGACCAGTTATCTTGGAGTATAACTTAATGTAGACTGTATTAAATTACATTATCAGCCTCTTATGCTCCCACTGCTGGGATACCGGGCTTCTCTCAGAGCGAGAGAGGCATGGGCCATAATCCCCCACGCGGGCCCAGTGCGACTTGGTGGATGTCACATGTCCTCGAATTTTGTGGTTCTTGGACATGCCGGTTTCCTCACGATGTTTTCCTTCGCCATTTTAGAGCGAGTGTGAATAATCCGCACATAACTTGATATAAGTCATTGGTGCGGGCCGAGCCGAGATTAGAAATATGGTGCGTAGAATTGAAAGACGCACAAGTTCCCACTCGGCCACACTCGCACAAAAAATTATCGCTTATTAAATTACGATGGAACAATATTTCTTCTTGCCGAAACTTTAGATCTTCGCGCATATTCTTCGTCCGTCCCATATTCAGCAAACAACTTTTGGCCCATTTGCGACTCGTATGAATACACAGAGATATCAAAACGACAAACTTACCTTTGCCTCCCGTGAAACTGAAATATCCCTCAACACTTACAAATTAAGGTTCAAAGTTAGATATGATTTTATAAAATAGTAAGTTGGTTCCACTATAGACGGAAAAAGCTGGATTCTCGTGTGCGATTCATCCATCATTCATGCTACGTGTACGCTGTGAAAGACGTCGTGACGATTGTGACGCTCGCTTCGGTGTGAAAACGCATGCTCCAAACGACGCTCTTAGCTCATTGTATTAGAAACCATTTTCGATTGACTGAGTTATTTGCTAACTTTACAGGCTTTACGTTTAGTGTAAAGCGTGAAAATCTGGATCTGTTTTGTCTGAAGCCTTTCTAGCGAATCCATCCTTTACTCGAACAGTCTTAAGACTCAAATTCGTTTCGATGTGTTTGATAGTACACGCTGCGATTATTTCCGCTCTTGCTAATCTTATTCTAACCTTATCATAACTA
Organism: Crocallis elinguaria; assembly: GCA_907269065.1. Classification (NCBI taxonomy): domain Eukaryota; kingdom Metazoa; phylum Arthropoda; class Insecta; order Lepidoptera; family Geometridae; genus Crocallis; species Crocallis elinguaria. The sequence goes on from OU026069.1 coordinate 16,615,718, forward strand.
AAGAAGGTACATTTTGCTTCACGACGTCCGCAAGCGTCGCCGTTGTTGGATGAAAGGCTTGGTGAATGATAGAGACTATGAGATAGTTATAAGACTAGCTGCTGCCCGCGGTTTCACCCGCGCGGAGATATTGGATTTCATCGTTTTTATTTTTTGCGCGGAACCCTGTATATTCTTTTTCTAAAATAAAAGTAACCTAAGTTACTCCTTGCTATCTGCCAGTGAAAATCCCGTCAAAATACTACTGAAAAGTTAGTCCTATCATTAGGTGATTGGTGCCGCCAAAACATTTCTTACAAAGGAGCAAATGAAAAATCAACTTTACTGTCGTAATAGAAAGTTCGGAAAACAATGTAATTTCCAATTGACAAAGAGCTATGGTATACTTTTATATAATAAAAATGTTTCAAAAGGTTAGCTTATATAAAACCTCCCTGAAGGTGTAGACCTATGAACGTTTACCCTTTCAAATAAGTTGTGCAAACAAAACGGCAATTTATATCCGACTAAGGTGGGGTTTCTTTAATTACGACGACATTTCAGCTGTTATGAACGAATAACACGTATTTACCTAGAGAGGATACAATCTTAGAAATAAAATAAAAATAAAATTATTGAAAAAAAATAAAACTGTCCAGCAATTATTATTTTTATGTATACCTATACAGTTTAGGCTTGCGTTTGACCACTACCTCACCTGATGGTGTGTGATGATGCGGTCGACGATGAAGCATTCTAGCCTAGACGATAACTACTCACTCGTGACTTCAAAACACCAAGGTTATAGCGATCAGGGAACACAGACTCAGGCAAGACATTCGACTCCTTAGCGGTACGCATTATGAGTGTAAAGAACACAATTTATCGAAGTCGCTTCGCCGTTTATCTGGTGTCTGATTATGGACAGGGGAAGGGGGAATTCATTTATACAATTCCGACGTAAACTCTCTGAAATGTAACCGATAAAACACTGATAGGCCAGCAATTTTACGTCGATGCTCTAGGCTCTGCAGCGAAGCCTCATCTAGCGAGTCGTTGCTGATGAACCTCTTGACTTGCCTCTCAATTGCTTGTTGTTTTGTTACCAAAAAAGCCGGTTGTCGCATTGTTTTTTGAAGGAATTTCCGAAAAGATAAATATTTATTTACGGATCAACAACTCTGTATAAATCCACCGTCTAGAACAAAGTTCCATTTTCAATTAATGGAAATCTTACTGAGTAAAAATGATTTTCCAACCACAGAGCAGCAAAGGGTGCACAGTACAATAACTTTAATTAAACTGTCAATACACTGTCACCTCAGAGTACAACTCAGTTATACACCCCCTGATCGTCATTATTCCTAGATTAAATTGGTTCATAATATTGGAAATAAACAGGTTTGTGCGAAATCGAATTTCGGTAATTAATCGTTTCTGTTTTATGTTTATTAAATCAATTAACAGGCTGCTTTGAAAATTTATGCCGAAAAGTAATAAACAGCTCACTTCTATGTTATTAACTGTGAGTTTATTAGGTAGTAGATTAATAGGTTACTAATTTTTAAAATCTCTACTAATATTATAAATACGAAAGTGTGTTTGTTTGTTGGTTTGTACGTCTTTCACGCAGTAACGGAGCAACGGATCGACGTGATTTTTGGCACACATATAGTATATGGACCGTAGTAACATAGGCTACTTTTAATCCCGGAAAAATGCACGGTGCCTGTGGGAACGCGGGTGACAACCGCGGGCAGAAGCTAGTAGTCTATATATGTATATATAGTATAATTACTAGCGGCCCGTCCTGGCTTCACTCGCGTAATAGACAAGCGCGGCTATAGCCCTTTTAGACCTTAGGCCCACCGGAAGCCCAGTTGCCGAAGCAACTGCCGCAAAATCCAATCTTGACTGACGTCTCTTACCTATAAACTAGCTACCTGCCTAATTTCAGTTTCATAGGTAACTAGTATTAAAGTAAGAAGGGGTGGTGAAGTGAACAAATCAGTTATACTTGTCTGGTTGCTGGGACGCATATTGACAAGCTACCATCTTGAATACATGTTAGACTAGCTCCCGTGTCTGGTTATATCTCAGCGAGTTAATTTCACTCTAACTAGCCTTTTTCCACTGTTCTTTATCTTTACATGATATTCTCCCCACATTTATCCCATCCTTATCATATACATACATACATTTATCCCAGCACTTAAAATACACAATATGTAACAACTACAAATTATAAACATCTCAAATAAACATAAAATTGACTTACAATTCTAAAAACTAATAAATCGTCCGTAGCTGAAGATGTAAAATTCTATAAAAAATAACAAATTATTAATGAGGTTTGTACCTACCACATAGAAAGTTTAATCGTCAGGCAACTACCTAGTTGATAAATTGCATGCATTTTAACACGCATCGTATACACTTATTTTTATTTTTGAGTTATGTAGTGGGTAGTAGGCGTAAGGCTTCCATTGACGATGATGTGGTTTATTATACACACAGTTTTACATATATTTTTGTACGTGTCCAATCTTTCAATAGCCAAACAAATACTGTATTAAAACAAAATCATCACTGACCCCAAAGACCCTAAAAACCTATCCCTCCATCGGCACCTAGCTGAAGATGTAAAATTCTATAAAAAATAATAAATTATAAATGAGGTATGTACCTACCACAAGGAATGTTTAATTGACAGGCAACTTGTTGATACATTGCATGCATTTTATACAAATACACTTATTTTTATTCTTGAATTGTGTAGTAGGCTTAAAGGCTTCCACTGACGATGATGTGGTTTATTATTAAAACAGTTTTACGAATATTTTTGTACGTGTCCCATCTTTCACTAACCAAACAAATCCTGTATTAAAACAAAATCATCACCGACCCCAAAGACCCTAAAAACCTGCCCCTCCATCACCACCCTTTCAACAAACATCTAAATCAATTACTTACAAGTTGCGACAGTGTCATCAATCTGTGGAACTTGTCTCGTCATCTCGCGCACATTATTTCTGCTCAGCTTCCGACAGGCTCCTCGCAGTGGAATGGAAATGATGAACTGGAAAAACGTGTTTTGAACCCTTGTTATTGGTTTTGTGGAGGGAGTAGGTTACCCTCAGCCCTGTGAGATGGTGCGTGACAGCGGATTTCATTGATTTGAAGAAATTGATAAGGAGGATTTAGACACCTTTCGTATCTGTCAAAGTAATTATTGTCCGATCGATTTGGGTAGTTATGACAGTTAAATAAAAAAATAATCCAAATAAGTTTGCCCTTCTTCTGGAACCATCGGATCGTTAACTTTCAAGCGCTCTCCATGGGACTCATTAAATAAATATCTTAGTGTTGTTTTTTAAAGACTACGTAATAGAATGTTAATAATTCAATGATGTGCAAAATGCTACAAATTGTATTCATTAGAGTTACACAATTTGACACTTCGCTTTTTAGCGTCCTAATTTACGTCATAATAAAATAATCTAGTAATTTTGGAAAAAATGAACACAATTAGCAGTTGGGATATTAATTCACCTTTACGTGTTAAAATTTCTGTAGGAGTTAAGGCATTGTTTAGTGCTTGCTTTCAAAAAAAAGATATATAAAAACATCTTACCTGCGGTATAGCATCCGAATCTCAGAGTAACAAAATATTTGGAATTAACGAAATAAAACATTAGAATACCAGAAACAAGAAGAAAACAATGACTGCATTTAATAACTAATCCTAGGATCTAAAATGAATATGGCATTATATCTTCCACTACTCCTCTCTACTGGACTCCAAACGGGTAATGGTAGGAGATCCTCGCAACTTCACCGGGAACGTAGTGGAGATCTTGGTACGCTTTAACCATCATTTGCTGGTTCACCACCGCGAAAGGCCGTGGAGAGATGCTCTCAATCGATGGAAGGGGCCTTAGGTCCAAGCTTGGCAAGGCTTCCTCCTTAGGCCGCATGGAAGTAGGCACGAAGGTCGTCTGAGGTATCACGGACGATGGCACGGTATAACTAATCATATTGTTGTACATAACATGATGGTCAGGATAACTGGACATCTGATAACTCTGATCAGGACGAGGTTCCATCTCCACAAAAGTCTCTCTGGTTGTATAAATAGCCGGATTAGCAAAGGTTTCGATCCTGTTCTTTCTTCTGGGACGATATTTGTAGTCGGGGTAGTCTTGCATATGCTTGATCCTTAGCCTTTTGGCTTCATCTATAAAAGGCCTTTTCTCAGTCTCGTTCAAGCTCTTCCATTCCAAGCCGAGTCTTTTAGAGATCTCAGAGTTGTGAAGTTTCGGGTTCATCATCGATATCTTTTTTCTCTGGAGCCGTGACCAGACCATGAACGCGTTCATCGGTCGCTTTATATGGTAAGGGTTGGAGTGTCTTGTTAATTTTGGAAGGTGCTTTGGCTGATGAGGCTGTTCTATTTGGTATGCCATTGAATTCATTATAGCTTTGAAATAGTCTTATTCGTTGCTCAAGTGAAAAGTAACGTGTCTTTGGTTTCAACTGTCCATTGATGACATAGCTTCTTGAATCCAAAGGTCTTTCAAATTATTTTGTAGGTTTAGAACGTCGTTAAGAGTTATGGTCAATATAACCCGATCGCACAACGTCCGGGCGTGCACTGATGACCAGTTTCTACGCCAACTAAGTCTGAATGCTGTCATTAGCCAACAATGGTCGGATCACAATTGGAATGACCATTTTCCATGTATTATTTGCGGGTGAATAAAGAGCGGCGACAATGCTCTGATTGCTCACAAATTGTCGAATGATACTGGTGTATGTTTTGTGTTCGGCGCGCCTGCTCGATGGTCTATTAAAAAATGAAACGTTACGGTTAGGTTTAGAAGGAAAATAGAGCATGCTTGGTAACGAAATTGAGAGTAGAAAATGTTACAATTGAACGCTTTATGGTGTTAGGTATTGATGTATGTGTGTTGTGAAGAGGGCAATATAAATTAGTTGTAGGCGATATTAGGGGTTAGGCGACAAAAGTCTAAAATGATAATTGACAAGGTATAATTCACAGATTATTTAGCCTGTTGATAGCTCATAAACACAATTCCTCATACAAACATATCTCACCGGCGCGGGCAGGGAGCGAGGTAATATTCTATGCTTGCAATTGGCCGATCATTTGGATGACGTAATTTAGTGATGTGGTACGACTACTACTGAACAGAATAATATCGATAAAATTGAATAGGTAGTTAGCATCGCATTCTTGATTCCCTGACATATACGATTAATAATAAATTATTATATGGAAAACCTAGACAATACATACTTACTTTATAAATTAATCTATAATACTACTTATAATAAAACTCCAGGTCACATTTTTTTTGGATGGCACTCCTATCTATACTGAAGCCAAAACTGTATTTTTATTTTTGTCTGTCTGTCTGTATTTTGGCCACGCATCACGTCGAAGCTACTGAATGGATTCCATGACTTGCGATGTATGGAACCAATTCTCTTTTTGAGTCGCTTCTATCCACTTTTCCTTTATTTCTGGGATGTCTGGAAATCTAACAACAAAAAGCAGAAATACTTTAAAAAAACCGGGAACCTACTTCGATGAAAATATCGCGATATATGAAAATTCAAGTACCATTTTTTCATCTTTAGATGTTCTTCCATAAAATGTATATGGGACCATCTTGAGATGATACACTTTCAAACAACAAAAATAATTTTCAAAATCGGTCCGCAATTGACGGAGAAATCAGTTAAAATACTTAAAAAAATACATACAGTCGAACATTTAACCTCCTCCTCTTTTTTCGAAGTCGGTTAACAAATACAAACGAAAGGTTATTATTTTTCCAAAATAATTAATAATAGTATATATATTAATTGTAAAGTATACATTGAATATCGATAAGTTATAAGTCTGCACTCGTACTCGCAGTGGCGAGTAGTGCATTTAAATATGTCGTTTTCGCATGAGGGGAAGTTGTATAATTAGTCAACAGGATTTATAGTCTTTGGTATAATTACGTGCATTGTAAAAGAAATGTCAAATAAAAATGACAATAATGACAATTGTCTAAGTAGAAAAATGTCCAATTTGAAAAAGCTCTAAGTAGAAAAATTACCATACAAAAAATGAAAAGGTCTACAGTCTACACAGATAAATGTCCATTTTGAAAAATGTTTAAATAGAAAAATGTAGCTAAACTTTTCTTAGTGTCTGTACCTACTATTAGGATTACTTATTTTGGTTTTTACAATATTTGTGGTTTAATTTTGTAACTTCAAAATAATAAAAAAAATTAAAAAGTACAAATATTTGTTTTGTGTCTGAGTGTTCTGGGACCGTGGTCATATTAGTTCCTGTCATATAGAGAACTCCCTACTGTACATCCAGGGAATCCTATAGTTAGGGGTCATGGTCTACCTGTGTGATCACTGCAAACTTCCTATATAATAAGAACTGCTAAGGAGTGGAATGCTTTGCCGTCGTCTGTGTTCCCTGAACGTTATCATCCGGGTGTGTTTAAGAATAGAGTGAATAGGTATTTACTGGGAAAGCGTGCTACATCTTCGACCACATCGTCACTTCACATCAGGTGAGATTGTGGACAAACGCTTTACCAGTCCGATGTAAAAAAAAAAAAAAAACGTAACCGCTGTCATAATTTCTTAGCTGTCCGTAGCGGGACTCTGTGTCCTTTTAAATATGTGTTGCTGCACATTGTGCCACCGAACGCGGCCACTATAGACACAGCCTCTACTATACGAGGTCACAAGTGGCTGGGTACGGCCTCTAACTGGTACTGGTAGCCACAAAATAGAGAGAACAGAAAAGGCACTCGGGTGCTTAGGCCGGCCTTATGCGCCCAAGCTTTGTGTTCTCTCCCTATTTTGTGCAGGTGGGGATAAGCCAGAGTTTGTGGTCGAGTGTGCGCAAGAGGCGAGCCACAAACACTGCCACCACCTCAGCTTGTATTTCGGTCGCGGCCTCCCAGAACGCAATGTGCGCCGATGCCATACAAAATGTGTGAACAATTTTGTCCGTAGCTTGTAGTTGCCGCGTTCGATGTCCCAAAGTGCGTCTGCACTAACGAGGGATAAAAAGATTTAATGTCGATGAAGCTAAAATGGAATAGTATGGATATAATGGAATACGTACCTACAATATAAGTTTTTAAACTTTCATGGTCACTAACACAAGAGTTAACTTTAGTAACGGGATATTTACCATGTATTTTATTTGTATTGCCAACACTGCCGAAATATCGAGTGCTCAAAACAAATAAAATACATGGTAAATATCCCGTTACTAAAGTTAACTCTTACGTACCTACAGTCTCTTACACTCCCACTGCTGGGATACCGGCCTTCTCTCAGAGAGAGAAAAGTAGGCCATAATCCACCACGCGGGCCCAGTGCGGCTTGTACGAAATTTTTTATTGTACGAAATTTGGTAATGTAGTGGGGTTAATGTGGTGACCTCGTGGGTTATTAATTGGTATTCTAGGTGCGTGTACTACAAACACATCACCTCAAGATCTAGTGAGATAATGGACCTACCTATGAATGCTACCTACTTATCGCAAATAAAAAAATATGAAAATACCATGATTGTGCTACCTGCTACGTGCCACGTTACAACGCTCCAAGGTTTCTGAAACAATTTCCATTCATGATATATATATCAATATACCGCACCTTCCAGTTTTTCCATTGTGGTTTAGTAGGAAAATGCCAATGAATCGTGCATTGTACAGCTTAGAACTCAAAGGAGCGGCCTTAGATAATCCAGCATGACGACAATCACGATGAACAATTTGCTAGGATTGGCTTTTGGTACTAACCTAACACAATTAAAGGCTATTGAATCCATTATAATGGTAAAGTAGTATTCAATATTTACATTTTTTCTTGTTATAATGTTTCTACGTACTATGTGGTGCCATAATCACAAAAAAAATCTACAAGCGTCGATGTATTATTCCTAATCAATGTCTAGAAGTACATAATTGTTGTAGTTTTCATCTAAGCCCAGAATACTATTTGTGAAACAGCGCCATCTGTTGTTTTGAGTTTGGACTATTATGAAGATGGGTGACATAAAGTTACTTTGAAATTAGAAATAATTTCGTAGTAGTAACAAACACACGGTACGACGTAATAGCGTGAATTGACAACAGATGGCGCTCAAGATTGTTTTTTAAAAAGTAGCTAGATGTCACCATCTGTTTTTGTTTTCGTTATAATATTTTTCGTTGTGGTTCTAATATTTTTATGCTTTGGTGACCAGACAAGTTTGTAGATCGAAACGAAAGAATATACGATTTAATTTATATAAATACCTACTTATAATTCTGCTCATATATAATTTTATTCACAACACTAAACTTACTAAGTTCCTATCTATATTAATTTTAAAGTAATAAATACAGGTTGGACCAAACCAAGACCCCCGGAGGGAAAGTACCCTAAATATTTGTGTAAGCTAATTTTACTCAAAGGAAACTTTTTTTTATTTTTAGAAATAATAATAACTGCATTCAAAGATTTCTTAAAAGTCACTTGCCAGAGCCGGGAATCGAACCGCCAAATGTAGGATATAAATATTCTGTATTTTTATGACACCGATCGAAAGGGACACTCATAAGGAATAAATCTACCTTGCACATTACTGCTTGGCGGCAGACTTTACGAGCAAAGCGGTGGTACCAACCCAGACCGACACTCGCAGAAGAGGTAGTCCAACCTACCTTCCATGATATTTAAACCCTCAACCTCCGGCAAACGACCTCACTAGTACTAACTTAACATCATTTCAAAATAATACTCTAACTAAAAAGATATTTTAAATGCCCACCTCGCCAACAAAGAATAAATCCGTACAGAAGCGATAACGCAAACACAGCGACAGTTTGTAAATCACGCGCTGTACATAAAGGGAGTATTTAAACCGCCATATTTATGAAAATAAGACGGTATAAAGCTATAATGGAAAATACAAAAAGCGCCCGCCCTAACGTCGTAAGGCGGGCGGTGTGGCGGCGTTTATACTGTACGATCTGAACAGATAATATTCATTCAATATAATAAAAATCTGACGTAAATCATTTTATTTAAAAGTCGTATAGATAAAAAAATATCATTTATGAGATGACCATTTACGGTCATCTCATATAATTCTTTCTATAATAAATCTTTTTTTATAAAGTTCTAGGAATTTTGTTATAACCTAAAAGCTTATCTTTTCTCATAATTTATTCACAAAGAAATACAAACAGTACTTTTATTGTAGGTACATTTTACGTCTGTACATTTTGCTAGTGTGCATCGCTTGCGTTTATTGCTTTTGCAATTTTATATACATTCTATGCATAGTACATGTATCATAACGAATGTACATTTTGCACAATTTTTTGTACAATGTATTATTTTGCGATTTGTACATTATAAGCCGGAAGGATTTTAAGCCATTTTTCTAGTAAATTAGGGCCCGGGCTGCTAATTTTACTACACCTACATACAAAGAGTAAAGTGTTTGCTTTTTCTTTATTGTGTTGGGTTTGTTTACGCGAACCGAACGTCTACATTACACACTCTCAGCATCATCGTGCAGTGTAAAGGCACTCTAAGTCTTAACTTATTGTTATGGCGAGTTTTAAGCCTCAGTTTTATGTGTGGAATCGCAGGCTCCTGCATATATTTGTGTTTATGTTTATATAGATTTATTGCGAGATAGTTGCCAAGAAAATGGCGGCGTATACACCAGTCTAATGATGATGCACGGTCAGTTGTTGCTTTCAGATAACAGCTTTGTGCTTTTTAATTGTTTTAAGATTTTCTTAATGGTTTCAATATTTTTTACACAATAGAACAGACAAAATAGGTATGTATTGCAAGTAATAATAATAATTAAGATACTGGTAACTGTGGTAACTGTATCCATATGAAAATAACTCGTTACGATAGGTACGTACCTAAGTCGTTATACACAATACCGGTCTTATCACAAAAAAATTAAACAAACCCTAAACATCTGTTAAATATCGTCTAACTCCTAAACATGCACCAGTGTCTTAACGACCACAAATCTTGATTAAAGTAATGTCTATTTACTCCATTCTGTTGTGAGATTTCTAATCATTTTAGACATTTATATTTAGACAATGTCTTGCTAAACAGGCGTCTACAAGTAGTTTTTTGTAGTAACATGGTTAGTGTTTAAACTTAACCATCTACTTTTTAAGTATTACGTAGTGACTCTTGACTCTAAGTAGCCTTTATAAGTAACAATTTCGGTAATCAATTACTTAGCAATTGATTAAAATTTAAGAAGGATTTAGAAGTTAGCCTGAAGCCAAATAAATGTCTTACTAAGATTAGTTAACTTAGTGAGCATTAGAATATTAGAAAAGAGATCATTGTCTAACTCGAAAAAACTTTCAAAAATAAACACTATTAAATTTATTCAAAGAAATACTATATTCAAAGCGTTCTTGTGACAAACAAACAAATACAAATAACACGAGTGAATAGAAAAGAGTAAAATGTGATTCCGTCTCTCGATATAATGCAGAGCTCGGGGACACATGAGAGCGACACTTAAATGATATATCGATGGATTTAACAATGTGGCGAGTGAGTAACCGGGTGGGTACCACCGCTTTACTACAAGCTACAGTATCCAGCTTAACAAAGCTAGACTTAAAATTGTGTACAGAAGTACGAAGCTTTAAACCTGTGTACGATATTTATTTAAAGCTGAGATAAAGAGCCTTGACAGAGTGACCATCTTTTTTACTATTTTAAATTTGGTAGGGAAACATAAAAATTTGGCCTCAGTGATGGGTAATGGTGAGAGTGCCGTTCATGTACTCTCAAATGACTGGCAGTGCAAATCTTTGCAGTTAATATGAGTTTACATTCACTACACGTCAGCACTTCTAAAGTATTTGTGGATTAGCCTTCAACTCCTCGCATTTCGCATCAAGCTCTGAAAATTCCTCCTCCGCCTGTCAATTTCACGGGATAAATTATAGTACTTCAGGCGTGACCTCAAAAGCACGATATGTTGACCTCTATATCTTACCTAGTCGTGTTGATTTGCTACTATCGAAACACATCGATAGGTGCTCGGCGCCAAATTTTGAATTGGCTAGTGAAGCGAGCACTAAAGAATACCCTACTACCGTGCACATTCTTGTTTTTAGTTATTTGTCAATAAGTTGAATAAAAAAATCAAACCAACAAAAAGTTTAATCTAGATCTTACGTGGTTCGGTCAACAGGACTACCGAAGAAAAAAATTCATCCATAGTCCGGTCAATAGAACTATGGAAAATATTTTTTCCGCATTCCAGTTGACGGCACAGCTGAACCGTACTACGTACGTACCGTACACGTAAGACACGTATGAAGTGTGCGTTACAATGTTTTCCTTCGCAGAAAGCCTTAGCCCATTGTACGATTTGAATGATCTGAAGTCAACTTCACTACAACTGAACCATCATCAGTAGGTATTTTCAATAAAACTAATCCCGTGGTGTCTCCCCCGTGTGTCCCGCGCTCTTCTTTACGCCGCTATTGATACGATATTTTTATTTCCCGTTCAATACAGTCGGTCGGCGTCGCGGCGCTTTGTGCCCTATTCCACTTTTACATAATGCGATGTTTATCGTTATGTTTGTGGGAAAATAAGCTTATGATCAAAACTTTCATGAAATCAACAAAATAAAACTAAAAACTGTTAGGATAGAGAAGTTTAGAAAAATAATTGGTTCGTTATTTTTTGAGCGGTGCTTGGTGTTTTGTGCACTGATTATTAGTCGTAGTTGAACGCAAAAGAACGGAGAAGAAAGGAACAACTGAATATAGTATTATTAATTACATTACTGACGCACTCTTTTGCAATACATCGTGGAATAAAATATGATTACGCAGCAACTTACTTTCATTGTACTGTTACTGTGATTAATTTCTGAAGGCTGGTGTACAATAAAGAATTTGATATGATTCGATTTGATTTAGTCGGAGCGTAATCTAGTGCGCGTTTTAGTGATGTACAAAAAGTAATCACTTATGTAACAAAGTTCAACAATTAATGACATTCTGATTGTGAAGTATTTTTGAACGGCTTTTGTTGCCATTTATCTGATATCGACCTTTACTTGAGATATTATTTCAAGCCACTTATGATAATGAATGATCGATGGCCAAATAATCAATCTGATAAGGGGTTCACTTTTCAGTTCAGTCAGGGACAGTGCTATTGGTCTAACAACCTTTACAACGTAATTTTGGAATAGAACCATAAAAATACAGTTGATGATCCACAATATGTACGTATTACGTACGTACGTAATAGTACGATATACTACATAAACACTGTATTTAACCTAGCTACAAAACCAGTTGGATAATCCACAAGACTAGGCCTACCAATAATCCAAATATTCTAGCTCACTATCAGTTGACAGCGCGCACAGTATGCTGGCGGCATTACCTTAGACTAGAAGATCATTTGAAACCACTAAGATTACAATGACCAGCTTTCTAATCAAGAAGGATCACTTTCTAATAGAACAAATAAACGATTTTCAAGTACATTTTCTTTCTGATTCCTACTAAAGTAGAAAACAAAACAGCACGTAGCAACGTAGCACGTAGCTGCGTAGCATCGCTGGCGGCTACAATATCGGCCATCTACGCTCATGTAGTGATGAGTATGAACTAATCTATGTAGGGTAAACGTGATTATCAATCATTTACCCCTGCGATAAACAGGCATAGTTATTTTACAAGATATTTCACACAAATCATTACAAATCGTAATAATTTTAAGCAAATGAAGAATTTTTAATCCAAAGATGAGATAACAACTGGCATAACCACGGAGGTACCTATAATTACTTTAATGAACTGTATAATTATGCTGTCACATATTAATACAAACTTATAAAAATCAAAGATTTAAAATTAGCATTTTTATCTAATAGTTGAGATAAAAAATTGTATTTATGTAACGAAAAAATCCTCTAGAAACGCGCTTGGCCGCTTTGACATGTTCGTTACGAGTTAGTTCACGATATAAACAGGAAGGGAAAGGAATTTGAATCAATCTACCCTTCGAAATACACTGATTTACACACTTTTATTTATCGAACTATGAAAACTTTCCACTGTATACTGTGAAGTTACGTTTGGTACTTCAAGAAGAACTTCATAAACACAGCTACCCACACAATTACATTACGCAGCTACCTCCAGAGTGGCGGGCTCCTGTAACGATCGCAAAACATCACGTACACGTAACGTTAACGCCACGTAACACGTTTACGTTCAGCCGGGTGGCCGACGAGAAAATTGCACGGTAGCGTTGCATTATTTGTTGACACGCCACGTCTAATGCGAGGTTTGTGATGCAGGAAATGTGTGAGCAGAATGAAGATCTTATTACACGACTGCACAAAAAGTGAAGTTTCAAGTTTTTAACGTTTATGTATATGTGAGTTTCTTTATTCCAACATAACTTTTAAATGCCTGACCACATTTGGATATATGGGCTATCGTTAGAATCCTTACATCATCCTGAGTGACACTGACTAGAGCAGTCGTGTTCTGTATTTATGTACCTATACGTTACGTCTACTTGTTTTGAACTGATTCTGAAAACCGTCGCTCGTCTTTTTTCATACTTCTAAGTAACGAGACAAGTTTGCCTGATGGTAAGTATAACGTCTACTCATAAGAGTGCAGCGCTACTAAGAACTTTGAAACTCAAAGGCCTGCGTGGCACTGCAGTGCACTCGATTCTCTGAGACATCAGGTATTTGTCTCACAAACCAACTTTATTACTCTAAAAAAAAAATAAGAGGGCGCAGTGCCTAAAAATGGCCTCCGAATTTTATACATATATCCTTATAGAGTACGATCAGTTCCTTAGGGTTATATAAGAAGCGAAAATGATGTATTTATGTCACTTGTACCAGTAAATGGGCTATCCCTGGAAATTATAACATTTTATAATCACTTGCTTTATCTTCAGCTACATCTTTGCTTACTATCAAGCGAGTTGGTAGCCAAACGACAAAGATCTGAGTCAAGAGTTTCTTCTTTTATTTTTCATTAAACACTATAGGGACCTTTCAGTCTTTTGCAACAAAATTTTCCTTTGCTTTTATTTCAAAATTTTCTGGCATGAACTGAGAAATAGTCTGTCACAAAGTTCAGGCAAAGCCCCACAATTAATAAACATTTTTGGATTTGAATGTAGTCTCTTTTTAACCGAGTTCCAAAAAAGGAGAAGGTTCTCAATTTCGTGTGTATTTTTTTTATCTTTGTTACCTCAGGTCTCCGCTATTTATAAACCGATTTGGAAAATTCTTTTTTATTTGAAATATATACTTTCAGATTGGTCCCACAGAAATTTCATCAAAATCTGTTCAGTGTTTATTCTGAAGTTGGTTTATCGCTTTTTTAAAGCATTTTCATCCTAAAAGTCATTAAAAATGTAACAATTCATATTTGTCCTCGTACATCCTGCTTTTTCGGTGCCAAATTGATTTAAACAACGTAATCTATTCAGATATTGCCACGAACATAGGCAGGTATACTGTGACCCGGCTGCCACCTCGGGCGAGGCGACAGAGCGGCAAAATGCTACATAACATGGTACAGTCGACAACAATATCGCGTTAAAGGTTTTGGAATAATAGCATGTAACCATGAAAACTCCATTCTGTTGTGACATTTCTTCTAAATGTTTTAGGACGTTTATCCTTAGACAAGTGTCGATTCTGTCATCACATACCTAAACCTAATTTTAGTTTCATTCTCTCTTTCTAAATGAAAAGATGAGAAGAAAAAGATGGAATATGTTTTAGACCTGCCAAATTAATTCACTTGACGACTAATGGCAATGAATATAGTGGCGTCTAATTTATCAAGGATGGAAGATATTTGACAGCTCTAAAACTAAATTTAGATCTGTTAAACATCTTCCTACTTTTTCTCATGTTATGTTTTAGAAAGAGAGAGAGAGAGATCAAAACTAGATATAGGTTAGTAGGTTGAGGTACGAAACGACACAATCGATAGCATCGCACTACGCAGGCGTCTAAAAAAAGCTTTTTGTGGTAATACGGCTAGAGTTTTAAACTTTCACGGTAGATATCCTCTACAATTCTTAGGCGATCACAGAACACAAAACTTACTAAGAATACGGTATTTTCAGAGGATGTCCTGTTCAAGGGTTCATGTTGTATAAAAGTTAAAGAGACGCTGAAAAATTAAAATTCGGTGTGTTTAGTAAGTTCTCTGCTCGGCTGTACCAGTACACGTAAGGTAAGTGGATCACTCGCGGACGCTCTGTTTCAATTTCACGGTCGCTTGCCTCTCGAATAGCTCTGATGTTATACGAAGTTCGAACGAGCAGAATGCTTTACCTTACCGTTATTATACCTCTACTTGTATGACTACGACAATCATCGTACATTACTAGATACTTACCTACTATTTTTTTTATATATAACTATCGGATAAATAGAGTAACGTGTTCTTTGCCTCATGGTAAGCATAACGCCGGGCCATAACAATTGCAATGTTACTCAAATCTTTAAAACACAAAAGCCTGTGTGGCACTGCAATGTGCTCGTTATCCCTGACCTTTACCGATTACTTTGCTCATCACACTGGACACAGTAATGCTTGCACATTACTGCTTGGCGGCATATTATCCGAGCAAAGCGGTGGGACCCACCCAAACGTTCACTCGCAAAGTTAGTCCAGCCACCTGGTAACTTATGTGACAACCAGAAACTTACACCAGTATGACGATTTAGTTATATCACGAATAAGTCCCTTTTCAGTTAGGCAGAGATGACGCAACGTCAATTTTGTCTACCGTTATTTGCAACTTTTACATATTCCTTTTTTTATTACTCTTTTCACTTTTAATTTTACAATTACATTTTCTTGATGTTAATCGTCAATGTGATCCGGAAACTGCAAAGTTGCACTACAGAGTCTAGATCAACCTTCACCTTCTAAGCTAATGATCACAGGTTATAACGTTAGCACCTCTAGTAAGTCTGTGAGATATAAGATATTAGTTAACGTTAAGGTATTTTGATTTATAAAATAAAAATAGTTTAAAAATACCACATCTTGTACAGAATACAGTTAAAAAGATTTGGTCGTTACATTTACGACTTCTTTTTTAAACACTAATAGTGTTACCACAAAAAAAACATTTTTGTCGCCTATTTAGCTAGACAGCGTCTAAAGATAAACTTCTAAAATGATTAGGAATGTCATAACAGAATTGTGTTAGACAATGGTTAGACACTACTTAAATCAGGATTTGTGGTTGCTCATATATAATCGCGCGACTATAAGGCATGTTTAGGCGTTAAACAGTGATTATCACAGATTTAACGTGTGTTTAATTTTTTTGTGGTAAGACCCTTATAAATTATAGATAGAGTAGTATAGTCAGTGAAAAAACTGGAATGTCTCAGGGTAACGAGCACAAAGCAGTACCGCGCAAGCCTTTGTGTTTCAAAGTATTGGCACTGCAATTATTTTGTGGAATTGTATTCTTAGCCGGGACAACTCGGCCAATTACAAATGTATTTACTGTATTTTTGTTTCCCACTTTGTACATGTAATCAAAAGATCAATGGAACTGACAGCGGTCTGTTGAACAAACTATGTAAGAAATTAGAAATAAAAAAATTATTTCAGTTCAAAATATTGTTGTTGTTTTTTACCAATCTAAAACAAATGACATTACGAAAAACAAAGATTATTGCACAGCGTTCCATACGAGTATAATAAGACCCAGCGTACACTGAAGTGGGTCCATTGGACAATAATTATGAATGGAGCAGCCATTAGTGGCCATTCACTCGGATTGTCTGTGACCGCAGCTTGTCTCATGCAAATACATGCATGTATTTAGCATGCAGAGGGTATTAGGCTGCAGATTGTGCGGGTGAATGGCTGAATTAAGGGTCTCCTTCATGGCATATTTTCATACACGAGCAGTTTTGTTTCCAGCTGAAACGGTGAGTGATTCTGTTGTGACCAAAAAACTTTCACACAAATCAAATGCGCATATCAAAAAAACTGGAAATCGAAAACAAGACACGCCAAAAATGAGAGCCAAAGTCGGGCGTATACTGAGCGTTAACGCTCCATACAAATTTGTCAAGGTATGTGACGTCACATACCAATCGCCCGCTGTACTAAAAACCTGCATTTTGTTGATTATGGTAGTTTTGAAACATTTTTTTAATCGCTGAAATTTAAAAAATCTTATACTTAGTATCAATTAAATTACTATTGGATGATAAAAAAAATCTATGAATTCTGGAAACTTTTAGATGCAGCCTATTTGTGGAAATTATATAATTATTTTTGGTAAATGTAATTTTGTAATGTTCTTAAACCTGTATAGCCATGATTAACCATAGTAGACTTTATATTTTGTGTTTCATGCATCTTCTCTATTACATCTTTTAAAAGGAGTAAGATTATTATTTTCTGTTATTAGATTCTTGAAGAAACAATTGGTGGCTTGTATCCGACCACTACCTAGATGATTTTGATTGAGATCCATTTTGGATCGCTGCGCCGGATAATGTATTACCTAGGATGTACAGCTACCTAAGTAAGATTTTTGAAGTACATTCATTTCATAACTTCATACTTATAGATTTGAATTTGACACAGTAAATTATTATATTGATATAAAAGTTAGTTAACATGCCAGCTTCCTTTATTCGGGGATTTATTGAATTATTTTTTTACTGACTTGCTCAACCGTCCACGCAATAAAAAATAAAATAGTGTTTTTTTTCATTATGTACACAGATTACCTAATTGTTTGTAAGTAATTGTTTCGCAGATACGTATAATTATGTCAATTAACCATTTAAATAAATATTTAATTTTATGATGCTTTAACATAAAAATAAACAAAATGGAAGAGGAAAAACAAAACCCAATTATTACAATCTAATTAAGATATTACTAAACATAATATTAAGTATTATTTACAAGTTCTACACATTATTATAGTATAGTCTGATATCTAATTAAAAACTGGGATCTTTTTATGCCCATGAGAAGCATCAATGGAGTACTTAACACATTTTTTTTTTATTTCTATTAGTTGAGAAGGCAACGATAAAATGAAATGTTTATAAAATTATAATGAATTTTAGGCTTATGAAATTTATGAAAACTTGTATTCTGAAGAGATTGCAAAAAATGCTAATTTCGCCTCATTAATCAAAACATTTAATAATATTATTAACTTTTCACCTAATAAGATAAAAAGATATACCTTGCGCAATTTTAACTAATTTAGATGCTGTTAAAGAATAATTTAGTACAAAAGTACTTTGACAAAAACGCAAACGTAAACCCAGCACGCCCAATGTGCGCCGAGCCTAACATATCGACAATTACGAGCGTGCACTCGAGTCGTGCACAAACCGAATCTCCATCCGATTACCGTCGGTCGCGTTCTTGCCCCTCGCGCCGAGATTGCGGTTTAAAAAGAAATTTAATCGTCCTAATAAACATGCAAACAAGAACGCGCTTGCTACCTGTTGCGAGCGTGCGAGACAAACGATTTCTCTGCCAATCACCGCCCAGCGGCCGCCCACGACGAACGCTCATTGGCTCCCCACGCCGGAGGGGGGAATCAGGGGGGGCACGAGCCAGAGGTCTCGCCGTTAAACATGACACTGGCAAGAAAAGCGCCGCATTGAGCTTTCGGGAAGCTTTTCACGGCGCGCGCGGAAAATACCCCTAATCGGAGTTATTACAAAATTAATTATTTAAATGTTTTTTTTTTGTATGACATAAAATTTAAATCGTACAATTTAAATAATGAAATTAAAAATCAGTGTTAAGAAATTAAAAATAAAAGTTTGAATTTCGAATTGGTATTTAAAACCGTTAAAATGTCAAATATGTCTGTGGGAAAGGCTCCAAATGAGCATATCAAGCGGCCAATGAATGCGTTCATGGTGTGGTCTAGAGGACAGAGAAGGAAGATGGCGCAGGACAATCCGAAGATGCACAACTCGGAGATATCCAAGAGGTTGGGAGCAGAGTGGAAGCTGTTGACAGAGATGGAGAAACGACCGTTCATCGATGAGGCAAAGAGACTGAGGTTAGTTGATTGAACTTTACGTCGATGGACATAACTTTGAATTACTTACATAGCTCTGACGTTGTGAACACTTTGCATACAGATAAACTATAACTGAATGATAGCAAACGATATAACTTAACGTGAAATATACGCGTTAAAATTTATATTCTTGGATAGGTAGAGTAACTTTTATCACACAAACTTATTATGATTGTAATTATAAAGACGAGCATAAACTCCACATACAATACCCATATATTCATTAAAGTTAACAAGTAACCGTGTTACCACAAAACACAATAGACAGTGTCTAAAGGTAAATGTCTAAAATGATTACAAATCTCGCAACAGAATGGAGTTAGACAACGGTTAGACACTACTTTGGCTTGTAACCTTTGAGTTATAGTATTTTTGATATACCGAGTTAAGGATGTGATTACTAGCTCGCCTAGGGACTTTGGAAAGAGACTTGTAATTGAAAACAGATTTTATGCCCACCAAAATTTCTCCCGGCTGGTAACCGAAGCCATGCTTTGCAGGTAGGGTCACAATCAAGGAAGATTACAACAATGGTCACTATACCTACCTAATTACCCTATAGCCGATAAATAATAACAAGGTCTCTCAAACTACTGCTTGCATTTCGAAATTTTTAAATATCTATATCAACATATTACGCTTCCACTGCTAGGATATCGACCTCCCCTCAGAGAGAGAGCGTATAGGCTATAATCCACCACGAACTCCCAATGCGGCTGTGGTGGATGTTACATCAATGTCCTTGAAATTTTGTGGTGCTTGAACATGTGGGTTTCCTCACGATGTTTTCCTTCACCATTTTAGGGCGAGTGTAATAAATCCGCACATAACTTGATATAACTTTTAAATATAATAAACAATAATAGAGTCTACGAGATAATCTTCTACCTCCCACAGTCAAACATAGCTAGCTAATCTCCACAGAACAAACAACTACTTAAAAGCCACTATTTAAGTTAGGCATCTTTTCATTATCTTTTTAATTTGATATCTGTTAGCAAACACCATACAAAGCGCACACCTGTCACTATAATGTGGGATAGTGTGAAAAAAAAACTTATGTTTTTATATTAAAACCTTTAAAAAAATACCTATGTTGTTCCACTCAGGGTGCGAAGTGCAGTGGTGTGATTAACAATGTAAATAGGTAAATAGAGTCACCGGATGTCGGATTGGGTTATCTGCTGTTAAATGTGTGGCTTTTATTCTGTTTTTTTTTTCCTTTAGGATTAATTATGTAATCAGCCCCATTTATATTACAATCTAGCCAAACAATTTGGCTACTTTTAATCCCGGAAAAATGCACGGTTCTTGTGGGAACGCTGGTGAAACCGCGGGCAGAAACTAAACATAAATACAAAAGTGTGTTTGTTGGTTTGTCCTTTTCTTAGTTTAGTTTTTTTTTTTTGCATGAAGATAGTTTATTGTCTGAAAACTATTTTCCCTGAAAAATGTACCCGTGGGAATATAACTGCTTACACGCGGTGAAACTTTTTTTTAATGTTATTTGGTAACGAGACGAGCTAGTCGTTTGCCTGATGGTAAGCATAACGCCGGCCCATAATAATTGCAGTGCCACCCAGAACTTTGAAACACAAAAAAGCCTGCGCGGCACTGCAGTGCGCTCGTTACCCTGAGACATTAGGTATTAAGTCTCATAAGCCCAGTAATTTCACTGGCTACTCTGCTCATCAAACCAGAACACAGTAATGCTTCCACACTACTGCTTGGCGGCAGACTTCACGAGCAAAGCGGTGGTAACAACCCAGACAGACACTCGTAGAAGAGTTAGTCCTCCCACTAACAAAACTTGAAGATATAAATATTACATACAGAGTATGACAAAATAAGTTACTGAACCTACAAGCTTTTAGGCCCCCCAATTTGACCCATGAAACTAATTAATTTCGCTTCAGTAACAGTCCCAATATTACGAACGCGATATTTTTAAGCGTAACTGAAAGTCCAGCACATAAATTCTTCACAAGTTACTTTCAAATAGGTCTGGAGAATTCTTTCATTGAAAAAGTTAACGAAATCCCAAGTGAATTTTGGAGGTTTGGTGCATTCAGTGAAGGATTTATATTGTGTGGTCGTTCCGCTTTGCCCATGTAACCAGCAACCAGGCAATAGTGTCCAAGCATGACTGAGTCTCGGTTTGATGAGGAAAATAGTCAGTGAAAACCAGGGCATAATATCTAACAACAGGGACGCAGGGTAACAAGCACAGTGCACTGCCAAGCAGGCCTTTGTATTTCAAAGTTCTGAGTGGCGTTGAAATTTTAGTGAGTAGGCGTTATGCAAGCGACCTCCTTGTCTAATTAACATGTAGTATAAAAAACATTTAGACATTTTTTTGCATACCGATACCACGTTGCATGTAAACCTGGTCTAAACCTATTGAAACTATATTATATAATAATTACTACACATAATAAACGCTTGTAAATTGGTGTGGGACGCTACTTGTGTCGACACTTTGGCACCATCTCATATTTCTGACACAAATTAGGGCTGGTGCCACGGCTTCTTCGGCTGAGCGACTCAAGCGGCGCAAATATGCTAACCTCGGGAGCGGTTACATATTTGAGCCGTTTAGTGTTGAAACATTGGGTCCGTGGGGGCCGGGAGCTCATAATATTTTCAAAATTTGGTCAGAGCGTTTGATTGATGCGACGCATAACCAAAATGCTGGTACTTATTTGGCTCAATGGATCAGCATTGCGGTTCAACGAGGCAATGCCGCCAGCATGCTAGGTTCGCTTCCAACTGGTAGTGGGCTAGAACATTGGGATTATCTATAGGCCTACTTGGGCTTGTAGATTATCCAACTGTTTTTGTAGCTAGGTTAGATGTAGTATTTATTAATGTATTAACTAGTTAATAAAGGCATTATATTACACACCTACTACAGAATGTAGAAAAAAAGCAATACAAAAGATGCTTATTTATGCATATACAAAGGGTACAAATATCATACAATAGAGTTTTCTGAATGGTAAACATTTACACGCTCCTATCATGAATGTGGTAATAAAGGGCCAAATCTCACACTTCTCGGCTTACAAACAATCAGAAATCGCTACAAATCTATTCTATAGTGCCACCCCATTGTGGGCGACAATTATCCGCCGCCGTAATATCTTGCATTGTAGGGCGTGCGTTATCTGCCCGCGCCAGAGCTATAAAAATAAGCTTATGTCTCTACTCTAACTCGCTTTGAAAGATGTAAATTGTATAGAGAGGTTGTCACCACTGATTTTGATATGAAAATGTGTAGGTTATCAGATTTATAAGAAAAACAGATTTAGCTCTATAGACACAAATTGGTAGACGTTATAGTTCTCTCAATTTCGCAAAGATTGTCTGAAATATCGCTTTTATCGATACGTCGACCCATTGTTTTATAGTGATGTTTGTTTACTGTTGTTACTACGAAATAGAAGACTAAAGCCATAAGATCATTTTGTTACCTGTCTTTCAATGCTTTTTATCTCAAAAATGCCTTGTACAAGGTCGAACTGTTTTTTATACATTTGGATAATGAGACGAGTGGTTCGTTTGCCTGATGGTAAGCTTATGTTACGCCAGCCCATAACAATTGCAGTGCCACTCAGAACTTTTAAACACAAAGGTCAGCACGGCAGTGCGCCTGTTACGCTGAGACATTAGGTGTTAAGTCTCATAAGTCCATGTAATTTCACTGACGTTTTGCTCATCAAACCGGTACACAATAATGCTTCCACAGCACATTAATAAATAATAAATACAAAATATCGTTAAGGTACACGATCTCAGATATGGCTGTATGAAGCCATCATGAACTTTGCTTCTAGCCTAACTCAATAAAAAAGGACGGGCATACCAAACGTTCCGTTATTTGCTAGAATATATTTGTGGGTCAGTAAAGTCAATTTATAACTATACATATAATATATAACTCATGTCGGTGTTTACGTGTTTCTACGTAATAAGCTTTTACAGAAAATTTAAATTTTAGGTTTAATACAATTGTGACTATTAGTTATTACACATACGGCTGGTATATCCTTCCAATTTTCTTACTTTTGACGTGCAAGACGAAAAATGCTAGCAACCAAATGAAAATAAAACAACTTAAATCTTACTTAGATTAGCCAACCCACCATAATTTATAAAAGTCATTTATGCTTTGGAATAATACAATTGAAATACTGTTATTTGAGACACGCCAACGTGTAAGATTAATAATATCGTTATTTTATTTTAATCTAGATCATTATACTTTAAACATTCAGTAAAACAAAATAAACTAAAATAACTAAATAAAATACACAACAATTTATTTACAATCTTAATCTAATAATCCGCTACCAGTAGGCAACGTTCCCAAAATACTGGCAGCATTGCCACGTTGAATGGCAATGCTTAATTTTTGACCTAAGTAGAGGCCAGCATTATGGTCACGTGTGACTTTCATAATTAAATTCCATTAGGTTACTAACAGCTCTATACGAATCCAGCACAAAGGGTAACTATGAATTAATTTGGAAGGGTTGAATTTATTAACAGCGAGCGCGGCGCATACACTACACGTCTACTTCTATTTGTTATATCTTATTAAGCCATTGTTGATTTGTCTGTAGGGGTTGCAATTTTGTGCTTAATTTTTTCGTATTTGGATCAAACTCTATACCGAATATCATAGCTTCTTAAATATAAAATTCCTTTTAGAGAAGGATAGGTGGATATAAGAATAGTTGACAAGGTTTCTGGTATTGCAGATATTCGTAGCTGGTGACCTAACATCAGGTGCCCAACACCAGCTTGTTTCTCGTACGTATGTGCTGTTAATTCTGTATAACAATGTGTCATTCAACTAAGGTTACGATACCTATACAAACCTCCAACACCTCTGAGTGGCCACCGCTTGCATTCCTGGACTTTTTCGTAGACATCGACTTGCCATGCGTCACGACGCCTATACAATACGTATTCTATTCTACGCTTAACATATTCTCCTTCAATCACAAGGTGAGGTAGCAGTTGAACGCTAACGTAGTACCTGGTGGTGACCTATCAGAAGTTAAAAGTCATTACTTGAGCATGCGGGTGCAAGCTATTTGTTACAGTTTCATACAAAAGACATCAACGCAAACCTCATTATAAATTACTCGATCATTTTGTGATGTAATGAGTAGTAATAACAATCATAAATGCTAAAATATGTATTATATATAAATGACGATTCTGTGCCCTATCCAGTAATACTCAGGATGACCTAAGGATGCTAACGATAACTCATAACATCCAAATCTGTTCTGGTTTTTAAAAATTATGGTGGTATTCCACCATAATTTTTGCACTAGGTGGTAGAAATAACTCTTCTGCGGGTGTCCGTCTGTGTCGGTACCACCGCTTTGCTCGTGAAGTACACCTCCGCCCCGCCCCCCCTCCCGGACACGGAAGGACACAGAGAAAGATTAGAAATGTTATTTGGCGCTCTAAACGGTCAAGGCGTGAGCCTACGTCACCCGCGTCATTAACATATTAGATGGTTCCAAAGGAGAATCTTCTGAAACCGTCTGATATTTCCTCGACGTAGATGACGTACCTATACTTAGTAAATTACTAGCCTCTGCCCGCAGTTTCACGCGTGTTCCCACAGGAACAGTACATTTTTCCGGGATAAAAGTAGCCCTTGTTACTCTCCAGTCCATAAACTATATCTATGCACCACACACATCATATATTTAGCTAATCACCTCGATCCGTTGCTCTGTTGCTGCGTGAAAGGACAAACCAACAAACAGACAAACACACTCTCTCATTTATTATACTTCGGACGGATGTCTTAAACTTAGCCCAGCCTTTTGCTATATGTGCAATTGAAAAGTATTAATTTTTCTTCACTTAAATAAATTGGTTGTTTCAAGCATTTTCTATTTACTTTTCCCGAGAAGATTACTTAATCTTAAGCAACTACTTGATTAATATCCTTTACTTTACGTTTCTTTCCAACAAAATCTATTATGGAAAGTCAACAATGACACACAATCACACATCCAAGCACCACAATATCACAAAGAATTCCATTGTATGTGTATTTATTATTTCCAGGTGTTTACTGTCTGATTACAGCACTGTGACTCGAACACACCTTGTTTATAACGTCGTATGTAGTCTTACAAATATTTTTGTCTCCTATAACAATACTTCTCTCTGCAGTAGGGGACATGCAGAGAGAAAGGAACACCCCTCCTGTCTATCCAAATATGGCGAAATAATCTAACTTCTTTCACTTTATCAACAGTTATTAGAGCAATATAGTATAATTATTCACACTCGCTCTAAGACGGTGAAGGAAAACATCGTGAGAAAACCCGCATGTTCAAGAACCAAAAAATTCGAGGAAATGTGTCATCCACCAAGCCGCACTGGACCCGCGTGGTGGATTATGGCCCATACCTCTTTCTCTTTCTCACTGAGAGATGGCCGGTATCCCCGCAGTGAGAGCGTAGGAGGCTGAAAATGATTAGAGCAATATAAGTTTTTAAACTTTCGTGGTCACCAACACAAGAGATACTTTCATCATTCATTATCATTATCAGCCTCTTATGCAGGCCGTAGACGCTTATGCAAAATGCGTTTGCTTGTCAGAATAACAACGCTTTTGCATCAAGCCGGATTACGAGTATCTCGTAATCGACGCTTGATGCGTTCCGGTTTGCATTACCCTCCCACTGCTAGGATACCGGCCTCATATTAGAAAGAAATAGTACGGGCTTAATCCACCACACGGGCCCAGTGCCAATGTCACATGTCCTCGAATTTGGTGTGGTTCTTGAACATGCGTGTTTCCTTGCAATATTTTCCTTCACCGTTTTAGGGCGAGTGTGATAAATCCGCACGGATCTTGATATAAGTCATTGGTGACCGAGTCGAGATTCGAATGGGTAATGTCTCAGGGTAAAGAGCGCACTGCAGCTCCGCGCAGGCCTTTGTGTTTCAAAGTTCTGAGTGGCACTGCAATTGTTATGGGCCAGCGTTATGCTTACCATCAGGCAAACGACCAGCTCGTCTCGTTATTAAATAGAAAGAAAAACTAAGACGCGTCTACTTTGATGATTTTTATCATTTTTTTATCCATGATAAGTGAGCGTTTGACCATTATCAACAATTCATAAGTCTCAACTCTATAATAAATAAACCAACCCCCCATCTATGAGTTTCTAATCAAGGTGTCTACATGATATATCAACATAAGGAAATAGACAAAATAGATTAGTTAATTGCTAACCTACCAGATATAAAAAATAAAATCGTAAGTATTATATTTTCGTAATTAATTACAAAATATTAGTTCACTTTTTTAAGTATAGCTGCCACACAAAATCTTCCACTTAAATTATCACCTCGACTCATTCCTCAATTTTATATCACGATCACTATCTGCTTATATTTTATTATTTCTCAATTCTGTGTTTATTCTGTTTCCCTGTTCCCGTTATCGGTCAACAATGGTCAAAGGCGCTCCCATGTTTGTATTAGTACTTACTTTTTATCGTCTTTATTTGATTATTCGATATAATCGTATGTATAGATACGTGCTTAAAGAGGGATAACGGTCTGCCGAAATTGACGACTCACACTTGCGTGATAATATTGTGTGTGTGAAAGGAAGTTTTAAATTTAGGACTTGAAGGGTTGGTTGCTCGTCTTTTATTGTAAATTTAGGTAGCAGCTAACCTCCTCTACGTAATTGTGTGACGTAATCGCAGCAAATAACTTTTTCTGTCTAGTCCTAATTTGTCAAAATGTTTAGTTATGGCTTCTTTACAACTAATGTTGACAGTTACAAAGTCCACTAACATCAGCATTAGAGCAAAACTGTCTGATTCTGATTTTACCACTAAAACAAAATGCAAATTGAATCAATACTCTTAATAGAACTTTTAACAAGCACAATAAAACGCCAGCGTGATATAACATTATTATTTATGCAATAAAGTGTGCAATTGTCGCGCCTGCCGTCCGCCCTTAAAACAACAATGTACACTCAACAATGCGCGGATTATTGCATTGTGCCCGCACAATCGGCTATCATTCTATACCACATCACTATCCACCAGAACTCTACAAAGAGAAACGAACCGTAACAGTTCAAAGCAGGATTGGTTTTTGTTAGCAAGAACGAGTAGTTGTAACGTTTAGTTACGGGACAGAGGACGACACTGCGTCCGATTATGCGCGCTTTGTGATAGAATCGCGCGATTGTCAGCGAGACGATTGTAATTACTCGAGTGGTGGCGCGGGGCGGGGGTCAGTGCTGAGGTTTTCGATCGCTGTTTGTTGAATACCATGCGGATGGACGATGATTGGGGAGATTGTTTCGTTTTCTCCTGCCAGAACGTATGCGGTAGGAAATGACAAGCTCAACACTGCGAAGGGCTAAACGAAACTGCAGCGCAAGTGCGGAAGTCGGTTCAATAAATTTATCGAATCGAAAAACTCGATAAATTTAGCGAATGTTGCGAGTACCGAAGTCTGATCGTAAAGTATTGTATTAGCTTTATATTATATTTGAATTCGACCTAGCCATTCGATAACTGTTGTCGATTGTATCGAGGCTCGATAAATTATATATAAAATCGATAAAACCCACTTTATCGATTTGAACTGTCAATTTTATCGGTCGAAAAGATCCGTACTTGCGCTGCTGTATGTTTAACAGAATCGATAAAAAGATAGAACGTCACACATTACCAGCTGACCTCATGAAATTCTATTACTTCTTGGTTAAGTTTGACTAGTTTAATTTGCAGCAAAACAAATAAACTAAAGCGTTTTTATTGGCTTGACTTATAAGTTTAACAAATTTTACAACTTCCAAACATAACATTGATTAATAATCGATTATAGCCTGTTATTGACCAGATCGTGTGAAATTCGAACAGCATTGTATCTTACTGGTGAATTGAATATAGATAACTTAGCACCCTATTTTTATTCAACTAACCAATATCCGAAACAGCAT
The DNA here is from genome assembly GCA_907269065.1 of Crocallis elinguaria. Lineage (NCBI taxonomy): Eukaryota > Metazoa > Arthropoda > Insecta > Lepidoptera > Geometridae > Crocallis > Crocallis elinguaria. The sequence continues at coordinate 16,643,928 of OU026069.1, forward strand.
TCTTCTCCGAAAATCAACAAAAAAACTGAGTTCGATGACCGGGGCACTATCAATTCGTTCATTACTGCGCCGGCCAAGTAAATACGATAACGTCGCAGGAAAACACAATATCTTGGCCGAGAAAAAACTGTATCTCCTCGCTTTTTTATCGATAACGTTTTTTGGTGCGATGTTTTTCTTCAGCCTTAGTTAATCGAATTCGGTAAACATGCCGATATCGTTTTTGATATGAGTGGACAGTGTTTGTCGTTATTGAGTTGATACACCATATTTTCTATAGGAATTGATGTACTTATATTATTTTATAACCAAAGCAAAATTATTTTTAGTTTTATTATTTAAGGTTTACATTATTGTGTGCGTATAATATTAAAACAATATGAAATTTATTATATTGTGTTAACCAACACTAGCGGATGTTGACACAAATATATATATCCCAAAAATTTCGCTTCCAACAGCATTCGAACCTGCGCCTTCTGGTTATTTAGACCAGATGCCTCAACCAACTAGGCTATGGGAGCAATCGATGTTGACTGCGAAATTCTTGATATGATGTTTTTTGTTCCGGCTTACAAGCCGTAGCTCCATCTAGCAGACCCGCTTTGTAGTGATATTAAAACAAGTACATTTGTAAGTTTATAGACTTTCAAGTGTTACCCTACACGTGTGGGTTACCAAGTAGTTATCATAAACCCTTTCTTTTCTGTGAGAATGCCTTTAAACTAGTGTATATGCTACATAAGGATTTAAAACTTAAACCTGCACATATGCATTTATAATCTTTTCTAGGTCATCAACATACGCTACCTGATCCCTACAATGTTTTAAAAATCACACAATTTAATATAAAACATTAATTAGCTCTATTGTCTAAATGGATTAAATTATACAATTTATGTGTCCCAGTATTTTAGAAGATATAGCAAAAAGCAATCAATATTTAAACCGATCTCCTTTTCAGGGCACTACACATGAAAGAGCACCCTGACTACAAGTACCGGCCGCGGCGGAAGCCGAAAGCTCTCATCAAGAAGGAGCCAAAATTCGGCTTCGGGATCGGCAGCCTAATGGCGCCCGTGCCTCGACTAGTGACACCAAACATCCCACATCCGATGCCTCAGATGCCAATGCCACATCACATGCTGCACGATAAACCAGATTTGGGCAGAGCGCTGTTTCCACCACTGCCATACCCGTTCTACCCGTTTGCGAAGATCCCGTCGGATGATGGGAAGCTGGCGGCGGAGCTGGCGCATCTACAGGTAATTACCATGAATGTATGTATTACCGATACAGACACTTTTATATACCTAAACTAGGAGCTAGTTTTCTAGACTCGGCGAGTTTTCATTTTTCGAGTATACTCCACGATTCCAAAAATGCTGTACAATCGTCCCTAAAATTTACTTGAGGATCTTTCTGAACAAAGCCATATTCTCATGTCCTCCTCACTTCCACAGGCACTCTACGGTGGGGCACTCTACAGCAGCGCCCTTTACAGCAGTGCTCTATCACCTTGCGGTTGCCCCCCGCGCCGCACACCCTCACCTCCTCCAGACGTAAAGCGTCCTGTTGCCTACGTCCTGATGAAGAGTGATGAGGAGCCGCCGCAGCACGTTATATGAAGGCCGGTTGCGCTCCCGGCACGGCCCTGGCCTCACTGGGAGCACGCCTCTACGTCCGCTCAGGAGCGGGAGGCGAGCACTCCTGACAGTGTGTAGGTGATCACTGGAACTGTTAAGACAATGTGCATCACTAATGCTCCAGAATGCGTTGAGCATAGATTGATACTGAATTATATACGAGCAGTTTAACGTGCGTATGAATCGAGATCAAAGTGCGTAAAGCATTGAATGACTTTGCATTTTTGAACAGTGTCGTGTATCTGGACTTTTGGACCCTTTGCACTCGACTCAGACTTTAACCCGACTTTCGACTTGTTGTGAATCCAAATTGCGAACAATACTAATTGATAATCATTGTTTGAATGGTCGTAGTGAGCGAGACTGAAGTGTAGTCCAGTGATTTGTTACAGGAGTGACAACGACGAAGTGATATGCTACTTATAAGATATGAGATCATGTAAATATAAACATATGAGAAAAACCTTTTTTGTGCAATAGTTGTGCAATTATCTTTAAGTGTACTCGTAGTAACTATAAAACTCTTGGAGGTGCACCTCTTTTTGAATAGATCACATATCATAGAATTAACTCACGGATAGCTACATACCTACTATAATTGTATCACTCTTAAACTTATAGCACCTTGACTTCAGTAGTTAGGGCGCTGGCACACCAACCGCACGTTTTAAACAGATGGGATGATCATACTCATGCGTGATCGAGTTTGTCAAGTGCGAGCGGTCAGTCCGTGTGTTGCAAACCTAGAGTTGGTATGTAAGCGCCTTTATAGATATACGGTACTGTAACATCGTAAATATATTACAGCACGGTCCTTCTGCCGTTCGCTGACGCAGTAAAGATGAAAAGACAAAAACTGAAACATTCATAAGCGACTTGTATGTACTATAATTTTCATAAAACTTTGGAAATTAGACGAACTGAAACTGTATTTATGTTATTGTGATCAATCGTGACAAAATGACATAACTACTTGGTGTATGCAAAAATTAATATTGTACTTACCTAGGTATATCTAAACATTTTGATTTAGTGGAGAATAAACTTGTTAAACTGGCATCTAGAAGCAGTCAAATAAGTTTGTTTACCATCATAATAAACACCAAAAAACGGGTTATTTCAAATCAAAAATATCCATTGTTTTTACCATTCGTAGACTTATTCTGAAAATTGTTGAATATTTATAGTTTTGGCATTCGATATGTTTATGTATTTTAACTAAACGTTGATAACGTAATGTACTGTAAAACTTACGTATATAATGTATAGGTAACTGGCACGATATAGAAAATAATATTTTATTAAATAGTGTATTGCAGGATATTGACATAATGTAATACTATATATGAGACTCGTCCTTTAACGGCATCATATCTATAAAAATGCCTTTAATTTAATTTAGATATTAATTTGACTGACGTTTTATTTTTAAAGTGTAAATTTTTGCACTTAAGAGAGCATCAAATGACAAGATTTGTTCAAATATTGATTTTATTATTATGTTGATCAGAATTTATTTCCTAATTCTGTTTGCTTGGATGTTGTTATGATATGACCGCACTAGAGCACAATTATAAGATTAATTAAGATTTCTTTTTGGCGCAACATTAGCGCCCGTATAATAACCGATGATAATTTTTGTGACTATCGGACTACTGTTACAGTTTTCTACACCACTTTAATAAATTAGTTTTCGCCTTGTATTTTTCTCTGTTACTATTCGTGAGAACCTATAATTTTCTAATGTTATGTTAGTTTTCTAAGTTATTGTAATACAGCTGTTGGTTCTCCTTAAAAATAAATAGGTAAATAAATTATTATTGTACCCGGACGTTGTTTTGACACATTCTTACTGTACGTTTGTCATATTCTCAGTGTTATTAATATTAATAGTCTGTTTCTAAGGTTTATTGCAATATGAATGATACTTTGAATTTTGTAGAACCACGCCTAAAAAGTTGGTAACCCCTGTTGCTGTGGTAATGGTCAAAAGGTCCGTTTTTCGGCTGCACTATAAACAGACTAGTGACTATTTTATTAAGATACAAGCCTGGAACACGTATCACCAATTGTGCTCTAGTGTGGATGTACCTTTACGGTTATGATTATATTCTTTTTTAATTATAGGTCCCACCGAAATGTGCATTTAAATATTTTTCGTGTAAAAAGTAGTTCTAAGGCTTGTTTGTACATTATAAAAGTACGAATTTATTGTTGAACACTATTTTGTTTGTTGTTATAATTACACTAAGTTTTGTTAGTTTCTGTTTACTTAATTAGACATTAAGTTTTATGAGTTTGAGTTGATTTTTCAATGGAATAAAAACAATGAATGTGCTTCTTCGTTTTACTTGGCTGTACACATTTATGTTCAAAGGAAATTTTGACTTTTTTTTTATATGAGTTGGGTTTGCGTTTGGCCACATTTCCCTTGATGAGAAGCGAGAATGGGGCTAAAGGTGGAACACGCTCACCCAGAAGAAATTCATACTATCAGGCAAACCATCGGCTCGTCCAGTTATCGTCTAGCATAAAAAAACATTTCACTGGCTACTCTGCTCATCAAACCGGAACACTTTTTAAAAGCAAGTATAGTTTGTAATAGAAATATTATGATTTATTAAAACGCAAAACTTTTCTAAGTAATTAAGCCTCACAGCTTCACAGTCGGTGAGACATGCCAACATAACTTAAGTTAGCATAAATAAAATAAATAAATCAAAGTCCTCTATTCATACCTCAGATTAAAATGAAAATAGACATGTGTTCCTTCATCCCTAAATTTTTCAACAGCTCTTGGGAAGTCAGCGATGCGAGCATTTCTTTAAAAACACAGTGTGCGCCTGGGGAGGGGGTAGCAGAATTTAATCAGTAACACTCGATTATCGCGAATAAACACTTGAGAAGTAACAAAGGGGCGCAGATGTCGGCACGGTGAAATAATATTGTTATAGTTGGAGATAAAGAAATGGAGTTTTGTCTTCTGGATAATTTGTTTGGTGGATCTGGTATCCGTTGTCAAGCTGTCAAATTCAGTAGTCGGTAAAGTCTGATACTATATTGAAGATTGAACCACCGCTTTGATCGTGAAGTCTGCCGCCGAGCAGCAATGTGCAGTTATTACTGTGTTCCGGCTTGATGAGCAGAGTAGCCAGTGAAATTACTGGGCTTATGAGACTTAATACCTAATGTCTCAGGGTAACGAGCGCACTGCAGTGCCGCGCTGGCCTTTGTGTTTCAAAGTTCTGAGAGGCACTGCAATTGTTATGGGCCGGCGTTATGGTTACCATCAGGCAAACGACCAGCTCGTCTCGTTACCAAATAGCATAAAAAAGGTAATCACATGTAGATACCAACTACCAATTATTATTGAACAGGGAACCGGAAAGGAATGGTGGTATACAAGTGTGGTTGATGCCAATAGACACGTTTGTATAAATACCTTAACAAGGATGTACTCTTGCAGTAGTGTTTAATCTGAAGTGATAATCCATACGATTATTATAAATGCGAAAGTGTAGTTTGTTGGTCTCTTCATATTACACGCAGTAACAGATCAACATGATTTTTGGGAAGATTTAGGTGCTTTATGTGCTGGAAAAGGAATAGGCTACTTTTTATCTCAATGATACTGATCAACGCGAGTGATACTGCGGGCTGCTGGCGTGGGCTTTGTATAAATTTCTTCAACATAATTATAATGATGTATTCCGAAGGTAAAGAAGGTAATCAAAAGCTTGATATGATATGAAATTATATGATATGAAATGATAGGATATAATTGGCAATGTAAGGGGATGAAAGCGTCAAGCCACCGCTCAAAGTGGAGTTCTATGAGGTATATATCTACAGCAGTGGACGTCTTCGACTAATAATGATGATAGGATTAAGTACACATACAAAGATATATTTATTTAAAGATTGTGCTGCAAAAGCTCCTATACCCTTATCTTTGTAAAATATCGGGCGTAAGATATTATGTTATTCATACTTATATAATAAATACAAAAGTGTGTTTGTACGTTTGCTGGTTTGTCCTTCTTTCACGCAGCAACGGAGCAACAGGTTGACGTGATTTATATGGATAGATATAGTTTATGGACCGGAGAGTGACATAGGCTATTTATTATCTCGCATAAATGCATGATTCCTGTGGAAAAGCGTGTAAAACCGCGGCCCAAAGCTAGTAATAGATAATTTTACTGCACGTTTAAAATGTCTATTCAAAGCCCTTAAATCCAAAAATTACGGCCCAAAATACAAATTTAAGTTATCGCACAACGAATTTTATTCTGGTTCAATAAAAAGACAATAATGACAGTTTATATAGAAAATGCTACCGTTTTAGAGACGGCGGATGAACTACAGGGTGAGGGGTGCAAAGTACCCTGCGGCGGTGACGACCCGGTGTACCATGATTTTAACTACTAAAATTCGCGACAGAGTGTTATTTAAAAAAAACTACTACAGATCTTGCATTTTTCTGCTCACTCAGCTCAGACTGCCGTACAGTTCTCCGCCCCGTCACCACCCTATCACCCCAAATAACACCCTTTACCGGCTAATTGCGGGGCGGCTCCGTTACGGGTCGTAAATCTGCCGATCGCCACTTAACACCCTGATTTGTATCGAAATTATCTTCGCGGCGTTTTTATCTATTTTAGGGGAAGATTTTTTATTCTGCAGCTTGATGGTTTGGGCATTGATAAGCGTTTATTGTTTTCTATTAAGATAGTACCAAGAATGTAACTGATATCAAAGATAGATTATGTTCTTTTAAAAACTTAGGCAAGAAATCAGCTACGCGTAGCTACGATTTTAGATTAGTGCTATGTCGTAGCATTGCGTAGACAGTAAAACAACTTCATAGCGGTTATGTTATGCTACTTCTTTGAGAGATGACGGCTAAGTTGAAATTTGAGTTGAAAGGATTTTGAATCCTATATACAGCTTAATTAGGATTCTTTGAAGCAAAATAATATGATGCAACTCAAGTACATAGGTAGTCCAAAAACTAACGATGTCGCAGAAGAATTTGAGTCGCAGTCTGGTAGTACCCTTTGCCCATTTTGTCCTACGAACAAATATTTATTCGTAGATTTTGTCACATAATTTCTGGTGTGCAATAGTGATTTGAACGCTTATCTCAAGCCAAGTAATACTTTACTACCAAAATTATAGCTATGACGAAATCTAGCTTACTTACTCAAAAAATCCCATACCTACATTTCCTACATCACCTACATTTGTGAAGTTAGATTAAGACAAATCGCATTTATGCCCAACGAATTATAATATAAACCACAAAATCTATACAAAGTGTGTGAAGTGTCTGTTTGTAATATCAAAGTAACAGCTTTTTACCAAATAATATACAAATGAAAGTATATACGGTACATATAACAAAACAACCATTTTTAAATTTTTGTTTGTCGGTCTGTCTGTCTGTTTGTTCCGGGTAATCTCCGAAACGGCTGGGCCGATTTTGACGAGACTTTCACTGGCAGATATCTGATCTTACAAGGAGTAACTTAGGCTACTTTTATTTTAGAAAGAGAATTAGGGTTCCACACAAAAAATGAAAACCATGAAATCCAATATCTCCGCGCGGTTGAAACCGCGGGCAGCAGCTAATATATACATAAATAGAGACACAGCTCAACCTGACGTCAGGAACTTGTTACTACAACACTGTTAAGCCGAGATTGGAAAATAGAAGATGACGTAAAAATGCGCGCTCGCCGTCGCCCCGTGATTGCAATCTGCCTGCAGGCACAGACGGACTGATTCAAATTATACTGGGACGCGATTAAAACGAATTCAATTTGATAATATTACACCATTTACCTGCACTTGCTGCATTTTTTAACCGCTTTAAAAAAAACAGATAATCGTACCTTTTTTTAACCGGTTTCATTCCATTTTGTGTATGTAGTTTTTATATCATATATCATTTCTGATTTTATTTATATTTGAAAAATGTCTAGGATGGTATAGCATCGCGTGACAGTTGATATTATACCAATTTAGTCAAAATCTGAAGTCGCATTTTTTCACGGTTCAGGTATTTGAGACGCTACTGTTTCAGTAGCGTAAAATGTATACGCGATGAAACATGAAATCTACTGTGCAGTGTACATGAATAAAAAATAAAACAGCGAAAAAATGTATTTTCATAGTAATTAATAGGGTATGTAGTTGCGTGTGAAACATTATTTTTATGCGTCATGTTCATGTTTTTATTATCCAGTAGTAATTTAAATGATACTATCAGATTCTTTCCATTTCAATGAATAAATAAATGTTAAACAACAATGTATTTAAACGCAGTTTAATCACGACCAAAATAAAAAAAATGTTTTTAGTACAGTTTTACGGCCCACGCATTGTATATAATGTGACGTCATATACCATGAGCAATTTGTATGGAGCGTTTTAGCGCTCAGTAGAAGAAGAAAATTTCAGAGTCGTAGACGTGCCACTGAATATGTAAAGCTGCAGAACTGTCTCACAATAGCCATGGGCAGTAACCATCGGCAATTCGCCACTTTACCCGGCCATTTGATAGTGACCATTGATGCCGGATTATGGCTCTCGATACTGGTAAATGCTGGTTTTACTCTGCTCTTTGTTTGGGGATACGAAAGATGTTAGTTGAAAATGAAAGTTTTTTTTACATTGGTGTTAGAAGTTCGAGGTCAAGACTTGTTAAAACTATAATGCTTTATAAATTTTACGCTACTTTTAGGTACCTATATACTTATATAGGTATATTTAGCCAGTCAATACAAAACAGATGCAAATAGTAAAACACCAAAAAGAAAACGTCATGAATTTTTCATTGTACTCCATTATACGAAATTTTCCCCTTTTTTTTCTAGCTACCACCCCCAAGTGAAAATCTTTAACCATTCAAGTATAGATAACAACATAAGCAGTCACCAAATTTATTGGCTTCTTCATCTCCTACAATCATCTACAAGCCGTAACATATCGCAAACAAAGCTTTCATTCTTACTACGTGTCGTTGACATCTATTAGGCACGATTAGGTCGTAAAGGAACGCGTTCTTAAATATTCTCGCACATCTTCTCACCATGAAACATAACCTATATATATTTTTCTATCAGGAAAATCAAACCATTCAAAACCATCGTCCTTATCGCGTACAAACCTCAAAAGTAACCCTTTACAACTAACATTCTTACCATTTCCTTCAATCTAACAGCGAGAGAGGCACAAAAGTAATCGAGAATCGAACCCGAACCCTTGATTCTGATTCCGTGAGCATCGCGACGGACGCTCGGGGCGGCGCAAACAAATAACCCGACACTGACTACAGAAATCGCTATGATTGAAAGCGCGGTGCTATTCCGTGTTGTGGGCAGACATGGGAATAGCCTTTCTCTGTATCTATCGCTCGATAACACAACATCTTTCAAAAAACAGAGAAAAGTAATGGGTGCCAAATTAGGTACTATACGTACATGTCGTAAGCGTGTGCTAAGTCCCGGTACATGTATAGTACCACCTCATCTCTTCGAGTGGGTGCTATCAGAGCCAGCTAAAGGAATATACAGGAAATGGGCGGTACTAGCAGCATTCATCCCGGTCAAAATCATAATCTACTGCGATCACTAACATGTCAAATATAGAAAATCGCCCGCATACCTTTTGTGGGGGACACATATGTTCATCAGTAGACGTTTTCCGGCTGATGATGAATATAATTTCAGATTGGCGTAATAGAAATTTCATCAAAATCGGTTCAGTCGTTTGTCATTGAAGTCGCTTCCCACTTTTAAAAAGCAGTTTTACTTGTGTGTTGATATCGTTTTTAAATAAACGACGTCTGTGCTGGAAACAAACGCGCAACCCTTTACGCGCTACAGAAGTCCATCGACCCAACAACTGCACCACGTAAAACTATCAATGGAACTAACAATTGCTGAGCTATTGCATTAGGTAGTACCTGTAATGATAGCTGTAAGTTAGAAATAAATAAATAAATAAATTTGACTTGATTTTTACAAACCAAAGCAATACAGCCACCATACGTAATGGAGCCTCCGCCACATGCCGGTCACGCGCGCAGCAGCGCGACACAAAGGCGTCAAATTTGCACGTCGCCACTCCGTTTACGCGACGTACAGCATTCATCGCATTCACGCGATGTATACGAAAAATTGCCATTATGGACCCGCCGGCATGACACCCCCTGTGTTGCCATTGTCGCGCTATTTTGGGATGTAACTTTGAATTGAATGCGTGATTTTTTAAGTTTGTTATTGAATCTAAGTTGTGGAAATAGTCGATGTGTTTATAGAAGTAGACAAAGGGCGGTAGAGCTTAGCGCTTCTTGGGATATTAAAGTTTCCTGTCTCCCACTACTGTCCCTCAGACCTATTCTTGTATTTATAAATCTCTCTTCTTCCTGCTCATGTCCCATTTTACATGGGGTCGACGCAGTAAGCGAATTTGGCAAACAGTTATTATCTAAGTTTTGACAAATTGATGTATCGCCCCCTAAGGGGTTGAATTTCGAAAATTATTCCAGAACTTAAACTATCTACATTCGAAATTTCATCCAAATCCTTTTAGTTTACGGAGATACATGGTAACAAACATTCACACACACACACGCGCACACACACACACACCCTCACACCACACCTAATACACCTAATACACACCTAATCATTCGCATTTATAATATTAGTGGGAATAGTAGGATATGAGAGAAAAATGCCAGTTACATCAAACATTGTATTGAGCTTTTGATGAGGGAAAATATCTTAATACAGTCTTGAAACATTTACACAACTGTAAGTTGTTGCCATGTTGAAAATCTTTAACTAGGCACTTATTACTGTGTTCCGCTAAGTTTATAATGCGAACTGATTCACATAAGCGACTGCCTAGTGCCGGTACACACCGATTGGTCCTTGGAAATTCAACCTATCTTAGTTCTAAAGGTAACCATGACCTTTAAAAACGTCGGCCAAATAGCTAAAAAAAACCCCGAACGCTACCACAGATAAGTCGTATTTGCTCTTACGTCTACAATAATCTTTGGAAAGGAAGCGGTTGACGATACGATACGATAGTGTCACACAAAGAAGCTTATTTCCGCTCTGACTGTACCTACAAAAGGCAACAATAGCTTTTCTACCCTTTGTAAGAAAAACGATCTATTTTAAACCTTATTCCTGTTGTGTCAGGAGTTCAAATTGAGCGTTATGGAAGTGTTTGTATAAGTGAATATCGATGAAAATAAAAACTGAACAAATATCGCGATAAGGTTTTGTATAGGCGTGAGGTCGACAGTCAATGACGGGTGTGAATGTTCTGATTAGTCATTTTAAAGTAAGATGATATTTTGCCTAAAATTTGGTTGCATCTGTGAAAGTGTATCACCAAAAAGTTCACAACATACATTAAAAAATAAAAATTTAGTTACAAACCACTTATATGGCCATTTATAGCGACAATCTTCAATATTTAATAGTTTTAAGAATTAAAAAAAATTTAAATCAACAGCGTTGATTGCATACGTGTCAAGTATCTAACTTGGACGCGTGAGTACATCACTATTTTTATTTATTTTTACTTAACTGACAACTCGATAAATAACAGAAAAGAAATCTTTTCACTAAATTGTATCAATGAACATGATTAAAACACATCATACAATACATAACATGATATGTCGAATACAAATTACATAATTTTAAGTTCGAACATAGCGCGGTTGTACGAATATTTCTCGTACCCTTTCAGTCCGTATTTGTACCCGGAATGATCGGAGTGGATACATTGAAACTTGCGAAAATTACAACTTATAACCCACTATTTCCTTATTTTACGCAGCAGAGTGATTAATTCAGCTGCATTAGGAGCAATTATTCTTTTTGTCTCTAACTTCTTGCGAGCCGGGCGTCGACGGCATCAGTTTTTCGCGTGTCCCACTCCACGAACTTGCCATGCTAGCAACGCACCTACTCAGCGGGTGCTCTCTTTTGAATGCATTTCTTCACGAGTATGAACGTCTCGACATTTTTACTGACGGATTGAAATCCTATTTATGTACTTTTCAGTTATTTATAAACCACCCGCGGTTTCACCCGCGTGGAGATATTGGATTTCATGGTTTTTATTTTTTGCGCGGAACCCTAATTCTTTTTCTAAAATAAAAGTCACCTAAGTTACTCCTTATAACATAAGCTATCTGCCACTTAAAGTCCTGTCAAAATCGGCCCAGCTGTTTTGGAGATTACCCGGAACAAACAGACAGACAGACAAATATTTTAAAAATGATTGTTTTGTTATAGGAACCGTATATACTTTCACATGCGTTTAGTAAAAAGCTGTTATTTTGATATAACAAACAGACACTTCAATTTTATTTATTTGTATAGATATATAATTGTCATTTATGATAATAATCATTTTGTAAGTTATAAAACTAAGCTTTCTATTTTGTACTGAACCAATAAATAAATAAAATCAACTGACGTATTAATTACCTACAAATCTTGCAACAAAACCAACTAACACATTAATTACCTACAAAATTTCCATCAAAACAACTGACGCTTCTGCACGCTACTCTATGGCCGACGGAAAAGCGCCAGCAAAAACCGACGTCGCACGATAACAACAGACAATAGCACCTAGTGTATTTAACAATGGTTCGTTTGTGACGATTCTTCGCATAATGGCGGGTGCAAAACGCTCGGTAATTCGATAGAGGCCGCTTTTGTCGCGAACTGTGGGCGTGTAATTGAGTTGCCTAGCGGTGTTTGGACCTTCTGTTTGGTGCGTGCTGTTTAGTCTTTGGGTAATTAGCTATTTGTTACTTAGTGTGAAGACTTGATGCTGTGTAAGTTATTAGTGCTCAGTTGAGAAACCCTTACTATTTCACTAGGTCAGTCCTTTGTTTATCATAAAACAAAAGATATATGTGTAGAATGTAGATATAATTATCTCCCTTAACAGTTTTGAAATAATTCAAATACTTAGTTGCATTTGCGCAAAGTTATTGTTACGACTATCTCAAATGGGTTACCTAATAAGTAGATCACTATATATACCTACCACATACACAAAACTTAACTCAGATCAGTTAGTACATTTTTAGTCTGTTTCTATAAGTACTAGGTACAATCAAAAGTAGCTCTACCTATACAGGTAGAGTTACTTTGTGATGCGAATGTGGCGACTGAACTAATTACAACTAAACAATCACCAATCCTAAAACTTCACCCGTATCTTTGTCTGTTTGTCTGTCTGTTCCAGGTAATCTCCAAAACGGTCGATTTTGACGGGACTTTCACTGGCAGCTGATGTTATAAGGACTAACTTAGGCTACGTGAGCGTAGCCGCGGGGCACAGCTAGTCTAAATTAAAAAGTCGCTATAATACACATTTGGTCAAAAGAGCTATCATAAGAGCTACGAGCTTTCCTTTGTGTCTCCCAGCTCCTAACTCCTAAGCAGTTCCACGCGAAGGCACAGCAATCGCTTCGATTAACGCGAGCAGCCCACAAAGAGTTCATAAGCATACGTGGAACCCTAATCGGATGAAAGTATAAAAGTCCCGCCGCTCCCGTTGTATCGGCACGGTATTTGAATGTGGATGTTGGAATGCTGGATGGAACAAACGACATACATAAAAATAGCAGGTTTAATAATCTGTGCAGCATATTTTTAACTGATCAAAACGTTCCTTAGACGGACCGCGACCGCGTCGCGTGGAGAGTGGAGGTAAGCGAATTGAAGGGTATTTCTCATTTATTTTTACAATTTGGACTGGTTGAGCTTATTACTTTGTGATAGACAAACAAAAAGGCACGAGTTGACCAAATCTTCTCACAGACATCGGGTGATTCTCGCGTCTTGATATCTCCAGTACAAATCCTATTTAGCCTGTATTTCTGTGTGTATTTTACTTTCATTTTAGAAGCATGTTTATTTAGACAGCTTTAAATATTAATTTGAATTATCTATTACTATTTTTAGAATATTAACTACTTAAATTTTTTAAGACTATTCGATAACGAAAATACTAGCATGCCGAAAGAACGACAATGGCGTTCTCTGTTTTTTTCTTGTAACTGAATTTTAATTTGATATTAACGAAACGAGCAGGTTAGTTGCCTGATGGTAAGCGTAACGCCAGCCCATAACAATTAACGATTTTCTTTTAATGATTATTTCTCAACGATTATCTCAGCTCTGATTTAACTTTTAATTGCATTTGTTTCTCGTGTAATGTTGACTGTTAGATTATGTATCTAATAGGTTGTATAAATAAATATTTTGTATAGCATTCGATAAAGAAAGGAGCGAGTCGTTTGGCTGATGTTAAGCATTATTCCGATACCGAACTCGATCTCATACGCCATCACATCCAGTAAGTAACATAGCAGCGTGACAGACACAACAGCAGCGTTCCACAAAGTGACCAAGTCACGCCACAGTGCCCGTGAATGGGACGATCTAGAATGAATAAAAAGGCGATATTGGGCCCGCGCGGGATGCGGCTTAGCTTTTGAGGCTTTACCGCGATTATGTTTATGAATGGGCTTACATGTACTTGGGTGCCTAAAAGTCCTAAAATATGTTAATATTCCATCGTATTTTATGTTCTCCGGTACCATTTTATTTTATAATAAAAGAAAAAGACAAGATAAAAATACTTTTTAAGTTTGTAATCTGTAAAAAGCTAGGAAAAACTTTAAATTAAGTATAATCTTTAATTTATTTTCTACATTCAATCATTTTGTTCTTATATTGAAGTAGCCACATGCCTCTCAAGAGAGTATTTCCGAATATCTGATGTAATTGACTCAAACTTGACAGAACAAACCGCAGTTTTCTACTCATTTTCATGACACTTCCTATTCGATTAAAACTTCTCCAGACAAACTCCCTCACTTCCTCAAATAGCTATTAACTCCCCGAAGCAATTGACCAATCCCCACGCAAACAAAAGGGTCTGTACCCAAACATCGTTCAATATAGATCTTGTTTCCCCCGAAGAATGCCGACATAAATAATAGCAGTAAATAAGAGTAAAATATTGAAAAGTGTCATGGCGGGCAGAAAGGCGCGCGAAACTTTATATCCTCGGGTTTCCGGCCGCCAGCGCGCAAAAATGGCAGAACGGATATTCGTGTATCGGGATTCGGAACGCAGTCCGATCGCCCTCTGCCGAAGCTGAGAATGAAATAATTCGGCTGGAGACAATATTCGAATTCCGAAGTTTTTTTTCCAGTTTGAACATTACCTGCTTAGCGGCTTTTGTAAAGTGGTAAAACCAGCGAAATTTTCCTAGTTTGCTGCATTTTACTTATATTTCCTGCTAAAAATCTGTATGTTTGTAAAAGTGGCGCCCAACATGGAACTGATCAAAGTTAGATTTTTAAACAAATTAAATTATATATTTGCGGAATATGCTTACATTTAAAATAATTATCTAACTTATAACTTACTCCATACGCAGACACGTTAAAATACTTAGGGGCTATTAATGCCAAAATATTAACCTGTTAAAAGCTTTCAACGTAGAACATTTTCTTTACATTCTAATATTTGAAACCATCGTTTCTATCTATTTCGAACATAGTGATTTTATACATGTAAGTTTGTAGATCAAAGAGACACTTTTTTTCTATTTGTTTGCAACTCATATCTGTTGAATTGTAATTTAGATGATACGTGTATGATTCTTAAGTGTGCATGTATCTCAAATCTTAAAAAGATGCAAAGCTTTAATTAAAAATCTGCGCCTCATATAAATTTAATTTTGTTTCGATCAATTTTATACATGTTAAAATGATTTATTCTTAAAAACAAAACTGTATTATCTATGGCCCTATTCGATGGCCGGAACCGCAGGGGAGCGCGCGGCATATTTGAAATTGGAACCAAATAGGCGTTAAATGGCGGCGTGCGCTGTCATAACGTCATTTGGCGTTCATCAGCGGGCGAAACAGCATCTCCGTTTGGTGCACGTTTTATTAGCGTAAGGAATAGCGGGGCACAGTGACTCGGAAATTGAGATTTGCATCGGGGAATATACCGGGCGGTGATTGCATTTTCTTTGCAGCGGCAGCGTCATTTAATTTCGCTTGGAGGCTGAAACTGGGCGCTTAGTTTAGCTAAATTTGTGATCTGTCTGTAATTTTCAGTCTAGTTTAGAGCTGACAACATTTTGAGTAGCTCTGAGCTTGAACCTGTATATGTAGCAATTACTTATTTTGTGATGCAGTATAGTTTATTTTATTTATCTACAACTCGAATCTCCAATAACTACTTTTTCTTTTTGTGCTCAAAAATGTTTTCAACTTATTTTCTGAGACTATCCAACACGCGAGGTACAAATAAATCGTGGCTTTCTGATATAAAATTCAAATGAATCACATTGAGAATGGAATCACAATTCGGGTGATAAAGGCGAATTCTCTGGCAGCCATCAGCCAACCTCATTACCTTTCGTATAAAACGTGACGCTGCGAGGTTTTCTTATAAATTTGATTACCTTAAAATCGATTCTGAGAAAATGTGGCCCCTACCATGTAAGGGTATAAGAATATCAACCTTCATTTTTTTGTGTGTAGTTATGGTCAAACTTTAAAATAATAGTAATTTCTAAACTGATTCTACAGTCTAGACATAGGTAATCTTTGGTTTAAGGTATTTTTTTTTTCGATTTTTATTATCATACATACTACATAATACTGCTTGATCTAATATCCTAAAATTTATCATGTAGGTTTTTTCCCCTTCCATCTTCGGACAACCAGACTTACTTCAAGGCGCCATCCTTACATGTGGATGTTCCGCCATTATGCACGAAGCGTTTTGCTTCTACATTTATTATGCGTACCGCTAAGGAATGGAATTCCTTGCCTGAATCTGTTCCCCGTTCGCTACAACCTAGGCAAGGCGGGAGTGACTAGGTATAGCGTGCTTCATCGTCGACCGCATCGTCGCTTACCACCAGGTGAGATAGTGGTCAAACGTAAGCTAAAAGTGAATAAAAAAAATTACAACCAGTTAAATGTATCATTTCCAGTTTGAATTGCCTACTATAAGTTTAAAATGTTTATAAAACGACCACATAAGTTTATAAAAGTTACAATAGTTCTCTACAATTTGCCCCAAGGGTAAACATTTCCACCATCTTGGAATTTCAATTTGTTTTCGATAGTTCACGGCGAATAAGCATTTGGTTTCGTCGCGACGAGGTGGTGGGGACGAGACAATTTAATTTGTACAAAA
The DNA here is from genome assembly GCA_907269065.1 of Crocallis elinguaria. Classification (NCBI taxonomy): domain Eukaryota; kingdom Metazoa; phylum Arthropoda; class Insecta; order Lepidoptera; family Geometridae; genus Crocallis; species Crocallis elinguaria. Next base: position 16,660,861 of record OU026069.1, read on the forward strand.
TATATATTCAGACTTTGGCTTTTATTCAGGATTGAGTTTTCATAACACGAAGGTAAAGAAAATACTACTTTTTTTTTTATTGTTAATAAACGTTCTACGTTTGGCCACCAACTCGCCTGATGGTAAGCGAAGGTGTGGCCGAAGATGGAGCACGTAGATCTAGAAGATACCTATTCACTCTAGCCTTGAAGATACCCAAGTTGTATGTCGGAGGAAACAAGGAACATGGCAAAGAATTCCATTCCTTGGCGGTACGTACAATGAAGGTGGATCCGAATCGCTTTGTACGACATGACGGAATATCCACAGTGAAGGGATGGTATCGAACCGATTGTTGTACGTGAAGATGAGATTAAATAGTTAATATACTAAATCTAGAAGAAGCCCTCAGGTGCTTCTATCGGAACCTTTTACTAATGCGTATGAAAATATATACTAACATACGGATAACAAAAAATATTTTTTTAAATTTTTTGTCTTTCTTGTTCCGGCTAATCTCCTACGGCTGGACTGATTTTGACGGGACTTTCGGCAGATATCTGATGTTATAAGGAGTAACTTAGGCTAGTTTTACTTCAGAAAATTACAAGGGCGAAGCCGCGGGTCACAGCTAGTCACTAGTAAACGTAGGGCAAATTTTAGAGCTCCATGCAAAAATTTTTAAACAACATTTTGAAATTTTTGTATTTATATTTCTTCTGAAAAAAGGGAAAAACTAGATGCTTCGTAACGAAATGATAACTCGATGATAGAAGATATTTGAAAGCATAATTTAATAAATATTCCTGTAGGTAATTACATGTTCACAGGGTTTGCTAATAGCAACCCTAAATAAGCGATACAGTTGTACATCTTGTGTCAAAATTAACATCACTAAACGGAATTACCGATTCAAACCGTAGAAACCTATCATTACGTAAAACGAAAAACACCATTTCCATCGAACAACACCGAACGACATCGGTAATGGGATTAAAAGTTGATTCTAAACGACAAATTGTCGGTAAACGTCGTCGCTCTAAATGCCACTCGAGAGAGTCAACAAGCCGTGCAGGAATTAAATAAAGTGAAAATTAAGTTTTTACCTGTTCTGTTTGCAGAGGTAAATTGTTAGGTGTCGGTATTGATTGAAGAGATGATTATAATGATTTATAGACTTAATTAATACTGGGTACGCTGTCAACTCGTAGTGGGAGACTTGGATCATTTATGAGGCCTACCAATAGCATTAGCATTAAGTCATATTTAGATAAATATAATAATTATGTTGAAATTGACCTCGAATGTTATTAAAGTTATAGGTAACTCGTTGTTACGCATATTTTTATCGATAAGAAATACGAAGATCTTTTTAAATACTGAAATACCAAATAAATACTGAACGCTACTTTATTTCTCGATAACGAGACGAGCTGGACGTTTGCCTGATGGTAAGCATAACGCCGGCCAACACCACTTGCAGTGCCACCCAGAACTTTGAAACACACAGGCCTGCGCGATACTGTAGTGCGCTCGTTACCCACTGAGGCATTAGATAAATATTAATTCTCATAAGTCCAGTAATTTCACTTCACAGGCTACTCTGCTTATCAAATCGGAACACGGTAATGCTTGCACATTATTGCTTGGTGGCAGACTTCACGAGCAAAGCGGTGGTACCAACCTAGACGGACACTTGCAGAAGAGTTAGTCCTACCACCACAGATTATTTAGCCTGTTGATAGCTCATAAACACAATTCCTCATACAAACATATCTCACCGGTGCGGGCAGGGGGCGAGGTAATATTCTATGCTTGCAATTGGCCGATCATTTGGATGACGTAATTTAGTGATGTGGTACGACTACTACTGAACAGAATAATATCGATAAAATTGAATAGGTAGTTAGCATCGCATTCTTGATTCCCTGACATATACGATTAATAATAAATTATTATATGGAAAACCTAGACAATACATACTTACTTTATAAATTAATCTATAATACTACTTATAATAAAACTCCAGGTCACATTTTTTTTGGATGGCACTCCTATCTATACTGAAGCCAAAACTGTATTTTTATTTTTGTCTGTCTGTCTGTATTTTGGCCACGCATCACGTCGAAGCTACTGAATGGATTCCATGACTTGCGATGTATGGAACCAATTCTCTTTTCCTTTATTTCTGGGGATGTCTGGAAATCTAACAACAAAAAGCAGAAATACTTTAAAAAAACTGGGAACCTACTTCGATGAAAATATCGCGATATATGAAAATTCAAGTACCATTTTTTCATCTTTAGATGTTCTTCCATAAAATGTATATGGGACCACCTTGAGATAATACACTTTCAAACAACAAAAATAATTTTCAAAATCGGTCCGCAATTGACGGAGAAATCAGTTAAAATACTTAAAAAAATACATACAGTCGAACATTTAACCTCCTCCTCTTTTTTCGAAGTCGGTTAACAAATCCAAACGAAAGGTTATTATTTTTCCAAAATAATTAATAACAGTATATACATATATTAATTGTAAAGTATACATTGAATATCGATAAGTTATAAGTCTGCACTCGTACTCACAGTGGCGAGAAGTGCATTTAAATAGTTCGTTTTCGCATGAGGGGAAGTTGTATCATTAGTCAACAGGATTTATAGTCTTTGCCTACCACCTACTCGTAGTAAAAAAATGTTTCTTAGTGACTAGTGACTGTGCCCGTGGCTGGAGATTTCAACTGGAACCGTGATTTCTTCTGTGGAAGAAAGAGCCTATGTCGGTCCATTGCTCCGTTGCTGCATTAAATAAGGGCAAACCAACAAACACACTTTCACATTTACAATATTTAGTATTGGTATAATTCGAACTGAGAATCATGAAAATAAGCTATAAGTACCTAACCTTTTTTATTTACTGTAGGTTTTTTAACGAACGTTAGAATTAGGTAATATGCTTACTTCTTAGTTACCAGTAAGTATTCCATAGTCAATAAAGTATCTACGTAATAAGAAAACATTCCATATTGCATCATAGTCATTAAGTATCCCCTCATTTGCCACCTACTCGACCGAAAAATCAACGGCAAACACCACCGCCCTTCTAAACCAAGCACCACACAAAATTACCGACGCGTTCGGCCGGCTTCAGTATTGCCAGACGTATAATTCTACCGGTCTGTTTACGTAACACCGAACTCAGATTAAACGGGTGATAAATAAATACTTAACGTTTTAATCCATTTGCCGGCGACGATCTAATTCTGTAATATAAGAAATGAGAAGAAAGGACCTCGACAATGAGGATCGTGGTGGGTTGCGGAATAAGTGGTTTTGATATTTTATGTTGTTTTTTGGTGAAACGCTGCTGAAAAATAACATGGAAACGTAATTTAAAATGTTGGTATCATAGACGTACTAATACTATAATAATAATTTTGCGGGTCGGGTTGACTGCCCTTTCACTGCACTGCACTGTAGTGAGCGACAAGTTCTGTTTGCAGGTCACTTTGCATTGTGAATTTGATTTTATTGTATTTTTATTTAATTTTAATTTGATTTATAATTTAATTTAATTTCTTTCTTTTGTTTTAAATTGTACAATTATGTATGTTTTTATATTATGGGTACATGTTAACCTGAAATAAATTGGGTTTTTTTTATAGGAAGTATCAAAATATTTACTTCTAGTACATTTTAGTAGGAAGCCTGATAGGTGCTATTGCATCACCACTACAATAGATTGGAGTGTTCAATTAATTCTGAACACCGGGAATGAAACTTTTTGGCAGAGTTTGGAATTTGGAATTTGTGTAAAAATATCTAGAGGTTACCGCCTCTCGCTCATATTTTTTCAATAGATTTTAATCCATTATTTTTAGTCTATGTAGTAAGTTATAGTTAAAGGATTTCAAAATCACCCTGTATATTCAGCATTTACCTAATCAACCATTTTTGTGCAACCCTATAAAATTAAATCTCATTTCAAATTAATACACTACAGCAAAACTTAAACGAAGCAATCTTTTAGCATTCCACTTTAAAGAGAAAATTTTCTTCCAAGAATAAGAAGTAATAAGCAGTTTTCTTTCGCGCCAAAATTGTGTCCCATAATAGCGTCGGCGCGAAGATAGCGTTCCCGCCATAAAAAGAGATAAACGACCTTACTCTCTATTATTTTTGCACGTTAACAAAGGCAATGTGTGCACCTGCCTTTGTCTCTTTCTAACCCGTTGGTGGGAGGCCCTCTGTCTCGGATGCGAGTGAAAAACAAAAATTTGTCCCCCGCCCCCACCCTCCGCTAATGTTCGTTTCGTGGCAAAAGAGAACGGGCAGAGTGCCACCTTAATCATTTACTTGGAAAACATGTCAATTAAAATTTTATTAAAACCTCAATTTGGGCGCACTTGAATATGTATGATGGGTTTATTAATATTTTAATAATGCTCGCGGTTCATTAAAACGGTAATTTCCTTTATATTGCTTTATTAGAGAGAAATTCTTTTAAGCTTGGTTTATTTCATCCAAAAATAAATAATTACTTTTTTATTGGCGTTTTTTTAGAGTTTATACGTCATTTTATTAATATTACATTTACAAAATAATATAAAAGTCAATGTTAAAAATCTTTCCGAAACCAAATTCATAATGCCATAAAACTGGCATAAAAGCGAGAATAGGCTACAAAAAAATTTATTGCTCGACAGTGTGAGTGCGACCTCTTTGTTGTCATTGTGTTGCCATTCTACGGCGACAATGGCGCGCTGTTTTGGCGGGAGAAAAAGGCGGGAACGGCGTTATCATCGGGCGCCATTACGGGCGGCTTATCAGCGTCGCTTCCGCGCAAGACTTCGCCCCTTTTTCTTTTACGGTCACGTCTGGGACCGCTCAGGTGAAGATAGCTATTCTACGTGCTTGTTTTGAGGTGATGTTTTGTTTTATGATTTTCAGCTACGAAATAAAATGGTAGGAACACAAAAGTTCAGTGTCTTTAACACAGAACTTTTTCTTATTTTGCGAAAATAGTACATGACAGTTTGACTGTATTCAGGTAAAATTTCTGGCTAAAAGAATCCTAATCTCAATTCTCATTCATTCTTCTATAAAATATTCAGGTGTATTAATAATAGTAATTAGGTACCTACTAAAAAACACTTCAATTTGTATGCAAAGAAAACAAAATTATCAAAGAAAGTCGAACTCCCTTCATTATGGCAGCTCCTTGTTCAGCACAAACCGTCGACTTGCGTTAAATGCTCACTAAATACTCCATTGGAGTCGTGAAAATGAAATATAAAAAGTGCTTTCAATAAACAGGATCATTAGGGGTGAGGGGTGAGGCGGAGGCGGGGCGCTGAATGAGCTAATTAAGGCGCCAAACGAAAGAAAACCCGAAGAAAAGCTGAGAAAACTCGGGAAAACAAGAATATTCCGGGGACGGAGCAAGGCGGGACTCAGGCTTGAATGGTTCAAACATAATTGGTAGAATCGGCTGTTACTTTGTGGAAATCCATTTTTCACACCAACAACTCGACAATGACCAATTACATATTATTGCATTGTAGCAAGGTATTGCCTTTCTAGGGAGAGAAAGTTGTATGAAAATCCCAAGGGAATTTCCAAGCAAGGAGATTAAAATTTAAATGAAAACTCAGAATACGGGCATTGTAATAAGAGTTAATTCGAAAATCGAACTGGCCACCATAGGCACAACAAAAATAAAGAACGCAGCTGCATGAAATTTAAATCATAATTTGTGATTTAAATCTGGCTTTTTATTGTCACGCAGAAGGTGTGAAAGGTAGAGTATTCACACAGATATGTATTAAGTCTGTGAGTATTCACCTCTAAGATAAATCCTGTCTTCGTCTTTAATCCACTTGTAAATTTAACGGCCATAAATTTAGTGGCGTCTATTATAATATGTCAAAAGTAGAATTGACTACTCTATAACTAATCAATTCAGACCTGTCAAACATCTTCCATCCCTTTCTCGTGTTATTTATTGGAAAGAGAGAAAACTAAAATTACGTTCAGGTTTGGAACGTAAGAATCGACACCATTGTTTAAGAAAATGGTGTCGCACGTGTCCACTTTTTTCCGAACTTCCCCCGCTCCGGCCCTGCCCCAAGACAGACAGGGTCCGCGTTTCCCCTGAATGGTCGACTAACAAACTCTTTCACAAAACACAATAATTACTTTAAGCCGAATAAAAACTGCTTTCTTCGCGGAGCGGACACAAGCGCGTTGATTTCACCTTAGCACCACTTCAGTTTTATTACATTTTTCTGGCGGTGAGCACAAAGAGCGCTTTATTTCGCTGTAACATTGGGTAACTGAATGGAGATTCGCGAAGTTCTATTACGAGATAGTGTCACGCTCACGGTAAACTGTTTATTTATAAACTAGTTTAGTCTGGGTTATAATATAACCCAGACTAATCTAGTTTATAATATGATGTATGTATGTATTGTATAAAAAAGTTGAATTTGGAACGTTCATTTTATTTTAATGGAATAAATGCCACTGTGGTTCTGTGTCAAATGTATATAGGCCGAAATTTTATGTTAACGCATTCTCATGTTGACTATTCGTCGCTTCGTTCATATTTTACATGGATATTGTAAACGTATTTTCTATAAAAGTCACACGAAAAATTCTCAAAAGTAATTGTTTCGCTTGGGGTATACCCACAGATTATTTGGATTTATAGTCTTTGGGTATACCCATGTAAACGCTCTGATAGAAGTCATCGATGTATTTTATTATAAATTATATATTTTTAAGCATAGTAAGAGCTATAATTATTATTATCTTGTTGTTATATTACTTTTGTGTAATTTTTGTATATACATTAGTAAGAGTAATCTTTTGTTAGTGGTTTTCCGACTAACTCTTCTGCGAGTGTCCGTCTGGGTTGTTACCACCGCTTTGCTCGTGAAGTCTGCCGCCAAGCAGTTATGTGCATGCATTGCTGTGTTCCGGTTTGATTAGCAGAGTATCCAGTGAAATTACTGGGCTTATGAGACTTAATACCTAATGTCTCAGGGTAACGAGCGCACTGCAGTGCCGCGCAGGACTTTGTGTTTCACAGTCCTGCGTGGCACTGCAATTGTTATGCGCCGGCGTTATCCTTACCATCAGGCAAACGACCAGCTCGTCTCGTTACCACATAGCATGAAAAAAACCTATCTTATAAGTACATATTTAAATTTGGCAAATAGTTATAGGTACGTAATTACCTTGATAAAATAGTAAAACGTATCCTGGCATTATTACCCAACATAAAATGTAAAGAGCAAAAGATCCCTTGAAAATAAAAATCTAGGTTACCGCACCAACAATGTACCTAACCAACATAATCTAAAACAAACCAAGTAACAAATCAAGTCACTTAAGCAGCTGCTAATGAATCTGCCTAAGTTATCTCAGCTCCAAACTAAATAACTTAACCAGTTAATTTAAATTTAATTCATTACACAACTTGTTATAAACGCGTGTAGGTAATGTTCAACAGACTTGGAGTTTTTTTTTTTTTTTTTTTTTTTGTTTTTGGCTCCACGCGATTAGCGTATTTAGCCAGTGTCAAGTTATATAAATAATAATAATATGTAATAAGTCTCTAGTTTAGGTGCATGAAAGTCGTCAAAGTCACGTTAAAGTTTAGTCTAAGCGCGGTCAAGTCAAAGTGATGCTTCAGTAAAGCGGTGGATACTTTACTGAAGCTTCTATGGAGTTTTGGATAGAATACGAAAATACACGTTTTTCGTCTTTGTACCATTTGCCTTTCACTCATGCACGTTTACGAACACTTAATGGTTAATAATCCACCATTATTACACATTAACACTCGATAAAACACAGGTTTTAGTAAATAACACAAAATCAACAACAGCACATTTTCGCATTCCCGCCAAAACTCCGTTTCACGAGACTTGGAGTTCACAAGATGTTTAGTGCAGGGGTAATGAAGAGCGAGATTGGTGCTGGATGTGACATGCCAACGAATGGTCAACAAAATAATCTATTTATGAATTTTTGTAATAATATGACGTTGCTGCACGTTTATATTTTTCTAGATAATATAGGTACATTTCCAAATTGTTTCCGATCGGTGATTTTTGTTTTCATTTCAGGGCTTTACCTTTAAGGCCTACCTACCTCTAAGTTGGAGTTTCAATCTTACTCAAATTCAAGTTCAATAAATATATTTTATTGTTTATTTTTAAATTAAATCTTGCTATTCTGAATAATGAAACTCAAATAATGAAGCTTTGGTTTCGATTCTGTCGTCTCATATCGAAATCTAACTTTAGTTTCAATCTCTCTTTCTAAGTGAGAACATGAAAAAGAGATGGAATATATTTTAGATCTGTCAAATGAATCCATACTTGCTTGTGACTAGTGTAAACTCATATTCATATTCATGTATTTTGCATCACTAAGTGTATGTACAAAGGTCTTATTCTAACTTAACTGCAATGAATTTAGTGGCGTCTTATTTTTCAAGGATGGAAGATATTTGACGGCTATACAACTAAAGTTAGATCTGTCAAACATCATCCTTCTCTTTCTCATGTTATGTGTAAGAAAGAGAGAGAGCGAAACTACAATCAGGGGTGCAATTTTTGAATGTCACCGAGTGACTAAATATCAGCGATATGACCGATAGTCACCGATTTACAAAGTCGTATTTTTGAATCTCAGCGGCTGACTAAAATGATCATTCCTATGATATCGTTTACGAATGGGTACCCCCACTCGTAAACGATATCATAGGTATGAGTATTTAGTGACCATTTTGACTTGAAAACAATGTCCAACATAAAGAATAAAATTGAATAGAACACAATCATAAGTTTATCTATGATCAAAGCTGAGAAATAGTTGCATGTTGGTATACAGGGTATGCAAAAATACGACTTTTGCAAATTAATGATTTCAAAGACATCGCTGAGAATTTTGTCACCGATGATTTCGAAATCACTCGTGAAATTCAAAAATCGGTCCCCTGATCTAGGTATATTTGTCCAGAACAGCAGGGGGACAGACATTAAATATAATAGTTCGATTTGTTCCCTTTTCGGTAACAGGGGGACAAATCGAACTTTTTCCTCCTGTTTATCCCCCATGCGGGGGGACAGATCAGGGGGACAATCAGGAATAATCCATTACACCTGGGAAGCATTTATATCAAATAGATTTTTTCTCGATTTTCATCGGTAGGTATATAGTGGCGAAACTGGAAAACTTTTAAGGACACTTCCAGTCCACCTTGTAAATAGATCGTTGTACCGCGAAATTTCTCGCGGCGTCTTCCCGCGGCGAATCACCGCTCAATCTAAATTATTGTGCAACTTGCGAACTAATCTTAATCAGAGCAGCCGCAAGTTTTTCAATAAACCACGCTTATCTGACGGCGGCTAATAAATATGGGTAATTAGGTGCAAGCTGGCGGTAACTTGCACGGGAGATATTGTGGAAATTTAGGATGACAGTGTATCACAGAATGTAACGTCTTTTTACACGACTGCACAAAAATGAGTGTAATGTTTTTAGGGTTCATATCCCTACTAATATTATAAATGCGAAAGTGTGTTTGCTGTTTTGTTGGTTTGTCCTTCTTTCACGCAGTGACGGAGCAACGGATCGACGCTATTTTTGGCATAACTTAGATATAGTTTACGGACCGGAGAGTAACATAGGCTACTTTTTACCCGGAAAATGCACCGTTCCTGTTGGAGCGCGGGTGAAAGCCGCGGGCAGAAGCTAGAATATTATATGTAGGTACCTGTGATTTCTTTATTCACCATAACTTTTAGATTCCTGAACAGATTTGGATGCAAGGGGTATCGATAGAATCCTTACATCATCCCGATGACACTGGCTATGGCAGTCATCGTCGAATTTTCATTTGTATCCAGACCACGCTGCACAGATCCGTAAAATTATATTATTTTAACCAAAGAAAATAAGTATATTTCTTAAATTTAAATTTCCTAGGTGGTTTTGTTCCTAAATATATAAAGGACACTAGTATGCAGTCCACGGTTTCACACGCGTGAAGATTCCCATAGGAAGGTTGCATTTTTCGGGGAAAAGTAACATGCTACGGTTGTATCACAATAAAAATTCAAGCTCATTGTAGGATGATCGCTTCAAAAAGGTATAACCTACAAAGAGTTTTTTATTGTATGTAGGTACCTAGCCCCCCTTTCCACCCAGCGTCGAGTAGGTATATATATATTGCACACTCAACGCTGGTTTTCAGATAAACCCTCACGGTACCTAGTAAATAGCATTCCTAATTCCACCAGACATTCCAATAAGCGATCAGTTAGATGGTATCGGGGTTCAATCTCCTGAGGAGTGCTAATCACCACGACGGCGATGGAAGATAAAACTTAACGCATCAACGTTAATTAGAGGCTTGAGACTTCGCGGGTTATGGCGCGTGATAACAAAGTCAAAGTTGATATTAACGTAGCTAGGATCTTATAGAATTCTGTGGTATCTGAGAGGTTAGCAGCTTGGCAGACTACACGAGTAGGTACCTATAGCGCTGATACCCACCCAGACGAACACTCGCAGAAGAGTTAGTCTTACTACCATGAAAAACATAGCTTGGTGAACACACCGATCGTTGCCTAGCGATATATTTTTATCTTGAGAGTCATAGCTAGCCAAGGCTCCTGGGCCGGCCGGTTGCAGTATGTACTTTTGAAGTTTTATGAAGCTAGGTATTATTTAAACCTAAAAAAATAGTATTTCGACGTAATTCTAGTCCTAATACGAGTTTCTTGCCCTTCTCGATTGGTTAATTGTACCTATAGGTATCCAGATATATATATTTGGAACGCTCATTAAATCCCAACGCAAAAAGTAGGGGGTTATAAGTTTAACGTATCTGTGTATGTCTGTACAGTGTACATCGTAGCTCCTAAACGGATAGACTGATTTTGATTTACCTTTTTTTATTGGAAAGATGACTTGATCGAGTTTTCTTAGAGTTGTGATTCGAAAAAACTGTGCAACCTATTGATGACGATCGGCTAATATAGACGGTTTTAAAAAAAAATCATAACTATCTGTCTGAAATCTATGAAAGTTTTTGGAGTCTTTTAACTTTTACTAGCGCTCTCCTGGGGCTCTTGTCAATAAAGAAATTTTAATGACTAAGTAAAAACTTATTTAAAAAAGTCTAATATACCTACAGGAAACTAAACGAAGGAGCAAAAATAACACATCAACTTTAAAATCCCGATATATTTTCAACAACAGTAAAACTAATCCCATACAAAATTAGCAACAAAATATACAAATAAACCTTTACAAGTAAATGTGCGCTTACAGACTATGCATCAATAAAACTAACTTCGATAAAGTGCATCACAGCGGGAAGCTTGCGTCTAGCAGCCTTATTAATCCTTACCTAAATCATTGATTTCCTTAAAATCATTTTTTTAAGTGTCCAATAAATAATAATGTAGAAAACTATGGCGAATCGGCAAGCAATGATGGAAGTAGTGATCAAGGGATCACGAACTTATGACATAAATGAAGTTCGAATCGCCAACCAATGACATAAATAGTGATCGGATCGCCAACCAATGACATATATAGTGATCAGATCGCCAACCAAATGACATAAATGAAGTTCGGATCGCCAACCAATGACATAAGTAGTGATCGGATCGCCAACCAAATGATATAAATGAAGTTCGGATCGCCAACCAATGACATAAATGAAGTTTTCAAATCACCAACCAATAACATAAATAGTGATCGGATCCCCAACCAATGACATAAATAAAGATCGACCGGCCGAAAAGATTAGTGCTGCATATAACAGATTCTTATAATGTCAAGTGGTATTTTATAAATGTAAATATATCTAAAATTACACTGCCAACGAGTCTCAAATCTACGTCTTCTGATCTAATCTATACAAACAAATAAAATTGATGGGTCTGTTTGTAATAACAGCTTTTTACTAAATGCATACGAAAGTATACACGTTACCTACTCGTATAACAAAAATAACAATTTTTAGGTATTTCTTTGTCTATCTGTTTGTTCCGTCTAATCTCCAAATCAGCTGGACCAATTTTGACGGGACTTTCACTGGCAGATAGCTGATGTTACTCATTGTTGACGTTTCTAGCGATCGATTTCTAGTTTGAATCACATGAGAAAACGAATTGAAATCATCATAAAAAATGGAGTCAACATCCCTATTATGTCATATTTCTTTCGAATAGTCTGTTGTTCTTGGTTATATTTATTATCATGTAGTAATTTTTATTATTATTATTATTTGTAGATATTATTGTGCAAAAGCCTATTCCGTTTGCCATATATGTCAGATAGTGACTTTCCTAGTTTTTTTTTATGCACAAGTTAATAATTCTAACTCAAGCTAGTGTAACCCTTTGTCTTTGCTGCTGGTTTGCGATCAGTCTTTGTTCCGGGGACAGCGTTTCACCTCTGAACCTCTTGTATCTGTAACAAGAAATTGTTTTCATTTATTTCACACTAGCTTCTGCCCGCGGTTTGACCCGCGTGGAGATTTTAGCCGCACATTTTCCGAGATACAAAGTATCCTAAAGTTATTCTCCGGTCCATAAATTAAGTCTATGCAAAAAATCACGTCGATCTATAGCTCCGTTGCTGCGTGAAAGAATGACTGCTACCATCAGATTCTTTACAATTTAATGAATAAAAAAAGGTATTACTACTATGTACTTAAACGCAGTTTTTCACGGCCAAATCAACAAAATGCATGTTTTTAGTTTTACGGCCCGCGTTGAACAAGTGACGTCATATGTTCTGTACATTTTGTATGGGCGTTTTAGCGCTCAGTAGATACACCCGACTTTGACTCTCATTTTTGACGTTGCTAGCGTTCGATTTCCAGTTTTTTCGATACAGACATTTGATTCTCATGAGAAAACGAATTGATTGACATCATAAAAAAATGAAGTCAACATCCCTATTAAAAAACCCTTACATCATATCGTAGAACATCCTCTGTTCCGGCGAGAGGGATGGCTTGGTCTCCTGTAGAGCGGCGTCTATGTCGTCGTTGTACACAACTACCGATTCCATCGCTTTCCCCGGACTGCTTTCCTACAAGAAACAAATATTAATAATAACGGGCTGTTATGACTCTTCTTTGCTTATTAATTATTTTTTTTTTTTTTTTATTGTATCTTACCAGCTGCTTCTCAAGTCTTCCCAGCTGCGCCGTGACGAGCAACGACTTGAGGTCGGCAGGCGAGTACCCTTCGGTGGCGGTGGCGATCTGGTGCAGGTCCACGGTGGCATCCACCGACACGCTCTTCGTCAGTGTTCGGAGGACTTCGTAGCGCTCGTGCTGTGGTTCAAAGAAGTATAATAGAAGCCTCGGGACGAGTCACTGTGAAAACATATATTTGTAACTTCTGTCACTTATATGCGCAAAAACATTTATATGCGAAGATTCGAGGTTTTTTTAGTTTTTATTTTAGTAGGTACATTACACTCTACGGGCACGTGGTCCGTACTCTCATAAGATTAGGTCATATATTAATAGAAAAAACATCAAGACAGGAACTATGCGCCCGCGCGCCGCCCTCCGCGCCGTCCAGCCGCGCTGCAGCTGGTTCACAGCAGCAGTGTACGTACCGCGGCGGGCAGCCTCGTCGCGACGTGCGTCTGCAGCCGGCCGGCGCGCAGCAGCGCGGGGTCCACGAGGTCGGGCCGCGACGTGGCGGCCAGCACCGCCGCGCGCGCGCCGCCCTCCGCGCCGTCCAGCCGCGCTGCAGCTGGTTCACAGCAGCAGTGTACGTACCGCGGCGGGCAGCCTCGTCGCGACGTGCGTCTGCAGCCGGCCGGCGCGCAGCAGCGCGGGGTCCACGAGGTCGGGCCGCGACGTGGCGGCCAGCACCGCCGCGCGCGCGCCGCCCTCCGCGCCGTCCAGCCGCGCTGCAGCTGGTTCACAGCAGCAGTGTACGTACCGCGGCGGGCAGCCTCGTCGCGACGTGCGTCTGCAGCCGGCCGGCGCGCAGCAGCGCGGGGTCCACGAGGTCGGGCCGCGACATGGCGGCCAGCACCGCCGCGCGCGCGCCGCCCTCCGCGCCGTCCAGCCGCGCTGCAGCTGGTTCACAGCAGCAGTGTACGTACCGCGGCGGGCAGCCTCGTCGCGACGTGCGTCTGCAGCCGGCCGGCGCGCAGCAGCGCGGGGTCCACGAGGTCGGGCCGCGACGTGGCGGCCAGCACCGCCGCGCGCGCGCCGCCCTCCGCGCCGTCCAGCCGCGCTGCAGCTGGTTCACAGCAGCAGTGTACGTACCGCGGCGGGCAGCCTCGTCGCGACGTGCGTCTGCAGTCGGCCGGCGCGCAGCAGCGCGGGGTCCACGAGGTCGGGCCGCGACGTGGCGGCCAGCACCGCCGCGCGCGCGCCGCCCTCCGCGCCGTCCAGCCGCGCCAGCAGCTGGTTCACCACGCGGTCCGTCACGCCCGTCGAGTCGTGCCCGCGTCTTACGACATTCAACAATCAATTAAAAATAAAAAAAATTTTACACTTGATCGGTTATCATTTGACCACTAGTACCTATATTATATCGCAGCTGATTTAACGACGCGCGATAATGTTAGTCTGTGATGGTGCAAATGCCAAACCTAGATTAGAACTGATACTCGAGTGCAGCTGCCGGAACACTCCGGTGCTTGACGACCGATGTTCAACTTAAGGGTGGTAGCTAGCCCGGCGCGGACTAGAAAATGTCCTACCATCGAACTATGGTTGCATCTCGATGATTTCCTTCACCGAAAACTCAAGCTCGTTGTAGGGATTCGAACCATCAACCTACACAACGGCGGCCGACGCGACGGCCTTAACTCTACGAATAATAATATGACTGTCAGGAAATGTAACTATGTAAAAAAAATGACCCAACAAAAGTCGTGTCCAAGTAGGTCCATGTCGTGTCCAGCACGTCATCATTCGGACATTTTCCTTGCAAGCGAATACACGTCAAATCTTCGCTTCAATGACTCAGCTGTCATAGCAGACATTGCAGCACGCGCGCGAACCAATCCCTGCTTTCGTTTGAATTTAAACCAATCACCAAGCAAATATATTTTAACGGAAGTCTATTTTTTGAAACCTCGGAAGCGATTCGTAAATTGGTTCATACGTCGTTTTGGTTTGAAGTAGGGCCATTTTTTGTATGGATTTTGTTCTGAATTACACTTCCTGACTTATTGTTTGTTAGCCTTAACTATCACCTCTTCAATTTAAATAAACCCCGCGGTCCTAGCGGACTGTTCGCTCACTGCACTGTACTGTTTGTACCTACTGCAAGATTGCATACCGATAAAACGCGTCGAAATAGGAACATAGTTTAGCTAAACCACCGTTTAACATTGTTTATTAATAAGAGCCTTATATATAGTTAAAAAATACTTACTTTGGCGCTAAGCTGTCAAACTCATCGAAAAAAAGTATGCAGGGCCGCTGCATGTCCGCCCTGTAAACAGAGTCGCGTTATGACAGTAAGTAAGTAGGCTACTATTATTTTAGAAAATGAATTAGGGTTCCGCGACAAAAAATAAAACCCATGAAATCCAATATATCCGCGCGGGTAAAACCGCGGGCAGCACTGCAGCAGCTAGTTATGAATAAGTCTGTATAAAGCAGGTACTTTCTTATCTTGCTAGTGGGAGGACTAACTCTTCTGCGAGTGTCCGTCTGGGTTGTTACTACCGCTTTGTGAGTGAAGTCTGCCGCCAAGCAGTAGTGTGCAAGCATTACTGTGTTCCGGTTTGATGAACAGAGTATCCAGTGAAATTACTGGGCTTATGAGACTTAATACCTAGTGTCTCAGGGTAACGAGCGCACAGCAGTGCCGCGCAGGCCTTTGTGTTTCAAAGTTCTGAGTGTCACTGCAATTGTTATGGGCCGGCGTTATGCTTACCATCAGGCAAACGACCAGCTAGTCTCGTTACCAGATAACATAAAAAAAAAATCAAACACGTTAGGTACTTACTTATCAAACACGTCTCTAACTGCCGCCTCGCTCTGTCCGATGTACTTAGACAGCAGCTCCGGCCCCTTGACAGTTATCATGCGCATGTTGTGCACGCGAGCGAGACACGACCCGATGTGAGACTTGCCGGTGCCCGGCGGCCCGTACAGCAGGATCCCGCAGGACTGAGACGGGAACAGAGCGGGATACTGGAAAAAAGTATAAGATTGGCACAGAACATATAATACCAATTGGAGTTACATGTACTTAACCATTGAACTTCTGGCCGTCACTCATCTACTTTAGATTTTGGACGTTGCGAGATTATTATTTTTATTCTCTTTGATAACGAGACGAGCTGGTCGTTTGTTTTGGTGGTCGTGGAAATTTAGTGTATCCCGAGATGAAACGTAATGAAGATAACATTACAGAATTCTTCATAATCATATGTGACTCAACACGCTTGTCTGATTTTTAATTAAAATCTTTACCATTAGGGGCCAGAATATACACTCTGTCAAAGTTTGCTTGACTTCTTCAAGGCCACCGACCGGGTCCCAAATATCAAATGAACTTGCTTTCTCCTCGTCCTTGGTGACGTCTTCAATGAGGCGAGGCTTCGAATGTTCCGGATGCGATTCTGTAAAAAACTCTTGGATAAGAAAATTTGTTCTTTGTTCATATTTAATTTATTTAATCAGAGGGCTAATTTAATTAATATTACATTCATACAAATAATAGATGCATCACAACTCAACAAAAATAGATTCCTACCACTGGCTTCCTTGGGCTCTAAGCTCTCTGCCAAATATGAAGTAGCAGCGGCGTCTCTGCTTGCGTTTGACGGCCAGTGCATACGCGGCGACCAGTCGGAGTGCGCGCATGTGTATAGCTTCCTGATGAAGAGATACCGAATACCTCGAAACTAATGAAGCGAGCAATCATCGCGAAACTTGGCAGTGCAACGTAAGTTTAATCCGTTTAAACATAAATAAAAATAGAAACTCGATCGGCTCAGTAGTTAAACCATGACGAAACAAACAGACGGACTTTGTTACTTCTAGATTTATAACGTTTAAAAATCAAGTTTCGGTACCAACTTCTCTTCTTAACAGCCTTAAATATTTTCTTGTTGAGGTAGTCCGTGATTTCTCTCATGCTGTGTCCAGCTGTATCCATGGCAAGCTTGATGATGTCGTCACTTTCCACTTCGAACTGCTCCCGAACTTTGTCGTTCAGTAAGTGCTTGAATAGATCTACTCTTTCCTCCTGAAACAATCATAGTGATTTTGTTACTTTTTCACTATCCAGTGTAATGTCCGTATTAGTAAATTGATATTATCTCCACACTCATCAGGGTTAAGAACATTGAAAGATTAATTTTTTGTAACATTATCAAGGCACATCTGTCTATAGCTACCATCATGATAAAAGACTGACGCTAAGTACCTCTTAGTGTGGTGCAGAAGGTGCTCATGAAACTTGAAAGACAGTTCCCATTTCACACATTCATAATTTGCATACACCGGCCTAAAAGGCAAAAACCTGATATTGAGGGATCAGCGAATATGTAACTCACTTGATCTAGCTCAGGTATATCAAAATGCGCGGTGAACATTGGTTTACCGTTGAACTGCCTCAGCACCGGATGCAGGGCTTTCATGCTGATAGACGTCATTAGCACACACACTCCTGTACACGTCTGTAGAATGTGCTTTATTACTACAGCTAATCTGAAACAAAAACGAGGAAATATACATACAAAACTCAGTTGCCATGGTGGAATACAGGCTTTCTCTAGGAGAAAGATTAATGTCTCAAATACCACAATAGAAAATTCTACTGTTTGTTAAAAGCATGTTTCATTTTAACTTTCTTCACAAAAGGAGGTTATCAATTTGGTTGCATTTTTTTATGTTTGTTACCTCACAACTCACATGATTTATAAACTGATTTGGACAAATTATTTCTTTATTTGAAAGGATATACTTTCGGAGTGATCCTATAGAAATTTCATCAAAATTGGTTTAGCAGTTTGTCACTAAAATCGGTTCCCGCTTTTTGAAAAGCAATTTTTTTATAAAACCTTAGGTTTCACCTTTGGTAATAAGCTATATCTTGAGGAGACAATCCCTCCATATTAGGTGGCACCAGTGAATCAACATCATCGCATATCAGCACAGCTGGACTGTGTTCCTGGCACATCAGGATAGCCTTGCCCAGGATCTCGGGGATGTCCTTACGACCTCGAAGAGATCGGCAGTGGAGGATGTGTGACCAGACCGTGAGCTCCTTTTGTACTATGTGGCAGACTGATGATTTGCCTGTGCCACTTAATCCTGCAAAGATGTTTAAAAATGTATCATAGCCTACTGGGGCATCAGGACTTGACAGTCATGATTATGACCCGTTCTCTCTACAAAAGCCAAGCAAGTCAGAATAAGCTGTTTTCAAATATTATTGCTGTTCTTTACAGATAGATATGTTCAATAAGATTACTTTTGAAGCTTTAGTATATTCTATCAGTCTATGTTACTTGAACAGTTTATTAAATATCATCTAAAAAAACTGAAGATATTAAAAAATAACTTACCGGTAACTAACACATTACTCTTGATTTCAGAAGCACCTTTAAAACTAGCCTCTCTATGTATCTCAAAATATAAATGTGAAATAACTTTTTCAACTAGGCCCTCTGTAGATTTCATTGTTCTACAATAATTCTTATAATCATAATCTAGATTAGAAATAGTAGGTTTTGGAAGCACCAGTTCTGTATCAGAAAGACATTTAGCTGACACAGAGCAGTCTCTAAAGGATTCAGAATTCAACATTGTATATTTCAATTTCTCTGGCTTCAATTTAAACTGTAAATGACCACTAGTTATCTCAGCATTCTGTTTAACCACATTGTTATTTATCAGAAACTTTTTACCAGAATGTGTGTTCGTTATCACACAATTTTTGAATGTTTCTATCACATCCATTTCAGACTGCATCTGATCTGAATATGTGACAACATCTATTTGTTCTGGTTGCTCCACTTTATCACCTATGAAAGTTAAGATTACTCTCATACCATTTTCAACATTTATAATGGAATTTAAGGATTTTGGTATAAGGACAGTGGGTATACTCTTGTTGTATACTTCTCTGCATAAGCTTCTAAATATAACATTATTTACCGGCACTATTTCCACGCACAAATCTTCAATCTCATTGTTGTTATTTACAGCCTCCTCTTCGTCTCTGTTTTCTTGTATTAATGGAATATTTGTCATAGTTGCCAAAATAACTGTTGTGTCTTTGTACTTCTCTTCAACTAAATCTTCATGCATAAAAACTGTATATGGGTGTATCAAATTCTTTTTCCCGTCACTATCTATAGGTATTGCTCTTAGAACTAACTTTTTAGGTACATTTAAGTAAGGCCGAAGCATTCCTTCATTGATTATTGCTATACTTTTAAACTTAGCTTCTTTTTCTTTAGACATATTGTCTGAGGAGTTTTGTAAACCTTGGTAGCTGTTGAATGCATCAATTTTAACTATGATTTGGCTGCGGTTTACCAGGATACCTGTTTGCTTAGGAGTGAAGACTATAGGCATTGAGGCTGATATCCAAACTATTGCTTTTTGGTTTGCAACTACAAGTCTCAGTTGGTCCAAAATACGTAATTGAAGAAGTTCTACATTGTGTTCCTGGAAGTAATCAATGTGAATTTTTGATATTCTGTTGTTGCTGTTATGCTGGTTTTTTTTTTCTTTTACATACCAAGATTTCCTGATCATCAGGACTATCAGTGTCTACATACAGATCATCAAGCACCTTCACATCACTGTATGGAGACACAAAGACATCAGCACCTTCATTCAGACCTAAAAGTCTGCTATGAACAGGGTTGCATGCTATCTGGCCATCTGGAATGCTGGCACTGAATACAACCCATAGAAAAATGTTCTTGTCCCTGCAGAGCACTTGGACACATTGGGTCTAAAAAAGATAATTAAGCAAGTTTACATTTCTATTATTGATAGAGGACTTACTTTGTAGCATTGTCCTGTGTATGGTTTCTGAATGTGGTAATATCTTAACCTGCTAGTCTTTATACATGGAAATAAGATAGTAAATTTAGTAATAATAAATGTATTCCACATATTTGGGTTAATGGAGTAGATAGGTAGTGATTTATATTGTAAGTAATCAAAAGTGTAATAAAACATGACCTTGAATTTGATAAATGTGAATAATCCTGATGTCATTTACTTTTGAAATGTAAT
The DNA here is from genome assembly GCA_907269065.1 of Crocallis elinguaria. Taxonomy (NCBI): domain Eukaryota; kingdom Metazoa; phylum Arthropoda; class Insecta; order Lepidoptera; family Geometridae; genus Crocallis; species Crocallis elinguaria. The sequence continues at coordinate 16,681,129 of OU026069.1, forward strand.
ATTTATCTAATCTAGATCTAATATATTATAATCTTTACTCGTAATTTATCGCATGTACAATTGTACAGATCGAATGAATATTTTATAATTTATTATAAAAAAACGATGTCAATGCCCTTTGCACAGTCAATAAACATTTACGTAAACAAAGTCATAACCTCGAAATTTTAAGTAATAAATAGTATTTACGCCGTGCCTCTCTAGAGATAACAATTTACCTGTTCCTTGTTGGTGCTGTACTTAGTGCTAATATAGGCAAAGCAAGTCTTTTCATGAGTAAAAACCACTTTAAGTCTTACACCTCCTAACATTGCGATGAAAACTTAAAACGTATAAGCGGACTTGAGAATATATTCTAGTCTACAAAAACCACCTCGTGATATTTCAACAACATAAAAGAGTTATATAATTTATTTCTCACAATTTGCAATTGCAAAATACAAATCTTAGCCACAAAAACAATTTTGTTTCGACGCTGCATGGAATCTACGTAGTATTATTTCCTCTGTGCATGGAACTTAAAAGCACAGAGTCACGTATTAGGTATGGACGTTATTTCACGTCGCTAGTTACAATAATTAGAATGAAAAGAGAGAAACGTATCAAAAAGTTATGCGTGTCATTATGATTATGTTGGTGATTAGCGATAAATCTATACAAATAAATAAATTGAAGTGTCTGTTTGTAATATCAAAATAACAGCTCAAAAGGCGCAAATATAGTAGTCTTGATAGCAGTTACATATTTGAGCCTTTTGGGGTTGAGACACTTGGACCGTGGGGACCTGGAGCTCATCAAATTTTTGAAGAACTTTCAGGACTTCTGGTCGAAGCCACACGTGACCAAAATGCTGGCCTCTACTTAGGTCAAAGATTAAGCATTGCCATTCAACGTGGCAATGCGGCCAGCATTTTGGGAACGTTGCCTACTGGTAGCGGATTATTAGATTAAGATTGTAAATAAATTAGTGTGTATTTTATTTAGTTATTTTAGTTTGTGTTGTTTACTTTTTCTGATATTATAATAATTAAAAATTTAAAAAAAAAATAACAGCTTTTTACTAAATGCACATGAAAGTATATTTACGGTACCTATAACAAATATACAATTTTTAAAATTTTTGTCTATCTGTCTGTATGTTTGTTTGTTCGGGGTATTATAAAAAAAATATTATGAACCAGGGATTGGTTTCAGTAAAATACTTAGGTACTATTATTTTCACATTTTTATTTCATTATTTTACTAAGGATTTTTTAGGGTCATTATTTTACTAAGGATTTTTTATGGTGTATCGTTGTGCCAATAATGTCATTCACTTTAAACAAGACGAGAATAGTTCATAAATTATACATAAATCTAAATAATAAATATATATATGACAAGACGAGAGTACTTAAAAATACAGTTTTTCTACGACAATACTTAATACGAACGAAATCATACCAATGAATACAATAATACCAACCAACAACTCGATGCGATGCTTCATGCTAGTACTCGATTGTAACTAAAGTAACGAGAAAAGTAACGCTACGAAAGTAACGAGTGCTGATGATTTCAATAACGAATACATACGAGTACTCAATTTGTCGTAACTTTTACAGCTCTACTTGACGGGCATCATGACCTGACTGATGAATTGACGATGACATACCCACGAAATTGACGTTTGCATTTTTAAGAAGTTATGAAAACGTTCCTGTTCGCTCGTATTTAACAAGCAGCCCGATTCAATAAAACTGAGTTTTTCCCAGAAGTCAAATTCGCATTAGTAAAATAAAAAAATTACGTACAGAAATTATCCTTATTCGTCTAAGTACTTATGTTTTGCTGATAATATAAGTAGCCATAGGTATTAAATTCAATGTTATATTACTGTGTATAAAAAAAGAAGTCTCTCATAACAATTCATATTGTTACACTGTAATAATTGTATAGTAAAATCTGTTGAGAACTTACTGTCTTTGATAAACCTAACCTAGGTTTAGACATTCCAACCAATTATTACTCAAAAAAGTCACGTACATACATGAACTCTAAAACATTACACTCTTTTTTGTGTAATCATGTAAAAAAACAACGGAATGAAACTGCAACTGTAGCTGTAGTTGTTAGGAGCGATGTTACAACACCTACCTAAAGTTAGAGTAAATATTAGTTTATTTATTTATTTATTGTTAATATTAGTATTGTAGAAATTAATTAGAGCTGATTCTCAAACAAAATTAATAAATAATATCTTCTATCACAACATGACAACGTCAGTTGAAAATTTTTGAAGGTGGTTATAATTTTTTCTTGGAAATTAGTTTTATCTCAAGCAAAGGAAAATAATACTTACGTAGAATGGAACGTGATAATTTCACATGCTACGTTGCTATTGGGCCGTTGTAGAACTATTTCAACGACAAGATGTGGACAAAATGAACCAATCATAGATAGCACGCAGCCCAACGGTTTTTGAAGACGATCCAATCCTGTCTTGCAGAATTTATCTAAAATTTTAGAAAATATTTTATAACGAGTCGGTAAAAATAGCATTCGTGTTTATTCTAGAGTGAATAAAAGTTATCCTAAGACGGCCGCCGCCGTCGAATAATGTAAGTATTTGGTATTGCATACAAAATGTTTATTTGACGCCTTGATGCTCGCTTGTTTTGCCTCCATTTTTGGACGTTAGACGAGACGATTTGAAATATATGTATACGTGCAAATTTTGGTTTACTGTGTAAACTACTTAGAATATTTGTTGTAACAGTGTATTCACCACGTTAAGAACTGCACGTGATTGTTGTGGGAATTGTTTCAGTAGAACAGTAATGGCGCCAACAAGGTTGGCACCCAAGCCTATCGGTGCCAATGAGAACTTGAACGGTATTTTGGGCCATGGAATTACGACGAGGAGTAAGCAGTTGGCTTCTCTGAAAACTCACAAAGACAATCTCAAAGGCCCAAACAAGAGAAAAGCAGACAGCCCCCTGAAAGATGTGACTGCGAAGAGGGCTGCATTTGGGGACATCACTAACGCCTTCAACAAGTCCTGCGTCCCCCAGGAAAAAGACAAAGTCATGGTTCTGAAGAAAGTCACAGTAGAGACCAAAATGCTTCCAACAGTAAAGGTTATCTCTTTTCTTTGTATGTTGAAAGGGTACTTGATCAGCATAATAAGTATCGGTGTTCTATTTTTAATTGATTATTGTAAACAACTAAGCCATCTAAGAAGTACACTTTGCAAATTTTGAGAGAGGGCAATGAACTTACCCTCCAAGCACTTCCAAAAATCACATGCCAACTTGCACCGGATATCTTAGTGTAGCTGTATTTTTTATTGTACTATTTATTTACACTATATCCAATTTATGATAAAATACATATATAGATCTTTTTAAACTTTCGCGAATTGAATTGTATTTGTGTAGAAATAGACCCGTTTTTGTCATACATATATAGAGATGGATTAAATAGCATAATTTCTAAAATTTGTGGACATCTAATTCATTCAAAGTATATTGGTATACATACACTCAATTTAATGTAGTGCAATTTATCAGTAGGTTCAAACTTAGGTTGAAATTATGGAATATACTAATAATTTCAAGCCATTTCTATTTTTGAAACTACTACTATGTTTAATAATTACCCTACATGCTTCTGTTTGTAGTTATAAATTAAACCAGGAGTTACTGGTGATAAATTGATAATCATAACAACCTACTGACTTTAATTTCAAATAGATTTACTGTTGCAAGTGCCATATTAATTGAGGGTGATAAACTGACCTTGTATTAATTCAATTGCTCTCTTTAACGAATTTGATAATAAAATCATCTCAAATAGCTGTGTGGGAGTAATTTTGCCATTTAAGGTTAATAATAGAAGTTTTTTTTTAATATACTTTTATTTAGTGGCTTTTCCCATATTGGTATGCCAGCCCCATCATACCCTAAACTTAAAGACTAAACTTAATTTAATTGAAACATTTTATATAAAGATTTTGCTCCCTCACTATCTAATAATAGAAGTTGAAGGTTTTTTAGGTGCATTGAACTCTGTATTTTTATTTGAATAATTTCATGCTGCAATGAAATAGTTAATAGGGAAACTCCACATATTGCAATTGAACACCACCTTTTGTCTTGTTGTAATCAGTACCTATGCTACACTCATAACATGATGAACTGATGCAGGCCATGGTCATCATTGTATTATGGAACTAGGTTGTATTCTACTAAAGTAAGAACATTGCACCAAATCAAACCAAACAAGAAAAAGTGTAGGCCAGCCCCCCACAAGATGAACAAATAACCTGATCAAACTGATCTGTGGGGAACCATTGTAAGCAAGAGGCGAGTAGCCGATCCAAGTGGTGTTCTATGGGGAAGGCCTATGTTCAGCAGTGGACATCTTCCAGATGATGAAGAACATTACATTGTAATAATTTCTATATTATTCAATTCAATAAAGTCTTGTAACACCTTTTAGAGCATCAAACCTGCTACTGCAACGATCAATGGCAAAACATCAAAGGCTAAATCACTCCAGCGAGTGGCCACCAGTGCCATTGAGTCAGTACAGAAGCACTTTGCAAAAGACCCGCCCAAACCAGTTGCTACCCGAGCGCAGAATGGCATCCTCAAGAACATTGATAAAAAAATCAAAGACCAGAATCAGAGTCAGAACTCTGCCAAATCTGCCAGGAGTGATATGTCTGAACCATCACTGTATGTTACCGCTTTGGAGACAACGTACGTGTATATTGTTTATATTGTATTATTATTTTGTATATTAGTCAACAGTCATAAATTTCTGCATTGTTGTCTGTTTGGCAATTACTTGGGCTTTGGGAAGACCTAAATTCTAATTTTATCACAAACTAGCTTCTAGTCATGTATATTTTGGTTTTACAAGGTTTTATTTTTTATTGGGAAAATTATAACTTGCTTGACCAGAAATTATTACAGCACCTAATATTTCAAAACCATTCACATGTAATTTTTTCTATCTATTCTCAATAACCACAATTACTAATATTAACTAAGTGATTACGCACATTTGTCTTGAACTTCTTCACAATAATTCAACCACTATTCCATAGCTAGAGTGGCACAATCACATTAACACTCCCTTCCAGTAGCTCATCGGAAATCACTAAGGAGGAGTACAAGACAATAAGCGAAAAGCTTGATAAGGTGAACCTTGATGATACAGTAAACCGATCACTGGATGAAGAAAATGAGACACCTCACAAGCCACCTACAGGGATTACTGACTTTGACCAGGAGAACTGGAATGACCCTTACCAGGTGTCTCATTATGCCATGGATATCTTCAATTATTTGAAGGGGAGAGAGGTAGGCTGGGGGCTAATTTATTCATAGTGTGTTAAGTTCTTCAAAAGAAGAATGGTAGCTATTTTCAATTTCATCGTTACTTTTGAGGATGTTCCTCTGAAATGTGTCGAGATATCTGTAACTTAAAAGTAAATTAGTTTATTTTTTAAATTCAATTTTTTATAGTTCTAGAAAGAACTCTTAATAAATCTGCCTGCATATGTGATAAAAATTATTACTGTTATTATGGTTATTAATGTATTCAGATCTCTATCCAAGAGAGGAATAAGAACCTACATCTAACTAACTAATCATAAGAGACTTAATATCTGATGTGCAGGGGGGTAACAAGTACAGTGCCATGCATATGCAGGCCTAAGTATCTCAAAGCTCTGAAAACTTAACAGTTCTTATGGGCTGGTATTATGCTTAACATCAGGCAAACGACACCACTCATTACTTAGATCCATAACAAAATTAGTCATCACTTGCTACATGAAATAAATGTGACCACACTAGATTTAACAAATTTTATACCAGTGTTATTATTACTTCAGCGCCTGTTCCCCATCGATGACTACTTATCGCGCATGAAAGGTATCACCTCGTGGATGAGAGCACTCCTCGTGGACTGGATGGTGGAGGTGCAGGAGAGCTTTGAGCTGAATCATGAGACCCTGTACCTGGCGGTGAAGTTGGTGGACCTATACCTGACCCGCTCCACCAAAAAGCAGCCCATTGAGCTGCATCTGACTAAGGAGGAGCTTCAGTTGCTTGGAGCTTCTGCACTTTTCATAGCATCAAAGTTTGATGTAAGTTTTTTCTTATTCAAATTTCTGTCAACTTTCCCTTTAGTGGAAAACTATCCATTGTCATATTACCAGCCTCACCAGCTACATTTTTGTATCCAAGCTTAACATGATCAATTGATCATCCTCTCCCAAGTCACCACTTAGTACAGACAGTAGTAGAGACAGTTGTCAAACGTCTATTTAGGCTTAGGTACAGAAAAAAATCATGTACTCATATGGCGCATCTACGCACATACACACTAGACACATCATCAGTTGATACTAAATATGGTGCGAAATTAAATTATAGACACAAGGCGAATTTTTATGTCCCTGCATGCGAAAGTATGAACAATTGGTGATCAATATAATAAATAATAAATAAATAAACAATTTACTTAGATATTATGCCAAATATATCTGTAGTAATAGGAAAGAATTCTTATCTGTGAGGAGACAGATTCAGAATTTTCTCTTGGTATCACTATCGGAAGAATGGGACACTCCGGTAAGTGTCCGTTTTTTATTTTACATTATAAAACAGTTTCCATTTTACAAGTTTTACAAGCACAGTAATAATTGTTTGTGACAACAAAAACCCATACTCTGCATTCCAGGAGCGAATCCCACCGCTAGTGGATGACTTCCTGTACATATGCGATGGTGCGTACACACTGAGCCAGCTGCTGAAGATGGAGATGAACATCCTGAAAGTGGTGGACTTCGACCTCGGCATCCCACTGTCCTACCGGTTCTTACGGCGGTATGCGAGGGTAAGTTTTAATTGAAACTAGCATTAAATTTGTATGTTGCGCAATTAAGGACGAACTAGTCGTTCATTTCTCCAATACAACCGTACTTGGGTGATTACTCCACTACTTGACGTTTTAAGTCCAAAATTAAGAATAATATCGATTTATCTCTTCGTTATCTAGGTCAGCCTGCTAATTATACAGAAAATAAATAAGTGGCTTAAAAGTAATGAGCCTTCAAACATCTGTATTTTAGCACGTATTTTAACGCAAGTTTGGACGTAAATAAATTACAAAAGGATTACGAAAACTCGAAAATAAGGTACATACTAACAAGCTTTAGTTTATTGACATTACAAATAACTTTGGTCTGACTAAATACATTCAGTAGTTTTGTCGTAAAACCCCAAGCACCAGAAGCCAATTCGTACATTTTTGCGCGCCGGTTGTCGACTTTTCGGTTTTCGTCGCGACTTTACGAGAGTGTGTAATTGTGTATGTGCGAGCATTAGCCTCATACTACTCATCGCTGCAGTCTTACCTTGTCCCACGAATGTTAGATGAAATAGCATGCATTATAGCCGCGCCCACCGATGAGTTCGCTCCATGGACTAGTAGGCTCTTAATACTCTCCATTGAGAGCTTCAAGAAATAGTTTTAGTTTTTTTGAGAGAAAGGTATTAAAATATGAAAGCAAAGAATATTTGATGGAGGCATGCTCTGAAAGTTGCTGTTGATAGTAATTGATGGAGCCACATCATATATACAAAGACCTAGAATATGTATTTTCTGATTTTCTCCAAAACTTCATGGAATCTTACTCATTTCTATACTGGAGCCTGCCTCGATCGTGACTAGACTACACCTTTACTATTTATTATACTTGACACAGGCTAAAATAAATACGCAAACCACGTGGAGATGCACAAGGAAAAATTGTTTGTTCACAGTGCGCGCGAGTCTCAATGCCCACTCTGACTCTAGCGCGGTTCGTGCTAGAGCAGTGTCTGCTAGAGTACGGCCTGCTAGAGTTTTCGGACAGCAAGATGGCGGCCGCGGCGCTCTACCTCGCTCTCAGGATGAAGTCCCTTGGAACGTGGACACCTACACTGCAGTATTACACAGGTACTTGGAGCATACATAGTAAAATGAAGTACCGTTTACCGCTCGCCCATCTCACAAAAAGAGCTATTTAAAATTATATGTATAAACAGATATAATCTGACAATTAGCGTGCCTATTATCGTACTAACGCAACAGTGTATCACTGCATCATCAGTCCTCCGCCACGCGCCGTGTTTGTTTGGTTTGGGCTAAACGGATTTTCATACGGTTTTCACACAGAGAAATATTTTCCGGATTATATCCGTATTTATCTGAGTCACAGATCTTTAACCTGAGTTGTTGATTCTAAGCGGGAAATTTCTCTGACGGGATGCGATTCCGAAATATAAACGATCAAGACCGTCGCTTCCGACACGGACATCATTTCGAGGGAATTAAAATAACCCTGCACATATCTTCTAGATCAGCGATACTCAAAGTGTGTTCCACGGAACCCTAGGGTTCCGCGATACTCCTGTAGGGATTCCGCAAGAATTTAGAAAAAAATCATGGTACTTTTATTACGCTTATTAATAAAGAATACACTTTTAATAAAAACTATTGTTTTATTGTAGGGTTCCGTCATGTATTTCGATTTCCAAAAGGGTTCCGTCACCAAAAAAGATTGAGAACCGCTGTTCTAGATAAACGTGCTAAATCGGCGACATGTTTTAAAATTTCATATATTGTTTTTATGATTTCGCCAATGTTTATGAAAGTTGTTTTGTCTTTCAGGATATTTGCTGAAGGACATCCTCCCCACTGCCATAGCACAAAACGCTGTCCTGCACAAGAAGCCAAAATCAGCGATCAGCACTGTTAGAAATAAGTACTCCCACACAATATTCTTTGAAGTAGCCAAGGTACCCCTCATTGAAGACTCAGTGCTCAGCAGCTGAGAATCACCTGGTGGCACTTTACGTTTGGTGAGAAACTTACTCAGGTTGGTCCATATTTTCTAATTTTTTATGTGTACATACTGTTGAGGCTACATAAACGAGTGGTATGACCTACGCCATATGCGCGCTGTAATTATATTACGGTAAATCGAACCATGAGAAATAAATGTGACATTCATTACACTACATTTTGTTGAAACAAACGTTATCAAATTGATACATACTACAGTATGTGTGAAATCCATAGAGAAATTCGTGCATTGACCTTTTATCGGACTGCAGTATTACCAACCTTTTAAAGATAGGCTGATTTTATTAACACAGTCGCCACAGGTTTGCCGCCACTGATTGACCCCGTCTCGCAACCTGCCGACCAACGAAACGGTTTACGACAGAGAATCGATACATAAATGTACGAAAATCGATTTTTTTGACGCTGTTATAGTACCGAGGGAGCAATGACCGAATTTATCTATAGATTTGAAACATACTATACACATATTTTCTTCATGGTCTTAAACTGCAAAGATATGAAACCAGGATTTTGGATTTGTTTTATTAGTTACTGTTTTGCTATATTGTTATTTTTGTATGTATGTGAAGTCTGAACTTATAATGCTGATGGCTTAAGGTTTCACTCGTATATCAAGTTTCGCGAAAGTCACGAGCGATAATTGCTCGATTTTTTTTGTCATATTTATTCATCGGATTAAACAAGTTTTACGGTTTTTATCGCGTATATTTCAATTATTTTTAACCTCCAACATTTTGAACACTTCCCGGTGGCCACGAACACTATAGTTTCTGAAATACAAAGTGTTCAATCGTCCAGAAATAAAACAATGTAAATATACGCGAAAACCTAAAATCTATCATATTTATTTAACAATGTTTTTAATAATTGCGTTGAGTCAAACTCGCTCGTCTTTGTAACCCGTTAAGAAATTTGCAATAGATAGCTCGTGTTACTTAATTTTGATAATAATTGTTTTGTGATTCAAGTGAAATTGAAGAGGATCAATTTCACAGTGATTGTTGACCAAGTTTATTTGTGTAAGCATTTATTGTACAATGAGAATATGTAAACATGTTTGTAGATTGATCCAAGTTATGTTCACATCAGCTAAGGAACACAACTTTCAACTGGATCTGTTTGAAGCTATGCTTCGTGGTAAATTACTTAGATATAAACTATAGTTGCTTTTTAGCTGGTGTGAAAACGGTATATTTAATTTACGCTCAATCAATCGGATATTCTCACTTTGAGAGAAATTTCTTACTTTCAATCTAATTGCAAAGGAGCATATTCGAAATGTTTACAAAATATGTATGGTTGGATTCAAATGAACTTCGTAAATCATTTACGGTAAGGTGCCACGTTGGCTTAAGAATTTACTTTGTAAGTAGTTTTTTGACTTTACTAGTTGTATGCAACATAGGATATGAGTACACGCTAGAGAAAATAAATCGGCATTGACAACAATTATACGAAATGTCGTAGATATTTTTTTTTATTTTCATAAATCTTCAAAATTCCAAGTAAATTTAACTAGTAAGTTTTACTCGTTATTTTAACTCGCAGTTTTCGGAACTATTACAGTATTACGATACCTACTGCTAACAGTTTTCGGAAGCGCGATTGAGATAGTGAATGGTTTATTGTCGATAGACAGTGATTTTGAGATGTTTAAGCGAAGTTAATAACTAATTTCAGTGTGGCTTAAACAAAGACTGAATTTTGTATGACGAAGAAATTTTTTCCATATAAATAATATACCTCAAAAATAATGACCATTTTCTTATTTTGTGCCATACAAAAACGGCAATACCCAAAAATAGTTAAAAAACGAAGGTGTTTTAAACTTTCACGGTTATTTACTAATTCATACATTGTAACGGGATATTTATTATTGAGCATCATGTTCACAGGTATTCCCGTGAACGTGATGCTTGCAAAAGCGTCGAAATATCACTAAAAATATATCGAAATATCGCTCAATAATAATCAACAGTAAATATCCCGTTACAATGTGCGAATAAGACGAAAGAAGACGTAAATTTGTACATTTTAAAGTTTCTCTGTCAACTGGATTCGAACCCGCATCTTCTGGTTAACTAGACCAGACGCTTTAACCGTCTTGTGCTATGGGAGAGATCGTTTCCTCGAAATTCTTGTTGATATTTACGAAAATAGTAGAAATCCGACGAATCTCTAAGATTCGTCAGAACTCTTTCGACGTAGTTAAAAATTGAACCCTAAAATCACAGTTTACCACCTCAATAGGATTCCGTACCAAAAATAAATACCCAAATGCCGCTCTCTGGTAACGTTTTGCTTATTATTTAAATGTGCTGTCTTCCTATAGTAAATTTGTAGTTTTTAATGGTTATTTGGTTTAGTACTTGTTTACAGGGCCGCAAATAGCGTAATTTAGATCTAAGACCTTGTGCATTTAAGACCTAGGCTAATATAGGTAATTTAACAATGCGGCCCGGTTTAATTTTAAATGAAATTGAATCTGCTCTAATCATTCAGAGTAGTATATTTTAGCGCAGTGATTTGAGCTTGGCTTATAGCCTGCCAATGCTTCTTATTGCTATTAGTATTAGGTCTACGTACGAATTGTTCTTATCACTACTACTACCTACCGTGATTGGGCATATGCGCGGTGCAGTAGATTTTTTACACTGGTCTTATAAAAAATTTTTAAACTAAACACGTGTTAAGCAGCGCCGAACCCTTAAAAATGCCTTAGTCACGTGTTTAAATATTAACAACCACAAATCTGGATTTAAGTGTCTAACTCCAGTCTGTTGTGACATTTCTTATAATTTTTAGACGTTTATCTTTAAACACTGTATAGCTAAACAGGCGTCTAAAAGTTGTTTTTTTTTGTGGTAATACGGTAAGTATGTAATATGATACATTTCCTGCGAGGTATCTTGCAAAATTGTGGCTAAGTAATTTACTTCAATAATATTAAATAATCGATATTAGGATGACGACTTAACGTCATTCATTATGAAAATAGTATGGATTTGAATCTAATCCAGTTTGTACGCTTAATTAACTAAAATGTTTGTTTTTATTAGTAATTTTATAGGTGTGTATCGCAGGTATTTCGATTCGACTGTACAAAGTGCAGTCAGTGACAAAAGTGACTGCGCCCTGTCGAGCCTTGCGTTCGCATCGCGGAGTAGAGTAATCAAGTGTTCAGATATTTTTGTTGCTGACTGCACCGTCTCTTGGTGCCGGATGTTGACGTTTTATACATAGTATGTATTCTTGGCAAGCTTTGCTAATGCTCTTTTAAATGTAACTATTATTATTAATGGAATTTTGTAATGTTTTAATATAATTAATTTACATAGCTATTATTGTGAGATTATTCCCATCATTTGTCTTATCTTTTGTAATTTATCACATTTTAAAGAGTACAAAATATTGGAATGTTATAATAATGTTGTTCATTTTTAATAAGTTTTAGATTAATTTCAACTTTGAATACTGTTTTTTCTTGATAATTTTGTCGTCTAATTATACAAGGTCAATGTAAATCTCTGAAGTGTAAATAAAAGTGATTTTTGGTTTGGTAACTTTCCTTTTTTCGTGTCATTAATATATTGCAAAGAACTCGCTCGGCTGAATAATAACATTTCATTATCACTAAGGCCGGCCACATACGTTTGGAATAAAAAGGTCCAGTTCGAATACGTACAACGGATTTTCTAAATGCGATTGCACTGTTGTTGTATATACCTTTCAGTGAAAAAGAAATCGTTCATGCAAGATTCCGAATGGAGAACACCATGCGGAATTGGAGAAAACTTGGAAAGGAAAACTACTGTACGTGTCTGGTCCATGACATTGTATGAATTTGCTGCGTTCGGCATTCCGAATCGGTATCACGAAGTGGAATTCAGAAAAGGAATTCCCGAGACTGGCGTCTTAAAAAGGATAATAATTATTAATTTATAAATAAAACTAAAGGAAGTATTAATTCATGCTGTGATTTAATCACACTTGAAACGGTTTCTCAGTAGTAGTGGAACACTACTCTCGACTACTCGTACATATTATAAAAATTACAAAACGTACCTACATACTTCATTACAATTTGATAGATAAAACGTACATCTTACAGTACAAAATATTATTGAATATATCAGTATCGACTTGGCCTCATTATGAGCAATAGGTGGGAGAAAAAAGATCATGTAAAACATATTTCATTTGCCATCCTGATGTAACCGCTATTATATTGTGTAATATATAAATATTGATATACATAGTTTCGATACTGAACTAAGTAATGCGCGATCGATCGTTCCCGTTGTCCCCCACTCGCTTGTTCACCAGTGGTAGACAGTGACACATTTTTTAAAAATGTTGTTATTGTACACCACACAACGTTTTAAATTACTCTCGTCGTCCACCAGACTCTTATGGTAGTGCGACTGTTAGTGTCGTTGCCAATAAACGTCACGGTCCACAGCTGCAGTACTGTCCACCAATGGTGAACAGCGAGAATCGATTTATAAAAAGTTGTGTCACTGGTGGACAACCGACTCATTTTTGAAACGATTGTGTTACTGTCCACAATTGGTGGACCGCGACACAACTTTTGAAATCATTACCATTGTCCACCAGTGGTGGACAGTAATACAACTTTTTCAAAAATGTGTCACTGTCCACGGGTGGTGGACAGTGAATGATCGATGCGCGATCAGCCTCGAGCAATCACCACCCAGACTTTGTAAAAGACAACAGTTATACCAATTACAAACTATCCGAGTAACTACTATAATTATAATGTAATATATACAAGAAAATTCGGGCGTCGTTTCTGTATAGATATAATAACAGTCACTCTGAGGCCTAGTATTACAATAACCACTATTTACATTATAGAGAAGACTTAGCCAACATACGTCGATCGTCTTATGTGAGACATTCTCAAAGCACAAAATACATAGAAATGCAATGATACGGCTGTTCACTAGGGTATTTGAGGTAATAACTATTTATTACACGTAAATATGAGGTTTTACTCTTGTTCTAGTGGCAATCACATGAACATACAAACATTAATTACCACAGAATAACTATTTATTATTATTAAAAGTGATTGAAATTAGTATAGTAGGTAGTTTAGATAATATACGAGATATACAAATATTAATAAAACAATCATCTCTCTTCATAATACACTCTGAATCCAGGTTATAATAGCAGCTAGCTACAAAATGTGTCATTCAAAAACTACATAAACATATTGCTATGGAACTTAACACTAAATCGGCGGATTTACCATTCGCAAAGAATAGCGATAACTCGAAAAACTGCTTCAACTAGGATACCAAACCAACAGGGTAATACAAAATATGCATTGGGAAAATTTTAAGGTATGCTTTTTGCCCAAGATATATGCACATAAATATTTGCGTATTTACATCTCAAACAAAGTAGTTACTGTTGGTTTAAAATGGCTGAATAAGCGCCAACACTGCACAATAGGCTCTAATAATTACATAACAAATCACGAACCGAACTTTCGTAACTTTAGAATAAAGATCGATATATTTAAAATACAAACCCTACATTATATTCAACATAAATATATACAGTTCATTCAAACAAAACTTACAACGGCGTACGGCCTACAATTTCCATATTATGGCTATAATATAAATCTTGTCGATACAAAGTTATATACAAATACAGCATTCATAGGAACACTCCTAACAATATTTACAAATAGTTTGGATACTTTGGCTGTCGATAGGGCGACTGTATCGTGCTCGTTCCTTAGGTTATCTAGATCTATCATGTAATCACTCGCATAAATGATCACTCAGAATGTATAACATAGTGATAACATTGTATTCGGAATAACAATTCAGATGATATTAAGAGGCAGAATACGGCGCGCCGCTATCTCGTTCGCGCGTCTTAACATTTATGAAGATAAATAATCACTTAATATAATTATGAAAAATCGCATTCGGTGAAGTTGCTGGCAATAACATTACAAAGGTACGGCAAAAGTATCATATTGATCCGATCAAGTTTTCATACATGAAAATGGGCGAAACATAAAATCCCATTTTAAGGTTTGAAAACTTGAATGGATCAAAATGAAATTTTTGTTTAAACTTTTGTAATGTTATTTATTGTAAACAATTTCATCGAATGCTATTTTTCATAATTATATTAAGTGATTGTTTATCTTCAAAAATGTTGAGAAACGCGAGCGAGATACCTGCGCGCCGAATTCTGCCCCTTAATCATTATTAAAATGAATGCTTTTGTCCATGAAATCTAGTTATTCTAACATCTAATTTAGTGACTAAACATGTAATTATTTTCTTGGAACAAACACAACATACACCCTATAATATAGAATAGGTCTATTACAGATCCCTAACTAATAAACTAAGAGCTAATACGAACCATTACAGGAACTTTGAGTGGTAATTTTAAGCGTTTAGACAAGCGGTGTGATTCCTAAATTTAAGTATTTAATGATTACTTAGCTATAGTGAATAATGTGTAAGATAGAGCTAGAGAAAAGTGTGAAACAGTATTTGAAAAGATTTCAGGATATAATGAAGCGGCTCTCGTTAAATGAATTACACAGCTGCACAGATTTTCAGTTTCGATACAGTTATTGTGCAGTTGACATAGCTGCATCGAAACTGCTAACCAACTGCAAATATGCAGTTGGCGTACAGTTCAAATGCAGACCGTATGTCTTCGGCTCTTATAGATGTTTGGCGACGGCTTTGCATGGTGGTACCTGCGGCCTCACCGACTAATTAAATCTTCTTCATTTTCAGCCCGATTAAAACCAGAGGTCACTAATCTTCAGCTGAAAGGAATTGTTTAGAGTATTCGCTGGTTTTCTTTTAGGAACGAACTATTTAAGGAAACAAGTTGTTGCAAAACTAAAGCTAGCGACGACTAGACAATTCCTTCCAGCCGAAGATTAGCGACTACTAGTTTTAATCGGGTTTGAGTCGAAAACGAAGACGATTGTTATTGCCGGAAGTGTAGCTGGTCGCTATGAAATGCCGTATTGCTATATACAAACACTACAACAAGGCGGTGTCCTGACCAAATTTAAATAATTGTCCCTTTTAATTAATTCCGTCAAGTGGCGAAAAATAGTCCACAACACGCTTGGTCGGGGTCATTGACGATGCTCAGCAGTGAGCGAACGACTAAAGGAGGAGAAAATTAATTCAGGATCAAATAACCGATTAGTAAAAAAAAATGTGAAGCAAGATGTGAAAATATGAGTAAAAGACGGTAATACGCCTCTACAGACAAGATTGGAACTTATCCAAAACAATCATTTTCATTTCCACAATTTTCTCCAAGCTCTGCCTATACCGAAATGCTCTACGCAAAAAATTACAAGTCAAAATTCACGTACACGAGACGTAATATTAGCTAGGGTTAGGAGATTTGTGATTTTCGCGCGTCTGGGACTCGTGCGGTGAGTCTACTTCGTTCATCGGTTGCGCCCGAGGCGACACTGGCCTGAAGGTGCACTCCAGTGAGTCCGAGTCAGGGGTTCCAGGAGTGGAAGGGGTGAGACGGTCTGTACACATCCTCTTAGACAGCGGTGAGTCCGCCTCGTCGCACCGCCGTTTTGTAACTATGTACGTGGGCCGACTCACCGGGCTGAAGCTTGACGCCCGAATTTGAATGGGCGAAAGACTCCGCCGTGTTGTGTACTTCCTCGTGGGCGATGGTGAGACTACCGGTGAAAACCTGAAAGGAGAATTGGGATGTTGCATGAAACAAATTACATAATTGGTGTCTTTATACAGGTCAAACATCACATTACCGCAATAGAAATTAAATTCATAAAAAATATATAATTTCCGCAAAGATACTGATGCATCTAAAAGTTTTCCGAATTCAAAGATTTTTTTATCATCCAATAGTAATTTACATGATACCATCAGATTCTGTATATTATCACAACTATGTACTTAAACGTAGTTTTTCACGGCCAAAATCAACAAAATGCATGTATTTAGTACATTTTTGTGGCCCGTGTTGTATAAGTGACGTCAGATGTTGTCAAATTTGTACGGGGCGTTTTATGGCTCCGTAGATACGCACGTCTCTTGACTCTCATATTTTACGTTTCTAGCTTTCGATTTCCAGTATTTTTGATTCTCATGAGAAAACGAATTGATTGACATCATAAAAAAAATGGAGACAACATCCCTATTAAATATATTTTAAGTGGTGTAGTTACCTCGGCGTCCGTGTGGGCGAGTTAGCCAGGCCGCCTCCCACGAGCGTGAGGTCCTCGCAGGACTGCCCCATCTGCATTGCCGTGTGCACCTCGCGCTCGTGCGCCACCTCGCGCGTGTTGCTGACATCGGCGCACTCTTCGAGCCGGAGTTGGTTCACGCGCGGCGCCATACGGGGTCCCCAGGAGTTCTGGAGAAGTGGACATTACTATTGTAGATGTGAGCTCTTCAGATCACAGCTGAATCCTCAGCGATCATAGTGATCATGGAATCAACCTAATTTTAGCTAATTTCACGATGCGAGTTTACTTGGTGCGCAGGCTATTTTCCGCAACTAGCCTGTTTCTCGGCCGTTTTTGCTTATGGAAAAAGCCTAAGATAAGAAGGTATCAAAACCGTTGTATTATAATGTTATAAAATAGCTTCATTCCAGAGGTCAAAGTAAAATATAAAGGAGGGTTACCGTAATGTTTCCTGGAGGAGTGAGCGGGCTGTAGCTGCCGCTGAACCGACGCGTCCGCGACGGATTACTCGAGAACATGCTGAAGTAAGAGTTCCTGTAATAGACAACAGTATAATAAGTAACTCTTTAGTAGTGTATGTACATTCCTAGGTCTTTGGGGGCCTAAAAAATCGACATTATATGGGATTAAAAATGAGACATCTGATATGCCAGATATTATGGCCTCCTTATACAGTATGTAACTATTCAGTTGGCGCCTATTCTAGCCTTCATACGCAATCCTGCTATTCTCAACTTCAGGTGAAGAAATGGTCAAAACACACTGAACAGTTTCTTACAGAAAAATGAAAAGTTGTAATTTCCTGATATACCTGGCAGCTAGGAATATAATAAGTTCTGAATTTAATGTTCTCAACACATTCCATACCGCAGTTATGATTTAGGTTGAAAAAATTCAATAAACATTATTGCAATGGAATTCATATCCACGAAAAACAATAATATTATAATTTGAGTCACATTGTGAACTATTGAATTAACTTTCCAAAGAGTTGTTACTGTTTATCAAACTATATTCAAAACTGGCTGTGCCCCGTGGCTTTGCCCATATAGCCTAAGTTACTCCTTGTAACATCAGCTATCTGCCAGTAAAAGTCCCATCAAAATTGATCTTCAATTTTATTTATTTGTGTAGAAGATAAGTACCACTGACTGATTATACATAACTGTGCAGTTTAACCATTTAAAGAACAAAATCCTGATAGGCACTGCAATAGTTATGGGCTGGCCGGCGTTATGTTTACCATCAGGCAAATGACCAGGTTGTCTTTTTATCAAATAGAATAAAAAAACAATAGCTAAAGTGCTGTGTTGTATTATTAAACAAGCTGCGCCCCACAGATTTGCCGACATAGCCTAAGTTACTCCTTATAACATCAACTATCTGCCAGTGAAAGTCACATCAATATTAGTCCAGCCGTTTCGGAGATTAGCCGGAAAAAGTAGACTCAAAAATTTTAAGTTGTGTTTTTGTAATAGACACCCTAAACCGTACTTTCGTACCGTAATACTTTATAGAGGCTGCAGTTGCCTATAAAAGATCCCTGCTTATAAGGATGCTGATTGTACTAATTAAAATAAAACTTTGCATTTTCTTCATTGCACAACAGTGTTATCTGTCTAAATTATAATTTCACTTTGTAATTACCTATGTCAGTGTGATAGCTCTGTGTAGTATTATCAACTTTCAATGTTTATCATTGGCGAAATAACATATCCTGTCTGATACTAATGCAAATAACTGATAGTTTCTTGGATATTATATAATTATATCAGTACATAGTTAAGTGGTCTTTTATCCTATAACATTAATAAAATAATGAACAACTTTTATATCAAATACTCAAATACTTATTTATTTGTAAACCTGTTTTCACATCAATTATTATTAATGTACAATTTGAGTAAATATTCAGTCATTGATTATGTGTATACGAAATGTATACACGCCGATAGTACAAAATGCAATAAAAAATACAATGTCAATATAAATAGCAATTAAAATAAAAAATAATTTGTCAATGTATGATATGTAGTAAAAGTATCATAAGTACTTCCACCTTGAAAGTGAAATACACAATCTATTTAGATATGTATTTCATTCAGTTTAAGCTGAAGTCTAAATTTTATAGTATAAAGTTTTGACAGTTAAACTAAGGAGTAATGGTTGTAGGACTGTATAAATAAATGTATCACTAATTTTAGAGAAAAACCATGAAAATAAATAAATACTGCTTAATTAAAATTAAACTACATTTTTAACCAACTGTGTAAAATCATAAAAACACATACAGCCCATTCTTTTATCAGCAAAGTTGTAGTTATATTGAACTACTGGGCTAGAAGAATGTAAAGTAATATACTCTGACAGATCCAGTAAAAAAAAAATTAGCAAATATCCTAGTATGAAAGGTGTAATTGTTTTAGGTCTTAAACAGTTTGTTTATTTTATGTCATTTTTGATGAGGTACATATTTGTTTTATTTTGTTATCACCATAAACCAATCATTCTTTAGCAGGAAATAAAGTCTAAATTGGTGATACAAAGCAGTCAGCAAAAAGCCCAAACATGCAGTCTAATGTAATATGAACTAAAGCTCCAATTTATGATTGGTGACTGCAGTGCTTCAACTTACCTACACAATAACATTCCACTGACAATCGACGCCAAGCCTCCGCAGACCTTCAAAACAGCGCCACTATAACTAATCATGAATAATAATACTGTGCAGTTCACAAACAGCGCTAAATACGGCTACAGTACCCACTGACGACCTCACCAGCTGTCAAAAATAGTAAAGCAGCGTAGCAACAACCATTATCGCAGGCTGTAGGAGGCGTCAACTTTGTATCGTACTTTACCTCGGCACAGAGTTGGATGTGGGCGAAATCACCGACGTGGACGGCACCTCATTGATCAGAGGTGCGCTGCTGCACCTTTTCAATAAGTTAGGAGCATCAACATCCATTATCATAAAGCCACTGACGTACTATGTAGTTATATGCATCGGGCTCGCCGACACGATTAGCCCTCTACAGTTTATGTAACACTGTAAGTGCACTTGCATACAATCTAACGGACAAATCACGCTACTATTACGACTACATACATGTTATATATTACGCGTAAAATAAAGAAAAATACAAAATAAAACTAAAATACGCTACTCGAAAAGCTAAAAAAGTGGCTCGAAGCTGACCTGTCAAATCGCCGAATCAAGGATGCGTTCACAATTTTCACTAATGCATTTAGGTTTCAAATGAAAATATAACATTTCAGTATTTACATATTTTTTCGTTACCTATTATGGTTGAATAGTGTTAATATTATGAATGGGCAATCGGTATGAAATAGTTCATTCTTTATTCTCAGTCAACAATTCAAAACCCTATATAATTTGTGATTCAAAGCACAAATATTCACAAATTATATATGAAAACTAGGGATGAATTTTACATCTGAAACAAAATACACAACAAATATGAATACACTACCTACTATATATTAATAACATGAACATAATTATAGTTATGAATATATGGATGAGAATCTATGTATTTAACCGGATTCACTTACGTGGTACAGCCGAGCTTCGCGACGATTGCTCGACCGGTTTCGAGGTATGAATTTGAATCCGGTTAAATACATATAAAGATGAGTAATACTTACGAAAGTTCTAATATATCTACACAAAATATTTACAAATGTAGTAAAAACCAGAGCGAGAAGACATTTAAAAGACACAGGACGAAGGATATTTGAAGGAATGACATCATACAAAGAAGATTGACGATTAGGACAGCTTGGACAGCTGAAAAAAATATGGTCCACGTTGCCGAGATCCAAACCGCACTCGCAAATTGAACTATCCAAAGAAGCTACAAAAATAAAATGTTAATACATATGTATAAAACCCACAGACTTCTGTGATAAAACCATTCCAATCATTGTGTGGCGTGCCAGGGGCCACGGAGGTTTTTGCCGCAAACCTTTTTGGTGCCTAGCTTTAAAATATAGAGTTGTTTTGAGGAGTTGTTTGGCGGCAATGCGAAAATGTGCTGTTGTTGATTTTGTGTTATTTACTAAAACCTATGTTTTATCGAGTGTTTACTGTGTAATAATGGTGGATTATTAAGTTATTAACCATTAAGTGTTCGTAAACGTGCATGAGTGAAAGGCAACCGTAAATAGTACAAAGACGAAAAATGTGTATTTTCGTATTCTATCCAAAACTCCATATAATAGAAGCTTCAGTAAAGTATCCACCGCTTTACTGAAGCGTCACTTCGACTCGACGCCTAGACTAAACTTTAACGTGACTTTGACGACTTACATGCACCAAAACTAGAGATTTATTATATATAATAAATCTCTAGTTTTGGTGCATGAAAAATATACATTATTATTTATATAACTTGACACTGGCTAAATACGCAAATCACGTGGAGCCAATAACAAAAAAATATAGAGTAATTATTTTATGAGACCGACAGATGTCAAACTGACATTGACAGCCAGTCTGCGAAAGCCGAAATTCTACGTAGTATTATTTCCTCTGTGGCCGAAATCCGAGTTTACTCAAAAGTCAAAATAGTACCAGTGTATATTTATACTAAAGTTAAAAATTTAAATTACAAAACATTACAGAATATTTTAAGGAAAGTTCAAAGTTCCCACACAAGAACGTTACGTCAAACAACCGTTCGTTATTAGTACCAATTACCAACCAAATGTCTTTGCGGAGAAGTGGAAGAAAGTAAGGTCACCAGCCCCAATAAGAAAACTAAAGATAAACCATATTTAATTAATAACCCTTAACTTTTCATTTTCAACTTCCAGTGTGCTTTTAAGATACTTTATAGTAGCATTTGCTGGAGCTGCCTTATACTCCGAATGGTTCGTATACTACACACAGCCGAGCAGCTGGGAGAATCTGAAGTGCCAGGAAGGTGAAATATGCACGAAGATACTATTCATAGCAGACCCTCAAATCCAAGGAGATATGGCTGTTCCGTGGCCTTTATACCATCTCTTTAACTGGGACAGTGACAGGTAATTAGTTGAACATACATTATGGGAGATTAGGCTCATGTTGTCTTTTTATTTAGTAATATAATGATTAGGTACAGAACTGAAAGCAGCATGAATTACTACTTTAAAAATCATGCATCCACCGTTTACTCACTAGGCTATGCAGAGGTCTTCATTCTGTAGGTGTAGGTCTCTTAATGAGCCTGTAAATAATTATAGTTATTGTATAAAAATAAATTTGTCATTTGATTTTATTTAACTCTCAGGTTTTTATTTTAAATAATTAACTGTTCATTTATAAGAAACAGTACAAAGTTTTAAATGCCTATGATGCTGTTACATTCAAGTACTGGATATTTCATTCATATACTTACATATAATTTTTATGTCGGTATTGGCAGCTGAACATAGATTGCTGCCAGCAGTGCCGTTACTAGCCTTTTGTGCACCCAGTGCAAGGTTCTTTAACTGCACCCTGATGGCCTTTTGTGTACCTGGTTTGAGCTTCTATAACTGCACCCTAATGTACTAATCTAACCTGGATATGGTCATTACTGCAACCAGTGTTTGGGCACTGCTAATACTGCCCTATTTACTGCACTGGCTGCTAGAACACCAGGGTGGTTGGTAATATCTTTATAAAATAAATGTCTTTAATGTCCAAAATAAATTTCTTTACAGATTTGGTAATGAATTTTGGAAAACATACAACTAAATACTTCATTAAATAGGCCCGTACACTAAATCTTTCCACTAAACTATGTAGGTTATTTACCACATCTGTTTATACAGAACAGCGAAGAGTATAATCGGCCCCTATGTTTAGTGTTTGTGGACTATGAGAGCCTTTGATTCAATTGAGACTTGTG
Source organism: Crocallis elinguaria (assembly GCA_907269065.1). Classification (NCBI taxonomy): domain Eukaryota; kingdom Metazoa; phylum Arthropoda; class Insecta; order Lepidoptera; family Geometridae; genus Crocallis; species Crocallis elinguaria. The sequence continues at coordinate 16,704,202 of OU026069.1, forward strand.
CGGTAATGAAGACCTCGAAGGAATGCCAAATTGACAATAGGTATATCAAAGTGTTGAAGTGTTTGTACAGCAACACCACTATATCAAATACCATTGCAGAGAGGTGTGAGACAGGGAGACATTATTTCTCCGAAACTAATGCTAGAATTAAGACCCAGGATTTATGAATGTGGTTGTAGTTAGGGCCTTATTAAACTTTCATCAACACTCTTTCAAAAAGCAATTGTTTTCAGATACGTAAAAACAACATTTACACAAGCAATTAAACACTTCAAGCCTGATGTGCTTGTATACCTTGGAGATCTCATGGACGAAGGCTCCATAGCCACCATGAAACAGTTCCACCACTATGCCAAACGTCTTTTCAACATATTTGAACTTAATTATCCAGTTGTGGTAAGATAATTCAGAGATTTACGAGGAATAGGTACTTAACAAATATTATATTGATTAAAGTGATATATTTTACCATGTACAATATTTCTTTTGAGTTTCGGTTTTTCGGCGCCGGAGGAAGCGCAATGATCACACACTAGAAATGATGCATTCTACCTATAGAGTAGTAGGTACTATAATAAAAGAGTCTACCTTCTTTTCGCTCGTTTTATCGCATGACAGCCGACACCCATAGAGTATGCGGGCCGACCCCGTATCCAAAAAGTACAATAATAATTCATAATATATACCTCCGGCCCGTACCGTTGTCTACGATAAATCACTACGAACTCTATCATTATATGTTGTAGGTATAAATATCTCGATTATAATTGACAGTATAACTATAGTAAAAAAACCGAATCGTATAAACTACTGTATACCTACCTACCTGAACACCATACAACAGCGCAACACTGCACGTAGGTATATTATATTATGTTCTGTGACTGCACCCTGTGACTGACTAGCGACTAGGTATATACTTCAAACACAAAAGAGTGTTATCTTATAGTCACCGTTTTCCTGCCTTGTTTGTGGTCCTATCACTCGAGTTAGGTAACTTGATCAAAATTTGCTGATGAACTTCTAAGATAATGCACAGAAAGTGTTTAACTTTTTATGTTAAATTTACGTACCTACAGGTTATAGCCTGTAACTATAGACGTACTATAGACGATCAGTTACCTATATAGAAAACTCCATGGTAGGTAATTAGAAATCTGAAATCAATGACACAGAACAGCTAAGGTATATAGTCAAAGCTAGTAGGGTAAAAAAAGAAAATTTATGATTGTTAATTTTACAGCAAGTGTGGGTACCTGGCGATAATGACATTGGAGGAGAAGGAGAATCGGTGAAGAAGGAAAAAGTGGAAGAGTTCGAGAAAATATTCGAGCAACCCTCGGTCATCACATCCAGAAACATATCTTTCTACAAAGTTAATGCCCTCACAAACACCTACCCAAAACTGGAAGATAACAACACCGCTAGTAGTAATTATAAAATCGTCGTGTCTCATTATCCGGTTACTACTAGACAATATTTTGGCCGTAAGGTAAGGAATTTAGGAGTTTGTTGTTTTTCGTCAGAAATATACAAATCTACCTATTATAATATATACGTATTAGGTACATTTGTACTACTTTCAATGCCTTTGCATTCAAGCTGTTGTTATTGTGTAGTTCACCCCACGCAGTACCCTTGATGTAGTCAGTAGTCGCCACACACAACTTTTATAGGGCTGAGCGATTGCACTCCCCACCGTACGCTGACGCTGCGCACTGTAAGTGTCGCTAAGTGTAGAACAACAGCACGGCCCTTTAAAAGCAGGTTAAGTAGGTACTTTTGTGAAATGCGCTTTTCAACCAACTTCCAATAAAAGAGAAGGTTCTCAATTCGGTGGGTATTTTTGTTTTATGTTTCATACCTCTGATCTCCGTCATTTATTAACCGATATGGAAATTAAATTTTTTAATTGAAAGGATTTACTTTCGGATTGGTCCCATAGAAATTTCATCAAATCCGGTTCAGTAGTTTGTCACTGAAGTCGGTTCGTCGCTTTTTTAAAGCAATTTTTTTTGTGTTCAGGTTAATGATGAAATCCATCCAAACATCTATTTCTGCGCCCACGAACATGAATCCAAATACGCATGGAGAGACACGAACTTGTTTCTCAGGAAAACGATGAAGATGACAGGGAAATGGACTCTGAATGTGCTGTCCCACGAATCTTCGATATACGAGGTTTATGTACCCACGTGTTCGTATAGGATGGGGACAAGTAACATTGGTTTTGGAGCTGCATTGTTAGGTGAGACATTTTTCAAATGTTTTTAATTTCGCTTCTATAAAAGATAGGACAGCGTTCGCGATATCTCAGACCTCAGTAGGTATACCTGCGAACCCTGTTACAAGGTAGTTATGGTCAGATCCATAAGGAGTACAACAGGTAGTTATAATAAGAGAACACGTGTCAGTGCCATAAGTTATCACTGGCAACAAACACTGTTTGAAAGCCTTGATTTTCAAGCTCTGCGGTATTGTGGACGAAAAGATTTGTCGAAGTTGTACCTACCTAATTGAATAGTCTGTCCTAGGTAAACATACTCGTCAACAACTTCGAGAGTATCGTTCCCAACAATTACCGGTACCTATAGGTGGAACAAGGAACATGGACATTGCAAAGCTCTATTCTAAGTTGTAAGATATTAACTACCTTCAACAATATCATTACTTAGGTCTGAACTATCCTATGTTGTTAAGAGAAAACATACTTTTATAAATACTATCTTTTTGGTTTCAGAAAACAACAATCAACTGATGAGATACACAGTATTCTGGTCGCCGCAAAGGTTCCCGTACTTGTTCCTTTACTTGGCCTTCCTGACCGTCGCCGTCCTGTACTGCCTAGTGTTCTGCGCCACCAGGCTGTTCCATAAGTACGGAATGTCCACGTATTTGGTGAGGAGCAGCAGCAAGCTTTCGCTTCTTGAGAAGATTTAGTATTATCTATTCGTAGAACCTTTCTGTACATGGTCCGCATGAAATAGCCAACTGATTGTACCTATGAGCAATACTCACCAAAATTGAAGTTACCATATTTTATGCATCATAAATTATCATCTTCGTACCCCTATTCCATTTCACTTGGGAGTCGCTACGGTCAGTCGACGTTTTTAACGTCTATTCCCAATTTCCACCACCTTCTCCGCCATTAGTGGCAACGGGGAATATTAAATAGTTGCCACCACTGGTGGCGACTGGGATTTTAATCCCCGATTGCGACCAATGGTGGCGCAGAAGGTTGGCAACTGGGAATAAACGTTTATTAGTCATACCCCTGCACTAGGATTCCCTGTCACACCTGTGACACACAGAGTACAGACATATGAGACCTGAGAACAAACTATGTTCATCATACAAAGTTTCCCTGGCCAGGGATCGAACCTAGCGCCATTCTTAGGTAGGTTGACTATCAACTTAGTCACAGGGCTGTCTAGATTGATTCATATTTATTTGCCTTTACACAATGCATCCTTCATCTATCTACCTTTTCTTTGGGCTACCTCTATTACATGCATCAAAATTAGTCCATATTTTTTTATCTTTGTTTGTAGGTTTGTACATTTTGTATGAGCATTAAGACGAGGCTCTCAATATAATTTTCCCACGTTTGCTCCGCCTCCACACCCCGCAACGCGCAACAAGCACTGCCGCGCCGGAGCTCACACCCCGCTAATATTACGCGGCGATAGACCACTGCTAGATCGCCGCGGCCCGAGCCGTTATAGCGTGAGCCGTTCTCGGTTGCGCGCTGGAACGTAGATGTCATAATAGAGTTTCCTTACCCTTGAATACTTTATTATTATAGTATATATTATTTTTTAATTTCAATAATAATGCAATGTTTGATGGTTTACGCTAACGCATATATTCCGCCGTTTTAAATGATGGAGAAAATAATTAGGTAAATCAAATCAATAAAAATTGAAAAGCGGGAACCGACTTCGACGAAAATATCGTGATATATGAAACATCCCCCATTTTCCCACACTTACTGATGGTACTCTATACAAATAAATAAAATTGAAGTGTCTGTTTGTAATATCAAAAAGGACGAATTGACAACCTCCTCCTTTTTTGAAGTCGGTTAAAATTGTACTCATGAGAAAAAGAATTAATGATTAAACGAACTTACCTGTAAGTGAAGTTCTATCGTAATTATTCGAGCTGTTTCGTCCGAAGAGATTACCAATAACTATTAATACACATGTAGTTACACCGTACGGTGACGCCAGTTTGCACTGATAGTTGAGAATAATTTTTTTTTTATGTGGGTGCTTTATTTTTGTCCTTACACCAACTAGATAAAACGTCATTTAGTTCAGAGTTTTGAGATTTTTGACACTGGGTTATTAGGGTTGGGAGGGTTGGTAATCTGTTCAGACGAAACAGCTCGGATAATTACGATAGAACTTCACTTACAGGTAAGTTCGTTTAATCATTAATTATCCTCGCTGTTTCGTCCTCGAGATTACCAATAACTATTAATACAAATGTAGATTTTGAGAGAAATATATAAGATCCGTTTACTTTGTGAAAAATCTGGTTTTATTGACACAATAGATCAATTATTATAACATTTGTTGAGATTTACCCCAAATAATTATGTTATTGGTAGAGACTACCTGCTAATAGTAATTATTAATAATGATGAAACTTAAAATATATATGCCAAAATCATAATATTGAACTAGTGTTCTTGTAATACTTCTGATATAATTGTTCTTGCAAAAGACATATCACCTTCAGACACAATAGTCTTATTATAGAATTTTCCAAATGTATTGGAACTACCGCTCCAGCCAGCGGTCTTCCTAATCAAATCAAGATTAATACCTAATTTTTTAGCCTTAGATGTAACTGCATGTCTTTAAGAATGTGCTGTAAAAGTTGACACATCTATACCACATTCATCAAGGGTTTTTTTAACCCACCTACTCAAAGTTTGCGAGGTTACTTTATGGTGTGGTCGTTTTAGACTCACGAAGAGGCTACTATGATTTTTTCGTAAGGACTCAGTCGCATTAAGGTATGCTTGCAAAGTTTCGACTGGACATATTTCGGGTTTCTCGCGAAAAAGAGGTAACGATAAAATAGGTTGTGATGAGCCAATACGGGATGTCTTAATGAGATCAGGCATTTTAATTATTATGTGATCAGAGAAACGTTCAATATTATTAATATCAATTTTAGAGAACGTCTGCATTCGATGTGCTGTGACCAGAGCAAAAAGGGTTATTAATTTTTTAGAAAGATTTTCTAGACTTATTGATTCGTTGGGATACCAGTTAATCATATGATTCAGTACTAATGATGTATCCCATGTTAAATTATATTTTGCTAAGGGGGTTCGTAATCGAAATACTCCTTTAAAGAACCGTTTGATGCTATCATCAGAGCCAATTTGAGGGCCAAGAATTAATGATAATGCTGATCTGCAAGTATTCAGTGTACCGTATTGAGCTCCTGAATCAAAAAGTTGCGTAAGAAAGGCTATCACATTAGAAATAGACGTATCAAGAATGTCGTAATTATTAACTTTACAAAAGTCAAACCACTTTTTTAAGCACGTGTCATACTGTCTGATTGAGTTATCAGATAGAGACGCTATTATTACGTGCACAGACGATTGAGGAATTTGTCTCCTTAGAATGGACGCCCTGATAAGACTCCGGCAACCAGTGTAAGGCGGTGGTGCACTTGACGATTGCTGGAATGAGACAATATAAGACTAACACTAGGGTGAAAATAAATTAATTTTGAAACTAGAAATTTCTTATATAAAGGGAACCACGGCTACGTAGGCCACCAAGGAACTACAACAATACCAACAGCTTTTTCTTTCTTAATTTTACGTAGACTTTTAAGTATCATCGTGAAAGGTGGGAAAGCATAAAAAAAAATTGCGACCAAGATACAGTAAAAGCATTTGTAGCGAACGCGTCGGGATCCCTATTCCATGAGATGTATTTGCTGCACTTTTTATTAAGTCTAGTAGCAAATATATCAATTTTAGGTGTTCCAAGTTCATTGTCAATTTTATTAAAAGCAAAGCTAGCAAGTTCCCACTCATCAACATCTGGGTGAATTCGTCTAGACTCTGCATCTGCAATCGAATTCTCTGCCAAACTTATGTAATAAGCGAAAACTATTATGCGCCTTAATTCACACCACTGCCATAAGTCTCGTGTAACTTGCGTAAGATGTGGAAATTGTACGCCACCCATACGGTTTATGTACGAAATGGCGGTAGTATTGTCAATCCGAAGCAAAATTTGACAATCAGATAAGTCCTTGGCAAAGACTTTAAGAGCAAGGAATGCTGCTCGTATTTCTAAATAATTAATATGTTTTGCACGTTCTAACTCAGTCCAAGCACCGCTTGCAGTTTCCCTACCACACGCGGCGCCCCACCCAGTAGTTGAAGCATCACTGAAAATTTCCAACGAGTATTCATCATATTTAATGCTATTAACAGGTTTATCTAAAGCCCGAGAGAACCAGTCAAAATCGGGTTGCAGTGTGGTTGGTAAATACATATATCTGTAGTAATTGTCTGGGTCATTTAATAGATTTAAAATTTACATCTTTCAAAACTTTTGGTGTAAGCCCTTTTAAGTACAATATCCGATACAGCTGTTTTAATCTCCGGGTTGAGAAGCGGAGCATCAATAAGAGTACAGTTGCTGGGCGGTAAGTATTTACCCTGCAGGTCTTTGCGAAGTTCTTTTGATAGGCCTGTCGTCACAAAGTGTTGAAGCCGTACTGCGAGATCGGGATTAATTTCTTTACCATACGACGTAGTTATAGACGGGTCATCACCTAGTAACTCGAAAATACCATTGTCAGCGTCTGGTTCTACAGCCAATTCCTCCTCCGGTTCGATAAACGGGGCCGGCACAGCCGGCACACAAGCGCTCGTAGACGGCGTGGGCTCGGCACTTGTTGAAGGGACGGGGTCAGTATTTATAACTGTAGGCGCAGACTCGAAAATTTCCACTTCTTCATTCACAAGAGGATCAATTTCGACCGTGGAGTCGTCTGAAATTTTGAGTTATACGAAATAACCGCTGCAATGTGTATTATATGTAGGTAGATATCGAATTATAAGCCATAAAGGTATACAAAATTATTTCTATGACACCTAAAGCCATAGATAAATATGGAGCCGATCTCAAGCAATCTGTTCTTAGAATTGGATAAAAAGATAGGTAGATAACCTATGATACTGTAAGTAGCTGTATTTTTAAAGTTAAAAAATAACTAGCTACATTGCCGCCGCCAGGACGGTGCAGCGCCTACGCGCTGGATGCGCGGTGCGAGCTTAGGCTGTTACGCCGATAATTTGGTATGCTATTAGTTAACGTGATTATATCACCTAACTGTATACATACATAATTAAATTCTGTTACCGTATTGCCAATGATGTGAAGTGATAACACAATAACACTGGCTTATCATGTAACTGCCTACTAATACTAATTTTATTCCAGTAAAGTGTAGGCCACCCTTCCTCGATTGACCTTGTTACCGTATTGTCAGCGAAATGATAATCCTACGAGGATCGTCTAATCATATCACTGACTTATCATGTAACTGTCTGAAGGGACATTCTTTGTATCAAATCATGGAGAACTAACCTTCTTTGTCTGCCAACATTGTGTCGTCGACATTAGGTCCAGAACTTGTAGAAGACGAGGAGACATGCCGCTTCTTACGGCTACGTTTAAGTTTTCTTTCCAGTTTTTTTTAACTTTTTTGCAATGTACTCGTAATTATCGTCTTTCGAGTGTTTCCGTTTACCCATTTTTTACCTGGAAAACTGACTAATGCTGAAAAATGTACTAACTGGCGGAGCACTGCACTGTGAATGAAGTTTTATCTAGTTGGAGTAAGGAGGAAAATAAAGTACCCAAATAAAAATAATAATAATTGTAATATTCTCAACTATCAGTGCAAACTGGCGTCACCGTACGGTGTAACTACATGTGTATTAATAGTTATTGGTAATCTCGAGGACGAAGCAGCGAGGATAATCTCTATCGGTTGACTATTTTATTACGAGAGAAATCGAGAAACATCAAACAAATACGAAAAACTATGAAATGAGAACCTCCTCCTTTTTGCAGTCGGGTAAAAATTGTACTCATGAGAAAAAGAATCTCTATCGATTGACAATTTTATTAGGAGAGAAATCGAGTAACAACAAAAAAATACGAAAAACGATGTATTGAGAACCTCCTCCTTTTTTGCAGTCGGGTGAAAATTGTACTCATGAGAAAAATAATCTCTATCGATTGACAATTTTATCAGGGGAGAAATCGAGTAACATCAAAAAAATAGAAAAAAGGACGAATTGACAACCTCCTCCTTTTTTGAAGTCGGTTAAAATTGTACTCATGAGAAAAAGAATCTCTATCGGTTGACTATTTTATTAGGAGAGAAATCGAGAAACATCAAAAAAATACGAAAAACTATGAATTGAGAACCTCCTCCTTTTTTGCAGTCGGGTAAAAATTGTACTCATGAGAAAAATAATCTCTATCGATTGACAATTTTATCAGGGGAGAAATCGAGTAACATCATAAAAATAGGAAAAAAGGACGAATAGACAACCTCCTCCTTTTTTGAAGTCGGTTAAAATTGTACTCATGAGAAAAAGAATCTCCATCGGTTGACTATTTTATTACGAGAGAGATCGAGTAACATAAAAAAAATAGGAAAAAGGACGAATTGTCAATCTCCTCCTTTTTTGAAGTCGGGTAAATATTTTACCATGAGTAAAAGAATCTCTATCGTTTGACAATTTTTAGGACAGAAATCGAGTATCATCAAAAAACAAATACGAAAAACGGACGAATTGTGAACCTCATCCTTTTTTGAAGTCGGATAAAAATTGCCAGGAATATGACTGGGTAATAGGTATATATGCCAAGAAAAATAATCAGACCATAACTCCGAGTAATTAAATCTTTGCTTCTCTCATTTTTCTTGCACAATCTACCAAACGATTCTCTCTTTTGCGAACATATAATTTCTTATTGTCCTTGTTCCCTATTGTAATATCGAAAGTTGCATGCTCGCTTGTGACAAAAACAATCACAGGTCCACCCGCATCGGCGCACGGCGCTATACTGAGGACTGCTCGCTTCGGATAACTATTATAACGCGAGGTGCCAGCGTAATAAGGTCGAATTTAGTGTGCACTGTTTGAACACACTTTAACTCAGAACTAAATGACGTAAGTCTCAAATCTAATTTATTTTATTAACAGGTTAATAATTTTTCTAGGTAAATTTTGTCTTCGTCAGTAGATAGTACAATATATTTTCTTGGTGTGAGTAATTATTTTGAAAATAAAATTTAAGCCGTTGAGTAAAAAAGTGTATTTTACACTGAAAAAAGCATAATTTTTGATAAGAAAATGTATCGAATGAAAATGTATCAATCGTGTTTTTGTCTTCAATCATAGAGAGATAAAGGTCTCATAAAACATACATGTTAGTTTCAAGTTGATCACGTATGTGGTTGACCCAGCATCTTGGTGGAAAAACCCTGAAATATCTGGAGTAGCCCCTTAATAATGTAGAGCCAATAAAAATCTATGTTTTAGAAACTTCAATGTAATGTTTTCTTGAAACTGTACTAGCTAATACTATAATTATTTTGATAGAAGTGTAACAGCTAAATCACACCATATTGCCTGTGACATAATTTTCATAAAGTTGATGGAGGTACTTATTGCTGTATACCCAATTTAATATTGTTAGTTTGCATACAAAAACCTATGTTGAGACCTGATTTTCGTATTAAGATATTAGAAAATATTAAACCATTATAAATAGATATTTTCTGAAAAACGAATTGGCAATTTCATAAATACTAATATTTCTGAAAATTACCAATAGCTTATGATGAGTCAACTTTTTTATGTTTTACTATTTTTTTTAATACACACATTGCCACTGGCAGCTGAAAAAGTTAACTACATGATTGAAATTTAAAACTGGGATTTGCATTTATCAATACACTGCCAATATGACCTATAAGATATATTGGTATAAAATATTTAAATAATTATTCTAAGATTATAAATCCTCAGTTGTGAGTTGTGCTGAGAATTTGAATGTGTTTGATCAGTTAATTAGTTAACAGTATTTGTATCAGTTTTAATTTGCTTTAATATTTTGAACTAAGTATGATTAACGATTTTATTTATAGATAATTCTAATTGGTGGATGGCCATTAAATGTAAGCAATGAAAAATGCCAAAATGTTTATTATATTCATGTATGTATTTAAAATAGCTAGTAAAGTAGCATAAGGTTTAAATTTATGTTTGTACTTTATCTGTGACAATTATGCAGCTTTCGTTTTGAATATTCTTAGCACTATAAATATTCACTAAAGAATTTATTTTAATGATATGAGTTTAATGATGGTTGATCAAAGAGTCCTGCTTTGTTAAATTTTCGGGTCTAGACTACTAATGACACTTGAAACCTAACACCTATGTCCTATACCTCTCCGGGTCGCCACGGGCGATGTTGCCAAGCTACGTATCCAAACAATTCGTATTGTAATGTATCGCACCTAACTCACTCGGCGACGATTTAGCTACGTCGCCAATTTGCAATTTCAATACAAATTATTTGGATGTGTAGCTACTAGCTAACGTGCTACGTCGCGTCGCCATGGCGTCCCAGTGAGGTATGGTATAGCTAAATGTCTTACATAATAGTGTATTATTTACAAATGATTTGATGATGGAATTACAATATATACAAGTTAAAACTCATTAATTAAATTAAGGTATAGTATTTTACACTTCAAGACTGTGATTATTGTATTATTAAAAACTAGAAAAACAATCAAGGAATTATAACTGGAATTATCATAAATTTAATATGTAATGCATGTTATTATTATTTACTGTTTCAGTCTATTAATACTACATACATGTTTTAAAAATAATATCCAGTCTTTATTTACATTTGTTCACAATTTAATAATAAAATATTGTTTGTCAAAATGTCTATACTTTCATACCACATTTCCTTAAAAACATTGTAAACCATAATGCTAAAATCATATACACATTCAATATTACAAATGTAGCGGTGCTTGATAATAATAATGTTCTTATAGATAAATTAATAATACCAGTGAATACATTAGCTATAAGGAAGTAGGAGAGTCCATTATTATTGACACTCTCAATGATCTTAGGCTCCAGCAAAGCGTAGTTTTCAACTTGCATCATTTTTTCAACATAATATAACATCGTAACAACAGTTACTAAAGTTGCTTCTAAATAAATACAGTAAGATGCGTTAGCCAGTGTCCTAGATATAGGCCTAACAGAATTTACAATAAACAACAAAGTCCAAAGAAGAGACGAACCAAATAAAAGTTTGATTTGAACTTCATTTGTGTTGAAAGAAATGTTTTCAAAAAATTTCATCTGAAAAAATGCTGTCTTTGAACATAAGACTTTTTTTATGTGTGCTGCAAATAAGTACATGGAGACATAGCCAAGACAAGAAGATATCCCTTCTCTATTGGCAGATAACAGTGTATCCCTCAATGTATTACTGAACACCCACTCCTGTACACCCAAAAACAGTATGCATTCGTGCACCAGCAGTAGAATAAAGCTATAGATGAGGGCATTGATGTTAAAATACAATATAACAGTAGAGAGCAATTTACAAGCCGCTATCGTGAAAAAGAAATTCCAATGCACACCATACTCCGTTACATGCTCTTGATAGTCTAATTGCTTTATAGATATAAATCTTGCTGCACCTAAAAAAAGTAAAACGGAAATGAACTTAAAATTTCCTATTATAATATCTTTAACACTGTGTTTGCGAAGATCCCTATGGACAAGTCCACTCATAAGTGCAAACAGCCCTACTCCGGTATCCATCAAACTGTAGCCATACCTCTCTGTCTTAGCTAAATAACGCGGGAAGTCTTTAAAATCTACTGCTAATATAGCACAAACAGTAATTAGGTATGTCAATCCTCTCATTATAGATATAGAATATATTTTCTTATGCATAACATTATATGGTTTTTGGTACAATTTACTTTTATTAATAAGATAGTGTTGATAAAGTTCGTAAAGTAATATTGTTGTAACAGCAAAGTTTAGAAAGTAAATGTAATTAGACAAAATTGTATGAGCCATTATTAAAGGGAGTACAATAATTATGTATTCATAAACATATTGGTAAGATTTACAATTTCTTAATTTCAATGATGAGTAGACAGAACATTGCACTGTAAAAAATATACAAAAGAATACGTGAAATGCAGAAGAGCCGTGATTGTTCTGCATAAAGGATTCATGGTATTTCTTGTATTCCGTGTTGTTCATCATCGTAATCTCTAGTTTGAAAACTATTTATCTGCGAGATATAGCTGTGTTAGAAATCACCAATTTGAAGTTGAATTTGCATCCTGATAATGTATTTAGTAGCAGTTTACTATTTGAAAGGATAGTCTTCCCTTTTGGTACATTTCACATATGATCTCTAATATTGTTGTGATCTATTTTCTTGTATCAGACAAATTCAGAAATGTATCTCAAGTCTTCAATTGTTTCTAGCTTCACAACTTCAACTCTTGGTAAATAGCCTTTGTGGATCTCTAGCTTCTCACTTGAGCTTGAGACTCGCTTTTGTGGTACTTGTGGTAGGCCGTTCGGCCGAAGGCTCACTGGCGTAGGCAGCTAGCAGTGGAGGAAATCTATGCGGGGAATTTCATAAAATTAAATGTAACATGTAACCAGTATCACAAGTATGTAACTTAGAGAAAAAGAAAAGTACTTTACTAAAGTAAAGAAGTAGTAGTGAGATATACAAATTGAAATTGTACATACGCTAATTTGTACATTAAACACACTACAAAAAGAGATACGACAGAATCACGACAGAATTAGTGCCTTTTCACACGTACCGGTTGCCGGGTAGCCGGCGCCGGTTACCCGGTGGTGAAGTGTATGGGCATGGTACATAGCTTTCACATGTACCGGCGTAATTTATCCGGCAGGCGGTTGCCGGGTGCGCGCCGGAACCATCACTGTGCGTCCGGTCGCCGGGCATCGGTTAGCCGGCGGCCGAACTGACAGTGGTGTATGGAACACGCAACTAGCTTTCAGACGCGCCGGCCGGTCAGACGCCCAGGTACAGTCTGCGAGAGCACGCGCGTGCGTAGTTCTGTCACACGCTCGACGACGCTATAAACTATAAACTATAGAACGAGACTGTACTCTTGTCGGCTCTCTAGCCGATACTGCCGGCATCAACCGGGACATGTGAAAGCTTATTTGACACCGGGTATCCGGCGCCGGCTACCCGGCAACCGGTACGTGTGAAAAGGCACTTACGATCAGTGTTGCCAACTTTATTTTAACGAACCCACTAATTGTGGTGTCGTTACCCACCAGAAAACCACTAAATTTGGCGATCCCTCAAACCACCAGAAAACCACTAACATATTATGCCAGGCAGACATGCTTCAAAATATTATTTGGAAGTAAAACATCAATTACCGGCTGTAATTTATACTATAGTTTATTTTTGTTAACAAAAAATAAATCCTTATAGACATTAGTCACACATTAAAGACTATCATCTTCGGAAGAATAGGCTTCTTCTACAATTTTTTGAAGAATAAATTTTTTATTCCCATATTTTTGTACAAACTACGATATTTGGTAATAATATGTGGTTATTGCAGCATCTTCCCTCGCGTTTTAAACTAGTACGGCCTGTGAGAATTGAAGATAACAGATATAACTTCATTCAGTTTCTGATAAATAATCGCTAATGCATAGGAAATAATCACAAACACATCTTTTCAATTCAAACCTAACTTGACGCACGGCAGTATTCATACGAATAAAGTCCATAATAAAAATTATTCAAGAAATTGAGAAACTGTTTTCGGGGAATCCCTCAAAACCACCACCTCAGTTCTGTGTTGCCTACAACACATCAAAAAATATACACTTGTACTGTAATGTAAACGTTCAAGTACTTTCCTATATTTAATTCGTGCTAGTGGTTAAAAGGGGTACCTTACCACTAACTGAAACAACCTAAGCCACTAAAAAAATCCACTAGCCACTAAAACCAAAATTTGCCCACTAAAAGGTAAGCCTAAACCACCAGATCTAGTGGAAAATCCACTGAGTTGGCAACACTGCTTACGATACGGTGGTCAGTCAATGAGAATTGAGATAACCACATCAAAACAAACTGCTGTCACCACAGAACATTTTAGCTGTCAGTGTCACACTGTCAGTCAATGTCATGTCCACAGACTAGTAATAGTATGACTAGATAGAGGTATATATTATAGTTCTAAACTCTTTTGACGTCACGTCTAGAGCTGTAAGAAACCGTATGTATTCGTTACTGAGTAACGAGTACATCGCCAGATTCGAAGTACCGAATCGTTACTTACAAATTCAATTCGTTACTTCGGTATGTTTCGTATCATGTCAGCTTGATTCGTTATCCGTACGAATACAACGCACGATGCGTGAACTGAAACGGTTTGTCCAGCGATCGAATGAATGCGAGTGAGAAATAGCATCGTGGCTTCGTATTGTTCATATTTTTATCTAACTTCAAAATATGGAGCAGAAGGGTCCTCAATTCACCTGTATTTTTTTTGTGGAGATGTTACTCTTTATCTCCGCCATTTATCGACCGATTCGACTGATTTTCAAATTTTTTTATTTCATTATTTTACTAAGGATTTTTTATGGTGTTACTTTGTGCCAATAATGTCATTAACTATATCTAAGCAAGACGAGAATAGTTCATACGTTAGACAATACGTATGTACCTACATTTATATATTAGTCATTTTACGAAGTCAGGTAATCGTAAGTTCGATACTCGATTGTATCAAAAGTAACGAGAAAAGTAACGATACGAAAGTAACGAGTACTGATGATTTCAATACCGAATACATACGAGTACTCGATTTCTCGTTACTTTTACAGCTCTAGTCACGTCATCACTCATCGATGCTATGAAATATAATTATGTCTGTATCGATTTGTAGTGTCAATATAGTGTTTTTACGTTCCATTTCACGTAAGTTAGACAGACAAACTTGTGTGAAATGGAACGGAAACAAATATTGACATTACAAATCGATACGATATTTCGTGGGTATTTCTAATCATAAAATATAATTATGTAGCTAGTAACTTCTTTGGATATATTTCACACTGACTTTATATTTGCAACATGGAAAAACAATTAAAACACTGTACTTTGTTCAATACTTTATTAACCTTAGTCAGTTCTAAGTACCACAAAGACTAGCTTACAACTAATTTGTGACTTACTTAGTGCATAGATAAATTGCTATGCGTATCGAGAGAATACTTATTGTACACAGACATAAATAAATCTTATATCATAATAGACCCAAAGGATCGATAGCACCTTTGTGAGACCTATATTTACAGTTATAACTTATCTATAGGCAGGTGAAAAATGAGGGTAGATAGAGATTACAGACCGTGACTTAAAAGTCGAAATCATAAGGGCGCGTGGGACGTCTCTGACCGAGGGGAATGTTGACTTCTTCGGCTGAACGAAAGACCTGTTGAGGCTGCTGGGGTCTTGGGGAAGGGCGAGCTTGGAGCTGCTGAAGGACGGGCTGGTGGCGCTGAGGCTCCTGAAATAGAACCAGATTTAAAAAATAGCACCAGATTAATATTTATTTTAAACCAGCTGTGCCATGCGGCTATGCCCACGTACACTATAAGTAGTTACGTATATATGGCTATCTGCCAGCTGCATATACCTATATTAGTATAAATATATAATTATAGATTATTTCTTCAGCTTCTTTGTTTCTAAACATGGTACTCACCAAGTCGCCACTGTCAAAACTCTACGAAGTTGCAAATATCTGTGAAGGTAAGTACACTACGTATGACTTAGCCGAGGGTTATGCTGAGTATACCTCTTCTTCCTCGTCCTCCTGCTCGTACCGGTCGTCCCTGTACACCTCCTGCGGGTAGTACCGGTCGGAGTACTTGAGCGACACGTTGGGCTTCCTCTGCACCTCCTCCTCGTTGATGGGCCGGTACAGGTACTCGTTCACGAAGTGGTACTTGGACGACTTCTGGCAGATGTTGTCGTGCGTGGGCGGCATGCAGATGAGGTGCACCTGCAAGTATGGAGTTAGACGTCAGACGGATTGCTCAAATTATTGAATATGCTCGTTAGTAGTAGGACTATATAACTCTTCTGCGAGTGTCCGTCTGGGTTGTTACCACCGCTTTGTGAGTGTGCAGTAATGTGCAAGCATTACTGTGTTCCGTTTTGATGAGCAGAGTAGCCAGTGAAATTACTGGACTTATGAGACTTAATAGCTAATGCCTCAGGGTAACGAGTGCACTGCAGTGCCGCGAAGGCCTTTGTGTTTCAAAGTTCTGAGTGGCACTATATGGGCCGGCGTTATGCTTACCACCAGGCAAACGACCAACTAGTGTCGTTTCACATCGCATAAAAAATGTGATTTTTCATAGTGATTGTTTATCTTCAAAAATGTTGAGATGCGCGAGCGAGATAGCTGCGCATCATATTCTGTCTCTTAATAGGTACCTACCTATATTTATTTTATTTTGTAGCTTGTTGCTTTGTTGACGAAGCATATTTTTACCTGGTGGAAAGAGAACCCATCAGGGCAGACCCAGGAGTGCTTCACGTTGTCCTGGCAGTAGTGGAACACCTCGCAGTTCAGCTCTTCGTCGGCGTAGTAGCCGGTCTGCTTGCTCACGCAGTTGAACTTGGACTGTTGCAGTAGTGTGGACAGGCGGTCAGGCTCTTCCTTTTCCTCGACGTCTTCTTCGTCTTCTAACTGCTGCTGTGTTAGCTTGCTGGGACGTTGGTCAGGCTGTGGATGGTATAAAGAGAAGTATATAATTAGTATCAATTTAACAGGAAGCTGAATGACTTGGTATTTATACACTAGACGTTTCAGGTTTCATCCTTTCACTGGACTTAATCGATGTTATAATTTTTATATTTTAGTACCAGCTGTTGCCCGCGGTTTCACCCGCGTGAAGATATTGGATTTTAATGGTTTTATTTTTTTACGCGGAATCCTAATTAATTCTCTAAAATTAAAGTAGCCTAAATTACTCCTTGTAACATCAGCTATCTGCCAGTAACAGTCCCGTCAAAATCGATACAGCCGTTTCGGAGAATACCCGGAAGAAACCGACAGACAAACAAATTTTTTATAAAATGGTTGTTTTGTCATATGTACAAATATACTTTCATATGCATTACCTAAGTAAAAAGATGTTATTTTGATATTACAAACAGACACTTCAATTTTATTTATTATATAGTTTACTGACTTATATCGGCTTATCTAGTTATTTTTTTGAGACTTCACTGGTCTTTTCCATATTTTAACATGAACACAAAATTAGGGAGCCACTATAATCAGCGATTAGGTAATTTACCTTCCTATGCGGAGTCCTAATTGGTTGTCTCTGTTCTTCAACATACTGTTGTTGTTGTTGTTGGGGGTGATGTTGGTGCTGCTGTGGCCTTGTAGGCACCACGTACTCCTCTTGCTGTGGTCGCTGGTATCCAGCTAGCTCAGCAAGGGAAGGAGTGGGTCGGAAGCCGCTGGGCAAAGCGTTGTATGCCGTTGGGGTGTAGGCTCGCGGTCTGAGGTTGCGAGATTCCTGGAATTAAGCCATTAGATCTATCAGCTTGCTGTAACTCTCGTCTATAAGCAGGAGTAAAAGGTACCTGTTGAAATTGTTTACTTATAACACACTAGCAGCTGCCCGCGGTTTCACCCGCGCGGAGATATTGGATTTCATGGTTTTTATTTTTTTGCGCGAAACCCTAATTCTTTTTCTTAAATAAAAATAGCCTAAGTTACTCCTTATAATATCAGCTATCTGCCAGTGAAAGTCTCGTCAAAATTGGCCCAGCCCTTTAGGAGATTAATTTAATTACATCCAATGATACGTTAGTAGCTAGTCTTACCTATAAATATCGAATACTAAATTAGAAATCATCATTTTATAGCTTACCGGTTAGTAATAAATTATTACTAATAATTATATTATATAGCATTCTATATTTAATGAATGAACTAATAATTGTATTACCTAGCTGTGTTAGCTTTAACTATAACGTTTATAAATCCAATTTCGACTGTCTTTCCTCATCGATTACTTCTTGTGAAAGCGCTTCCTACTAATAGCGAGCACTCAATACAAAATTACGCAATTTTCGTAATTATCAGCACATAAAGGCTTAATATTGAAGGCGACACAATGTTAGTGAGACTCGTAGTAAAAAAATGGCAGCTACCTAACCTAACACGTTTATAAGAAAGCGTTCGTGCGAAACGACGCGACGCTGTATAATTATGTCACATTATGCTTAGGAATTATATCATCGTGAAGATCCGGGAGAGCGGGCTGTTACCGTGGCCAATGAATGTAGGAAATGTGGGCATGAGGGTAGTTGTAAATATTACAAAGTTTTATTCTAGGTACGTAACGATTAGCGTGACACTTATGACTTCTTAAATTTATAGTAATTGGGTAGTTGATGTGGTACTAATATGTTTATCTTTTGGTCTTATTGTTTAAATATCGAAATATTATGTATCTATACTCTTTAAGTATATACACACTAGCTTCTGCCCGCGGTTTTCACCCGCGTTCCCAATGGAACCGTGCATTTTTCCGGGATAAATAGTAGCCTATGTTACTCTCCGGTCCATAAACTAAATTTATGCCAAAAATCACGTCGATCTGTGTCTCCGTTACTGCGTGGAAGAAGGACAAACCAACAAACACACTTTCGAATTTATAATATTAGTAGGCTAGTAGGATTATGAGAATTAACAGATAAACTTAATTCTAACCTAACCTAAACCATAAATTACAATTACTTACCTATTATAATTTCTACCGTCTTGAAATTCCTCTTTTACCTGACTATACGTCTTATTATTATTTGGTACACTAACTAGAGCAGAACAAAGTCGGTCTCCAGATATGATATACTGTCTATAGTATATACCCGAGCACACGCGCAGTTTATATTTCACCCGTGGAAAGAATCGTGCGATCTTTGCATTTTTCTCACGCGATTATGCAAACGAAGCATTAATTCACAAACGTGTATTTACATAAAAATATGTAGATCATTGGATATCTAACGTTAAAACTTTACTAACTAAAATCATATCATTCATAAGTACCGCCCAGTACTTTTTGAGAATTGGTCACCAAAATTCACACTTCACAGCTTTTCAAAGTCGAATCTCTGAAACGAATGAAACTATTTTAATGAAGCTTTATACTTTATAAGCAGGTATCTTGCTTATAAAGTACAAAGCTTCATTAAAATAGTTTCATCCGTTTCGGAGATTGGACGTTGAAAAGCTGTGAAGAATGAATTTTTAATTTGAAAAATGTAATTGCAATTTTCTGTATGGAAAACTTAAAATTAATCATTCTAATTTAGGTTTGCTACTCTTTTTCGAAAATATTATCTGATAGACAGCTATTATCTGATAGATGTATCCTTAATGCGTATAAAGTTTTATTAAAATCGATTCATAAGTACATGGCAGAGATTTTGTATTAAAAGTAGTGACGCGTTAAGCAAAATGGCGGAACATAATGTCGGTTATCCGATCCGCTAAGAAATCGAGCAAAAGGAAGAAATAAAAACAAAAACTAATGAGTTTGCTTTCGACTTTCACTCTCGCGGCCTTGCGGCGGACATTGACGCCAAGTGGTGTAGAAAAATTGCAGCGCAGCTGGTAACGAGATTGTAACACTCTTGATTTCGGTCACGAACTGCTTCTCGGCTCGAGAGCGGATTGCCGATGACCGGGAAATAGTGTTTTATTTTCCTTTGCTAGATTAACGCTGACCAGCAACACTTTCGGTCTAAGAGCATAAAAATAGAGAAGCGAAATTTAACTTTGATTTTATTTAGGTACCTACCCACAGAGAAAGAGAATCAAGACCAATTCTAACGTGTCTTTTTTATTTAGCTAGGTTTAAGGAGTTCCGTGTTGGTTGATTAACCAATTATTTTATTTATTAGTTATAATAGCTAAAATTTTACTTAATTAACAATTTTATCTAAGTAAGGTTGAACACCTACAAAAATATACCAAATCCGATGTAATTACAAACATAAAACATTTAATGGAATCAATAAACTTAAATTGTAAGTTTCAAAATGTTCAACCAAGGTTATAAAAATGCCGACAGCCAACTCCGTCACAAGAACACTTAGATCTGATAAATTGGTCATAAAGCTAAATGCACTATCGATAGCCCATCAGAAAGTAATTCACGGAGCTAAGTAGACGGAGAAGTGAATGCATTTAATTTATTCGATTTCGATAAGTATCGACAGATTTCGATGGACTCGTGATATTTGTTAATTATTTGCCGGATGCTATACTGAGATATAGGTATTTAATGCTCTAATGGTAGAGTTGATGATTAATTTTCTTCTTACATAGGTTATTCCTGGCAATTTCTGTGCTTGTTTAGTTTTAAACCGGAAAGGGATAAGTGTGTTTTTTATCCTATTATTTTTCTGAGTTTTAATGTTAGATGGTTGATAAACGTATATTTTTAAGGTTTTCTTCTAACTGACTAATTTTGGTTTTTAGGATCGATGGTTTAAACTTGAATTATAAATCTTGATCTATTGGCGTGACTTGGGTTTGGAATAAGAAATAAAACCTAATTATAACGAGATCCGAAAAGAAGAGGAAATCAAGAGGTAGAAATTTTCTGAAATCAAGAGGCAGAACCTTGAACACGCGTATACTATTTATACAGGGTGCGTTTGAATTGGTATGGTATCCCGAAAGGGGGTGAATACTGTGAATAGGACCATGGTTGTAAACAGGTTGTGAAAACCTCCATGGAAATACGTCATTCAAAAATTCCACACAAAAAAATTAATTCACTTCAAGCTTGAAGTGCGCGGTATTTTCTAAAATTGTTTCTAAGTATCTTCTAATCAACATCATCAATGTTCAACGTAGTTCGAATCAGCTGATCTAGAGTTGCCCAGAACGTCTGTAGTAGAATTTTAACTTTAAATACATTTTTTAATTAATAACTCCTCATTTAAAAAACTCGTAATGCAAAATATGTTGTTGACCTCCAGGAGTAGATTGACCCCTTTCGAGACAACATACCAATTTAAAATCAGGCTGTT
Source organism: Crocallis elinguaria (assembly GCA_907269065.1). Lineage (NCBI taxonomy): Eukaryota > Metazoa > Arthropoda > Insecta > Lepidoptera > Geometridae > Crocallis > Crocallis elinguaria. The sequence continues at coordinate 16,725,480 of OU026069.1, forward strand.
AAATCATGTAGCTCCTATATTGTCAAAAAAGATCTGAGAATATAATTTGAGATCCATATCACATGCGTTACGCGCGCGTTGATGTCTTTTGTATGAGATACTTTGTTTGTTCAATTGTTCAAGATTTAGATATCGCTATCTATCATTTGTATTCCCACAATAATTAAAGAACAGACTCTTTAAAATAGTTTTACTTACTTCATAATTTTGTAATCGATTGCAATAATTTATAAATTTATGAAGAACGCGTGATATAGAAATCGGCACGCGTTGAACTTTTTTGGAATTATAAAGGATGCATTATCTCTCAAATAATGCTAAAATGTTTTAACTGCTTATACCTCTTGGTCGAGAGCCAGTTCTTCGTCTCCTTCCAAACCAACGTCAGGTATGCTGTCTTCATCTTCCGAAGCGAGGGCTGCTCCTACGACCATCAGCGCTAGTAGATACCGCCACCTGGAACAATATAGGAGAATATTAGATTATGACGTCGCGTCGGCAGCAAAATAAGAGACTAAATGTACCTACTACAGTAGTGTAGTAGGTACCGTTATCTTTGTAGTGGTAGAATGTATTTGGGTCTTTTTATATTATTTACCATCATACTATGTGTACCTGCATTCTGGCAAATAAAGAACTTTGAATTTGACTTTACTACTGTATTATATGAAATAAAAAATAAGAGCTAAATAGATACGTTTTAGATTCCGTCTCCGACCGCTTACTAGGATTATTTGTTTTTAAAAAGCGCGAACTTTACGTGCACCATATTCTCACAACATTCACAACAGATGAGGAACAAATAAATGCGTTTGAGCTTTTTTTCTGTGTACACAAAACCTATCATGCGGACATCGGACCCACAAAACTCTTACACAAAGAGGGTCAAATCCTTCTTCCAAACCAGTACACATTTATTATGATTATAATAGAATGGTGAGCCTTTGATTACAAATCAGATCTCAGAACTCATTATGATAAATAATGGTGATAAGTACGTTCGTATGTATAAATTTAAATAAGGTGTCTACTATTATTGCAATAGACTTTGTCAGCCGGCAACAAGTTTCGGCAAAGATGACAACACCGCGACATTCACACGTGAGCACGGTGCGTGTAAAACATGTGCGAAGCCGTCCGTTTACGTAATCGGACAATTTCTCCAAATACGCTGCAGCAGGGCTCAACCGTTATGCAACGGCTGGCAGGCTCGTAGCAGCCGATTTAACTTGATGACAGCGGAACCAGTTCGCGCAGATTATGAAGTTGGTCCACCTAGTAGGAGCACCTCGCTTGAGACCGAGCCTTACTGAACTACAGAGAGCTAAAGAGATCATGATATTAGGAAAAGATGCGTAAATAATTACTCTTTAATTACTTTTTATTTGACTCACATTGAGGCTTAGAAATTAATTTGAATAAAGTTTAGACGGGATTGCGCAAATTCCAAATTGGAAGATCCATACAGCTTTGGCAATTGACGAGTTCATCGGAATTTGGACTGTTTGTAGTGATGCTTAGTTCTATATAACCACATTGTTTCACATTCCTAATTTTGCCTCTTACTTGTGTTGACGTGGTTAAACGCTCTGCAGCAGGAATGTGGTCGTAATCAAGTTGGAATAGTAAATCCATATACGTAGTCGTATGCACGTAAAAAGGTGCAAAAGAAAATCTAATTGCCTTATTCAAGACGAAACATAAATAAAGTAAACATAGTATGTAGCTCTACTAAGGACGAATCGTTAATACTGCATGTACACATTGCGAACATTTTATAAGTTTTTTAATGTTGAGGGTATTTCTAAAACAGTACGAGGAGACCTAGAATGAGGATTGGCTCTCAATGTTGGACGCCAGAAATGGTCAGAATATACCGGTGTGTGTTTGGCTACTGACTTTTAACTTTAAGGATGGCTAACCAGGGAGCAACAGAAACACCTTTACACAAAGGTTGCATGCTGTATTTATATTTTATAATAATATAAATAATTATAAATGCGAAAGTGTGTTTGTACGTTTGTTGGTTTGTCCTTCTTTCACGCAGCAACGGAGCCATGGATCGACGTGTTTTTTGGCATAGATAAAGTTTATGGACTGGAGAGTAACGTACTTTTTATCCAGAAACAATGCACGGTTCCTGTGGGTACGTGGGTGAAAACCGCGGCCAGAAGCTAGTTGTATCTGTGTATCAAGCACAGTTAACATGATCGAGCCCAAACGCAGTGTATGAAGCACAAATCGGGTTACAACACACGCCGCAAGGGTGCGGTCGTGGTATTTATACTTACCATAATTAAATGCGGAAAGTTGTTGTTCCATTGCCCGGCTTTTACTTATTGCGAGTCTTGCGAGATGACCGAATTTATCACTATTATGACATCGTTGATACGTCAGGTTTGAGTTCATCATGTTGCCGAATATAGGCAGAAGTAGGTAAGGTAGTTCTTGCAAATAACAGGGTCTGTCGAGTATTGCTTCTACCGTTAATTTTCGTGTACATTTTCCATTACTTTTAATGTTAAGGTCGTTCTTTATAGTACCGGTTTGATTTCAGAATATTCGAAGTGTGAAGTGACTTGAAGATTTGTACTATTTATGTAGGTAGAGAGAGCGAGTGTGGCCGAGCGGGAACTTGTACGACTTTCAATCCGACGCACCACAGTTCGAATCTCTACTCGGCCCGCACCAATGACTTATATCAAGTTATGTGCGGATTATTCACACTCGCTCTAAAACGGTGAAAGAAAACATCGTGAGGAAACCGGCATGTTCAAGAACCACAAAAATTCGAAGACATGCGACATCCACCAAGCCGCACTGGGCCCGCGTGGTGGATTATGGCCCATAATTCTCTCTCTGAGAGACGGCCGGTATCCCAGCAGTGGGAGCGTAAGAGGCTGATAATTAATGATGATGAATGTAGGTAGTAGTTAATGAAACCTTAACCTTTTAGTGAGACAGGATTTAAGCACAGTTAAGCATAATATCGTTAAATCTTTGTATTTTGTCTGTAAATATAATTGCATAGTAAATAAAATAAAGGCAGCAAATATTGTAAAAATAATTGTGCAGTTAAACTTTTGTATATATATTAAGTTTTATGGAGCAGCAGATATTGAACCTGGCCTTTACAAAGTGTATGCTTTATTGTGAAAACGTGTTCGTATCGCTAATTACTCGCAATATCAGATTGTAAGAAAATATACAAATATATTATTATCGATCGCATTTTTATGTTCTTGGAATGAATTGGGAATCTTTTAACACCAAATCATTTCTGTTGTAGGAAAACATAAAGTTAATATTCTTGCCAGCATTTAATCGATCTATTACGAGCACCTTTGATACATTATACGTTTAGTAATTTATTTATCGAGTTTTTAAAGGTGCAATTTATTCTTAGACGGTTAGTCGTCAACAAAAGATGCATACATATAATAGTGAGGGCTTGAAACTAATCACAGGTAGTACAAACAGAAGGATTTGCTAGTAAGCACGCAACACAACGACGTAATATCTCGGACTGCCAAGACTGCAGCGCGAGTATGGATCTTTTCGATCGATAAAATTGACAGTTCAAATCAATAAATTGGGTTTTATCGATTTTTATATAAAATTAATGAGCCTTTATACAATCGACAAAAGTTATCGAATAGCTAAGTCGAATCCAAAGAGAAAATAAAGCTACTACAATACTTGACGATCAGACTCCGGTACTCGCAACATTCGATAAATTTATCAGTTTTTTCGATTCGACAAATTTATCGTTTGGACTTCCGTACTTGCGCGGCTGCCCCGGTATCCCGTGATTGATTTTCCATGTTGGTTTTCCTTGTTGTGCCCCGTGCGTAGGTACTGTCGCGTACAACACATATCATACAAACTGCGTTCAGAGTCTCTATATATATATTGATATTTATTTGAGCTCTTTTTGTTTCTACAACAATCTAACGGTAGGCCATTTATTAGAATCAAATACGATGCGGTGGGCAGAAAAATGTGGTGATAAATGATATATACTAAGGATGAGGTACGTAAGTTTGAGGCGCGGATATCTATTGCTGACCAATATTATTTCCGAAAAACCGTTGCCAAACATAACAAATAGAGCTGAAAAAGTCACAATTTGACAATCAAAGTGGAGCAGAATTCCAGTGCTTTCTCCATCGAAATCATCCATTCGTGAAATGGAAACTTGCGTATTTACGACGCAACAATATTAAACAGTAGGTACCTAGTTAAAATAGTAACAACACAGGCCATGACGAGGTTTGGGAGAATACTAAGGTTGTAAGAATGTTAGGCTGTAGGCTATCGCACGTTATCATATGGCAAGGCTGCATTAGGAATTGTGGCTTACTATGGTTTGAGGTACCTAGATATACTTGGAATTGGTGTCATGTTGGATACAAGATTTAAAAATGTAATGCTTACAACAGCTTACAACATGTAATTTGCTTGCTGAAATTGATAGCATAGGTATCCTTAATATCATATCAGATAGGTAGCCTATTTATCGTATTGTTTGCTTACATCATTTCAAGGAGAGATTTTATATTTTCTCTAAAAGTAAAACAATATGGCTCTTGTTTCAAACCTGTAATAAATAAAACGATTTTGTGTCGCCTTGTATAATAATTGTATTTCCTCCAATTAAATCAAAGGCCAAATTGACAAAAGCCTTCTGAAAAAATTTAATAATTCGAACTATAAATTCTCACTAGATCCATCTTAATCTGGGCCCTTGATCTAATGAGGCAGAAGGACCAATTTTTATGCGTAGGCAAACGCAACTGCAAGGCTGTATTGTTTTAAACTTGCTTTAGGGCTGCCACAAGTAGGTACTGTGAAGACGCCTAAATTCGGCCGTGTTTCAATAGCTACGAGTAATTAGTAATTACACTGGATGAATAAATAACAAATAGAAAAAAAATAAGGTACAAGAATAAGCAGAAATCTATCTATTCTATATAAATAAATAAAATTGAAGTGTCTGTTTGTAATATCAAAATAACAGCTTTTTACCAAATGCATATGAAATTATATAGGATTTACCTATAACAAAACAACCATTTTTAAAATTTTTGTCTGTCTGTCTGTTTGTTCCGGGTAATCTCCGAAACGGCTGGGCCGATTATGACGGGAATTTCACTGGCAGATAGCTGATGTTACAAGGAGTAACTTAGGCTATTTTAATTTTAGAAAAAGAATTAGGGTTCCGCGCAAAAAAATAAAAACCATGAAATCCAATATCTCCGCGCGGGTGAAACCGCGGGCAGCAGCTAGTATAGTAATAAAAATAACTTTTTGGCATCCCTGGTGCGTGTGGAAGTGTGCGGGCGCATTTCGTGAGTACCTCGGTGCGTGTCGTGCTACCCGGCTCATTTCATTGTCAAGTATATCGCAACATTGGACCAAGACCGAACCGTTACAACATTAATTCAAGTAAATTGTTTCCACAATATTCGGCAATATTTACGGGCATTGTTTATTAGATGCTAAAATTGTACTGAGGCACGCTATAAAAGACAAAAGTTGTTCGAATCATGGCATTTTAAAAAACTACATTGTATATAAGCTGCGCGCGGTTTTTCCTCGTAAAAATCATTGTTCTGAATTAAAAGTAGCCTATGGTATGTACTCTCCGGTCCATAAACTATATCTATGCAAAAAATCGCGTCGATCCATTGCTCCGTTGCTGGGTGAAACACGGACAAACCAACAAACTAACTTTCATATTTTTATACGGATGCTTCATGGGCTCATTATTTTAATTTTAAACAACACTCTTTATTTATTCTAGTTTTTTCATCCTTTTCCTAACGTTGCTAATATAATATCATACCGAGGGCGTACAAGAATGACAAAAACCTGCAAAGGACGTCGGGTTAATAGCGGTAATAGGTACCTATATGTATATATAGTCACTGAATTGTACATAGATAGTCGAGTCTTAAATGGCAACCTAAAATCTTTCAGTCAATTGGTCGTTCAATTTTTATTGTCAATTATTTTGTTAATAGTTAAAGATTGTTGCTTGTACCTTTACTTGATTGAGCCCATAGCATTATGTCAGCATTTTGTAATAGGTGACTGGTATTTTGTACGTGTTGGCCAGATAGCTTACGGAAGTGCAAATAATGACACTCGGCGAATGTGCACAGAGTTACTGACTTGCACATTATTTTCTACCCGATAGATTTACACACATCATGTTTTCTTATGACGCTGAAGCATAAGTTCATAAAGCAGCATTTACAATAGGTGGTGCTATTGATGTAGCTTTCAGTTTAGTCTATACTATAGCTCCACAATCTTCTGTCGATAAAAGCTAAACTGAAGTTTCTTATGCAATAAGTGAAATACAGATAATGTCGCATCAGCGCGACGCGATACTTCGGCAAACACGGTTACTATTTGATCATACGATTGACCAATCTGACGTGTCCGATGATTTAATATTATTGAATATTACAGTAGGCTTGTTTACTGTAACTTGTATTGTAATAAGTAAGCACGTGAACAGAGAACTTAAGCGACGAAAGTACAAGAAAAGATTTATGTTGTTGGACGAAGTGATGAGCGATGGTTGAGGTGTGTGTCAGTATATAGTAACATAGTTCCCTCTTCTTTCCCTAAAGGAAAACTGTCTTATAAGACAGTTTTCCTCCAGACGGTGTAATTAAACATCACCGTAAACAGCTTGCGGAGCTTCATTTTATAACTCAGTGGTAACTGGTAAGGCTAATAATTTACTGGTAAATTAAAGCCCACGTGTATATTCAGATTGTATCATCAATGCGCCATCGTCAATCTTGGTTATCTTAGCTGTTCAAGATACATTAGTTGCTGGGGGCATGTTGCAAACTCTGGTTGTAGTCTCTATGCAAGCAGAAATTTCACGAACAAAAAATCAAAACCAGGCGATTAAAACAGGTTGATCTTTCATTTGATCTCATGTGCACGACCACGTTGTTTGTCTTTTATGTAGAGTAGAACAAATTCGCACCAAGTGGCCGTTACCGCTGTTAAATATCAGATAATGCGCACACGCAAGACAGCGAGACATGCGCGCTACTAACTGCGCTCTAACTCATGTGACCGATTACACGGCGCACCCATGCAACTTACCATAAAACCAATTAATAAATTTTAAACCTTATTCAGTTGCAATAACGTATGAAATAATAGATGAGTAGCTTGAATAAGCTTTTAGAACAGCTTTATCGAATGTTCACAGGTGGCAAAAGTGCGTATGCACGAATTGCATACGTGACACGATTGCTTTGCTTGTTAGGGCAAGGACTAAGTAGCTTTCACAATACCTAATAGGTGTCTCACCTCCTACATCGTTTATTGTAATTGGTCCTACTTAATCTACATAATTATTGGATACATCAGTATTTGCACAACAGTAGATACATATACTATGTATGATAGTTACCTGTTCAAGCTTTGCAACGGTAAGTGCGAGTGGCAAAAATTTGGTTATAAGCTTATTCTGGCAAGGTGATTTTGAATTGGTATGTAGTCCTGGCAGAGGGTGGTTGGGACCATGTTTGTTCACAAATTATTAGTCACAAAAAATTTCCATACAAAAAAATAAATTGCCCTTCAAAGGTGAAGTGGGCGGCATTTTCTGAAATTGTTTCTATAAGCCTGTTCTAATCAACAACATACACAGTTGAAGTGAATCAGCTGATTGATTTTGGGGATAACCGAAAATTCTGTAAGTAGTAGAATTTTAACGTAAACTTGAAATGCCATTTCTTGAATTAAATTCCGAATTTTAAAAACTCGTAAAGCAAATATTGTAGACAACCAGGAGTAGATTGAGCCTCTTTCAGGATAACATATACACAATTCAAACTCAGGCTGTATAAGCTCTCTACAAGAGCGTTGTTAAACAGCTCGTTAGTCTCGGTTTATCTTTCGTAGAGCCCAGTTTGTTACCTAAACCACAGAATAAATTATAGTACTAGCCTAAACTGGATATTATGACCGTTCCGTGTATATATAGAGTAGATATAAAGTGTAGCTACTACGATAGACGTGGGACGTAATAGGCCTGAAGTTCTTCCTGTATTCAAGAAATTGAGACGATATAAAGTTTTGATACTGCTCAGCATCAATGTGTCGATATCAAATAATAGAAATGGTTTTAATTATGATAATCATGTAGGTAGTAGTCACAGATTATGTCTTTGTATGTAGTATATATGATTTCTATATAGGTACATCTTTGCAAAATGTATGCAAAGAGCATGTATATAGCCTTTGATATTTGACACCCACACACCTCTTAGTTTGGGTTGGCTGACTCTTATTCTTTAAAGATAAATAACATCTGATCTCCCTGAATATATTTAAAGTCAATGCCCTTATTTTAGGACATTCCTGGCAGGTAGAGTTCTAAATTTAGAAATGACACTACGAAAGTGGACTGACCTTTTTATCCCGATACATTTTCCCTTTAGCGCACCAAACTTGAATATTTAAATTATGAACATGATATCAAAGACAATTTTACAGATGGTGTCAGCGGATAGTACTACTCTATGGAGTGGGCAGTAGGACTTACCTTTTTAAAATTTGTTATTTGATTTTTATGACCTTTTAAATAATAATTTTATACGTGCGAGTAGGTACGCTATATCATCGATTAAAATAAAATTCTAAAAATTGTATTTTTGTTATAGGTACCGTATATAGTTTCATATGAATTTAGTAAAAAGCTGTTATTTTGATATTACAAACAGACACTTCAATTTTATTTATGTAAATATTTGTAGTATGTATGTATATGTTTTGTGAGTGCTTTGGGGCTACCTGTTAGTTTGCAATTGTATTGTGTATTAAATAAATAAATGAGCCAAACTAAATTTAAATTTAAAAATATGCTACCTATGAAACTCAAATAACATTTGAAAACTAATTAAATATAAATGTCAACTGCGAAATCAATTACAGCAATTAAGCAATATCCGCAATTAAAAAGTGTTTAACCACATCAAGTTGTACGGAATCATGTCAAGATTACCCAACGTGGTCTAATGAAGATCCAGTTCTATCCGTAGATCTATAGATTTTCATAGTCTGGCATGTATGTGTGTCAGTGTCAACTCTGATGGGGTGCGATCAGAGGCGCGTGCGCATTGCCCAAGCCAAATTGATCAGCCATTGTGAATTTGATTCACACTTGATCGCGAATGGGCCCACAAATTTGATGTCGTAAGTTTAATTGCGTACTTTAAGATAAGTACAAAGATATGTCAGCCATGTCTAGTTAATAGATGTGGCTAATTTAAACCAATGTCGATTGGAAGTGATGTTTTCGTAATTGATGTCGGATTGATTGGAACCTTATTTGAAAGTTTACATGGAGACATCATTCCGGGAAACGTTTCGTTTAATCACATGATGATATCCTTCCTGTTTATTCTATTCTTCGGATGATGACGTCACTAATGTTTTCACAAATTGTTATATTTTTAGGTCATTGCGTTAGAAATCCGTGATTCATAAGTTCACTACGCTTCCTGGCATTCCGCAAAGCGTAATCTTGTTTGGTTAGTATGTAATTAATTAATTATTACGTTTAGTAACATAAGGAATTAATGATTACACGTAATTCTGAAAGTTTCACACGCAAATATATACCAGTTTTTATACATTTTCAGCGCTGAATAATTTTATAGCCGTACAATAGATTAACTATTTGCTATACTTATAACAAACATTCGTTTAAAAAAATAGTGCATCAGTGAGCGTCCAATTTTTAGTTCCTAGTAAAATATCAAATTTACTGTAACTAACTATTATTGTTACCTTGTTATATATTAGTATAAGAACATGTATTTTTTGGTACAGCCAACAGACTAATATTTAAAATGGTATATGTAACGGTAGATATAAATCTACTCTTAAGAACAACAACTGTGAGAGATTCTCATTTTAATTTTTCAGCCTTTCATTTTTTTACTGTCTGATACGATAAAATACGATTTTTGTAAATATGTAATTGTACTTTTAAATTATATCACAGATAGTAACATTAATTAACTCTGTTAATTAAGTAATCATAATATCAGATGTATTAATAATTATTATGCATCTGCTCACAATCATAATACATCTTGTAATATCTACCTAGCTGCATTTATAAAACAAGATTTGCAAGATACGTCCAGTTGGTTACATAACCCGCGAAGCTGTGTGAAAATTGAAAACTTGCTAGGCTGTCGTAAGTTTCGTATTTATTTATACCAATGCTAAAATATTATGCGAATGAATCTGGATTGAGAGCATGGCGAAATGAAGGAATAGCTTCAGTACTTACGACTATACCTACATACTTAGTACATGTGTTGAAAGTATGTACATATATTAGATCTCCCAGAACGGAAATTGAACACGCACCTAATAACCCGCGCAGTGTTAAAAATGCTACGCAGTGGCAGTGCCTTGCCAGCGCTGAATTGAACTTCTAACCTGACCCCTAGGTGGGTATTCCTGATTATTATTATACCCATTGACTTCTTGCGCACTCTAAAGGGTTTCTTGAGGCCCACAGTTATATAATATATAGACCTCATTTTTTAATCCTTCTATGTTATATATTATCTTGAGTATCGGCTACTAATGATAGACAAAATCTATATTCGGCTGATTTCGCGTGCTGCCTGGCTGATCGAAATTGTCAGGCGCTCATTTTTGTAATTGTTTTTGGGCTCACCGTCGTCTTAATATATTTAAAATAGATATTTTATTGGTGTCAATTCTGTCGTTTCATATTTAAACCTAATTTTAGTTTAACTCTCTCTCTTTCAATGAGAAAGAGATGGAAGATGTAAAATTGAGTTTTAGAGCTGTCAAATATATTCCGTCTTTGATAAATAAGACGCCAATAAATTCATTGCGATTAAATTAACACTAGACACGAGCAACTGAATTCATTTGACAGGTCTAAAACATATTCCATCTTTTACTTATGTTCTCATTTAGAAAGAGAAATTGAAACTATAAATTCGGTTTAGGTACGAGATGACAGAATCAACACTAATGTGTAGCTATAACTGCAGTCTGCAACAGCTTGAAAGTTCGGGAAATGTAGAGGTGCTCTACATTTTAATTTTTTAAACAATGAATATTAACATTATTTTTATGGTGTAAATAACATACCAAAAAACTGTGCTATGTCTTGTTAAATAATTCTGTACCTTACATGAGACAAAATTCACAGTCAAAGGATCATAACTGCTTTGCATCTTCAGAAATAGGTCATTGTATGTCAGTCGCAACGTTAGGTGCCCATCTGAGTGACCGTGAAAATTCTATTCACACACACAACAAAGCACCTGTATGTTTGCTAACGGTGTCATAATCCGGAGACAAAAGCGTCCATTACAGCCACTAATTGTTACAAATTCTGTTCAAAACTCATTAGCCGAGTTTAGCGTTAAAGCTGCTTCGTTAGTGAAGGATAATGAATAAGCTTTGGGCGCTTAAACATTATAAAAATGGTGTAATTGAATAAATAGTTTATTTTTAAACTATATAAGAAGTTTTCGTTTATACTTTTTACCACTATCCGATCTGAAGTTTCGATGACGTGGTGTATAATCCTAGAATAGGAACTGGCTTCACCCAGACGAGCAGTAAACGATGCTCTACCACCATGTAATACTTATACTTTTGATATTGCAAGCCAATTTATTTAACAAACGACCAAAATACGAATGATAAGTGCCAAAACTTACTGCTAATACACCTGAAAGCTATTTTCAGAGTCTGGGCGTATAGCACTGCAGATGGCAAACGCCATGAAAGGGGTCACATTATACTTTATCTAGTACGCTCGTATTTAAGTTGGTGTTCTCCATTATATCATCAAGCTGACCACTTGTTACATTAGTAGTCACACAAAATTACGGCACCTTAACGAATCTTTACGGAGGTATTACCTATTGTGCGCGAGGTCTGCCGCAACCGCGTAGTTGAGCATACAAAACGAATGTAAAGTTGAACTTGTTAAATTACAAGCGTTACGCAATGGGTCTACTTTCTTTAATGATGCTTCGCTTGACGGAGCGGGTGTTTAATGTATGGTCAATCATTTCGTCCAGGCACAATAGAATTTCATTAAAACAACAGTGGTTCCACTAAATCTCAAGGCTCGTACTTAATTTACTTTAATGTGTTTGTATTTTGCGGTTCAGTAAAATTTACAAATGACGTATCAATCAAGTTTATGTTGCTTAGCTTTTGAGTTTCCTGAATACGGCGCAACCGCGCGGAATCAGAGAATTTTACGCTGTCATCGAAAAGCACTGCCTTACTGGGCTACGAACCAGGATGTGCCTGAATAGCCTTGGTTCCGTTCATTCGGGTCTCTGTAAACTATACCAATTGTGGTTCTGCTTTTCTTGAGTTTTCTTGAGTACCTGACTCAAAGTCTGAGTACCTGTTAAGGTACAGTTATGAGACAAAAATTATTATGATGCCCGATTTCGTAAGTTAATAATAGGAACATCAAATTATTTACATCTTGTAAGGGTTCAGGGATATATCTCGTCGAATCGAAGGCATTAGTATAATAAGTATGTGTATAACTGATGAACGGATAAATGATAATAATCGATATCATTTATAATTTGTAATGCTGTATCATTTTAGAAAAGCTTACCCGTGGTTACCTATTAAGTTTATGTGAGTTAATTTGTCATTGATTCATTGTTGCTGATGGAAATATTTTATAAATTTCTATCCCAAAATGATTAAATGTGGTTGCATACTATTCATAAAAAAAATAATGACTTAGATATTGTAAATATCCTAATCATATAGTAAATCATACACCGAAGGCCGGTTCGTGCCTTTTCCGACCACAAAGTAGTTTATCGTAGGATATCCTTTTGTTTCTAGATTAATAGGTTTCAAATTACTTTGCATTTATATCGATTGTTTCCTATTCGATAGTCCAACGATATTTGACCTTGTTTATGTACTTTTAGTCAGGCAGTCAGATAAGCCTTGAAACAAATCTAGGATTTAAACTTCTCGGAGGCATTCTCAAGACAATGCATTTCACAATTTCTTCATCAATGCTAATTTTATTTGCTACGCTAAATGACACTAAAGAGGCAGCAAAAAACTGATTAGGTGTCGAAATGTTAGGTCTCTTGGTATCTTATAGTCTAGAGTTTGTTGTGTGCTAGGCGCACTGACTAGATACCATCCTCCTTGGCTATCTCGGGGTCTATTATTGACAAGTTTGCTAGGCAGGTACGAAATACGCTCAAAATAAGCGATCAATAGATAAAAGCTTTGTAACTTGAAGCTTTGCTTGATAAAAGCAAAAAAGTCAATATTTATACAGTTATTTTTTAGATACTACCTACGTCACTTACCTATGTATATATGCCTAAACAATTAAATTTTATGAGTCTTTTCAATGAATTAAGAGGGGTTTGGAAAAGGGCTTTAAAGGTCAAAAAATGCAAAGAGCTTTAGGGTCCAGGCAATCAATCGTTTTAAGGTCCTAAAAACCCTAATTTATTCGTGCGCGGTCGATATATGTAGTTTATTGATATTGTAAAAAGGCTCCCGCGGGCAAGGACCTTGGCTTTTCGGAAGCTTTGGGAAAAGTGCCTACCAGTATACAGATGGGTAGGTATCCACATAACAAGGCTTTACTATGCAATTTTATTATGGACTAGCTTTGCCCCGCGGCTTCGCCCACGTAGCCTAAGTTACTCCTTATAACATCAGCTATCTGCCAGTCAAAGTCCCGTCTAAATCGGTCCAGCCGTTTCGGAGATTACACGGAACAAACAGACTGACAAAAATTTACAAATTGTGTTTTTTATAGGTACTGTAGGTAATTTCATAGGCATTTATTGAAAAGCTGTTATTTTGATATTACAAACTGACACTTCAATTTTATATATTTGTATGTATAGATAACTTAATATTTTCTTGATTGCCTGTTATGTAGCATTAGGTAAGTAAAACTCGGAGAAATTGTTGGTAGATAATTAGGTACGTATGTCGAGTTTAAAAGTGTAGCACATGAATATTTTAATGTAAATAATAGTAGATTGTTGAATCACTTTTACAATTTTTACTTATCTTTTTGTGGGCATTATTCTATAGATACGTTTTCACACTAAACAAAAAGGTACATGAAGAAGAACATCAATTCATGTAAATGATACAGGCACAGAGGTAATTAGCTCAACGCACCTCAGTCGTCCGTGGGAAAGACACGATTTCTTATTAGGTAGGTATACTTATAGCTTTAGAAAATTGACAAGTAAATTGTTAATAGTATATAATATGGTCAGAGTAGATGTATAGGTATAATATACCCGTGAATAATTGCTGGTAATACAAAGAGAGATAAGTATTCGATTTCTTTTAAAAAAAAAAGCTATACTCATAAGTTTTATTTGCTAATAAGTTTTTTTCTTTTTTTGCAAGTGAGTTAATAATTTAGTATAGGTACGTAATATTAATGAATTTATGTTTATGTTTTTGTAAGATGAATATTATATAGTTTACTGTATATGAACTAATAATTATTATTATTTAATTTACATACCTCATTTCCATTTTTGTTCACTAATTATATGTCCGAATAATTGCAACACTAAAAATGTATGTGTGCAATAAATAAATAAAAATAAAATAAAAATAAAATAAAATTGCACGAGAAAAAAGGGCGCGAACCGGCCGAAACGCAGCAATGGCCGATGTGGTCGCGACTGTTCGAGCGCAGTGCTTTCTCTCGCCTTTATAACTTGCAACGCGCCCGCGCCCGGCGCAGCTGGGGAGGCGAAGAAATGAAACCATTTGGCAATGCTACGTGAAACTAACAAATACTGTAAAATATGAATTTATTCTGTCGCAGATCCTATTCTCTATTGTCAACCGATAAATAAATTTGTTGCGGAGGTCGCTCATTATAATTTCGACGCTTCGGTAATAAATCGATTAAATTTGCGGTTATAAAAATCGAAAGCGGTGAAAGATGACAAGATGATCCGCAGAAACGTAACTTAGTTGACGCTGCATTCGTTCTGGTAAACAAACTCTATGCCTATTTGGAAGCTGGATTTTATTAATTTCTTTTAGCTGCTTACATATATAAATTAGATAATTTGTTTCAAAGAAAAGTAACGTTAGATATGCATTAGCATCGCGTAATGTAGTGTTATAAAAAACAGAAAGTTGAACACCAAATGTTTATAATACTTTACCTATTCGCAGTAGACGGTACGAGTCATCATAACAGACCATTTGCACAGCAGCTCTATGACGACGATATAAGACCAATACCTACTCCTGATGTCTAATGTGTACCTACCACCTATGTGTGTGACTGTGTGGCTAAGAGAATGATCATTTTTTTATTGTATTGTATTTATTCAGTAACAACATACATTGTGTTTGAATTGTTAGTATATAATCTAAAATAATGCCTAATAATTTATAAAACTAATGTTAAAGCAAAAGTATATGAAACCCACCCATACTAATAAACATTTCAATGGCAGCCGCCAATGAATACATATTTGTATCTTCCTACTATCACCCGTCTCCTGCGTATTGCAGACCGTAAACTGACAACCTGAAGGAGGATTACGAGATACTCGTAATCCGCGCTTGATGCAAAAGCATTGTTATTGTGACAAGCTAACGCACGTTTGCATAAGCGTCTACGGTCTGCATTAGACCTTGACTGACCACCTGAAGGAGGAGTTTCAGCATGTCCAACATGTATACGTACTCTGCTAAGAAACAACCACAAGCTCCTAAGACTAATATGTGCTATCCGTAGTAAGGAAAAATCTAAACTAATAGAAACCTATAAAAACGTATAAAACACAATAATTCTACTTAACTAAAAATTCAATCGATAGTAAACCATAACTCGATATGGCAACGCCGTATACTGGCCGCATTGTCACGTTGACCGGCTGTTGCTTATTTGTGTCCAAGATAAAAGCCAGCATTCCGGTCTCCTGTGGCACCAAAAAGACGATTCGCTAGGTTTTTAAAATCTTGTGTGCGCCAGGTCTCCAGCCCCACGGGCCAAGAGTCTACTCCAAATGGTTCAAACATATAACTACTGTTGAGGAGTATAATATATACTAGCGACCCTTGAGGGACGCTGCTTGCTGCGGAGCCGGCGCGCACGTAAGTTACCTATGTACATATAACAAGTAAAATTGCTTTACAACTTGATGGACTAACTACTGAACCAATTTTGATGATAGGACCAATCTGAAAGTATACCTTTCAAATAAAAAAATAATTTTCCAAATCGGTTTATAAATGATGGAGAACTGCAGAAAACAAAGGAAACAAAATACAAACGTATTGAGAACCTCCTCCTTTTTGGAAGTCGGTTTGTAGTCGGTACCTACTTATATATTTTTTTATACAAGTTTGTACATAGTTATAACATAGTTTGACTTCACGGATTTTTTCAAGGCCTATTCTAAGCCACACGAAGTGCCTGATACGAACTGTTTATTAATATTCTAATAAATATATATTATTAAGATTTATTTGCATATAACAGCATTACTGTATATACAATATAGGGTAATATATAATATATACTATACTATATACTACTATAGGGTTATAGAGTATAGACAGTATATTATATATTAGGTATATCGTACAAGAGGACTCTGAAGCCCCAACCGCCGGCAGATTGTTTTGGGCCGTTCTGTTGGAGTCTATACCAGGTGAGTTGAATTGGCCCGTTATCCCGTAAGGGGGTGATTAGTACCTATGGTTGTTCACAAGTTGTGACTATACCTCCCTTGGAAATACGTCATTCCTACCATACAAAAAAAAATCAACTTCAAACGTGAAGTGCGCTGGATTAATTTTATGGAATTGTTTCTAAGCCTAACATTCAGAGACGATTCTAAGCGTAGACTTCGGCTTCCATATGTCAAAACTGTATAGAATTTTGACGTACCTATGGAAGCGTGCGTCCACGCTTAGATTCGTCTCTGAATCTCAGCCTAAGTCTCTTCTAATTTATTTTTTTTGAACGGGCTAAATGCCTTTATTAACTAGCTAATACATAAATAAACACTACATCTAACCTAGCTAGCTACAAAAACAGTTGGATAATCTACAAGCCGGAGTAGGCCTATAGAATTAACATCGTCATTTAAGTTCAAAAAAGTTAAAGTGAATCAGCTGATCTAGTGCTATCCGGAAATTCTGTAGTAGAATATTGACGTAAACTTTAAAAATGCTATTTCTTCAATGAAAAATTCCGAATTTCAAAAAGTCGCAAAACAAATGTTGATGTCTTCCAGGAGTACATTGACCCCCATTCGGGATAACACACCAAATCAAACTCAGGCTGTATACTTAATAGGCTTTACAAAATATTCTTTTACATCATTAAAATTAACAATAGCTATTTTACTTATTTAGAAAGAAAATAAAGTGCGTTAGAATCATTTTGTAATACCATTATTTTTGTCCCTATGTTACATGTTTGGTCCCGAGCCTTACGAGCGCAATTCAGACAAATCTTTTTGAATATGTAAATCAAATATTATGACAACCACTTCACGTTCCATTATTAAACACTGACAATTTATCAAATTAAATATTGGGAGCGCGGGAGTTTTTATTGAAATATTTGTTCTTTACGCTTTCCCCAGTAAGCAGAAGGATCATCGCTCATTTTTTCCATTTTGTATAGACATCGACAGCATGGACAAAAGTACAAACGTAGAAACCGTGCTATCTTCGATTTTGTACTGGTCTCCGAGTAAATTTCACCGTCTTTCAGATAAAATTGTTCAATTTTATTTTGGCGGCTACAAACGGGTTTATAACCGCTCATGTCTTGGTGGAGCTTCGATATGTGATCGTCAGAGGTCAACTCTTCGGTGATCGGTGTTTTGTATTTGGGTTCAGGTTCCTGGCGCTCGTGGTCATGCTCCCAAGAAGTCAACGGCAGCAAGTATTCTTCTATGATGCTATGTTTGGAAGGAGGCTGCGACTGTCTCATGAGAGTAGCCAAGTTCACCATAGAAGAGCTATCAGGTTGATGGAGACCGTCTCCGGGAATCAGATTCCCGACTTTCTCTTTTAGGTCGCTACTGGTCAGGCACAGTTTCATTCTTAGCACAGTAATGTCGGAGTCGCTAGGCCACGAGATTACGTCTGGCATCGGACTCTTGTGGCGTTTTGACCTTACCTTCTTAATTTTCTGTTTTTCGATGCCATCTGTCTTATTCTTCGATAGCCCTGACTCCAAGCTTCGAGCTAAATTTGCCGATACGGTGTTATCCGAATCACAGGGTAGGTTGAAAGCTACTTGCCGCATAAGAAAGTTTCCGTTAGCTTTTTGGATGTCAATTATGTCTTCAATTTTTCGAATGTGCTCATTAGTATTTGAAACAGTAATATCCATTGTAAAATGTATTTTTGAACATTTACTATTTTACAGATTTTTATTCAGTACCAAAAATCAATCAGGGTGGTTTCAAACATAACTGACGTTTGTCCATCACTTGTCCATCACCGAAGGGAATACAAATACTACGTCATACGTGTCCATCACTTTTGACAAAATCGGCTCTATATTGAATCTAATATTGAAGTAGAGCAATAAGGCTTAAGTTACTTGTTCGAGCTTTATTACCAGCAATACTCGAGAAATATAAAAGATCCCTACTAAGATTAACCTTCACCCATTAGTCGGGAATTTATATAATAGGTAAGTCAAACCACACATTAAAAAAATAATCATTTAAATCCGTTGACAATTGGCCGAAAAATTGAGGAACATCGCCACAAAAAAAAACAGACGAATTGAGAACCTTCTCCTTTTTTTGACGTCGGTTAAAAAGGAAAAGGTGGAAATCATGGACTTAATCATATTAAATCCATGGTGGAAAGTGAAAAAAATTTTATCTCCACATAACATACCTATGACATTTCACACTCCAATTTCCATTCCTCGTTCGATCTAAAGGTTGACTGGAAGAGATCGGTTTTAGGGACAAGTCCACCCATTGAAGTTACTTTTATTTAAGATCTTGATTTCTCAATGATGCTAGGTAACCTTACCTACCTATATCCTACAGTTGTTAATTTTCCAAAAGATTTTTAAATTTGACTAAAGCAGGTATGTAACTAATGTTCGAGATTTTTTTTATGTATGTAGGACTGTAGGTACTTACTATATTTTAAATATTTTTAATTATCTATTCCAAAGTACCTATACCTATATACTCATTCTACCAATGTGAATACTGTGCGTAGGTACCTACTATTATCTATTCTGTGATTATAATTATGTATAGCGGCGCAAGTACGGATCTTTGTGATCGATAAAATTCGATAAAATTGACAGTTAAAATCGATAAAGTGGGTTTTATCGACTTTTTATTTAATTTATCGAACCTCGATACAATCGACAAATGTTATCGAATAGCTAGGTTTTTTTGTCCTATGTCCCATACGGGATATAGGAATCAAAAGGAATCAAAATTCTTGAAACTGGCATCACACAGTATATAATTATACTGTGTGATGCCAGTTTCAAGAATTTTGATTTTTCAAGTCTACAAATAACCGAATAACATAAATGTACCTAAAATATTAAGTAAGTTAGTAAGATATTAAGTTTTATATAGATGGAATTTTAAAGATTCGGATAAAACTCAATGGCTTTTTTTATATATTTTGAAATTCATGAATACACACTTATTGTGAAAACCGGAACGTGACTGTTAACGTTCGAAAACCAAAGTGAGTTTCATCATTGTAATAAGTCATTATCATAGAATTATACCATGTTTTTAGTTTTGATTAAATTTAAATAAAAATGTTCAGTAGTTTATTGTTTTATCTTAGTTATTAGAATTTATCAATACAAACTGCGATACCATAGTTGCTAAGTTAAGTATTAAAAAATTACGAGCTATTTTTGAACAAAGCGCGTTTGAAGTTAAATTATGAAATGTCATCTTTTACAATGTCATCTGTCAAATTCATTATTCAATCCTGTCATCACATCTCGAAGAGGATGGTGTAATGTTTTCAGTCGATTATTTTCTAATTTCCGACCATGGATTGCAATAATGTGGACGCCGATAACGGCGACAAGCTCAACCCCAACGACGACCATCCTCCGGCACTGAAGAAACAACCGTTCGATTTGAATCACGCCAAAAATATTGATGACATAGCTACGCCTTCCGAACTGAAATTTGACCAAGGTATTGTAAACAATTAAATACGACTTTCTAATTACTTCCTTGTTTAATAGTTTCCGCGTATATCGAACTTGGTCGCGACTGTAATTTTTATGTACAACTTTGTAATATACATCTAAAAAATTTGAGTGAAAGTGATGAGTTACCGTCACGTCATATTTTTATTGTATGATTTGCACAGAGTTTGAGTTCGAAGACCCCGACGTCGCAGAGAAAAAGAAAAAAATCGAAAAATGTTTGAGTGACCCTGATGCAGTCAACTTGGAGCAGTGGCAGAACCTGGCTATGAGTAAAGGTGGATTGATTTGTGGTAAGTTTCCAGATGCCTGATTCTTTGTCAAAACCTCTGTAATAATAGTAAGTTTGCGATATATAATATAATATACAACAATACAACAATTTTCTATACTTGTCCAATAATGTAAACAAACTTGGCAGATGTCAACCAATAACAACAATAGTGATATGACCGGTAACAAATAGCAGAAAAACATCAAGCTGTGTTTAAAAGCCATAATCTGTAGAAAAAGAAGAACCAATGACACAATTCGAATTTGCATTTCTATCTTTGTCATTGGTCATCTTGAGCCATCAAGTTTGTTTAAATTATTGGACAAGTATAGAAAATTGTTGTATGTACATATAACATATAAAAAATATTACTGTTACATCATAGCATAAAGATTGTTTTGGTAAAAACTTTATCATTTATAAACTGAGATTAACTAATTAATCACTAGCTACATTTCAGCCATAACAGAATATAATTGTGCCTGGTTTTCTCAATGTGCTTTTATTGGGAACAGATGAATTCAGAAGAAAGATATGGCCGTTGCTTGTTGGAGTTACACAGGATGAAAGGACAGAGCCTCCATCGTTAGATGAACTCTCAACACACAGTGAATATAGTCAGGTAAAATCAATTTTTTATATTAATTTGATTATGTGGGGCTACTCCCAGTATCCTGCTTTTTCACTTAAACTGGCACTGTCATGCAGTTGTTCGCCTAAACTCAATATTGAATAAAAGAACTTTTTTGTTAACATCTGATCAGCGTTCATCTAAAACGTTATGTTTTTAAAGGAATATTATTACCTATGGTCTTTAATTTTAAAATAAAACAGATGTTTATTCTTATCGAGACAATAAAATATGATTTACTCAAGTTCATTGTCCTAGGATTGAGGTCACTTTGTTTCTATACCTGTCAGTTGTCCTATCCAGAATCACTAGATAGGTTTATTAATATAGTTGCCGTAACTTATATAGTTTTGTAGTTGTTATTAACCTTGGTTTGAAATGTTTTTATTTTTTTATATATTTATTTTGCTGAGGAAAATTCTGTTAGGGAAGTTCCAGAAAGCTTTCAAGTAGATTCATTGTTTTAAACAGTAACATTGTCTCTTTCCAGGTAGTATTAGATGTGAATCGGTCTCTAAAGCGGTTCCCTCCCGGCATTCCTTATGAACAGCGAGTGGCGCTGCAAGATCAGCTCACAGTGCTCATACTGCGAGTCATTATGAAATATCCACATTTAAAGTACTATCAGGTATGTTTCACACTGTATACAAATTCTGATATTTGATTAGCATAATAATTTCACCTCATATTTTTGTGTAAAATGTTTGGCTGTAACTGAAGTCTCATAATAATACTTGAATGTCACTCAAACAGTTCACTGTACTGAAATCGCAGGTTTCTTTTATAAATAAACATTAGTTATTTTATACTATTAAGTAATCAGATGAGCTTGTCGTTAGCCTGATGGTAAGCATAACACCAGCACAATTGCATTACAACCCAGAACTTAGAAACACAAAGGCCCATATGGTCCTGTAATATACTCATTTCCCTGTGTCAGGTATTAAGTCTCACATTATTATGCCCAGTAATTTCACTGATTGGTAAACATAAATGTTTTGTCTCTCCATGCATACTCTGAGCGATAAGACCATCTGTTACAACTGTTGATCTGGTGCTATTTTATCCAAAGGACTACAACATCAACATCCATGTACACTCTCCTTAGTAACCATTCTTTTTATTGAACCTATTGAAGTGCTGATAATAAATTGGAATCCTACTTAGAATGCCAGCCGTGTTCTTGAAACAATTGAGCTTGCTATTGTCCTATGTGTTATCTGTTATGCAACGCGTGAGTCAACAAACGTGTGCACACCGCAGTGCTAGCTGCGGTGGTAGGATTCTTATCTTTAAATTGACAATTGTAATTTATGTTAGTGTAGTAGTTCAATGTGCCTGTTTTTATACCACACACATGATATAACTGGTATGCTATTGAATTGAAATCTATACAAAATTTACAGCTAATTTTAATTTGAGATTTTCTACTGACCTACTTGAACTACCTACTATTAAATATACTTGCTCTTTTTTTATAAGTCATCTCATAAGTGAGGGTGTAACCACAGTTGTACCATTAAACATACCTTGTATCTGATCTTAAATGAAGATGGTTGAACATGTTAAACCTAATATCTAAATATATTACTGACTCAAGTACAGCTTGGAACCCAATAACTACACACGGACATTTTTTATGTTATTAGGTAAGGAGACGAGCTGGTCGTTTGCCTGATGGTAAGCATAACGCCGGCCCATAACAATTGCAGTGCCACCCAGAACTTTACATGACAGTAAACAACTATTTGATTTCCGATGAAATCTGAAAACAGTCAATAAAACAGGTTGGCATACCTAAAAATCAATGTCTGTTAGAGGGCCATTGTTATGCCATAATACAGGTCTTAGTTTAGATAAACATTTTAGATAAAATATAAAGATTTTTTTATACTACAAGGTAGCGAGACGAGCAAGTCGTTTGCCTGATGGTAAGCATAACACCTCCTCACATGCACGAATTGCAGTGCCACCCAGAACCGTTTATTGAAACTAAATAAATAATTTCGTTTCAATGCCTATTCTTGTAGGGCTACCACGACGTGGCAATCACGCTGCTCCTGGTGTGCGGCGACCGGTCGGCCTTCCCGCTGCTGTGCCGCCTGTCGCACGGGCCGAGGGCTCCGCTGGCGCCCTTCATGCAGACCACCATGCAGCCCACGCAACACTTACTCAACTACATGCTGCCCGTCATCGGCCGGGCGGAAAAGGAGCTCGCGGACTACTTGGACAAGTGAGTTTATATTTTATACTGCTTGGAGTCAATCGCTCTTGAGCTAGTTTAGAACTCTTGCTAGCAATCGGTGTCTGTACAACTTTGTTTGAAATGTTCCTGTCTACTTTGTATATTTAACCCCATAGTGTTATTTTTTTTCTGTTATCCTTGTTATATTTCATTTAATCTGGCATAGATTCAATAAGAATATAAAAAAATTGTTTTTGCTTGTGTCGTTCTAAACTTATCACTGTCGCACCTTATGGTGTGTAATGAAGCGGTCAACGCTGTAACCGGCTCGTAAGTGTGGTGGGCAGAACACACCGCCACGTGGCTGTAACCGGCACCTCCGTTGCGGTTCCAGGGCGGGCGTGGGCACGATGTTCGCGCTGCCGTGGTACCTGACGTGGTTCGGGCACAGCCTCAACCGGTACGCGGACGTGGTGCGGCTGTACGACTACTTCCTGTGCGCGCCGCCGCTGTTCCCGGTGTACGCCACGGCGGCGCTGGTGCTGCACCGCGCGCTCGAGGTCTACACCTGCGAGTGCGACATGGCCATGCTGCACTGCATGCTGTCGAGGGTCAGTCACACTTACACGGCATAGTGCGCCTGTACGAGTACTTCCTGTCAGCAGCAGCAGAAGTTCCATCAACCTAGTAGTCGGAATGGGCTTCGTGGTTGCTCCTTGTCGTGGCTGGAGCTGTAGGGACTACAACCCCCCGGCTACTTCCTGTGTGGACGGTCTAATACACCTAATTTCCTTGGACCAATTTAAATTTAAACACAAAATATTATAAGAGGTATTGGTAAGGAAATCCAGATGCTGGCGAAGAATTCTATCCAACATTCTAAAGGTTGAACTAAAACGCTCTTAGACTGGATATGAACCATTAATAGGTGATGAAACGTTGTTCGATGACAGAAAGCAGATGAGGGAATTAGATTATGCAACTCCATCGCACTCCACCTCACATCAGACTCCATTGTGTAAAATACTAATAAACTTCAGACTCCAACTGCAACCAAGGCATTGTTTCCTATAATCCTAAAAGTAGCAATAAATATATTCTTGCTCTTCAAGCACCAAAGTAATCTTCTATTCAGCTTTCAAGTCGCTATCAGAATCTGGCAAAATCATTGCAAACCAACTCTGTCTGTTTTCATACTCTTTCTACCATCGTCTAAATTATTACTGTTGAGATTGTATGCTAGCTTACAAAATATACATATATTGAAAATTTGAGTTTTGTCAGCACCACTTCGTTTTCAGTTACCAGATGACTTACCGTTTGAAGACATCCTGGTGACGGCGAAGAAGCTGTACGATGAGAATGATCCCAGCGACCTCGAGGAAGAAGTGGTCGCTTTGGAGAGGAGAGAGTGAGTAAACTTAATTCTTTATATAAACTATCAGTATTTTATTTTGTCTTTTTCGTGGATAGATTTATAATAAATAATAATAATAAGACAATAATTAAGCTGGTAGTACTTACCTAATATTACCTCATAAAATATAATAAGTATCATTCATATATTATGACCTCATTTATTTAACTTGCTGTTTGGTTAGGTCAAATCTACCAAGCTAAATTTGACCCACTTCCCGTTGTTCGACTGAGCCGAAATTGTACATACCTGCATATGTAAATCGGATGACATTGCAATATAATGGTGTCACAGAACTGATCTGATGATGGAGCCGGAAGGTGGCCATAGGAACTCTGTAACGAAACAACATAACCCCATCGAATTTGGGCTTGCATTGCAACTGTTTATGAGCCGGCGTTAAGCTAACCATCAGGCAAATGACCAGCTCATCCCACTACCAAGCAACATAAAAAAAGGAATAAATATGTGATACAACTGTTTTTGTAGCTAGCTAGGCTAGATGTAGTGTTTATTTATGTATTAGCTAGTTAATAAAGGCATTTAGCCCGATAAAAAAAAATGTGATACATGTGTGATACATTATGATGTTTATAAACCAATTTTTGAAATGAAGTCAAGTAGCGTATCCCGCTCGGTGTGCTTTAGGGAGGAGCAGCGGCGGCAAGACGAGGAGCGCATGCGGCGGCGGCAGCTGGCAGCGCGGCGGCCGCCGGTGGGGCGGCTGCGGCGGCTGCTGCCGGCGCTGCGGCGGCTGCCGCTGCCGCGCGCGCTGCTTGCAACCGCGACGGTGCTGCTCGGCGTATACGTGTACTACCGCCCGGACCTGCTGTTCAACAGGTAGCGGCACGCGTACCAGTTCGTTGTCTTTAGGCTGTAGGCGACGGCGGACGGTTGGATTTTGGGTAGTCGCGGCGCGAGTCTCCGTTTACTAGATGCGGGGTAGTTGGAAACTTTTGGGTTCTCTTCGATCGGTTCGAGGCGATTTCTGCGACGAATATCGCTCTGTTCTATCCAGGGGCCTTACCGGCTGACAAAATGGTGTTCGTTTTCGACTCCAACCCGATTAAAACCAGCAGTCGCCAGGTCTTCGGCTGAAAGAAATTGTCTAGAATTTTAGCTGGTTTTCATTTTAGAACGAACGTTATTCAGGAAACA
The DNA here is from genome assembly GCA_907269065.1 of Crocallis elinguaria. Classification (NCBI taxonomy): domain Eukaryota; kingdom Metazoa; phylum Arthropoda; class Insecta; order Lepidoptera; family Geometridae; genus Crocallis; species Crocallis elinguaria. The sequence goes on from OU026069.1 coordinate 16,751,435, forward strand.
ATTTGTTACAAAACGAAAACTAGCGGAAACTCAAGACAATTCCTTCCAGCCGAAGACTAATGACCGCTGGTTTTAACCGGAAGACTATTGTCGCTAGCCGGTAAGGCAGCTGATTATAATGTTTTGGTGAAGTGATATTTCGCGATGGAATTACGCTTGAATTGCTCTAATGGATAACGGTGTGTTGATTCTGACGTTTCAAACCTAAACCTAATTTTAGTTTCACTCTCTCTCTCTTTCTAAATAAGTACACGAGAAAGGTATGGAACATATTTTAGACCTGTCAAATTAATCCACTTGCTTGTATCTGGTGTAAATGTAACGACGGTGAACTTAGTTGCGTCTGATTTGTCTAGGATGGCCAGTTGGAAGATATTTGGCAACTCTAGAATCAAAACTTACACCTGTTCAACACCTTCCGTCCTTTTCTGATATTTTTGTATTGGAAAGAGAGACCGAAACTAAAACTAAGTTTAAGTTTGTGGCCAGCAGCGCAAGTACGGATCTTTTCGATCGATAACATTCGATAAAATTGACATTTAAAATCGACAAAAGTTATCAAATAGCTAGGTCGAATCCAAAGAGAATATAGAGCTACTACAATACTTGACGATCAGACTTCGGTACTCGCAGCATTCGATAAATTTATCAGTTTTTTCGATTTGACAAATTTATCGAACCGATTTTCGTACTTGCGCCGCAGAATCGATACCAATGAGTGACTGTGTCTATTGCTTCTGTCAATTATTTGAGGTAGCTCTGCTACAGTGTTAATACTTGTTTGGTATTCTTCAAAATGTCTACTAAATTGTTTATGATCTCATAATTTATTCTATCCAAAATCCAACAACGCCGGGCGATTACTCTAACATTGCCAAAACCGTATTAACACCCAAAATCATGTTGGATAACCACAACTACCTTCCTGTTAAAATTGCTATTTGTTTAAGTTTTAACAAATTTTAACAATAATTGGAATGAAGCTTGTTGATTAATAAGTATTTATACTAGATTTTAATAACTAATTACATTTTAGAGAACTATTTAATATTGAGTGGTTAATTTTGATAACACAGCTTGTAGTGTACCTACTATACACGCTGAGTTTAAATTGGTACGTTATCCTAAAAGGGGGTCGATGTACTCCTGGAGGTCAACAACTTTTGTTTTACGAGTTTTTGAAAATCAGAATTTTTCATTGAAGAAAAGGCATATTTAAAGTTTATGTCAAAATTCTACTACAGAACTTCCGGGCAGCCCTAGATCAGCTTGAACTATCAAAGTCAAAGTGAAAGTCAAAATGCTTTATTCAAATAGGCCCCAAAGGGGCACTTATGAAAGTTAAAATAAATTACTCTAACAGCGGGCCTCTGCAACATTCGTCTACCCGAATCACAGACTAAAACTAATGCTGTCTTTATCAGAACATAATACATGACAGACACCAACAGACCCAACTATGTTGAACTTTGTCAAAAGATACCTAATGTTGATTAGAAGAGACTTAAAAAAATCCAGAAAATGCCACGCACATTCCGGTTTAAAGTTTTTTTTTTTCAAATTTTGAGTACAATAATAATTAGCAATTTAATAATTATCAATTCCATTGAACATCTTTTGATAATTTTCATTCCACATGTAATATAGTAAAGAAACACCTAGTATAAAAATAACAATATTAATTTAAATTCGCCTTCCTTTCATTTATTATTTTTATTTTATTTATTTGTAAAAATAAATAAAGAATCTCATCAAGTATAAAAGTCACGTATTTATTTTTAGTTTTTCATGGGACATGGTGCTTGGTTAGTGTAGATCGTAGCCGCCGCTATGCCACACCGCACGCCTACAGTCGGACGCGAACTGACATGCTAGTAGACCTTATCCTGAAGGTTGTAAGGGACAATTTCGTGTAGCTTAACGGACAGTGTTTGTGAATGTGTGGGTAAAGGTTACAGTGGTTCTGTAGTGTAAGTGAAGGTGAGCATGTGGTCACACCGAGACCTTGTTTACACTGTGTATTTATATATCCGGTTTCAAATAGATAAAGTGACTATACTAATTCATTTATTTATTTATTCATGAGTTCAATGGAGTGCATTTCGGGGGTTTTATATATTATGTGTGCGTGTAGAATGAACTCGGTGTGGTCATGTTCCTGTGTGGTCTACATTTGACTCTAATGTTTTGTCATCATTTTCATTGTAAAATGTTATATTTCTGGGTAATAACATCATTTTGGATCTTTGGTGGATTTTAGAAACTTTGCATCACATATTTGGCTTAATACTCTTGACTAAATTTATTTTAATATAATACTTTATTTTAATTTTCGTTTTAGTGATTTACCTTTGGAAGGGCTACCCATAAAGTGAAAGTATGAAACTTGAAGATTTTGCAATGAAAAGACTACATAGTTTTGTTTCGATGAATGTGTAATGTATATACAAAGTGTATTATTGCTAAGAATTAGGTATTTATACAAAATGCCTTACACTAATGCAAGTGAATGAGCTGAACAATAAAATAATGGTTGATTCAAAACAATTAATGGAATACTAAGATTGTAATAAGTTTATTGGAGAGTTATTGGTGCAAATTAAATATTAGGGGCTCTATCCTTGAATTGAAAGTTAGGTTCAACGTGAAGTCACGTTAGCATTTAAGAGTAGATTAGTAACGTTGGTAAGAGCCCTGAATTCGGATTGTTAAAATTATATTTAAACGTCATAGCTCGTCGCTACGTCTTCACAGATTTCTATTATTGAGATCGTCTTTTAGGGTGAGTTCATATCAAATGGGAAAATATTCTCGCTCACTTTTGATGTCTCAGTGTGAAAGAACTTTATTGCGTTTCTGTTAAAATAAAAAAGTTCGTCGAGGGAAAATTTTCGGTTTGATCTGAACTAACCCTTAAGACTGCGATAGTTATTTCTCTGAATATATTTTTACCTATTTGTATAGTGTCCTATTCACATTTCTAAATAATGTTTATTATTTAGTAACCAAGTTGTATTAAGTACCTATGTATTAGTTTTTATTAATATTATTTAATTATTTTGTTAAAAACTATGTGCTTGTTATCTAACTCTTGTATGTTATATGCTTGTTATTTAAGTAAGGATTGTATGAAATGATACCAACTTTTGTTTTGAATCAATTTGTTATGAATCTAACGAAAACCTTTTGGAAACAATACTAAATAGTTAAAAATCGGATTGAAGGCTAATGTTATTATCTCTATTAATCTTAGATTAATGTTTTTTTCGTTAAAAATGTGATATTTCGTTTATGTTAAACTTAAGTTAACGTGTTTATCCATTCCTCGTAACATAAACATCGCGGTTTACAGAACCGATCGTGACGAAATTGTATAGAACTGGGGGAAATGTAAGCATTTATTAATGTTACTTATTCATATATTAATCATCCTCGGGAACGCTCCGAACTGGAACTTGTTTAGTTCTAATTCTTCATCACTTTTTTATGTAGTTTTATTCGTATTCAGTACCTGTATAGTTTGTTTGTTTTAAGCAAAATTATTGTGATTGGTAGATCTTTGAATTAGATACATTTAATCACATATTAATCATAAAGAAACAATTATTCTCCATCAACTAGATTTGATTGGCTAATACCCATTTTCATCACTGGCACCTAAACAGTCCCCTAACTACGGAACCCTTAGCGTAAGGCGTCACCTAACTCTACCTTTAACTTAATTTTAATTTTCACCGTGCATTCTTTGCGACTGTCACCTACATAAGTGTCCCTTAACAACCTGTCACTTAGCACGGTGAAAATTTAGGTGACGTCTTACGCTAAGGGATCCGTAGTTAGGGGATTGTTTAGGTGCCAGTGGTGAAAATGGGCATGAATCTGGCTATCCTATTAAAGTAAGCAATCTCTTGGCCTTGATTCATTAGAACTTTAGTAAAATAAAAGGTCATTTGCGATACAAATTAGTATTAGATAAGAGCTTTATATGGGGCTGGATTGTAATCAATATTTATTTCGTATGTTTGCATATTTGTAAGTGATTTTTCAAGAATATTATAGTTCAACGACTATTGTGCTACGCTCATTTTTAACCTGGTATAGTGTAAAAGGTCTGTTTTATCATTATTGTAGCTGATACGCATGCTGCTGTTGTTTTGAGATAAGTTTATTGATATTGGATTCGGTAAATTCTTTATTTTGTGCACGACATGTTTTCTCAACGGAGTGGATTTTGCAAACTTCTTTTTCCTATTTTTTCTGGCTAGCTTTTCCTAAGCCATCGCCAATGCCTTACACATTTACTACTAGCAGAAGGCCGCGGTTTCACCCGCGTTCCCACACGAACCGTGCATTTTTACGGGATAAAAAATAGCCTGTTTCTCCGGTCCATAAAACCTATGCCAAAAATTCACGTCGATTTGCTGCTTGAAAGAAGGACAAACCAACTGACCAACAAATCTACAAACACACTCGCATTTATTATAGTACGGATGTGATTACTTAGCCAAAGCGCGAATGAGCGAGGCAACTGACAGAACGAGAAAGTGGCAGAAAAGAATTCGTTTCCTCACGTCAACGATTTTTACCATTCGTACCTACCGTAGAATCTACGTTCTCTCGAGTTTGGAAGCGAGTTCCCAAGTATTGCACGCTTCATCGATTTTTGACTTCTATGTAATTTTTTATATTTGTACAAATAGATACTTATGTGATAGTGATAAAACAGACCTTCATGTTAGATGTACTGTAATTCAGATTGAAGATGAACAAAATGATGTTATGATTACAAGTTTATTACTACACTTGCATTTTGATTTGATATGGATATTTGTCGCGTTACAGATTGTGGTAGTAAAACGAAAAGCGCCATGACAAATAATGGGTACAGTGCCACAATCATAACTTATGGCGGTGGCGATTTGAGGAACTAAACCGGCCGGATTTTGGCGGTACAAAAATTCAAAATAAAATTCAAACGTACTGCTACCCACAAAGAAAAATTGCAGAGGGTACCGACTTAGACATTAATATAGGGATACTTGAAATTTCATTCCCACATTTCCATCCTTAGGGGTGGTATTCTTTAATGAAATTTATATAAGAACCTACCTTGCGATACAAACTACAAAAAAAAAATCGGATGAGAATTGACAGAAAAATCGAGAAATATTGCCACAAACAAAAAACACAGGCACCTCCATTTCTAAGAAGTCGTTAAAAATAAAAACAACTAAGTAATTGGCTATAATTTATTTGGAAGTTCATGCAAGTAAATTGCATAAAATCAATGAAAATAACAATTTAATAAAAAGGTAATGTAAAAAATTAAACAAGACAAGATGTACAATTTTGCTAAGATAAAATTAGGAATTGTACCTACCGAGTATTGCACAGCACAGTAAATTGATTGCAGGGTATTTGTAATACTACGACAATTCATTTTAAATAGTTACATAATATATAACTATTGAGCAATACATATTTTATACATTTAGGGCCGATTTTTCAATAGTCAGATAGCGTCCTGTTAGATAATTCCCTGAATCATCTAAGACTGTGGTGACGACAGACGTAAATAAATTTTATGGCATTCTAAAGAAATAAACCTTAGTAAGCTAATGGTCCATTAATTTTGAAATTATAGACCCTAAAAACACGAAAATTAATTGATTGGATAGCAATTAGTGCGTTAAAGTGCAAGTGTAAAATCGGCCCTTAGTGGATTTTCTTTTTACAAGAATTCCATCAAATATTTATGATAATATATGAAAAATCGCATAACAGACATTGGCAAAATATGAATGATCAATGTGACGTAACGTAAGCAAAAATAAATGTTCTTATCCAATTTCTTGTCATCCAAAACATTTTTTTTTACTGGCAATACAGCATCGGATAAATGATAGGTTATAGTTTTATGAACTTAAAATACAGAGGCTGGACCATACAAAATGCTAAAACATGTGGAAAAAAATTAACTGTCATAGGCTGTAAAATCACCGTATACACATATATTTAATTAAACATAATTTTAGAGAGACAAGTTCACCATATCACAGCCGTAGCTTGGCTTTGTTTCATATATTGAGTAATTTCACATTCACTTTCTCATTCACATCAAAGAAATTAGCTTACAGATAAAATAGAACTAGTATAACAATTTGCTTAAACTGCTTATATTACTTATAAATTATTGTAGAGAGCATTGAAGGTTATTTACTTTAAGGACGAACTAGTCGTTCATTTCTCCATACAACCATACTTGGGTGATTACTCCACTACTTGACGTTTTAAGTCCAAAATTAAGAATAATATCGATTTATCTCTTCATTATCTAGGTCAGCCTGCTAATTATACAGAAAATAAATAAGTGGCTTAAAAGTAATGAGCCTTCAAACATCTGTATTTTAGCACGTATTTTAACGCAAGTTTGGACGTCAATAAATTACAAAAGGATTACGAAAACTCCAAAATAATGTACATACTGACAAGCTTTAGTTTATTGACATTTGAAATAACTTTGGTCTGACTAAATACATTCAGTAGTTTTGTCGTAAAACCCCAAGTACCAGAAGCCAATTCGTACAATTTTGCGCGCCGGTTTTCGAATTTTCGGTTTTCATCGCGACTCTACGAGAGTGTATAATTGTGTATATGCGAGCATTAGCCTCATACTACTCATCGCTGCAGTCTTACCTTGTCCCACGAATGTTAGACGAAATAGCATGCATTTTAGCCGCGTCCACCGATTTTTTCGCTCCATGGACTAGTAGGCTCTTAAGGTAACATCTTATCAATCGAGAAATGTTAAGAGTAATTCCTAATTTGAATGCAATAACTACATTCTTAAGTTAGCGATAACTTAGATGAAAGCTCGAATTAGGATTTCTATCATGTATAAAATCAAGTTTTCAAATTGCAAAATTCTTTTGATTACATTTAAACGAGGAGCATTTTATGTTTTTTGCTATTTGATCTTATCTACACAAACATTGGCTTGTAGGTACCTACCAAAATCGTTAATTTATAATTTCTACGCAGTATAAACAAGTCTCGAATAATATCGTCTAAAGTAGTAATGACGACATATGGATCTAACATATCCTGAATGTCAACTCATATAAAGCAAGTTTTTAGATAACCGACTACCTATTATTATGTTAATATTGCATGGTTAGTGTAGAATGTTCTGAACTTTTATGCATCAATTGGTCACCATAATTTACATCATAGTTTAGATTTTGATTTGATTTTAAAATGCAATGCAATCTGTGGAAAAGTGTGTTAAAATTACATTGCGCTTCAATGATGAGCCACATCAATAATATAAAGCCGGTCCTTCACATTTGCACGAACCCGGAAATCATTTATAAGACATTTGCGAAGGAATATAAAGTTTTCATAGCATTTGCCATATTTAAACCAAAGTAGGTATTCGTAAAATGTAAGTATGTGTATGCGTGAGAGACCAGTCTAACAACAATATAACGTTATATAATTACGTTAATACATTGCAATGAAATTGGAATGTTGACAAAATTTTTTTTATGATGTCAATTCGTTTTGTCATTAGAATCAAACGACTATATCGAAAAAACTAGAAATCGACCGCTAGAGACGTTAAAAATGAGAGTCAAAGTCGGGCGTATCTACTGAGCGCTAAAACGCCCTGTACAAATTGGACAGAACATCTGACGTCACTTATTCTATGCGGGCCGTAAAGCTGTACTAAAAACGTGCATTTTCTTGATTTGACCGTGAAAAACTGCGTTTAAGTACATAGTTGTCATACGTTTTTTTATTCATCCTTAAAATATAAAGAATCTGATGGCAACATTTAAATTACTATTGGATGATAAAAAAAATGTTAATTCACACATTATAACGGGATATTTACCGTGATTATTATTGAACGATGAGCACCCGATATTTCGACGCTGTTGCAAGCATCATGTTCACGGGAATATTCATCGTTCAATAATAATCACGGTAAATATCCCGTTATAATGTGTGAATTAGTTAATAACCGTGAAAGTCTAAAACAGTGTTTAAAAAAAATGTTGAATATGGGATACTTTTAGATGCAGTTATCTTTGTGGGAATTATATATTTTTGTGAATTTCATTTTTATTGTGTTAATGTGATCTTCTTAAAACTGTATAAACGATATTAATTATGTATTTTGTTTTTCATGCAACATCCCAATTGTAAAGGTTTGCTTTGCATAGGCATATATATCTTTTAGCTATCATGTGACATAACTCGTTAGTATATATTGGTATATTTAACAAAACAAACTTGCAAAATACTAGTTTGTGCTAGCCGAAATTTTTACCTACAGAGATTCTGCTAGCTTTTCAGTATCCGTAACACGTCTATTAAGTACCTACCTGAAGATCAAGATTGTCAATATTTTGCATTTGTATAGCTCCTGATTTCAACAACACCTATGCGTAAGTCCTGCTCACTGCTTCATCACGATGTTGATGTAGTCTACAACTCTCTGGTCGTGGAGGATCTTTAGATGTTCTGCGTTCGGGAGGGGCACAGCTTTTACCGGTTTTCCTGTAAAAATACGAGAAAGGTTATGAGTTATCTGTTGACACGTTTGCATTTATCTACTGTTATAGCACAGAGTAGATAACAGTACAAGTACAGAAGACTCACTCCGCAAAATCATTTAAATAAATAGCGACTCTCGCTAGGATACAATAAAGTGCAATTCAGGTCGCACAGCTCTAATAATAGGTTATTAGATTAGTCTCCCCATTGTAGGCAATGGGGAGACACGGATTATTTATCCTTCTAGGTGGTGCATTATCGCTGGTGTTGTGTCGCTGTCAAACTTCATTGGAATTTAAGTAAGTAAACAAAACAATCGTCTCTGCAATAAAGTTTATGCCTCTCGGTAATGCATTTCAGAGTAAAAATAAAGGCACACACGTTTCCCTTCCGTCGAGAAAAAACGGAAGCTGTATCAAAGCATCGCGCATCAAAAATTATTGGAAACCAAATCCTTCTTCTAGGTTAGTGACCATTTCAAATGTAATGATTTTTATGACACGAACAAGTTTACTGGTTAGTTTAATTCTTTAACCCCCAAAGTAAACATACATAGTAGTCTTTGAGTAAACATCAATGACAAGCACCAGCGGTGGTGGCGCCATCTGAGATTAGCTTTGCCTGCACCTCTCCATTATATTCACCTAAAAGTTGCCTCTCTGTCTATCGCGTAACTCTTATCTCTTCTGATTACTTTAGGGTTGTAATCTAAATATGTAATCATCAGTTATGAACCCATAAAGATTTATCAAAAGCCGTTCAGAAGTTTTTTCTTGAAAGAGTAACAGACATCCATCCATCCCCACAAAGTTTCTCGTTTCCAATATTAGTAGGGTAGTTGTTTACCCGCATTGGAGCGCACGAGCCAGCGGCGCTTGCGCCAGTGCTCGCAGGCAGACAGAGAGCGCAGGTTCACTGTGCCGTCTCCGTCGCCCGTCAACTGCGACGGGTACCCGTCCAGCCACGTGCCCGCCTTGTACACTAGCCTGGAACGATGAATGTTACATGAGTAACCCAAGTTTTTTTTTTATGCTATTTGGTAACTAGACGAGCTGATCGTGGTTTGCCTGATGGTAAGCATACCGCCGGCCCATAACAATTGCAGTGCCACTCAGAACAATAAAACACAAAGGCCTGCGCGGCACTGCAGTGCAGTCGTTACCCTGAGACAGAACGTATTAAGTCACATCAGTCTCAGTGTTAAGTAATTGCAATTAAAATAAGAGTAGGATAGGCTCTCGGCTAACTTCACTTAATTAACAATTAAAAGTTGACAATGATTAGAAAAAAACATTATCACCACTTAGCTGGTGATTGTACATGTACAGTCGATACAGAAAAACATTGGACTTTAAATACTTTCTCGATACGTCCATGTAAAACACAACAACATGTAGGTATAACAAAAATGTAAAAAACAAAAAAGGCAACAAATCAAGTCAATAAAACAGATCCGTGTGTGTCCTTGCCACCCGCAACAGAGGGAATCCTAGTGCAGGCTATGAGTGTTCAAGCCTTATAATTTATTGTTGCTCATGTAAATAATTTTCTTTGTCTCAAGACCCAATCGACCCCCCCCCCCCCCACTCACCGCTCTACGGTGGAGATGTTGTATCCGTACAGACAGTGCACCTCGACGCCGGGTGGTTGGAAGTTCAGTATATACTTCTCCACGTCCTTGCGCATCTCCCACGCGTTCGGCAGTTCCATGTCGCTGGAAACAATACGGGAATTATGGAAAGAACCGAGGAGATATTTTTTGTGTTACTGTAACTGCAGCGCAAGTACGGATCATTTCGATCGATAAAATTGACAGTTCAAATCAATAAGACAAAAGTTATCGAATACGAACGTAGAGCTACTACAATACTTTACGATCAGACTTCGGTACTCGCAACATTCGATAAGTGTATCAGTTTTTTCGATTCGATAAATTTATCATTTGGACTTCCGTATTTGCGCCGCTGGCCCTCAATATACAGCTGGAACGTACCGATAGGCGCTTTGGGGCAGATTTATAACTTGAGGGTATTAGCTAGGCTCTAGAAGTGTGTGCCTATGCCATGGCCAGCGGCTTGCGACACAGATAGTGTTAGTACGAGTGTGTAAGCGTCCCTGTTACCTGAACAGCTTCTGTAAATGTTCTATGGTGTAGTTAAACTTGCTGGTCTGCACGAGCACCTCGGAGGGCTTCCAGAACAGCGGCGACGGCAGCAGCCACGCCAGCGAGGGACACGTGATCTGCTGCGTGCGCATGGTGCTCTCGCGCAGCATCAGCGAGCCAAGGTCGTCGCCTGCGGACGGCGAGCCACACGAATTATTCGTTGTTTTATGCGAAAACTGTTAGTCTAGGGCATCGAGATTCTAACCCCGAGAGGTGAAATACTGTACTATCCGATCTCGCAACAATGTATTGATTTTACTACAACTAATATCAGCGCTCAGCGTATCAGCGCGCACGGGCAATAGGCGGTCGGTGGCTTACCCAATCAGAGCGCATTATGTCTAGGCAAAAATGGTGGGATTTATTTCGTGCAAACCAAACGTCACTGTATCTCTAGGGTGTCTCTAGGGTTCCTCGATGGTATAGGGCTATATTTTTTTCCATTTAAAACGTCCAGCCTTGCAAGTACGCAACTTTGCGAAGGATACAATTGATAGTTCGAATTGTTAAAATTAGAAGTAGGTACCTAGGTTGTTGTTGACTATTTCGAAAACGAAGTACGACCTTTTCCCTGAGAGCGATATAAACTAGTTTCCGAAACTAGTTTTGCGAAGTCGACAACGACAAGTTTTACTAGTAGGTAATCTAATGATTCAAATTTTAAAACAATTATGAAATTAGTATAATTTATGCTAACTAAAAACGGATTGTATACATATGAATTAATCTAAAAATCTGGGTAAAAAACTTTTTTGTGCAAGATTGTATTTTTACAAGAAATTAAACTATAGAGGTAAATTTAAAAAGCAAACCCTTATCTAAATACAAAATTTCCTCCAAATCGTTAGAGCCGTTTCCGAGATACGCGAAATAAATTTATATAATTATATTAAATTATAAGATTAGATTTGAAAGTATAGATAGAACCCACTCTAAACTAAAAAAAAAGAAAGCGACAAACCGACTTCAGTGACAAACTACTGAACCGATTTTGATGAAATTTCTATGGGACCAATCTGAAAGCTTATATTGTTTTAAGAACTTTTGGAATGGGTTTATAAATTACGAAGATCTGCCATCTGAGGTAACAGACATAAAAACAACCGAATTGAGAACCTCCTACTTTTTTGAAAGTTGGTTAAAAACGTTACTTTATCAAACTGGTACCTAGGTCATAATATACGTTTACTGTAGTTTTGTATAGAACTTTACTATAGATTATTTAAATTACGTATGGAACCAATTTCAAATAAGGTATACCTTGAGTTAAAGAAAAATTACAACGTCATCAATTTCTAGTGATCGTATCAAAATGGAGTGTGTTCTCGAAACACCAAGTTAACCATGTCAACGATTTGTTTTATTAGTGAAAAACACAAACAATAGTCATTCGAACGGGGCATCGAATGTTTGTAAATCAGCTGCGTGTATCGACGACACTTACAATGTTGTAGCTGAATCACGACCCGGAATGAGAACGCGTCCGGGAGGGAATTAAACAAACAAACATGCGGAGCCCGGCCTACTAACTGTCGGTACATGAAGGTATTGTCACTGACAATACTTCGGCGGCTCCGTAGCTAAGTTGGTAGTAACCCTGCCTGCAAAGCGAGTGGTCCCGGGTTTGATTCCCGGCCGGAGCAGATGTTGTGTAAGCATAAAATTTGTTCTCGGGTCTTGGATCTGTGTGTGTCCATGCCACCTGCAACACAGGGAATCCTAGTGCGTGGGTATGAGTTATGAGTGGTAAGCTTTTATTTATTATACGAAAGTCAAGAACACAAATGTGCTGTCGGCATATTTGTTCAATAAATCAGCTGTGTCATGTGTGTTTAGTGATCACTTACGCCCGTTTTCACCAACGACGAATAAGGCGACGCCTAAGTAACTCCTAATGTAAGCAAAGTCCTATAACCGGTTGTAACACTCCTAAAGCTTGTAACTTAGTAACTCTTAATGTAAGTAAAGTCCTTTAAATCGTTAGAACACTCCTAAAGGCTGGTGTAGCATTTTTTTTGGTAATTCTTGGTTATTAGGCAACTCCTAAATTTATATTCAGGCTTCCGATTTAGGCGTCTCCTAGGTTTAGTGAAAACGAGCAGTAGTTCTCGAAGATATTTAGTAATTTCTTACAATTTCTTTACACTAGTTGCGCTCTGCGGCTCTGCCGCTTTGGTTGTGGTGGGTTCGGTTCCGGCAGGTGCACACATAAAAATTGCAAGTATTTCTTCATCAAGTCTGGGATGGTGGCACCTTGATACATAAAATCGATTTTATCTCAAGCTCTCATCGCTATGTTCCCGTTTGATTTCTCTGTTGTATCCCATTTCATTTACTGCAAGCGAATCGCTTACAGAGCAAGAAATGTTATGAAATTATACGTATAATATGATGACCTGTCGACCTCAAATTGCAATCTATAAATCTATACTCTATACAAATAAATAAAAAACATTTAATTAAATTTATGCTTGTGTTTAGTATTTTAAGTTACAGTGTTTTATATGCATTGTTTTTTGAGTTTTTGGTGAGCGCATTGGGAGACTGTAATGCTCACCAAAGGCATGTTGTTAATAAATAAATAAATAAATAAAATTGAAGTGTCTTTTTGTAATGTCAATATAACACAACTTTTTACTAAATGCATATGAAAGTATATACGGTACCTCTAACAAAAAACAATTTTTTAAATTCTTGTCTGTCTGTTCCGGCTAATCGCCGAAACGGCTGGACCGATTTTAATGGGACTATCACTGGCAGATAGCTGATGTTATAAGGATGATGATATATATAATATGTGGGCGAAGCCGCGGAGCACAACTAGTTAATAATATAAATACTTAGTTCTGTTTTTTATAGTTGGATGTATGCAACAGCAATTACACAACTAGGGTGCAGCACAGCGAAATTTCAATGATAAGCTATCAATTGAATGTCTAGAGTTTTCATACCTAGCCACTTAGTCGGGACTTGGTGTGTCATTCACTCATATATATTACATTACATGCAAATCATTATAATATATTAAATAAAAGAAATACTAAACATGTAAATTAACTTTTAAACTTTCGCGATTCGAAAATGTTGTTCACTTTTAAGAATGAAAGATAAAAACACAGGTTTTTCCTCGACGTTTCGATCAAGTTCCATTGATCATGGTCACGAGAAGAGGTAAATAAAAACCTGTTTTTATCGCGATTAAGTCCCGTTCTTAAAAGTAAACAATGTCAAATATTTATACCTACTAATATAGTCCGCTGAATTTAAACTGTCTATAAATCCAAGTATGTCTTTTAATAATACCATAATTTGCTTATTATGTTTTAAGATGAAGTGACGTCAATCATTTTAGTTTAAATCAATCGTGAACAATATGTAGGTCAAGGTAAAATATAAAGTTTGTGGTAAGAGCAGTGGTATTGAGGCCGAACAACTGGTGAAGGATCATTTTGATGTAGCTTATCGGATAGTTTTTTCTAGTGCTCGCTTTGCCAGCTTACTAGCTACCTACACCCCACCAGACAAATACCTTATCGTCTAGCACCTATCAGCTTTCACCGGCCCCTCTTCAGAGCCAGTTTCCATGCTAGGTTTAGCCACTTACCATCTATTTCCACATTATCACTTCAGATCTGCTGTCAGACAGTGGCCAAATATGAAATAAGTAGTAATCTGTAAAAAAAGAGAGGGAAACTCCACACAACATACCTATAGCAAACACCTTGACTGCCTTCATAGATCCGGCCCAGGGTGTAGACAGTGAGATCATGCGGCGGATGTACTGGTCTTTCCAGGACTGCGGCTGCAGGCGCAGGAAGTTTATGGCCATCAGGCCCCCCATGCTGTGCACAATGAATGTCACCCGAGTCTTGTTGTTTAAATTGTAGGTGTCTTCCACCAAGGTTTTGAGCTTCACGAAGAACTCACTGTTTTCATCTGCAGGGAGTGTTACATTAACTTGTTAGACCCCTCATCATGCAGTTTGGTTTAGTGTATGTAATTAGATAATATTTGATACACAACATACACACAGCTGCCACCTCTATCACTGTTTTAAATCCCTGCTAGACCTACTTAGCTTTAGTACAGCACCAATATTCGAATCAGCCAAAAGTTTGGCAAGTAACTGTACCATAGTCCGTAATGCGTTAAAAACGGTCTAAAGTACCAGTAATGGTTGATTACTGTCTGGGGAAAGAGATCATTCCGAGGAAAAATGTTGTTAGGGACCTGGGGGTTCTGCTAAGTGAAGACCTATCATTTTGAGTGCATATAAACAAGATATGTGTTCAAGCTTTCAGAACCCTTGGATTTGTTTTGCGTCAGGCTAGGCACTTAGATAGCATACCGGCTATAAAAGCTATCTACAACGCTTTCGTGAGGAGCAAACTAGAGAGCAATGCGATTATTTGGAATCCGTATCAGGACAAGTATGTACAAATGGTAGAGAAGATTCAAAAGAAGTTTTTGAGATGGCTCTACCATAAACAGTATGGTTATTATGTAGGGTATCCATATTTGTACCCTAGTGACTTCCTTCTTGGAATGATGGGTTACAACACTCTGGAAGGGAGAAGAGCTGTCTCACTTCTGATTTTTATCTGGCACGTAATTATTGGTTACAGGAGCATACCATGCGTTCTGGAGCGTATACCACTAGCTGTGCCGGACAAATATATAAGAGCTCGTCGGCACAAGCTCTTTGGGGAGCAATTGTGCAAGAGTGAGCTAGGAAGGCAGGCACCAATACCGCGAGCATTGCGCATGCTCAATGCTGTTCTTAGTCAGGACCAAAACCAAGATCTGGATATATTTGAATGCACTTGTGGCGAGTTTCACAGAGCAGTAAAGGATTTCGCTAGTGTAAAGTCAAATTTACGTAGTTTCCTGTAATGTGACTAGTAGGTAATTGTACTTTGGAAGTAAGTAGTTTAAGTATTTTGACCGTGGGTGGGCGAATTGGGCATACTGTAATGCCCACCCAAAGGTATGTTAAATAAATAAATAAATGCAATAAATTATTTGATGCAGCTTCTGCGTAAAAGTTGCATGGTTACCCATGGTAAAATGCTAAACATAGTATATGGTTAAAGCAATCAAATCCTGTAACTGTATGTATAAAATAAATAAACTGTACTCCCAGAAAAAGCTATTGTTTATATCTGCATAGTGCAACCTACTGCATGGTTTATTACTTTATGTGAATGCTTCAGATTTTTTACAGTAACTAGAAAGATCCTTAGTGTTTGTAATAGAAATAGATAATTATTTTCAGCAGTTTATTTGGCATATAATATTTTGTAGTGGGGTAGAACATTTGGATTTATAAAGCCCTACTATAGCTTGTAGATTATTATTCAACTGTTATTGTAGCTAAGGGAAAAAGGCTGGTAGCCAGTTAAAAAAAAATTGGTGGCCAATTTATAAAAAATATATTTTCCTTGAGCATTGGCAGATACACCACACAAGACAGCAAGACAAGAGACCTAAATAAGATCTTTTTATTTTGTGCCAAAGATCCCTAAAATTACTGGTCAGTAGGAATTAAATTTATCCCAAGAGTTCATTATTATTTTAATATTAACCTTAAAAATTAGTATACATCATCTAATGCCTAGTAACTATTTTTGAATACTTTTGTCTCTCATGACTTGGTGTTGTGCCATAACTGTGGGTGAGTATCACCCATAGCTATGTAATGCTGTTGTTAATGTCAACATTTTAATAGGTTTTTGTGGTCATTTTTATCTTAGATTTTTTATAGAACTTTGTTCAGCTAAGTTTGAATAAATAAAATACCAGTAGCATACACCTAAGGCTTGAATAATAATATAAATTATAAAGTTATTTGACTATAAATCACTTACTTGGTGCCTTTCGGAAGTCATAAGGAGCTCCCATTATGGATTCATTTCTCTTGAATCCAACATTTGTCACCAACGAATCAGCGATGGTATTGAAGTATGCCCCCGTCTTATCATGTGAAGGGTCCAACCACTCTACAGGTTCAGAGTTACCCCACCCAGGAATCCTTGTATCTACCCCTATGGGGTTTTTCGTGGTTCTTGTGACATTGTCATATTCTAATCTCAAGTTGTCCACCCAACAGTCTATTACAAATGGTACTAGCAGTTCTAAATTCAGCCAAATGTTGAAGTAATCATTGGAGGTTTTGGCACAGATGTAGTGAACCACTGATGTTTTGTTGAGTTTGGCTTCTATTTGGGCACCTCCATCACCTGGTACTGTTGAGCAAATATTACGTTTATCAACTTTGATCCAGAATAGTACTCGACTACCTCTAACTTATTTAACTCTCAATTAAAGTGATGTTACGAATTAATTAGGCTAAGGGTAGTGTTGTAAAAATATTATTTATGTAGCTGCACCTTACTACATTGCCCACATTGAAATTGATGTGTGACAACCTGTTTAATCTCCTTGGTGGTTGAGTTTTGAAAATTAGAGTAGTCCGTTTTATTCCAGAACCTAAACTATCTACATTTCAAATTTTATCAAAACAGAAACACACAAACTTTCGTATTTAAAATATTAGCAGAAGATTACCGAAGATGTAATTTATGTACCTTAATTTAGTATTCAAAGATGAGTAAGTTACGATTATTTTGCCAAAATATTCTAGAAGTGTCTAGTGGAAGGTTTGTGCACGGACATGTACTATGTAGATTATTGTAAACACTCGAGACAAAGACCTAGAAAGTTAACAGTTAAAAATAAACACAAATCGAATTATAATACTCACTGAAAATTACTGGCGAGAATCCTAAAGAGTTCTGAGCGAGAAGACCGTAAATAAATAATATAATAAAACTCAGTTTTACACCAGACATTTTTCACTTAGAATTAATTACACTGCTGCACTGTGTTGTTTACTGTTCGAAGTACGTTCGCGAAATGATTTCCGGCTATTTTTACGCAATGTCTAGCGTTCAATCACAGAGTAGAATCACCGCATGGCGCATACTCGAGTAGTTGCCCCGAACTTCCCGACTCCACTCCACGCCATCCACTCCAGTCCGTCCGCCTCCAGCGACGTGTGACGCACAGAAATTCACTGAATCAGACTGAATCGTACGATGGATGATATTGATAGCACATAAGCACAATGTGTGGAAGTGTAGGGGTCAACAACTATTGATAAAGCTAAGACAGACGCAAACACAATCAGCTGGCATGAACAACAACAACGATGTTAATATTAATTATTATACAACGAGAAATGAAATAAAATTCAAATACGCTTAGATGAGTTCTTCTGATGTTATAGTATGTGCATTGTGCGATTTATTTTGTAGTAAACACAATAGAATATTTTCAATGCATACATACATTCTAGTTTAAAGCTTAGCCTTAGCTGATGTTAGTAAGTATGCTTCATTATAAGGGTAAAGGGACTACCACAAATTATACAATACCACAAATCTCACTACTGATAAACTTAGTGGTTATAATCAAGTTATAATATTTTACATTATTCTCTTTGACTGAAGAGATCTAAAGATTTTAATGTCCAAACCTGTAGGGCTAACATGCGCACCGTGACAAAATTTACTCGTGGCGTTATCTCGTGGAAAGAAGAGATAACTAGTCTTCTCGACAACCGCTAACATGGCTTAGCGAGTTTGTCGTTTCGTTTTGTCATATGACGACAAACACGAACGGCTCTATTATCTGTGTCTCTTTTGTCGACAAACGCTAACATGGCGCGTCAAGTTTTCTCATTATTTGTCTACTTTTGACGAGTAGTTTGTCGTCGAACTTTTTGAGGACGAGTAAAACTGTAACACGGTAACTAGTGTTCTGTGATACCCTGATACCTATATAATTTGTGTTTCTGTTCTGTGACTATTACTGCCAACGACTATCTCCGAAAGCATACATACTGATCTGTGTCCGAAAGCGTGATAATGGCAGTACCATATTAGAATTATGTTTTAACTATAAATGAAGAGCGCGAGCGACGCAAAATTCAAAGGAAAGTAGGTAGGGACGAATAAAAAATTAAAAATGTTACTATACATATGTACTATAGCTGAATTTTTAAAGTAATTCATTTGACCACTGAATTTCTAGAATTCTATTTAAATTATTGGTATTATTTTTTGACACTTTAGTATAATTAATAAGAAAAATAATAACATTTGATATTATATATAAGTACCTATAGGAAATGAAATATGAATTGTGTTACGATTATTGTGTCATTCGTTTTTTGTAATATTTTCAATTCAAGGATAGTTAATTATTCTAATATTTGCATGTCACAATGAGCTGTAACAGTTGTTTATTTAGATATTTGTTTGGTTTTATTTACAAAAGAAAACATTAAAATTTTATGGACGACATCGAGACTACATTTTCTATATGTACTGGGATCTCGGACATAGTTTAACGATATTATTTACTTAGTAGTGTTTACTTTACGTTTTACTCACATTTTTCTGCCTGGCAAAATGCAAGCAATTTTTAAAGTAAATAACTATAATAATCAAATTAACTCAACTCAATTCTTATGTGGAATAATCTAATACTTCTTCTTTCTTTATTTCCTATATGATAGTGTGTAAATAAAATTCAAATTCACAACAGCCAGATAAGTCACATTCCCGGAGTTTTGGCGGGAATGCGAAAATGTGCTGTTGTTGATTTTGTGTTATTTACTAAAACCTGTGTTTTATCGAGTGTTAATGTGTAATAATGGTGGATTATTAACCATTAAGTGTTCGTAAACGTGCATGAGTGAAAGGAAAATAGTACAAAGATGAAAAACGTGTATTTTCGTATTCTATCCAAAACTCCATAGAAGCTTCAGTAAAGTATCCACCGCTTTACTGAAGCATCACTTCGACTTGACCGCGCCTAGACTAAACTTTAACGACTTTTATTTACCAAAACTAGAGATTTATTATAACTTGACACTGGCTAAATACGCAAATCGCGTGGAGCCTGTTATATATTATCCTTCTTGCTTGTGAAACAACCTCATTCTTAATTTGTTTTATAAAACCTATCTGTAATTATTCTGTATCTTTGACAGCGTCAGATTATTAAAATGTCTTACCTAGACAACATGTATTTTAATATAATATTGGCGACAATTTAACTTTTGTAAAATGGATGCGAACCAATTTAAGGAATTTATGAAACAACAACAACAATTAACAGAACTGATACAAATTCTAACAGTACAACGACTTACACCTAACGTCAATGATGAAACGCCCAGTAAGAAAATTAGTAATTTTGCAAACGATAAGTTCAATCCGGAAACAACATCCGTAAACGATTTTATAGAATATTTCGAAGCAAAATGTAAAATATACGGAAGTGAGTACAAAAAAATACAAAAAGATTTATTTGTCACTTGCCTGCCACCCGACATTTTTCATAAAATTAAAACGTCATTCATAAATACATTTGAAGAACGTTCTTACGAAGAATTAAAAACGAAACTACGCAGCTTTTATTCGACGAAAACCACAAGATATAAGGCGCTTACAGATTTTTGGAATTGTACAAGAAAAGAAGGTGAGTCGATGGAAATGTATGCTAACAAAATAAAAGAGCTTAGTAAAGACTGTGGGTACGACGGTATATTTTTAGAACGGCAGTTACGAGACCGTTTTGCAACCGGCCTTAAACATGAACAGTTAGAAATTGACCTGAAACAGAAGTGGCCAGAACTTCTAGATTTAGATCGCGATGGGAACACATTAGAAGTAACATTCGAACAGATTTTTGCAATTTCGCAATCTAGAGAGCTAGCAGAGAATGACAACACTAACAACAACACCGCAGTGCAACGCATCAAACAAATGAATACGAACAGACCTTCCACCAGTGATTACAAACAAAGGATTCTAACACAAGATCAATGCAAAAGATGCGGGAAGACAGACAGACACGAGATCACTGATTGCAAAGCAAAAAATTACAACTGCAAAGCATGTAACACCAAAGGACATTTCGAGAGCTGCTGTGTTAAATCTGGAAGAGCATACATATCATTTCGACAAGGAACAACAAAAACATTTAACAAAAATAAAAAACATGTGAACAACGTTTTGTCTAGAAATCAACATAGTTCTGAAACAAACAGATATGCTACAAGCAGTTCATCCGATGACGAAAGCGACTATGACAAAAACGTTTTTAAAATCAACGCTAACAACATGAGATGCAAAAAAATCGACACTTGCATTAACGGATTCAAATGTACTATGGACTGGGATCCAGGTTCCATTTATTCAATTATAAGTACAGCTTTTTGGAAAAAAATTGGATCACCAGAACTAGCAAAAGGACCAAAGCTACGTGCCTATGGTGACCATAAACTTAAACCTAAAGGCCTGACAGATGTTACGGTAGAAGTACAAGGGGAACAAAAAATTGTACCAGTGGTTGTAATTAAAAACGCCAACCCTATGTTATTTGGTCTACAATGGAGTGAACTATTCAACATGAGTTTTCCTAGTTCAGTCTACTCGATCAAAACTCAAGCGACGTCTCTGAAACAAGTCATTGATGGAAACAAAGAACTTTTCAATGACACACTGGGAGAGGTGAAGGATTACGAAGTCAACATTCATGTGAAACCTGGGGCCGAACCTAAACACTTACCATCAAGACCGATTAAATTTAGTATTCGAAAAAACGTCGAAGTTGAACTTGAGCGACTTACGAAAGAAGGAATTATTGAAAAGGTTGACCCAAATCAAACTCCAATCGAATGGGCGACACCAACAGTGAATGTTGTAAAACCTAATGGGAAAATAAGAATTTGTGGTGATTATCGTACAACCATTAATCCAGTGTTAGTAACGCATACACACCCGGTACCTCAGTTCGATGACATAAGGCAACGTCTCGCCGATGGAGACAAATACTCAAAAATAGATTTGAGAGACGCATACTTGCAATTTAAATTAGCACCGGAAGCAAAAAAGTATTTAACGATATCGACACATAAGGGTTATTACCAATACAAGAGAATGCCATTTGGAATTTCTACGGCACCTTCAATTTTTCAACATTTTCTTGAGAAATTGTTAGACAACATTCCCAACATTGCAATCTATTTTGATGACATAGCTATCACTGGAAAGAATAACTCAGAACACCTAAAAACATTAGCAGAAGTTATGAACAGGCTGAACAAAGCTGGAATGAAGGTAAATCTAAAGAAATGCACTTTTCTTCAAAACGAAATCGAATATCTTGGACACACAATCAATAAATTAGGAGTTCAGCCAACGAGATCAAAAATCGAAGCAATTCTTAACGCATCACCACCTGAGAACGTTAAAGAATTGAGATCTTTCCTAGGACTGGTAAATTTTTATGAACGATTTATACCGCATCTACACAGTATATGCTCAGAGTTACATACATTAACAGGATATAAACAAAAATGGATATGGTCTGAAAACGAAAATACAATATTCGAGAGAACAAAAAAGTGTATAGCAAGATCCAAACCTCTTGTTTCTTTTAATGAAGCTCTGCCTCTTTTCCTGGCATGTGATGCATCTGAAAAAGGAATTGGGGCTGTATTATATCATATGATTAATGGGACTGAAAGACCCATAGCATTTGCATCAAGGAAATTAAAACAAGCGGAGAGCAATTATTCTGTCATTGACCGAGAAGCACTTGCAATATTTTTCGGCATAACAAAATTTGACCAATATCTACGTGGGTCAAAATTTACACTGGTGACAGATCACAAACCATTAATTCATCTTCTGGGAACAAATCGCAATCTACCAAAGCTAGTTAACAACAGACTTGTCCGGTGGGCCTTGGTGATCGGAAGTTATGATTACGACATTCGATATACAAAAGGAGAAAACAACGTACTCGCTGACCCTCTATCAAGACTACCAAATTCCAACGAACAACGATCCCAAGCAGAGTGCTCAATAAACAAAACTGTTCAAAGAATCAACGAATCGATGATAAACGAAATAGCTATAAACGAGGAAACTATCAAAGAACAAATCAAAAAGGATACAACACTACGGAAAGTCTTACAACACATTACGACAAATTGGAACACTTACAAGTACGATGATAATTCTTTGCAAGCATACTTCAAAAAACGTAACGAGCTATCAATAGAGAACGACATCATAATGTGGCAAAGTAGAATTATTATACCAACCTCTATGAGGAAGTTAACTTTGAAATACATTCATAGGGGACATCCAGGGATATCGGCCATGAGAGCATTGGCGCGTTTCTACGTCTGGTGGCCGTCAATCGAAGAAGATATCGACAATTACGTTAAGTCGTGCACAGGATGTCAAGAAAACAGACCAAACAATCCAGAACTTCCAATTTTTTCTTGGTCGATTCCTAACAGTGTGTGGGAACGAATTCATATCGACTTCGCAGGACCATTCCTTGGTAAATATTGGTTGGTTCTTTGCGACGCGCTGTCTAAATGGATAGAAGTTAAACCAATGAGCAAAACTACGACTGATAAACTATGTGGGGAACTTGATGACATATTCACAACGTTTGGACTACCCCAGATTATAGTTTCTGACAACGGGCCCCAGTTCACATCAGACGCATTCAAAACATACTGTAAGAGGAGAGGTATCACCCACATTAAATCATCACCATATCACCCACGTACCAATGGGCTAGCTGAGCGCTTGGTGCGTACTTTCAAGACAAGAATGTCTAGTGAACAGAACATGCAAAACGATTTGACAGAGAGACTGAGGAGTTTCCTTTTCACTTATAGGAACGCACCACACAACACCACCCTTAAGTCTCCTGCACAAATGATGTTCGGAAGGCAACTCAATTGTATTCTGGATAATGCCCGTCCAAGTACAAGAAAGAGGCTTCACTATCAAGAAGTTAAAGCCAACATCTTGAGTGAACAACAAGCACCAAATTACCGACCTGGTACCAACGTTTATGTGCGAACAAAGGAAGAAGCGAAGTGGAAACCAGCAACTATTGAGAAAAGAACTCATAAATACTCATATGTTATAAAGACGCCAGAAGGCATATTAAGGCGAAGGCATGCTGATCATATGAGACCAAATAACGCGCAAGTCACACCACAATCCACTCCGTTCCAAACGCCAGGAACAGATATCACCACATCTGAAACGTTACCTGTGCCGGAGCAACCTACTATAACGGCACCCGAGCAAACCACCGCAACGCCTGCTACAACACAAGGCACGTTCCCTTGCAGAAGTAGCATGCGAGCAATTAAGCCACCTCGCCGTCTTATTGAAGAGATGTGAATGGGGAGAAATGTTATATATTATCCTTCTTGCTTGTGAAACAACCTCATTCTTAATTTGTTTTATAAAACCTATCTGTAATTACTCTGTATCTTTGACAGCGTCAGATTATTAAAATGTCTTACCTAGACAACATGTATTTTAATATAATAGAGCCAAATACAAAACAAACAAAAAAAGTCATATTCCCGATATTTACTTGTCAACTTCACTAAAATGTCATTGTTATGAACGCGTTCACACAGCATATTAAATAAAACTATAGTAAATAAGACAAATTGAATGAACTAAACCGGTGTTGCTAATCACATGGCAGCACTGGTTTGGCGTCCATTGTCTTCGAAGAGATAATAGTCTCTCTCTCTCGTGTTTGCCATGTTAGCATAATCGACTAAAACGTCGTCCGCGAGAAATCTTGTCGTAGCGCGCGCGCCATATTGCTACTTTGCCATGCTAGGCCAGCTGGTTTACATTACAAATTGTGTACAATCTTAGCACAAACTATATAGGGAACTATCTTAGTATTGGCAAATGAGCAAATAGGTTAGAATTAGAAAAATTAAGAAGGGCACCGAAATGGTCGCTCTCGCTTGTCCTTACTTATTTGATGATTTCTAAGTTTGTAGCATAATAATATAGCACTTACTAAACCGAGTCGTAGATGGCGGTATTTAACATCATTGTTCAAGCGCTAGCATAACTAGTAGAACAGTAAGTCTGTTATTATTTGACTACGTGATTTGATTTACGACCGCAAGATGGCAATTTTATCAAAAAACAAGTTTGTTACTTTGTTTTCATTTTTCGAGTTTTCAAAAATGCGTTGCAACCACAGACTAGTTGCAACATGGCCGGTCATGTGTATTTGACGGCGTTTTATTACTGTTTTTTTCCAAATTGGTGTTGTTAAAATACTATATAGTGCTTTTCCCACTAAGTTCGTTGTGTTAAGACTATGCTCCTCCGGCTGTGTTGAATTTGCGCTCCTAGCGATGTTGTAACAATACTAATTCTCTTTACACTTTGACAAGTGTAAATCATCGAGCAACGAAGGGGAACTTCGTTGCTCGATGGTGTAAATAGATGACTCGTTTGGAACCATGATAAATATTTCAATGTTTTAAAAGAAAAAATTATTGAAGGGTAAAAGCTAGAGTTGTTTTATTCTCAAAATAAATAGTGTCTAAGTAGGCTGGCATAATTTTATATGAATTAGTTTTTCTTTAACTTTGTTACTGTAACTAAGGAAAATAAATTGCGTAGCTGGTGAAAAATAATTCACATAAAGTTTTTTAAATATAGTAAGCAGCTCGGCGCTAAATATTATAGGCACGTATGTAGCATTATTATAGCTATAGGCACGTATGTAGGTGTAGGTATATAAATATTTATTATAGCTACTAGCTTCTGCACGCAGTTTTTACCCACGTTCCCACAGGAACCGTGCATTTTTCCAGGATAAAAAGTAGCCTATGTTACTCTCCGGTCCATAAACTATATATATGCCAAAAATCACGTCAATCCCTTGCTCCGTTATTGCGTGAACGAAGGACAAATCAACAAACCAACAAACACTTTCGCATTTATAATATTAAGTATGGATATTAGTATGGATATCGACGTTAGTATTAGTTCTTGAATACGATGTCGGACAGCGGCACTATCGCATGTCCTATTTTGACAGCTGAGATAGGTCTTAGGCTGAGATTCAGAGACGAATCTAAGCGTGGACTCACGCTTCCATACGTCAAAATTCTATACAGTTTTGACATATGAAAGCCAAAGTCTACGCTTAGAATCGTCTCTGAATCTTAGCCTTAGTATCCCTTAGTAGTTTGTGATAGGTCTCTATTCCCCTATATACAAAAGTAGGTAGGTACTCTGTAGTCAAAACTAAACGACAGATTCGACAGCCATAGAAAAATCGTAAGACGTTTTGACATTGATTAGTATTTAGTTGCGTTCATAAATAAAGTTTGCTTACATATTGAACTTTTTGATAGACACATCCACAGACTCCACAGAGTACTTTGTAATCAAATGGTGGTGATGGATCAAACAACTCTTAAAAACAAACAATACATATTATCAATCTTAATTAATGATTTCTTATTCAATAAAGAACATACATATATAGTAATCTGTGATAAAGAATAAAGTCATGATGTGCAAAGACTTCACTCCTATACATATTTTTGGACGCACTTTTTACATCTTTGATGCGCAGGCGCGAAATGTTTAAAAGTGAAAAATGGGATTTTCATGGTGTAATTCTAGCGTTGTATTTTACTAGGTATATTTTTAATTTTAAGTACTATTTCTATCAATCAATAATCTAAAATGTTAGGGAAATACTACACGGGGGGAACAAAAAGAAGCGCTATTCGCTTTCTTGTTAATAATTGAAATGTTTCTGCAGGTATGTGAAGTGCATAAAATCAATAGACACCTACTTAAATTATATCAGCTGCTCAGCTGGTCTGATCAGCTGTAAGTTTTCATCAGCATATTATTTATTTCAGGGTCGTGTTATAATTGTTTGGTTAACTTGGCTTATAGCAGGAATTTGTGGAGTTGTTATTTTGTTGATTGTTATTTGTTACTGCCGCCTAATGCCGCGCCATCAGAAATCGCTTGGTAAGAATAATTCAATTACATTAACTATATGTAATGTAATAATTGATAGAAAAGTAAACGAAGAATAATTAATACATTTTAGATGAACAATATCTCAAAGAAACCTATGCAATCAAAGAAAATCAAGAATATACACACAGCCGTGATAGTTACAGATCACATAAGCATGCTGAGGTACGTAAACACTTGCACCTTTATTCATAAAAGCTGATTAAATTTTAAACATTATTTAATAGTGCAGCAGTCGTATTCATAAAAAAACAGCTAATCACTGCTTTATTCGATGAATAGCAAACTGCAGTAGTAAAATCTTAAATAGTGCATAACTATTTCTCATTCAAAAACGTTTAAGTAGGCTTATTTAGTTAAGCAATGATTAATGTCATTTTTATTCTTTTAAATTTGTTTATGGCTATTGTTTTTTTTATGTAGGTATAATAAGGTGTAAAAGACCGGTGTTGGCACAATACAATATTATTTTATTAATTAATCATTGCTTAACTAAATAAGCCTACTTAAATGTTTATGAATAAGAAATAGTTTATTTAAAATTTTGAGCAGTAGTTTGCTATTCACCGAATTAAGCAGTGATTAGCTGTTTTTTATGAATAAGACTGCAATTAATGAATAATGATTAAAATTTAATCTAGATATACAAATGTAAGTATTGACGATGTAGAGTTACGCAGGTGCACATGCAGCGGCACATGCGGCCCGCGAGCTACGCGGGCGACGCGGAGCGCCGGCCGGAGCGCGCGCCGCCGCCCGCCCGCGCCGCGCGCGCCGCCCGCGCGCCCGACACGAGGGACCACGCGCTGCAGTACGCCTCCAGCGGTAGTGAGTAACTTTTTTATGTTATTTGGTAACGAGACGAGCTGGTCGTTTGCCTTATGGTAACCATAACGCCGGCCCATAACAATTGCAGTACCAGCCAGAACTTTGAAACAAAAAGGCCTGCGCGGCACTGCACTGCGCTCGCTACCCTGACACATTAGGTATTAAGTCTCATAAGCCCAGTAATTTCACTAGATACTCTGCTCATCAAACCGGAGCACAGTAATGCTTGCACACTACTGCTTGGCGGCACACTTCACGAGCAAAGCTGTGGTAACAACCCAGATGGACACTCGCAGAGGAGTTAGTCCTCCCACTAAGGGGCACTTTAGGCGCTCAAGCAAACGTACGTTTGCTTGAGCGTCTAGGTTGCCCCTAACATACGCAGAGTACGCGCACCGCTGCAGATCAACCCCAGTCGCTAATGGTCTGAGTTAACTGATAATGATTGTTATACCGGTGTCATCGATTCGCTGGTTGTGTTAATCTTACAGTGAGCTCGAAATTTAGGTAAAAGAACATATCACCATGCAAGCCTCGAGCTTGGTAGAAGGTGGCACATTCAGCTCACCTGGCTAGCTACGAAGCTAGTCGCTAACCTCATGTCACAGCGCTGATGGACGTCGTGAGACTTGCGCTTTTTTATCCCTAGCCTAGCGTGATACTATTCTCGACCACATCGTGACTTAAAAGTAAATAAAATAATAGTAAAGTGGGTACTTTTCGTCCATGGCAGTGCTGGATGAAATAGACAGTGTTGCGAATATGGACGCTCTGAAGACGCGCTCGCTGCCCGCCTTCCTGCGGCCCAAGCCGCGGCCGCTGTCCACCGAGGACGACCTGCAGCAGCTGTACGCCAAGGTACCAAATTATTATTATTATGAAGGTACGCAAATAACAGAGTGACTCAATGGTCGAATCTGTGATCTCTTACCTAAACCTAATTTTAGTTTCGCTGTCTCTCTTTCCAATACATAACATGAGAAAGAAATGGAAGATGTTTGACACATCTTTAATTCTATCAAATATGAAATATCTTCCATCCTCCTAATCCTACTATTTTTTTTTGAAAGGGCTTTTTCGCTGATCCTCCTAATCCTACTATCCCTACTTCCCTACTATACCTACTAATATTATAAATGCGAAAGTGTGTTTGTTGGCTTGTTGATTTGTCCTTCTTTCACGCAGTAACGGAGCAACGGATCGACGTGATTTTTTGCATAGATATAGTTTATGGACCTGAGAGTAACATAATCTACATTTTATCCCGGAAAAATGCACGGCTCCTGTGGGAACGCGGGTGAAAACCGCGGGCACACGCTAGTCCTTGATAAATTAGACGCCACTAAATTCATTGCCTTTAAATGTACGCTTGACACGACACAAGCAATTGGAATAATTTGACATGTCTAAAATATATTCTATCTCTCTCATATTCTTATGTAGAAAGAGAGATTGAACCTAAAATTAGTTTTAGGTATGACATGACAGAATCGACACCATATAGTTATACTTATACAATTATTGCAACAAATTAGGCTGATGTGGCAAGGGCTAGGTAATGCGGAACAAAACTGAGGTACCTAGGCAGCGTAGACGAGCTGGTCGTTTGCCTGATAGTAAGCAAAAAGTCGTGTGAAACCTCGAAAAATAAATCAGAGAGAAAGTTTGTTATGGTTTGTATATCGGTTTTATTACTCTTAAGTCTCTTGACTTGTTAGCATATTGTAACTCTATTTCACCTGATAGTTTTTACTTTAGACGACTCGTAACGTTCAAACAGCGTACACACTCCGGACAGTTTCTAGTGTTTATACTACTTTGGTGCATGTACCTAAACATAATTTTGCTTATGTTTAGATACACGCGACTGCTCTATTTGTAAACAATGTATTGTTCATGGACATAAAAGGAACATTGTGCTCGAATCTGTCACCGAGTGACTACCGCCATTGTTTTTTATTAGGTACCTAACGCAATAGATCGAAGACGACCTATATGTAGGCTAAGATTTAGGCTAAGATTCAGAGACGATTCTAAGCGTAGACTTTGGCTTCCATATGTCAAAACTGTATAGAATTTTGACGTATGGAAGCGTGAGTCCACGCTTAGATTCGTCTCTGAATCTCAGCTTTAGAGACGATTCCAAGCGTAGATTTTTGTTTCCATAAGAATTTTGACACAATTATGCAGGCGTGAGTCTACGCTTAGATTCGCGTCTTTGAATATTACCTACCATTCTATTCACCACCATCGACTGACGACTACGTCATTAAAAATCAGCAGTACAAGTAATCCATCTTGGAGAAAGAAGAGAAAAAGAATGCCATGACGAGTTTCTTGCCCTTCTTCTTGCTCGGCCTATACCAATTTGGAACGGGCACGGTGGGTTTCTGGAAGGTTCGTTGACTTTGAGCACGGATTGGGTCTGTTGGTGTCTTTGTCATTTATTATGTTCTGATAAAGACATCATTAGTTTTAGTCTGTGATTCGGGTAGATGAATGTTGCAGAGGCCCGCTATTAGAGTCATTTTAACTTTCATAAGTGCTCCTTTGGGGCCTATTTGAATAAAGACTTTTGAATTTTTTTTTTAATTTAGATAAATTAAAATGACAATAATTATTCGAAGATATAAATTAGAGATAGGTCGTTCTTGATTTTTTCGAAAACGAAACGAAGCCGAATTTTTCTTCAATATGAAGTAAATATTCGCATCTCATAATTCGAAGACTATTTATATTATTTTTAACACCCTCTCTCGTAAAGCTGATATAATTCCACCGGTTTTAAATATGTAAAGCGGGTCATAAAAAACGCGTGTGTTATCAAAGCAAATAGTTAAGTTATAGTCCATACAAATTCCATAACAGTATTATTTGCCATTTCAAATATGGAACTGATCGCCGCCGCACCACTCCAGCTAGTGAGCAGCGCGCTGTTGCTATTCAAGCGCGCTGGTAAAATGGCGGGAAAGCAACAGTGTGCATTCACAGATTGAGTTTATTTAAATGTTTTTTTTTCCTATTTACTCGCAAGTGTGTTAAAAAACGTCGTACGATATACGTGCGTATTGGTTATAACATGCTCGGCTCAATTACGCCCTCGCCTTCGGCTCGGGCTGAAATTCCGCCTCGCATGTTATAACCATCTTTACGCACTAATATCGTAATGTACTATTATGTAACGAAGACTATTTTAACATAAATGTGTTAAATAGTTTTATTGTCGTTCGCCACAATTTTCACACGAAAATCGAGAAGTGATTTTCGCGATTTTCAATGCATAAAGTTGAACTACATGCATTGTGTGGAAAATGCAATTGATAACAGTTTACAAGTAAAACTTGTTGTCGTCACAAAACTAGTTTCTGAGATTAGGTAGTATTCGTTCTGAGGAAAAACATGTGTTTCGTTTTCGAAAATAACCTACAAACACTTTTTTAACTTATCTAACTGTCAATTTATCGATCGCTGTGGATCGCAAAGTTCCGTACCTACTTGCGCCACATGTGATATAAACCATTTCAGCAGGGCTAAGATGCGCACCGTTAAATAAAGCCTTCACGAATAACTTCTGGCGCAGAAGTGTTCCAAATTCAAAATAAAATAGGTATGTTATGGTGTGGATTCTGGCGTCTCATTCCGAAACCTAATTTTAGTTTTGCTCTCTTTCCAATAACTAAGACGAGAAAGGGATGGAGGATGTTTGACAGGTCTGAGTTTAGTTTTATAGCTGTCAAATGAAACGCAAGAATCGACACTTATATATCTCTTTATTTGACATAATTAACGATAAGAGTTTTTTGCCGTGCATGTTCGCACCGTAGATATAACGAGATTTATATCTATCTCGAGGAGACAAAAGGCGCGTAACTTAGCTCTATTGAAAACTCTCTTTCCATCCAAAGAGTAGAAATCGCGTTTAGCGATAGAAGGATTTTCTTGCTGATTGTGTCATTTTTTTTCCCAAAACCCGTGGACGCAGTTAAAAACGTCTTAAAAAATTATAGTCACTCTTCTAAGAACGTTTTTCTGCAGCTACAACGATTAAGGCGCTGAATACAGCGAAAGACATTCAGCAATTTGTAAAATAAGCCACGCCCATAAACACAAAACACCGATAGTCCCCAAATCTCCGATAAAGTAGCGCAACTTAAAAAAGGTGGCGAAAAAAAGTACTAAATGAGAGTCGTAGCTACACAGCTACGAAATGAGATACGATATACAGACTACCAATAGATGGCGCTAATATAAACCTGGTACTAAAATATTTTAAATTGATTTTGTATTGGGCTGTATTATTCCTATCCTACCCTTTGAAGTGTCGGCCGGAACCACGTAGGCCCGGCGGCAAAAAAAAAACAGTTAGACCTTATTCATTGGTGATAAGGTTCAAAATAGCTTTAACTTTATGAACGAATAAAATTGCTAACTATATTGAACCTTAATGTCGGCCGGAACCACGTAGGCCCGGCGGTAAAATTAAAACAGTTAGACCTTATTCAGTGGTGATAAGGTTCAAAATAGCTTTAACTTTATGAACTAATAAAATTGCTAAATTATGATGAACCTTATCATCACCGGTGATGAAGGGCTACCTGTTTCCCCCGCGCCAGCCCCTTTGGGACCCGTGACATTTCATGCAAATCCTATGAATTAGACTGTTGAGTGTTGACCAAATCGCCACCTATGATCAATTGAGATAGTGTTCAAATTAATATAGGTACCAGGAGTAAAAAAAAGGGTGTCTTATATACAAATAAATAAAATTGAACTTCTGGTTGTAATGTCAAAAAACTACTTTTTACTATATGCATAATATGAAAGTATCTACGGTACGTATAATAAAAAAAAGCAAAATAAATTGTTTTACTGTTTGTTTCGGCTAATCTCCGAAACGGCTGGACCGATATTGACGGGACTTTCACTGGAAGATAGCTGAGGTTATAAGGAGTAATTTAAGCTATTTTTATTACGTAGGAGAAGCCGTGGGGCATTGCTAGTCTTTTTACAGTATTTGATAAAAAGACGAGCTGGACGTGTGCCCGATAGTAAGCATAATGCTGTCCAATAACAATTGCAGTACTCAACACTTCAAAAGTACCTCCCCTTCACCCCCGTGTGGTGTAGCTTTCGATTATATATACGAACTAGATGCAGCCCGCGGTTTCACCCGCGTGGAGATATTGGATTTCATGGTTTTTATTTTTTTGCGCGGAACCCCAATTCTTTTTCTAAAATAAAAGTAACCTAAGTTATTCCTTGTAACATCAGCTATCTGCCAGTGAAAGTCCCGTCAAAATCGGTCCACCCGTTTCGGAGATTACCCGGAACAAACAGACAGGAAGACAAATTTTTTAAAAATGGTTGTTTTGTCATAGGTACCGTATATACTTTTATATGTATTTGATAAAAAGCTGTTATTTTGACATTACAAACAGACACTTCAATTTTATTTATTTGTATAGATATAAATGTTCATATATTAATTCATATAATAGAGCCCAACACGGTAATAGTTGATCCAGTATGAGTTTTGAACAAATGTTGATCCACCTATTAGTGTACATCTGAGTCCAGCAGGGCTATTCCGTATCTCGGTTGACAACTCAAAGTGATGATCACTTGGCAAAGTGTACAGCGATGAACTGTCAAACAGCTAGTTTCGTATTGGCTAATCTCAGTTATTAACTTGGAAGACGTCATGAGCACGAGTTTCGTGGTTAGTCACCGTAACTCACTTTGACAGATATTTTTGTATCGATAGTTTAAAATTGGGGTGTTGACTCGATTTTTTTATAATGCTAATCAATTCGTGTTCTCATGAAAATTAAATTTCTATATAGAAAAAACTGGAAATCGAATGCTAACAACGTCAAAAATGAGATCCAAAGTCAGGCGGTTCTAGTGAGCGCTAAAACACCCTATACTAATTGGGCTTAACGCGTGACGTCACTTATTCAACGCGGTCCGTAAATTTGTACTAAAACACACATTTTTTATTTTGGCCGTGAAAAACTGCGTTTAAGTACATAGTTGTCATTCATTTGTTATTCATTAAAATGTGAAGAATCTGATAGTATGGTTTGAACTACTATTGGATGATTAAAAAAATCGTTGAATTTTGGAAAGTTTTAGATCCAGTATCTTTGTGGAAATTATATATTTTTCTGAATTTCATTTTTATTGTGTTAATGTGATGTTCTTAAACCTGTATAACCACAGTATTTATGTGTTTTGTATTTCATGCAAGTACCCAATTGCGATTACGTAAGCATAGTGGACATCAAATTTGATAATCACCGAGGCTTGTGAAAGACACTACTCAAGACCAGTGTCTTATAAACTCGAGTGATTATCACCTTCTATCGACAACAACGATTTTATTGTGATGCTGGAGTGTTTATTGCTATAGATATTTTATGATTAGATGATAGGGCTTTTGCAAGTGTCCGTCTGGGTTGGTTCCACTATACTGGGTTGGTTACACAATTTATAATAAATTACCTATTGACCTAAGAGAATTACGTGACATACAATTTAATAAAACACTGTATAAATGGCTTTGTGACAAATGTTTTTATACAATAGGGGACTTTTTTAATTCTAAATTTATAAAATGATGTGTAATTTTCTTTTATTTATTATGTTATTGACTGAATTGTATTCTATTTTATTGTAATGCTTATCGGTGTAGATTATTAGACTCAATTTTTGTTTTTATGATGATATTTAATTATTTTTTTTGTGCCATATAATTGTAACTTAAAACTATAATTTAAAAATTTGCACGACTATGTAGTCGAATATAGTGAAACTATATAATTAATGACATGTACTTACCTGAAATTACCTATATTCACGCAAATAAACGATCATTTCATTTCATTTCATTTCATTTCATTTCACTACTTTGCTCGTGAAGTCGGCCACCAAGCAGTAATGTGCGAGCAGTACTGTGTTTCCATTTGATGAACAAAGTAGCCAGTGAAATTATTGCTTATGCTGAGAATTAATACCTCATGTCTCAGGGTAACGAGCGTACTGCAGTGATGCGCAGGTCTTTGAGTTTCAAAGTCCTGAGTGGCACTGCAATTGTTATGGGCAGGCGTTATGCTTACCATCAGGCAAAGGACCCGCTCGTCTAGTTATCCAATAGTATAAAAAATAAGATTATTTTTTATATTATTATATATAGATTTATTATATCTAGATATATATATTAAAAGAAAGTCGTGTTAGTTACACTATTTATAACTCAAGAACGGCTGAACCGATTTGGCTGAAAATTTGTAGGGAGGTAGCTAAGAACTAGGAGAAGGACATAGGATACTTTTTATCCCGTTCCCGTCGTTCCCGTGGGACGTGACATAAAACGTGGTATAACAATACGCAACTGACATAGAATAACAAAACAAATCAGTCAAAATATAAGTCAGCAGTTCATTTGTTAAAAATGGTATAACAAAACGCAAATGAAAGCTGAACATATTAAAAAAAAAAATTTTGACCGGTTTGCCTATAGGGCGGAACAAAGTTCGCCGGGAAAGCTAGTTTAAGATAATACTAGCTGTGCCCCGCGGCTTCACCCACGTAACCTACATTACTCCTTGTAACATCAGCTATCTGCCAGTGAAAGGCCCGTCAAAATTGGTCCAGCCGTATCGGAGATTAAC
The DNA here is from genome assembly GCA_907269065.1 of Crocallis elinguaria. Taxonomy (NCBI): domain Eukaryota; kingdom Metazoa; phylum Arthropoda; class Insecta; order Lepidoptera; family Geometridae; genus Crocallis; species Crocallis elinguaria. Next base: position 16,786,600 of record OU026069.1, read on the forward strand.
CGGAATAAACAGACAGACAGACAAAAATTTTAAAAATGGTTGTTTTGTTGTATGTACCGTATGTACTTTCATATGCATTTAGTAAAAAGCTGTTATTTTGATATTACAATCAGACACTTCAATTTTATTTATTTGTATTGATTTTGCATTTAACCTCCTTTATTAAATTGCTTTATTTAATTAGGTATTTATTACCTACTTACTTTATTTACTATTACCAAATAACTAATATTTTACTAACTTTCAAACAGTAATTACTATGAATTTTACCCAAAGAGTTTACATATATTTTAGTTATAGTATAGTCTGTGATTTTATTTTACCGCCATTTTATCTTAAATATACCGTCTAAAATGAAATGTCCTCAAAATGTTCCACGCATAACTTTCAAAAGGCGTTAAACAACTTAGTCGTATAATAGTCGATGAAAAATAGTGTTGCGCTAGTGACGTCCTGAAAGACACCATTAGTCACCGTAAACAGTTATCCACTCAATGTGATTCGCAATACCAATGTTATGATTATATCAGTTGACACCAAATGTCGGTGTACAACCAGACTCGGTTGATCACTAGAAATGTTAAAGTTAGCGAATAGCCCTGCAGATCAAGAGAACAGTTATACTTTCATCCGAAGTTGAAAAGTACATGGTGACGCTGGATCTACATTGATCTGGTTTCGAGATACTCGCCATTGAAACATCCCACATTTGTTGATCCACTAACGGCAAAAAAAATACACAGAAGCGTTATTTTCAAATCTGTTGTATATTTGATGTACACGCGACATGAGCTTCGTTAATGTTGATCCAAGGGTCTGGAGCCACAAATGACTAGTTTCTCTGATAGTTCAAAGTGGGAACGCCGCACGCGAAGGTGGCTTAAAAATTATAGAGGATATTATATATATATTATAGAGGATATTATTTATTTTTCACGCACTAACGGAGCACCGGATCGACGTGATTTTTGGCATATATATAGATTATGAACCGGAGAGCAACATAGGTTACTTTTTATCACGAAAAAAATGCACGTTTCCTGTGGGAACGTGGGTGAAATCGCATATAAATATAAATACTAGCTTCTGCGCCCGGTTTTGTAGTTTTGTGAACTGAAGGAATTAAATGACAACCTTGACAAAATCTCATAATAGTTTGCTGCTAATAATCTAATAAACGCTAGTGAAACTAAATGTATTAAATCTTCCCTTCCAAATATGCCACATGTGGACTCTAACGTTGTATTGGAAATTGGAAACTTGACCTAGACCGGCTTAACTCATCATGATCATCAACCGGAAGACGTCCACTGTTGAACATAGACCTCCCCCATAGAACGCCACTTGGATCGGCTACTCGCCTCTTGTATCCAACGGTTTCCCGCGGTTTTGACAAGGTCATCGGTCCACCTAGTGAGGGGGCGGCCTACACTACGTCTTCCGGTTCGTGGTCGCCACTCGAGAACCTTTCTTCCCCATCGGTTCTTCGAGCGATGTGGCCTGCCCATTGCCATCTTCCCATCCCATTTCAACTTACTGACTTTGAGAGCTATGTCGGCGACTTTTGTTCTCCTGCGGATCTCCTCATTTTGGATTTTATCACGCAGAGAAACCCCGAGCATAGTCCTCTCCATAGCATGTTGCGCGATTCTGAACTTACTCATAAGGCCAATAGTAAGAGACCACGTCTCAGTGCCATACGTCATCACTGGCAACACACCCTTGTTGAAAACCTTGGTTTTCAGGCTCAGGACGAAAAGATATGTCGAAGCTTCCCAAACGCTGCCCAGCCGAGTTGGATTCTTCGTGTGACCTCTTTGTCGAAGTTGGATCTACCTAATTGGATAGTCTGTCTTAGGTAAACATACTCGTCAAGAACTTCGAGAGTATCGTTCCCAACAATTACCAGTATAGGTGGAACATGGATATTGGACATGATTTTAGTCTTATCCATATTAGCCGCCAAGCAGTAGTGTGCAAGCATTACTGTGTTCCTGTCTGATGAGCAGAGTATCCACTGAAATTTAAACAAACATTTAGCGGAGTGGAATTGTATATCGGATCAACAACCAATACTGCAATACAAGCAATACCGTCGCAGCGCCACGTAGTGCTAAATGTTGATCATTTGCCTTATCAGCTAACAATCTCGTGTTCGTTTTCAATACCAGACCGATTAAAACTAGCGGTCACTAGTCTTCGTGTGGAAGGAATAGTCTAGAATTTTCGCTGGTTATTAAAGAAATAAGCTCTTACAAAACGAAAAGAAGCGAAAACTATTGGCAACTCCTTCCACGCGAAGACTAGTGACCGCTGGTTTTAATCGGTCTGGTATTGAAAACGAACACGAGATTGTTAGCTGATAAGGCAGCAGGTCGGAGCAACATTTGTTACTAAAGATGAATATTGGATCAACAAAAGCAGCCGGATCAACATACGTTTTCGGTTCAACAAATGCTCCCCTGAAGTCGCCCATGATCAAATTTGACGTATTGGTATATCCATATATGTATATGCATATAAATATATTAATATATATATGAAATGTTGCTTCATATGAATATTTGATGCTTTCAGCTTTTGTATTATTGCAGGTAGGTACCTACTTTGCACGCACATGCATTTCAACTAATTATATTTGAAAGTAGATAGAAAATTATCAAAAAATACACATTGTAGTTAGGCATTAGAGAAAACATGCACAGAAATCGAAAAAATAAATTTTGCGCAAAAAAAAATAGTTTAGCCCGCTAAGTAATTAGATAGGTACCTACTAAGCGTCACTTGTGATGTCTCTTTTTTGTGCAAGCTTTTTTGTATTCATAAAAAATAATAAATAACCGTATGACCATATCTTTACTCTATACAAATAAATAAAATTGAAGTGTCTGTTTTTAACATCAAATTAACAGGTTTTTACCAAATGCATATGGAAGTATATACAGTACCTATAACAAATCATCCATTTTTAAAATTTTTGTCTGTTTGTTCCGGGTAATCTCCGAAAAGGCTGGGCCCATTTTGACGGGACCTGCACTGGCAGATAGCTGATGTGAAAAGGAGTAACTTAGGCTACTTTTATTTTAGAAAAAATAATTAGGGTTACGCGCAAAAAAATAAAAACAATGAATTCCAATAACTCCACGTGGGTGAAACCGCGGGCAGCAGCTAGTTATGAATAAGAAGCAAAAGTGTGCTACCAGCGGCGCAAGTTGGGGTCGGCATTATCCACCTACTTGCAAGCTAAAACCTGGTCGGATAAACCCACCTTCCCTTTCTGTGACATAACTTGCGATTTTCGGTAGGTACTATTATTACTCACGCCAAACTTTAGGTATGCACCATTTATATTTTGTCTTCCGTAATGTTCGCCAGCCGTTTGATTTTATTAGAAAGAAAACAACTGCATAGGTACATAAAAAATATAGATATAAATAAATTTGTTCATAACTATTGTAAGTATGTATGTACGGCTCATATATATACCTATTTATGAAAAAAAATCATCATCATGATGAAAAATAAATTTGGAAAATAATTAAAATAATATATCTCACTGGGATTTGAACCGAGTACTCGTATACCTACTACGCGCTTGTTCTTATAAACCTCGCACAACACCACAAGGCTAATCGAGCTCTGTTCGTTAGTGGCGAATTATTACAACTATAGACTTCCGCTAAAAGCTATACCGCTTTTCAATCTATCAAAATGAGTAGGTACCTATCTACTATTATTTCGGCATGCCTGTTTTGTAATACAAAAAATGTAAATATGTATACAACTTCTATCATGTGTTTTTGCCTCATAAAATAACTTGTCTTTCTTGGTCTTCGTTGATTCTTTTTGTTTCCTATTTTCCAAAAATTACACTTGTAACTATATTTACAAATCTTATGACTAAACACAACTTACTTAATTACATTTAAACAAATTAATGACAGATTAAAATTATTATCATGATGAAAAATAAATTTGGTCATAACTATCGTGAGTATGTATGTACGACTCATATTATTATTTATGGAAAAAAATATTAAAAAAAATAGTATTTTTACACAAAAATAACATATCTCATTGGGATTCGAACGCGGTACCTGCTAAGCGCTTCTTATACAAAATAAGAAACGTAATCCGCGCCGAATACCACTAGGCTAATCGAGCTCTGTTCGGCAGAGACGAATTACTACAACTATAGACTTCCGCTAAAAGCTACAACGCTTTTCAATCTATCAAAATGAATATTTATTATTATTTCGATGTGTCTATATTGTAATCTTATTACTAAAACATGACTTTATTATATTTAAACAACTTATTGACAGAATAAAACTACATGCAAAGCTAAATAATTATCCAGAAATTGTGTCAGCAAAGTGTGAGCGGGGAGCGGAACAAAGCGACACACGTCCGTCTAGCAACGCGCCTCAGCGATCACTGTCGGACTTTATACAAATAAAAGAGAAGGGAGATGACGTGTGGCAACGCTAGAGTTAACTATTCTAAAATAATTAATTTTATAACAATACGTTAAGTTATTGAAAAAAAATATTTAAAGAGAACTTTATTATGTTAATATACGTCACTTTTATAAATTTTATCAACGTAAGTTCATGAAATATTGAGTTATGGATGTTAGAAGCGAATTTCTAAGGGTTACTTCGCGAATTTATTTTATCGAGAAAATTTATTGAAATCATGTTTTTATGTTTACTTTCTCATTAGAAATGTGGTGAAGATTAACATATATTTTTTTCGCTGCCATAACATCTATAAATTTGGCGTAAAGCATATTTGAATGGACCCAATTTGGGTGTTGACTCGACCTTAAGGTTACCCTTACTGCCCCATCCAAAAAATACATTCTGTATAATATGAATTATGTTTATTAGTACGCCCTGTATTATAGTATCTCTGTGTCCGTCGTAATTTCGTGCCGCTGTCAAACCCCCAGGCACAACTGAGCACGAAGTACAAGAGCCGCATGCGCAGCGAGCACGCCGCCATCATCGCGCTCAGCAAGTCGCGCAGCCAGGCGCTCGACGCCGACGCGCTCGTCGTGTACGACCAGCGGACGGCGCTGTGAGCGGTGCCGCGCTCTAAGCAGTGCCGCGCTCTGGTGTTGGACCCAGTGTGCTGAGTGTCAGATTCGCAGTTAAAATCCTTTAACGCGAACGACCGCATTTGTCGAGTAGGTAAACACCGTACAAAAAAATGCGCGTCGATAGTTCACAAATGCGGCGCTAGGGGGGCTGTAGATTTTTTCACAGAAAATCTTCGTAAACGCGGTCGCTGTAAAACGCGTTAACTTGTTGCATAACTTACGCTAGGCCCTCAGACGGAAAGATGCTCCAAAACAAACGACCGACATTGCCACACTAAAAGGCTATTTTATCATGCATTTTTATTTTAAAAATGTGTGCGTTTTAGAGCATTTGTTCGAAATTTCCAATGCCGACACGAAAAATGATTATACATTCTACGGACCGATCCTAGATGCATGTGGGTGCATGTCGTTGTATGTATATTTGAAGTCCATTTTAAAAAGCTTTGCGTTTGAGACAGGTTCATTGTTTCATACGTCAAGCTATTTAAAATGGGTTTTTAGCTACCGTTTCCGCGAAAACCTTAATGCTCGTTAGCGAGAGTCACAATAACTATAGTCACGCTGGCAAGCCACCTGGCACTCAAACTGAGACTCACTTGGTAATCTGTGCCGAAAAGAAAAGGATATTCATATAAATTTGAGGATCGAGCAACAAAAGGGCTTTTGAACTTGATGCTTAGGATTACGAGATCTTGATTGGCAGGAATATAGCGTGCTCGGTAAGTATCCTGTTGGAATATCCTTTTCACCTTTTTAATAATACTATAATTTGAAAAGTAACTCTAGCCGACCAGCCGCTTCTGGAGTCGGTCAGCTAAATCATGCAAAGGTTTTCCGACACAATAATATATCAAGATGTAACGACATATTATATCAAGGGCATATTATATAAGTAACAAGGTTTTAAACCGCACAGCGGCGAGAGTACCTACGGAACTTTACGATCCATAAATTGACAGTTCGATAAGTTAAAATTACAAATAGGGAGGTCGTTTTTTTTTTTTTTTAGAAAACGATACAGCACCTTTTCCCCGAGAACGAAAACTAATCTCCGAAACTAGTTTTGCGACAACGACAAGTTTTACTAGTAATCTGCATAGAATTGTTTATAATCAAAGGTAATCTGTTATCGATTGCATTTCCTACACAATGAAGTTCAAATTTGCATTGTCCGAATAACTGATTTCGCGAAGTGATTTTCGTGTGAAACCCGTGACGAACGACGATAAAACCATTTAATACATTTATGTTAAATTACTCTTCGTTCCATAAACCATCAGTCTTCGAATTGTGAGATACGAATATTCACTTCTTATCGAAGAAAGCAGATTCGGCTTCGTATCGTTTTCGAGTAAATCAAGAACTACCTATATCTCTATTTTAAATTTTTAACCATTCGAACTGTCAATTTTTCTATCGAAAAGATCCGTACTTGCACTGCTGGCTTGTCTGAAATGGAATTTTGTTAGGTTCTAATGTTAGTCGAATCGAATCCTTCCCTTGTAGACAGTTTTTTACTTCACTTTCAACATATCGATAGCAGTGACCTCTTCTTCCTATCAGTATTATATAGGTACATATGACATACATTTTGTAATAGATTAAGAGCATAGAGTTAGCACTGTACATGCTAACTAGTAATGTACCTACTATGCTAACTCAATGATTAAGAGACAGCGCACACTTAGGCTGAGATTCAGAGACGATTCTAAGCGTAGACTTTGGCTTCCATATGTCAAAACAAAAAATGAATTTTGACGTATGTAAGCGTGAGTCCACGCTTAGATTCGTCTCTGAATCTCAGCCTTAGATGTTTGCCAAGCACCGAGACACCCATTTAAAATACTTTTTCAGCTTGGTAAAAATTTGCAAAAGAAAAAAATGCGACAATACGTAGCGTTTGAATACTTTTATCGATTAAGATATTGTTAATCCCGCATATTGGACTAATAAATGGACTGGCAAAAATTTTTTTTTTGCCTCAGATTTTCATATTCGAAATTGTTTCTCGTGGACCCCCAGATAGCCCATGAAAGAAGATTATAGGCCCCGTTCCACGAGTACAAAAAAGTATTTTAAAAGGGTGCCAAGTGTACTTATAAGCATTTGCCATAAACACATATGTATAGCTAGGTACCACATGTACACTAACTAGGTGTTAGACAATATTCCTTAGTTAAAGGCTCCCCAAGAGTCGAGATAGGTACGTAACAATGGTCTGTTATATATTTTTATTATCGACATGCGTTGTTGCGATAAATGTACTAATTTTTATGTGTGGTTACTATTGCAGCAGTGTAAGGTCGCGTGCGTCCTAATCCTTATAATTCTAATATAGGTTCTTAAAACAGATATCGCAAATATCGCAATAACGCATGGCGATAAAATTGGTCGCTGAACCTACCGTATGGGGGAAGGCTTAAATCTATATCCAATTATACGCGTTTTTTTAATGTTAAATAAAAATTGGCAAAATTGTGATTCGAAAATGTGTGATAAATTAGTAAATCGAAATTGTGGCCTATTATATAGGTACTTATTAAAATGTAGTACAGTCGCGTCCGAACAGCAGACCTGCAAGATTGAAAAAATCTGTCTTCGTAGAATTAGCAGTACTGTTTACTGGAAACGTTTTAATGTTAAATAATGCATTATTTACATATATCTGCTTGAAAAACTTTTCTTTCTATTTGTCGGTAAATTTTAAAATTGTTGTCTAATTGTATGTAAAAATGATTGTGAATTGATGTTCGTGCGTGACTGTACAAATTCGACAAACTTTTCTCAGCTGCTCCTCGATAATAAATAAATTTTGTAGTGAATTTTGATACCAAAATATATTTTACCATACCGTAAAATAAACGTTTGGCTAAGTACACCCCATATATAGATTGATCTAGTCTCTGTTATTCCTACATTTGAAAACTATCCAAGCATGTACGGCTTGTAAGCCGGAAAGAAATACATCATATCAAGAATTTCGCAGTCAACATCGATTGCTCCCATAGCCTAGTTGGCGTCTGGCCCGGATAGCCAGAAGACGCAGGTTCGAATCCTGTTGGGAGCGAAATTTTTGTGATGTATATATTTGTGTATCCAAGTATCACCTCCTATTCTGCATCGAGTGGTGAGAACGAAAGTAATACTACGTTGTGTGATACTGGTTCAATCTATACCTAATTACTTAAATAACCACTATTATTTAAGTAGGTAGCTTATGATTTATATCATCGCTCAAATATATTGATAGAGAACTGACAATGCTTTGGGTGCCGAATCTATTGAACAGTAAGTTAGTCTAGGAACGTTTTACAGAGTTTAGTTAATCCAAATGTACCTATTATGAGTTAGTCAATGTGTTTGTCATTATATGCGTAGTTTATTAATAAAGTTTTTATAACCTTGACTTGTGGTTATCATTAAAATACACATTTTTAAACTATATTTTTATTCTTTAAAATATAATAATTTAAACAAGTAAAACACTAATACATAATGGCATCAAACTTAAATCCACTTAAAGCAACTTAGACAGCAAATGGGTAATTTAAAATCATCTAACACACCACACACTTCAGAAATGCACACAAGAAGTTGGGCTGCCTTCATCTTCACAAATACCTATACAACACAACCTGCAATAATCAATCTTCTATAACTAAAAAGTAAGGGAGACCTTGGCCACGGAAAGTAGTAAATTATAAATGCGTCAACAAGCAAGGAAGAGGGACCTAAGTAAAGTCAGCGTGTCAACTAGCAAGTGCGGAAGGAAGCCAGGGTGGGGTATGTTTTAAGCCGCAGCAGTTCCAGCTCCGTCTGCAGCAGCACGACGGCGGTGTGGTTGGCCTGCACGTCACGGATCAAGCGGCTGCGCATCACCAGGGTCTCCATTCTGAAATGTTTTATTTACTCACTCCAAGTTTGACATCGAATTTGATATTATTGCTCGTGAAGTCTGCCGCCAAGCAGTAGTGTGCAAGCATTACTGTGTACCGGTTTGATGAGCAGAGTATCCAGTGAAATTACTGGGCTTTAATGAGACTTAATACCTAATGTCTCAGGGTAACGAGCGCACTGCAGTGCCACGCAGGCATTTGTTTTTCAAAGTTCTGGGTGGCACTGCAATTGTTATGGGCCGGCGTAATGCTTACCATCAGGCAAACGACCAGCTCGTCTCTATACAAAAAAATAAAAAATAAAATAAAAGGTAAGTATATTTTCCCCGAAGTTTCGAACCATTTGCAGCGATTCGTGGACACAGGTCGACTATATCTAGTTAGACAGCAGTTGTTTTTAGATAAATTATAAACTAATTTAAATCTACAATCTGTCACTTTAAATGAAATGTTCGTTATGCAGGCAGTAGTCGCTCGCTCACTGGGCCCTCTTCAGGGCCCAGTAAGCGAGCGACTCGAAGCCATGACCCCAAGCTGGAGGTAAAATGTATATCACAACAATTCTCTCTTCAATTATTGTGGTGTTTTTTAATTTTCTATAGCCCAGCGTAGCATTCTTGTTATGTGACGGTCTCTTTGGCAAAGATTTGAGACATATAAGACAGACTTTAGTATTGATTTGGCTGATCCACAAAATGCAGCTTTTCACTCTGAATATGCTAAGTACCAATGTAACCTAACTTTAGTAGTCTGTTGTAGTACAAATATTCAGACCTGTCTTTGAAGACTCGCCGAATGCGTATGGGCTCTAGGGGGTCCTCGTTGAGCCGCTTCTCCGAGACCTTTACGTTGAGGTTTGAGATCAGTTTCTCGAGATCTTCCGTTAATCTCTCGGCTGCTGTGATCTTCAACTGCAATCAGTTATATAGCGACTTAGCGTGCATACCATAAATAGGTTACCGAGTGAGTGATCGTATTCGTAGCTCCTTACTTAGGCTTTGATTTACTCCAAAAAACCGATACCAAATTAGATTGATTAGAAAAACGAAATATTTGTGAAAATGTGAAATATTTGCAAATCGCCTCCTGCATATAGTTGGTACGATTTTTTTACTAGATCTTTATGGCCATAAAGATCTTGTAAAATAATCGTACCAAGCAATGTAACTAAAACATAATACGCACAGCGCACGTGTGGAGCCTTAAAAAATGTTTTTACCGTGGGAAGCAATTTTATTAAACCCAAATTATACGTGTTACGATAATTACTCGTATTATTTAACTCTGGTGAAACTGCTCAAAGTTACATTACATTTTTATGTGGGGGACAGCGCGTACGCAGTCCCGACTACCAAAGATTACGCTTCCGACTCAGAGTTATCCACTTTAGGGATTTTCGCAGAGTTTAGTCATGAGTCAACCTGCCTGAATGAACCCTAATAGAAAGGCCTCTATATCTGGGCGAACCACCTTCTTGATCACGGTATCCACTACGCCAGGTAAGTATGAGTTTTTTAATTTTTATACATGAAACCATACCTATCAGTACCTCATCCAACCATTTTAAATTCCAAATAGTCTAGCCTGTATTACTCTGCTGATGATGAAGCGTACCTCCAGCTCCTCGACGCGGTGTATCATCTCGTCCAGCCCCTTGTTGACGGACATCTTGGAAGCCTCCATCTCCTTCTCCATACGCACGAACTCCTGTTCCTCTGTGTAGCCCAGCTCTTTATTCTTCAGGTACAGTTGCAGCTCTTTGGGAATCTTTAAACAATTACCATTGACGGCAGATAAAAGGTCAATAATTTTGAAAAAAAAAAGCTTTGGTGAAGAGATCTGTGCTTAAATGCCTAGGAAATAGAAGGTGTAGTCAAACATCTAACTTTTTGGGAGTAATGTGGCTTTTATTTTGTCTATGCAGTCGGTGAAAAGAGGACTCAAAATGATTAATGAACGAGCGAATTTGCAGTACTTATGTCGGTACTCGAGACCTATATTTTTGGGCATAAGATAGGTTTACGAAACTTTTTAACCTGGAACACAAGAGCTTAGGAACAGATTTTCAAACTTGAGTGTAGGAACGCTTTACAATCATACTAAGGTTTCCCAGTTACCTTGAGACGCTTGTAGGAGTAGAGCTCCTGCTCCATGTGGCGCAGCTTCATCTTCATTTGCGCGTGCTCCCACTCCTTGGAGAGGATGCCCTTGCGGAACTCCATCTGTGCACGCATCATGCGCAGCTTCATCTCGCCCACTTTCTACAACAACAAATGATCAGGGCGAAGCCTATACAGCAAGCGCAGTGTGTCGCCATTCAAATTGCTTTGTTGTCAGATTGTGATTTGTATAACTTAAATAATAATATACCTTTACATATATATAGGAAATTACTGAAAAAATAACTAACCGTCAATCTAGTCGACGTTTAAAGAGCTATTAACTCATTATTATTAGCTATAAGACAAGTGATAACAGACTGAAAATAAATACTACAGATGGTCCCTCTATGCCCATACCAATATGAGATTGTTGATCTTCTCAATTTCCTCCTTCAGTATGAGCGTGGCGTCGTCGTAGTCCTCTATGTGGCCGGTGGTGGTGATCTCCACCTGGCCCGCGGGTAGCACTAGCTGGAAACAGTCATGATCACAAGTTTTTTAATGTGACCAAACCTGTAATAGACTCAGGTACAGAGCGTAAATAAAAATTACGTCGTAATTTATTAACGACCAGGAGGGCAATCGCGTTAAAAATTATCAACCAAACTGCTACTAAACCACGACCGCATCACAGCTTTTTGACTGTTTCGTATCGCGCTATAAGTTTTACCAAAAGTTGAGACGTTTCTCGACAACAACTGACAGTTAACGCTGTCAAATGAACGGCAATATCGAATTCCACACGCCTGAACCGAAAATAAACAATAGTTGGTATCAAACCACAACCAAACCATAACTGTACGCTGTCATTTCAAATTAGCGCGATCGGGGCCCAGCTCGTCTCGTTACCAAATAATAAAAACAAATGACGTGGGAGACTACTATGAAAAAATTATACAAGAACAGACAGCTACGCAAAATTAAATATAGAGAGTAGATGCGTTGATTGAAGGTCCTTATACTCGTTTAGGTATTACGTATATAGGTGTGAACATGACATGATACTAATCTTATCAAATTCAAATTCAAATTGCTTTATTCAAATAGGCCCCAAAGGAGCACTTATGAAAGTTAAAATAAATTACTCTAACAGCGGGCCTCTGCAATATTCGTCTACCCGAATCACAGACTAAAACTGATGCTGTCTTTATCAGAACATCGAACGGCAGTCTCAATAACAATTAACAGTACGTGATTATAGCCAGTACCCGGCTGGTCGTTGTGCGGGTACCTGCAGCGTGCGGTTGCGCGCGGCGAGCTCGACGGCGGCGCGGTGGCGCACGAGATGGTCGGCGGCCAGCGCCAGCTGCGCGCGGCGCGCCGCGATGCCGCGGCTCCACGCGCCCTGCGCGCTCTCCACGTACGACATCTCGAGCGCCACGCCGCGCATCTGCGGGCGGCCGTACACTGGATGTAACTAACACTACAGCCCATTACAGGGCGCGTGGAGCCACGATGCCGCGGCTCCACGCGCCCTGCGCGCTCTCCACGTACGACATCTCGAGCGCTACGCCGCGCATCTGCGGCGACATACACGGTCAGCCGTGCAGTGGATGTAACTAACACTACAGCCCATAACTATGGGGAGCCACATTGCTTACTTATCGTAATTACTTCCGTAATTTGAAATGCAAATTAAAATTATTCGTTAAAAAACTATGGTGCTCGTTCCGCTTCTATAACCGTCGGGAAATACGGCATGCTAAAATTTTGTAGAGACCCACGTTGGGCGCCAAACAAAATAACAAAGATAGTGGTGTTTTTTTTCTTAGGGTTTATTATTTAATCAAGCCTACTTATATTACAATCTAACCAAAGGCTAATAAGTAATTTACATTTAACTTAAACTTCCAGATCAACATTTATGATGGTGGTGATGATTGAAGAGGAAAGTCAGTATGAGATCAATATAAATGATAATAAAATAAGACTATAAACAAGATTGATTGAGTTTGCGGTTAAACGGCCTATTTGGTATAAAAAATATTCGTGTATAAGCACGCTCAAGTAAACTAAATGTAAAAAGGTTCTGATTCAGTTTCTGCAACCGTCCGGATAAGAGCAAACAGCATTATATTCATGCTTAAAATGTTTGGGACACACGTTGGGCGCCAAAAAAATAAAGATGGTGGTGATGACTGATAAGGATAATATGAGACCGGTATAAAATTATAATAATTAATAAGATAAAAAAGTGATTATGCAAAACAAATTAATTAAAATGAATAAAAATAAAATGTACGTACAAAAGCGCGCTCATGAAAGCTAAATGTAAGAAGGTTCTCATAACTAATTCCACTTTTTCAACCGTCCGGAAAAAATAATCAGCATTACGTTTATGCTAAATTATTTTAGGACACCCACGTTGGGCGCCAAAAAACTAAGATGATGGCAATGATTGCAATGAGGAAAGGCGGTATGAGATTTGTATAAAATTATAATAAGACAAAATGGGACTACTGATTATGCTAAACAAATAAATAAGTGAATCTAATTATTCGTACCAAAGCGCGCTCATGAATGCTTTCAAAGAAGGTTCTCATTCCGCTTCTTCAAATGTCAGACAAAAGCAATCGGCATTATGTTTAGGGTTAAAAATTTTAGTACTCACGTTGGGCGCCAATATAGAAGACTAGCTTCTGCCCACGGCTTTCAACCACGTTCCCACAGGAACCGTGCATTTTTCCGGGACAAAAAGTAGCCTATGTTACTCTCCGGTTCATAAACTATATCTATGCCAAAAATCACATCGATCCGTTGTTCCGTTACTGTGTGAAAGAAGGACAAACCAACAAATCAACAAAAACACTTTCGCATTTATAGTATTAGTAGGATAGGATATATTAGTAGGATGATGGTAGTCAAACGAGAGTAGTCACTCGGAGAACTCGACATTGTTCCTATTCAACTCCACATACAACAGGGAGGAGCGCGAGCAGATGCGTGTAAACGGATTATTCGCCTCGGCGCGTGCGTATAGCTTGGTTGTCTGGGTGCCGGGCAGCTTCCCGGGCTGCTTGCCAGTCTGCGCGTGGCGCGCGTCTGAACGCATTATGACTTGTGAGCGGTTTCCTAAAGTGTAATTAAATAAAGCATTAAGCCCGCTGGTCTCACGCGTATTTCGTTCTCGATCTTAGAGCGCCGCAGCTTGCACATGGTGGCCCACAGCGCCTCGTCCATGACCGGCGGCATGTTGCTGATCTGGTCGAGTAGGTCCACCCTGCCAATAACATGCGCTACGTAAGGCTTTCCGACATTATAACTCAAAAACACATGTTTCTGGCGAGTATTGTATATTAAATAAAATAACTCATTATTACAAATACATTACTTTGATTCCTGACGATTCAAACCCCTTGCGAGTTCCCGAGAGTTTCGATCCCTTCTGGTCTAAGCGGCCTAGCGTCTAAGATTGTATATGTCGCGCAGCAATAGTCGCTCATGATATCCAAAGATTATTAGATTGTAAGTAATTAATATGATTACAAGAACCAAAGCTGGAGGGACCTGCCAACCATTAAACTATAGAACGTCGCGTAAATATATCGCGAAATCAAATCTAATCATTTATTTAGACACAAAAGTTATACACATAGATATGTTGAATCCATAGCCTCCCGAACTAGTATACACTGTGTTTCAGGAGTCAGTGGCTTCTAGTCTTATGTCATATATGAATAAATCATATAAACCGTTAATAGTTATGTTTGTTATGCAAGGCTGCCAAGTTGTCATTATTATAACCTGAGGAGGCAAAGGATTCTAGGATTAAAGGGTACAAAAATAGAATCTGAGTGTAGCGAGGGTTTTTAAGGTACGAAACGCCAAATAACTTTGATGCCGAGCGAACAATTTTTCATCTCACTACAGCGACGAAAGCTTGCCGAGCTTCAAAATATTGTGTTTTCACGGGCCTAAGACTGGTGCTGATCTAAGCGATATAGGTGTGTGCACCCGCGGTAGTAGTCCAGGCAGTCCGTGTGCAGCAGCACGGGCCGCGCGGCCGCCAGCACGGCGCCCGCCAGTTCGTACAGCACGGACGGGACCATGGTGCTGTAAGTGGTATAAGTAGTGTGTGCACCCGCGGTAGTAGTCCAGGCAGTCCGTGTGCAGCAGCACGGGCCGCGCGGCCGCCAGCACGGCGCCCGCCAGCTCGTACAGCACGGACGGGACCATGGTGCTGTAAGTGGTATAAGTAGTGTGTGCACCCGCGGTAGTAGTCCAGGCAGTCCGTGTGCAGCAGCACGGGCCGCGCGGACGCCAGCACGGCGCCCGCCAGCTCGTACAGCACGGACGGGACCTTGGTGCTGTAAGTGGTATAAGTAGTGTGTGCACCCGCGGTAGTAGTCCAGGCAGTCCGTGTGCAGCAGCACGGGCCGCGCGGCCGCCAGCACGGCGCCCGCCAGCTCGTACAGCACGGACGGGACCATGGTGCTGTAAGTGGTATAAGTAGTGTGTGCACCCGCGGTAGTAGTCCAGGCAGTCCGTGTGTAGCAGCACGGGCCGCGCGGCCGCCAGCACGGCGCCCGCCAGCTCGTACAGCACGGACGGGACCATGGTGCTGTAAGTGGTATAAGTAGTGTGTGCACCCGCGGTAGTAGTCCAGGCAGTCCGTGTGCAGCAGCACGGGCCGCGCGGCCGCCAGCACGGCGCCCGCCAGCTCGTACAGCACGGACGGGACCATGGTGCTGTAAGTGGTATAAGTAGTGTGTGCACCCGCGGTAGTAGTTCAGGCAGTCCGTGTGCAGCAGCACGGGCCGCGCGGCCGCCAGCACGGCGCCCGCCAGCTCGTACAGCACGGACGGGACCATGGTGCTGTAAGTGGTATAAGTAGTGTGTGCACCCGCGGTAGTAGTCCAGGCAGTCCGTGTGCAGCAGCACGGGCCGCGCGGCCGCCAGCACGGCGCCCGCCAGCTCGTACAGCATGGACGGGACCATGGTGCTGTAAGTGGTATAAGTAGTGTGTGCACCCGCGGTAGTAGTCCAGGCAGTCCGTGTGCAGCAGCACGGGCCGCGCGGCCGCCAGCACGGCGCCCGCCAGCTCGTACAGCACGGACGGGACCATGGTGCTGTAAGTGGTATAAGTAGTGTGTGCACCCGCGGTAGTAGTTCAGGCAGTCCGTGTGCAGCAGCACGGGCCGCGCGGCCGCCAGCACGGCGCCCGCCAGCTCGTACAGCACGGACGGGACCATGGTGCTGTAAGTGGTATAAGTAGTGTGTGCACCCGCGGTAGTAGTCCAGGCAGTCCGTGTGCAGCAGCACGGGCCGCGCGGCCGCCAGCACGGCGCCCGCCAGCTCGTACAGCACGGACGGGACCATGGTGCTGCGCTGCACCCACTTGGGACGCTTCCTGCAAGCGCGAGCGAGCGATACACGTGAGACTAGCTAATGAACTCAGTTCTATGGTTACAATACTATCAATTTTTTTAATGTTATTTTATAGCGAGACGAGCTGGTCATTTGTCTGATGGTAAGCATAACGCCGGTCAATAACAATTGCAGTGCCACTAGTAACTATGAAACACAAAGTCCTGCGCGGCACTGCAGTGCGGCCGCCACCCTGAGACATTAGGTATTAAGTCTCATAAGCCCAGTAATTTCACTGGCACCTTAATTCTTTCAAAGATCGCAGGCATCTCATTGGCAAGCGAACTCAGCCTGGCTCGGTTTGATCGGTTTACATCAGACGAACGCCAGCACATTTTATAAACAGAAGACACTAAATCCCGCCCCTCACTTGAAGAACTTGTAGCACTGGTCGACGATGATGGGCGAGAGGTCGGCGAAGTGGTTCTTGAACGAGCGCTCCATGTGCTTGTCCTTGAGCGCCAGCGCGTCGTAGCTGGCCTGGCACTCGGCGGCCTGCTCCTGCGCCTGCGCCAGCTCCGCCGACAGGACTTCCGTCTCCGCCTCGTAGCGCGCGATCCTCAGCCTGGTGGGACATATTAATTTTAATTCCAAACACAACTTTTCTAATCATCAGCCTATTACGCTTCCATAGCTGGCTTTCTCTCAGAGAGAGAGAGTATGGACCCTAAATCGTCCAAGTGGGCCCGTGTGTCACATATCCTCGATTATTGTGGTTGTGGAATATACGGTTCTTGAATTCCTCACGATGCTTTTCTTCTCTGTTTTAATTCTTAAACTCAACATTTGTGAATTGTAACAAAAAATATGAAAACTATAATCAACACACCTCATTGCCTAATGGTAGGGTCCGTAGGTGTACATTTCATAAAATTGGGATCGCTTAGATCACGGTCTTCTGCAACTGAAACGCAACGCGTGAGTTATACCAATTTAATAGGAAAAATCTTACCTTATGTCCTCTAGCTTTTCTGCCATTTCTACGCGATCCAAGTTTATTCTCCGAAGACGCATCAGGTTAAGGTTTTCTTGTCCAATGACCGAGTCTACTCTCAGTTTTGTAAGCCACATTTCTTTCACCTAAAAATTAAAATGAGTCATCATTTATCTTTATCACGAAACATCCGTAACTATAAAGCTATTTACAGCTTCAAATTAAGCACTTCATAAACAGTTCCTCAGGCTTTTCTAATTTGCTTATGTTAAATCAAATAAAACAATTATCAAATTAAAAACTAACCTGTATAGAATTTATGAGCAATTTTGTAATTTATCCGTCGCGGAAGAACACGTACCTTCTGGTTAAACTTGACGACGCCCTCGTTCAAGACCTGCGCCAGCTTGCCGTACTCGGCGTGCAGCATCTTGCGGTACTTGTCCCGCTCCTCGTTGCGGAACGCCACCTTGGCCTCGTACTCGAACACCACGCGGAGGTCATCTTCGTTGAAGTGCTCTGGGTCCTTGTCCAGCTGTATGACGAGGATACATTGTTTTGAAGTATGCAAATTATCTCACTATACACTTCAAACTGTTCTCGTCCTGATTGTGAGGCATCAACCTATACGTACATTACGATTACATTAATGTAGGCAATTGTATTAATGTAAACTAAAATTATTTTAGTAAAAATCGAATGCTTTTTCGGACGACACTGCCGAACTGATTACCTAGCGAATTAAAGCTATTCAATGTAGCGTGAATATGTATTCGTAAGTGCCATGGTCGAAGAAAATGTATCGTTCGTGTGGTTGTTCCACCACTGACCATGCACTGCGGCAGCGGGATGGGCTTCTTGATCTCCTCATGCCACAGCTTCTCCAGCACGCCGTCCATCATCTCGATGAGCGCTCGCTCGCGGAAGTCGTCCTTGGGCCCCGGGTCCGGCGGGACTATGACGATCTGGCTCGGGCTGATGTACGGCTCGATGCTGCACTGTTACCGGACAGAGTTTATGGCGCACGCGTCTGGGTTCAAATATATCTATCTAGAGAGCGAGAGCGGCCGAGCGGAAAGTTGTGCGTCTTTCAATCCGACGCACCATAGTTAGACTCTCGACTCGGCCCGCACCAATGACTTTTATCAAGTTAGGTGCGGATTATTCACACTCGCTCTAAAACGGTGAAGGAAAACATCATGAGAAAACCCGCATGTTCAATAACCACAAAATTCGAGGACATATGACATCCACCAAGCCGCACTGAGCCCGCGTGGTGGATTATGGCCCATACATATTCTGAGAGAAGGCCGGTATCCCAGCAGTGGGAGCGTAAGAGGCTGATAATCACCTGATAATGATATCTATCTAGTATGCGATAGTGAAAGTATAGAAGGATGATCTTGCAATAGTATATTTTATTAATAAGCTGAAAGACTTTATTGATTTGATTTATCAATCCTACGTCTGAAACCCTCGTGTCTCATAAACCCAGTATTTCACTGGCTACTTAGCTTATCAAACCGGAACACAGTAATTTTTTGATCATTGCGGTGTTACCAACCCAGACGGACACTCGCAGAAGAGTTATTCCTACCGCCTAGTAAAAACTACTTCGTAACTTGAGCGACGATTACTCAGTCGGATTTAGGTGACCAGATCAACGGCAATTATTAACTAAGATTTCATTGGCTACGGGACTTACCTCTTCAGGGTCGACTTTGATGAGTCGATGTGGTTGCTCCTCCTGCATCCACTCAGGGTCTTTTATCTCTATTATTAGATGATGGAAGCTGCCGCGCAAATCCGACAGTTTGTTGAGCTCTGGTAAATATTTACAATAATTATGATCACAATCAAAACGAAATGTATGAGCGAATTGCTAAAAATCACGCAGATTTTATTATAAAATATTGATTATTTCTTATCAATATAGTAATTAATCTACAGTGCTTACAAAACTTACCTATATAACTGTCTACGGTCTATACTCGAACTCTACCTACTGTGCTGATACATATAAATGTTCATATGAAGACCTTCGATAATAAATCTGAGCCTCGCATTTCTCTCCTGAACGAGTCCCACTTCCCGCCTCTTGAGTCCCATGAGCTCGTCGAACTGCTTGTTGAACCAGAGCCGCATGTTTTGGACCGTAAGCTGGAAGGTGCAATGACGTAGTAATTATGGTAGTGGATTATGTTACGTCATTTCATCATCTCGTATAGACACAATCAGCAACACACACAGCTGACCTGAATACGAGTCGATCTTCTCCACTCTTCGTCCACTTGACTAGGATGCTATATTCCGTCCAATTTTTTATTACTGAACATAAACGACACGCAACGGTTTAGCTTGACCTACCTATACTATACTCTAACGGTACCTTGACGATATGCTGCAGCCAGTTCATCTGCAGGAAGCTGAAGGCGAGCGTCTGCGGCACCATGATGAGCGGCAGCGTCACGAAGCGGTGCGCGTTGGAGCCCGCCAGCACGTGCGGCTGCCCCTCGGCCTCCTCCGCCTCGTCAGCCTCCGCGCCCGCGCCCCCCGGCTGCTGCGACGACGCGCTGCGCACGGGCAGCGGCTCCGGCACCGAGCCCGACGAGCGCGCCCTGCGGGCACGAGCGGCTGAGGGGACGCGCTCGCAGACGGGTACGCACCACTCAATTTTGTTAAGAGGGAAGTCGATGATGCTTATACACGATTTTGGGTGGTCCTGGGATTTAGTACCATAAGTATACTGAAAAAGATTATTTTGAAAGGAATGTATATAGTAAATTAGCACATGGAACTGTCTTAAATCGAAGGATCATAATATATTTATTGCCCTTCTATCTTTAAATGCCGACGAGTTTCTTGCCCTTTTTCCTCGGTCTCGGTCGAAGCGCCCGTTCCAAAATGATATATCATTTTGGAACGGGCGCTTAGAGTAATTTATTTTAATTTTCATGAGTGTTCTCTTGGAAGCTATGTCAATAAAATTATTTTTTAATTATTTCACGGATAAATTTTTCCTTATAGAATTTAAATGAGGAATCTTTAGCAAAGTCCGCCTCAATGCGTGCAGCCCCGTGGGCCCTGCGCATGCGCACTACGTACAGCGGGTCACGGCGGGCGGGCGCGGGCGGAGGCTCCTCCCAGGGCCGGAACACGTCGGCGTCCAGCTCCAGCTCCAGCAGCCGCAGCGCCTCCGTCTGGTTGAGCTCGGGCCACTTGTCGCGCTGCGTTGGCAGCACCGCGTAGTTCTCCACCTGACGACGTTTCACATTAACTAATGTGTTATGTACCTATATAAGCTATACCTACGGTAATGGATTGTAATACTCTGACTGTATTCTGTACCAGTCCTAAACGTAGTGTGTCTAGGCCGGCCAGAACGCAGGCTCTCCGAGCGGAAAAAAAGAGATTTTTTAGATGTAATTGAATTTACGAATTCCCGTGAGGATGAAAAGGAAATAATTTGATGACAGTGGCAACAATGCCTTACCGAATAAATTAATTAAAGTTTAACTTCTTAGATACCTGGTAGTGGCTGAAGATAGCGAACATCTTTATCCTGGGCGTCAGCATGGTGTCCCAACAGTGAGCCTTGATCCAAAGAGTCACTTTGTCCTGAGCTCGGATGAGAGCTTCCGTCTTAAGGCGGATTTCTTCACGTTCCCTTTCAGACTGCCACACAAAATGTACATTTAAAGTTTGAGCTTCAAACATTAGCAACGCATGTTCGTCTGACTTGCTAACACACTCAAATTGGAAATCTGTGACCAAGCACCTAACGATTATGAACCCATACGGATCTTTTTGGAATATTTTTCTCATAAGTATCTGGTACCTTTGTTTGAACCACTACACTTCATGTAGATTCTACAGATTTTTTAAAGCACGTTGATTGACCTGATTCTCCTCCAGAAGCCACCTCCTGCAATTTTCTTTTCTTGCTATGCTAGTGAAAAGATCTCGAAGTATGAATCAAAATTGTCAGATCTCAAGAAGATTACAAGAGAAGTACCTGCAATTTTCTCTCCTTCCTATGCTCAATATGCAGGTTAAACTCGGACAGTGAAAGCTGATGCAGTGGCTGTTCAGCGATGTTCTCCTCCAAAAGGTCTACCACCTTCTTCTGGACAGTCTTGAAGCCTTGCACAACTTCGTCACGTTCCCTCTTGTGGTCCATGGCCTCTTCGTGTACTTTCTTTTCTTCTTGCAGATCCAAGTATGTTTCTGAAATAAATTACGTCTTGCACATAATTAAGAAGGAGCGGTGACCGTGTAAGTGACATTTGAAATTTAGCTGAAAGTGCGCACGTACCTTCTCTATATTTCATAAAGTAATTTATTAACTCATGTACCTGCGGCGCAGAATAGATAAATGGTACATCATTCGATTGCTAAAACGCGTCGCGACGACAACGTGAGTTCGATCCTCAATCCGGTTAATAGTAAAAGGTGTTTTTAATAATAATGGACATAGATCTGGGTGATTCTAGAAGGAAGACTGAAAAGATTGTCAACGATCGCTTCTTCCACAAGTTCAGGTCGAGGGCTCATGCCATGCACTTGCCATGCTCTTTTTGCCATAGCGCCATGTACCAGCACCATGTAGGCAACACGCACTTGTAGTTGACTGTTGTAGGTCACTGCAACCTCTGTGGATACGATAATCAGACATGTCCCATCTTTTCTCTTGTCCCTCGTGCCCTACTACCTGATTGAAGGCAAACGGGGACGCCGTCATTCTAGCAACCCACCCGACTACACTAATGTACAAGTCGATGTAACAAGTTACATAAAAAGAAAAATCAGCTATGAAACAATGGACTAAATAGTAAAAAAAGCAATTTTGTTTAATTGTATGATATAATTTTGATTTGATTTAAAACCAAACGACTGAACCGATAAAATTTCTATGGGATCAATCTGAAAGTATATCCTTTCCAATATAAAATTAAAATTAAAATACTATTAAAATTATATAATCATACTGCTTAATTTTAACCATGCTGTGTACACATGTTTTGGGATATGGTCTAGTTCGTAACCTATAAGTCAAGCCTTTTCTAAATTGTATTTTGCTATATCCTGTTTTGTGTGCCTTATTAAAATAAATAAAATAAAATGAATTTTCAAAATCGGTTTATAAATGACGGAGTAATGAGGTAACAAACATAAAAAATAAAAATACCAAACGAATTGAGAACCTCCACGTTTATTTTGAAGTTGGTTAAAAAGAATCGAATCAATGATATAATATACGCAAGGAAGAAGTTGTAGACTTTTAGGTAGAGTTACTCACTGTCTCCCTGTTGCACGATTTGCAAAACGCTAGTTTCGCCGAGCACGCGGAGGTCGAGCGGCGCGCGCGCGCGGTCCCCGGGCGCGCCGTGCAGGCTGGTCACGGCGCACGTGTGACCGCCGGACACGTGCGCGACGGTGGTCACGGCCCGGTCCACGACGGCTTGCTTGATGCCGTGCTCGTAGCGGTGGCTCACTACTAGCTTTAAATCTGAAACGGGCGTAGAATAGTAGCAGCTAACTCGAGGGTCACGAGCTACACACAAGTTGTCACACAGTCCTGTCCGCAGGTGAGCAGCGCGGCGCGGCAGTAGAACCCGTCGAACTGATCACTGACCGTAGTCGCGGCTGTCGTCTGGCGCGCGCAGCACCACGTGTCCGTCGTGTCCGCAGGTGAGCAGCGCGGCGCGGCAGTAGAACCCGTCGAACTGATCACTGACCGTAGTCGCGGCTGTCGTCTGGCGCGCGCAGCACCACGTGTCCGTCGTGTCCGCAGGTGAGCAGCGCGGCGCGGCAGTAGAACCCATCGAACTGATCACTGACCGTAGTCGCGGCTGTCGTCTGGCGCGCGCAGCACCACGTGTCCGTCGTGTCCACAGGTGAGCAGCGCGGCGCGGCAGTAGAACCCGTCGAACTGATCACTGACCGTAGTCGCGGCTGTCGTCTGGCGCGCGCAGCACCACGTGTCCGTCGTGTCCACAGGTGAGCAGCGCGGCGCGGCAGTAGAACCCGTCGAACTGATCACTGACCGTAGTCGC
The DNA here is from genome assembly GCA_907269065.1 of Crocallis elinguaria. Classification (NCBI taxonomy): domain Eukaryota; kingdom Metazoa; phylum Arthropoda; class Insecta; order Lepidoptera; family Geometridae; genus Crocallis; species Crocallis elinguaria. The sequence goes on from OU026069.1 coordinate 16,810,122, forward strand.
GGCTGTCGTCTGGCGCGCGCAGCACCACGTGTCCGTCGTGTCCACAGGTGAGCAGCGCGGCGCGGCAGTAGAACCCGTCGAACTGATCACTGACCGTAGTCGCGGCTGTCGTCTGGCGCGCGCAGCACCACGTGTCCGTCGTGTCCGCAGGTGAGCAGCGCGGCGCGGCAGTAGAACCCGTCGAACTGATCACTGACCGTAGTCGCGGCTGTCGTCTGGCGCGCGCAGCACCACATGTCCGTCGTGTCCGCAGGTGAGCAGCGCGGCGCGGCAGTAGAACCCGTCGAACTGATCACTGACCGTAGTCGCGGCTGTCGTCTGGCGCGCGCAGCACCACGTGTCCGTCGTGTCCGCAGGTGAGCAGCGCGGCGCGGCAGTAGAACCCGTCGAACTGATCACTGACCGGAGTCGCGGCTGTCGTCTGGCGCGCGCAGCACCACGTGTCCGTCGTGTCCGCAGGTGAGCAGCGCGGCGCGGCAGTAGAACCCGTCGAACTGATCACTGACCGTAGTCGCGGCTGTCGTCTGGCGCGCGCAGCACCACGTGTCCGTCGTATCCGCAGGTGAGCAGCGCGGCGCGGCAGTAGAACCCGTCGAACTGATCACTGACCGTAGTCGCGGCTGTCGTCTGGCGCGCGCAGCACCACGTGTCCGTCGTGTCCGCAGGTGAGCAGCGCGGCGCGGCAGTAGAACCCGTCGAACTGATCACTGACCGTAGTCGCGGCTGTCGTCTGGCGCGCGCAGCACCACGTGTCCGTCGTGTCCGCAGGTGAGCAGCGCGGCGCGGCAGTAGAACCCGTCGAACTGCTTGATATCGTGCCCCGACGACACGATGGCGTGCATTTTTACCGACACAGTTATTCCTTTCTGTTGGATTATTAAACTGAGATAAATCTATACAGTATGTAACTTTAAACGAGCAATTCTTGTATACAGGATGAATTTGAATCAGTATGTTATCCCGGAAGAGGGTGATTAGGAACACAAGTTGTGAGAACCTCCCATGGAAATACAACGTCATTCCAAATTTCCATACACATAGTACACAAAAAAACAAATTTAATTTCAAACGTCAAGTGTGGGACTCACGCTCGCCCGCTGCGCAGCGTCCTACCCACTAAAAAACCACCGGGACGTTATACGGCTCAGCCTTTGGACGGGGTCGCGGTTCCGCTTTCGCACTCCGCACAGGACCCCGTCAGCCGTCGTCCGCCCCCCAGGGCGGACCCGCCTCGCGAGGAGCTCTGCTCCCCCGCTCAGCCCAGCCAGTGCGCCCACGCAAGCGCACCGCCCCCGCCTCGGGAGGGCCCTAAGTTCAATATACCTAGTTCAAGTGAATCAGCTGATCTAGGGCTGCCCGGAAATCTTATATTAATATTTTGACGTAAACTTTAAATGCCATTTCTTCAGTGGAAAATTCTGAATTTCAAAAACTGAAGTTGTAAAACAAATGTTGTTAATCTCCAGGAGGAGGTATAGATTGACCCCCTTTCAAGATAACATACCAATTCGAACTCAGGCTGTATATATAAATTTATTTTGCGTATCTTGGAAACAGCTCTACTTATAACGATTTGAATGAAAGGACATGGCATGGTTTTGTATGGAAGGTGGTCCTTGGAAACCGACATTAATAAAACTTTAATTAATGTGTAGTATAGTAATTGCAGATAATATTTATCGCAAAGAATGATTTTTTGACACCGCCATTTATTAATTATATTAATTTAAAAAATCCATAGTATAAATTAGGAAAATGGTTCTGGCATCACTAATTGAAGCTTGGCAGCCCCATGGTGAGTGACCCTAGGGATGTATTGATCATAAAAAAATCGATTATCCCGATGGATCTGATATAGAGAATAAATTATTATGTTGAGCTAATTTAATCGTTTCTCAAATGGCACTTATTAAGAAACAATATAATAATGTTAGGAGAATAAATTTCTTCAACTGGCCACCCCCGCACTCGCCTATATAAGGGGCGAGCTCACTGAGCGCCGTCTCATTTGCCGGCCTGCGCTCTTACGATTCGGTTGCCTTTTCAATCGTTGCTTTTTGATTTAATTGTTGAATTATTTGTTAAATCATTAAATTAATTGTATTTGTTACTAATTTCTGTTTTTTTAGTCTAAAATAGTTAAAGTTTCTAAGATCAGAAGTGGGATCAGACGACGTTGCTTCGCTGGTAACATTCCTGATTTTAAAATCCGTGGTACGCAATGCCTCCCACGAGACGAAAGGATAAATCTAGTCGTACGAGAGAGCGCACGCCGTCGTCGCCGCCCAATATTGGGCAGCAGCTGGGAGTTATTCTCAACAGGTTGATCGCGCTTGAAGAGCGCTCTGGCTTCGAGACCAGCAGCGCAGCCCCAGTCGCCGCGCCTCGTGGGCGCCTCAGCGGCTCGCAGGCTTCGCTGGTCTGCGTCCAAGCGGGCGCGGATGAGCAGCGCAGCCGCAGTCGCCGCGCCTCGTGGGCGCCTCAGCGGCTCGCAGGCTTCGCTGGTCTGCTTCCAAGCGGGCGCGGATGAGCAGCGCAGCCGCAGTCGCCGCGCCTCGTGGGCGCCTCAGCGGCTCGCAGGCTTCGCTGGTCTGCGTCCAAGCGGGCGCGGATGAGCAGCGCAGCCGCAGTCGCCGCGCCTCGTGGGCGCCTCAGCGGCTCGCAGGCTTCGCTGGTCTGCGTCCAAGCGGGCGCGATGAGCAGCGCAGCCGCAGTCGCCGCGCCTTGTGGGCGCCTCAGCGGCTCGCAGGCTTCGCTGGTCTGCGTCCAAGCGGGCGCGGAGGAGCAGCGCAGCCGCAGTCGCCGCGCCTCGTGGGCGCCTCAGCGGCTCGCAGGCTTCGCTGGTCTGCGTCCAAGCGGGCGCGGATGAGCAGCGCAGCCGCAGTCGCCGCGCCTTGTGGGCGCCTCAGCGGCTCGCAGGCTTCGCTGGTCTGCGTCCAAGCGGGCGCGGATGAGCAGCGCAGCCGCAGTCGCCGCACCTTGTGGGCGCCTCAGCGGCTCGCAGGCTTCGCTGGTCTGCGTCCAAGCGGGCGCGGATGAGCAGCGCAGCTGCAGTCGTCTCGCCTGGTTGGCGCCTCATTGGCTCGCAGGCTTCGCTGGTCTGCGTCCAAGCGGGCGCGGATGAGCAGCGCAGCCGCAGTCGCCGCGCCTCGTGGGCGCCTCAGCGGCTCGCAGGCTTCGCTGGTCTGCGTCCAAGCGGGCGCGGATGAGCAGCGCAGCCGCAGTCGCCGCACCTTGTGGGCGCCTCAGCGGCTTCTAATGCAACGCTTATGCCTTAAAAAATAATCGAGTTTTTATCTGTCTACGTAAAATCACGCATGAGACTTACACCGCTAATCGAAAACGAAGTTTTCCTAGTCTACCGTCTACAAGTGCTAGTGTGGGTAGATCGAATGATAGCAATCCACGTAAACGTCCCATGAAAGATTCTCTTCGTTGTTTTACATGTGGCTGTTGGGGCCATGGGAATAATTCTTGTTCTAAGAAGCCAAAATCTCCAACGTTACCACAAAATAGAAGTGAAATTACTATACCGAGGCCACCAGTAGAGAAGTGTTCATTCCATAAGAAAAGTGGTCACTGCCACAGATCAGTAATATGTAGGTCATAACGAGAGTGTTTGTTTCGCTAAAGAACGTTCCGAATCGCGTAGTAAAGGCAATGTCAACTTTTGTCGTGACATTGACAGTAATTTCAAAAACCGTGATGTGACAGCCGCTGTTATCTGTGGCATTTCAGTTGATGTACTGATTGACAGTGACTCTTAAATTTCATTAATTACGTCCGATTTGTTGAAACACTTCCCTTGCAGAATGAACCCTAGTTTTCAATTGTTGCGTGGTTTAGGTGGTACTGAAGTACAATCGTGACTGTCAAGTTGAACTTGTGCGGCGTTCATGTGTTTTGTTTGACCGGGAGTTTGAAAACAATTTTTGGAAACAAATCACTTGTTTCTGATACATATTTTTTGTTGTAGTTAGTCTTTATTTGTGAAAGTTTGTGTTCGTACGTAAATTAGTGGTAAGTTTTAAGCACTAGTTGTTTTTCGGGGTGTTGATGGATCACCGAGATCGGTGATCCATCAACATGGAGGTCGACTCAGACGGGGGGCGAGTCGGGCCGGGAGACCGGCCCGATTCACCCAAATCTGCTATTCTGGTTACCACCGGAACCTTAGAAACTATTCCTGATGTAACCACAGATGTCCTTAACATCTCACAAGATCCTTTTAACAAGATTTCTACAGAAAATGGCGAATGGAAGGTAGTTAAAAAAAAAGTTAACGTAACATCGAACAAGAAAGTTAGTAGTGATAAGGAAAAATTAGTGTCAATTATGAAAAAAAATAAATCTCCTAATCTCAACTTACAGAAAATATTAGTGGCAGGGACTGATCATACTTACGCATGCCCAACCAAAACACTCCCAGTTTCGAATATCTCATCCACCATAAAAGTGACCAAAGAGGCTATCCCGATAAGAACCCAATACTCTGAAACTGACCGGGGACCGTTCCTAGTTTATGTAGAATTGGTAGAAGATAGTCCTTCAACTGGATCAACATTGCACCCTCTTAAATTTGGTTCATTCCTTTATAAAAATAAACTTCTAAATGTACTCCAGGATGGAATCAAAAAAATTGGACGCAATCGTTTAGCCATCACTCTCAAAACTGCTACTGATGCTAATGATTTCATAAATCATCACATTTTCCGCAGAAATGAATATAAAGTATACATCCCCAACTTTAACATTACCCGGATGGGTATTGTTAAAGGTATACCAGTAGACTGGTCACATGAAGAAATTGTAGACTCGGTTAAAACTCCTCCTGGCACAGGTAAAATCATTAAAACTCGCAGATTAAATCGTAAGATAACCAGCAAAGATGGTTCCAGTTGGATTCCCACTCAGACAGTAGTCATTACATTTGATGGACAGGTTCTCCCTAGAGAAATCAGCTGCTGTTTTACACTCATACCTGTGGAGCAGTATGTATATCCTACAATTCAGTGCTTTAACTGTTGTAGATATGGACATACTCGTACACAATGTAGGTCAAAATTACAGTGCTATAAATGTGGCAATAGCCACTCTGCAGAATTGTGCTTGTTAGAAGAAAATGAATCCCAGTGTATATTCTGTTCGGGTAACCATTATGCAATTAATAGAGCCTGCCCAGAATATATCAGACAGACTAACATTAAACACCATATGGCTAATACTAATACCTCATATCAGGAGTCTATGTCCCTCTTTCCCCAGACTAAAAAATCATATGCTGAAATAGTTTCATCACAAGAAGTTCAAAGTCAACTACGGCATCAACAAGTAACTTCTGTTATAAGACCTATAAGCTGGAGTCAGCAGAATAGAACAAGCTCTGTCCCTACTGAGAGCCAATCATACAAAAAAACGGTTATATTAAAACCCTCTTCACACCCTAAACGCACCCCTGGTTACGACCAAAAAGCCCACAAAGAACTTATAAAGTCATTTGATATTCCAACCCCATCTGATGGGTGTGCATTAGTAAATAAAGACTTAAGCTCCTCTCAATCTGCAGAGGATGGTAATACTTTACCAGACATAAAATCAATTCAAGATTTACTGTCCTCACTAGTGGAGGTTATATATAAATCCAAACTACCGTCCAACGTTGCTACTCACATAATTCATACCATATCAGTCACGATTTTTGAACTACTCAAGGATGGATTGCATCCTTCAGTGGAACATACATAGTATCCATAAAAACAAACACGAACTTACATTTCTACTCAATAAATACAAACCCTTTGTTTCTGTCATCTCGGAGACATGGCTGAAGCCTGGTATACCACTTGGAATACCTGGCTACACCGTGCTCCGGGATGACAGAAGTGATGGGTGGGGGGGATCTGCCCTCCTTATTAAAAATAATCTAAACTTTTCCCAATTACCTTTTGCAAATTCTAATAACCTGATAAATATAGTTGCTGTACGTTTCAAAAATATTTCATTTATTTCAGCTTATATCCCTAAACGGGATAACTCAGCTTTCTCCATTCTAAGAAACTTTATTGCTTCTGTCCCTTCACCTCTTATCCTGTTAGGTGATTTTAACTGCCATCACCAAATCTGGGGTGCTCTTAATAGTGACTCATTTGGAGTTAAAATGCTGGATATGATGGAAGAATTTAATTTGTGTGTATTAAATGATGGTTCACCTACTCGCAGATCTTCACCTACTGTGAACTCTAGTTATGTTGATTTATCTTTTTGCTCATCGTCTTTAGCTAGTCTGTTGCACTGGTCCCGACTTTCCCTGACTCATGGCTCAGATCATTTTCCTATTCTTGTTAGTTTCCCTTCTCTGAATGTTAATGTTCCATCTCTTCCTCCCCTATTACCCTTTAGGATTAATAAGGAGAAATGGGAGCTGTATGCCTCTAAATTGGAAGATAAGGTTAATCTTTTGCCCAAACCAAATTTACAAAATTTATGTTTGTGTGCTCAACAGTTTTCAGAATCTATTTTATCAGCAGCTGAAGCTAGTTTCCAAAAGAAAAACTCTGTTTTAGGAAAAATCCCATCCCCACCTTGGTGGGATGCAGATTGTACTAAAGTTGTCAAACGGAGAATAGAGGCTGAAGAAAACTGTAATACAGTAGTAAACCTAGATAACTTTTTGAAATATCGAAATACAGATGCAGCTACTAAAAGATTTTTACATAAAAAAAAGAAGAAAGGATGGCAAAGTTTTTGTTTTTCGATATCTCCCGAAACTCCTTCATCACTAGTTTGGAACAAAATTAAACGATTCAGATCCTCACGCTCGCACATTAACCCTACCTCTCGGTCAACTAATTGGGTGGAAAATTTCATGAGTACACTGGCTCCCCCCTTTGTTCCATCCTTTGAACAGATTCCGATTCAGTATTTTTATCCGAATTCTTCCTCTTGTATGTTAGAATCAGAGTTCTCCTACCAAGAACTTGAGTTTGTCTTGGAATATGTCAGAGACTCCTCCCCTGGTCTTGATGGAATTCCATACTCTTTCATAAGTAAAGCAAATAAGACAACCTTGGAATATTTTTTAGAGATAATAAATCTTGTAGTAAATTCAGGCTTGATCCCCCTTGATTGGAAGCATCAAATAGTAATCCCTATTCTTAAACCTGGCAAGGACCCCTCTGATCCTGCTTCCTATAGACCTATTGCCCTCTCATCTACAATACCTAAAATAGTCGAACATTTAATTAAAAACCGGTTAGAGTGGTTTCTAGAACATAACACATTGCTCGCAAAGACACAGTATGGTTTCCGAAAAGGGCGTAGTATTGCAGACAGCCACGCAATCCTCACCACAGATATACAGTTGGCTCTTTCTAGAAACGAGTCAGTTGTGGCTGCTTTTTTGGATGTCTCAGCTGCTTATGACAATGTCAATCTTATGGTTCTTAGGCAAAAGCTGCATCAGCTAAGAATTCCTAGAAAGATTGCAAATTTCATATTCAACCTGCTTTCAGCGAGAAAGATCTCTCTAAGATATCCAGGAGTTGAAATGGAAGCGCACACAATATGGAAGGGACTACCACAAGGATCAGTGATTAGCCCTTTGCTGTATGATGTGTACACTGCAGATATGGAGTCATCATTAACAGCTGTGTGCAGAGTCCTGCAATATGCTGATGATGTCCTAATGTACTCAAGTAATACCTCTATACTTCAATCTACTGAAAATCTGCAAACAGGACTTGATTCATTGGCATCCTGGCTCAAGACACATTCCTTGGGCCTATCGGCTTCTAAAAGTGTGGTGGTAGTTTTTACTAGAAAACGCGATATCCCAAATCTGACTCTTGTATGTGATGATTCTAATATCCCTTTAAAAAAAGAGGCCAGTTTCTTAGGAAAGATCTTTGATAGTAAAATGAATGGAATAGCACATATTCAACGATTATTGAACAGATGTGAAAAAAACATTAATATTATCCGCTGTCTCAGTGGCGTGTGGTGGGGCGCCCATCCATTCTCATTGAGACTGGTTTATAATGCAATTATTAGAAGTCACTTAGATTTTGGCACATATTTGCTGATCCCGGCAAATAAAAATGCTATAAAAAAGTTAGATGCAATTCAATTTAAATCTTTAAGGATAGTACTAGGTGCAATGAAATCTTCTCCCACAAATGCTTTGCAAGTGGAATCTTCTGATCCCCCATTGACTTTGAGGCGTCAATATCTTTCTGATAGATACATTTTTAAAATAGCACAATTCTCTGGTCATCCACTTATTCCAAAACTTACACTCTTAAATGAATATGTGAGGACAAAACCTTATTGGACACACAAAACTATGCCACATTTAGTTAAAAGCTTTAGGAAATTTAATAGCATCACCTGTTCAGTTCAAAAGTTCCACACTAATACACTTTTTTTATACGATTTTTCCTCAAAAACTTTCAAACCAGAAGTCTTTCTTAAGCTTGGAATAGTAAAAAAATGTACAAATGCTAACATTAAATTTGAATTTTTAGTAAATAAATTTTGGCCCTTAACGGATCTGTTCTTTACAGATGCCTCTAAAACTGATGTTTTGGGATCTGTAGGAGCTGCTTTTTGGCACTTTAACTCAAATATATCGCGCATGTTTAAATATCCCCATTACAGTTCTGTTTTTTCTGGAGAATGTCTGGCAATACTAGAATGCATTAAATTTATTAGAGAGCATAAAATTACTAAATCTGCAATTTTTTCGGACTCAAAGAGTTGTGTTCAGTCCCTGCTAACTAATCCTTTTAGTAAAAATTTTATTTGCCCAATTGTTTTAGAAATAAAACACTTTATTAAAATGTGTTATGATGATAATTTTAAAATCTCAATAATCTGGGTTCCTAGTCACATTGGCATCATGGGAAATGAAAAAGCTGATCAGTTGGCTAAACAGGCAATAGTTCATGGAAATATGGATAATTTCTATGTTTATTCTCATGATTTGGCAGCCATGGCTAAGCGGGATTTGGAAAAGTCTTGGAATATGTTTTGGAAAAATACTAGTCGCCTTAAGGGCAATCACTTGTACAACATACAACCAAACATAACATTAACACCTTGGTTTTCCAAAATCCGTTTCCCCAAACAATTATCATCCACTATCAGTAGATTGAGATTAGGTCACTGTGCTTCACCAGTACATTTAAAAAAACTAAGAGTTCGAGATTCTTCACTTTGTGAATGTGGTCTTGATGAAGGAACCCTTATTCACATACTATTTTCTTGTCCTCGTTATTCTTCGCCTTCTCTCTATGAACTTCTGTATAATTATAAAGCCCCTCTTCCATCCAACCTCTCTTCAATTCTTTCTTTGAAAAATAAGAAAGCAACTTGTGCATTAAATAAATTTCTTACCATATATAATATAAAACTATAATATTTTACTATTTAAATATATCTTATACATTTTATGACTTATCTAAAAGTACTTCTAAGTATATAACTATCTTATGAATTATCTATGCTTCTTTCAACCCGTTTATCCTTCACTTTTCCTTAAATGTTTGACTTCTACCCTAAATACCCTTTCATGCTTTAACTAACATTATAAATAATACAAGCAATCTTTCTTTCAGGTATCAGCAATAAGATCTACTCGTATAACTTAATTAATAATATTTTTTTAAATTTAATTACCTTATGCACATGAATAATGCAACTCGACACTGGCAGTAATATCTCTCACGCTATAAGAGAGACCAGTTGCCAATAACTTAAAAAAAAAAAAAAAAAAAAAGTACAATCGACATCGTATGTCACGTTGCCGATCGAGTTGAGTGAGATATCGTTAGAAGTTGATTTCTATGTTGTTTCTCGCGGTTGTCTTAGCACTCCTGTTATTATCGGTACCGATGTACTCAATAGAAAGGGAGTCGAATATATCCGTACAGCCGACTCTCAAGTGAAATCGAACGTGCAGGTCGATCAAGTTAATACCCCTTTGGTTGGCGATGATAAAAATCGTCTTGTACAGACTCTTAACAAATATTCTGATAGCTTTTTAACCGGTACAGCTACGACTACCGTCAAAACCGGACAGATGCACATTCGATTCACGAGTGATTCTCCCGTTTGTTATCGACCGTACAAATTGTCGTATGATGAAAAGTTGACGGTACGCGCTATTGTTCGTGATTTGTTAGACAAGGAGATTATTAAGGAATTGCTATCTGACTATGCTAGTCCTATCCTACTAGTTAAAAAGAGACTGCTCAGATAGGATAGTAGTAGACTTTGGAGCTTCGAATCGGTTAACTGTTAAAGACCGGTTTCCATCAAATTAAGTTGAGTGAGTCCTCGATAGGGAAGACTGCGATCGAGACGCCGGAACGTCACTATGAATATTTGTAAATGCCATATTTTGTCGCGAACGCACCAGTTATGGTCTATCAGCGAATCATATCGGACACACTCAAACCTTAGGTTTACAGACTCTGGTCACGTACTAGTGTGTATCGATGGTGTGCTCCTTCCGAGCTGCACCATTCAGGAAGGCTTAGGCTTAGCTTCTCGATTCTGTTATAAAAACCCTAAAGGAGGCAGGCTTTTCCATTAACTTGCGCAAATGCACGTTTCTAGCCGATGAAGTGGAGTGTCTTGGAAGGTTGATAAGTGATGGTCAGGTACGGCCGAGCCTCTGTAAGGTTGAAGTACTGATTGAATCGCCAGTGCCGGAAAAGGTGAAACAAGTACGGCAGTTTCTTGGCCTGGGCGAGTATTTTCGGCGATACGTTTCAAGATATGCCTCTAAGACTGCTTGCATTGCAGCCTTGACTCGTAAGGGTGTTGTATTTAATAGGGGCACAAAACAAGAGGATGCACGACGAGACATTATTGAGATTTTGACAAATGAGCTTGTTCTCATTATATTTGACCCGAAACTACCTACCGAAATTGACACGGACGCCAGTTTAGCTGGTTACAGTGCAGTAATAATGCAGGTTCATAATGACGAACTTTCGTACTACAAATATAACGTTAGTGAGGAAGATATACGCTTACTTTGCTATGTACCGAAGGCTTACAAGTTGAGCTTGTTTGTCCTTGTCCTTACTTGTGACTAAGATTCAGGCAAATGGGCGTTATGAGTTACGGTTGGCGGCTGGTGCTCATGGAAAGACCACGCAAGCCACCGCGGAATATTTGGTTCCATGGCGTGGCGAATGGACGCCAGACGCTTGCTCCGCATTCTTTGACAGCAGTAATAAGCCACTTGTGACTTCACTTGTACTTTTAGTTTATGTTTTTGCCTTTGTTGCAGACACACGGGACTTGCACCAGGTATCCTGGATGACCTGGACGTGTCGTCTTAGTCTCTGGCGTTTATGCCATCGAGCGTCGATGTTTTTCCGGGAAGAGTCTGGTATAAACCCTGGATAGGTATACTAGATGACCTGGACGTGTCGTGTTAGTCTCTGGTTTCAATGCCATCGAGCGTCGATGTTTTTCCGGGAAGAGTCTTGAGTAAATCCTATGTTGCGCAGGCATCTTGATGACCTGGACGTGTCGTGTTAGTCTCTGGTGTCAATGCTATCGAGCGTCGATGTTTTTCCGGGAAGAGTCTTGAGTAAATCCTGTATAGGTATCCTAGATGACCTGGACGTGTCGTGTTAGTCTCTGGTCTCAGTGCCATCGAGCGTCGATGTTTTTCCGGGAAGAGTCTTGAGTAAATCCTATGTTGCGCAGGCATCTTGATGACCTGGACGTGTCGTGTTAGTCTCTGGTGTCAATGCCATCGAGCGTCGATGTTTTTCCGGGAAGAGTCTTGAGTAAATCCTGTATAGGTATCCTAGTTGACCTGGACGTGTCATGTTAGTCTCTGGTATCACTACCATCGAGCGTTGATGTTTTTCCGGGAAGAGGCTTGTGTAAATCCTATGTTGCTGTTATGCTTTCACTTAAACAAAACGCATTTCAGTCGAGTTGAAAATAACTTTATTTGTTCATGACCTCTGTTTATTCTTTTAGGTCATGATGAGGACTATGAAACATTGTGTCTAGACCAGGACAGTGCTGAAGCATCGTCACGTCGCGGTGACGTCACCGTGCCCCCTTCACGTCGCGGAGACGTCACGCCGCGCTGCGCCAGCGACGTCGTGGTGCCCAGCGAAGAGGATGTTGCTGCCGGTGCTGCTCCGTCGGTCATCGAGTTGGCTGCGAGGACGCCGCCGTGTCAGGAGAGGCCGTGTTAGGAGAATAAATTTCTTCAACTGGCCACCCCCGCACTCGCCTATATAAGGGGCGAGCTCACTGAGCGCCGTCTCATTTGCCGGCCTGCGCTATTACGATTCGGTTGCCTTTTCAATCGTTGCTTTTTCATTTAATTGTTGAATTATTTGTTAAATCATTAAATTAATTGTATTTGTTACTAATTTCTGTTTTTTTTAGTCTAAAATAGTTAAAGTTTCTAAGAATAATATAATCGTATAGACACTTATTAAGAAACAATGTCAATCGGTAGTTTAGTTAAACTAAGGTTTGTTCAGTGACAATTTTAGACGAATCGAAAGAGACAAACTTGGTTAATTATTTACTTTAAAAATGCTCACTAGGTTGGTACCACCGCTTTGCTAGTGAAGTCTGCCGCCAAGCAGTAATGTGCAAGCATTACTGTGTTTCTGTTTGATAAGCAAGGTAGCCAGTGAAATTACTAGGCTATTGAGACTTAATACGTAATGTCTCTGGGTAACGAGCACACTGCATGCCGTGCCGTGCCGCGCAGGCCTTTGTGTTTTAAAGTTCTGAGTGGCACTGCAATTTTTATGGGTCAGCGTTTTGCTTACCACCAAGCAAAAGCCTTAGTTCACATTACCCTCAAGAAAGCATTTTTGGGTAAAACACTACTGCAACTCCCAGTAATAGGTACTAAAAAAAAATGTAATTGCATGATGTTTCGTTTGAACTAGAGTCTATGTGGACAAGTTAAACAGATTTTAGATTTTATTAAGACCTTATTTACTATAAGTTGATAAAATATACCTCTTTATTTTATATCGTTTGCGGTCAAACGCTTTACCAGTCAGATGTAAAAAAAAATAAAATATCATTATTCGATTGACAGTCAGTGATAACCGATACTCGATAGTCAATAGCCCAATAGATGATATTTAACTATACGTTTTGATTCGCCCCATAATCTTGAATTGATTTCGGATATAAAAAGCTTATCGATATCGTACTCAATCGATTCTACTTCATAAGAAGAAAACAATTGTAACATGTAGGCACATCCTTATTCTGCTGTGATTACCATAAACAACTTTTATTCATAGACTACTACTAGGAGTACAAACGGATACTACGTATCAGCCGGACATGACGTCAGGCCAACGATCTGGTTTCTGATTGGCTGTGGTATTTTTTTTTTGTCGTAGCATGGTTTTGGCCTTAGGCAACAAATCCATTAATACCATTTATTTAAACCCTGTTTTATTACAAAACGGTGGTGCGAAAAAAATATTTTAAGAACTCTTTTTAAACGTGCTTTCGACTGATATATATATTGTATCTGTCGGTTTCCAAGGACCACTTTTGACCATGTCCTTTGTAATTAGATAAAGTTTTGCTTTTTTGTTATGTAGTTGTATTTCTTGCCAAAACACAATTTTATACAGAAAGAAGTTGTTTAAAAACCCCAAGCTTCTCGTTACAGCTGTGTAAATTTGTCCTGCAGTGGCATTCTTACCTAGGTGGTGAAGCGCAATTATATTTATATAAATTCTAATTTAGATTTAAATTTCCCGCTTTCTTTCGCCGGTCGATACTTAGATTCTTAGTGCTGTATGAGCCAATGATGTCTGAGAAAGACCCTAAGGAAATCCGCTAGATGGCGTTAGCTGTCTGTAATGAACGATAGAATATCGTTCGTGATTGGCGCATCGCGTGCGCCGTCACCTGCGCGCGCATCTAATTTTGAAGAAAATAAGGATTACCTATTGGTGGATTTGAAAAGAAAAAAAATGGGTGTCCGCGTCTTGGGAACTGCTCCCTAAGATTTTTTTGGTTCGCGAAAATTCATATCAGGAGAACGTATTTTTCCACGCTACGCTTTCTATATATTTTTAAGTTTGATGGACGCTCGATAATAGTGTTTTCTGGACAATTTATAAGTTCCCTGACACTGTGCTTGTGAATTGTGAAATCGTCGGTTGGATCCGCCTGATTGTTGGAGAAAGATTCTTCCCAGCTTTCATCTTGAAGTGCTGGCTGCCGCTGTTCCCTCAGGAGGACCTGGGGTTGGTACGAGGACATTCAGAGGTAAGTGCAGCCTTCGAGTTTATTGTTATCGACCGGCATTTGTATTTTACATTCTCCGCTAAATTATAAAAAAATATCACGTAGTAATCCTACATCCCGGAGGAGCTATTTACACGCTCCTCCATAAAAGTTTGGTCCTTTCGAACCGGATAGTTCCACGAATTTATATTCACGTAATTTTTTTGGTGAATAATTGTTCAATAACGATATCCTTGTACAAAGATTCACGTTATTTCTAGTGAATTCTTATCATAACGCTCCCTTTAACATTTAAATTTATTTAATTGCATAACGCCCCCTTTAGTTTACGTAATTTTTTGGTAAACGGCAAATTTTGCCACTATTTTTACGCCCGAGATTGACCTACGTAATTATTGGTAGCCGTTCAATTCTCGTGACAAACAATTAAAACCGTAATACTTGATGCTTACGTATTAATTGGTAATGTCATCATAGTTATTCGATTTAATTATTGTCACTATCAGTACCTATAATTATAGTCCATCAAATACCTATTGTAGGATATTTTCGCTTCATCATTGTATTTCGCCTTGTAATTTTACCGTTTTTGTTTTAAAACGCTACCCGCATTCTTCTGTTAAAAATCATTTATTTTTGCCAATATGATGGAAAAATCATCTGATTTCGATGTTATGTTGGTTCTGTTGAATCAAAAGAAGGAACGTATATTTCAACGCATGAATCGATTGTATAATTCAACAAAGAACATCTCTTCTTTTGATTCACGATCGAAGGAAAATTTCATGGCTGACTCTGAGATAATAGACGATTTAAGAAATAAGTTCGAGGTCTGTTTAGATGAAATAAATAGAATAACGCTGACATTAAAACCTACCGCTATTCCTGATTACGCTAGCCTCGATTCTTTCGAGGATTTGTACACGCGAGTAAAACACGCTCGAAGTAAATTGACGGCCGGTGACGTCAAGGAGCGTTCACATGAGGCGAGTAACTCGACTAAGTCTGTAGTGAAATTGCAACCTTTGGTCATTCCTAGTTTTGACGGTCGCCCTGAAAACTGGAATTTATTCTACCAGTCTTTTAAAACTAATATTCACTTGAACGACCAATTGTCTGACTCGCAACGTGTGCAATATCTTATATCAAAATTAACAGGTGATGCGCTAAAATTCACCGCGGGTATTGTTCCGACTGGTGAAACTTATCATATTTTGTGGGATAGTTTAGTCAAGAAGTATCAAGACAAACGCGCCTTAGGTTCATATTATCTAAATAATATACTGGACTTGAACAATTGCTCGCACAATGCAAACAACCTCGACACTTTTATCAGTAAATATTCCGCTTCTATATCGGCTCTCAAACAGCTTGAAATACCTGACTTGACTGACTTCGTTTTCTTGCAATGCGCACTTAGAAAAATGGATTCGCAAACAATTCAAGCATTTGAACTTTCGGTACGCAATATTCAAATACCTACCACGCAACAGCTTATATCCTTTGTGGAGGATCAAGCTAAGATACTTGAGCGTTCTAATATGCGAAATAGTAACCCGAATAAAACGCCCGCTAGTAATGCGACTCGTAATCGTAACACACGCGACCAGTATTCCTACAAGTCATTTGTTGCTTCAAGCGAACCTACGCCTACGGACGATGCGTTAGCGCGTAGTAAATATAATAACATCGCGCCGTCCGCGTCGTCGCTCGCGCAGTCTGTGAGCGCGCGTGTGTCCTCTTCGGTAGTTGTGCAACAATGTGCTTTGTGCGGAAGTACGGATCACGCGCAGTTATATAATTGCATGCAATTTAAAAAGCTTGATGCGCGTAGTAGGTATCAATTTATAAAATCGAAACAAGGGTGTGTCAATTGTGTTAGTACATTGCACAATCTTCCAAATTGTAAATCTGCGTCTGTATGCGACTTATGCAAAAGGCGACATCACACGCTCCTGCATTTTGATACTAATAATAAAATAAATAACACACATTCGCATACCGCTTGTGTAGATGATAAGGTGCACTTGTTGCCATCCCCCGCTCGCGCGCCTGCGTCCGCCTTATCGGACGCCTGCGCACCCCCCGCACAGAATTTTCTCGGGCCTCCCACGCAGTCTGAGTCTTATGTGCCTGAACATAAGGGCCATATTAGCATGACAGCCGCGTTACAAAATGTTGCAAGCGCTAGTTCACTATTGCAGTGTCCGTCTCACGGCGCTACTGCCTTGCATGCAGCCGAAGCTAAATCCAAAGCGACGATACTGCTATCGACTGCTCAAGTGTACGCGCGTCCTAAGGGTGGTTCGGGAAATAAATCTATTGTTAGGTGTCTTATAGATAACGGCAGTCAGAATAATTTAATTACAACTGATTGCTGCCGCACATTGAATCTTCCGATAACGCCTTTGAGTAATTCTTTTGTCAAAGGTGTAGGCTCAGCATCGCGGCCTATTATAGGGTTTGTTTATCTTGACATAGAATCACGTGTCAACCCGGAACGGAAGTATTCTATTCACGCTTTAGTTGTAGAATGCATCACAGACAAATTACCGACGCAATTCATTGAATGGGAAAGTGATATCGATTTCCATGATATTCCGCTAGCCGATCTAAATTGGAACATTCCGGGAAATATCGATTTATTGTTAGGTGCTCAGCTCTTCCCGTTCATCTACTTAGGGAATAGGGTCGATTGTGGTCCGCGAGCCCCACCTGCATTATTGACAACATTCGGATATGTTTTAATGGGCGATTTTCCGCGTAAGGACGTAGTACCTACCGCCGCTTCTTTCACCGCTTTAGCGCTCAATGATTTGGTTCAAAAATTCTGGGAACTCGAAGAAGTGCCGACGAAGCGCTTGTTATCACCGGAAGAAACTGAGTGTGAAAATATTTTTATGTCGACTGTGACACGCGATGACGTAGGACGCTATACCGTAGCTTTGCCGTTTTGTAGGGATCCCTCAGAACTTGGTAAATCGCACGCCGCCGCTTATCGCCGCTTGATGACGCTCGAGCGTAAGCTTCGTAATCAGCCGAGTTTGCGCGAGAATTACAATAAGGTGATACAAGACTATATTGACAACGGCTATCTCAGTTCTGTCGACAAGTCGGAGCTTACTGCTGATGGTTATTACATCGCGCATAGCGCTGTGGTGAGGCCAGACAAGCCAATGCCGCGAATCGTGCTAGACGCTAGTGCTAAAACCCACTCGGGAGTCTCGCTAAACGATGTACTGCACATCGGCCCCAATTTGCAAACGGATCTGTTCCTACTGCTATTAGATTTCCGATTATTTCCAATCGCTATGAACGCTGATATTAAACAACATTATTTACGTATTGGTGTACCTGTTGACCAGCGTAAATATCTACGCATCTTATTCCGCTTCAGTGAATCTGAAGAAGTACGCACCTTCGCCTTTAATAGGCAACCTTTCGGTCTCAAGTCAAGCCCTTACATTGCCATGCGCATTGTACGTCAGTTGGCTTCAGACATGAGCCCGCTGTATCCGGAAGCCGCGAAAGTATCTGAGACTTGCCTGTATATGGACGACTTGGTCCATTCAGTCCCAGATGAGGTAACCGCTATACAGCTCGCCCAGGACCTAATAAAAATGTTCAAAGCGGGTGACTTTGACCTGGTAAAATGGTCGAGCAATTCGCCAGCTTTGCTGGACAGTCTCCCTGACTCACACCGCAAGTCACTCGAGTTTGACACTGGCAATGCTGTCTCTAAGGTTTTGGGCCTTTCGTGGGAACCTTGTGAAGATAGTTTCTTCTTCACTACCGCCCCGATAACTGAGAAGTGCACAAAGAGAAACATACTCTCGGTAGTTGCGCGTTTATATGACGTGCTCGGCCTGGTCGCTCCGGTGATTCTCTATGCCAAGTTACTCATCAAAGAGTTGTGGCTGAGTAAAAGTGACTGGGACGATCCTGCGCCTGAGCATATACGCTCTCGATTTGCCGCTCTCGCACAAGAGTTCCACCTGCTCGATACACTGCGGATTCCGCGACATGTAGGTATTGAAACAGGTTGCGAGCTACGTCTTGTTGCATTTTGTGATGCCAGTATGGATGGTTTAGGTTGTGTAATCTATGCCCACTGTACCTATCCTACTGGCATTCAAACTCGTCTGCTTTGCGCGAAGTCAAAGGTCTCCCCGGCTAAAATAATAACGCTCGCTCGCCTCGAATTATGTGCCGCTTTGCTTATGGCAAAGTTGGTTAAAACTGTACGCGATACTTACGCAGCCCGCATTCCCATCGCTGGAATATACGCATTTTCTGATTCCACGATAGCTCTGTCGTGGATTCATTCCTCGCCACACCGTTGGTCCATTTTCGTGAGCAACCGCGTTGCTCAATGCCAAGATAATTTGGCCGCTGAACATTTTTACCACGTGTCTGGAGCTATAAATCCGAGTGACGGACTTTCTCGTGGGATGCTTCCATCTCAGTTTTTAACTCATGACCTGTGGTGGAACGGTCCACCGTGGTTACGCTGCGCCCCTGAGGAATGGCCGATAAAACCATTTTCTCCCACTAACTGTAATGATTTGCCGGAGCACAAAGCAAACGTCATGACTGTCACTACACAAACAGATCCACCGTTGCTATGTGCGCTAGCGCAACGAATCTCCTCGTGGGACAAGCTACTCCGCATCATTGCATATGTGCTGAAATTTGTCGCGCCTAACGCTATAATCAAACCTCGTTCCGTGTCAGGTATGGCAGCTGCAGAGAGGGCTCTCTTGCGTGCTGTCCAAGCTGTACATTTTGCGGACGACATAAAACTAATTAAAGCTGGTAAATTACCCGCTAAAAGACTAAGAAGCCTCGCAGTCTTTCTGGATGAAGAAGGCATTTTACGCATAGGTGGAAGACTCTCTCGGTCTCATCTTCCATTTGAAGTTAAACATCCTGTTCTTCTCCCGAAACACGACCATGTTGTGGACTTGATAATACAACACCTTCATGTTGCCAATAGTCACACTGGACCAGGACTTCTTATGTCAATCATACGCCAACGCTATTGGATACTAGATGCCAGAACTGTTATCAGGGCAAAGTTGCGAAAGTGCAACACATGTTTTAAAACTAGCCCGACGCATCCAACGCCAATTATGGCCGATCTTCCTGCGTGTCGTGTCTCCGAAGCCAAGGCGTTCACCCACACGGGCGTCGACTATGCTGGACCGATACGTATAACTCTTTCACGTCGCAGAGGTCAACACGCACAAAAAGCTTATATCTGCTTGTTCGTGTGTATGGTCACTAAGGCCGTCCATATTGAACTGGTCTCTGATTTGACTTCAGATATTTTCCTTGCCGCCTTCAAGCGATTTATTTCCCGCCGTGGTCCTGTCTCATGTCTTTATTCGGACAACGCAACTACGTACATCGGTGCGAAGGCGCAGTTAGATGAGCTCTACAGTTTTTTGTTGAGCTCAGATCTCAAAGCTTCGCTCTCCAACGAGTTGTTGTCACGACGCATTGAGTGGAAGATGATTCCTCCAAGAGCGCCAAACTTCGGCGCTATGTGGGAGAGTAATATAAAAAGCATGAAGACACACCTTTATAGAGTGATAGGAAGTCAGCTTCTTACTTATGAAGAGCTGCAAACAGTTCTGACGCAAATAGAGTCCATTATGAACTCTCGCCCTTTGAGTGTGTTATCTTCTGATCCACACCCAGAGGTGTTAACTCCCGCACACTTCCTGATGACTACGCCGTTGCGATACTTACCCGCCGCTGACCTGTCCGAACAACGCGTAAATTTACACGAGCGTAAGAAATTACTAGATAGTATGGTTCAATCGTTCTGGAAAAGATGGCACCTTGAGTATTTGCACACGTTGCAAGTTAGACAGAAATGGCAAACTCCAGACAAACCTGTAGAAGTAGGAACGGTAGTACTTGTTGAACTGGAGAATACCGCTCCTCTGTATTGGCCGTTAGGTATCATTACCGAAGTCTATAAGGGCGCTAATGACACCGTCCGCGTAGCAATGGTCAAAACGCAATCAGGACTTTATAAACGCGCTATTACAAAACTTTATCCCATTCCAACGCAATAATAATAATTAATTTCATTAAAATATAAATCATAATAATTATCTTAGTTAAGTTTCACGCTTCATTAATCTAATATAGTTTATTGTTTAGAATTCGCTATGTACTCGGACCAGTCATGAAATTAGTTCGTTTTGAAAGATCTTGCGACCTTCCAAGGCGGGGTGCATGGTGAAGCGCAATTATATTTATATAAATTCTAATTTAGATTTAAATTTCCCGCTTTCTTTCGCCGGTCGATACTTAGATTCTTAGTGCTGTATGAGCCAATGATGTCTGAGAAAGACCCTAAGGAAATCCGCTAGATGGCGTTAGCTGTCTGTAATGAACGATAGAATATCGTTCGTGATTGGCGCATCGCGTGCGCCGTCACCTGCGCGCGCATCTAATTTTGAAGAAAATAAGGATTACCTATTGGTGGATTTGAAAAGAAAAAAAATGGGTGTCCGCGTCTTGGGAACTGCTCCCTAAGATTTTTTTGGTTCGCGAAAATTCATATCAGGAGAACGTATTTTTCCACGCTACGCTTTCTATATATTTTTAAGTTTGATGGACGCTCGATAATAGTGTTTTCTGGACAATTTATAAGTTCCCTGACACTGTGCTTGTGAATTGTGAAATCGTCGGTTGGATCCGCCTGATTGTTGGAGAAAGATTCTTCCCAGCTTTCATCTTGAAGTGCTGGCTGCCGCTGTTCCCTCAGGAGGACCTGGGGTTGGTACGAGGACATTCAGAGGTAAGTGCAGCCTTCGAGTTTATTGTTATCGACCGGCATTTGTATTTTACATTCTCCGCTAAATTATAAAAAAATATCACGTAGTAATCCTACATCCCGGAGGAGCTATTTACACGCTCCTCCACTAGGTAATAACTGCAATTTATTATCGACTAGCTGCTGGCCGCGGTTTCACCCGCGTTGAGATATTGGATTTCATGGTTTTTATTCTTTTGCACGAAACCCTAATTCTTTTTCTAAAATAATGTAGCCTAAGTTACTCCTTATAACATCGGCTATCTGCTAGTGGAAGTCCCGTCAAAATCGGCCCAGCTGTTTCGGAGATTACCCGGAACAAACAGACAGACAAAAATTTTAAACATGGTTGTTTTGTTAATGGTTCTGTATATTCTTTCATATTAATTTGGTAAAAAGCTGTTATTTTGATGTTACAAACAGACACTTCAATTTTATTTATTTGTATAGATATAACTGAGTCTCAAACTTTATCAGATTACTTTGAGTAAACTTTCCCTTCCTTTCCTCAATTTAGTTGAAATTTAATACGATCGATTTCTTGAGACTTACTTCCCCGGACAGTTTGACGATATGGTAGTCCCTGGACAGATGCGGGATGGCGATCATAAAGTTATGTGATTGTCCCGGGGGCGCATTGAGAGGCAACAACCGGCAGTAAGGGCCCTGCATTTTGCCGGCGAACTTGTTGTCTTTGCCGGTTTCTGCATTGATGCAAACAATGCGCTCGCCTGCGAATCAAGTAACTGATAAGTTGAACAGGAATATATAAATTATGGTCACAAAACAGAAAAGTTTTTTAATGTATAGCATGGTTTTTATAAAGCCCCCTCGAAAGTACTCGCTTTGCTGAGAAAAATGAGTCCAAACAGGACATACAAACTGTTTGCCGATAAATAGCTTTATCTTTTTTAACTTTATTATCATCAACTCAGCCTGATCGGCATGTAAAATAACCTACAAATATATACATCACAAAAATTTCGCTTCCAACAGGATTCGAACGTGCGTCTTCCGGTTATCTAGACCAGACGACTTAACCAACTAGGCTATGGGAGCAAGCAGTGCCAAGTGTGAGTGAAAGCAGTTGACTTACCGATAGCATACTTATCTGAGAACAGCACGAGACTGAAGGAGCGCATGAACTCCCCCACTTTCATGAGGAGGCAGTCGGCCAGTCCGCGGCCCAGCTCCGCGTACCGCACCAGGGACAAACGGAGACCGGTGGTGAACTGCACCACAAATATAGAATAATAAGCTAGCCATTTAATGCTCTAACAGGTTGTATGGCTTTACAAATGGCTTCCAACCAAAAAAAATCCTTTTTTAATATTAAACGACTGTGTATGTACTCTAACACCTGATTTTTAGTGACGATAAAAACGGAATTTGTAGGTCCCTTGAAAAATACTTTGACTTTTTTTAAATATTCGTAAAAGACAAATAAATACTAACTGAAAGAATAAAAATGTGTCCTGCGGACATAGCAGCCGCCATTACTTCTCTCCCAGTGTCGGAAAACACGACCCGCGACACTATCTGGTGCGTCAGACACGAGTGTGACACTTTGGTGAGTGTCAGATCCGGGTCTTCCCTCAGGACGTACATCGACATGCCGTACATTTGTTGGGCACATCCGAATATGGCCAGAACAGGCTCCACGGGACTCGCTTCGAACGATATGTCGATGCCGGACACTACTTCCATTATCACCTGAAGTAAATGAACTTAATTATTAAACAAAAAAAATACGGTACAGGTAGGTCTACCTACTTGACGAACAGTACTAGATGTAGGTACTAGATGAACAGGTGCATCACGCCTGCCCACACCTAAAAGTGTAGTGATTGAACATGTTCATAGTACACATGCAGACTATACGGTAAAGTATTGCACTCTATTGCGGTTCGAACGATAGAGGAGGGAGAAAAGCTCCGTACGAACCGGGGGTAGGATGGTGACGGGGGAACAAGGTGGTGTAGTTCCTGAGCACTTCACCTTTCGTGTTATTTATAGAAGTTCGTGTTGTCTATAGAACACCAACAGACTTGCGGCTTCACGGCGATGTGTTCAGCAGTCTAGTTGCTACGATAATGCATATTTTATATGATTGGAGGGACACGTAATAAGACTTATTACTTAGTATAGGTAATATATATTACAAAAGAGACTCTCGCTGAGGAGTCCTACAAAATGGTAAATTTTGTTTCAAGCAAAACTAATGTGCACTTACCAATCTACCCGAAATAACTTCGTATATACAAAGCGTCCCGCTCTCGTTCATAGTAGCCAGGTACTTGTATTCAGGGGCTACCAATTGAATCTTCTTTACGAATCTAAAAACAAATTAAAATAAAAAGCATTTCATTTCTACAATCAACCATACTACTAATCACCTTTCGTCATCATCATGAGAGCCGGCAAACGCCCACTGCTTAACATCGGCCTCTACCATAAAGGAGGGATTCTGTTGCGCTAGTAAAAATAATTGTGAAATTCGACTGTTGTAGTAACTAAAAACAAGGCAATCTGTTCAAATGTTCACATCATTATAATGAGTAGGTACCTAGTGATGATTGAGGGAAATAAGAGGTTGAGACTTGAGGCTGTGATTTGGTTTAACGTCGATTAAACGTGTTTGTTACCTACCTTTGTTTGTAGACCATGGGCGTGACCTCAATTTTCTCCTCAGACTCGCCCGTGATTTTATACATTAGTCCATCGGTAGTCCAAATCGCGGCAACGTCGCACGTGTGATTAGACACCAGGCGCGCCACCTCGTCGTTGGGCGTGAAAGTGAACACTACCTTCCATTTGTGATCTGCTTTCTTTAAAGCCTTAAAAACAATTAAATATAAGAACGTTTTCATGTTTAAAACGTCTGTAGTAGGCGAGTAAGGCCATGACTATAGGTAATTTATTTTGTAATAAGGATTATTTTGAAGCGATATATATGGTTCACTCGTAGTATAGGTACAACTAAGCAATCCATCGCAGGTCGATAGCAAACAGTCCCCATTCTAGGTGCTGCCATGCTTGACCACATCGACACATTAAGTAGATGTGTTAAGTATTATAGTACGTACCAAGACGTAAGAGTAGGTACGACCAAGATAGTAAAAACAGGTAGTGATATTTATTAGAAAAGAGTATAAATCTGAGAGCTCTAATCGTTCCAGTTACAACAGGGTTCCGTTTTTTTTTATTCTCTGCTGTAACGATACTTGCTGGTCGTTTGCCTGATGGTAAGCATAACGCCGGCCCATAACAATTGCAGTGCCACTCAGAACTTTGACGCACAAAGGCCTGCGGCATTCCAGTACACTGTTCGTTACCCTGAGACATTAGGTATTAAGTCTCATAAGCCCATCAATTTCACTGGATACTTCGCTCATCAAACCGGAACACAATTTAATGCTTGCGCAGACTTCATGAGCAAAGCGGTGGTACCACCGAGACGGATTCTCTCAGAAGGGTTAGTCCTATCACCTAGTAATTAAGTTAACAAACATACCCTAAGATAATTGTCAGGTCCGTAAACGAGCAGTCCGTTGCCAAAGGCGCAAATGTGCGGCTTGTGAGTGCCGCGGTGGCTCTCCTCGCCCCACTCTAAACTGGTCAACATTCCGATGCCATCTGACGCCACCTGCATGCATATAGAGGTCATGGCGATCATTTTACAGAACGAATCTTGCGAGTTGCTTGCTGCAACTCAGCTTAATATCTACTACAAACCTTGTAAGAGTCGAACCGACAAGTTTGTCTGTAATATGTGTTTACTTTGTTCACGTCCTCAATACTCTCCATGGACTGATGATGATGATACAACTCACACTGTAGAGATTGGCGTCAGGGTCGATAGCGTACAGGTGCCCCTCGTTGCTCCAGCAGATGCCCACAAGCGGCGGATTCGAAATCTCCCAGCCGACAACCTCCTCCTTGACACGTTTCATCACCAGGCACTTCTTGAAGCACTGTGCTATTTCCCACACGATCAGGCCCTCACCCCAGCACTCGCACAACAGCATGTGCGTGCGGCTTGCCCTTCAAATAAAACATTTTTGTAAGCATTTTATCTTCTAGATAAGCATGCTCCATCGTCGCTTATTTTTTTGTTTTAAGAACCGTGCTCTTTTTCTTGCGACTTTCACAGCGTCACTGAACGGACAGCGTCACCGAACGGGATCGTCACTTACCACGTGAGATAGTGGTCAAACGAAAGCCTATAAAGGTACATTAAAAAAAACAGCTTTACCTACGAGGAAAATTTGCATAAATTGAAGTGATAATAGCTATCTACCTAGTAGGTAACGAGAGCGCAGGGGAGGCTGTAAATTCAATTTGTTTTTTCATCTTGAGCTTCCCATGAAAGAAATCATTGCGATGCACCTTAATGCTCTAGAGCACATTACTTTTTTCTTCTACACGTATTTCTCATAAATACCTACCTACCTACCTATTTACCTACTTAGCAGTAGGTGCAATGAGAACTCCTTACGCTGCTGTCGACCGCGTAGTCGTTTATAGACCATGTGTAAAGACGTACCAGCGGTAGTAAATTATTGTTAATTTTCTGTCCGCATGCTTACATATATATCTGGTTCCGTCTTATAATTCCCGTTGGTACGGAGATCAGCCTCTGATTGGTCCTCCAACTCCACACGGACACCATGTAGTTGGGGAACCCGGAAAATCCGGCCACCAGATCACTCTCCATGAAACAGAGTCCTTTGTATCTATTGACATCCGTGTCTGCGGGTATAAGGTATTTTGTCAGTAAGTCTTTTGTGCCTACCTATGTAGGTAAATAATAATACGAATGTAGCCGCATATCGTACCATCTAAGGTGGTGCTTGGTAGAAATCTAGTCAGAGCGATTCGTAAATCGTACCACGGTTAGAGGTAATAAAAGGGACAGTACTATCTGGCCTATTGCCGTTCTTGTCTGTTTAGTGGATTTTTGATGGTTTTACTTCAAGCCGCGCTTGCACGTGTAATATCTCGTAATCTGCGACTGCAAACCACATGCATGCATTAACGCACCATTTATGGCCTGCCTAACACATAAATGGAGCCGGCGCGTTTGCAAACGTGTGAATTTGTTCGGTTTTATGCAAAGAGAGCTATAGTTGCTCTTTACGAATTCGTTATATGGCCAGTTTGGTATTGATGAAGTGAAATTAAGTACCTACCTACCTAAATAAATGGGAAAAGCTCAGCATCGTAATATATGAAAATAAAAAATATGGGACTTACCTCTCATTTCAGCCAACACGTCGAAGGAAGGATATAACACGATGAATATTCTGGCATGTTTTGTCTTTTCAGCAAAGGCAAATATGTGGGATCTATTCCCTAAAAATATGAGATTGATCAAAAATAAAAGTTTTATTTTTTATTTTATTTATTTCAGGATAACAAACAGCTACATTATTTGTGTTAGTAGAACGTGTTAGAATGCTAGAAGTTCCAAGAGAATGATCATCAGAGCTATACTTGTGTGATGTGTCTAATCCAAAATCAATAAAGTATTATTGCAACGGCAATTAAAGTATATAGGTACTATTACAGCAGTAGCTGTAAATTTTAATTGAATTGTTTATCGTAGGTACTTATTTCTGCAGACATAATCTATCTCACAGACAACTTAGAAGTACTACGTAATCTAGCCTCACTAAGTATGTAGATAGTAGATACTAGGTAGAGAAATACCTAAATTCCGTTCTCGACTATTTGAAAATTAAATGTCAGCAAAAGCGGGTAGTCGGCGTCAACAAAATACCTAGCTGATTTACAACAGCAATGTTGACAACACCTGATTTACAATAGCAAAAAAAATATTGGGATCTTGATGAAATTTTTTATCCACTATTAAGTACTTATACAAAAAAGGATGAGAAATGGCATTCATCTGCCATGTTGGGGTCCAGCAGGACTGTGTTTCGTGCATATTGTAAAAATTCAAATTCAAAATTCAAAATCCTTTATTCACATGGACCTCAAGGAAGCACTCATGAAAGTTAAAACAAAGCGCCCGTTACAAATTGATGGTCAAAGCCAAAGGTCACATTCTTACCTGTGATGACATCAACTCCATCTCCCGCCTTTTGACTATTTGCCACATACACCGTCTCCGAGTTGTACTTGAAGTTGAAGAAGACAATGTAGATGTCATGCGCCACTGCCAACACGTCCTTGCCAATGAATGTCATTTGGTCTAGCCGGTGAGGTATGATCCATCTGAAACATGATTTCAGAATCACTTAATGTCGTCCATGAATAGATGTCATGCGTGGAGGTAGGGAATTTCCTAGAATTATCTTCGATCCTGAAGTTGACAATCTATCGTCAAGCACCTATGAGTGTGTTCCGGCACTTACACTTGAGAGAAAATTCTAATCTACATATAGGTATGGTAAGTAGGTACTCATCATCTTGGATAGGCGAGGTAGTGGTCAAAATATGCTAACCTATGGCTGTCTGTACCGTCATCGCAATTGCAATCGATAAAGTGAGTTTTATTCGATAAAATTGACAGTTAAATTCGATAAAGTGGGTTTTATCAATTTTAACTGTCAATTTTATCGAATTTTATTTATCGAATAGATCCGTACTCGCGCCGCTCTACAATAATCATTGTATTGTAGTAGGTAGGTATTATTAGTCATGGCTAGAATTTGTACAAACTGTGCTAGGATCAAGATTGTAGGTTCATTATCTACCTCTTATCTACCCTGTATATATACAGGGTGATTGGAAATAGGACGCATCATCCTTGCAACTTGCAAGGGGTTATATTATAGTAGAGTATATTTGCAGCAATTTGATCGGATGACTAAAACATGACATTGAATGCAAAGAAATACCATTTAATACTATGCATTACGTACATTTAAAAGCCTTTTTCAGATGCTAAATAAATAACTTTTAATAATAAATTAACCTATGTGTGTGAAATGTGAATTTACAGTAAAACGGCAGTGATGCCGCGTCACGCCACGTCTATCCCAGTATTAGCATCAGTATGTATAGGTACCATATAACCTACCCTACCTACTTATAAAATTTGTGTAGTGTGTTTTTTTTTCTTTCTTTCATATGATACCATGACCGCTACACCCTGTATATTAGGTAGGTTATATGTCAATTAAGTAGGTACTTGTCCCTACAGGAAATCAAATCTGATAATTTATTCTGTTTGGGTGTTAGGTGCACCGTGCAAGGACAAACTTATCTACAAACCGTTTCAAAATCTTCAAATCATACATACATTACCGGAGTAACATAAAAAAAATTAACAAGAAAATGAGTTTCTCACCTTACCTTTATTTTCTGACCCTCACCGGACCTCTGTGAGGAAGTCTCAGAACTACCCTCAGTTATGGCTGCATCTTGATGCATCTTTTTATTTACTTTTCTGATATTTTAAGTAAATATTATGTAGTACTTTAAAAAATATTTCTTTACTGATAAAAACACAGATTACTCTCAAATTACTCTATTTACTGATAAAACTTAGATCAAAGAGAATATAACGCTATGTACTATGTAGGTACGTTGATGTGGATGTTTAAATGGTGGTTTAGTTAAACTATGTTTTGTCTTTGTTGTTCTTTGACAATTTTAACTTGAATCGAAAGAGACAAAACATTGTTGTTTAACTATTCAGCCGTTTAACACTGTTTACTATAAAGTATGTATTAATAAATAAAACTGCATGAAATAAATATTTGTCCGTGATTTGTCGAATCCACAGACAAGGACTGTATCTATGCGACGTCGTAGTCCCTTCATAGCAACTACTAAACAAAACCAGCAGAAAAGGTCACGGTTCGAAAATTAGGTTTTTAATGTTAACATCATAGGCTATTATTTTAATTTTTCTACATAAACGTGTAATTTTCACTGATTGTAAAAGATTGGCTCTAAAAGTATCTACGAAACTTGGGTAGTAGGTCGGAAATAATGCTTAAAACACGGGTTCCTAATACGTCTTCTTTTTAAAGCTCTGTCATAGAATTTTATTTCTTTAATGTCTAGGAGCTCTTTCTTCACTGTCCAAGCTGTTTGTCTTTGGAAATGCCTTGCTGGTTACCATCAGACGTACTCAATCGCTCGACAGCTTTAAATCCACTGGTAAAAAAGCATTATTTGGCTCACTAAAAATTGTGTCCATTTACAAAATTGTATATTAGGGTATTACACCCTTTTTTGAAAACTGTCCCAATTTGATCCTAAGGTGATAATAAACTAAGTACTAGAAAAATTACTAAAATTATATTCGGTCGTTACATGCCATTAAAATGCATTTAAATTTTACATTTTGAATTTCCGCGCGCAAATTGGCGAACACGCTAGGTTAGACGCCAAGTTGCGTAGCCTGATGACGTCATAATCATAGTAAACAACGACAACCAACGGCGAAGTTGTGCTTTGCTTAGTGAAAGAGCTGCTTTCTCCTTTTACAAAACCGTATTCCATGGTAATATAAAAATATTATTAGACAAACGAGAAATTAAGTCGCTACTCGCTGCAGGTGCTTTACCACAAATTATATAGGTAATAGCTGATATGCTTTACCACCAAACTAGCCATAGGCAATAAGTTTATTTACTAACTAGCGTGATGGAGTTTTGGCGGGAATGCGAAAATATGCTGTTGTTGTGTTTGTGTTATTTACTAAAACCTGTGTTTTATCGAGTGTTAATGTGTAATAATGGTGGATTATTTAATGATTAAACGAACTTACCTGTAAGTTAAGTTCTATCACAATTATGTGAAGTAGTGAGTTTGAAGAGATTTTATGTATACACTTGTAGTAGCACGCACAATGTCGCCTTGTCTATGCACTAAGTTCAGAGAGAGAAAAAAAAATATGTAGGTAGACCGCACAATTTCATTATTTCGTGCTGTCGGCTGGTTCTTCATTTAGTTCAGAGCTTATCAGTTCAAGTAGATATTTCACTATTCGGGACCTATGAAATAGGTAATCTGGGTGGGCGGGATGCTATCTCTTCAAACTCACTACTTCACATAATTATGATAGAACTTAACTTACAGGTAAGTTCGTTTAATCATTAAATTATGTTACAGTATTGAGTTTGAAGAGATTTTATGTATACACTTGTAGATGTTGAGAGAAGTTGTGAAATATCTATTTCAGTTGAAAGTATTACAGAAGTAAATATATTTAATATTTCTTCAATAATTGACATAATAAATGTACTTAATCACTCAATTAAATGTTTCTTAAATAAACTATTAACATAATAGCTACAGTAAATTTTAGCATAAATCAATCAAATTTACTTCTAGCAAAACAATGATTTGATTCTGTATATGCTGTCTGTTATATGCCTGTTATAAAACTTGGCAAATATTGTAGAGCCGCCGGACCAACCGGCAGTCTTCCTGATAACATCCAAATTCACACCGAGCTTATGAGCTTTTGAGGTGTCTAGTACTATGTGCAGAGTACTGTGTGATATCTATTCCACAGACCCACAACGTATACTCTTTATCCATCTGCTAAGTGTTCGGGGAGAAACTTTATTATATGGTTTTTTTATAGAAATAAAAATAGAGGTGTGATGATCACGTAATGCCGCTACATTACTTTTAAATAATCCGTTAATAATTAAGCCGACCTATGTCAGGTCTGTCTCGAAAAATTGGCAGCATCAGCGTTGGCTGAGTTGCGTTTACACTTGACGTTTTTATTAAGTCAGGGATCCTAACGGAAATATCATTCCGCCAATTTTGAAAATTTCGGATATCTATTTTTGAAATAGTTTGTACTCTATGCGCTGTTACCAGCGCCAGCAGGGTAACTAGCTTCTTTAGAGATTTTTTCTAAAGAATGAGTTTAATTAGGAATCCAAGTGGCTAGAGTTTCAATTACTAATGTAGTATCCCAGTGGATTCATACTTAGGTAAGGGAGGGCGAAGCCTAAATATACCCTTAAAACACAGTCGTCTGTGCTTATCTGACTTCCTAATACTAAGGAAGGTGTAGATCTAAACCCATTTAGAGTGCCGTATAGCGCTCCCGATTGAAATAACTCTGTTAAAACATGAATAATAACTGGAATGTGTAAGTATCATATTACTTAATTTAATTATCTGACAGAGACGCTATTAATGTGTCTAAAGACCCGGGAGGGAGTTTTCTTATTAGAGACTCCCGCACAATACTCCGGCATCCAGGGTAATCTGCCGCTGGATCTGGCAGAAACTGGAATGAGAGATTATTAGGTCCTCAGAAGTTTGAAAAAACCAGTGGTTTAGTTTGTAAAAAACTGGTTAAATAGGGGATACCAAGGTTCAGCTGGCCATGTTGGCCCGACCAGTATGCACTTAGCTTTGTCGCTAATAATTTTTTTTATGTTTTTTTAAAATTATTGAGAAGGAAGGGAACCCGTAAAAACGGGTTCCTGGTTCATGGTATTTTTATACAATTTTGACCAATTCACAGAGAAAGCGTCAAGCATCAGGGTCTTTGTGCCATGATATGTATACAGGACATTTTTTATTTATTCAACTAGCAATCATGTCAATCTCTGGTAGCCCGAAATTGTTAATGATTTGCTGAAAGGCAAGATCAGATAGTTCCCATTCATTATCCGGGTGAATACACCTTGATTCAGTATCTGCTATAGTATTTTCTGTAGATGGAATGTATAGCGCTGTTATAAATAGAATTCGCGCTTCACACCATTGTCGTATATCTTTGGTCAGTTTGTGAGATGGGGGAATTGGATTCCTCCCATACGATTAATGTAAAAAATCGCAGTTGTATTATCTATTCGCAAGATAATATGACAATTGGATAAATCCTCTAGACAAATTTTTAATCTTATGAATGTGAAGTTTTCTTTCTTCCCGACTTCAGCTACCGCTTGCCGTTTTTCCCGCACAGGCTATCCCCCAACCCCCCATAGTCGAAGCATCTGAATTCGTCAAATTTAATTTGATTTTTTGGATTTTCGATAGATTTAATCCACCAATCGAAATCTGACTGTAAACTTACAGGCAAATTCATGTACTTTTCATTTTTGTAATGTTATCCATACATTCGCTATAGCTATGTGATATTAGACAGGTATCGTTAAGATATATTGTCGATAATAATCAGCACAGCGTGGCATTCTGACCACCGTTTTCATTATTTTTGTGAAGACAAAAGGTGTCGTATTGACACCAAACGGTAGGGCATTAAATTCATACAAGTTACCGTTCAAACTAAATCTTGAATATTTTTTAGAGTTATCATGAACTTTCACTTAATAATATGCGTCTTTGAGATCAATAGTTGACTTGAGACAACATCTTGAGATTAGTTTGATCATTATTCTAAAATCTTCTAATTCAAATGAACATGTTGAATGAACTCGTTTAGCTTTTTCAAATTTAGGATAAAGCGTGCTTTTCCGTTCGGTTTGGGTAAAAAGATATTGGATATCCTCACAGGGCTCACAGTGAGGTATAGCACCTATAGAAATTAAATTATGTATAGCTTGATCAAATTCAAGTTTTTCTGAGTGTGCATAATTTCGGGGTTGAGGTATACAATGCTGATATGGAGTTTCAGTGAACGGAATTTCATAACCACGTATCCACGATAAAATTATTTTATCTGCGGTTATTTGTGACCATTGGTTGTAAAAAACAGATAGTCTACCGGCGTAATTTACCGTATTGTCTAGCGGCGGCCGCGACTGAAGTTCGGTCGCGATGTCCTCGATGATGGCGAGTGCTGTTGCCTCTGAGGTGCAGACTCCTTCATCTTTGAGGGCGCCGACGGCTGCTGTCTGTGGTTTTGAACCGGAGCCTTCCCGTTTCAATTTCTGTTAACGACTTGATGCTTTGGTTTTGTAGCAATAGTCTTGTTAGAGGTGGAAGCTTTGAGATCCACACCTGTTTTATTGATCGCTTTTGCGGTCTTTAAAGTTTCGGCTAGTTCTTGGCTACAAGAAAACTATCTATTATCGTGAGCAGCATCTGATCTTTCAAGTCCTTCTTTAGTACAGCCAATATGAAATTTCGCCTCGTTATTGACTCACTGAGTTGTGTGTCACAGATGATGCGCCCAGCATCAATCAGCAGCTTTAGAACAGTTGGATCTTTATTATCCTTACTAAGAAGAGTCTTATAGGCTCGTCAAGACAAGCAATACCGATGCTAATTTTGCCTTAGCTTGATTCTGTTCGTGGAACATCCTCACTGCTGGAAGCACCTTTAATCACTGGTGGTGGAGATACATCCTCCAGTATTGTCACGTTGGCTATATCCAGCGAACGATCGGAACTCGTGTGTAACGCGCTAGTCGACGGTCTTGGTTCGCGTAGCTCTTGATTTTCGTTTTCAAC
This sequence comes from Crocallis elinguaria, assembly GCA_907269065.1. NCBI lineage: Eukaryota > Metazoa > Arthropoda > Insecta > Lepidoptera > Geometridae > Crocallis > Crocallis elinguaria. The sequence goes on from OU026069.1 coordinate 16,843,596, forward strand.
ATTAACAGCAAATTGCAAATTTGTGTCTAATATACGTAATTATACGTATACCTTCATATTATTATCATAGGATAACCTCAACAAGTTGCTATATGCATGGCGTATTAGGTACGCATAGGTATACAGCGAGTAAGATGAACTCGTGGCGTTGCATCGTGAACTCGAGTAAAAAATAGGTTAAGTAACAACTCGAATCGTTGGAACGTGAAACCTCGTATACATTATTATCAGTAAGTGGCAACTCGAATTGTTGAAACGTGAACATTAGAACTTAACTTATATAGTTAAAATGTTACCTTCCGGTTCGTTTCATATTATTATTATAGGACAACCTCAACAGGTTGCTACATGCATGGCGTATTAGGTACGCATAGGTATACAGCGAGTAAGATGAACTCGAGTAAAAAATAGGTTAAGTAACAACTTGAACCGTTGGAACGTTAAACATCGTATGTATTTAAGTGACAACTCAAACGTGAACCGAAGAAATTGCAAATTACTTAAATAGTTAAAATGTTACCTTTCGGGTCGTTTCATCTTTTTATTATTATAGATAACCTCAACAGGTTGCTATATGAATGGCGTATTAGGTACGCATAGTTATACAGCGAGTAAAATGAACTCGAGTAAGAAGTAGGTTAAGAAACAACTTGAATCGTTGGAACGTTAAACCTCGTATGCATTATTATCGTTAAGTGACAACTCCAATCGTTGAAACGTGAACATTAGAACTTAACTTAAATAGTTAAAATGTTACCTTTCGGGTCGTTTCATATTATTATTATAGAATAACCTCAACAGGTTGCTATATGCATGGCGTATTAGGTACGCATAGGTATACAGCGAGTAAGATGAACTCGAGTAAAAAATAGGTTAAGTAACAACTCGAATCGTTGGAACGTTAAACCTCGTATGCATTATTATCAGTAAGTGACAACTCAAACGTGGACCGAACAAATTGCAATTTACTTAATTAGTTAGAATGTTACCTTTCGGGTCGTTTCATTTTATTATTATAGGATAACCTCAACAGGTTGCTATATGGATGGCGTATTAAGTACGCATAGGTATACAGCGAGTAAGATGAACTCGTGGCGTTGCATCGTGAACTCGAGTAAAAAAGTAGGTTAAGTAAGAACTCGAATCGTTGGAACGTGAAACCTCATATGCAATCGATAGTTATCGGTAAATGTGCAAATTACTTACAAATATTCCCACTCGTCGTTATGTTTCCTCTTCGGCATCTTGATTTTGACGAAAAAACTTGTTAACACGGAGAAACTTAGAAAAACCAACTTTGTAGTGCGACGCGGCGGAGCACTGCAACGTGAATGAAGAACCAGCCGACAGCACGAAATAATGAAATTGTGCGGTCTACCTACATATTTTTTTTTCTCTCTCTGAACTTAGTGCATAGACAAGGCGACATTGTGCGTGCTACTACAAGTGTATACATAAAATCTCTTCAAACTCAATACTGTAACATAATTAACCATTAAGTGTTCGTAAACGTGCATAAGTGGAAGGCAAATAGTACAAAGACGAAAAACGTGTATTTTCGTATTCTATCCAAAACTCCATAGAAGCTTCAGTAAAGTATCCACCGCTTTACTGACGCGTCACTTCGACTCGACTGCGCCTAGACTAAACTTTAACGTGACTTTGACGCACGGGTGCCAATCATGATACAAAATATACTCGCCGTAGTGTCTATGGCTCACATATAGAAAATGACAGTCCATTGCCGCCACGTTTGATTTTTATGTCAAATCTTAATTTGTCAAACCTAAATAAGTAAATAACCGCCATTACAGTTTTAAGGTTGATCGAGTGAAGTTTTGCGTCGATTTAATTCCGTACCTTACCTCTCAATTTGTGAAGCTGTAATACAAGTAGCATTATGTACAACAAGTGCTGTGTTGTGAATTGTGCTAGTAGACGAATGGACGTCAATTTGCATAGATTTCCAAAAACTGAGATAAGACTCAAAAGTGGTTACAGTGTAATCAATTGTGAAAATTTAAGAAACTTGAGCTTCGAAGATCTTCACAAACTGTTTGTATGTGAAAAGAATTTTGAATAAAGGTTTTTCACAAAAGCACTGCAGAGGTCTCGTCTGCGTATCCACGCCTATCCAACGTTATTCATTGATGAAGAGAACTAATGGAGCTCTGTGATGGAGAACATTGTGATGTTGTTTCTGAATGCATTATTGATATGAATCTGCGATTAACTGTTTTTAACTGGTGCAGTGTTATCAATAGAATATTAAAAGGCACAGATGTTTTTAGGTTAAGAAATAAAAGTTTGCCTTGCATGCAAGAAAAACCATATAATAAATGTTAAACAAAATTGAAAAATAAAAAACTAGTGAATATACTATGTAGTTTTTATATATTCTAATCCTAATTAGGGATATTACTATATAGCCAGTAGGTACCTAACATGGCAAAAATGCCTGAACCCAAAAAGAAAAAAAAGTAATTGCATAGGTAAAAGACTATATTCTCATTCATACAAAAAAAAACAAAGCAGTTGTCAAAATCTATATGTGAGCCTCGTTACGGCGATTTTTTCTCTATGAAAGTCATCCGTCTGATCCTCTCAGTAGTCTGTGCTTTGACGACTTTTACACACCAAAACTAGAGATTTATTACATATTAATATATTTTATATAACTTGACACTGGCTAAATACGCAAATCACGTAGAGCCAAAAACAAAACAAAAAAAAAACTAGCGTAATGACATGATGTCGGTTATCGTTTCGCATCTTGGTTATTGATCTGTGGTTTCGCATTAGTAAAGAACAGATAAAAAAAGTAAAATCTTAAAATGAATTATAATATTTATTTTATAGTTTTATAAACGGAAACTAAAATTTTTCGAGTATTTATTAATAGTACTATCTTATTTATATACTTTTAGATTTTTTCTCACATACAGTAAAATACCCTATTACAGAGCACGACTTGCGAGTCGCGATGTGAATTGTGAAACGCTTACTAAAAAGAACCTAAGCGTTTCAACAAACGCAGAAATAAAATTTATCATAAAAAAAGTACTGTGTGGTTATGTACAATGATGAAATTCAAGATCGCAGGAAAGGAACGTTATAATTACAGCTGTCAAATGTAATCCACGGAAAAGTGCCCTAAGATTTTAATTTTAAACAAAACATTGAAATGTTAAACGATGTGCTTAATAATAAGATTATCATGACCTAGTTTCATGTAAGATGTGAAATGTTTTAGTGAAGTCGAAAGTTTTTCATCATGTGAGTTATATTGATGTGCGTAGATTGTCATGTTTATGTTCGTATTTGGTGTTCTAAACAAAGGTTTTTCTTGTTTTAGGGAGAATTTTACCGGATCGTCAGACGATCCGGTGGCGCAGCGATGGAACTCTTCGTCGATCGACTTCACGGAAATCACGATGGATCGGAACTTTGCCCTGCTGTTGGTGTCCCTGATATCGGCTATACTGTGGGTCGTCTACATAACGTACTACAACAGCCGTGTCCTCGGTTACATACTCACTAGACTCGTGAATAAATTCTACTTCCAGGATGACAACTTCAAAATTGGTAAGTTAATAATTTAAAATGTCTTGTAAAATGTTATGAAATAGGGCAATAAAACTATCAGATGTCACAAAACAAAACATGTATGACTAATCTGTAATCTGTGTCTATGTTTGGAATTCATACAAGTTCCCAATCGTAGTTTGTTTTGTTCAGATTCTAGACTCAAGATCAGGTGATAAAATGCTTACAAAAAAGGTTTGCTTTGTGTCTGTAATTTTACTATACAAAATTTGAACTTGAAGTAGATATTATATATTACTTTATTACTTACCAGGTAGTAGGAATAACAATTCTGCGAGTATCTGTCTGGGTGGCCACCACCGCTTAGCTCTTGTATTTGCCACTAAGCAATAATGTGCAAGCATTACTTTGTTCTGGTTTGATGAGCACAGTAGTCAATTAAATTACTGGGCTTATAAGACTTAAATATCTTAGGGTAACAAGCATGTGCAGCGCAGGCCTACATAAATTAGACAACTATAACATATTCTTACTAATTAGTAATTTCAAATCAAATCAAAACATTTATTACCTCAGACAAGTTACATTTAAAAAAAATGAAATATATAGGGCAATAGGAGTAGATTCAGCATGTGCTGCATACACATTTTCATGTGCACACTATTTTTATTACTTGTTATAATTGTGCCTTAATAAATAAATAATGTGTATTGACTGGTAACAAATTCAAGTTTTGTTTGCTATTGTTTTAGGTTCTTTCACCCTCAATGCTCTCTCTGGAAAGATCATGTTCCGTGACATTGTGTACATTAACTATGACTATGCTGTTCGCATACAAGATGGATACTTGATTTTTCGATGGTGGAGATCTTACGTGCCTAAGGATGTTTCAGAAGGTAATAAACATGGTTTTGTCGTGCAGGTTTAACGTGTGGTAGGTGGTTGCCACCAAGGACGCGCGATCTACTTATTTCGGAGAGAGAGGGTTATTTTAGAATCCGGATGTACACGGCACACCGATTTATTCCTTTCAACTTATTACTTAAAATATGTGTCCGCGATGCGGTTCTGGAGACGACTGTCGCGGAGGGGGGCGCACGGACAGTCGCTCTACAATAATGCTTACTTAAGCTAATGTGCCGCTACAGTTTCTAGCATGAATATTCTAAAAAAGAAGAAAAAACAATTTTTTGGTGTGGGTTTTTAGAATGTAGGAATTTTTATAATTGTCATGTAAGCTTCCTTACAGTCATTGCAATAGTAGTCAAATTGCCTTGAGAAACATTTATAAATGCTGAATTACAACACTAAGCTTATGATTTAATAGTTATACTGTATATTTGTCATGCAAGGCTGCAAAGTTGTTTGGCGCGAGTACTTGTATTGAAACCCTCACAACAAAACAAAAGCTTTCTGAGCTGGCGAGGTGAAAAAATAATTTATTTGTTTTTGCAGACCTCTCCCACTCAGACACTCGCCTGTCGATAATGCTAAATGGCTTTGAATTACATTTCTACAATCGATGCGACCTTTACAACCAACTCGAAAAGATATTTGGTCTGGATGCGGTTATCAAGCAACAGCACGATGACGATTCGACAGACAGAGACAAAGCTATGAACGACGCCAATGAGAAAAGGAGACGGGCGCAGGACACAGTCAGATCCGAAGCTGCCATGGCTAGAACATGGAGAGACCTCATACCTGTCATAAAAATAGACATCTGTACTGGTCGCATAGTGTTCGGAAACCGCCTAGTTCCGACGACACTCTCAATAAACATAGAAGAGTCTCATCTAGTCTACAGTACAAAACCACCCGCCTCTAGCTTAGATCACCTAATGCACTTTTTGAAAGCCAAAGCAGAAAATTGCAAAGTCATGCTCGCGCCCAGCCCGAATTACACTTCTATGGTGGACGAGCCGCCGCGGTACATGGGAGAAGGTTTCGTTGTTATGAGCTCTAACTACATAGAAGTTTACTTCTATATGGATGAGCCAGGAGTAGTACCAGAACAACCAGTATTATTGCAATTAGCCAATGGAGACATTGTTGAGTCGGCGCCACCTATTTGGGGAGTCGATATCAAATGCGGGAAAGGAACAGATTTCAGCTATGGGCCCTGGGCTGATAGGCAAAGAGATCACTTGTTTAAATTTTTCTTCCCTCCAAATTATAAAAATTTAGAAGTGACCCCGCAGCCGAAACCTGGTGATAGACGAATGACACAGTCATTCGATATCAGACTTTCAACACTCAATGAGGCTACTATAGATATTTTGTTTACAAAAAACAAAGAAACCAATGCAGTTCACATCAATATAGGTGCCGGATCATACCTTGAAGTGACCTTACCCTGGATTGTACTTCAAGATGGATACACAACGAAAATAACTGGCCAGCTTCTCCATATAGAAGCAACAACCAGTCTTCAGTACAGGAGCATGGCAGAAAGTGAAACACTGGAGTATACAGTCAAGTGCCATTATCCTTTAGTTTGGAATCATCATCAATGTTGGCAGTTGAGTTTGACAGGATGCAAAGCTACAGCACACCTTGTTTACACGCACATAGAATTCTTTCAAGATCTAATAAATGACTGGGCGACAAAAGCACGCCCGGATATATTGCACTTTGTGCCATACACTTGGAAAATCTCCTTACTGCTTAAAGAATGCGAAGTTGTGATGGTGACCAATCAGTATAACTGGATAGATTGCAGTTCTACCAATCAAGAAAACAGTCACGTTGCTTTCTGCGGCGACCTACTGGATGTCTCATTTGACTTGCCATTCGTCGATTTCTTGCCTGATGTCATACCTCTAAAGATATGGGTACAAGGAGAAGCAGTCGACATGAGTCTGTACTTGCCTGAAGTAAACACATCACGGTTGCTTCTGCTGTCAATTGACAAAAACATGAAGCTAGTCCCATGCAGACTGAAAGCTTCAAAATGGAGAAGGAAATGTGTAAAATCTCAAGGATGGGTGGATTGCTGGTCAGTACCCATTGTAGCTTTGAGCGTCAGATATAACTATCATCCTATGCCGCCGTTGGGACCGGAGCCACAAGCGGATATAACAACACCAGAAAAAGAGGAGATCCTGTTATCACCAATGCGAATACCGAGAATGAGAAAGCAACCTCAGATCAACTGGGCCATGGATGGCAACAACTTTGACAGAAACTCACTCGCGCCTGACAAAGTGAGTATTGAACTGGAAGTGGGACCTTCCATTCTGCTCGCCTACGGAAACATTATTACGAGTTTCATGAACTTGATAGAAAATATGTTTGGGGAAGATCAAATATTCACAGACATGCAAAAGACACCAAATATGGACCCGTTTTTTTGGGCAAGCGAAAATACTACCAAGTTAAATGACAAAAGCAGTATCAATCAGCATACTGATATATCGATGGATGATTCTACAGATTCTAGTAAAGGCCCTTTCGATCCCCGAAAATGTCGGCCCCTAGACGTCTCTGTGTCTATCATACTTCACGATATTCAGGCGCATTTAGTAAAGAATTGTAGTGAAAATGAACCGCCTTGCCCGGTTGTGCTTGTTGAGAGATTTGGATTTGAGATGGACAAAAAATTCAAAGAAAACAAGATACAAATTTTGTTAAGCCCTTCCATATTGGTGTCAGCAAATAACCTTTCACGGTCAAATCCCAACAATTCTGGATCACTCTATCAAGGGCATTTAATGCTTTCATCGTTTCAATTACGAGGGAATGGTTTCTTTAGCGACACTAACAGAAATGTCGAAGAGGAGACGATAGAATATGCATGGATGATGGAGCTGCAACTCGGACAGCTGACTGGGCGAATGACTCTACCCCAGCTCTATCAAGTGGTTTCTTCATTAGAAACGTTACTGCTACTGATTTGTGACAACGAAAATGAACTGGTACCGCCTAATCCTATAAAACAGTGTCACCACGGCATGAACACTCTGATGTGCCCAGAAACTGATAACACATTAAAATATCGGTGCCCCACTCCCAATGACGTCAAGTACAAGATGGTTCGCGTGGCGATTGATCTTATCGATATATACATCGCCGATACTAACACTACATTGCAAACTTGGATATCTCCAATCAGATTGAGTTTTTGCAACCTTCATGGATCGGGATTCGGGACAGGCATTACAGGATTATTGCCAAACATAAAGTTAGCTCTGTACACGCAGACTAATATGCAAACAAATACTCACCACCAATCTAACGGGAGTAACAGCAGTCAACCGCCACCCAAGCATCCAGAGAGCGACAACTGGGTTGGAGTCGGGTCCATGGCTCTAGGGCCTTTATTGATAGAAGCTGCGTCGTCTCTCCCTCAAAGTCCCAAGAACCTGCATTTAGTGCAGCAGAAATTTTTAAAACTTCACGATGATAAGACGAAAAGGCTGTGGTTTCTTTGGCCTAACGAAGGGAAAAGTTCTCAATGCGGCTGTACAGGTGGCTGCTCGTTCTTCGGTTCCAACAGAAATGGACCTAATTTTCTAAAGCCAAACCAGTCTGACCTCCAGGAAGGGATAAACGTGGCCTTATTCAATGTGATAGAGACATGTCCGGGAGAGTATGGCTATGGACAAAGCTTGTTGCATGCAGGACAGCTTGTGTTCCACACACCGCCATATAATAGCTTAAATGTGTGTTTACAACCTACAAATGTGGCTACATTGATTCCATCTCCACTTCCCCAAAATTTGAATAAGTCACCACAAAACACCGAGCGCCGAAGCTTAACGAGGAGATTCTCGTACACCAACTCGTGTAAGGGAAGCAATAACATTCTGGTTTCGAGCACTAAAAGCGACGTTCCTTACGCTCGTTTAGTAGACTCTAGTGTGCCTTTGGGAAATTCTAAAATCGATAGTGATTCAAAACTAAACAAGACTATCCTAAATGTTCCTCAATTGGAAAGCAGTGTATCGGATTCCAAGCTGGCACTTAGCTGCGGACTGAAAGATGCTAATGCTCCTGGAAAAAAGAACGTTACGTCGGAAGCGGACGCCTTTGTCGTGCCGAAAATTCCACCAAGGACCGTGGGTGTATCAGAGTCACACTATTCTTTAAATGCACAAATTCCTCACGAAGATGCTCTTTCTCAAGAAGTTCAAAGAACTATGTCGATTACTAGCGAAAATCATTCGGAAGCTTTCTTCTCGGCTGATGAAGATATGTTCCCGAGTCGGTCTTCCAGTTTAAAACATTCCTTTGGTAGTCGCCACAGCAATGCCAAAGACAAAAGTTCATTTGGCATAAATGACATTACGAACGAGAGAGAAAAATGGACAAACTCAATGCCAAGATCAGAAGTTATAGATATTCCGGATACCATAAGTAATCTCAGCACGGGCGCACCTCCAGACTCTGAAAGCGGTTCTGTATCGTCCACATCGTTCATATCAGCTATTTCATCCCAAGAAGACATGACCTTAGTGAACCTTCACATGCAGACCAACAAACCCATCGTAGATTCCCCACTGCTCATGGCCAGTTATATGCAGAATCTTCCGCAGTACAAATGCTCAAACTGGTCACTCTGCTCTCTGCCTAGTGGCAGTGACGTCTTTACTTTGCCGCTGTTCAAACGAGCTGATGACGGATCTTTGGTGTATGTGGGTCAAAAATATTTGCCTAGCTTCGAGCCTCACGGAAAAGTCAACATTTTAAAGTTGATTGCTAAGAAAGATGGCAATCAAACTCAACATGGACCATTTTCAAATTTGCCGCCGCATTTCAATTCACAAGTGAAAGCTCATCCATATCCACAAGGCTGGTGGGATGTGCAGCAAAATGTTCAGGAAAATCAAGAAAACACGCAAGAGAAGGCAACAACAAATTCTACAGCAACGACAACAAGTGACAGCAAAAGTGGATTGTTTATCAAATTGAGAGGAGAAATCGACATAATGCTCACTCCTTTGGTCCTTGAAAGCACTCAAAAATTCGTTGAGTCGTTGACGCCAGTTCTGGCAAACATCCACCCCATTACTGTGATTAACCATTTGCGTCTACTCTGCATATCGTCTGTAGAAAATGCTAACATTTTGAAACAAAAGAGTAACGTTCAGAACTGGTTACCACAGATGCAGGGTCGAAACATGTCAAACGTAGTACAAGATAAGGATGACAAATGCAAGCTTGCCACAATACCTCACTCGAACGTGTACGAAGAGACAATTAATGATCAGCTTCAAGCGACTGTCACAGTTCCTAAAGTGAACATAATCTTCATTCAGTCATCTGTCGTGGAAGATATGATATCCTTCTCAGCTTTAGACAATATTCAAGATTTGACTTGCGTGTCTTTGTTTGGAGTTGCCATAGACAACATTATAGCCAAATACGTCAGTACAAAGAAGACTTTGGAATCAGTTCAACTGTATTACCGACCGACATTGCGGGCCCTTGGTAGTAAGAAGTCTTTTGGAATCATGAAAGGACCTCGCGCGTTAATTTCGGCCCAGACTTCTGGAAGAAAGAGGGGTCCAGAAAAAGGAGAACCAGTGTTTATTGAAACGTCACAGCAACAGTGTGAAGACACTACAATCACCTTAAATGTAGGTAAAGTACACTGTCAACTACGCCGTATACGCAATGAGTCATCTCAGCTAAAAGACACAACAGTGACTGGTATCCCCTGCCAACATTCCAAAGTGTTTTTCAAGTTCATCAGAGTTGACTCCTGCGCCAAGGGATGCGAATCTATGTGTTGTCACAATGGAATCGGGGAGCCGCAAAAGGATGCCACTCCTATAGGCTACATCATGTTCGAATGCGGGCTAGAAGGCGTCAATATCAAAGTTTCCAAACATTCCCTCTCCAATAAACCTAACGAAGAAAAAAAACCGATGCGAAACGACAACGAGAGCTGTAGAGAATCTGTGAAATCCGCAGAAGATTTAAAACCGGATAAGGAAGATAAAAAGAGTACAAAAAGCCGTACTTCGGGTATCGAAGATTTGTTTAGAAAAAAAGATTCGAACTCCAAGCCGAGTACTCCAAACTTAGGTTCCGCCCAGCCGCCTCCCGTCCCGCCCGTCCCGGAGCCGTCGACGCCAGGCCCGGAGGAAGCTTCTCACAACGAGAGCACGACGGCCGTGGTGCCCGCCAAGGACAACGGGAACACCTCGTCCTGCGCCATCGACTTGAAAGTGGTGTGGTTCAACTTCGCCGCTCCCCCTCGTACTCCCATCACGAAAAAGATCGACTACACAAGGTAAGTAATTGGTTCTATTAAGGGACTTCCAAAAACACGCATCTGTCAATTCAATATTGATTGTGACATCATACCGTTTCTGTCTGAAGGCCTGAGTACCAGCAACATTGTCACACTTTAAGGATGTCGTTAATGTTGTCGAGTATCAATCAAGATGTTCATCGAGATTTTGGCCGTCTTTTATATTGAAAATAGGTTCACCTTTAATCGAACGTTTTTGGAAACGGAGCGAGACACACAGAGTAATATTAATTAGCGCGCTCTCGCTTTAGCGGTTCATGTGAATAATGGATTTGCTATGCGGTTTTGTGTCCAGATTGGACTGGAACCTGCTGAGCACGGCGTCGCCCGCCATCAACGCGTGGATGAACCCGTGCAACCGACTCGGCATCCGCGTCGTAGCGCTGTACCGCGCGCACGCGCGCCGCCTCACCGCCACCGCCGCCTCGCTCATGGCGGCTGCGCTGGACCTGCAGCCGCACCACAACCTGCCCAAGGTACACTAATGAACCCGTACGTACAACTGGCGCTCATTAGTTCATTCATTTGTCGTTCAATGCGAGCGTACGGACGCCACTTCACTTATCGACTTCCAACGCTCATTCTACGCAAAATGAGCGCTGTTTTAAAACAACCCTGAATCCTCTTGCCTATGAAAATGAATGCTGTTAAACTACTCGAAGATCGAATGAACATGCAGCGGTTTTACGTGGTAATGTCCTTATTTTTTTTTTCAAATGATTCAATGTAGCTTACAGACTGAGGGCCAATCTTTCAATTGCAGCGTTAGTGGACTGATTGCTAGTGAACCGATAAATTTTAGTGATCCGTTATGTGCTTGTCATTTTTTTTCGGGTCTTTCAATACGAATTTAACGGACCGTTAGCTACCTAAGGTTTATTTCTTTAGAATGGCAACAATTTATTTACGTCTGCCTTCACCAAAAAGTTACTATAGCTCTGATGATTCAGAGAATTTACGAAAAGTTTTTTTCTTGGCATTATATTGTTGGAATCCTTTTCTTATTTGCAATAAATACATATAGCCATCCTGTAGTCAAGCGAGTGAGGCAGCCCGGAACATATCTGGTTAAACGTCGTTTTTATGACACTTCTACGTGTTGTTATTTGCATAGCGACCGCTTCTCCTTGGTTACTTGTTGTTTTTTTGAGTTTTTTCATTGGATTTAAAATATCGCTTTTTCTGTGGCGAACATACCACAGAAGCCAGGAAATAAAGAAAGAAGAATTTCGCTTTTACCGTGAGATTCAAAATGAGTGAAAAACTGAACGCAAAATTACCAAAACGAAAAGAAAAGGGCTGTAAATTTCCTCAATGAACAAAATAAGTTTCGTCCCATTTGCATTCTTCCCAATGATCAGTGCGATTCTGAACAATATATTATGGGGGCATGCGTTGCTGGTTGATATTTTGCAAGCGAGGCAAAACGCGCACTTGGCGCCAGTCACATCACTTCAGCTTCCACATATTATTTATAATGTTAGATTTTTATAAGTTTACAGTGTTTTGTATATAATTATATTTATACGTTTTTACAATTGTGTTTCTGTAAAACTTTTTTTCAAAATGAGGAGTGTTGATGTGGGGTCAGGCGTTGCAGGTTGATATTTAGCAAGCGAGGCAAAACGCGCTCTTGGCGCCAGTCGCACCACCACCCTGCAACCGCGTGCCCGGCAGCCCTCGCTTTTATGTTTACGTGTGTCGTAATAAATGAGCATTAATTAATGTGACTTCGGGCTTATGATTTCCTATCTAGTAGAGTGAGCACATGCCTATAGGGACACATACCACCTAGCACCTACAACTAAAATATTCTAATCAGTGATCATCCTATTCCTCAATTATTATCCATTTAACTTCTATAGAAACTGTTATAACCTTACTAGCTTTTGCCAGCGGTTTTCACCCGCGTTCCCACAGGAACCGAGTATTATCCGGGATAAAAAATAGCCTATGTTACTCTCCGGTCCATAAACTATATATAAGTATGTCAAAAATCACCTCGATCCGTTGCTTCGTTGCTGCATGAAAGAAGGACAAACAAACAAGCCAACAAACAGACAAACACACTAGGATAAGGTAGTTTGGCTTTGACATGACGAGTTAGCGAGAGAATAACAACCTTATCTGGCCATAAAACAGTCCGATAAAGTTATACCTCCGCTACGTGTTTTATTCCTCCGTTAACTCGTAACTGTCACTTGAAAGATTCAAATTTCTTCTATCAGAGCAATAAGTCTTAGCTGATTCTTTAACGCTAGACTAAGGACGTTATCTCACTCTTGAAAGATCCGCCCTAAATCCGTTACCTCGTAAAATGAAGGTAGGTGTACTACGCACATTGCCTATGTTATCATTGATTATATCCATATCTGGATGTTGGGCGGTATATTAGCTCCAGTGTAGTACAGCTGCAGCTCGTTGCTTGCAGAGCCGGTACGGGCGGCATACGCCGATGGCCAAGCAGCTGCGCGAGGAGCCCTCGCTGCAGCTGTGCGCGGTGCTGCTGCGGTACGCGCTGCAGGCCGACGCCGCCGCCGTGCAGGCGGACCTGGCCGAGCGGCATCTGCCCTCTCTGTCTACCTTGCGACAGGTACGAACACTGCGCACTCACACGATGCAACACTACATTACAATTACTTGGCCTACTCTTAGAAGGAGAAAGAAGACCAGCCATGTTAGATTATCATTTATAAACTGCACGGTAATACCGTCATAATCAGCCTGATTATGACGGTACTGAGTGTGGTTGCGAGTAAGAAATAAGTAGTTTGACGAGCATGGTGCAGTGAACCCATGACGTTGTTATTCAATGTTCTGGGTGGTATTGCTATTCATACCATAGCACGTGATCTTAACATGAGGGCGAGCGACCTGCCCATCTTGTTACCTAATTGGGTAAAGACACTTTTCTGAGATTACTTCACAATAATTTACACTATTTTCTTTCAGGGTGTCATAGTGCTCAGCCGGCAATGGAAGAACATCCTCTACACGCCGCTTCTTCTAGAACACAACTACAAGAGCAAGGTCATGAAGCCGCTCAATGTCACTTTCGCTTTACCGGATCTTCTTGAAGTAAGTTGAAGAACTATTAGTTGTAGCGGCATAAAGTTAAATAAACTATTTCTCATCACGCAGTAATTTTTTTGTTTCAATTTAAAAAGCAATCTTATTTTTTTGAATCTTAGGGCCAATCTTTCAATTGCAGCGTTAGTGGACTGATTGCTAGTGAACCGATAAATTTTATTGATCCGTTATGTGCTTGTCATATTTTTTCGGGTCTTTCAATACGAATTTAACAGACCGTTAGCTACCTAAGGTTTATTTCTTTAGAATGGCAACAATTTATTTACGTCTGCCTTCACCAAAAAGTTACTATAGCTCTGATGATTCAGAGAATTTACGAAAAGTTTTTTTCTTGGCATTATATTGTTGGAATCCTTTTCTTATTTGCAATAAATACATATAGCCATCCTGTAGTCAAGCGAGCGAGGCAGCCCGGAACATATCTGGTTAAACGTCGTTTTTATGTCACTTCTACGTGTTGTTATTTGCATAGCGACCGCTTCTCCTTGGTTACTGTTGGTTACTTGTTGTTTTTTTGAGTTTTTTCATTGGATTTAAAATATCCCTTTTTCTGTAGCGAACATACCACAGAAGCCAGGAAATAAAGAAAGAAGAATTTCGCTTTTACCGTGAGATTCAAAATGAGTGAAAAACTGAACGCAAAATTACCAAAACGAAAAGAAAAGGGCTGTAAATTTCCTCAATGAACAAAATAAGTTTCGTCCCATTTGCATTCTTCCCAATGATCAGTGCGATTCCGAACAATATATTATGGGGGCATGCGTTGCTGGTTGATATTTTGCAAGCGAGGCAAAACGCGCACTTGGCGCCAGTCACATCACTTCAGCTTCCACATATTATTTATAATGTTAGATTTTTATAAGTTTACAGTGTTTTGTATATAATTATATTTATACGTTTTTACAATTGTGTTTCTGTAAAACTTTTTTTCAAAATGAGGAGTGTTGATGTGGGGTCAGGCGTTGCAGGTTGATATTTAGCAAGAGAGGCAAAACGCGCTCTTGGCGCCAGTCGCACCACCACCCTGCAACCGCGTGCCCGGCAGCCCTCGCTTTTATGTTTACGTGTGTCGTAATAAATGAGCATTAATTAATGTGACTTCGGGCTTATGATTTCCTATCCAGTAGAGTGAGCACATACCTATAGGGACACATACCACCTAGCACCTACAACTAAAATATTCTAATCAGTGATCATCCTATTCCTCAATTATTATCCATTTAACTTCTATAGAAACTGTTATAACCTTACTAGCTTCTGCCAGCGGTTTTCACCCGCGTTCCCACAGGAACCGAGTATTATCCGGGATAAAAAATAGCCTATGTTACTCTCCGGTCCATAAACTATATATAAGTATGTCAAAAATCACCTCGATCCGTTGCTTCGTTGCTGCATGAAAGAAGGACAAACAAACAAGCCAACAAATTAACAAACAGACAAACACACTAGGATAATGTAGTTTGGCTTTGACATGACGAGTTAGCGAGAGAATAACAACCTTATCTGGCCATAAAACAGTCCGATAAAGTTATACCTCCGCTACGTGTTTTATTCCTCCGTTAACTCGTAACTGTCACTTGAAAGATTCAAATTTCTTCTATCAGAGCAATAAGTCTTAGCTGATTCTTTAACGCTAGACTAAGGACGTTATCTCACTCTTGAAAGATCCGCCCTTAAAGTACTTATTTTGACGGCTCCGTAGCTAAGTTGGTAGTAACCCTGCCTGCAAGGCGAGGGGTCCCGGGTTCGATTCCCAGCCGGGGCAGATTTTGTGTAAACATAAAGTTTGTTCTCGGGTCTTGGATGTTTGTGATGTGTATCTGTGTATGTCCATGCCACCTGCGACACAGGGAATCCTAGTGCGGGGGTATGAGTGTGTAAGCGTTTATGTTTATGTTTTATTGTTTTGTGTTACCTTTCAGGACTCAGTGGAAGGTTGGCAAGAGTATCAGATCGATAACGAAGCTTTGGACGAGAACTGTCTTCTGTTGAACATGGATATCGACAAACTCACCACCCCTGGTAAGTAGTATTACAAAAATACAAAGCTTATGTATACAAATGATTTAAAATTATTGTATAACTTGAAAAGATACCAACTCTGAGTAAGCAGTAAAAGTAACCAAAAATCTAGGATTCAAAAAAATTCGAATACAAAATGTCCTTTGTACCAAAGAGAACTAACTACAAAAGTTATGCTTATGCTGTAGGATTGCACAGTATTTGTGCTACATTAATGTTTGGAAAGCTTTAAATATTGCACCAATTTAATTGCAGAAAGTAATTTGATTATGCAGTCTAATAATGAAGTTAGTTCGTTTTGTTAATGTATGCTTCTTAATGTTATGTCTAATTTGAGTCGGCAAATACTCAACCACCTGCAGTTTTGAGAAGAATAACGTCGGATCGACCAGTCCTACGGCGACAGTTGGGATGATGACTGTATTCAAATAAAAATATAATTTTGCCGCGAAACGGTAGTTTTTGTGACAGAAATCCTATAAAACACAATAGTTTTGTTTATTTTTAAGGAATTTAATTTTAATTTAATAATCTAAATGTAATCACATCACTCCGAAGTCACGTGACATAAAACGCCAATCAAAGCGCGTGACGTCACTCGCTCAATCAGAACGACTATATTGCTCTTCTGCCTAGTATTTTAGAGTGATTTCTGTGAATATAGTTATCTGTGCCATGAATTGTGTTAAAGCCCGTGACGTCACATTCGACCACGTGACCAGTATTGGCGTTTTGGAGCGAAACTTGAAATGGCATTTAAAATACATGAAAATTAAAGTATTAGCTGTATTCAAAAAGTAATTTTAAATATTTTGGGTTATAATTAGGCCCATTCGCATCGTTTTAAACACTTTCCCAAAATTAGTCAACATCCCAATTCAAACAAGTCATTCGACAATGTATAGTGGACATCGACACTACGGTTTAAATCGGAGATGCGAAGGTGTATCGGACATCCGACCTTACGATTCTCGAATGGTTGTTTGGTAGCCATGTGCAGTAGTGGCGCTAATAACGCGTGTTGTTTATGCGAAGCCGTGGCCGCGGACACCGCCACCGTGGCCGTCCCGCGCCCGCACTCGTTCCCCTCCACGCCGCCATCCGGTTCGTACGCATGCGTGTTAGTCGAGTGTGGACTCTGTGTGTGTAGCTATACGATTCAGTTTGGCTTGATCTTCTTAGTGTGTTTGTGTTATTACCGAGAATGTTCTGTTTCGTTGTTAAATGTGCTCATGTGTTTTCGAACCCGTGCACGATTTTCACCCTTTTACCATAGTTATGTTTCATTTTCGTTTGTCTTCTTAGGAGGTTCGTTTAGCTTTGAACAGCTGTTTAAAAATTTTGAAAGTCGTGCCATTTTTTGTTACTTATAACACAATTACGCATGACTATTTTATTTCAAATGATAACTCTATAACTTTATGTTAGGTTTCATTTTCGCAGTTCTATGCAACACAAGAGAACGTCTTCGTATTATTTTTAGAAAACAGTCAAGCTATGTTCATAAAATAATATAAAGATGTTGTTTCTTTTTATTTTACCATCACAACATTTTAATTTGTTATTTGTGTATGTATCTTTCTTGTCCTTCATAAAGTTTATTAATGTTTGTAGGTTTGAGTAACATCAAACGTCAGGCCAATTAAGAATTTGAGAAGATTTATTGCTATAAATTAGTGTCATCTTAGATTAATACAAGGCTTAACGCAAATTTGAAAGTAGACGTTGCCATTACCTAAATATTCTTATTGTCGTTTATTTTCTTCTTTACCGTTGTTCTATTTAATTTTTTTTAAATTTTATAGAAAAGAGAAAGCTGACTTACCTTACCTCATTATGTGTCTGTGATTACCCTCAAGGGATAAAGCTGCTAACTCCTATTCTAAGCTAAAAGAAAGTGATCCTTCCGTATTCCTTTCATAAGCATGAAGCTAGATCGTAGCCAGGAACCGCGTTAAGTACCTAGTCGACCATATACAAATGTTACCATACATAAAAAAAGATGTGATAATTCGAAATATTTTATTGTGATTCGTAATTTGCGTTCTCTGCATCCTGTTCGAATAGGTATAAATACTACTATCTATAATCTCCTGGCTACGATCCCGCGCGTTAGATAACAAATACCATAGATCAGTAGTAATACGACCGCCTCTTCCGAAGGGCCTCGACATGCGACACTGACGCCTGCTCCCATGACTAACTGTGTTTTAGCCATGATATGACTATTAAAAAGGCGATACGCCCGCGCTCGTACTGTTAAATGCGCGGGCGAAAATTGAACTGTGTCCCTTTGTTATTTATGGTTTGGATGGCTTGTCGGTCCACTTTTTGTAATGGCGTCGGCAAGAGGCTTGTATTGTGAGTATCGTGGTGGTAGAGTGCTAATTCCGTGCCCGGTGCAGTGCGCGCGGCGCAGGCCAGCCGCGCCGGCCTGGTGTTCCCGACGCTGCCGTTCTCCACGCGCAAGCCGCCGTTCCACGACGATGCCATCGCCAGTGAGTCGCTCCTCATACTGCGGACCCCCGCCTACCTTCTACTGATAGGTCCTTTCTATTAGGTCGATGTTGCAGTTTATTAATCGTCATAGTTGAACAAGGAAAAGAGTTCTTCGTCTGTTCGTAGATCCATCTGTAATCAGCGCACGCGTATGTACTTTATTCTGAACACGATAGAATAAACGAGTTTAATGTTTATTCTCTAGATTAAAACCAGTTTGTTGATGTCTGTTAAATTGAAAAACGACATTGATGAAATAGAAATGTCAATTATTTTTCATTTCTTAGCTATCTATTGTATTTAAAGTCTCGAATAAAACACACATAGATAGCCATAGGACTTTTTTAAAGATAGATTGGTAAAGGTTTCAATTGTATAAGCTCCCTGTCTTTTCCCGCGACCGCCAGATTACGGTACCCTGAAGGAGGACCTGCCCACGGTGGGCTCTAACCCCTCGCTGTACTCGGCGCACGGCAGCGACGACAACCTCAAGAGCGACCGCGCAAGGGAGGACCTCTACCAGTGGATGGCCAAGCAAGAGCCCATTAAAGTGGTATGAATATCTGCATTTTTTTATAAATCCACTTCCAAGATATACCAAATGGACCGACCGTTTATTTATTTTGGAGTGAGTTTTCCGCATTCGATTATATTTCGTTTGATGCTTCGATATGGAAACATTAATGTTTGTAGACTATAAAAGCGAAATGAATATTATAACGCGTAGGAGCCCGGAAAGAGCAAGAAGCCGATGATCCCTGCGTCTAAGATGAACCCGCGCGCCGTGGCGGCCGCGCTGCCGGCCTGCAGCCTGTACCCACTGCAGGGCTCGCTGATGCTGCTGGACGCACACCTGGTGTTCCAGCCCTTCCTGTCGGCGCTGGGCGTGTCGCCGCACCAGGTCACACAAGGTACGGACGATTCGAAGCTTCCGGGTCTAACGTGCTTAAGCTCCTAGGTGCGCTTTTTACCAAACTATATACGCTTCTCCGACTCCTGATTTATACTAGCTCAAAACTGGGACGTGTTTAAGTTAAGTTATTTCCTATACAGAGACAGAGCCTTGCACGTGAACTTTACATTGTTAAAAATTCGATTTAATGTGACAACGTGTTTCGCAGGAGAGTCTAAGAACAAAAGCGGCAGCGGTGACGGCAGCGGCGGCAGTGTGCCGCCGGCGCTGGAGTCGCTGGGCTCGCGGCTGTCGCTGCTGGCCTGGGTCGACATGTTCCGCATAGACATCGTCGTCAGCGACCTGGCGGCGCGGGACCGCCGCCACTCCAAGGGGAAAGGTAACCAGCCGGACGCTTGGAACCGTCCGCGACGCGAAAGTTAAACATAATTATTAATCACGAACAAACTGAGAGACGTTTTCTTGCGATCGTGACCCTTTAATTACGACGATAGCGGTTCAAGTAGAAACCATCCCACCGTAAATAATGTTGGCATTTGGCGAAAAGAACCTAGTTAGAATTAGTTCCGCGACATGAAAATCTGCATTTCTTTCTATTCGGTTAACGTGCACCGATTACCAACACCAGGCTAAAAATATATTTGCACTTGTCGGGAACGCAGGCGAAGTTATAGTCAGTACGTAATTCGAGTGTACATATGTGACATGTGGCGGGGGCAGGCGCGGCGGCGGGCGCGGCGGGCGCGGCGGGCGCGGCGGAGACGGCGGCGTTCCTGTGCGAGAAGGTGTCGCTGGACGTGGACCTCAAGAAGGTGGCCGACATGGCGGTGGACGAGCTCATCCAGCGCCAGAACGTGCTGTACATCTCGCGCACGCAGCTCAAGAAGCACATCAGCACCATGCTCAACTACAACATCAGCGTGCGGTTCATCTCGCAGCAGGTACGTGCTTTGTTTTACGGGGGGGGGGGAGGGTGAGGGGGGATCTTCTGAAGATATCCGGCTGCCATGAGGAGTAGCTGGGTTATGTGGGATTTTTACCCACTAAAACCCCCCCGGTTCGGTCTGCCTCGGTGCTACAACGGGAGGGCCCCGGGCTCTCCAATGGACCACACCGGTGCTCCCAGCACTGCGCCCTCGCTGTCGACCTCTATCCACGACAGTCCGTACCATAACGAAATGCCGTCCTTCCAGGTCTTGCTTGGTTGGGTGGTTAGAACCCCATCTCCAACCAACAAGCCCAAAATGTCCCCTTTTAGTCGCCTTTTACGACAGGCAGGGGATACCGAAGCCCCATTCTTTGGAACCCGGGACTACTGGGTTAGCAGGTACGTGCTGGCTGCTGCTGTGGGAGCAACGATCCATGTGGCTTCTGCAGGGTGATTTTAATTCACTCGGAATGATATCCGTGCCGGAAGCGACCGTCTTGATCGTTTCTATTTCGGAATCGTATTCCGCCTGGGAAATATAATTGTCGGGATTATAAATATCCGTGTTTATACAACTGAGTGGTCGAATGTAAACGGGCAATTTCTCTGACGGGATACGATTGCGAAATATAAACGATCCAAGACCGTTGCTTCCGACACGGATATCATTCCGAGTGAATTAAAATCACCCTGCGGATCTACCGTTTTGGTCGTTGATCCGTTATCCCCTGTCGACTACTGCTCTTTAATTGCTACTACATTTCCGTTTTAGATCGACTACAAAAGGAAGAGTGGCTATTTGTAAAAAAGAGGAGGCCCCTTCTTGGAACAACTACAGAACTTCCAAGGAGCCTCTTTTTCTATAGAGCTTTCAAGACTCCTCTTTATTAGAACTGGGCACCCTTCCTTTTTAGTCGATGTTCGTGACACCCGGACTCCTGACCCAGCACTTCATCTAAACCTCGCGGCTCGTGCCGCGCGCGGGCCGCGTCAGTGTTCAATCAGCAGCGATCGCGGGTGCATTGTTATTAAATTAGTACACATTGAAACTATCTTTACATTCACCTCCACAGCTCACTTGTGCGCGTACCGCACAGTCGATCTATGAAAAAATGTACGATAGCACTTAACACGCCTCGTTCTTTAGCAATTTCTTAGTCTCCTCCATTTGGGAGTTTTCAATTGGATTCGATTTTTTATGTACTTACTTAAAATTTAAATCTATATCTCCGATACCAATGATTTTGTTAACAAACCTAATTATTTTATAACGCTACCATATAAATTTGATCAAAATTTGATTTTGCAATAAATTGGGAAATTTTTTGCTTTTTCAAAAGCATTTTAACTGCATAATTCTGTTTCTAAACTGAATATTTAAAAGTTTTTTCATGCAACATTTTTCCGGCGTGTTATAACCGAAACGTTCGTCTCGCTGCCAGGTGAACATGCCGCTGCTGCGGCTGCTGCACCAGATCAGCAACATGTACCAGAACGTCAAGGACACGCAGACGGAGCTGCGCACGCAGACCACGCTCGCGCGCCGCCGGGGCCACCACGCAGAGTCCGAGGGTAACGAACACAGCCACCGACCTTACAATATGTCGAACAGTCTTCTCTTCTTGGTCACGAAGTACACAATTTTATATACACCTTTTTTTTCCTGGTGGGCAAGATCAGTCGCGCGTGCTGTACTTCATATAAATGTTTTGTATAGTTTGTTTTATTGCGTCTTGCTGTCCTCACGTTTTTAATGTAATAGGGTTCCGTTTCAAATGAAACGGAAATCCGTGAAAATCAGAAACTAGGGTCATTGACCTTAGTTTTGTGTTGAGTTGGCACCTATTCCTAACCTCACGCAATATGGTATTACTAATTTTTCTTGTTTTGTATAAATTCGTGTTTTATGTTAAGGATAAATTGCTTTAAAAAATAGCATGGTTATTCGTCGTTATGGTTCCAGTGTCAGACTTCCGAGAGAACCTCGTGAGCGTGACGTCTCTGGACGGTGCGGCGGAGCCCAAGTGGGAGGTCCGGGCGCCGCTGACGCCCTCGCCGGCGCCCCCGACGCCTGCTACGATCGCCCCTCCGCGCCCACGCCCCCAATCCTTCGCGCAGAAGCTACGCTCCACGGGGAAGAGCGTCAAAGGGAAGCTGGGTGAGTGCCGCGTTCTGTGCGACCACTGCACGAATGACGCCCTGTGATCGCTTATACAGGACTCGTAAGGTAGACAGAACGGTGTATGGAATCGGAAACTTCGTGGATCACGGTTTGCAACAGCGCGGGGAAAATTAGTCCGACTAATGCTTGCGTTATCCACAGCTATCAACTATACTCTCAGAAATGTTGGCGTGCTGACGCAACTAGTAGTCACAGGCAACGATATTTCCATCTGTCATAAAGTTTTAAGTAAAATTTCCGGCTCTGTTCAGTAATAAATAACCTATTTTTTATTCTTTATCTGGGGTCTTTTGTTTTTATTATTAAGTTAAATTACAAAGTTAATTGCCGATATAATAAAACATTTTTTATTTATTTAGAACTGCTGTATAGTGCACAAACCATGCAAAGCCGAAAAGATATACACGACCACAATAATGCAGTGTTAGTTTAGTACGCCATCTGGCGGTGTAGCCGGAAAACCAGAGGTCAATTTTGACGTATTGCTGTTATTCTATAGTATTTGGTACCACTCCTGCGCCACTAGAGCCGAAGACGGAGCCCCCCGCGCGCGCACCCTCCCCCGACACACGTAAGTGAGACTGAATGCACGCAGTGTGACATCATCATCAGACTCTTACATTTACACTTCTGGGGTATAGATCTTCTCTCAAAGACATATGGAGTGTGGGGCCACATTGGCTTAGTATATGTCATCAGTATTGTGGTTCTTGCTTCTTCTGTGTGACTGTGTTAATCCTAAATACCTGGCTGGTTCTACGGTTTTTTATGGTTACTAACTACCAGGGGTCGCTACAAGAGATGTGTTATTTGTCTCGTTTTTAACAGGAATACTCTGGGGGCTGATTTCATTTCAATAATTTTATTTAAACTGTATATTTTATTCCTTTGTGTTCATTGGTTTATATTTTAAGATACGGCAATGTTACGTATGTCCGTATTTCGTAGTGGGTATATAGAAAAATGGTGTATAACCTTGTTTCAGCTTTGAGGTCTAGTTTTTTTTTAAATTAAAGTAGTAAAGTATTAAAGGCTTGTAAATACTGATACAATTTGTAAAACAAGTAACACTAGCTCGAACGGGAATAGCTATATCATTGTAACTTATCTTGCAAGTTCGTTACGTAAGAGTGTGTAGATTTTTATAACAACATTAAACAGTTTGGAAACAAAATCAGCTGCCTTATCAGCTAACAATCTCGTGTTCGTTTTCAATACCATACCGATTAAAACCAGCGGTCACTAGTCTTCGTGTGGAAGGAATAGTCTAGAATTTTCGCTGGTTATTAAAGAAATAAGCTCTTACAAAACGAAAAGAAGCGAAAACTATTGACAACTCTTTCCACGCGAAGACTAGTGACCGCTGGTTTTAATCGGTCTGGTATTGAAAACGAACACGAGATTGTTAGCTGATAAGGCAGCAGGACGAACATTTGTTTGTCCATCATTACTATAATCTCTAGGTACCATCATGCGTTAGCATCTCTAGTAAGTCTGCGGGTACCGTTAACTGTGAACTTTAAATAAACCCTATTTGTAGCAAGCATGTAACCCACTAGTCGATTAACAAAATGATAAATCGCGTTCAATAGTTTCAAGATTTTGTATCTAGATTACTGAGTTCGACCGGTAGCCCATCGCATGAGTTCGCAAAAGAGGGTCTGCAGCCTCTCAACTCAAGTGAAAGTAACGCACCCATCAGTTGTAACTTGCGTCGTCGCTTGGGCGGCTCCCCGCAGGCTACAGCTCGCTGAACGAAGGCGCGCACACACCCATGTACCCGGGCGCGGGGGGCGTGCGCCACCCGCCCTCGCTGGGCTCACCCCCCGCCGACGCGGCTGAGGGCAAGCTGGCGCCGCGCTGCTGGCGCACCGTGTACCTGCTGCTGGACCTGTACGCCAACATGCCCGACGCAGAGACCATCACGCACAGGTGAGCTGGCGCCTGCACCCACGTCCTCTATCAGCGGACGTCGTAGAAGTTGCGAGACTTAGCGCAAGGGTGTCATAGACATTGGACCCTCAACCTTGAATGCGGTTGCTGTTATATTTTTCTACTCAAGGTTACTCTATAATAGAGAGTCCTCAGGTAAACGATTACGTTGTTACACTGCATTCAATACTGCAAACGACTCATCCGCAGGTTTTCGGTGGCGACTGATGTAACGGACCAGAATCGACACAGTCGGCCCATTCCTCGGCCCAGCTCTCGAGAGCAGAACACCAGCAACTCTTCCTCCAGCAACGCCAATATGGGCATCGTAGTGGTTGGAGTCGCAAGGTAAAACCTTAATTTGTTAGTTGTTGCACTAGTTTTTTACCTGCCTACACCTGACAAATGAATAAAAATACTGCTAAAATTTGTGCTGCATTTCCAGGATCCACCGCACGCGGCTGCTGGCGTCGCTGTCAGGTCTGAAGCTGGAGGCGGAGATAACGTCGCTGCAGGCCTCGCTGTCGGCCTCGCGCGCGCGCCAGTGGTCGCTCACGGGCAACGTGGGCCGCTCCATGATCGTGCTGCTGGAGGGGGAGGCGCCCAACCACCAGTGAGTGCATCGCCAGGGACGGGGACTCCACAAGGGGGTTTGGACCTAAGCACTGCTGAAGTTAAAGGGTCTGAAAACGAAAACCGATCTGTCAAGATCTCCGGCAATATTCAGACTGCTGAAAACTTACGAGTCCCTTGATGTTTTGCGTGTCTGACTTTATGCGTATATTACCGTTTTGAGAGTTAATATATAATAGTTTTCGGCTACATACAACATTCTCATTTTTGGTTTTTGTCGTCCAACTGGTGTAATAAGACGACGTACATGAAAAGCTTGCGCGAGTAACTAGCGACGTAGAGCGCCACCAACTAGTTACGATCTAAGAATGTTTGTATAATTTGTAAATCGTTTCCAGGACCGTGGTCCGAGTGAGCGTGGGCAAGTCGCAGGCGCTGTACTCGTGGGAGGTGGGGCGGCAGGGCGCGGCGGGGCTGGTGAGCGTGGGCGGCGTGCGCGTGGACCTGCCGCAGCACCCCGTGGCGCTGCACGGCGTCATGACGCGCTCCAGCCGCCAGCTGTCCTCCACGCTGCAGGTGCCCGCCCTTCTTGCACATTCAATTGTTTTCAACTACAATCTCATACTGTATGTACCGCTCCTAATACGATTGTTTCATCGCAGGAGCTGGGCGTGACCCGCACGTCGTCCCGCATGTCCCGCGCGGGCGCGGCGGCGGCCGAGGGCTCGTCGTCCGAGGGCAGCCCGCCCCCCGCGCCGCGCCCCGCCCCGCGCCCCGCGCCCCCGCGCCCACTGCTGGACCCGCTGCACCTGCAGTTCTCTATCGTGGTGCAGGTGAGTGCACGTAGCTTTCTTCACCCAGCGACGCGCCTAACTCTATACAAATGATCTTAATTAATATACATGTAAAATATCCTTTTAATGATGAGTTTCCCCTTAGAGCCTGAGCATCACGGCGGCGCTGCTGCCGTCGCTGCAGGCGCAGTACAAGATGGAGCACGTGCACAGCGGCGGCGTCACGGGACACAAGGCGCACTTCACCGTCGACCTGCCGCAGCACTCGCTCAGCTTCGTCACCAAGCTGCAGGTACAGTACACGATGGAGCGCGTGCGCAGCGTGCTAAACCGTGACAAGTGGAAGCAAGGTAGGGAAGCCTTTGTGCTCAAGGTGCAATGATAATAATAATTTATAGTTGTCATGAAATTAAATTTTTGGGTCTTTCTCAAAATATTTTTTTCATAATTGTACTTATTATATGATATAGATAGCACTGGTTAAGTAGTTTTCGTATATGTAGTGGGTGGCGCCTAGTGACGTCGCGAGGCCACTCCCACGTTCAATGATATCCCTCGGTCCAGACCGCGGAGGCCAACATCCCGCCCGCGGCGCTCGTGGCGCTGCCGCCGGTGCACGCGCACGCGCGCGTGGTGGAGCAGTGCGGCGCGGCACCGCCGGGCGCGGTGCTGCGCGCCGGCCGCTACCTGGCGGCCACGGCCGACATCGGCTTGTTCGAGCACACGTTGTCCACGGACCTGCTCAACCACCTGGTCTTCGTGCAGAAGGTCTTCATGAAGGTTACTGTCCAAATTGTACTATCTACTAAATAGGTTATGGTCAGGTTATCACTAGAACGTGGCTTAGCACTTTGAATATTTTAGTGGTCCCAGTTTGAATATTTTTATCAGAATGTTATTCTAGGACCTTCACTCGTGTAATTAACATTTTTTCAGGCATTTCATAGGAGGACGTTTTTTACCATAATATTATGCAGCAAGAGAATAAAGCAGTGTCTTAGGGGGCGTTCATTAATTATGTGAGGTGATTTTGGCAATTTATGGAGCCACCCTTCCACCTGGGTCAGATATCGTGAGATTTGGATCAACTCAAAATCTCAAACTCAAATTCACAAAAATGTACTCTGAGTAATTTTCACATAAAACATCAGTAATATTTATTTTCAATTATCGCAGAAGCTTTTGCACCATTGAGTGTTAGCGTTGCCGTTGTTGTCTTCTTCCAGACAGACATCGTTCTGCAATCATCATTCACGTAATTCTTGAATTCACAGGAGGTCAACGAGGTGGTCCAGAAAGTGTACGGAGGTGAAAAACCAGTGCCGCTGTGGAACGAAGAGGAGGCGTCCACTTCGGCACTAAGCAGGATATTGTTTTCACTTATCATTAGGATCAAAGTAAGTCCACAGCAGACATTTTATATCCATAGGCTATTTTGAATTTTCATTATTTGGTCATTACTTTTATCGATCTCGAAAAGTGCGAATAGCTATTTATTTTTAATTTCCCCGTAACACTGGCCTCATTATTTATATCGTCCTATTACTTTTTCCACCAGAACCGATTTTGAAACCAGGTTATTGACAGAGAAAAAGGCCATAATTCCTCAAGCCACATTGGCCCAGTTTGGGCAAGCATCATTCGGTAGAATTTGTATTCTCTGCATTTCCATTACAGCGCATACAGCTGACGGCGACGACGCCCAGCAACTCCGCCGTGCGGCTGGAGACCGGCGCCGTGGAGTTCGAGCTGTCCAACCGCGTGCAGAACGTGCCGCAGCCCGCCGAGCCGCATGAAGTCAGGCTGTTCGCGAGGGCGCAGGTAAAACATTACTGCGCACACAGCTGACGTGACGACGCACAATAACTGCGCCGAGCCGCACGAAGTCAGGCTGTTCGCGAGGGCGCAGGTAAACATTACTGCGCACACAGCTGACGTGACGACGCACAGTAACTGCGCCGAGCCGCACGAAGTCAGGCTGTTCGCGAGGGCGCAGGTAAACATTACTGCGCACACAGCTGACGTGACGACGCACAGTAACTGCGCCGAGCCGCACGAAGTCAGGTTGTTCGCGAGGGCGCAGGTAAACATTACTGCGCACACAGCTGACGTGACGACGCACAGTAACTGCGCCGAGCCGCATGAAGTCAGGCTGTTCGCGAGGGCGCAGGTAAACATTACTGCGCACACAGCTGACGTGACGACGCACAGTAACTACGCCGAGCCGCATGAAGTCAGGCTGTTCGCGAGGGCGCAGGTAAACATTACTGCGCACACAGCTGACGTGACGACGCACAGTAACTGCGCCGAGCCGTACGAAGTCAGGCTGTTCGCGAGGGCGCAGGTAAACATTACTGCGCACACAGCTGACGTGACGACGCACAGTAACTGCGCCGAGCCGCACGAAGTCAGGCTGTTCGCGAGGGCGCAGGTAAACATTACTGCGCACACAGCTGACGTGACGACGCACAGTAACTGCGCCGAGCCGCACGAAGTCAGGCTGTTCGCGAGGGCGCAGGTAATCATTACTGCGCACACAGCTGACGTGACGACGCACAGTAACTGCGCCGCGCGGACACGTGCACTTTTACATTAGAGAAAGTGCACGTGTAGATATTTTGTTATAATAATAAGACGGTTAGTGCTGTAGCGTAACGTATATCTTTTTCTTTTCCAGGTGGACGTTAATTTAAGCCTAGGACAGTTGATCCGCAACGCTATGTTTGAGGAAGCAGAACCTGAGTTCCAACAGTATGCTTTCTTCAATACTAGAATAGGTAAGCTAGATCGTTTATCATTTATGTATATTTTAGAATACATACAGTCAGTCAAGTTCCAGTAAACTCGTGAGCCTTAGTTTCCGTCCAGCTTTCACGTTCAATTTTTAATTTAGTTTTAGTAAAGTGCAAAATATTGGAAATGTTGGCGAACTCAATGTTAGTGTTGTATGCGACAGAGCACCATCTAGTTGTTGTATGGGCTAACACCTACCATTTTTATCATATAACCACAATTTAAGTTTAGTATCAATAGAGTAATGAACCGGCTCGCACGTTTATCATTTCCGCATCTGCCCGGTTACATTATTACTTTACTGAGTATGCTACTGCAATCTATTATAATTTTTATTAAGAGTTATGCACTTTACCCCATTTGTTATTGCTTTGACTTAATTTTTTCATCATGTTTTCATTTGTTCCGTTCCCACGACCCGCTGCCTTACCGGCTAACGACAGTAGTCTTCGTTTTCAACTTCAAACCGATTAAAACCAACGGTCATTAGTCTTCGGCTGGAAGGAATTGTCTAGAGTTTTCGCTAGTTTTCGTTTTGTAACAACTTGTTTCCTTAATAACTTTGTAACGTGCACGTCCAATCGCCCCTAACCATAAGGTTTCTGTTCAGCGATGCGCAACGCGTTCCAAGACGAGACGGTGTGCGGGTCTGACAAGGAGGTGGTGCTGATCACGCTGAAGCGGCCACTGGTGTACATCCAGCCCGTGGCCGTGGACAAGGCCATCCTCGTGTGGCTCAACTACAAGAACGCCTACGAGTACTGGAACGAGAAGAGGCTCAACCTCAACAAGGAGGTGCTCACCGCCACGCAGCAGGTCTTCGAGAAGGTTCGACACTTGATATTTTAGTTCGCATACGACAGCAGTCGGCCGCAGGTGGGCCACGGCCTAGGCAGACCGATGACTGGGCAACGTAAGGTGGCCAGAGGCGAGTAGGACATCCAAGTGGCGCTCTATTGGATACCAGCGTATTATGGCGCATCGTCCAATATATTTATTTTATTTTTATATTCAATAAGCTCACGTTTGATCACAATTTCACTGGATTACTATCCGGTGAAATTGTTCTTCTGAAACACTTGTTCTTCCGTTCCAGGTCCAACTCACATCTCAGATAACGACGCCGCATTTGAGCACGCTGTTCCTTCAACTGAACGTGGACGACATAGGAATCTGCCTGCCGCTTAATCAACCGCCTATGGTAAGGTTTTAGTTTTTTTTTGTGTGAATTATAAACCTTTATAAATTGTAAACTCAGCTCTTCGAATGCTTTATATATTGTATACCTTCCTACATACATTTTAAGATCTTCCTAATATGTATATAGATATACATAATAACTCTTGAATAAAGCGGAAACACTACCCAAATCACTATTGGTTTTGAGAGTTGAAAGAAGTTTTTTTTTTGCGTAAAACATATTTATTCATAGTAATAAAGAGCAGGTAAACAATTGAAACGAATAAAACAGTTTTTGATACTTTTATCGATATGTAGTTCTTTTTTACCCGGTTGGATAAGAGGCGAGTTGGTCGTTTGCCTCATGGTAAACGACCGGTGACAACAAGTATATTTAATAATCGAGAAAAACATTACTCCTCATTATCGGAAGTCCTCATAAAGTAAACGTTTATAGTACCCGTTCAAAATATCTGTGCGTCCCCTTTGCCTCCCTGCGCTCGCCCTACGGCGTCTGTATACGGGTAGCCTTCGTTGCCGATACGCGTTTCGATTATTCGGTTGCGTCGGCCGGTCGGCAGGCGTCCTGGGGCCGCGGCGGCTACGAGGCGGAGTGCTGCGGCGCCGTGGTGGTGACGCTGGAGAGCACCAGCATCAGCGCGTGCTCGTCGGGCGCGCTGGTGTCCAAGGGGCGCTTCGTGGGGCTGTGCCTGCGGTTCGCGGATGACTTCGAGACGTCGCTGGACGACTGGAAGCCGCGCGCCGACGACGACTGCAACGTGTGCGCCGTGTCCGAGGGCACCTACGAGGTGTGCTCGCGCACCTCCGCCGCCAAGCGACAGGGTCAGTGCGCCGACACGCACACGCACACGCACACTCACACTCACACTCGGTCTAACTTCTTTGTTCGTAGTAAATCACTCTAACATCTGCGGCCTTACCGGCTAAAGATCTCGTGTTCGTTTTCGATTCCAAACCGATTAAAACCATCGGTCACTAGTCTTCGTGTGGAATAAGTTGTCTAGAGTTATCGCTTCTTTTCGTTTTGTAACAACTCGTTTCCTTAATAACGTTCGTTCTAAAATGATAACCAGCGAAAATTATAGACTATTCCTTCCAGCCGTAAGACCTAGCGACCGCTGGTCTTAATCGGGTTGGAGTCGGAAACGAACACGAGATTGTTAGCCGGAAAGGCCCGTTCGTCTACCCGAATCACAGACTAAAACGAATGCTGTCTTTATCAGAACATAATAAATGACAAAGACATCAACAGACCCAATCCGTGCTCAAAGTCAACGAACCTTCCAGAAACCCACCGTGCCCGTTCCAAATTGGTATCACCATCATGGATAGCATCAGAACATAGTGCACCACGTTCGGCACGTGGCGCCGTGATCGCACTAGATTGCTGCTGCCCATTCCCTAGAAATTCTCTTACGACATCCACGGGGATATATCTATGCAAAAAATCACACCAATTCGTTGCTCCGTAGCTGTGGTAAAGAAGGAAAAACCTATAACCGCTTTCGCATTTTATAATTTATATGAAAACCTATCCCTTCTGTTGCAGAGAACGCCAAGTGGTTCCTCAACGTGTCGTGGCAGATGGAGGGCGTGGACATCCACCTGGATGTGAACGTGGGCAAGCAGCTGTCGGCGCTGGGGCACACGCTCACCATGCTCACCGGTAATGCACCTGCAACATGGGTAGCTACCACTCTTAGCATATTCTCTAGTACTCAGCTGGCTAGAAACCACTCTTAGCATATTCTCTAGTACTCGGCTGGCTAGAAACCACTCTTAGCATATTCTCTAGTACTCAGTTGGCTAGAAACCACTCTTAGTATATTCTTGTACTCAGCTGGCTAGAAACCACTCTTAGCATATTCTCTAGTACTCAGCTGGCTAGAAACCACTCTTAGCATATTCTCTAGTACTCAGCTGGCTAGAAACCACTCTTAGCATATTCTCTAGTACTCAGCTGGCTAGAAACCACTCTTAGCATATTCTCTAGTACTCAGCTGGCTAGAAACCACTCTTAGCATATTCTCTAGTACTCAGCTGGCTAGAAACTACTCTTAGCATATTCCCTAGTACTCAGCTGGCTAGAAACCACTTTTAGCATATTCTCTAGTACTTAGTTGGCTAGCGACCACTCGGCACTGCCAAGATGAAAAATCTGCCGCCGAACAGTTATCGATACATTTCGACAGTTGTTTCTATTCTAGCTTTAGAATATTTACTACTTTGGACCACATTGATACTTGGAACAGGTGATGCAATTATCAAACGCTAACCTATTAAAACTGCTCTTAAAAAAACGGGAACCGACTTCTTTGAAAATATCGCATTTCATCCCCCTTTTCCCTACCTTAAGGGTGGAATTCTTTTAAGAACCACCCTTGACATTTGTTCTCTACACATGAAAAAATAATCATTTGAATACGTTAAGAATTGCCGGAGAAATCGCGTCAAATCGCCAAAACATACTGACAGATTGAGCATCTCCTCCTTTTTTAAAAGTTGGTTAAAAAGTAAGAAAAAGGACCGATGTACGCTATGATCAGGATTTTAATAATGTTAATTATTTATTATAAATGTATGTTTTTAATTAGGTTTCGAAGAAGAAGACCCATTGAAAATGGATTACGAGAGTGACTTGGACGATGAAGCCGATAACAGTAAAGACTCACAGGTGAATATAAGACTTTAGATTTCAACGTCTTTTTATAACGATATAATAATAATATATCCAGTAAATAAATTACATACGTATACATTGCTAGTATGGTGGGGCCCTCTCTCAAAGAGATAAAAGTACAGATTATGGTTCACTACGCTCCCAATTAGAATCAATTGATGATTCTCTTGAGTTTTTTTATCTAAGTGTCTTTTTATTGCCGCACAGGGAAAATAGAGTCGACGCCGCAAAGGCATATTTTGTATCACACTGCGGTCCAACCGCAACTATCCTAGTCCTTCCTTGAACAAAACGCGTAAGCGCCGTGAAATTAGCGGCGCTTACGACCTTTCGATCGCGAGAAAACTACACCTTAGACGCAATCTAGCGCCACATGTTTTATTTGTTCGGTTAGACGAGATAATTATGGTATTAGCGCTGCAGCGGACTTTAGCTTAAACATAACAAACGGAACAAGACTTGTTTCACATAGCTCCTTTAGTACGTCAGAGCATATTATCTTGATGGAATGCCGTATACTTTTTTTTAATAACTCATCGATTTCCGAGCGGGAGTAATAAGTATTGTTGCGGGTTGTGCTCCAGGAGAGCATAATCCTGAGGCGCAAGTACACGGAGCACCTGCCGGCCTTCGTGTTCGACCCCAGCATCGACGCGCGGCAGCGCTCCAAGCTCATCGAGAAGGAGATGAACGAGCAGGCCAAGATCATCAACGACCTGCGCGCGCTGGGCGCCAGCCACGCCACCGTGGACCACGAGCTGCGGCGCCTGCACGACCTGGAGGCGCTGGTCTTCAAGGACTTCAGGAGGTCAGCTGTCTTTACTTTTATGCTCTTTGGTAATAAGACGAGATGGTCGTTTCCCTGATGGTATGCATAACGCCGGCCCATAACGATTGCAGTGCCACTCAAAACTTTGAAACACAAAGACCTGCGCGGCACTACAGTGCGCTCGTTACCCTAAAACATTAGGTATTAAGAGCCTACTAGTACACTGCGCGAACTAATCGGTGGGCGCGGCTAAAATGCATGCTATTTCGTCTAACATTCGTGGGACAACGTAAGACCCTGCAGCGATGAATAGTATGAAGGTAATGCTCGCGCATACACAATTACACACTCTCGTAAAGTCGCGACGAAAACTGAAAAGTTGAAAACCGACGCGCAAAAATGTACGAATTGGCTTCTGGTGTTTGGGGTTTTACGATAAAACTACTGAATGGATTTAGTCAAACCAAAGTTATTTGAAATTTCAACAAACTAAAGCTTGTTAATATGTAAATTATTTTGGAGTTTTCGCAATCCTTTTGTAATTTATTTACGTCCAAACCTGCGTTAAAATAAGTGCTAAAATATAGATGTTTGAAGACTCATTACTTTTAAGCCAGTTATTTTTTTCTGTATAATTTGCGTACTAACCTAGATAACGGAGAGATAAATCGATATTATTCTCAATTTTGGACTTAAAACGTCAAGTAGTGGAGTAATCACCCAAGTGCGGTTGTATGGAGAAATGAACGACTAGTTCGTCCTTAAGTCTCGTAAGTCAAGTAATTTCACTGGCTACTCTGCTCATCAAACCGGAACACAGTACTGCTTGCACATTACTGCTTGGCGGCAGACTAAGCCTCATCCTAGAAGTAAAAAGAGCGTCTGGTAGTAGAACCGACAACCGGAAGGCGCAGGTACAAGTTGGCAGAGAAACATTTTAAAAAAAATCTCAAAATGATTGAAAAATTACTCGTTAAAGCTATACAAGAATTGAGTTTCACTGATACTTGTATACATTAATGCCCTTATTCATAAATGCTCAATAAGATAATCTATGCTATAAACTGCTCTGCCAACTTCTCGTTGACGGAAGCTGTTACGTGTGAAAACGAGACAAAACACTCTCTAGTAATTAAGTAAGTTACGAAACGTTTATGAATAAGGGATTCACAGTTTAGTTGGTCGGTGGATCGATCCAGCTCTTGTGTAACGTGGGTGTGGTGACAGGGACATGATCCAGAAGCTGCGGCGGCAGAGCGTGCGCGCCAGCTCCATCACCAAGGGCAAGCTGGGGCTGGGCTCCAACCGCAGCCGGTCCTTCGTCGTGCACGCGCCGCCCGTGGACCGGAAGGACTTCGAAGGGTACGCATTACAAAATCAATTTCAAACTTTTTATATTATTTGATAGCGAGACGAGCTGGTCGTTTGCCTGATGGTAAGCATAACGCGGGCCCATAACAATTGCAGTGCCACTCAGAGCTTTGAAACACCAAGTCCTGCGTGGCACTGCAGTGCACCTGCTATCCTGAGACATTAGGTATTAAGTCTCATAAGGATTTCTTTTGCTACTAGTAATGCTCGCACATTACTGCTTGGCGGCAACTTCATGAACAAAGCGGTGGTACCAACCCAGACGGACACTCGCAGAAGAGTTAGTCATACCATTTAATAAAAAAAAAAGGTAATACATATGTGTTCCATACGATCTACCTCATTTGAATGTCTGCAATATTCGTGTTCACGATTAAATACATTTAAATGAAAACTATTACATTACAATAATTAATAAAATGAATATGAATCATGTTAAAAATTTACCAAGTTAGTTAATTTGAAACAACCACCATTCCTCAATTACATTACATTAATTATGTTGCAACTTAGTCAACTTTCAAATAAATTATTATATAATTACAAGCGAGGTGGCAGCTAGGGCTAGACTCCGACCACAGTCCATCCCTTGTAACGTCACAGTCATCTCCTTGATACCGATTTCACCCATCTAGACATTCCCCATAACCGTACATTTTTTCGAAAACAAGTCATCCTCCGGCTTATAAATCACCTCTATGCAAAAAGTCACCGTTACTTCGTTGTTGTGTCAAACATAGTTTCGCATTTATAATATCACGGATTCATTTAAAAAACTTGTAATTGACGAAGTTCACTAATCGGCAGGATGTCGTATCTAACTTTCTCCCCTAACCTATAAACTGTTAACATGTTCCAGTGTGGTGGTGGAGCCGAACCTGGGCATCAGCGCGGGCGCCATGGGGGACTCTGGCGAGACCTTACTGCTGGCGGACGACGACAACCGCCTGGCTGATATCATCGAGGGCGGGAGCTGGAGCTCTATGGAAAGCGAACCCAGAGCTGGTAACTATTTATAATTTATATGAGGATTCCTTATGGTCGTTGTCGCTTCTTTTTTCATGTTAATTTGATTTTTAATTAGTGTGCAAGATGCTTACCAAGCGTGGTAAAATCACGCTTTCTTGAGGGAGGCCGATTTTCAACAGTGGCGGTTTTCCGGTTGAAATGTATATTTTTTTTTAACCTTTCAGGTTTTTATCATTATTTAACTATCAAATTGATAAATATTAACAAGCTATTATAAAAAAAATATGTTTGCTATTGAAACAACCAATATCCAATTATAAAATTTTAGTCAAATAAATTGACATTTAGGATTTTCCCAGTCAATTTTTATATAAGTACATAGATTTATTATTACGTTATAATTGTGCCGCGCGAGAGCAAAGCCGGGTGAAATAGAAACAAAAATATTTTTTACTAGTGAAAAATGTTTTGGGCAACTGGCATGTCACTTTGACAGTGACTTTTCGTGACATTTCTTTGTTTACAAAAATATCTAAGATTCTGGAACAGGGTATAGTAGTGTATCGGACGCACGGTCGTATGCGCCGCGTCTGCGTTCGTTGTGTGACAGTAGGATTGCCCGCAGGCCCGTCCCGCTGCGGCTCGCTGCGGGCGGGCGGGGGCGGGGGCGGGGGCGCGCGCGGCGTTCGCTTCCAGGGCGGGGGCGTTCCGCGGCAGAGCTCCCTGCCCGCGCGCGCCGAGCCCTGGCCCGAGGACCTGCACCTGGTGCAGCTGCGCCGCCGCCCCGACCACAGGTACGCTAACACTATACTTTGTGTAATACTCTGGCTATACCACTACACTATTCATGACTTACGACGCAACGTTACATTAGGTAAAATACAGCTCAAAACGAGAAGACAAATTAACAGGTGGTAGGAATAACTTCTGCGAGTGTCCGTCTGGGTTGTTACCATCGCTTTGTGAGTGAAGTCTGCCGCCAAGCAGTACATGTGCAAGCATTACTGTGTTCCGGTTTGATGAGCAGAGTAGCCAGGGAAATTACTGGGCTTATGAGACTTAATACCTAATGTATCAGGGTAACGAGCGCACTGCAGTGTCGCGCAGGCTTTTGTGTTTTTCTAAGTTCTGAGTGGCACTGCAATTGTTATGGGCCGGCGTTATGCTTACCATCAGGCAAACGACCAGCTCGTCTCGTTACCAAATAGCATAAAAAAACAATATAATATTATTTTTAATGTCAGGAATTATAGGCCCGTAGTCCCAACTCAGCATATAACTAAAGTCGAAATCGCCTCCATCCAGCTGTCGTCCGTATTTACATTGCACGGAATCGCCGCAGTGCGTCTTTACATACATACTGCCTTTTGATTGTGGATTATTTTCGAGCCGGCCGCCTTAATTGTATCTGTCTATGAATTCTGAGAGTATGATCCACCAGGGGCACCACGCGAACCCAATGCGGCTCGGTGGATGTGACTGCTAATCCTAAAATGTAGTCGTGTTGCAGCATGTCGTCGGAGGGCCCGAGCTGGGACGGCAAGGGCAAGGGCAAGACGGCCGAGCCCAACATTGACTTCGAGCTGGACGTGAAGGTGCACATCAACAGCGGCAAGTGCGTGCTGCACACCAAGGAGCCGCGGGACGACGACATGAAGATGTGAGACGATTGCTATTATACTATCGACCGCTGATGCAGCTTGTGCGGCCCGCGGGTTGAGCGCGGCTGATACACACTCGCCGAGCACTCGAAATACTCACCGCTTTGGTCTCAGGCTGGTGTAGGATTAGCCATTAATTTATTACAAAACGACAAAACTACTAAACGTGCCCTAAAATTACCATAGCCACGTAGTAATTTGGTTTCATCGTGTTTTTAAAATTAATACTTGTAAGTGCTTGAAAACGTTAAATAAAATACAAAACAAAATTACTTATAGTGATGACATTTTAAATGTTTTAGATATGTTTTATTTTTACTAATAATAATTAAAGATCGTTTATAAATAAAATAATACTTGAATGACATCCAATAAGCCATTTTTTTAAAATTTGGTCTTAAATCGCCAAAATTGGTTATTTTAAAAAGCATTGCTAATATCTCAAAAACTAGTAATTTTTGGCCATACATTGGTGCCGATTCTGTCGTCTCGTATCTAAACCTAATTTTAGTTTAAACCTTTCTTCCTAAATAAGAACATGAGAAAGAGATGGAATATATTTTAGACTTGTCAATTTATTCGACTTGCTTGTGTTCAGTGTAAATTTAATGACAATGAATTTCCTTCAATCAATGAGGCAAACGACCGGTTCGTCGCGTTACCAAAGAGCACAAAAAAATTGTGGCGTCTAATTTATCAAAAATGAAAGATATTTGACAGCTCTAAAACTAAATTTCGATCTGTCAAACATCTTCCATCTCTTTTTCATGGTTTGTATTAGAAAGCGAGAGAGCGAAACTAAAATTAGGTTTAGGTATGAACGACACAAATCGACACTTTTGGCAGCTTAAGTTTGGTTTTGATTTGTTAAAATTTTATTGCTTTTGAACACCCTACCCCGTCCTGCCGAAAATAAGTCGAGTTACCAACTATGTATAGAAGTGGTGTACATTGTCACCCTCGCAGCAACGGGTCCCGCATGCGCGTGGGGCGCAGCACGTCGGGCGGGCTGGCGGAGCCCGGCGCGTCGGCGGGGGGCTCGCCCACGGCGCGCCGCAAGCCGCCGCCCGCGCGCCACCAGCCCGCGCTGGACCTCACCGTGTTCCGGGTGCCCGGCCTGGACCTCAAGGTCAGTCCGAACAACCTGCTCCACGGACGTCGCTTGGAGTGGCTACGAACCATGCAAAATTGGAATGTCGCATGAAACACAAAATACACAATTACTGTCGTCATACAGCTTAAACTACCTCATACCATCACAATAAAAATAAAATTCATAAAAAAAATATAATTTCCACAAAGATACTTCATTTAAAAGTTTCCCGAATTCAACGATTTTTTTTATCATCCAATAGTAATTTAAATGACACAATCAGATTCTTTATTTACATTATTTACAGAATTTTGACATAAACTTTAATGCCTTTTCTTCAATGAAAAATTCTCTATTTCAAAAATTCGTAAAACAAATGTTGTGAACTGCAAATGTAGATTGATCCCTTTTCGAGATAACATACCAAATTAAAACTGAGGCTGTATTGTACAGCACGCCGTAAGCCGCCGCCACACTTGACATAATTCCTGTAGGTAATAAATCTAACTAATAACACAAGTTATACAGGTGCACTATGAGT
Organism: Crocallis elinguaria; assembly: GCA_907269065.1. NCBI lineage: Eukaryota > Metazoa > Arthropoda > Insecta > Lepidoptera > Geometridae > Crocallis > Crocallis elinguaria. The sequence goes on from OU026069.1 coordinate 16,882,413, forward strand.
CCAAGACCCTCCCGGACGGGTCCCCCTCCCCGCCCGCGCCGCCCGCGCCCCCCGCGCGCAAGGCGGCCAGCAAGAAGGCGGCGCTGTTCGCCTGGATCACGCTGCAGAGCATCCCCGAGGAGACCATCATCAGCCCGCACATACTAGAGTTCCTCGAGCAGACCCTGGAGCCGATACCGACTAAAGCGTCGTTTACTAACCACGCTCCCGGTCAGTTTACTTATGTGTATATATTTAAATGAAAAATAGTAATGTTTCTTTATATCTTTGTCTCATTGCCTTTAGGTAACAAAGATCAGAATTTATTTGTGTAAATTGGAGTTTCCTTTGAGCTTCCAGTACTCATTCTTCGCTCAGCACGAAATCTTATTCGATTACGTCGTCATGTGCACACAAATAATAGAGTCGTCGCCGCAAAGGCACATTTTGTACCACACTGTGCGGTCCATGAACCGCAACTATCCCAGTCCTTCCATAAAACACTTTAGTCGCACGTCCTTGAACAAAACGCGTAAGCGCCGTGAAATTACAGGCGCTTTCGACCTTTTGATCGCGAGAAAACTGCACCTTAGACGCAATCTAGCGCTACATGTTTTATTTGTTCGGTTAGACGAGATAATTATGGTATTAGCGCTGCAGCGGACATTAGCTTAAACATAAAAAAATGGAACAAGACTTTTGTTTCACATAGCTCCTCTAGTACGTTAGTACATACCTCGATGGTCACGTGAGATAATCCACATCAAACCGTAACCAACAAAAAATAAAAGAAACACTTCAACGTCTTTTACTACACCACACAGAACAGTAAACCTAGACACCGCATAAACTAAGTTTTGCATGGAAACGCAATCATAGTAGGTGTACTGGTCTGTGGGTGAGCAATAAAGCTATCTCGCTCTCCCTCTTGGCGGCGACAGAGACGGAGAGCGCGGAGGGCGCAGGCGCGTCGTACGGGCAGTACGTGTACGCGTCATTCCCGGTGGATGTCATCGTGCACTTCCACATGCAGCCCAGCACCTTCCGCTTCAGCTGCCTGCCCGCGTCGCGCGTGGAGTGCCTGCTGCAGCTGCCCAGCCTGCAGATCGTCTTCAGCTCCAAGCGCGCCGGCGACGAGTGAGTCTCCTTCCGTCCCTCTCCTTACATTCTGTGCCTACCCCTATCTTACATACGATTGCACGATCCGGTGGCGGAAGTACGGAACTTTGCGATACATAGCGATCGATAAATTGACAGTTCGATAAGTTAAATTCACATGTCGTTTTTTTTTCGAACCTTTTTTCAGAGAACGAAAACTAATTTCCGAAACTAGTTTTGCGACGACGACAAGTTTTACTTGTGATCTGTTATCGATTGCGTTTCCTACAAATGAAGTTAAATTTTCATTGCATTGACCGAATAATTAATTTCGCAAATTATTATTTCCCCTCTTTTATATTTCATAATATAAATGCTACTGCTCTTAGAGCTGCTTCGGTAGCGCAATCTTAGATGTCATCTTAATCACGAGTGTCGCAGTAAGCAGTCCCTCCGCCGCAGGGAGATGGCGGAGCCCGCGGTGGCGATGGGCGGGCTGAGCGTGACGGGCTGCCTGGCCGACTTCTCAGTGAACATGTTCCACCCCTACGGCGGCAAGAAGTCCAGCCTCAAGGAGGCGCAGTGGTCGCCGCTGTCGGACACGGAGCGCAAGGACTCGCTCAGCATCAACGTGGAGTTCGTCAAGTTCCACCTCTCCCGCTCGAGGAAGCTCGACTTCCAGACGGACCAGGACCAATCGAAGGCCACCGTGAGGTTCTCAAGTTAGTATATCTCGTTGTAAACTAAATCGATGGCCAGAAGCGCTGGAGCTACCCTGTAACCCCACAGCCAAAATCATTATTTATTTATTTTATTTATTTATTTTTAAGGAAAACCAACAGCTGTATTACAATAACTTATAAAACTAACATAACATTAGAAAGCCAATTATAGGTTCTCACGAATAGTAACAGAGAAAAATATAAGGTGAAAACTAATTTATAACAGTGGTGTAGAAAATTGTATAATTGTAAAATATATATTATATTTTACTTGTGTGATTTCCTAGTGAGCTTTCATGAAAATTAAATTATTGTAGGGGCTTAGGTGATAGGTGTCTGTTCCACTTCTACAACAATTCAAAAAGAACAGAACAAGAAACTCGTTGACATAATATTTAGTCAAATCGAAGACAAACGTACTTATTGTTTTTTTATGTCTCTACTTGGTCCGAACGAATGGTCGCTCGGTGGAATGTGTGCAGTAATAACGTACTGTACAGTATAACGTACAGTAGTGAGTGTGTGGCGCGCGTGGTGACTAGTATTCCCCTCGCAGCGATCGTGGACGTGGGCAGCGCGTGGTTCAAGTACGACATGCGGCGGCTGGGCGAGATCCTGGCCTTCCCGCGCGCCTGGTACCGCCGCACCATCGTGCGCCGCATGTTCCTGGGGGACCTCAGCCTGCACCACGACCCGCACCCCAGGTAACTACACCCTGCCACCGCCTGGTACCTACCAATCCAACTGCTACTGTGTAACAGTCTTTTACTTGCACCGCATAAATATTTCGTCAGATAAATGAATTTAAATGCCAAATAATGTTCATCTTTTCAGAAATCCAAGCAACACCGTGCCCGTATCGCCAGTGTTGCCGCAGAGAGAGAAAGCAAAAACTGTTGATCATTTGAAACCGAAAGGTACGACTAACGCCATCTAGTTATTTATGTACACACACTAACTCGTGTAATGTTGTATGAGTGACGTTTTGTGCAGATACCAAAGAGGACAGCCCCGTGATCGGCGCGGCGTGGGAGACGCTGGTGCTGTTTGCGGTCAACTTCACCAAGCTCAATGTGCACATGAACATGGGCAACGTCATGGGGAATGTCAGGTTAGGGTTGGAAAATATACTGATAAAAATCTGTCCGAAAGTAAAGCAAGAATTGAAATTTGACACTCGTGTCGCAGGGACCTGTTCTTGGACCACTTTTATTTATTACGTGATTGATCTTCCCAAAATTAGTTATTATTTTTGCTGACGACAACACAGTTTTAGATTTAGCGTGACAGAGGTGTCATTCGTTGTTTAATTATCTACATTTTAGTCGTGTAGAATGACCGAGTAGCTACCAAATTCTTAGCATGAAAGTGTGCCTATGAGTGCGACGGCAGTATCGTCAGACGCCACTGATATCAGTAGCGTACGGCGACCCACGTCGAGAGCTCGGCCGGCGTGCGGTAAGGATATCCAGTGCGTGAACTCCGTGTCGTTCGCAGCTGGCAGAGCCGCGACTTCAACTGCACCGGGCGGCTCAGCATCGGCAGCACGGGCCACCGCAACATGCTGGTAGGCGTGGCGCTGGCCGGCTCCGAGCTGGACGCGCGCGGCGGCATCGTCGGCGGCGCCATCGCGCTGGCCTCCATCGACACATACGGTACGCGGGACTGCAGGCTGGACTGCAGGCTGGCGCGGGGACGACTGCTTGCGATCGTCACTTTTCTAAGTGACGATCGCAAGCAGTCGTGCCTTCTGGCAGACTACGGCGCGCCGCTATCTCGCTCGCGCATCTAAACATTTTTGAAGATAAACAATCGCTTAATATAATTATGAAAAATTGCATTCGGTGCGGTTGCTGACAATAATATTACAAAGGTACGGCAAAATTATCATTTTGGTCCGATAAAGTTTTCGTACATGAAAATTGGCTAAACGAAAATCCCATTTTAGGTTCGAGAACTTGAATAGATCAAAATGAAATTTTTGTTTGAGTTTTGTAATGTTATTGCCGGCAGCTTCATGAATGCGTTTTTTCATAATTATATTAAAAATTGTTTATTTTAAAAAATGTTACGCGATTGAGATATCTGGGCGCCGTATTCAGCTGTTGTAGAAACTTCTATTGTCGCATTTGTCGTGATTTACATTTTGACTCTGTCCGCAGTTCACATCGAAGAGGAGCCGGGCTGCAACCCGGGGCACGTGTGCGGCGTGAAGCTGGCGGCGCTGGAGCTGCGGCTGGAGTACATGGGCACGCCGGTGCTGCTGGCGCGCGTGTCGCGCCTGCAGGCGGCGCTGCGGGACGAGTGGCTGGCGCGCAGCCGCACCACCGCCAGCCAGCTGCACAAGCCCACCGCCAGGTGAGTCGGGACCTCACCGCTGTGGCTCAATTCCATGTGCGCGACACTGGAAGCTCTTGAACTGACCTGCTGTTACAGCCACACACCGCAATATGTTACAATATCTCCGGTTAGAACAAACTTTTGCATGCACAAATCGCAAGAAACTTGTATAATTTTTATCATAATGATGAGGAACATCATTTATGAATAAAATAGATATGCTAAATTCTGTATAAAACTTTTCATATTATGGTATGATTTCCTCATCCTTCATCGATATCTCGCAAGCCACAATGATAACAAAAAATAGTGACTTACGGACTATATACGGATACTAATACAATTTATAAAATGTATTGACGTACATACTAAGTTTATGAATATAAATGAGTATTTGAGTAAAACCAATTTTGACTAACTCCCCAGGCCGGCTATAATCCTGACGCACGGCAAGCTGAGCTGGCACCAGCTGCAGATCCTCATGAGCCGCAGCACCACGCCGGACCTGCTCAAGATGCAGCTCAAGCTCGAGGAGTTCTTCACGCAGCAGTTCAAGTCCAGCAAGCGCGTCTTCAGCTCGCTGCATCCCAACTACACCAACTCGCGCCGGGATAGAAGGGAGCGTGAGTATTTGCTTTTCTTGACGGTAAAAATATCTCGTATTGGATTTTTTGTCTTATCGTAAACTTCCGGTTTAAACTAGGCTGCAATCGTCAAGCACTCCCTTTCACCACTAGATTAAGTTTGAATGAAATTAAATACTTAAGTATTTTTTGTAATGTCTTTATTATCATTGCACATAAGGAGTATATCATGATCAGCCTTAATACGCCCCCACTGCTATACTAACATAATAATTTTAAGTTTCATTTGACGAAGCAAATATGGATTGAATTTTATCTGAATATTTTTTTTTCTAGGTAAATTAAATGTTTTTAAAAAATCTCTTTATTCTGATAACTAAATTGCAGAGTTAAACCAAAACGATCTACAGAAATATTACAGAGGGCATATAAGGAGCCAGCAACCACCCAGCATGTTGTTTGCAGCGTCTTTATCTGTCTGAGTGCTTGCATGTTCCGTGCGCAGCCGCGGCGGTCGGCGCGGAGGGCGCGGCGCCGGCGGAGCTGCGGCACCACCGGCACTGGCAGCGGGTGCTGCAGCTCATATCCGGTATGCAGCTCAACACGCTGCCCAACCCCCTGCCCGCCAACGGTATGCTTGCTCTTCTTTTTGTTCGCTTTCCTTTTTCGCATCTGATTCAGTTTTCTTAATCTTTTACTTTTTTTTATTAACTTCTCATAAGCACTGTTGTGTTGTATGTAAATGTTTTGCTTATTTCCGCGAGAGAATGTCTTAAAACGAAATAAAAGATGAATAAAATATGTTATATTATTCGATTACTAATTATATTACATTGCTTCCACCCATTAATATGGATTTTGAAAAGTAACGTCTGATTTTGAAATTGTCTATATTGTGATATTCAAATATTTCCAATGAATGGATGATTTATTTATGAGTAAAATGTGATTACCCGTTGTATATGCGTACCGGTTATTCGGTGGAATTTAAGAAAACTTCTTTCTCGAATGGACAAGTCGCCAGCCTAAGTGTCATTATTATGCTGAATGAAAACGATTTATCAACGCCATCTACAGTTCGGCCACTGAGATAATGCGATAAAACGAAAGGCTGATTTAACATTGAAGTGGATCTTAATTCCTGGCTACCTCTCCTGAAACTGATATACCTAGTAGAAAACATTTATCCAATCCATTATTTCTACCATTTTTGGTGTCCTTACTTTTAGAGTTGCCAGTCAAAAAAGTTCTTATCAATATATTTGGTATCGATTTTTTGGCATATCTTTTCTGATCAATTTTCTCTTTATAAATAGTTTTAGCGCACAAAAATAATACCTTTGAATGTTTTGCAAGATGTAATAGTGACTTCTGAATTCTGACGCACGGATAAAATAAAAAAATAAATATATTGTTTGTTATTTTCACTTGCGGGAATAAGCTATTTTTTATACTTGATGTCATTTACATAATGTTTGAGCAGGCACGGTACTCGGAGGGACCATGGAGCTTCACGGCACCAACATATCGCTGGCGTGCTTCCACGGGAACAGTTTTAAGGCGAAGTCTTGGGCGCTGTTCAGCCTGAAAGAGCCTTGTATTAGTTTTGCGACAGAAGCCCAGCAAGTCGCGAATGATGATGGTAAGTACCCAGTACGAAGACCGCTCCCAGTAATGTAGCTCAGCACCTTACTTATAAGTGTTGAATATCGTAATGAAATAGGAACGGTACCAACTAATAAAAAAAACATTTATCGACGAAGATAATAATTTTATGAGAGTACAAATACATATAAAAATACTTTAGGAAGTGTTTGAGAACATTTTCTGTAACTTAGGTAATTCGATTAAAATTTCTCCCATTCTGTTCACAACTACCAGTGTGCTAGAATCGTAATACCATACATAAAAATGAAAAAAAAAATGTAAAGCTTAAGCAAAGGTTTGTTTAAATTAGACATAGTAATGGATTTAATATTTGATTTTGGGAATGAGAAGTAGCATTCTTCTCGATCAGCGCCATAACCTACTGCCATCACGGCGACGCCTGCTATGCGTAGTGTATTATAACCATCGAGATACTAACCCCGAGAGATGTAATACTGTACTATCCGATCTCACAACAACGTATTGATTCTGCTATAATTTATATCAGCGTATCAGCGCACGGGGATTCGGCGCGAGGTGGGGGCTTAGCCAATCAAAGCGCATTATGTCTAGGCAAAAATGGTGGGATTCATTTCGTGCAAACCAAACGTCACTGCACCTCTCGAGGTTAGTATCTCGATGTTCGTGACATGACAATACACCCCCGTCATGGGAGCTGCGGCCTTACCGGCTAACGATCTCGTGTTCGTTTTCGATTCCAAGCCGATTAAAACCATCGGTCACTAGTCTTCGTGTGGAAGGAGTTGTCTAGAGTTTTCGCTTCTTTTCGTTTTGTAAGAACTCGTTTCCTTAATAACGTTCTTTCTAAAACGATAACCAGCGAAAATTCTAGACTATTCCTTCCAGCCGAAGACCTAGCGACCGCTGGTCTTAATCGGGCTGGAGTCGGGGAGGTCGCCGGTCCCCACCGGCAGCGGCCCCGCCTCACGGCTGACGTCCCTTGGCGGCAGGCTCGCTGGAGGTGCACGTGGTGCAGTCGCTGACGGCGGCGCTGGGCGGCGGCGGCGCGGCGGGCCACCAGTCGCAGGCCACGGTGTGCCGCATGACGCGCGCGCTGCTGTTCCCGCCGCAGTTCAAGACGCTCAAGGAGTGGTTCCACTACGCCTTCGCCAACAGCGAGATCGACGGTCGGTCTTGTACATGTACACTTCGCTGATTGAGAGGCGCAGGCAAAGCTGATCTCAGATGGCGCCACTATCGCTAGTGCTTGTCGTTGATGTTTACTTTTGAGGGTTAATGAATTAAACTATAACCAGTATGCTCGCGTCTTAAAAATCAATGGATTTGATACGGTAACTATATTACCTAGAAGGATAATTGGTTCCCAATAATTTTTGATGAGCAATGCTTCGATCCACAATTAACGTTTTTTCTCGTCAGAAGGGAAACGTGTGTACGTTAATTTTACAGTGAATTGTACTTTACAGAGGCATACTTTATTGCGAAGACGATATTTTGTTTCGTTACTAAAATTTTATAATGAAGTTTCATAGTACAATACAATACAATAGTGAAACCACCAGCGATAATGCGCCACCTAGCGGGATAAGTAAGCAGTGTGGCTTCCCATTGTAACATTCTGTGGCTGTTGGTACGAACTCTCCCTGCAAAACAGGTTATCCCAGCCGAGGAAATTCTGTGCGATAAGCATAGAGATGAGTTTGTTCTAAGGTCTTGGATGTTTATGTTGAATATCGGGGTGCCTCTGAACCGCAGACCGTTAAACCTACTAGACTAGACTTCGCTTAGCTGAGCACCCCTGCTTCTCAAGGTTAAGCATTATCGCTGCTTAACGCCGCGCAGCAGAACCGATTACAACGAGCCGTCTTCCCTCGTCCCCCGCCAACGTTTGACGATTGTGTTCTCATGCAAAACTTGGATTATGCGGCGTCTAGGTTTACCGGTCTGCGGTCTGACCGCAAGAAATCCTAGAGCAGAAGCAGGCGCGTGTCACCTTTTATTTGTGATTCAAAATCGAAGTGCATAGACGCCAATAGATACTTATATTGTATCCTTCCAGCGATCGAGTCGTTCCCGTCGCTGGAGCGCGAGCCGGCCAGCAGCGGCGCCGGCAACACGGGCAGCACGGAGCGGGACCGCGAGCGCGAGCGGGAGCGCAAGGGCGCCGCCGACAAACACGTGCGGGAGGTCATCTTCGCGCTGCCCTCGCTGCAGCTGCACCTGCGCACGCAGCAGCTGCAGGCGCCGCGCGCGCCCGCCGAGACCGGTGCGTACGAGGGCGAGACCGGTGCGTACGAGGGCGAGACCGGTACGTACGAGCACGAGACCGGTACGTGCGAGCACGAGACCGGTGCGTACGAGCACGAGACCGGTACGTACGAGGACGAGACCGGTACGTACGAGCACGAGACCGGTGCGTACGAGGGCGAGACCGGTGCGTACGAGCACGAGACCGGTACGTACGAGGACGAGACCGGTACGTACGAGCACGAGACCGGTGCGTACGAGGGCGAGACCGGTACGTACGAGCACGAGACCGGTGCGTACGAGGGCGAGACCGGTACGTGCGAGCGCGAGACCGGTACGTACGAGGACGAGACCGGTACGTACGAGCACCGCCGAGACCGGTACGTACGAGCACCGCCGAGACCGGTACGTACGAGCACCGCCGAGACCGGTATGTACGAGCACCGCCGAGACCGGTACGCTCGTTGCCCATCGACGGTCCCCAATAACTGTAGGCACACGTCCGCCAGCCATAGTAATTATATTCTTACCTATTGTACCTTCAATACTTCATTTCAGATGAAAAGCCCGTGGTGGAGTGCAGTTTTATCACAGAATTCGAGGACCACATATTCGTGTCGGTGGACGCAGAGGCGTTCCTTTTCCTGCACGATCTCATCTCGTCGTACATTAAAGAGAAAGACCGAGTGGTAAGTGAAAACTCTACGTAAGTTATAACCTTTACAAACATGTAGTATGTAGTTATGTTTACCATCAGGCAAACAAACAGCTCGTCGTTTTATCAAATAGAATTCAAAAAAATCTAAGTAGAAGTAGTGGAATTTTCAAACACCTCGTACTTTCAGATCCCGGGCGGGCGCTGGGCCGAGCCGGTTGGTGCTAAAAATGGCGAGCGCACACCCATCATCGTGCAGGACTTCCGCGACTACCGCTGCATTACCTGGCACCTTGAACCCACCGTCAGGTATGTTTTCTATATCTGCATTGGAAATGCTATATAAAATACTAACCAGATCGAGATACTATGCCCATATGGCCATAATCAACCACGCGGGCCAAATGCAATTGGTGGATGTCACATATTTCATCGAATTATGATTCTTGAAAATGCAGTTTCCTCCTGGTATTTTCATTCACCGTTTTAAGTGACCAGTGCTCGGTGACAAATTTCCTATTTTGAAGTTTATTTATTTCTAACTTAGCTCGCATTACAGGTAGTACCTAATGCAATAGCTTACAAATTGTTTTAAATTTAGTTATATAATATTAGCAAACAATCATAAGTACGTCATACAGATTAATTTAATTTCCCGTAACATAAAATTCTTAAACCTACCGTTGTGGATTATCTCAGTTTTATATTTATATAGGTGGCTCTAGGCGAATACTCGAACGCCTGTGTTTGGCACGATACTAATATCACTTTTACTACGTATCTGTAATAACAAAAACATCAACAACAGATAAAAAACGCGGTAATTTATTTTGATTTTCGACCGCACCTAATTCCCCAGACTGCTGTCGTGGGCGGGCAAGTCCATCGAGCCGTATGGTGTGGATTACATCCTGCAAAAGCTGGGCTTCAGCCACGCGCGCACCACCATCCCCAAGTGGCTGCAGCGCGGCACCCTGGACCCGCTGGACAAGGTGCTGGCCGTGGCGCTGCTGCGGCTGGTCGCCATCGTGCCGCACAAGTGACCGCGCCATCTGGCGGCAAGTGCAATTAACAAGTCACAGCGCACCACTAGTGGCACCGCGCCATCTAGCGGATATCAACATGCGATACTAACGCCTCCAACTGTAGTAACCTGCGGCCAAAATAGCAACTTGGCTTTACCCGTTCTATTTGACGCTGGAAGGCCGTTCGGTGACTCCGTAAAAGTTGCACGGCCTTTCTACACTTTAACTGCGGTCTGTCAGCTGAAGCTTCGACGTTGGATTTTCGGAGTAAGGTCCTGTATTGCCATTGTTTTGTAGTACTCGAAATCAGTAATCGATTGGATGTGTTGCAGTTCCCGGGGTAGATGAAACTAGTCGTGCGATGAGTTGTCGATTTTAAGCGCTAAGTTATACGGTTGAGTATTCATCGAACTTTGAGTATGTAGAGAGCGGAGTTGATGAGCTGTTGGAAAGTAGTGCGAACGCCTTTGTGACTTATGGCGATAGTCAAAAGGTAAATTATTAACTGCCTTTCGCGCTCTTTCGATAAAGACACTGTGTAATCCAAAATAGAACTATATGTCTAATACTCTTCGGGTCGACATTTGACTGCACTACGACAAATAAATAACGCGAACGATATCGAAACGTATACGAATCAAAATGTTTACTAGCGAAAGATAAATCGAATAGCAACATTGTTTAAAATACAAAAAAAAAACATTCCCCTTTTCTATTTAATTCGAGACGACTAAGTTTAAGAAATAACTAGCGTCATTGACTTAATTAAAGTGATATTATAACATCGCAAGTAATATATAAAATATATATTCCTGCCTGTTTGTCATTGAGATAAGAGATTAGTGTAGACAAAATATGTTGTGTAAATGAGTAGCGAAATTTTATAATAATTAATATCAAAACGTTTTCTATATTCTTCAATGTTTGCACGGCATTCAATGGTGTATAGATTCCGTGCATAAATATATAAAGTAGTAGTAATTAACCGCCTACACAAAATATAATTATATTTCTGAGAATTTAATTGTAATAGTAAGTATTCAAGCTCAGATACCCACCGCTGAAGTTCAAGCTATTCTGAAACAAAACAAATTGTGAGTTCGGAACCCACCACAGTGCATGTGGAACCCTAACGGTACCTACCGTCAAACGAAACTAAATCGGTTTAATCTAGTGTGTAGGAACTACACGTACAATTTTTGCCCACAAAATATAATAATTGGTTAAAATGTGATTTAAAATGATTTCGACTATAATTATTTATTATTACTTCAATATTATATTATAAATGAATATTATTATTTAAATAAGAAAGTGGTATTTTTATGAGAATTTTATTTTCTAATTACAAATTATAAATAGATAAAATATTATGTTAGCAAGGGATCAATATAAAAAGAAAACTATTTAATTTTAAAATGTGTTTCGTCTTAAATTATTGTATAAAAGTTGTACTCAAATTATGCCAGCTATATCATTATTATTTTTCATCTGCGTATTTTAAATAGTGACAAATTTTTATTGTATAATATGATAAATATCTTTCCAGTAAATTATAAAATATAATGTAAACTTAGCATCCTAGTTGTACGGTAGTATTCTGTGATTGAAACATCCTCCAAAGAACGAACGGTCCTATTTTTCAACTCCATCATTTATTAGATTAATAATTATTATTATACAAATGGAAAAATATCGAAAAATCTGTCAAGTTATGTGATAACGCCAAATTATACTTGTATAAACTACATTTAATTTTATAAGCGTATCAAGAACAGCAAAAAATGTTTTATTTCGTGAAATAATTTAAGGTCAAGCATCACAGCTTTTTAGTAAATAGAAACCATGGAAGGGCAATGTATTGGTTTGATAGTGTCTTCAATACATTTTGTGATGGCTACTTAGTATAAAAAATGAGGTAAGTTCAGTTTGTACATCCAGAATATTTTTTATTTATTAGCTGCAAATGTCAATCATCTTACACCGACCGCAGCCTTGTTTCCACTAGAGGCCGCTTTTACTTAAGTGGCCGGCCACTGTGTCGAATACGCGCGTGCGGTCGGCGACTACACGCCACAGCCCACAACCAAGCGCGCATCACTACCTTACTTGTGGCTTATTGTCTTTTTAGAGTTAAAAGCAGTGATGCTGGCATATTTCGTAATATTCTTCCACTTGACTGTTTCTGTATTCGCTAACTAGCAGTATTTATTACGTTGCGATAGGATGTAATGTATAATAATTGTATAGAAAGTAGTCAGTAGTGCAGAGGGCTTTATACGTGTACTGATTTATATTTTATTAATGATGGTGATTTGTACATAATATTATCATGTGATATATATCAATAAACTATGGAACAAATATGAGAAACAGTTCTTGTAATTTCCTTAAACCTGTCCTTTTGAGTGAATCCTATGTTATCAATAAATAGAAATAAAACAATAATAATTGGGTACATAGCAAAATAACATTTATTTAAATTAAACTTAAACCAAAACAATAATGCACGAGTATAAACATATCAGCGGCGCAAGTACGGATCTATTCGGGTCGATAAAATTGACAGTTAAAATCAATAAAGTGGGTTTTATTCGATAAAATTGAGTTAAAATTGATAAAGTGGGTTTTATCGATTTTAACTGTCAATTTTATCGAATTTTATCGACCGAAAAGATCCGTACTTGCGCCGCAGTATTGCCAAATCGCGTGAGCCACGACACATTATCAAATCGTATAAAATGATTAATATATTAAAATATAATGAATATGACTATGCCAAAATAAATGAGTGAACCAATATGCTACAAAAATATGTGCACTTGATTAATTAAAATATCAATAATTTGCATAAAATTGTCTACACAACTACACATGTTTATGTATATTTAGCTTATGGCGCATTATTAGGAATGTTCTCAACAAAAATTGTACTGGACAGACTTATTTCCTAATAAAATGTATTAAGTCTTTAAATGTACTTTTGTGCCAGTAGCAGATATTGGACATTTAACAAAATATAGAAACTTCTCGACCGACCCCTCTCTCTAGCACCAAACTACTGGAACACAAATAAAAAAAAAAAACATTTGCACACACTTTTCTAGCGTTAGCGATTGTAGAAGAGCAGGATCTTTTTTAAGAATGATAATAAACATAACTGTATTAAAATCAAACTATTTGAGGAAATCTTTTTGTTGACTATCCCACGATTATATAACTAGGTTTAATGTTATAAGCGGCGATCTGAAAGCTTATACCAGGCAGTCCCTGAAGCACCCGAGCTGATTTATACAGGGCAAAAATTGTCTGAAAATATTTCTGTTGTTGAAATTATAAACTTTATAGCTTTACAAACGCTACGTTGTTTCGTATTTGTTTGACAGTCATAGCGAACGTTCTCAGTAAATTTGTAAACATGGAGAAAATTGCTCAACGTTATTTGATACAATTAAAGGAGAATAGAAAGCAATTCAAGTTTTTGAACTGCTTCCTCACGCACCCTATTCGCCAGATTTAGTGCCCTCGGGTATTTTCTTTTCTCGAATTTAAAATAATGGCTCGGTGATAAAAGATTTGCCAACAATGAAGAGGTGGAGTCTGCAGTTGATAGCTATTTTGAGGAGGTCGACGGCTCTCACTATAAATAGGGTATCGAAGCTATTGAAAATCGCTTGGAGAAGTGTGTCCAGCTAAATGGAGACTATGTTGAGAAATAAAGAAAGCTTTCCAATTTTTTTGGTTTTCTTTGTTAATTCGGGTACTTCTGGGACTGCCCTCGTATATAGAATACAAACATGTCATCTATTTGAATTCGAGATACCATTAATAAGTGGAACAATTTTAATGTATAAAAATGCATTTCACATCAGCTGCATTGAATAACTGCCATTAACTAAAGAGTTTCTAATCCCAATTTGTACACAATTGCAACTAAATTTCATACATCAATACTGTTTAGAATCATAAACCAAAATTTATTATTTGATTTATAACTACTTAAAATATTTATATTTTATTGCCTATTTCCAGCAGCTGATACAGGTGATGGTGATGAGATTTTATAACTCTGTACATAAAGCAGTAAAAAAGAAAGTCTCTACTTTGACTTTGAGAAGATCCTATTTCATTGGACTGCATTGACTTACGTGGGTATGGAAAACTGATATACGCAGGATACTTTCCAAGGCACTTTCTGTCCAGAAATTCCGAACAAGAATAATATTTCATTTAGTTTTGGGGCAAGAGCATTCAGACTATTTGGTGGATACTTCGTAAAGCTTGTGATTCTCAGCATATATAACAGAAACAGAGTAGCCTTGGCAACACGCACACTCATCACAGCGCGGTGTACATTCCGATGACGACATAATATGTGTCCGAAAGCTTTATCAATGGCGGACGGCGGTTGGGCACTGACATTATACTACATCTTTTGTGTAACTCAAATTGACTAATATTATTATCAACGGATATTGTTGAGTATCGATTCTGACGTCTCATTCCTAAACTTAATTTTAGTTTCGCTCTCTTTCCAAGAACTAACACGAGAAAGGGATGAAACATGTTTGGCAGGTCTGAGTTTAGTATTATAGCTGTCAAAAATCCTAATTAAATAAAAGCCTAATTACGCCTGCCAAGCGCGGTAGTAAGTTTTGCGAAGACACACACAATAAGACGTGCATTATTACAATGCAAAACAACACTGAGATCGTTCGCCCCGCCGCGCCGTACGAGCTATATTAAAGCTACCAGCCGGGGACTAGTTCATGGAGAAGTTTTGCGTGAAGTCGTACTCGATGGTGGGGATGACGGTCTGCACGAACTTGAGGAACACGATGAGGTACGAGTGCACGCCCATCTCGCCGCCGCTCTCACACACCGTCTCAATGATCTTCTTCATTACCTCCGCGTGTCTGGAACAACATTTGCACTTGTATAAACACAATCGTGTGTAAAAGATATACAGTAAAAGCTCCTTATTCACGGGGTATACGTTCCATAAATATGCCGCGAATACAGAAACCGTGAATACTGAATGGTAATTTATATGGGATTATAGGGGATACGTTCCTAGGTGACAGATTGGAATCCTTTTATTATTATGTTTGTAAATTGTTGTACCCGGGTTCAGATTAAGTAAAACTAACAAATCGTTCCTGGCAAATGGTGTCAGATTCTACAACAAAATTCCTAAAGTATTAACTGAATTACCACAAGGAAAGTTTAAACGTATAGTCAAGAGTGTATTAATTAAAAAAGCGTATTATAAAATTAAGGATTATGTAGATGACAAGGATGCATGGAGGCAAACAGCTCAGGAGCCTCCTGGCGACTACTAAACTTTAAATTGTTAGTTGTTAGCATTAGAATCATTGTAAAAAACTACTTTTTTTAAAAAGAATGCCGTGACGAATTTCTTGCCCTTCTTCTTTCTCGGCCTATACCAATTTGGAACGGGCACGGTGGGTTTCTGGAAGATTCGTTGACTTTGAGCACGGATTGGGTCTGTTGGTGTCTTTGTCATTTATTATGTTCTGATAAAGACAGCATTAGTTTTAGTCTGTGATTCGGGTAGATGAATGTTGCAGAGGCCGGCTGTTAGAGTCATTTTAACTTTCATAAGTGCTCCTTTGGGGCCTATTTGAATAAAGACTTTTGAATTTGAATTTGTACTTATTAGATCCGCGAATAAAGAAATTTTTAGCCGCGAATATAGGAATCGGGTCGCAATTTTTTAATCCGCGAATAGTGAAAACGCGAATGAAGGAAGCGCGAATAAGGAGCTTTTACTGTACACTTTATAATATACTGAACTGTTGGGTCCAGAAATGAGACAAGTTGGTTTCAATAATCGACACACGTGTATTTACAATGATAGTTCAATGAAGACTGCTGTCCTTCCCCGCGTCTTCGCCTTGCGTAGCGCTGGCAAGACTACGGCGTAGCACTGACTTCACGGCGTAGCTGGTGACGTCATAGCGTAGCATCACACCGTGTTCTTCATTGAACTTCATTATGTAGGAAATGCAATCGATAACATATTACAAGTAAACTTGTCGTCAGAGATTAGTGTTCGTTTTAACAAAAAAAGGCTGTTTCGTTTTCGCAAAAAATCAACAACGACCTACCTACTTCTAATTGTATCGTATCAAACTGTCAATTTTATCGATCGCAACCGATCTCAAGGTTCCGTACTTGCACCGGGATAAAAATAAACAAATATAACACATGACGCCCTCACCGGCACGGGTGCACGGAGGCCATGCTGGGCCCGGCCAAGTGCGGGTGCGCCTCCATGGTGACGGTCTTCTTGGCGTGGTCCTGCGACACGTCCTCGTACATCTGGTCCACGGTCAGCAACGTGCGGTTCTGGCTCTGCGGAACAATTACAATGTTACTATATTGCAACTTCACTTAATACTTTTCAAATTCATTGAACAATGCGATACTATGCACCTACGTGATAGTTTAGTATTTATTTACAACTAGCTTCTGCCCGCGGTTTTCACCCGCGTTCCCACAGGAACCGAGCATTTTTTTCCGGGGTAAAAAGTAGCTTATGTTACTCTCCGGTCCGTAAACTATATTTATGCCAAAATCACGTCGATCCGTTGCTCCGTTACTGCGTAAAAGAAGGACAAACCAACAAACACACTGTCGCATTTATAACATTAAGTAGAAAATAGGCACTCTAAGTTGGACATTTCAAATTTCTTCATTCACATGGGCCCCAGCAGAGCTCTCACGACATGACAGTTAAATGAAGTGCAATTTCAATCATGGAACTTATTACCCATCCATACGTACTTGTTATCGTGTTATGTTACCTCATCGTACCCGACGAGCCAGAGCCGCGGCGTCTGGTAGTACTTGTCGTATGTGATGTGCAGGTCGTAGGTGCGCGTGCGCACGATCTCGTCGCCCTCGCCCTGCCTCGACCTCGCCTCGTCCTTGGGCTTGGGATCCCTGCTGGGCGCCAGAGCCGTCGACTACGAGGAACGTAACTTTAAATCAGTTATAAATAAAAATAAAAACCGTTTAGAATAAACAGCTTGTGTTGCATCAAATTCTTTGTAGCTTGTATGAACTTGTGTAACTTGTTACTTATTGCTTGTTACTTGTTACTTATTCATTCGGTAATGTGTTTGCAATAAATAAACACTCTCGGTCTTACCGAGGTCCAATGTGCGGCAACACTAAAGGATAGTTGTTGACTATCGGTAGGTAGAGGTAGATACCTATAGAACCCGGGACTACTGGGTTGACCTACCTGTCAAATTTCAGTTTCATAGGTCAAGTAGTTTTCGGGATTGAGTCAGTGAGTGACCTTTAGCCTTTAAATATAGATAGATTGAGGCTGTGATGTCCAAGACATGTCATTGTGAGGCTACACAAGAAAAAAGAACTATTTTAACCACACCATAGCTCTTTTCATTTTTTTTTTTCAAAAAAAGGATAGGCAAAATTTACACGACGACGAAACTCGATCAAGCTAAGTTGTATGAGTATATAGCTAGTAATTAATTAATATGATTATTAATAAATAAAGGTAGCAGGGGTGCATAAATACACTGATAAAAGGTATTTGTTTACATAAATGAAACAATATACTAATGATAACAATGTTCCAGAGATAAATATAAGGTAAACATGGTTTATTATTGCAACACTCTCGACAGTCGACCGCATCGTCGCTTAACATCAGGCGAGATCAGCGGCGCAAGTACGGATCTTTTCGGTCGATAATATTCGATAAAATTGACAGTTAAAATCGATAAAACCCACTTTGTCGATTTTAACTGTCAATTTTATCGAATAAAACCCACTTTATCGATTTTAACTGTCAATTTTATCGAATGTTATCGAATTTTATCAACCCGAATAGATCCGTACTTGCGCCGCAGATCAAACGCGAGTCCATTTTTCATGAAAAAATAAGTTCAACTGCGGGAACACACTGATAGGTGCGTTTTCAACTGAGGGTGGTAGCTACGGAAACACTAGAAAATTCCCTATCACAATGTTTTCCTTCGCCAAAAGCTTATTATCCAGCTTATTGTAGAATTCGAACCAGCGACCTACAGATCATTCGCCGATGTCACTGAGCCATCATCACCTTTAAATATACTCATTCATGCATGTAAAGAGTTGAAGAGATCATTGTGAAAATGTATAATTCATGTCGTGGGAGCATGGTATTTGTTGTTCTGGGTTCACTAAATACAGGGAATTCTAGTCTTTTTTTTATACTATTTAATAATGAGACGTGCTGGTCGTTTGCCTGATGGTAAGCATAACGCCAGCCCATAAAAATTGCAGTGCCACTCAGAACTTTGAAACACAAAGGCTTGCGGCACTCCAGTGCACTCGTTACCCTGAGACATTAGGTATTCAGTCTTATAAGCCCAGTAATTTCACTGCTACTTTGCTCATCAAACCGGAACACAGTAATGATTGCACATTACTGCTTGGCGGCAGACTTCACGAGCAAAGCGGTGGTAACAACCCAGACGGACACTCGCAGAAGAGTTAGTCCTCCCACTAACAAATGTTATTTATTTACCGGATCCACCTCATCTAGCAAGCCTGACTCCTGGAACTGTTCCATATCCTCAGCCTCTCCATCTTCATCCTCTTCGCCATCATCATCTTTTTCTGCTGCAGCCTCATCATCACTGTCACCAGTGTCCGCAGCTTCCAAAGTCATTTCATTTACCTAGTGCAAGAAAAACTAAAATTTTTAGCAATATTTTATTATTAATTTTTAAACATAACTAGATTATGGCCTCAAACATGACTAGATCTGCTAAAAAATAACCAACATTTGGTTTATTTGTAATTAGTGTAAAAGCTGTTGATTTTCTTTGAGATTATCGGTAGTAACAAATAAATAAACTTTACCTCTTTATAAGATACATTGATAAGTGTAAATTGATTTACAATTCACATCAAAAAACTTCCTTTTTTTCTTTTTAAAATTTCCTTGTTTGATGTAAGGGCAACACAGTATATAGTGCATAGCTAAACCTGCGTCTTCTGGCTTGCCGGGCCAGACGCCTTAACCACTAGGCTATGGGAGCAATCGATGTTGACTGCGAAATTCTTGATATGATGTATTTCTTTTCGGCTTACAAGCCGTAGCTCCATCTAGCAGACCCGCTTTATAGCGATGCCTACTCCATTGTGATACGTTACAGTACCAATCAAATGGCGAGAGATTTTGCATTATTTAAACTTAATGAACTATATTTTATAGTGTTAACCGACACTAGCGGATGTTCACATAAAAATATACATCACAAAAATTTCGCTTCCAACAGGATCCTGTTGGAAGCGAAATTTTGGATATATTTATGTGAACATCCGCTAGTGTTGGTTAACACTATAAAATATATTTCATAGCTAAACCACTGTTTAAACAACCGCTTTTACAGTTTTTATTAATAAGAGCCAATAACGATTATTCAAGTCTGTTTATTTCCTCGCAAGTGTGTTGAATAATGTCGTATGATACACATGTGCTATGTTAGTTGATACATACTTGGCTATCTTATCTAACAATAACATCTCGTACATATACCTATCTATATATATCTATATATACCTATAATGATATCAACCATAATAACCACCAAGTTAATGTTAAAATAGTTTACTATTTGACTTACTTTTTCTTCAACCGCTGGTGATCCTGCACTGTCGTAATGGTGTGTATCGACCCAACCTCCATCTTCATCATTTTCACTCTCTATTACTTTCTCCTTATCTTCACAGTATTCAATCTGAATCAAATAAATTGATCAACACAAACAATTATTGCGGACTACATTGCGGATACAATAGGTCTAATTTAGTCACAATGTCAACATCACAGTTCTCTTGAATAATCACTAATGTTGTTGCTAATTTTCTGAATGTTAATAGCCAGGCTTAACAGTTTTGTGACTAATTTACTTATCATATATTAAGTAACTTAACAGTATTAACTATTTACTTTATGAAATTGTCATATCTATATCTATGAATCTTTCTGGAGTTCCTCAGGGCAGTATATTGGGGTCATTACTTGTTTTAGTCTACCTAAATGACTTTCCTGAAGCTGAGTCATAAGTGTATACTTCTTGCAGATGACAATACTGTAGTAATTAATTGTCTATAAAAACAGGTGCAGCAAATGCTTAAGGCGCCGCTTCATGACCCACCTAACGCAAAAATCCTAGAACGCAAAAATGGCCTTAAGGCTTTTTTGTTCATCGAAGAAAAACAAGCATTACGGAAAAAGAAAGACAACGCCAAAGCCTTCGGTTGACATTCTGAAAATTTGGAAATAAATTTCCAAAGAAAATTTCCGAAGACAATTAGTGTGTGGTACCTTCCTAAAACATATTCCAGGAAATACGTGTTTTTGAAAATGCCTTACAAGTTTGTGAAAAAAATGTTTGTTATTTAGTATCTCCATTACATGTCCAAGGATTATATGAAAGTGTTTTGTTGAATTTTACATTTATGAGAACACTGTCAACGGCCAAAGTCAAGTTAAAATTGGTCCAAAAAAGCTGATTTTTGAAGGCTTGTACTGAGTTGGAATCTCAAAATTTTACATTTTTGCTCCCACGGAATCCTAGATATAGAGCACATGATACCTATTTGCTCAAAACGTCTAAAGAAAAAATTATTAGGACACTATAATCGCGTACGAGCGTTTGTATGGAAAGTATGTCATGTAGTAGCCTCTTAATAAAGCCTTATCAGACATGATCAATTGGATGGAAGCTTATGATCTGAACATTCATATTATTAAGGCGCAGCTTCATGACCCGCCTAACGCAAAAATCCTAGAACGCAAAAATGGCCTAAAGGCTTTTTTGTTCATTGAAGAAAAGCAGGTATTGTGGAAAAAGAAAGACAACACCAGAGCCTTCGGTTGGCATTCTGAAAATTTTGAAATAAATCTCCAAAGAAAATTTCCGAAGACAATTAGTGTGTGGTAATTTCCTAAAACGTGTTCCAGGAAATATGTGTTTTTGAAAATGTCTTACCAGTTTGTGAAAAAAATGTTTGTTATTTAGAATCTCCATTACATGACCAAGGATTATATGGAAGTGTTTTGTTGAATTTTACATTTATGCGGACACTGTGAACGGCCAAAGTCAAGGTAAAATTTATCCAAAAAAGCTGATTTTTGAAAGCTTGTACTGAGTTGGAATCTCAAAATTTTACATTTTTGCTCCCACGGAATCCTAGATATAGAGCACATGATACCTATTTGCTCAAAACATCTAAATAAAAATTTATCACGACACTATAATCGCGTACGAGCGTTTGTATGGAAAGTATGGCATGAAGCAGCCTCTTAATAGGTCAAATTGATTCAATTTAATTTGTATACTTCTAATAACCAAGATCATGTAGCACATATTAATAACATATATTCTAATAACCAACATAATAATATAATTCAAATCCATTACATACCACTTGACATTAAATTTAATAACAAAATAGTAGATAATCATAGTTGATTGACTAATTGTACATTTTTAGGACTGATTTTTGACAAATATTTGAATTGGAAAATACTGTATATTGACACATTGTGTGAAAAGCTGAAATGCTTTGTATTTCATCTAATAAAAATTAGGCTTGCTGTTTCTATGGAGGCTGCTTTGGTAGCAAATCATGGTCACATGTTGTCACCACTCATCACTGCTTAGCAACAACCTGATAATGTAGGGCACCTCAGTCAACATAGACAGTTTTTAAGGTACAAGAGTGAAGTGTTAGGGTTATAAATTTTATAAAATTTATAACCTTATCACTTCACTTCTATCTAATAGTATGTGGTTTTAGGACACCTTCCGATCTCTTTTTAGAGCATGCAACAAATTTCCTTTACCCTATATGTACATTAAATTAATTTTAAGAAATAAGCGAAATTATTTCCCATCAAAAAAGAACAAAGTTTGCTAAACTATCAGCCTACTGTCTGAAAAGACTTTAATACAAAAGATATGTTTATAAGTGTGTTTATCAATCTACATATAATAATTTACATAATGAAATACTGGATGGTAACAAATAAAAAAAAATTGACTGAAAGGCTTCTTGGAAATTGTATTATAGTATTAAGGAGTTCATGGAATTTTGCAACTTGTTATATTACTTATAAAACATTTACACATCTGTTTGCAGACCAAATAGTGTGCCAAAAATATTTTTGGGATCTATATTTACACATGTATTTTTGCAAATAGACAATTTGATTGATTGAATTTGTAATGAAGTAACTTGTTTTTTGTGTGGTAGAGTGGAAGACATCCATTTTAAGCACAGGTATTGTCAGCAGCTGAACTATCTCTAGTAAATCTTTACAAATTTACTAACTTGTCACTAGGTAGTAGTATTTTTTTTAAATTTATTCTTTTATCTACAAAATAAAAATAAAAATATTTGGTCTGTAATTACATACCTGTTTACATCTTCTGTAGCAGGGTACATTCCGGGTAATGAGAAACTGCTTGTCAGCAGGCAGGTATGGCCTGATCTTGGCTTCCTCTCCTTTGGCCCACTGCCAGGTGGGACAGTGGTGGACCAGGTGGTCACCTGCTGCCACAAACTCTTCCGGCGTTAGTACACCTGTCTCTTGGAATTTTGATTCCTAGAAAAATTTAGATGCCAGTTTAACAGAGCAATTTGGATTGATAGTTCCTAAAATGCTACTCAATGATTATCGGTGATTTTTATCTGTACCAGGTTCCTTTTTCAAAATGCAGACTCGTGCTCCGAGTACGAGTAGCATTAATTATATTTTATTTATTTTATTCTGGGGCACTTTTATAAAATTACAAAATAAATACCTCGAAGCATAACGATGTCCTAATTATAAACAGTTTGTACAGCGCCAGTAGAACAATAGAGCGAGATCTGGATGCAGTGATAACAAAAATAATAACAGTGATACACCTACCTTGAGAACCGGTGTCAAGTATCCCGCTACTCCGAGGGCGGTACCTTTAACCGTATTGATCACACTCTGCATTATGATTTATGAATAACTTCAAAGAAACAACCAAAGTTTTGAATCTACGAGATATTACAGTACCTACTCGCACCGCACCACATATACTTGCAATTTATGCATATACTCTTTGCACACACAGTTTGCACACCAATGAGCGCGCCAGGCAATGCACGAACAAAAAAAATCCACCGTAGAGAATGACAGTGCGAGTTTTGAACACGACGTTTCCGCCCTCCTCTTTCCTCCTTCACCCCCGTTATAATCAATTCATTCAATGGCGGGCGGCGGCCATTTTTTATTCCAATCTAGACTTTATTTAATGTAGTGTTTGATATTTTCCCTTGTTTAAAAGCCCTCTTTAAATATGTAGTGTTTTGTTTTATTGAAAAGTCCTAAAGTGTTGTACAGGATTCCCAGAGAGGATAATAAGACACAATGGCTAAAGTTTATCGAAGTCGTTATTTGTACGTCATTTTTTCCTCCATTTTGACAGTTCCAAGACCGAATGAAATGAATGAATTGTATTAAGGTGAATGATGTGAACGTATATAGTTGTCTGTGACGTGTACGCCCGACATATATGACCAAAAATAATTTCTGCCTAAAAGATTTAGCCCAAAACAGACAGTTTTTTGGACGAAAATATTATTTCGAAGGTGTTATTTATGAGAATTTTTTTTCTCCATTTTGAAAAACCCACACTTTTTTCAGGTAGGAAATGATAGATGGAATTGAATTATTATGAATGACGTGTATGCCCGTCATGGTGACAAAAAATCTTCCTGGAAGTTGTTTATAGACCAAAAAAGACAGTTTATTGAAGGAAAAATATTTAGAAGTAAAATAAAACGAATTAACAATTTTTACTTTCACTATTTCTGATTTACAAAACTAGCGAAATGAAGATTGAGACTAATTATTTATCCTGGCAATTTTAAATTCCGTTTTCGGTTATGTGTGAGTAAAATTTCTTTGCATGTGTGTTCATTTAATCTATGATTCTATCTATGTGTGCAGTTTCTGACGTTTATAATGGTTTGTTGATTCTTATTTCACGTCATACCAAGATAATTCTGCGTTCATTAGCAGTCGTATAACCATAATGATAAGGTCTATTATTGAAAGTTTATGTAGCTTTTTACCTTGTCGATGATTTTCCGTGTACATGTAGATCCTCTTGCGTACGATTAGTGGTGATTACGTTTCGTTCAACGCAGATTTTTTAATTAATACAAATATGAATTCAAATAGGGAATTATTTTAGAGAACAATTTTATCATATCTTAAATAATTACTTTTCTTTGCTAGCAAATTAAACCATATTGAAAGATAAATAAATAAAATAATGTATATAGTCATGCAACCTGAGCCCCGTCTTGCTACGTTCACTATTCGTACTTAGTCAGCGCATCTGAGTATGTTCCTAGAAATTGCATCGTACGACATGAGATAAGCGGATGGCTCTGGGTGGCCTGACTGTCGAGGATGTTTTTAGATTATATTAAAATTAGTTAGTCTTAAGCGATCCGTCGAATAAACGACACTTAAAATTAATCGAAATTTGTGTTTTTAAAAAGTCGTCCTGAAGCCGTCCCAATTTGACTGGCGCAGCCGGTAGGATACCCAAGTGTTCTACTGCCGTTCTTCCGCCAAAGCAGAGCCCCGAAATCGGTTTTGTGGCTTAAAAGGTTCGGTGAAGTGTAGTTCGGGTATCTTACGAACCAAATAAATAAGTCTCTCGCGACGCGCAAACCAAGACCAAGGATCCGCTGCAGACTCACTTGGATGATGATGGGTGGCTTGTGAGTAGTCCAATTCACTATTCCTTGTTTCCATTATCTATTCCATTTTAAATTGTTACGAATTATATTATTTGAGGTCTAAACTTTACCTTGTCTAATTAAAATTTGTAGCGTGTTAACTGATTTTCGGTATAATTACACCAAACATCGGTAATTATACTTAATAGAATAGAATAAGGATAGGGCTAGACTTAAGTTTTTTTAAATAGGTTAACAGTGATCTTAAGTAATAGTAGTTCAATCGTGAACATCTTAAATATTGCAAGTAGATATAATACACTTAAGTTAAATCGATTGGTGTCCTTTTGTGAATTTTGTATGTTTCTGCGTTTAAGTATAAATTAAAAATGGCCCAATCGGAAGTTGTTGCCATTCCTAAGGAAATCTCCTGTATAATACCTAAATTTGACGGAGATGAACGACTTCTCAATATGTATGTAAAAAAATGTGAATATGTTATAAAGTGTTACTGCAGAGAGAATAATCCAGCACAGGATCTATACGTTTTTCACGTACTTTCCAGTAAATTGATCGGTAAAGCCGCTCACCTCATTAGTGAAAGACCGGATATTGAATCCTGGATCGAATTAAAATCAGTTTTAACTCAACACTTTGGAGACCCGCGTTCCGAAGAATGCATTGCTATACAACTAGAAACCTTGAAAATTAATCATAACGAATCCTATCTCGATTTCTGCAACCGCATTCAACAAGTAAAAAGTACTTTGATTGCCAAGGTCAACCTTGTGTCAGATGACCATGTTAGACGGAGTAAAATCACAATTTATGACAATATGGCCATGAATGTGTTCCTCTATAACCTATCGGAGGATCTCATTCGTGTAGTAAGGCTTAAAGGTTGCACGACACTTGAACAAGCACTAAGTATCGTACTGGAAGAAGTTAACTTCCAATTTCAATACAACTCTCGCAACAAAATGATGCGACCTGTACAGCCTTCATCTTCAAACAACCCATACGTAGAAAAGTTCGGTTTAAAACCATATTATACAGCTACCGCTAATCCAACAAATCAGGGAGGTTTTCGATTCGGCATTCCAAACCAATTCCGACCAAATATTCCAAATTTTGGAACTCAACAGCCACCACAATTTAAATTTGGTATACCTCACGCAAACGGATTTAGGCCTCAGCAGCCACACCAGTTTCAACAGCCGCAACAAAATTTTAAATTCGGCATTCCTAATAATCAAGGGCAAAGGTTGGGCCCACAAGGTTACAGACCATCATTCGGTCAAACACCACCTAAACAGATATTTAACCAGCAACCAACAAATCAGTTTAAATTCGGAATTCCGCAAACGACCCCAAATAAACCACCAGGTTACGTTAATACAGACGTGTCCATGCGTACGGCATTACCAGCTCGTCCAAGTCAAGCGTATAATAACGAAATTCAAGTGTACTCTGGTAGCGACAACGAACAAGAATATTATGACTACGGAAATGAACAAGGTTATGACTACTACGACGAACAAGGTAACTCTCAGGAGTTAACTGAAGTAGGTGAAGAGACAATAACCCAAGACCAAAATTTTTACGAACCAGCCTCGGACACGAACCCTCCGAATCAATAAATTTGAACTGCGACAATTTTGCGAAATTACCATATGTTTATTTGCCAGAAATTAAAGCAAAGTTTATGATCGATACTGGAAGTTCGAGATCATTTATAAGTCCTAGTAAAGCAGACGAGTTCTTCCAACAATTTAAATTTGAGGTTCCATTTGAGGTGATTAGTACTCATGGCCGCAGTTCGCATAGCGAAGCAATTCACATCCCTCTCTTAGAGACTTTTAGATGTATGGATGAGCATACGTTCTATATATATGATGTAGACAAAGACTACGACGGTTTGATAGGTTCAGACCTCTTATCACAGCTTGATGCAAACATTGACATGAAAAATCAAGTACTTCGAACCCGAGATACTGAGATCCCGTTCGTGTACAACCCACATGTTAACATACGACTAGAACCGCGATCTGAAACCCGTGTGACCTTACCGACTGACTTACTTGACGGTACAGGAATAATAGAATATCGTGAATTTGAAAGCGGCATTAGGATGCCTTGTGCACTAGTTAATTGTGTGAATGGACAGACATGCACAGTTATACAAAATACACTAGAGAAACCAGTAACATTAAAAATTAACCGGCTAATTAGTGTTACTCAATACACACCGCAAGTTTGTAAAACAAACGCGATAACTGATAATGACCTCGACATTGATGACTATTTGATTGAGAATTTGGATAAATTAAGACTTGACCACATGAACAGTGAAGAAAGGAATGCTATCAGCGCCTTATGTTACGAGTTTAGGGACATCTTTTATTGTGACAAGTTGCCTTTGACTTTTACGAATAAAGTCAAGCATCAAATTAGGACTCAGAACGAAGACCCAGTTTATATAAGTCCGTATAGACAACCACAAGCGGTAAATGACGAGATAAACCGACAAGTTGACAAATTACTCAAGGACAAAGTAATCCAAGAATCTTTCTCTCCTTGGAACTTTCCAGTACATCTTGTACCAAAAAAGCTGGATGCTTCAGGAGAAAAGAAGTATAGGATGGTGATAGACTATCGACGTTTGAATGACTCGACAACTGACGACAAGTACCCACTTCCTAATATATCTGACTTATTTGATAAATTAGGTAAATCCAATTATTTCACAACCTTAGATTTGGCAAGTGGGTACCATCAAATTGAAATTGCTAAGGCTGATAGACAGAAAACGGCATTCAGCTCTCAGGCGGGACACTTTGAATTTTTACGCATGCCATTTGGTCTTAAGACGGCTCCCGCCACTTTTCAACGAGCAATGGACACCATCCTGCGCGGCCTTCAAGGTATACACTGTCTAGTGTACCTGGATGACATTATCATCTTCTCTTCAAGCCTCCAGGAACATGTAGAGAAGCTGCGCAAAATCTTCGAACGATTAAGACAAACAAACCTAAAAGTACAGCTCGATAAATCGGAGTTTCTTCGTAAAGAAGTCCTTTATCTAGGACATTCCATAACTAAGGACGGCCTAAAGCCTAATAATGACAAAATAGAGGCTGTCCTTAAATTCCCACTTCCAAGGTCACAAACAGAGGTCAAGAGCTTCCTCGGTTTAGTAGGCTATTATAGGAAGTTTATTAAAGACTTTGCAAAACTTACAAGACCTTTGACAGTATGTCTTAAAAAGAATCATAAAGTAGTAGTTAATGAGGAGTTTATTGAAGCTTTCGAAAAGTGCAAAGAGTTGTTAACTAATGCACCACTTTTGCAATTCCCAGATTTCGATAAGCCATTTATTTTGACAACTGATGCCTCAGATTACGCAATAGGCGCCGTCCTTTCACAAGGCATTGTAGGTAGCGATCGCCCTGTTGCGTATGCATCGCGTACACTCAACGACCCTGAAAGTAGATATAGTACTATCGAGAAAGAGGCACTGGCTATTATATGGGCCATAAAACATTTTCGCCCTTATCTCTACGGTAAAAAGTTCACGATTTATACAGATCATAGACCACTATCTTGGTTACACTCTTTTGAGGAACCAAGTAGCAAAATCACTCGCTGGCGTTTAAGACTTGCTGAATATGACTACGAAGTGATTTATAAGAACGGACGCCAAAATACAAATGCCGATGCTCTGTCAAGAGTAAAATTAAATGCTATAGGTAAAGGTCAGGAGGACAGTAGTTCACTACAAGTAAATTTAGACGAAAAGGAGTTGGAATTACAAAGACATTGCGAAAGTATTAGTGATAAAATAATTGAGATAAGTGGGACAAATAGGAAATCTACCTCATCAGATTCTGACGATACTATATCGATATCAGATCCCGAACGTACGTTAAGTGTTTGTACATCGGATGAAAATCAACGCCGTTCACCGTACTCCGTCCGACAACATTCCAGTGGTACTATCACAGCTTCAGAATCAAACTCAAATGTAGAGTCGGAAACTATACACTCTGTGCGAAACACAGATTCTGCGGGAATTCCTATTTTAAAGGAAGCGGTGGACACAAAACCTAACCAGATACTAGTGTATACGTGGTATAGAGACGAAATTGCAATTAAAGATATTTCCAATAAAAAGCAAAAAATAATGGAAGTGCATATGCCACTCAATAAACCCGATTTAATTAAAGACTTTTTAAAACGATACATTCGTACTAAAATTAAACATTTTATATATTTTGAAGACCCACAACACAGATCCGGATTTACGGAAGCAGTTTTAGCACTTTTTAAAAGAGGAACCGTCAATATTCTGGAATGCACCGAACGCGTAATTTTTGTAGAAAACGAAGACGAACAAAAAGCAATTATCGAAAAATATCATATAGGTAAAACTTGCCATCGTGGCATCAAAGAAACCGTGTCACACATAAAACGAACTTATTTCTGGCACAATATGGACATAACTGTAGCTGCCGTAATTAATGCCTGTGAACCATGCAAAAGACTAAAGTATGACAGGAAGCCCCTTAAACCTACATTACAGCTAACCCAGACTCAAAATAGGCCTTTTGAAGAATTATTCATTGACATATTTAAAATCGAAGGGAAGTCCTTCCTTACAGTTATCGATGCATTTAGTAAACTAGGTCAAGCCTATGAGATACCCAACAAGTCGGCACCGGAAGTAGTCAGAGCGCTAATTAAACACTTCTCTTTTTATGGAACACCTAAAAAAATAAGTTCGGATTCAGGAACGGAATTTAACAATACCCTCATCAAGGAATTACTGGACTTTTACAAAATTAATATACATTTCGGCACACCCAATAACCCGAATTCCATGGGGCTAATAGAGCGTTTTCACTCAACAATTTTAGAGACATATAGGCTGGCTAAATATGAACGAAAGTTAACAGACGCTTCCTCGGTGATGACTTTTGCAATAATGGCCTACAACCACAGTATTCACTCAGTAACCGGGCTTACCCCTTATGAAGTAGTATTTGGTCACACAGAATCAAGAAGTCCCTTTGATGTAGATTTAAATAAAGAATATATGCAAGTATTAATGCGTGATCATAAGAAACGAACAAAATTTTTGTACAAGAATTTAACGGATAGAATGATAAAAATAAAAGAAGATTCTGTGAACAAAAGAGGAGGTGAGACAGAAATAGATGTTAATGTAGACGATACCGTTTTCTATAAAGGTACTAATGTTAGAAGAGGAAAGGAAAAACCTCGCTACGATAAAGCTGTAGTTGTAGGTGAAGCCGAAAGAAATGTAGTAACGATAACCACAAAGAATCGCGAAGCTAAAATCCCCATTAAAGATATCAAACGTCCTTCACAGAAACGTCCAAGTCATGGTGCTGGTCCTGATGGTAGCAACCCAACTCCAGGCCCTTCAACTGCAGTCCCTTGAGGGCACTCCAGGTGTATTGCCTATGAAAGAAGGAACCGCGGTCATTAGCTCCGATAAGTGGACAATACTTAAAAGGCTAGATCTTAACTTGATAGCTGAAGATTTAACTAGTAGCACTGTTAGGTTTAGTGACCTAAATAGTATTGTAGACACTAATTATAATGAGACGTATATACGACTGGTGTTCTCTAATTTTAGAATTCAAGTAGATTATATGATGAATCTAACTATAAGTAAGTATAGACAGTTAGTTCCTAGTTATAGAGTAAAAAGAGGCCTTATTAATCCCCTGGGCTCCATTATTAAGATAATTACGGGAAATTTAGATAGTGAAGATGCTTATAGATACGATAAACTTATAGACAGCATTCAGTCAAAACAGGAAAATACGTTTACAAAGGTAACTCTGGTCTCCGAAGTCATTGAGGAATTTTACAATGTAACCCATTCGCTCAAGAATAATGTACTGCTACTTGATAAGGAGTTAAAAGACATTAAAAATAGTTTGGATAACACCATGCGATTGGAAAACTTATACTACACGAGTAATATGATAATTAATACATATTCCATGATTTTACATAATTTCCAGACTATTTCTGTTAAGTTAGGTGAAGTAGAAACCGCAATAGCCTTTAGCAAACTAAATACTCTGCATCAATCAATAATTAATTCTGACAATTTATTAGTATTACTTAAAAATATTGAGGAAACAGAGAAATTAGTTTTTCCAGCTAAACAAGAAAACCTTGTAAAGATTGAACAGAGCATTGGTATTAAATCGTTCTTTAAGGAAAATCAGTTAACATTTGTGATGGAAATTCCACTAATTGGTAAAGAGACCTATATTTACTATAAACTGTATCCTCTTCCTGTTATCCATGATCATAAAACTTACATTATCCTTCCAAAGTATCCCTATCTATTAGTGAAAGGGCTAACCTCCGAGCCACTCGCCCAACCATGCCAGCCAGCGGGTGATTCCAGTTTCGTCTGTTTTGAGGATAACACCGCCCAATTCATTGAAGACCCGTGTATTTCCGATCTGATGCAATACTCTAAAAATACAAGTTCCTGTACCCTGATTCCAATAAAACTTGAAAATCTTGTGGTCCAGCATATACAACCAAATCGATGGATTGTGTTTTCCAAGGAAAATACACTCATACAAAGCATCTGTTCAAATGAAATACACCAAGAAAATATCCAAGGTACATATATAGTCACGCTGGAAGGTGCATGTGAGGTAAAAATTGGAAAATTCTCTTTAAAACTTCGACCACACCAGATAGCGAAATTAAACTATGCCAGACTACCAATTGTTAACCTACCACACATAAGCGAAATAAAAACTAAGAAGGAAAGAAAACCAATAGAATTAGAAGACATAGATTTGGAAAACGTGCAATCGATGATTAACGCGATAAATCTAAAAAGTGCCAGTGAAAGTGAAATCAGTGAAGTAAGAGTCTATAGTATCAGTGTCTGGACAATCGTATTATATTTGATTATAGCAGTATGTGGGGTGATTATTTTATATTGTAGGCTTGTAAAATTAGGTTATAAATGTAAAATTCGAAATTCTCCGAATCCTTTGAATTCGGATAATCTCGAATCTCAGGAGGGAGAAGTCATGCAACCTGAGCCCCGTCTTGCTACGTTCACTATTCGTACTTAGTCAGCGCATCTGAGTATGTTCCTAGAAATTGCATCGTACGACATGAGATAAGCGGATGGCTCTGGGTGGCCTGACTGTCGAGGATGTTTTTAGATTATATTAAAATTAGTTAGTCTTAAGCGATCCGTCGAATAAACGACACTTAAAATTAATCGAAATTTGTGTTTTTAAAAAGTCGTCCTGAAGCCGTCCCAATTTGACTATATCTATATAAATATCTATACAAATAAATAAAATTGAAGTGTCTGTTTGTAATATCAAAATAACAGCTTTTTACTAAATGCAAACAAAAAACAAATGAAATTTATCAAAACAAATTTTTTTTTATTTTTTTTTATCCGACTGTCTGTATGTTTCGGCTAATCTCTGAAATAGCACGATTGATTTCTGCGGGACTTGCGTTGATAGATATCTGATTTTATAAGGAGTAACTTATACTACGTAACAACTGCATTTGTTACTGAATATAAATAAAGATGAAGGCAGATCGAGCGAAAATGAACCACATTACCTGGAAATAATGTCAGTGACTTATCATTTTCCACTCGTTGTCTAATTCAATTCTATTGTGATATTTTTAAGACACATTCTAGCTAAACAGGCGTCAAAAGTTGTTTTAAGTGGTAACAGTTCCTCCTTTTTTTCGAAGTCAGTTAAAAAGAAGTAGATTCGGAGCAAATTGGCTACGACATACGGATAGACATTTATATAAGTGATCCTATAAAGTTTCCAATTATTATCATTCAGATGTATGGAATCCAAAAAATGTAAAAAACATAAATCATCGGATTTACTTGGTTTAAGATTCTCTTTAATACGGACCCCACTACTGCACCGCACGCCACAGTCGAATGCAGTGAGGAATGAGGAAAAAGATATACATATCAGGCAAATGTCCCGCTCGTCTCGTTATCTATACAAATAAATAAAATTGCAGTGTCTGTTTGTAGTATCAAAATAACAGCTTTTTACTAAATGCATATGAAAATGTAAGTATAAAAAAACAAACATTTAAAAAAAAATTGTCTTTTTGTTCCAGTAATCTCCGAAACGGCTAGACCGATTTTGACAGGACTTTCACTGGCAGATAGCTGATGTTGTATATGGAGTAACTTAGGCTACTATTATTGTAGAAAAATAATTGCGCGAAAAAAATAAAACCCATGAAATCCAATATCTCCACGCGGGTGAAACCGCTAGCAGCAGCTAGTCCAATAGTATAAAAAAGGTATCAGACAGACTCCCTATGCCTTAAATGAGAAAAATAAAGCCTACTCTCACCTAGGTCAAGCCCCTCCAAACCAAAATCCTGGATC
This sequence comes from Crocallis elinguaria, assembly GCA_907269065.1. NCBI lineage: Eukaryota > Metazoa > Arthropoda > Insecta > Lepidoptera > Geometridae > Crocallis > Crocallis elinguaria. The sequence goes on from OU026069.1 coordinate 16,915,934, forward strand.
CGCCACTGCTTGCATATTACTGCTTGGCGGCAGACTTCACGAGCAAAGCGGCGTGGAACCAACCCAAGTACGGATCTATTCGGGCCGATAAAATTCGATAAAATTGACAGCTCTAATCGATAAAACCCACTTTATCTATTTGAGCTGTCAATTTTATCGAATAAAGTGGGTTTTATCGATTCGAAGTGTCAATTTTATCGAATATTACCGAATTTTTTCGACCAAAAAGATCCGTACTTGCACCGCAGATTAGCCCAAGTTAGAAGTTTCCCATTCACGGGTTTTACAGTCTCAGAAACATGGCAGCACATATATAAATTTAGTTATCTGTGGTGATTTTATGTATGTGTGAAATTCCGTGAAAATAGCCACTGCCAAAGTTTATGGGAGCATGCACTGTGATGTTAGCAAATTACATGTTTGTCACAAACATGAACAAAGATTTGCTAATACGGCGACAAATCGATTGAAGACTGGCGCTTATACAAACTTGTTCACTGCCTTGGGATATCTTCAGGACACGACCATCGTCTGTTTCGAAACAGGTAAACATCATCTCTCATTGTCAACATTTAAGATTGCATGCTGCAACGAAACTACCAAATATCCCAGTTGTAAATGCATCTCAAGGTTAACCTATAATGTTAACTACAAAATGCGTGTTGGTTTTAGAACTGATGACCCTGGCACGACCAGAACTAGTTCTGTCATTATTGCACCCTGTTCACCGCTTCAAGTTGAATTAAAAGAAGTCAAGTCCTTCCATTTAGAAAGTTAACAGTGGAATTTTTGTTTTTTTTTAGATGTTGAGATGACTACATGCTGTGATCATAGTTACTTAAGGAAGCACCACATTTGTCATTCACATAAACTACCTATTGACCTATTACCTGAAGACCTTGGTATGTATCATTGTGCACTTTCTGACATTCAATTTAGTACTACTTTATTTTGATAGCTAAATACTCTAGGTTGTTGCTAATGGTCATGCAATTTAAAGATCTACTTACTTACCTGATGGGTTGTTATACTGCACTGGGCACCTGGCATTGTTTTGATGAGCTAAATAGTCAGAGAAATTACTTGGCTTATGACACATAAATACTTAATGTTTCAGGGTAACAAGTGCAATGCTGTTACCCATAGGCTTTTGAGTTTCAAAGTTCTGAATGGCATTGCAATTGTTATGGGCAATATTATGCTTACCATCAGGCCAGCAACCAAACAACCAGCTCGTCTCATTATCCAATAGTATAAAAAAATATTGATGATTAATGTTATATAAATCAGGTTCTATCTACACACAGAATATTAGCATTAATAAAAACTGAGCATTTTTATGTATTAGACTGATATTTTTTTTTATTTTTAGCTCTATCCCGATGGAACACCAGTCGTGCAACATTGAAGAATATGGCAGAAGCACTTTCTTTCTTCGACAACTTGTTAGACAGCATAAATTGCAAAGGCAAAAGATCTTCGGGAGGCTGTCACCGCAAAAACAAGACATCATGACGAGCGGTCGAAAAGCAAAGGAATATGGTATAAAATTATTCAAAGTCGCCCTCCTTGGTCGCATTGGTTTATTGGTGATATAAGTAGGAAACAGATTGTTATTACACATACCACTACAGAAGTTTGTACACTTGATGGGAAAAGCTTGAGTGTCCGGAACCAAGTTGAAAGACAGAAGATCCTGGTTGGGCTAGGCATTGATTTAAATAATATTGGAGTATTTCATAGCATAGTATCTTCACCAAATTCTAGTGAAGCTAAAATAATATATAATTTAGTTTGTTATTAAGTGCATTATACATAATATATCTTACGCGTGGGTGCGAGTGCACATAGATGTTGGTACCTATACCTTTGCATTTATGTGTGCTTGCACTTGCACTTTGTCCTGTTCAAATTAGTATAAGATATACTATAGAGCTGGCATGAACATTTTGTTTATAAATATGTTTAAAATAAAGTATAAAAATAAATTTGAAATAAAAATATTAATAAATAAATTGTTATTACATATGTACCTATATATTATGTGTTTTATTTATTATCCTAAACATGCAAACAAAGTAAAAATGGTACTATATACCGTGGCCTACAGATCATATAGGCTGAATGATCGTTTTCCTTTGCCATGTCTACAAAGAGCGAATTTAAAAAAAAGAAGAAATGTCATGTTCAATTCCAGCATACGGTTGAACACAAATGTTCCCGAGATGGCGGTCTGATCTCTACCTAGTCTGTGCCAATGAGTTACTTTCTGACACAACTCTGAACTCAGTCATATGTGGTTTTTTTTTTTTTTTGTCCCCTCTTCCGGGGCTTTGGCTTCGCACGTCTTATGCATTCGCCAGTGTCAGGTTTTCAAATTCAATTCTCTGTCTTCTGTGTGTTCTCAGTTTCAGCCTTTTCAAAGCTTTGCTTCAAATTGTCGAATCAATTTTGTGGACAGTCATATGTTGATATGTTGAATGTTCTCTGAATTCTGAACAATAGAATTGAATTACATAGTTGAATAAACTTCGGGATTGAAATGGAAGCACAGAGTACTTACTGCTTTTGTATATAGGGGAATAGACTATAGACACCTAACTCAGCTGTCAAAATAGGAAACGCGAAAGTGCCGCTCTCCGATATCGTATTCAGGAACTAATACTAACGTCGATATAGCTTTAATAAATACCTATATACCTTCACCTACATACGTGTCTATAGCTATAATAATACCTACATACGTGCCTATAATATATAGCGCCGAGCTACTTACTATATTACTAATGGCTAAATAACTTTATGTGAATTATTTTTCACCAGCTATGCAATTTATTTCCTTAGTTACAGTAACAAAGTTAAAGAAAAACTAATTCACATAAAATTGTGCCTGCCGACTTAGACACTGTTTATTTTGAGAATAAAACAACTCTAGCTTTTACCGCTTCATTTATTTTTTATTTTAAAACATTGAAATAGTTATCATGGTTCCAAACGAGGGTTAAACTTTCCTTTGTTGACCATCGATTTTGGGGGGGAGGGGGGGAGGAGGGATACCCCCCTGTACCATCCCCACCCCGCGGAGCCCCATGGTTATGGAGATATCCATGGTTAAAGTTTTGAGGTTAGACTACATTTTTCCATAAATATCTATCGATTTATGGGGCGGGGAGAGGAGGGAGGGGGTAGGGAGAGGAGAACTACCCCCCCTGTACCATCCCCAACCCGCGGAGCCCCATGGTTATAAAGATACCCATGATTAAAGTTTTGAGGTTAGAATACAGTTTGACTCCGCCCTAGCTTCGGCGCTGCGTGAAGAGCAGCCCTTCCGCCCTTGCGTGACGAAGCACGGTCACTCGTCACGGCGGGCGAGGGCTGCTCTTCCTTGCGCGCCTCCGCGTTTTTATATACACTCTAGGGGTAGGGCAGACAAGACCACGTGGAAAGTGGGGGTGCTCTGATTCGGTTTTGGGTATTTTTCGGATATTCATGTAGTGAGAATAAAACACAACAACAAACGATGACTGACACTGACAACTAACAGAAACAGATAAAAAGACGCTACAAAACAAAATGGCGTCGCTTCACGTTCCATTCCGCAGTATAAACATAAATTCGTTATTTTTTGTGTAAAAAAAAGTCAATGTAATTGTGTAATAAAGCAAGGTTATTGTGCACATTAATTACACACCAAATTTAATAAATGAAAATAAAATTATATTTTAGAAAATATAAGAAATAAAATTTAATAAAATACACCTCTAGCATCAACGGAACGTAAATGTCAACTTTGACGTCTACCATGACAGTTTATCCATAAAAATCTTGCAAATGGCGTGTTATTTTCCAATTTATATCGAAACTTTAAAAAATTATATCTCGTAAACCGTGAATCTCCGCACCTTGAGATATTTGTAAAAAGCTTTCTATTTAAGAGTACTAACTACTATAAAAACGTGAGTTTCCAAATCGATGGTCAACAAAGGAAAGTTTAGCCCAAACGAGTCTTCACTTTACACTTTCACTAGAATAATTTATTTTTATTTATTTATTTATTTATTTTTAGTATTTTTTAGTTTTTAGTATTTTTACAAACGCTAGGAGCAAAAATTCACAGCCGGAGGAGAATAGTCTTAACACAACGAATTTAGTGGGAAAAGCACCTATTTAGTATTTTAACGACACCAATTTCGACAAAAAACAGTAATAAAACGCCGTCAAATACGCATGATCGGCCATGTTGCAACGCATTTTTAAAAATCTTGAAGAGTGAAAACAAAGTAACAAACGTGTTTTCTGACAAAACTGCCATCTTGCGGTCGTCAATCAAACCACGTAGTTAAATAATAACATACACTTGCTAGACATGCTGACGCTTGAACAATGATGCTAAATACTGTCATCTGTTATTGGGTTTAGTAAGTGCTATATTATTATGCTACAAACTTAGAAATCACTAAATAAGTAAGGACAAGCGACTATTTCAGTGACCTTCATAATTTTTCAAACCTATTTGAAATTTATTTCTCATTTGCCAATATGTACTAAGATTGTAAACCCTGATTGGAAGTTATAGGCACAGATACAACTCCAGGGGCCTGTTTCATAAAAAATATTAGTCTAATATTATGTATGAGCTTTTTTTTTCTTTTTTCCATTTAAATTTGAGACTAATACTCATAATATTAGACTGGCAGCTGGCAGCCGGCGCGGTAGTGGCAGTTACATATTACTGATATTACTGATCTGTGGCAGTGGGCACCCACAGAGTAAAAATTACTACGTACCTACGCAGTATTATTTTCTCTGTGGTGGGCACACTTTATGACAGTTCCTTAGTCGAAACACAGAACACAGAACCCCCGAGACACAGAAAGTATCGCCATCTGTTTATAGGTGTGAAATTATTTAGATGTCACTTAAAAATGTCAAAGTCAAAAAATTCTCTTTCACCGCTACAAGTTTAGTGAATTGCTATCTTTTCGAATAATCAAAATTTTAATTTGCCAGCCGCATAATTATTTAGGTTCAAATCTCTAATTGTCAGGCTCTTGCCCCTACAGCCATGGAAGACGTCTTAGATGAAGTAGTATCATCGGAAGATTTGCAAGTAATGGTTTTTTTAATCTTAGAAAGTGCAACGTTGTGTGACTCACGTTTTGCATTGTGATGATGTTTTTTTACGTTTTATTGTGCAGAAGTTCGAGAGAGTGTTCCATGAGCAGCTGCACCAAGGTAACGTGACGCACAAGGCGCAGTTTGAGTATGCTTGGTGCTTGGTAAGGAGTAAATACCCCACTGATATCAGAAAGGTTTGTTGACCGGTTAGTCTTGGTGCTTTATATTCTCCGTATTTGGGCGCAATGCTCTTTCATGTACGACTGTACGTAGATCAAAATGTGGGTCATGTCTTTTTTGTTTATAATTTTCAAATAGCCACTTCTAATTTCCAAGATACTTTTTTATAGTAAGAATACTGTATTTTCTTAGTGTTTCGCAATTATTACACTAAACCACAATAATTTAAAAAAAAAAATGTCACCTCTTACTTCCTTACCTTCTTTACTTCCTTACCTCCTTATGTTTCAAATGGGGCAGACTAACCTGTGACCACAAACTCTGCAATTAGAGATAATGTAAGTAATATTACTAGGTACTAAAAATCATAAAGCTTCAGATTCTTTGGGAAACGCCTAGTTTTCAATAAGGAACCATTATACTAATGTATTTCTAATATTCTGCGTAAAATTTTAAATTTAAATTTTTAAATTATTTATTTCATTTTAAATTTTTTTTACAATGTTTAATAAGTTTATGGAAAAGGTGAACTTATCTTTTTATACATACAATCATGCTATCGAAATATAAACATTCAATACATTACCCAAACCCACAAGTGAAGGATAACATTTACAAAGGAATACTAATAGTTGTAGTTTTTCAAATAAAAACTAATCTAACTTAGGATAATATTTATTTCAGGGAATCCTCCTACTCAAAGAGTTGTTCAACTCGCACCCTGAAGGCAAAAGAGACTACCTGTTCTACCTTGCCATTGGCAATGCCAGAATCAAGGAGTATAACAAAGCACTGCACTATGTTAAGTCATTCCTGGAGATTGAGCCGGCTAACCAGCAAGTTTTAGCTTTAGAGGTAACTTACATTTATGTTGAATCAGTTCACCTAGGTGTGATCTGAGTGAATTGATTCTTAGGTGAAATGAACACACTATAATTTCCACTTTGTTCACCCAGGTGCACATATTGGAATAAACCATTATTACTACTACATTAAAAAATTATTTATTTATTACAAATCTCTTCAAATTCAAATTTCTTTATTCACCTGGGACCCTAGGGTCCCAGGTGAATAAAACTCTTGAAACTAACTTCTAAAAATTGTGAAGTTTTCACAAGGTAGTAGGACTAACTCTTCAGTGAGTGTCCATCTGGGTTGGTAACACTACTTTGCTTGTGAAGTCTGCTGCCAAACAGTAATGTGCATTACTGTGTTCCGGTTTCATGAGCAGAGTAGCCAATGAAATTACCAGGCTCTTGAGACTTACTTTTGAATGTCTCAGGGTAACAAGTGCAATGCAGTGCCATGCAAGCCTTTGTGTTTCAAAGTTCTGAGTGGCACTGCAATTGTTATGGCCGGTTAGCTTACCATCAGGCAAACGACCAGCTCGCCTCATTATGAAATAGAAAAAAGATGAAATAAATGTATCTAAGTGCCCATTCCAAATTGGTATCTAAGGCCAATCAAGAAGAAGGGCAAGAAACTCCTTAAACTATAAAAATAATTTGTACATTTGTTCTAATGCTAAAAATCATGCTTATTTAAGCCTAAGTATTAGAGTAGTCACCAGGAGGCTCCTGACCGACTCAAAATACCGAGAGTACAGAAGTAAAGCTTCATACTATGTGTGCTATAACAACACACACATAGACATCGCTCACGGACACGTCATCTCGAAACACTCTTGGAACAGTCCAAATGTAGTATAAAAGTCCTTTGCCGCGCAGAGTCCGTGTCCGTTCGGGTAATCACAGAAACTTGTACAGATTTTTATATGGTTTTCACCAATATAGAGATGGATTATCTGAAAAGGTATAGGCTGTAATTTATGAACATTTTGCGAAAATAAGCTACCGGTATGATGATAATAATTATTGTGAATTAAGTCAGAAACTCTCGGTGTTTCGTGCTGGTACAGTAATTGTGCATTACAACATAATAATCGAGGATTCCGAAAATGTAGAAATGCCCGAGTGGTATAAAGAGACCACTCGGGCGAAGCCGCGGGTGGAAGCTAGTATATGTATGTGTACTCTTATCAATAAAGACATCTTTATCTATTGCCTGGAATATTGTGATAATTGCTATAAGACTAGTTTTAATCACTATATTATAAACTACACTACTACAGCGCTAATACTTGTTTAAAAGATAAAAATCCTTGCCCGATTTCATTACAAGTTCCAACATCCTCAAAGTGATGAGGATCAGGCCATAAAGTGTGTCATTTGTTAACCTGCACTGAACATGCAAACCATTCCAAGGTAATGCTAAAAGAACATGTATCTTATTCCAGCGTCAAATCAACAAGCGAATGGAGAAGGAGGGCTTGATCGGCATGGCAGTGGCCGGCGGCGCTGTGCTGGCGCTCGGGGGCATTGTCGGCCTGGGGATCGCGCTCGCCTCCAAGAAATAACATACGGGAATCATGTGAGTACTAAACATGTCAACCTTTATGGTGTGGAAGTTTAGAAATTGCTCCCTGAGAAAGGCCGGTAATAGATAAAAGGCTTTTGCTACGCTGATTACTTGTAATGTTAATTTGTAGAGCTGGGCGACTGGTTCAAAGTAAGCTTGTATTTTGTACCATGACAAGATAAATCTCATAAACCAAGAGCGAAGGCATACATTGATGCAACTCTCACATTCAAAATATTTACTCCAATATTACTGTATAATATGTTTTATTTGTGTATGTGATGTTTGAATTACAATTGGATCATAGAATGATAGGCACTTATCTATTGTTACAGAATGAGCGCTCTAATGGGTGTTCATTATCTTCTCACTAAGAAGAAGCAAATTAAAAAGGATTAAAGGGAGTTACCAAATGAGACTTCTTAAATCAACTCCAAAAAGATGTAATTTTCACTGAAGCTTTAGATGTAAACTTTTTGTACAAAATGCCCAAATATAATAATTACATTCTTCACGCTTCTAGTTAAAATATGATTTCTTTGTGTCCTTAAACTTGAAATATTCGTAAGAGTAATATAGTATGTAGTTAGGTAATATATCTGTGTGATTAATATATATGTAATATATTTATTCCTTTAGTTTTAGGCACTATTTATTGTAAGAAACATAAATATAATTATGAATGATTATGTGATTCCATACAAGTAATAAATTGTCGTAGTATCATATACAATTTTATTCCATAAACTTTGTTATTGTTCCATTTAGCTGTATGAAATTATGTACATAATATGTTTATGAAAATAATTGCATGCTTATTGCTTGAATATATCACAGGTTAATCACTCTGATAAGCTAGATCACTTTTTTGTAGAACTAACTTTGTACTTAGAAGGTATTCACTATCACTTATTAAAATAATAATTATGAGTACTCGATGGGGTTGCAAAGTTTAAAATAAATAAAACAAGTAAAGTTTCAAAACAATTATTTTATTATTGTTGTATATAATAGTAATGTAGTGAAGCGGCATACGGCTAGTACCCTAACGAATAGCGCAGGTTTGACACGTTGCGAACCAAATAAATAGGAAACGAACCTAATATTATGCGAACTTCTACACATTCAGTCCCATATTAATTAAGTACAATTGACCACCAATCAAATACAAGTACAACCCGTTTTTTAAGTTCAAAATGTACTTACTATATATTGAATGAATAATAAAACATTAATCAAATGCTTTAATTCAAGTATTAGGAATTATTTACATGTTAACTGCAATTATACATAACTATTTGTAGATACAATTAACCACTTTTATAAAATAATTTTGAAGTTTACCTCGGTGATCAATTATACTTAAGTAAATAAAGAGCTTGTAGGTGAAAACTTAATAGAAATTAAGACATTAACGAGTGATGGCGACAACACAATGGCGGCAGTCGTATACAGGAGCGCCATCACAGGAAAGATAATATTGCCAACATAAAAACAACATACGTACCCATTGAATTTGGAAAACCGTTGTTATTGGGAAAATGGGATCGAGATTAATTTATCTGCAAGTTGTACTTGCACAGTTAGAGTTATCGTTTCTGTTTAAGTTATTTTTCCAATTTTTTTCCTCGATTTATTAGTCTACTCTTATTTTTGCAATTGTTCTTTATCTGAGACTTGTCTAAAATTATTTTTGCCATTTTTTCTGATGCTGTTAGGTTGAAAAAAAATGTAGGCAAATAGGCACTTTAGTGCTTAGTTATTTCTTCACGGTATGTGCACCATGCAATCCCATCTTCAGAATAACAACATAATATGACCTATGGTCGGAAAAGCTTTTGTTTCAATTACACAAGTATGGTTACTTCAAATCTGAGATGGATGATTCTGTATAGTTCATAAATTAACCTTAAATTTATATATTGTGCTTTCTATTTAACGCATTCTACGACGCAAGTTGCATTACGATAAATGTTCTGGCTCTCCAAAAATATTTAGGATTAATGAATTTACATTTGTAAATGTCCTAAAGCGCATGCGTCAGACGAAGCCAAGCTGCCAACGGGAGACGTACGTAATTATTTGAACGCAGCGGCTTTTCGGAAGCAAAATCAACATTACAGACACGTATATATAAACTAAAAAGTTTTACATGAAACGTCATGCTAATGAGGTAAAGTTGTTTATTAAAACAAAGAAAAAAAAAACGAATGTCGAACTTCGAAAGTTCACAAGGTAACTAAACGTAAGTATTATACAATATAATAGAGAGCATAATCGTCGACTTAAAGTCCTAGTTATTATAATATATCCTTCACTGGTATACATATATATTTCTATTTACTTCTTCTTATACTTCTGTATAACAATAACTGCACAGTGCTGTGGAAAGCTGCGCCATGTCTTCAAAACTGTCTCTACTTATATCTCTTTGATAAAACAGTCGTAAACAGGAAAACATAGCTTCCCTCTAATTCATGTGGCATGTATTGAAAAATATATAATTACTGTAAAATATTCTCTTAATTATACTCTGGTAACTGTCTATTGTAATGTTATGTAATAGTGTGCATCAATATCTATCATCTAAAAAGAACTATGAGTAGAAATACGTAAGTAGTGATAGAATAATCTAAATAAAACGTTCTAATTGATATTACAATAGTCAAATTATCAATGAAGCACTCATTTTCTAAACAATCAAAACTTATTTTATATACAGTCGAAAAATAATTACTCACTATGGCAACACTGTTAACTGTCAACAAGATTATGTTTACGCAAACCAAACTGACATAACTCATCAAATCTCACTAACACACTAACAAAATTAATTTTCAATCAACCCGTAGAACTTAATCTATTAAATTATGAATTTATGGCAACACCACATCAAATGGCAATATTGACGACTAACAACACCAGATTAAAGTGTGGCAGTCTCAATAAATCCATAAAATTATATCTCTCATATAAAAGGTTAAATGCTTTCATCTACTGTTCTAATTACTTAGTGAAATCTAGTTTAATCGGAGAAGTAAATATATTTTTGTGACTCGCTTAAAAATACGCTTACAATATACTAAATAACTATAACATTGTACTCTAAAAAATATGTATAAGTATTGAAGGCTAACATGAGAATGTAATCACAGTAATTGTTATTAAGTAACCGGCCCACAACATTACTACGAAATAATCCTTCGGCGACTCTCGCGAGGCGCCTGCCCACAAACGTAACCCGTCACTAAACAATTATTTACACACATTCAAAGGCAACATCAAGGTATACTTTATTTATTGCTTTTTGTTACTATTCATTATGTACTTACATATCACCCCGAGCTACACCTATATTATGCATATCTTATTTTGAACTCTTCCAATTGTTGATAACGCGATTACAGTATACTTTTTGAAAAATATTCTCAGTCTCAGTAAGTATTGAGATGTTACAATTTATGATTTAATTAGGTTGTTAACGTTACTATCAATATCAAGTCAACCGCGTTACGATTTGTTACAACGTTTCAGTATACGTCATATCAATTTATATTTTATCAATAATAGTATGATTTTAAGCTCTGTTTAATTTGTTCGTATACAAAGATAAGTATCTGTTAGTTAGTGCTCTGATATCAGATATATTCGTTACTCGCTAGTGAGTGACAGACTAGTCTCTAGTGAGTGCAACTCTATTCAAACGAAACGTTCCACGAGTTATCTACGGGCAGCACTAACGATCTAATGAATTGCATATATTTTACCTACGATATACTCTAAATAGTATATATAAATGCAATCTGCAAAATGCATAAAACAACAGTTATTTATATCTATAAATTGTATAAAATATTAAATAAAATCTATTGAAGTGAGGTAGATGGATGGAATTTCACAATTTGTGTGGATATTTTTTTTTATTTATAACAATGCCGCATTGGCCCAAATGCTGAGGTAGATGGATGGAATTACTATGTAAGACCCTATACTACGTGACAGGGAGCTTACATACACAATACAAAAAAACTAGTCACTAGTTTCACATTAACTACTAAACAATGTCACGCGTGCGAGTCGACGGCTCAGCTAACGTGCGCGCGTCCGCTGCAGTGAACGTACCGTGTCACAACGGGCACACACGTCTCACTGACTGGTCAGAACGAGGGCACCTCCGGCACCGCCGTTGCCTTCAAGCGACACACCCTAACAGCTAACCTTCCAGCTATAAACGCGGCAATACCATTATCTCTTCGCATCGTTCCTCAACGGCAAAGTAACCGACTCTGTAAAACTATCAGCAACCGATTTAACCCTAATTAAATGTACATTATAATATATCGGAAATGGCACCAACGACATTCCACGGGTCAACAATTAAACCGTTATTACAAAACGAATCAGCTAAATGACCACAAAACATAACACTCAAGCACCGTTTGAAATACATTCAACAAAACATTGTCCTAACGTGTAGGTAGTCTACGCGACTAATTCAACACACCTATTCGCAGCGCTCCATCATTTCATGACGAGGTCTTATTGTGTTCGTCCTCGGAGTAGTCCCCCTCGTCCTGGCCGCTGTGCTCCTGCTCCATCTCCGAGTGGGTCCGGTTCCTCTCGTCCTCGTTGTACTCTTTGTTGTAGTAATCTTTCCCGTTGTCCTTCTCGTCGTGTTTGTCAGCGTCGATTTCGCTGATGCTGTCGTTCCTCTGCCTCTCTTTGCCGAGATCTAAGGGTTCGTCGGAGTCCCGCATTATGTCGGGCTTGCCCATGCCGTCGGCGTACTGGCGCTGCATCTGCTTGAGGAAGCGCTGGTGCGCCATGTTGGTGGGCGGCGGCGGGAGCGAACCCATCTGGGGAGATCTTTCGTCGTAAGTCTTGCGATCCATGTGCATCGCGTTCATCTGTGCCAGTTTTGCGTTCATTCCTGTAGAAGAAAGTTTCGTTTAGTCGTCACGTTACACGCGAGTCCTAATGACCGAGTCTTTAGAATTATAAGTACCAAGCATGTTTTCACCGATATACTGAAGGTAGGTGTCCAGCAAAGCGGAGCTGCCTCCGTAGCCGGCGGGGTACTCGTCGTGCTTGAGGCCGGCGGCCAGCCCGTGCGGCACGCCCTCCAGCGTCTTGGCGCTGACGGCGCGGACCGCCGGCACCTTTGTGATGGTAGTGTTCGCCAAGTTGTTTATATCTGGAATAAGACAATCGGTCGTTAGCTTCTGCAGCTTTAGCAGCAGACGTTATATATGCTATTCATTAATAGGTTGACGTATGATCACTATTTCATTTGATGCTAAGTGACGAAGTGCATCTACCGAGACATATCGATGGCCACAATATAAAAGTAAGTATTTTTAGGCGGGGATTCATCATCAGCTGGTAAACAGCCACTGCTGTACGGCCTCCGTAAAGGAGGATTTTGCCATAAATCCGCACGCTCGGCAAGCACTTTGGTGATCTCAGTAGATTACGATGTTGACGTAGGAGAATGGTGCTGCCCATTCCCCGGATATTCCTGGCTCTTACGGCACCTACGGGAAGAGATGAGGTGATGCTATTCTTAACCTGGATTACACCCCCAAGGCAGAGATTAAGTACTGATTGGAGTTTGCGATTGCTTTCATTATGGCAAGAAGGACTCTTTCTTGTTGAGCTTAAGGACTTTTCGGACGAGACATACGTCGAGCGGTAGACTAACAGTCGGATGTAACATGAGTTCCCCGCGACAGACAGTGTACTCACGAGGCGGCGACACGGGGATGCCGTCCTGGTAGCGCGACTGGCTGAGGTCGTCGTGGTCGTTGTCCCCGCAGACGGAGCTGCTCTCGGAGGCGGCGGACTTGGCGTCCAGTTTGATGTCCGAGCGCCGCGGCCCGGTGGGCGACGCGCGCGCTCGGAGCTGTTCCGGAGATACTTTCACGCCAGCTTTGGCTAGTAATCTGTAACAAGGGGTAAATTACTTATTGCAGTATCGTGGAGAATGGCAGACCTGAGCCATTTGAGTTATGTATTGTAATTTGTTTGAAAGCCGGCAAAGTTTTATATTTTGTTTTGATACTGTTTTGCAAGTGGCATGGAAAGCTTTGTTTTATGAAGACTCAGCTTCATCAAGAATAGCAACATTATTTTTTTAGGGAGTCTACTGAAGAGATTCCTTGTAAACGAGACACTACGGCCTTTATAATAGCTTCGATCTAGAACTTTTAAATTAATATCAACATGTAGTTCATACTCACTGGCTGGCCAGCTCAGGGTCGAACCTCGTAGGCATCTGCAGCACGGGAAGGTCTTTGGTGGAGATGCCGCGGTGCTGCCGCGACATGTGAGAGTGCAGCGAGTTCCGGGACTTGGCCACGGTGCCGCAGAGAACACAGCTGTTGGAGAAACATGAGGAAGTTTATAGTTTGATTCGTTCTTCGTACCAACTCTTTAATGAATTCTTTTAGAAAATTTTAAAGTAAGACTTGAACAATCTACCCCCAAAAGGTACAAAATCTACCAACAGCAGAAGTGTTAAGTTATATCGATCGAGATCTTATTACAAAGTAGTGATTGACCTTTTTATGGTACACTCCATTAGCATATTGCATCTAGCTCCAAAGAGAAAAACATTTCCTTCGATGGATTACTCACAGAGTTTATTATTGACAACCAACTAGTTTATTAACCCTAAATTGAATGAAAATCTTACCGATATCCAGGGCAGACGGTGTGCTTGTCTTCAAGATGCGTTCTCAGAGTGTGTGCAGATCGGTATATCTTTCCGCACTTTGGGCAGGGACGAGGGTCTGTGGCCCTGACGCGGAGAAGGTCTTGGGTCCTTCTGCAGCCTCCTGCATAAGAAAATGTACTTTAGTCTTACGGTTTTAGGTCGAGAGTTGAATAAAATTACATTTCATGTTCAGTAATCCTTACCTCTTAGGCTTATTAGTGCTTGTGTTAGTAAAGTACTTGATGGTTTATGTCTATCATAGCTTGCTTACACCGAAATGAAAGATTATGTATAAAATGTCTACTTCGTAGTTTTATTATGTATTTATATAAGCAAACACTTTCGTTCGGGTAAAAATTAAATAATTACGTATATATCGTATCACTAATACAAATCGCAACTAGAATCGTTTACTCACATTGAACATTTATTTGGTTATTGAGATTGCTAATTTATATTTTACGCCTAAAATTACTTTATTTATAATAATTATAAAGTTATACCACTTGCCTCACAGGCGTCAGGAACAATTTCATCTACGCGCTAAGTTTAACCAATACTTTTTTATTCCATCGAAATCTAGGATTTTGTTTCCATCGCATATATTTTTAAGGCATTGATTTGAAATGATCTCAACAAAAAATTAAACAAAGAATTTGTAACAAATTTTAAAGTATGAATGAATATTGTCAATACGGATAGATTGTAGAAACTATCTTTATTACATTTTGGAAGACTACAAGCGTGTGCGGTTTACAAAACATTTTTTGAACAGTCTATATCTTTGGAACTCTAGTACTACTTACTAGTATCTCTTAAATCAAGAGAAATCTTAATCTACCCGCAAAATGCTAAACAATATTAAAATGGTGGATAGCATTAGCTAACGTGATAATTTAAATTGTGGTCTTAAAAATATTGTAAACGAATATATTTTATTTATATACAAATATTTGGTATGTTAATACCGTTGTTTGGTTGGTTAGATATTATGAAAATATATGCGATTGAAATTATGTACATGTTAAATAAATCCTTTTTTCGATATTATTATTATTATACGTTTTGTCTACATTGACTAGATATGTTTTAGATGTGTACTTATATAAATGGGGCATCTCGACCAAACATCATTTCGAAAATAATTTCTCTGGAAGTGAACGTATTCTTAACTATTGCGTTTTCAAAGGCATTTTTGTTATTCTATGTCGTATTGTCTTTTTTATCTATGGTCAAAACTATATGTAGGTAGGTATGAGAAAGCAACAGCTGGTACTTACAAAAAGTTTTGTCAGGGAAAAATATTTGGAGAAAAAACAGGTATGTTATTTCAAAATAATCTGGTAGTAGATAATTATTTATTCTGGCTTAGTAAGGTAATTCAGATAAGTTTTCTTTGATTACTGTACCAGCTTTGCTCTAATGGAAGTATTAGAAACAAGATAATATATTAAACGTAGAAAGATACACGCAAGATTAAACGCTACGAAATACTAGGTAAAGAATTTTGTGGTTAATAGGTCACCATAATATAGCTTAAATAGTTAAGTAGCTAAATCGAAATACAAGTACGTATCGATTGTACTTATTAACGTTTCTCGACGACTGCGTCTAGCACAGGTCTAACACCGATAAAAAGAGAGGTTAAAATGAGACCACAAGCAGCTGAAAAACATTGATAAGTAAAACCGAGTCGTAGAAGCAACAATGGAAGTTACAGACACTCAAGAAGTCTTCAGAACGATCGACAAACGTCGCACTTCGTATCCTATCAATGGCACCAATCATCACATGTCATATAATGCGCTTACAATTATCAACCTTAAATAATATCAGTCTATAACTACTACAAAAATAATTTTCAGTCGATTTATATCTACTGCTTTATACAACGTTACATGAACATGATAGCGTTACATGAAAAATGCATCCTGGAGATCAAAATTTCGCGGGTGGGTTGCTAGCCCGCCGGTGTCTCGTTTCACAGCCGTTGATTTCGATTTTTGAAAGCCTCGTTCGCTTTCCTCTCTACGTGGCCCAGCCGCAACTCCACTTGAGAGTCTTCATCTTCTCCCACTGGCGGCGGTGCTTGATGCGCATGTGGTTGCGCACGGAGTTGGGGTGCGCGAAATGGCGCGCGCACGACGCCACCGGGCACAGCGGGGAGTCCCGCGGGTAGTGCGCCGCCAGGTGCCGCCGCGCCGCCGCCAGCCCTTGCGGCCGCGCGCAGCACAGCGGGCACTGCACCGCGCCCCCCTCCCCCGCCCACGCGGCCCACTCGCCCGCTTGCGTCCCGCCCGGGCTTGCCGCCGCGGCATCTGCAATGCCGACACCACCATGTTACAAACGTTTCGGCGGCTGGCAAACCCGACCGAGAGCGGGACGCTTCCTAACCTTCCTTTCGCAATAAACTCTCTAAAAATATTACGTTTGATTATATCGATAAACGTTTCCGGTCCTCGTTTGCGTTCCGTTGGCACATCGTTACACTGTCCGAGTCCTCGCGTCGGGACGGCCGCGACGCTTCACCACCAGGCGCCGAGCGGCGGCGGGCCGGCCGGCGGCGCTCGCTCGGCGTCGCGCCTTCTCTAGGAGTTCTGCCGCTGGCGGATGCCGTGCGCTTGCAGCTGGTGGTTGATCAGGTAGTGCTTGGTCTTGCACTTCTTGCCGCAGTGCTGGCACGGGAACCACTGGTCGCGATCGGTCTGCGAGTGCACGTTGAGCATATGCTGGCGCAGGTTGGAGGTGGAGGAGTACACGCGGCCGCACAGGGGACACTGCGGCCGGTAGCCCAGGGCCGCCCCGCCCGCGAGAGCCGCCCCTGTAACACAGAGGCGGCGGTTAGACACAGTCCGCAAGTTAAGCGCTATTGTGAGTGTATTTGTCGGGCGGGGGGTCGCGCCTCCTCTGCTTGACGCCGTGTATGGAGTTCATGTGTATCTGCATATACTGGCGCGTCTTGAAGCCCTTGCCGCAGACGGGGCAGGAGTGCGCCAGCTCGCGCGCCGCGTGCACGTTCAGTATGTGCTGTTTGAGGTTGCTGTTGTTGCTGTAGAGCTTGCCGCACTCGGGGCACGCGGGCTTGCCGGGCTCACCGTTAGTGAACGCGCCGCCGGCCGCCGCGTACCCGTAGCGCTCCTCGGGCTGGGCGCTCCCCGGCTTGTCCCCGCCGCACGGCCCCGGCCCGCTCGCCCAGGTCGCTCCTGGGGCAGACGGAGGTCTCGTTCAGTGCTCGCGAACCCAATATTGGCTTTTTCTGTACGACTCGGCCTGACTGTCTGAGTAACTTCCATCGTTGCTAGATTCCCTAATTGCCTTCGCGTACGTTTTGGGGACAGGTTTTACGTTTATCTGACCGATCTAATGGACTACTTAAGTGCTCGGGTGTCGTTCTTGTTATTAATTGTTAGTGTTATTACAAACAATGGGTACATGACTCGATAATGTACAATTAATGGCATTACCGGCTTCTTTGTTTGGGCCGATGTCGTTAATGTGGTAGATTACAAATGATTTTGGACAATGAGAATATCCTAAATTATTCCATTACACAATTATTGAGTCATATAGCGGAAAGGTGTTAGTGCAGTTAAAAAGAGGGTAGCTTACCGTAGTTGTCTGGCATTCCGGATGGTCCGGGCAGGCCGGCGAAACCTGTGAGGGAAAAAGATATGATATAGTCGAAAACTGTTGAGGCAACAGAAAGCGATGATGAAAGAATGATGACTGTCTCCGCGTTATACCTGGCAAGTTAAGTAGTCCAGGGAAGTTATGTGGCAAGCTTCCGTTAGCACTGGCCATGGTGGCGGGGTCGTCGTAATCGATAGGCTCCTGTTTGGCGCGCGGCTCGCCTTCAGTGTCACTCGCGCCGGCGTCTGAAGATGACTCTTCACCTTCACCAGACTAGAAGAAAGTAAGTTTACCTTAGAAGATTTTGGGTAAGGAGCATAATAATATTCAATTATTAAAAATTATCTCGCTCGCGCATATCAACATTTTTGAAGTTCAACCCATTCAAGATTTCAAACCTATAACAATGGGATTTTATGTTTTGCCCATTTTCATGTATGAAAACTTCATCTGATCAAAATGAAATTTTTGTTTAACCTTTGTAATGTTATTGTCAGCTATTTCACCGAATGCGATAATTATATTAAGTGATAGATTATGTTCAAACATGTTGAGATGCGCGAGCGAGATAGCGGCGTGCCATATTCTGCCTCTTAACCTCCTCCTAGCCATCTTCAACAAATCGTCACTTAAGATAGTGGTTAAACGTTAAGAAAACATATCTTAAGAAAATCTTGAATAAAAAAATTCTAGCAAATTAAATTGCAGATAAGATTAAGATAAGATTAATGAATGTACATGAAGCGAAAGAATTCTGTAAAGATGTATGAAGTGCCTCTCCCTACCTATCCCGAAGGAGGTCTGGTATGATGATGCTGATACTACTGCAGTAGAAGTAATTTCGAAAGTTCCTGGATTCATAACGGTCCAACTCAACATAATGCTGGCTGTAAACAACCAGACGGTTCTAACAGAAGTTTATGAGAATGTCATAGTTCAACTTACTAAATTATTGGAAACTCCCGAAAGGTGCTGGACTTGTGAGTTGTCCAAGGTCTGGCCGAATAAAGACAGCTCGTGTCCATTGGTTCCTAAGCGTTCAGGGCTGGCCCCCTGCACCGACAAGAGTTGCTCCGTCCTAAATCAGAAACGTGAAAAAAATTTATAAATCTAAAGTCCTAAAAAAGGTTACCTATTTATGCTAAAATCATATATGGCAAACTCTTGTTGCTGATATGATAGAACAATCATCAACTTCTAAGAAAATTTTGACAAAAATTGTTTGCATTGTTTTGAATTATTGAAAAATCGTATACCTAAAAAGTATTATTTCTATTCACCTGGATTTTAATTGTGCCTGGTATAGGTCAGAAGACCTGGCTCTTTTCGGCGGAGGAGTGTTGGCAGTGTCATCTAGTTTTCTTGACCTTCTACCCTCGCGCTGTTGGGGATCCCTTCCTTCACGAGAGCCCCCACTCCCGGTTTCCGTCCAAGATGAGGCGGACTGTTAAAATTAAAATGGAATTAGAATTTAAAATGCAGATTTAAATTAAGTAACTCCCAATTTACTATTGGGTTTTTCTAATGGTTAAGAAATTATTGAAATCATAGAGGCCACCAAGATGAGACCAAAAATTGGCGCCCAAACAGGGACTTAATAGTTAAAGACTTAAGGAGTTAATAACTTACTGGAGAAGCCTTCTGATCAATTGTAGCCAAAGGTCCCGGCGCTGGCACATCAGTCAACCCTCGGACTTGGAGTAGTTGCGCTGCTTTTAGGAATTCCTTTAGTTGTTCTTGACCGATATGCACTTCGCCTTGGTACATGAACCTATAAGTTTGAACAAGTTAGATCATGTACAATTACAAAAGTGGCCGCATGTAAAACAGAGTAAAACAAGGGTTAATGTGGTTCTGCTAATAAGCTCGTAATATAAAAAAAATATGTTAAAACTGATAGTTCTAAACCAATTTATAAAGTGAGTTAATTTAAAAAGTTGAAAATAAAATACAAACCTGAGCAGGCTCTCCATGTCCTTGTCATGAACATCTCTTAAGATGACGATGGGATGTTGGCATGGATTGGCCTTTAGTAGTCTGCGGAAGTACGGACTGCAAGCCGACAGCACCACCTTAAAAAAATAAACGTGAGTATAAATGTGTGATTTTAATAGTTTGGTACAAAGGTTGGTTAACAAAGCTGTACATGCTATGTAGTTTAAAATTGAGAAAACTGGCTCACAAATTGGATTCCAATAATAGAAATAATCGCCACTTCCAATATACATAGAAAAATCGTAAATGTGTTAACCTGTGTAAATTCTAAACCGTAACACCTGGAAACTTGTTAGAATGGAGCTGGCTTTCAAGTGCAGTAGGTTGCCGAAGCACAGCAGCTTAAAATGACAGATTTGAAACTTGAGCGTGGTAGCTAACCAGCCGAGCACGAGCAAATGCCCTTCTATTACGCTTAGGTTGCATCACGTTATGTTCTTTCAATTTCTTCTTTCAATGAAACCTTAAAGCTTATAATACCTGTGTGCTATTATTCCTCCTCCATGTCTACCTCGAAGGGATTTGGCGATGACAAAAGATATTAAGTATTATTTGTATTGTTACCTTATGTGCTGAGAAGGTGGCGCCGGCGCAGGCGAGGGTGACATCCACGAAGTCCTCTTCATCGCGCAGCCGCCGGAACGAGGACACCATGGCCGAGTGGAAGTCGTTCCAGCGCAGCGAGTACTGCTGCTCGCCGCCGGCCGAGGCGCCGCCTGAGGGACACCCGCGAGGTAAGAGCTTGCGCTAACACAATACACAGGGCCCTCAATGTAGGTAGGTACAGCTAAGTCGGTATTATCATATCCATCATAGCCATCCATAGCTAAGCTGGTAGTAACCAAAGCAAAGCGTGGGGCTGCAATTTCGATTCCGGAGCAGATTTTGTGTGGTGAACATAAAGTTTGTTCTCAGGTCTTGGATGTTTGAATTGTGTATCGTGTTTGTCCATGCCACATGCCACGCAGGAAATCCTAGTGCATGAGTGTGTAAGCGTTCGTAAGTGTAATTTTTAATTTTTCATATTGATTGCATAGGCCGTGCTGGCCTCTGATAGGTATTGATTTCTGTTTACTATAAATAAAATGGACTGTTTGCTGCTCCGCATCTTTACGATACATAATAGAGTGTTGTGTGTACAAAAATGTGCTCTCGTTGACATGGTATACAATAAGTTAGTCTCAGAAGAGACTTCATCCTAATGTTGACAAGTACGAAATGAGAGTAGAAAATTAACCGATTGTTTTCAAAACATATGACTGGTCTAATATTTTATAAATTCTGAGATGGTCGAAATATTTATTTAAAATAAATAAATACAAATATTTAAATTTAAATAGTGATCGCCCAGTGGTAATCACAGTCTTCTTAATTTTTTTTATACTATTAGATAACGAGACGAGCGGTTCGTCTGATGTAACATTTCGTCAGCCCATAACAATTGCAGTGCCACTCAGAACTTTGAAGTCTGCGCGGCACTGCATTGCGTTCGTTACCTTGAAACGTCTCATAAGCCCAGTATTTTCACTGCCAATTAGTACCTAAATAAAAATATTAAAAAGATTAATAACAGTTCTGTGTTGCGTAGTCGATAGAGTTAGCTTTTGTGGCAGATAGGTTGCGGGTTCTATTCCCGCAACGGGGCAAACATTTGTTCCCAAGCACAAATATTTTTTCTGCGTCTGGGTGTTGTGGGACCAATGGTCCTCGAATTGCCTTTTTTCTTACATACAGAGTCTATGTATATGGTCGTTATATCTTCAAACAAAGAAACTGTTTTGTAACGGTAGTTCACATAAAACTAATTAATAGGAAAACATTAATAATTATAGCAAATGACTAATCTCAGGTATAGATAACTACTAGCTTCTGCCCGCGGTTTTAACCCGCGTTCCCTCCCACAGGAACCGTGCATTTTCCCGGGATAAAAAGTAGCCTATGTTACTCTGCGGTCCATAAAGTATATCTATGCCAAAAATCACGTCGATCCTTACTGCGTGAAAGAAGGACAAACCAACAAACACACTTTCGTTTTTATAATAGTAGTATGGATTGAAGATGGGCGGGTAATATTTAACAAAATGTCAAGGATGTAATCTTAAACACAGGTGTGACTAATAACGATGATACGTACTCGCACATGCGCTCAATAAAAAAGTTGATTCGGTGTTTTTCCTCAAATTCGGGTTAATTTATATACTTGAAATAATTTGGTTGTTGTTGGAATACTTGAGGTCGTATTAAAATTTTGGTCTTGGAATCTTGAAATGTGCGTCGTTCAATTAACTGCGAAATTATTTATTTAATTTAAACTTAAAAGTATTAGAAATTGTTTTAAATTATTAATTGATGTGCAAATACGTGTTGGAAAATAAATTATGAACGTCAGCTCAGTCCTACATAGCACGTAGTCTGTCACAATTGTCGTGATCAAAATTAAATTTTATTTTGCACAAACACAATAATTTTGACGCCCTTATAAATTGGCGTTTATATGATGAGATAAATCCTGGTGCCACAGCAAAAAAATAGAGATTCTCTTTGCCTGTGTCTTATTATTTCTTTTCTACGTGTTTATGTGTATTTTACTTTGTTTTATGATGATTGTTATTGTTATTAGCAGAATTAGCTCCTGAAATGGCAACTTAAACTGAAATTCTGCATTGATGATTTCTAATGTGACCATCGCATCTGACAAAAGTTTATTTTTATTTTGTTGCCATCCGCACACAATAAAGGGAACAGATGCTAAATCATGAACAAAATTCAAATACATTATAAAATTTGCGCACGACCTCACGTCGAAACGCAATCTGGGAAACAACGGGAGTCATTTTAAAATTGAGATCGCGTCTTGTACAGATCGGTATACATAATGTATTGTTGTTACCATTAACGCTAAACGTTTTGCATGTGTCAATAACTTCTTGGCTTAACTTTAAAATATACGAACTTTACATGTTCTTTTTGACAGTGAAAGAGCGAAATATGGAAATGAAAGGCGCAAATCTGCACATGCTGGGTACGCTTCCAACTGGTTGTGGGCTAGAACATTTGGATTATCTATAGGCTTACTAGGGCTTGTAGATTATCCAACTGTTTTTGTAGCTAGCTAGGTTAGATGTAGTGTTTATTTATGTATTAGCTAGTTAATAAAGGCATTTAGCCCATAAAAAATCTGTACAAATATAGCAAGTAATACATGAAACAATATTATTGGAAAGGTCAACAAAATGCAATGATCTGGAAAGGAAACTATCTGGTTTGTTTGGCTGTTTCAATCCCTAAAAAACGTAGATAAGGAATAATGCAAGCGGGCCGGTAGCGTCGACGGTAGAGTCTCGTAGCAGGAAGACATAATCGATTTCCAAGAACTCGTCTTCAAGCGTTCGCGTTCATCACGGCCACGCCATAAAACTTACAAACATTTAAATTTCAGTAAAGTGTTTGCTTTAATTCGGGTCCATCCCGTGATTACTGTTTTTGTCAGATTGTCGCCCGAAATTGAAAATTGCTAAGTCTTAAATTTAGAGACGCCCAAGTTTAAAATTAGCTGGAAGTTTGGAACTCCGCAATGTTCCGATTGTCGCGGTTCGGCTACTAAGATTTAGGGACCTAATTAATCGCTGGGCATCCGGTGAACCGGATTCCGTTTATCTCGGAAATGTATATTTATATTTTTGCTTATGAATAATATGGCAAAGTTTTCGATGCGACCTCTCGAAACTAATCTTTAAATCTGACGTAAAGTTGTTTTTGACGCAATAGTGTGTCCAATTTTTGTTTTCTTATAACATTAGGAATAATTTGGATAGATATCGACTTATTTCTTCATTAGAATCTTATTATAACTACCCATATTCTAGATAATGTGTGAATTATCAGATTGAAATCTTTAAATAATTCAAGTATCAGAACGGTCAAACTGCTCTAACTAGCATCTAAGTAAAATGAAACTATTAAATTCTTTTTAATCCGTATTTTGATTGACATAAAATTGAAGTCTGGAAATTCAACTGGCAATAAAAAGTAATCCTGGAGTAAGGGCTTCATTCAACTCTGTGCGGACTACGGAGACATTAAACTCCCGAAGGAGTGTATAAATGAGTTGTATCAAAGAGTTATTTTGAGTGTGAATGCACGCTTGATCCCCCTGTCTCGGCGATTCGTCACCCTCGTCTGGAACTCTGGAGGGTGAACGCGGATGGCACAAGCGAGGCACTTTGACGAGGATAAATCATAATATTATTTTGTTATGGTTAGACTGACTGGGACTCGAAATGATTGAAGTGTGCTAGGTGTTCGAAATCATTTGTAAGGTCAGACAACGTTGATTTGAAATGTTTGGTCTTAGATGTCTGTTAGTCTGTAAGGTATATGTTTTATGGGCCTTTGATGCCTGAAATAAATGATTTATTATTATTATTTATATTATATTATTATATCTGTAACACGAAGCTGGACTTAAACGTCTGCGACTATTTTACAAGGTGATTTTTTACATTATTTTTATTCATATTCAATCATTTGTTGCATCATATGTACATTATAGAAAGGTCTTAGATGTATTAGGGCTATTGCGAAATTTAACTTTATTTTTAAGATATTTACAGGGAAATTGCAATTAGAAATGTTGATAACATTAATGTCGGAATCGTCACCGACATTTTAAAGTAGTCCCCTTGTAATTTCTGTAAAAACATCATTTATTTTTACTAGTTCACTCAAAGCTGCCCGAGGCATACAAACTCAATTTGATTAAAAATAAAATGCATTCCACGGAAAAAAATAACGAGATAAAAAAACACTCTAATCTTGAGTAAACGACGGGAACATCATTAAACAAGAGCCACGGCGATTCTCATCCCCCGATCCTGCGGGGGGATGATCCTGGGGAAGGGGGGTGTGGGCCAAGGGGCGCAGGACGGGTGGGGGGTGAATATCAACGAACTCATGTACGGTACGTGTGACGGGTGGACGGCGCGATACGCGTATACGTACGCCATACACTGTTAGTAAACAATTCAGTTGTTTCGCTCCGAATATTTTTGGGGCCCAACTTTTTTTGAAACCGCACGCCGTGTTATAAAAGGAAGGATCGGGTCGGACATCGTCGCATGTGGCGCTGTAATTTTATTTGTTTGTGCCATGGCGCGGTTTACTGATGAAACATAATTTTGCTATGAGTTGCTTCTAGAAAAAAGGAGAATGCTATGTATGTTTAATATTTCTTTAATGAAATATTAACGTTAACAGCTCTTTTAAAATCAACAATTTACTTCAGTTACTACACCCTCGGAGCGCAACATTCAATCTAGACCAAATTTTACACGAGGCCACTTTGCGGTTGTACTCTCTCAGATGAAGATAAAATTTAATCTGTCCCTAAATGCTTAGATGTTGATTAACATAAGTACAAAAAATACAGAAACAATATATCAAATTCCCAGATCCAACTCATTTTTACAAATCAATTGAAAACAAGAGTAAAAATCGTTGTCAGAAATTGCAATCTATCTGAGGTAGGTACAAATAGTTTCAAACGAAAATTTTTTAGTAGATTGTGTAATTTCTGGACTTGGAGTTGCAACAGTTCAGTTAAATGAGCTGAAATTTAGAATAGTAACAACGTATAACGATGGCAGTACTCACCAGTCTCGGTCGCCATGGCCGGCAGTTCCGAGGGCGGCACGGTGTCGGGGCGTGCGCGCGCGCTAAACGAATCCAATCCCGCGCATTCCAACCGCGCGCCCACTGTCGCCGCCACTTTAACGCCTTGTCACTTCTGTTTACAACAAAACTATCTCTACTCTTTGACCTCGCGCGCCAATACAAACTCTCGCTTTTGAATTTCAATCTTTTGTTGTCTTCTTAAATTTTAAAATTGGATAAATTAAAGCTTGATATTGTTTTTTTATAAGTATTGCGTTTACGTTTTGTTTTCTGTAAAAAAAGATTTGTTTTTGTTAGTGTTTGTTCCGTTGGTTAGAATAATGTAGCGGTTCGGAGCGAGCGGTGACAAGTCGACGGTTGATTATAATTCGTGCGTTTGAATTTATGATTTGTGCACGCGAAGAAGGGTGTCGGGGCGATGGGAAATGTTTATAATTTCGCGGCGGAAAAATCTTTTATATTGCGGTGCGATTGTGATTAATTATTTACGTGCAGTTAATTTTGTTACTTTTATATAATAGAGTAGAAAAAGCAATTCAATTATAAGACCATATAACAACTTTTTTATTTATACTGGCAATAAAGTTAAATAGCCAATTAAAATTTGCCATAAAGTAATTCAGTTTGGAACGATATTTCGCAATGAACAATAAATGATGCAATGAATTCAATTCAATTTAAACTTTTAAAACTTGTCTATTACTTATTTTATTAATTACTTAGACAATTAAACATAATCGAATATTAATAGCAATTACTCACAAAATGTCAAATTACTTGCACGCATTTAAGTAAGTCACGTAGTTGCATCCACACGTGACGTAATACGGAAAACGAAAA
The DNA here is from genome assembly GCA_907269065.1 of Crocallis elinguaria. Lineage (NCBI taxonomy): Eukaryota > Metazoa > Arthropoda > Insecta > Lepidoptera > Geometridae > Crocallis > Crocallis elinguaria. The sequence goes on from OU026069.1 coordinate 16,942,503, forward strand.
CAGAATGGCACTCATTAACACTGTCAGCACTGCAACGCAGATCGTCCATTACACGTCCGAGCGCGCACCCCCGGGGTGGCAATTGAAGGGCCGGTGCAGCGATCGATGGCGCGCCCTGCACCGCCACAATAAGGGAGGAGCGGGCAGATAGAAATCAATACGATGTCCATCATAGCATGCACCCACCCCCGCGACCCTCCGCCTGCGCCTTGCACCCACCGGGAAATGCATTTTCCGCGACACCGCTGACCTACACCCTTCGATTCGATTATAGCACGGTGCGTTATTACGCCAGTTAAATTGCTGTCACGATTTTTTGTGATGTCCGGTGTCGGATGCACCGCTCGATCCGTCTCGCGGGTAGTACCTGACGCACGCGTGCGATCCGGTGCGCGTCACGCGGGCGACTGTCGCCCCGCCAGCCGAGTCGAGAATAAACAGCGTGGGGCGCGGGGGGCGGGGCGGTGCAGCGCTTGCACGCCCACAGCGGCCGCCCACGGCGGCGCGCGGCGCCCGCTGCCCGCTCGGCGCTCGTGAAGCATGGCCTTTCAGGACGTCATTCGTTGCGTCGTCGCCGCTCGCCGTAACGCTCAACCTATAAATTTCCCAACGCTACTTTCGCTTGCTTTCCTTGTGCTTGATGTTTTCCTGTCGAAAACATGTATCCGTGATCGAATGAGCACGCTTTTTTAGGATATCCCCTAGACTTTTCAGTTCTCATCGCGGTTCTGTGGTATTTTTAATGAATTCAAAATGCGAGTTATCTATAATACGAGACTAACATGTAGGTACCTATACTCGCACTGCATGCCAATCAACGTTTGATATCGGATATAAAACGTGTATTACATCGTTCAATAGATGTATTAATGTTGTATTAGATCTGACGACTGATGGTAAAAATACGATTCACGATCACAGAGAATCTGTCCGCTCGCAAGATCTCCATTACAATTGATATTTGTGAAAATAAACATCGTAGGTAAGTGCGCAACTGACGTAACGTGTATACTTCCTGAGCACTGAGTTAGGCGGGTTCGCAGTAGGTAGTGGTATATATTATGGAATAAAATAAGTAGAGATAAACTTCAGCTGAAATATTCGTGATCAGTGATCACTAGCAACATCATTATTGTCACTGCTATATTACCTTCCACTGTTATTAGCGGCTTATTTTAGTAATCCTACATGTTTCATTGGCAAACATCTGTAAGAATATTAGAAGTGCATTTACCATAATTTTATCTATCTATGCAAAATGCAAATATCATAAACACCCACGTCCCACGCCATTCTCCTTTAGTTATGATAATCATTGTATAGAACGCCTTATTGTTATTTGACGGTTATTCTGATTTTGATCAAAACGTTTAAATTAGCTTTTACTTTAAAAATTACCAAATAAAGAAATATATATATAGCTACTAGGTAAATAAACTCCTTTTTGAAGTCGTCTAAACTCTTTGTAGAGCTCGAATTTGTAGTTAGTTCGATTCTTACGAATAATCTCATTGTATCCCATATAGTTTTACGAAGTTAGATTATTAGTTTTAGTATAGTTTCGTTTTATAAACCTTTTCACTTCGGCTGGATACCTTATACCTATGTCTTCCCAACTGCCCCCCACCATGTGCGAATCTTAGATAGCCATTGGATTTTTGGCACCCCTATACGAAGTCATGTGATCAGTGCTATGGTGATCTCCTACTGCCTCATGGCCGACACAGACCGAGCTGTTCATTTTAGTTTTACCAGTTTGCAACCACTTCATTGTGTCACTTATTTTTGCAAGCCTTTGCTTTGGTTTATAGCGACCAGTGCGGCCTAACTTGCATTAGCGTTTTCATCCTAACTTAGAAAATCTAAAATATTTAAACACAACCGGGCGCCGAATTTCGGCCATTGTGACCTAGATTTATATTTAGTAGTGAAGTATTAGAGTATTAAGCATCCAATTCTGCCTCGGTATCTGTGAACATTTGTCCCCAATCCGTGACATTTTCACATTAGGGCAAAGCAAAAACGGGCAAAACAAAACAATCCGTAAAGGCTTCCTGTAACAAGCGAACTGCCGGCCAATCATTCGTCAAACGAAACGGCCCGGCCGGTTGTAAATCTTTGCAGGCGTTGGAGGGGGCCCTGCGGGGTCGAGGGGGAGGTGTAAAGGGGCCGGCGGAGGGGGGGTTACGTAACATCCGGAAGTGCGGATTAGGAATCAATAGTGCGCCGTAATGATAGTTGTAGTGTAATCGGTGTAACTGCGCTGTGCGGTGCGCGCCATTGTTCTCATGTTGGCACCGCTGGGAATGGGAGCGGGGGGTGGGAGCCCGTTCCAAACGTACGAGCGCATTCGAATTGCGAATTATAAACACAACATATAAAAAAAATTAGAGAATGTAAGTACGAATATACCTACTAGTTCTATAAGTTATGCAGAAAAAAACACTTTACTGCACCTGTACATACGAGTATTATTAAATGTAGGAAGAATTAACCCCAGTTTTGAATGTAGTTTGTTTGTGATTTATGTTGTCGTAGTCATAATAAACCGTTCTTTTATAAATATCGTATTGGGCGACGCGATTAACGGAATTTCGCAAATATTAAAATAAATTAATAAACGTATTTAAAATAGAATAATATTCAACTATAGAAACAAGTTTCGATTGTAATATCCTTATAAAATACGACTATTAATAGTGTTTAGTGGTTAATAGATGAGGTCGTACGATTTGCTAGGGGAATGACAAAAATAAATTGGTAAGTATTGGTAATTGGTAAGTAGATTACCATAGACATCTGACAGGTGAACAGTTTTGTATACCAAATGTCTTCAGTCTATGCTATGTCGATATTTAAAAAATCCTGATTAGAAGCTTTTGACCTTCGCAAAAGAAATGCGTTTTACCAAAATTGTTAGAGATCATTGCAACTTTTTATGGAAATGTGTTTTATTTTTATCGAATCCAAAACTTTCTAATTTAAATTCGATATTGAACACGTTATTAGTTTAGTTTAAATCGATAACATAAAAATATCACACATCACACTTTGCATGTGTTAGTGCGAGCGCTCAGGTATAAGGTACTCAAGTATTCGGGGTAAAAAATATCTTCCGTCGGGATACTGACCATCGCGCTAACTCACATAAGTACGTACTGCAGGTTACCGAGGGGGGCAAGACGCCCCCTCAGCCGCCCCCCGCGTGGGGGTCGGCCAGCGCGTCATCGCCGACTCATCCGTCACCGCGACTGCTGTTGTTGACAAATGTCTTCCTTCATTTACTTCATTTGGGGATATTAAAAATTGGCTGTTTGTAGTGATTGGGTAAATATTTTTTGTTCGTAAATAAAAATGTGATGGTTTTAAATTAAATCTTTTAATAAGGATAGGTTTTAACAAAAAAGTAAGTACCATTAAGTATATACATTATAAGTAATTTGTGAAATTATGATAAATTCTTGTAGCATGTTTGTCAAAGAAAATAATGATAATTCATTAATAAAATACTACCTCGAATTAGAATACTACATTATAATGACATTTTCTTAATGACACAACTTCTGCAAAATAGAACCGTAACGGCATTTTTTTCAATTTATTTGGTCGAAGGATCCAGTAAGACAAAAGTTTGTTTTCCACTGAATCTTTCCATAAACAACCACACGCAATACATTCCGTCGATTATGAAGTGCACAAAGCCGTTGTTGAAAAACATCATTACTCCCCCTCATACGTGACTCCTCACACGGGAGGGGGTGGGCCTCCCCAGACGGAATGGTGAGCCGTAATGAGCCTGGCCTCTTCGCAACTGCTTTACTGTAACTTTATGTGCATTTCATACATATTTTTTGCGCTTTGTATTGTAGACAGGTCGTTATTGTCTTGGGATTTCGTGCGAGTCTCATATTGGAACATCTATTGCGGGGTACGTGTAGTACAAGGGGTTGAAATGGAATGAAGTGTTTGTATGTCGTTTACAGCCTTATACATATTTTGGTAACTCGCTCAGATATTTAATCTAAGTAATGCCATTTCTATGATGCAAACCTGGCAGCCTGAGTAATCACTCTGAGCGAATTGGGTCCTTCCTCGTTTTGTCTTCATTTTTATTACGCTTTTATTCTTCCGTTGATTTGTTTTTATCGAAGAATATTTATATTTATTTTTCATACACCTAAGTCATGGACACCGAACATAAAACCACGTTAAATGACCCATAATGAATTGCTACTAAGCAAAAAGGTTTAGTCAAATACCGCATCTCTCCCTTATCTATTTCGATGGCATAGAAGTCCAACTGGAGTATTGGCCTCCGGCACGAGACTACCTATTTCTTCCAGTCCTATACACACTCCCTCACGAGTAGTCGTCAGCTAAAACTTCAACTCACGCAGTTTCAGAACCCTTTAATTAAATTTAACGTCCATCGCTTTCACTGTAACGTTTCCAAGAAAGAAATGCTAAACGCGTTCCAGATCCCCGTCCCCATTTCCACTCTATCTCTGTCCGTGCTCATCATTGTACCTACGGGGCCGGAAGTTTTCGCTTCATCAACCGTTCACAGAGCTTTTGATTTGAACCGATGTGCGCATTGAGTGGAGGGGGGTCCCTCTGTCCAGTGGGGTGGCGGTCCGGCCCTGTGCAAATGTTATTGATGTGCGGCGTTATGAGATACTATTGCTAATATTGAGCGTTGATTTTATGTGGTAGGTGCGAAAGGGATGGTGACTGGCGAGCGCTATGGCTAGTTGTTAGAGGGTTGTTATGGACGTGGAGTAGTGCGCAGATGGAAGCACAATTCTATGAAAACCTCAAACGGTTTTTGTTGAGTGAGGAATATTATCAAGTGAATGAATAATATTCCTCTACTCTACTAAACTCTTGGTTTCATAAAATGTTGTAATATTTACTTAGGTCAGTAATTAACTTTTAAGTTTGTTAACTATTGAGCTTGGACGACATCTTTATAACTTAAGCTAATCTAATTTTATGCTGTAATTGCTTTCTGAAAGCGATTAAAATGTACCCAAATTCAAAGTACAAAAAACTTTATATAATATATCGTAACTAATCAAAGCTTTAGAATAATATATTCAAAAGCAAACTTCAGACAAACATGCCAAGTTCTCCTTTGATTGGATACAATGTTTTGCTGATATTGGGCTAACGGATGATGTTCTATTTGAATCTATTTTTCTTACTCTTAGGACCACAGATTTAGTTAACTCTCTTCTTAACGACGGACACTTCTCTGAACTACCACAAGGACGAATACCTAAACCATGCTCACTAATACCGCAGAATAGATAATAGTACAACTAATACATTCTAATAAGTAGGTAGGGACGTGAGCATAATCATATCTGAATCATGGAAACAATAATTATAAATAATTTATTGTACTGAATAAGCATTTCTCAGAAAATGACGTCAAAGAACTGCTAATTACAAGGCATTGCAGTAGGGTAAGCCCCGAAAACTATATTACCCCACATACCAGGGTACCATAGAAAGGCAGGTGGTAACTGGCCGCTAGGCACCGCCGGCTGCGGAAGGATGGTGAGTCATTATCCCCAGTCCGCGGCAGTTTACCCGGGCCTGAATCATTTATTGACGCGCAATAACTTGCGAAGGCTTTCATTTAAGTACTGAGAAAAGGCTGTTACTTGATATTGCTCGGGATTTTGTTTGAGTCACGGATTTATAGATATTTAAAATATTGTACGGCGTATTGACGCAACTACCTGTGGTGACATAAAATACATTATAAAGAACTTTAATATGAGCCATGGAAATATTGATATTTATCTCTAGGTATTTTGAAAAATTAAAAAAGATTAAAAAGATTCTATAGTATTGTTTACGAATCGAGTTAGAATAGCAAATAACATTTATTCAGCACTAACACAATGAAATACAATAATGCAATGAAAAACCATTGGGATTTGAAGCAGTCTCCTGCTGAATACTAAAAACATCCTTTACCAATAAAAAAGCTTTTTTATTTGCAGAAATAAACATCTCACAAATCTCACGTACATCGGTATATAAAACAAGAAGGCTGTAGGGCGACTTCCGGTGCGTGAGTGCGGCACACACCCCGGCTATATTTAGGCGGGCGGGGTGGGGCGGTCGGTCAGACAGACAGGGCGGCAGATATCCATTGAAATATTACCACTCCACGTATTAGATTTGATTTTGGATAATTGGACGTATCGCTTTAGTGGATGAGCTTCAATTAGTGGTTAGTAGCTGAGCACATTTAGTAGATTGTTTTATAAGTCGAAATTTGTCTGAAATATTATCAATTTTTAGTTTGTCACCGTCACACGTAAAGAAAGTAGAAATTTAGCGGAAATAGCAGTGATATCAAAAATAGGACCCAAAATAGACGACTATTTTTATATAGTCTTAATATAAGCTATTATTATATCAATGCAATCGAAATTAAAAGGGCCTATTTCAGAATGTCCGAATAATGTCCCAGATTATATTAACTGCTAACTATCGCATAACGTTCACACTATTTTGTAGTTCAAAGGGTATGTGGCCAATAACATAGGTAGTTGTCTTGGCTATGTAAGTATCTCGACAGAGCTGCGAAATACATTTCAAGCTGGTTCCTGATCTGAATCTGGAAGGCTGAACGCTGTGAACAGCCCTGTTTTATCTTGTTGGCTTTTTTACACACACTATAAAAATGCGACCAGAAACAAAAGAGAACATAATTTTGTAAACTGTAAATGATACCCCTCTTGACTTTATTGTTATACATGTTCAGTTTATTAATTTGTAATATTCGTGCGTGCTATTCTTTATGTTAATTTGTGCGCGAATTGACTAAATGTTTAAGTCTAAACTAGCTGTGCCCCGCTGCTTCGCCCACGTAGCCTAAGTTGCTCCGCGTAACATCACCTATCTGACAGTGAAAGTCCCATCAAAATCGGTCCAGCCGTTTCGGAGATTACCCTGCACAAACAGACAGACAGGCAGACAGACCGATCGACAGACACACAGACAAACATTTTAAAAAGGTACCGCATATACTTTTATATGCATTTATTAAAAAGCTGTTATTTTGATATTACAAACAGACACTTAAATTTTATTTATTTGTATGAGATGTATAGATATCGATGCAAGTAGTTTGCGAAAAGAAAAAAAATTCAACTTCAACAAAAGACAGATCGCCGTAATGGTTTTTACATGATGTTCGAAGCCCTAAAACTGATTGTTCAAGACAGTTTTTTCTTCAGATTTTTAAATAAATCTAGTGTTAGTAAATTACAATAATAAAATAGAGCCACCATTATGAATGCGTCGCTATAACAATAACAAATCGCGTTGTTTACGTGGTCAGCCGCCCGCGCCCGGGCCGCGCCGGGGCGCTGGATAAACAAACATAGCACTATTTGGAAGAATTTATCTTAGTTTAGGCTTATCCCTGACTTAGCCTATATTGTTTAGGTAACGTACTTAAAGGAAGGCCGAGATAAATGGAAGGTACTAAGCCGAATAATAAATAGCCAATACATGTTAAACTCACATTCTTCATTGCACACTGTACATAGTGAAATTTCTGGGCTTATTCCACTTAAGGTAACGAGCGCGCTGTACCTATAGTGTCGTGTGTCGATGTTTTGAGTAGAACCTTCTAATTTTAAAGGCTGTTAATAATAGACTCTGTCACTCCAGCATCTGGGTTTTATTCCTGGTAACACATTGATATATTTTAATGTCAATACAATCAAGCAAGTTTGTCTAGATCTATAGACTAGCTGCACCCCGCGGCTTTGCCCACGTAGCTTAAAAGTTACTACTTGTAATTGTTAATTAGTTATTAGTTGTTAATTAGCTATCTGCCAGTGAAAGTCCCGTCAAAATCGGTCCAGCCGTTTTGGAGATTACCCGGAACAAACAGATAGAGACAGACAGACCGACAGACAAAAAGACAGACAAAAAAAAAATGGTTGTTTTGTTATAGTACGAATATACTTTCATATGCCTTTAGTAAAAAGCTGTTATTTTGATATTACAAACAGACACTTCAAATTTATTTTTATTTATATAGATTGTATACAGCTCACACCACATCATAATCCGAGAGCTTCCAAAGCTTAAATTGAATGGACAGACTGCGTCAGTCAACACTAGACTGAGACACTCGAGACACGCAATAAAGTGAATTGCAATTGTCGGTGAGGGGTACTGTCTGAGACGTCTCGTGTGCTGCCTGATTAACTATCAGGCATGTGTTGAACGTCTGGTTTAGAGTGACAAATAAATCTGTGTGTCTGTGACGTTCAATAAGTTAGAAGTAAGCGGAGAATCGCAAGTTATGAAACAAGAGGTACCGTTCGGCTTTGGGTTTATTATCAGCCTAGTAAGTAGTAAGTACTGACAGCTGGACGGCTGGATAGGTGGACGGATGACCTTGTCAAAACCGCGGGGAACCGTTGGATGCAAGAGGCGAGTAGCCGATCCAAGTGGCGTTCTATGAGGGAGGCCTATGTTCAGCAGTGGACATCTTCCGGCTGATGATGATGATGATGACTGACAGCTGATAGAAAATAGAGGAATGATTGGACCTTTTTCCCTTGATTATTAAGCGTTCGACCACAATAACGCCAGGGCCAATTCTACTTAACAAATGGTTTTGTCGAAATAACATTAGGCACTTTCGGTACTATTTTATAAAACAATCGTTTTTATGACAATGGCTATCATCAATAAACCATTGTTAAGTTTCGTATTAAGTTTAGTATGCTCTTCAGTAAGCTTCATCAGCAATCATTTTGTGACGAAACCATTGTCAATTTTAAACCTTTTGTGTAGTAGAATTGTGGTGATCTTAAGTGACGATCTGGACGACGGCGGCATATGCTAAATCTAGAACGTGTCTGTGTCGGGAACTGTGTCTCAAGAGTGGCTGTCGGAACACATCAATAAGGGCTTAGCATCAGGGTGGTAGCTGCCAGGTGAGCACTGGAAAATGCCGTAATTTATACAATGGTGTAATTACAATGCTTTCCTTTACTGAAAGCTTAAGCTCTTGTGAAATTTGAATCAACGACCTACGCATTGATACTCGATCCACCACTAAGTCATCATCTCTTTAAACACTTATCTTAGCATTGTTAGTGGCTACAACTTCGGTCTTAACATTTACCATGTTTTTATAGCGGCAGTTTTAACAATTTATACGTTTTTTTTATGTTATTAGGTTTCGAGACGAGCTGGTCGTTTGCCTGTTGGTAAGCATTACGCCGGCCCATAACATTTGCAGTGCCACCCAGAACTTTGAAACACAAAGGCCTGCGCGGCACTGCAGTGCGCTCGTTACCCTGAGACATTAGGTATTAAGTCTCTTAAGCCCAGTAATTTCACTGGATACTCTGCTCATCAAACCGGAACACAGTTATGCTTGCACACAACTGCTTGGCGGCAGACTTCACGAGCAAAGCGGTGGTAACAACCCAGCAGAAGAGTTAGTCCTCCCACTAACAAGTGTTTGCCGTTGCACGTTGTTGTTCACCCTTGCACTATTACTGTGATTAATTTCCATTTCTCAAAGTCCTCAAGCAAGCAATCACGACATTTCATCAAAAAAATAACAAGTCCAAATTACGTTTATTCAATTTGTGTAGTAATTGCAAGCGAGTCATGCCGTAATTACGAAGGGTAGTGCGTGCTTGCAGGTAACGAGGAGGGTTGGAGGGTTGGCTAGGGTTCGCTGTGATTCGGGGTGGCAACCCTTTATGGGTGACGTAGGCTGGAGCTTTAGTTGCGATATCGATTGATAGTGCGCGTTAGGAGTCTGGTCATTTGATTAAAAGGGTCTGATGTTTTGTTTCAATGTGGCGACGATGCAACGAGTTTTTCTAGACTAGGCTATAGTTTTGATATTGATATCTAATAGGTATTGGTTGGAGTGCGAGGTACATGTCAGTATGTTTTGGCAGCCGCGCTTGAGTGCCAGTTGCATATATTAGGCTGTGCATATCTCAATTGTCACTATATCTTCTCTTAATCTTTCACACATTATTCAACTGCAACGACACATCATAAGATCAGGTGCGAAATCTAGAATTCTAACGCTGACCAACAGGAATAAAAAATACAGTGCAAATACGCTTCTTCACTTCAGCTTCAACTTTGTTAGTGGGAGGACTAACTCTTCTGCGAGTGTCCGTCTGGGTTGTTACCGCCGCTTTGCTCGTGAAGTCTGCCGCCAAGCAGTAGCGTGCAAGCATTACTGTGTTCCGGTTTGATGGGCAGAGTATCCAGTGAAATTACTGGGCTTATGAGACTTAATACCTAATGTCTCAGGGTAACGAGCGCACTGCAGTGCCGCGCAGACCTTTGTGTTTCAAAGTTCTGGGTGGCACTGCAATTGTTATGGGCCGGCGTTATGCTTACCATCAGGCAAACGACCAGCTCGTCTCGTTACCAAAAAAAGCTTCACCTTACGTGACACTGAAGTGAGCGCACTTGGGTTTGTTTCTGTCACTGGGACACACGAAATTTTTGAAGAAATGCTGTATAAACTACCACGTGGGCAATAAGATAAAGACCATGATGTATTGTTGAAGCAATGAGCTATTGAGGTTTAAATATGCAATTGTGGAAATACGTGGCGGCGAAAAGCTGCAATTTGAGTCGGCATGTTGCCGGCTATATGGATACGCTAACGCGATATATTAATAATAATATATAATATAATATACGCCCATTCCGAAGGAAAACAGTCCAAGAGGGCAAACTCACGCTGCTGCCAAAGTAGCCCAACCCTATTTCGAGCATTCTATACTGCCAGTCTCTTTACACTTTACTTGCATTCAGTGTGTCTCTGCCACTTCCAGAATTGTTGAGATTATATTTACACTAGCTTATCTTGGAATCAGGGCTAAATGTAGCCTTTATAGCACTCGGGGATAATGTAGCTTCCTATTAGTCTTTTAGAATGGGACAAGTGCAATAATTCCAGAGATTCATTAGCGGTAATAAACAAGCATAGAACAAGCTTTACCCTTTTGAGGCGTGGAGGATGTCTTTCACGTCATCATACGAATGAGGCAGTTAATAGGCAGTGCTAGCAGTGAACAGGGTAGATAGATCAGTATTGAAGAAATGATGGGTCGGTTTAGTCGGAACACCACCTTTGACCACATCTTCACTTGATATGTCTAAGGCTAAACTATCCAAAATTTAAACAATTTTTTTTATTAATATTTGTTAACGAGACGAGCTGGTCGTTTGCCTGAGGGTAAGCATAACGCCTGCCTATAACAATTGCAGTGCCACCCAGAACTCAGAAACAAAGGTCTGCGCGGCACTGCAGTGCGCTCGTTACCCTGAGACATTAGGTATTAAGTCTCATAAGCCCAATAATTTCACTGGCTATTCTGCTCATCAAACAGGAACACAGTAATGCTTGCACACTACTGCTTGGTGACAGACTTCACGAGCAAAGCGATGGTAACAACACAGACGGACACTCGCAGAAGAGTCAGTCCTACCACTAACAAAATTTTTTGCCAGAAAATACTTGCGTTCAGGTCTCTTCTTTCAAACAAAAACTATCCCATTGCGCGGATCAAACACCCAATTTCCTCGCAGGAGTTAAATCCGACCACTACACCACAGCGACTGGCGGTACTACACTACAGCGCCTGTCGGTACTAGTAATGTTTCAGCATCGATTTATTTGATAGATAAGCAGAACCTCCACCGTTTCTCTCACCCCAGTAGGTACCTACCGCAGGTTCGCGTGTCGACCGCAGCACGCGTTTCCACCGCCGATCGCTGCGATTGTACAACATGACTTCTGTTACTTCCGCGACTAAATTACACGCTGTATTGCGGGAAATAGATTTAAGACCTCGCGGCTGTTACGGTGGAAACGCAAACTTTGTGCTACGTGAATTGAAATGTCGAATTATTTTTTCTTCAATAAGAGATTTTGTGTGCTGGAACCTATAAGCTGGCGCGATTTATACCTGGAACTCAGCGTTCAGTTTCAGTAGATCCATGGGCCAGATCCACAATGGATCTATAGTGAGATTTTATTTTCTCACTAGCTGCTGCCCACGGTTTCACCCGCGTGGAGATATTGGATTTCATGGGTTTTTTTTGCGCGGAACCCTAATTATTTTTCTCAAATTAAAGTAGCGTAAGTTACTCCTTGTGACATCAGCTATCTGCCAGTGAAAGTCCCGTCAAAATCGGTCCAGCCGTTTCGGAGATTACCCGGAACAAACAAACAGACAAAAATGTTAATAATGGTTGTTTTGTTATATGTACCGTATATACTTTTATATGCATTTGGTAAAAAGCTGTTATTTGGATATTAGAAACAGACACTTCAATTTTATTTATTTGTATAGATTGGATCTGTTTTCAAAGACATGACACAAAAGGTACCTATCTAATGTTTTTTTTTGTGCTCAATTGTTTCATTTTTATATTTTACATTTTGACATGTTTTTCTTATAAGCTACAATTTTAAAAGCTGTATCTATTGAGAACTTACCCATAAACTTACTGGGCGTTGCCTTCTACTGGGTTCTCCAGGAGTACTGGGTCTCGAGGACTAATAATTATGTCCTCATTCTCCTATTGTATGACGTTTTATCTAATAAGTACACTCAAGTATTAAGTAAAAATTCATATTTTTTACAATAAAATTTAAAACAAAACCTTTGGCACTGCAATTGGACCGGCGTTATACTCATCACCAGAATAAAATGTTTAAAAAATCACAAGCTAGTAAAATCTAAAACAACAGTTTGTAGAATAATTATTGCTAGTTTATTTTTCTGGTTGTCGCATCTGTATGAAATTCGGCATATAGGTATAACATTTCTTGCTTCTTTACGAAGTCCATAGTATGTGGAATCTACTTTTGTAGGAGCGTCTTTAGCGGCGAAAGCTAAGGTTAAAATGGTACAAATGTATATTACCTTATGAGTATAAGAATTAAAATAATGCAACAAAATTATGACCAGCTGCACTAAAAGTCAACTGAGATAAAACTTATGTACAGGCAACTCTTAAACTAAGTCTTGACTTAAACACCAACTTCCTCTGCACCAACGTGTTTACTTTAAGATACTCCTATAACTGACTGTGGTTTTGTTGGTTTTGACACGGAAAACCAAAATTGCACAAATGCTAACTTTAAGTGATTAACTGACAATTTTGTTTCACTAGGTATGTCACGTATTAAGCACATGCTTAGCGTTTGGGTTTGATAAATTGGTGTCTTGAAGTTAGGATGTCTTAAGCATTTAAAACACCGCCGAATATTGGTGCAACGCATTTCTGTTCCTAAATATAACTTCTAGACAGATAAGTAAGTTAGGCCCTGTCAAACTTTAGTGCACATAGGCTTCGCAATAATTGACAGCGTCCAAACGCTCCCTAATAAAATCTTATTTCCATATCGGACGTCCGCTTCCATATCTGTACTTGTGCCCAGTACACTCACTCACACATCAGTAAACGGCTCCACTAACGCAAACCCCCCGCACAGATAGAGTGAAAGTACATTCGCATAGCAAAGTATGTACAATTACTGGAGGTGTCCGCGGGATGAGCCCTGATTAGTGACGGTCAGGTGGGCCCGGGGCGGTCGATAGCTCACACCCTACCCCCCTCGACCCTAACTACTCCCCACTGTTTATTGCAGGGGGGCGATCGCCTGAACTTAAGTATTGATTCGCGCGAAACGTGATTTGTACGCACTCATCTAGAGGTTAGCCTGCGGCCCACCGAAAGTTCATTCAACTGCTATTCGGTGCGCATCGCGATCCATCGCCGGTTTTGCGGTGTATCTTCGAATGATACCGCTCGCGGAGCGGTTGATGGAGGCGGCGTCGCTCGAAGTGACAATAGTGTTCGGTTCCGGCCGGTGTCGTGTTCCGGGGTGGTGTTTACGCGTAAACCGCGGTCAATAGGGCCGGGCCGCACCTAGCGTTGTCTTCGCGCGGTAATGCGCCTCCGTCACGACATCTACCGACTTATTGTCGGAGCGCAGCGCGATGTTTTATTTGCTAAGTGCCGCGATACGCTTTCGGGCGGGGTAGGGGAGGTTAATTGACGTCCAAAGTCGAGGAAATTATACTTTCTATCCCTAATTACCGTGATAGCTCGAAATAAGAAAGTAGCGCTAATCTATACAATACAAATAAATAAAATTAAAGTTGTCTGTTTGTAATATCAAAATAACAGCTTTTTACTAAATGCATATGAAAGTATATATGGTACCTATAACAAAACAAGCATTTTTTAAATTTTTGTCTGTCTGTTTGTTCCGGGTAATCTCCGAAATGGCTGGACCGATTTTGACGGGACTTTCACTAGCAGATAGCTAATGTTACAAGGAGTAACTTAGGCTACTTTAATTTTAGAAAAACAATTACGGTTCTGCGCAAATAAAATAAAAACCATGAAATACAAAACCTTCATGCGGGTGAAACCGCGGGGCAGCAGCTAGTCTGTATTAAAACACAAATCACATAGTCCCAATAACGTCATGTCAATGCTTTTGACTATGAGACCGGTCTCGATCAGTCTGTTAATCAGTCACACGATAGGTTAAGATTTTACTGGACTTCGAGTTTTGATATGAATTAGTTAAATTTATAAAAATAATCTTCAGCAGCATCTGCTTACGGGTTCTTATAGTGGCTTCATTTTATGAACGAATGTTGATTAAATCAGAAGATCAGTCTAAAGTAATATGAGTATGTATTACTATCATAACATTACCAAGAAAGATTTAAGTGTATTAGAAATTATAATTCAGCAGTTATCAACTCAAAAGTGGATACTTTTAGTCGGATTACACGCGACGATAAACATGCCTACCCATAGTAATCACTGAGTGTAATCTGATTGGGTGCTACAACTATCCCAGTGAGTACTTTCTTGAACATATATTTGTATATAATGCTTCTAAATAGTAATTTCTATGAAATTAATTAGTTTTCAAAATAACCTACACGTTAAAAACAAATTTTAACGGCTGTTATCGTGTATATTTTACATTATTTTAATTCCTGACGTTTCGAACCCTTTGCAACGTTGGAGGGCACAAAAGACGTCCAAATACGACAAAAGTCACTAACTGAATG
Source organism: Crocallis elinguaria (assembly GCA_907269065.1). NCBI lineage: Eukaryota > Metazoa > Arthropoda > Insecta > Lepidoptera > Geometridae > Crocallis > Crocallis elinguaria. The sequence continues at coordinate 16,957,643 of OU026069.1, forward strand.
TTTTATAGGGGATAGGGCTACTAAATCGATCCTCAGGACCTCACCGCTGCCTCAGATAATGCATTGGCTCTAACCACATTTCTAGCCAGGATAACATAAGCTTAACTTTTTACTAGAAAAAAAAGCAGGCAGTCATTTTGTGTAACAGTTGTTATAGTCACACTAGCTTCTGCCCGCGGTTTTCACCCGCGTTCCAACAGGAACCGTGCATTTTTCCGGGATAAAAAGTAGCCTATGTTACTCTCCGGTCCATAAACTATGTCTATGCCAAAAATCACGTCGATCCGTTGCTTCGTTACTGCGTGAAAGAAGGACAAATCAACAAACACATTTTCGCATTTATAATATTAGTATGGATTAGTATGGATGGTAACTTAACCAATGTCAAAACACTTATATCAACTTATGTCAATTCCATACATTTTTTTCTTCTATCGATAACGATTGTAGAAAGTTACTTTGTCTAGGCTTCCGGTTCCATCGCTCTAAGCCTTACTACTGAGTACCTGATTACTTACTACTTATTAAGTACCTACCTGCTCACGTAAGTTATAGTTTACAGTTACAATTGAAAGCTATCTATAATCTACCAGATATATACCAGTGGTCGATACTCCGGCTCGAATTACTCCGTGGAGGCTCCACGTAACCGCTTCATGAATAAAGAGTCCGTTTTGACGTAAGGCTTTATCCACTAATCCAATTTTAATAGCGAACGGCAGACGACGCGGCGATCAGCCACGCTAGATTCTGTGAATTCATAACTCTTATGTAATTATGAATTTATTTATTCTAGTCTAGTATTAGGAACAAACGAACCTTTATTTTTTTTTATCGGAATTCGGAAATGCTAACTTTCGGAATCGCAAATGTTTCTCAAGATCAAGATAATATATTGAACACCTGCTACATATGTAGGTTTTCCTGGCAAATAGATTTCTAAACCCCTGTATCCCCTACGAAGTCGTCCGCTTAGTAACATCATCAAAATTGTAGTTAGTACTACTGCTACTAGTATGGGCACAGAATAGATAATAGTACATTTGTGGGCCATAAGCCACCACGCAGGCCCAGTACGTCTAATTGGTGGATGGCACATGTCCTCGAATTTTCTGGTTCTTGAACATGCAGGTTTCCTCACGATGTTTCCTTCACCGTTTTAGGGCGAGTGTGATAAATTCGCACATAACTTGATATAAGTCATTGGTGCGGGGCCGAGTCAAGATTCGAACTATGGTGCGTCGGATTGAAAGTCGCACAAGTCCCCGCTCGGCCACACTCGCATAAAAAATCGGAAAACATAGGCAATGAGTTCCACATCTTAGCGATACGATACTAATGGAGGTGGACACGCTTCATATCCACTGGGTATAAACGATGGCGCCGTCGTTAGTCTGATGATGGAATAGGGACAAGCAATAATACAATAATTACTCGTATCGTACGAGACGTTTATAACATCTCGCTGTAGCCGAACCACAAACTATCATCCACATAAATCATTTCCCATAAAGTCACCAAGATGGCAACTAATCAACTCGCCGCGCGACCTCATAAGATAAAAACAATATCTGTTCCAAAATAACTAACTTTCTAAAATGATAATGTTCACATCACAGTTTCTATATACGACTAATAAAAAACTCGAGAAAACTGGTACATCACTAATTATATTCATTGAACCGTTATAACGCGTTACGACAACTATCGCGCAATATTGGAGTGGATATCGTAAACCGTCTGTGAGCGGCCTTAATAAGGCCTGCGACGGACGGTGCATAGCATCACCAATTAGAAGCGGGGACATTAAAACTTGAGATATGTTTCCGGTGCGATATGATATGACATAGGCCGTAAACTTTTATTGGAATCGAGATGTAATGGCTCCGAGCTACTTACTATTTTTTGGATTGTTGTGTTCACTATGTTCTGTTGTTATGTACCTACTAGCTTCTGCCTACGGTTTTCACCCGCGTTCCCACAGGAACTGTGCATTTTTCCGGCATAAAAAGTAGCCTATGTTACTATCCGGTCCATAAACTATATCTATGCCAAAAATCAGGTCGATCCGTTGCTCCGTTACCTACTGCGTGAAAGAAGGACAAACCAACAAACCAACAAATCAACAGACACACTTTCGCATTTATAATATTAGTAGGGATTAGTAGGGATTTATAAGATGCTAAGTAAGTACGTTGTCCTAATAATCGTAACGAGCCTGAATTTCAAATCGTTTGAACCAGGGTCAAGTTTTTAGTTGCGAAACGCAAACAAATCGCAATCGGCAAATGCAGAACCACGGAACCCCGCAGTTGGATCGATGCTGTCACGTATAACAATCAAAAAATATTTCTTAATTTTTTTTCTATTATTTGGTAACGAGACGAGCTGGTCGTTTGCCTGATGGTAAGCATAACGCCGGCCCATAACAATTGCAGTGACACCCAGAAATTTGAATCACAAAGGCCTGCGCGGCACTGCAGTGCGCTCGTTACCCTGAGACATTAGGTATTAAGTCTCATAAGCCCAGTAATTTCACTGGATACTCTGCTCATCAAACCGGAACACAGTAATGCTTGCACACTACTGCTTGGCGGCAGACTTCACGAGCAAAGCGGTGGTAACTACCCAGACGGACACTCGCAGAAGACTCCTCCCACTAACATAGTGGGAGGATTTTCTATCTTTCCACTAAAATAGTGGGAAGACAGAAAATCGGCTTCGGTAATCAGGTCCTGAACTATGGATCAACCGGAGACTGTATCTCTTAAATAATGTAAAAGACTTAAATAATGCCGAAGATAACAAACACAAAAACAAAAAAAAATCCAGCGTATAACGGTCCCCGCCACCCGCGTATTTCTGCCTACCCCTAAAGTTTCTCCCAACACGTTCTAGTTGGTATTGCCAATGTACTTGACAAATAATGTTTTATTGCTATTGATAATAGTTTTTCTAAACGCGTAGCATCAAATTGATAATTTATCTGAGGTATCGAACAATTTATGTCTCAAAACCATGTTAACTTCAACAAAAGTATTTCTAGTATCATATATCACAGCAATAAAAATAACAGTACCCAGCCAGTGTGCCTCTAGTCGCAATATTGAACAGTTACTTCAAATAACAACACAGCTTTTGCATAATTTGGTGATTGTAGAGAAACCCGCCGTTCTAATGCAGAAGGTAATAAAAATGACGAGTTATGCAGGATAATCTACGCGGAATCACTTATTAATATTATCAATAAGAGCACTCAACCCATCATAATTTCCAAACAAACGCTCGTATGTGATTATAGTGTTGTAAAATTCTTTTATTTAGATACTAGCTGCTGCCCTGCGGTTTCATCCGCGTGGAGATTTTGGATTACATGGTTTATATTTTTTTGCGCGGAACCCTAATTCTTATTCTAAATTTAAAGTAGCCTATGTTACTCCTTGTAACATCAGCTATCTGCCAGTGAAAGTCCCGTCAAAATCGGTCCAGCCGTTTCGGAGATTACCCGGAACAAACAGACAGACAGAAAAACATGTTAAAAATTGTTGTTTTGTTATAGGTACCGTATATACTTTCATATGCATTTAGTAAAATGCTGTAATTTTGATATTACAAACAGACACTTCAATTTTATTTATTTGTATAGATGTATAGATTTTGAACAGATTGTTATCCTGTGCATTATACCTAGGTTTTTATAATACCATAAATTTAAAATTTCGAGAATCCAATTCACTTACCGCCTTATAAAACCTGCTTTTTTATAAATCTTATTTGATTTTAGCCGTTCACAATGTTGTCATAAATGTAAAAGTAAAGAAAACACCTCGCTAAGGACCTTGGACATGTAATGGAGATTTTCATTACCAAACATTTTTTCACGAACTTGTAAGGCATTTTCAAAAACGCGTGTGCAACAAGTTTTAGGAAATTACCGCGCGCTAATTGTTAAAACGCTATCCTATAAAGTGTAAAAAAGGGTGTTGCCCGATGTGTCAGTTTTGATAAGTGGCGTGTAGCGTGCAGATGAACACTTCTTCCGCCTCTAGTGAATAATATTATCGATGGTGATAATGATAAGAGTCTGACGCAACGGACGGGCCCAGTACATATGGATTGGGCGCGTGAGATTTGATGACCAACACCTTGCACTAGTTTGACTCTTCATTAACATTTACGCGTTTACTTCTTTCGTTTATATTAGAAACTTTCTGCTGCGGCTTCACACGCGTGAAATTACGAGAAATAGTAGCTTTTTTAGGCCTACAAACACATGTCACGTTGCGGGGATAGAACCCCCACAACCTTTATGCATTGGGGGTATGGGGTTGTTGGTTGAAAAGGTCCTTAAAGCAAAAATTTCTACAGTAACAAACTATCAGCTAAACTGCAGCTCACAGATACAAAAAACAACGCGTTCCGAATCTCTTCCGCAACGCAACGCGCAAATAACAACTAGAATACAACGCGTTAAAATAACGCAGACTTTAATTCATCACCGCAACCGAAATCTCATTCAATTAGTAAAACGTCCGTGCGTCGAGGCCAAGAATAGCGGTGTCCGTCAGGCCCCCGCCCCCCGCATGGGGTCGGAAGGGCCCCCAAATGAAAAATGGCACAATTAGCTCCCAGACAGTGAAAAACAAGTGCACTCGATCTGCCGACGGCGGCCCGGCTCATCGATAACGCGCCGATGGTGCGGAATAGGGGCGCACTTCGCAGATTTATTTATAATCTATCTAGATATAGATAATGAACGTTAGCGCTGTTACACAACGGTGAACACGCTGTATAATGACTGCGGTATATCACAGTATAGGGTGTTTTGGATTCGAAGTCTTTTATTCTCGATATGTTAACCTTTGACCGGAAACTCATCTGTGTTGACGATGATCGAGGGTGGTAAACACGGTTTTTTATAATTTACTGGGTAACGAGACAAGGGAGTTTTTTGTGGCCTGCAATACAGTAGGCCCAGGCACAGGTATTAAAGAATAGGGGTACGGCATATCCAGTCTATATGGTAAAAGGCGACTAAAAGGGAAGCTTTGGATTTTTGGGTGGCTGGGAGGTTTGGCTCTGACTGACCAAAATTCCAAGCAAGCCCTGAAAGGAAGGCAGCTCAGCATGGCCCGGGCTGTAGGTCCTTGAAAAGCCCATGAGCCCTCAATAGACAGGGCTATGTATAGCACAGAGAGGAAGACCACTGCACTGGCGGGATTTAGTGGTTAATAAGCCCAGATAACTCGGATGATCCCCGCATGGCAACTGCCATGAAAAATCCTAGGATACCCAGCTGGGTATCCTAGGACTTTCCCACTGCGTAGTACGCGGCATTGGTGCGCTCGTTACCCTGAGACATCAGCAAGCGTATTCTAAATTCAATCCAACAGGGTTCCATTTGGATCCTCATTCTTCGTCTCTGTCATCTACATTCAGGATGCCAGAGACTAAGAACGTGGATCCGAGTACTTGGTGACAGATTTTCAACTTGAGGGTGGTAGCTAGCCAGACGATCAAAATAAAATTCTCTACTACAGTGCTAACAATGTTTGTGATCGTTGGGCGATATTATTTATTTATAAACATCTAGTCTGCTAGAAGTTGTCTCATGGTAGCTAATTTAAGATAAGAAGTTCTTTACGTTTAATAAGTCATTGACATCCAGACATGGATGTGGGAGTCGCGAGACATCGCTTTGTAATACAACGCCCAACAAAATTAGATTAACCAGGACTATCGGATAAAGCAACATCACTTAACCAATCAATCTTTAATTTCTCTTGCAATAAATCAATAAATTCGCCATTAATTTCGCGTACCGCACAGTCTTGGAGGCTGCTTAATAATGGATAGCCATCAGGTCTCATTAGCGGGCAGCGGGGGCGCCACCGGCGGCGGCCGGACGGGCGCCTTTGCTCCACCGATCAATACAACCCGATCCCAACCGAACGTAGCCGAGCGCGCTCGAACATCCCCGAAGTACCCGAAGACAACCGAGCGCCGCACATGACAAATGTCATCGTGAGACGGCTCCGCAGCCTTCAGGCCTCCCTGAAAACTGTAAAAATTAAGCTAAAAGTGCATTAAATCGGGACGTAGTGCTTGACAATATTGTGCTGTGCTCAGACACGGAGGATTTTCAGTGAAAACTGTCTGTGATTCTGTGCAAGGTGTAAGTATTTTGACAGCTCATTGTTTGAGGGTAGCTTTGCGCATATTTTGCACCAAAATTGACGTTTTGAGTTAAAGGTAACCTCATCTAAACATCTAAGCGTTTACATTTATTACTAAAAAGTTCTTCAAGTAATTTTCCCTGTTTTCATTGATAAAAATCAATGGAACGCTTGCACTTGTTTATGGCCACTGCTTGTAGAAACCACCCATGAATTTAACTAATTAAAACTGAAATATCATCCTCTTTCATGAAGTATTCTCTAGTGGAAGAAAAAGCCAAGCAAATGCTCTAAGAAAAGATATTAATATAGTTACTCGGACTGACAATTGCGCATGCGTAATAGAAACCTGCTCTGCGTCACACATGTTTTTATCCTTCAATTTTTTTATTTTTTGGCTTTTCAACGCCTTATTTTAGAATGTTTTTGAAGAACATATAATAGAAAACTTAATACTTACTAACTTTTAGATGCTTCAACTGTCCCAGTTTTGTGTTCTGTTGTTTTGCCTAAAACTAGCTGATTTATTTTCCGGCTTGCAATCTTGATCAATTTATTTTCACAAGAGTTTTATAATTCTGATTTATATATAGCATATAGCTGCTTATGGTCCCTAGTACGTACCGATTATCAATTGTAAACTTAAATAAAATTCAATAAAATTATAAAATAATTAATAAAATTTTGTAAAAATTCATACTTCATTAAACTCTAAAAATTGAAAGCTAAAACTGTCAACATTCATCAATATTAACAAGTGAGTACTCAACTCTGACCTTCTGACGAGGTATTTCGATTCACCTATATTGGCCTTGACCTGATTTACGTATACAGCCTGCGGGAGGCGCTGCAGTGCAGTAACGTCGACCAATATAGCCCGACCTCTTTACACTAAACAATTTAACCCTCACCGCAGATCGCCACTAGCTGGTCGTCGACGGAAACTGTCAATATGACAGTTGAAAGCTCTCAGCGGGCGTGAAAAGGATGAGTCCGGAAATGGAGCGGTAGTTCTGAATTTGGAATTAATGAGGTTTTGAAAGGAAGGCTTCGGTTGTCGGCTTGCGACAGACGTTGCACACTTCTCGTCGCGTTGCACTCGTCGGTAACGAATATGCAGTAATAAGATTCCAATTGAATTCGTTTACGTACCTACGTTAGGAACATCCCAGACGGGAATGTAACTAAAACGTCAAAGAAAGTATGTATACCTATCGTGATTTTTTTACTTTAAAGGGTTACACTTAAGGATTGACTGCTTTTTAGGTTTCTTTGTTTCGATCTGCCTTTCTTTTGTTTTTTTCAATGATCATTGATCACATACCTTTATCCTGTTAGGGATCAAGGTATTTAGGAACTAGATTTCCTCTACTTAGGGAACCAGGAAATACGACTGCCATCCCAAATAAAAAAAAAGTTTCTTGCCCTTCTCGATCGGCTATACACTTGGAACGGGCACCTACAGTTATTTTTATCAATATCCAAATTTAGATACCCCAAGCCATAAACACTAATCGCCGACGCATTTTTCTTCCAAAAATAATCGAAGGCCAGCTCATCACCTGCTTAATCCGACGTTAGTTTTATCACTCGCCCAAGCAACCGTAAGCTTAATGTTCGTGAAATGCTTGACCCCATAATCAGAGATCACGGAGACACACCGAGATAGGTATCGTACCGATGCGACGCGGACAAACAACTTTCAAATAGTTATACATAACTGAGAGCATCGCCTGACCCCTGCGCCGCGGTGCCACATCCGACGCAATGCGTTTGTATCATGAATAACGCCAATGACGTCCAATAAATTTATTACCGCGCTTTTTATACATACATATGTTTACTTTCCTCGATTATAGTTGGCAATGAGGTGGGTGTGCCGTGAAAGTTAGTTAACTCAAATAATCTCGAGTTACGAGAAATAGCCTAGGAAATTAATTTTGTCGCGCTCTGCGTGAATACTGAATATCAATAGGTTTATGCGTAATTTTATAGATTTCTACATAATAAGTGTTTGATTAATTTGTTTAAGGACGTTTAGGCTAGATTAATGCCTAGGTTATATAAATTGGTAGAAATCTTGTAGTCTGTTACGGGACTATATTGAGTGCGTTGAACTCTTTTCTTAAAAAGTTAAAACTTAGCTGGGTGGCTTAGGGTGGAACCAAGCATTTTGAACCAAAGTTTAAATATTCAATTAGGTTTAACTCATGGTCAAATGGATTTTAGTTTTTTCCCCTCCTTAGTTAGGATTATAATAGCTTAAACTTCGGTTTAATCTAGGTTTGGGAGTTTAACTGCCGATCACATAAATTTCGTTTCTTTTACATTGGTGAGGTATTTAAGCTAGGTTAGGCTAGGAAAATGCCACGATGTAGGGAGTTTTCTATAGTGCTCGACCATCTATTATATCTCCTGAAGTTAAAAATCTGATATCATGTGCTTACCGGTGTTCCAGCAGGTACTTAACTCTTTCCACCGCGTCACCTTACATTGTAGTGATCAAACGCTAACCTTCCGAGAATTAATGAAATGGAAATATTTAGAAAAGTCCCTGTATCCAGAGGATAGTTAACTATGAGCACTATGGTTTCACAACACCTATAAATGATACAAATACATTTTGAACCGAATGCATTGTTTTTTGGTGGCATTGCTGGTACTACCGCCCTTATATTTAACGGCACTGGCTCATCGCTTTGCAGGCAGACAACCAACATACCCAAGAAGCCGTCTACGTTTCATGATTCATCGATCTTTTCATGCATTTGTTTTTTTTATTTTACTAAAGTCGGTTTTGTTTTCAGCGCGGCGGCGGTGCCGTTAGGGGCATGCGCCGGCGTCGTTAGAGTATGAGCGCGGCGCGCGCGCCCGAGCCCCGCGACCCCCCGCGCCAGCCGCAACGCACGCACCCTCAGGTAACACCCTCCCAACCTAGGTAACATATTTGCTGAACTGGACCAGCTTAGTTACCGAAGGTAAATCTGGATAAGTACTGTGAAGTCGCTTACAACGCTGTGTAACAGGTAACACTCTGGGAATATGACCACGTTTGTAAGACTGGACTAGCTTAGCGAGGTTTAGCTCGGGATATGATGCCCTGGAACCGCAACTCCACTCAATAGCAACAGGTAAAGCCTGAATCGCAAAAACATGCAGATCCGAACTAGTCTCTGGATAAAGCACCCTAGAACTCGTTTATATGCGGTGGATATCCCATATAATAATAGATTATGATGAAATCCACTGATACATCGAGTATGGATTTCAACGCTGTAATATATCTTTACCTCTAAGCACACAATAAAAAACACAAATCAACATTTATTCTGACCAAATCTGTAATTAATGACGCGAACAGAACACGTTCGTTATCTACGTACCCCAGCTACATTACTCTGCTCATAAACAGTACAGCGATTTACGACCTGAGAAGCGAACACAAAATACCATAATTACTCGAATCGATTAAATTACAACTATCGATTTGAAATATGCCTTTATCGAGTACGTAGTCATCATTCGGAGAATTGGCGAGTGACCTCTAGAGGCGACTCTACAATTAGAGAGAGCACGCGATGTAAATCTTGGTTCCGTTTGTTTTTAATGAACAAACATCGATTTACAATTAAAAGTTAGCTGCGTGTAAAATTTATATAACTAGAGTCAAATGACCATTTCGCGACACCCACACTATTTTAAGGCGAAGAACTTTGGAAATGCGGATGTGCGTTGGTCAAATAATATCGCGTTAAATGACGTGTAGGTAGGTATCTTATGATTTATAAGATTAACATTTTTGTTGTAATATGATTTACTGGTTGTTTCGAAAACAAAGTTATTTGTGACTGAAAGAAAACAAAAAGATGCAAATAATTGCCTTTTGGACTAGGAGATATGACTATTTCATCTAATAATTCGATTCATATAAATATGCTCATGAAGTCTGCCGCCAAGCAGTAATGTGCAAGCATTACTGTGTTCCGGTTTGATGAGCAGAGTAGCGAGTGAAATGACTGGGCTTATGAGACTTAATACCTAATGTCTCAGGAGCGCACAGCAGTGCCGCGCAGGCCTTTGTGTTTCAAAGATCTGAGTGGCACTGCAATTGTTTTGGGCCGGCGTTATGCTTACCATCAGGCAAACGACCTGCTCGTCTACACATTGTAACTAACATACAAACTATATCAAAGTTAAATAAGAGCTTGTTAAAGAAAGCCCGTTCCAATTTGAGTTCTATCATAGATAATGAAACGGCCTCCATCCATGATTCAGTAAACCCGAAGCTCGACCCTCGCCTTAACGCTCACGTCATCCTTCCTTTGCCAAACCAATTAAAATACTACTTCTCAACAGTCGAATTGGCAACAATCTCTGCAAATGGACATGTGACAGGTTTGGTACTTGTTCCGAAAGAAATAATTGCACTCGTTAATGGTAATAGCAGTGTGTACTGTTACCCAAACTCGATGGTAGATAGAATGTTTTATAGCTTCCTATACGTGTAATTGCTCTGCAAATCAATTCCTTATCGGTCCGTCATTAGGTATTTACATATTGAAAACAGGACACTGATTATAATTCGCGTTGTTTGTTTGATTTTAAATGTCCCGTACACTTTGAACCAATCAGCTGATCGAATTCTACGAAAAGAGATGTGAAATTGCACTGAACGTGTTGGTTCAATTCGTATCGGAGTGGATGTCATTTACATTCTTACGTCGACCCATATTTAACCGACTTCCAAAAAGGAGGAGGTTATCAATTCGGTCGGTATTTTTTTTTTATATTTGTTACCTCAGATCTCCGTCATTTATAAACCGATTGGAAAATTCTTTTTTATTTGAAAGGATATACTTTCAGATTGGTCCCATAGAAATTTCATCAAAATCGGTTCAGTAGTTTGTCACTGAAGTCGGTTCGTCGCTTTTTTAAAGCAATTTTTTTTACTATTCTAGCTGTAATTTGTTCTACACAATAAAGTTGATTAGTTTATAGAAATAACTCTATCTATTTGCTTTTTGTGTTCGTCAATATAACCTTCGTAAGGAAGTGTCTCTCCATTCCATTCTTAATTTAAAGTTTGTCTGACGTGGACAGCTGTTATTCTAAGCTATGTTGACCTTGTAAGTAATCGCGTCCATTACTCAGTACCTATTCATTATATTTATGATTCTAACAAATAAGTATAATCTCCGATTGTGCGTCTCCCATTTTGATTTATTTGACTATGACGCCCACGGCTCACGTTCATTCATACTTCCAATCTATAGGTTCGATTCAATACTACAATTTCATTGATAGCTACGATATTTCATTTTGAAATATTTAAGAGTTTGCTTTGAGCTCCATAGCCCACTAATATTAGTAACTAGCTGCTACCCGCGGTTTCATCCGCGCGGAGATACTCAATTTCATGGTTTTTATTTTTTGCGCGAAACCCTAATTCTTTTTCTAAAATAAAAGTAGCCTAAGTTACACCTTGTAACATCAGCTATCTGGCAGTGAAAGTCCTGTCAAAATCAGCCCAGCCGTTTCGGAGATTACCCGGAACAAACAAAAAGCCAGACAAAAATTTAAAAAATGGTTGTTTTGTTAAAGGTACCGTATGCATTTGGTAAAAAGCTGTTATTTTGATATTACAAACAGACACTTCAATTTTTTGACTTTGTACGAACTAACCACATAATTCAATCACCACTAGTTAAGTTTACTAATGGCTATTTACCTATAATTATAGCTAATAAACTGAAGTACAATTCCCCTTCCTCGGCGGTACGGTGGGGGGCGTGTCGGCACATGCGCGCGCGCCTTTCCGTGAATCTTACAAGGCCGTCTGACCCACTGATATAATTCCTACGCCGTCTGTCTGACCGACTGTAATTATGTATATAGGGCTTTTTGTACGATCCCGGTACCTTTTTGGTGCACGATTTAGATTTTCGATGGATTTCATTAGGTACGATAGATTTATTCTATTTTTACAAGCACTTATTTAACTTGCAACGTTTGTATGTATGTGTGTTTGTTTAGATCAAATCTTGCAAGCTAAATTCGACACACTTACCGGTGTTCGATGAAGACGAAATTTACATACATGCAGTTTAAATCGTATGACAGTGCAATTGATATCACAGAGCTGATCTGATGATGGAGCCGGAATGCGGCGATAGGAACACTGTAACGAAACTATGTAACCCCATTGAGTTTGGGCTTGTCTTTACAAGTACTCTGATCCTAGATGATCAGGTCCAGGATCCTGATGATGGAGCCGGAATATGGCCAGAACATTACAGTTCCAATTACGTATTCTATAAAAATATATGTTTCTACAGCAACTAGTTTAGTTTATCTCCTGTTATCATTTGAGAATCAGCCGTCTTCGATGATGATCACCATGACGCTCGCAAAGATAGCGTGACATGTGACATGTACCTACTTATCAACTAGTAGAAACATATGTGACGATCTGATGTGGATTATTAATAATAAAAAAAGCTGTCTGCTGTTTATGTAGAACAGCTTGGTTTTTCATCTCTAATGCAACAACATTTATTAATTTGATGCTAAAAACCACCTGTCTCTATCAATCAACATAAACTAAACTGTCACTAATAAAGCGAATTCGCGAAACGTTTCTAAATCTGAAACAGTTCAAGACTCAAAACAAAGGCAAATATTTCTACAATCATACCTAATACCCAGCCAATTAAATGTCCCGCAACAAATCTTTAACTTTTTGCCCTCTATAGTTACGCAAGAATAGCGACCATAACTGTGCATCGGCACACGGGAACCGAACCCGCATGCCTTCCGCCGCTGCCGAATAATTCAGAAGGTTCCGAGAAAGATACCCGGCCGCGCAATAAATTTGGCGCTGTGTGGACGGAGCTAGGACGGCGCAATGCGAATATTATGTCGCAGCAAGAATAAAAAAGATAAGCTTTTTAAATACATTTTACTTTCTAGAATTCTGAAGTTCTTGGAAACCTTGTCTGGCTATGCGGTTCTCAATTAACGTGCTATTTAATGATCGAACTTTGGAACCTAGTTAGTAATTACTAGAAATATTCAAAAAAATTATCTGTACTAACTACGATTGGAAGCTCTTCCAACTGATTTGTAGGCCAACGAATATTTGATTTTATTCAGCGTTTGAATTTACTCCTGATCCGGAAGTGTCCGTCATCTACAAAGCTTAGGATGCCAAGAGGCATAGTAAGAACTCTAAGGTACAAAGCAGTCCTGTCCTGAGTGCATCCCAGGGCAGGATCTCATTATGCTGTACAGCCTACATTCCTCGGCCTTACAGTTTGCCGAATAAAAAGCTTAGAATCGACTATTGTTTCACTGCCCGAGGCACTCGAAGGTCTTAGAGAGGACTTGTTAATGGATATTTTTTGCATTGTTACTCCTAATTTTGGTGTTGATGAGTTCAAGTTGAATCATGATTATCCAATAATGAAGACGGAGAAAAAGTTTTCTCTCGTTTGTTGTGTTAGAAAATCCTGAAGGTTCTATAAAGATCGACTGGGTTCGGCTAACTCATTGATATTAGGGGTGTTTTTTGAAATATTTGTTATTCATTTACCACTATCTCACTTGATCTTAGGTTACGATCTTGTTGAAGATGATAATTACGCTAAGCGTATATAATAGCACTGACGCTCTATTGCGACTGACGGTTACAGCAAGGGTGCTTGGCGTTTTCAACTTTAGGGTGGTAACTAGCTGGATCTCCTACGAAACGCAGCAAGGAACTTAGCCGACTGAGTTGTGCATAACACTAAAATCCTTTACATTGGAACTTTAATAACAGACTAATGTTTGACATTAATTTTATTTTAATAACTAATTAATTACTTAATTTTAATAACTGATTATGACATGCACTGGAATTAAAATGTATAACAATATTTGCACACCTGCCTGCAGGTTGAATACATTCATCAAAAATATTGTTTAAGACCTTACGCTAACATGTATTCTAGCAAATAAACGATTTGATTTGATTTGACAAAAAAAATATTATGGTTGTTCTTGCGCTTGTCGTATATACTTTTTGCGTTTATACTTTTGATATGATATCCTTATTGAGTATTAAAATATATTTAATACGCATCGTCTCCATTCCACCCTTCTACCGCGATCATCTCGAGGCGGAAACAAGGTTCACTCGACGACACACGACTCGCTGAATAAGAATACCACACCACAGAGGCACATTGTTCCAACTATTTCTCTAAAACCCGGAGACCTTTGGATAAACCAAAGATCTCCGGGACGAGTCAGAGCAGTTATCGATACGCAGAACTTAAATTTTCACTAGCAAACCGAATGCAACATTCTGAGATTGGAAATTTGGTAAGAATTTAAATTTAACCGGAGATCTCCGTTTGGCTACTTTTTCAATCCATTTAGTTTAAATTCATATATTATTGTCACTGCTTTCTTAGGTTAGGTTCTGACAAGTTTTATTAATTGTGACGATCCTCCTGTGGAAGTAACAGATATAAAACACAAATTCAAAGCAACCAGTAAATTACTTCGATCTTCATTTATCCTTTGTTGATGTGTGTGTTGTCTCAAAACTTTCACCATGCCATTTGCTGCTTTTGAATGAAATCCTAGTCAGCTAAATACACTTTTCCGGTTTTTTTGTCGTTTCTTTTCGTTTCATCGTCCTCGGTCCGTCCCGGAACATTTAAATCACCCTAATGCAGACCGTAGACGCTTATGCAAACGTACGTTTGCTTGTCAGAATAACAACGCTTTTGCGTCAAGCGCGGATTTCGTGATACTTGAAATGCGAAAGACAAGAAAACGACAGAAAAAACCGGAAAAGTGTATTTAGCATTACTAGGATTTCATTCAAAAGCAGCAAGTGACATGGGGAAAGTTTTGAGACAACACGCACATCAACGTTTGCATAAGCGTCTACACTGCCCCTATGATATCCTAAACGACAAGCGACACATTACTTAGACTATTCCTCTAAATCAATTAAATGCGACCATAGATGGCCGCAGTGAGTCACTATAGTTTTTTTTAGTTATTTAAATGTTTTACTGTTATTAGTTATGCTATGTAGCGGGTTCGGATTGCTTCACCTTATTTGCAAAAAAGAAAGAGTTTAGCTCTATAATAGTTCGTCGCATTGTCGTCTGGTTTTTTGTCGAACTGGTTGTTTTCTTCGCGGGCGTGGGTGAATGTATTCCGAGGGTTCTCTCGTGCAATTTTGATGAAAGACGTGAAGGGTTTAGCCTCTTTTTTTCTCTGTTTTTCGCTGTTTATATGGGGATTAGTTAACATGATATTTTGGTAAATATTTCTATTCGTAGTTCTATACTTGTTTAGCTACAACTTTGAATTAGTTATCTTATACGGCACCTGCAAACTACAGTCTTGGACGCGTGATAACATCGAAAAACATGACTTTGTTGACAGATACCTATTTGTGTGGAAACGAATATTGTTCATCTTAGTGTTGTTCAGGGGTAACCTAGACGGGCTCGCAGACCCAACATTTGGTGACGAGGAGGAACACACGTCGGCGTTTAGGTGGTAGGTCGACGTCATTAGCCGGAGTCCAACATAACCAACACGCTGCCACCCCATCGGGTGTGCATTCATGAGGATTTTTAAAGACGTAAAAAGGGGTTACCTAGACCTCCCTTGTCTTCATACACCACTACGTCAATCGTTGTCTGTTATCTCTGACCGTTTTACCTTCTAGCCATTAGAGGCATATGTCGTCTTAGACAGCTTTAGGTTTAGGTTTAAAGACATTTATTCTCAAAAAAGACATTACATATCACTTGCTTGAGAACAATTCCAAACATTAATAAAATTATCACAACATCGTCCCGTCCAGTAGATTATACCTACCCACCCAACGTATTCATTTCCTTATGAGACTGTGATCTGCTATTAGGTGTTGAGCAAGTTGTTTTTTAAATACGTTGAATGAGTTTACATTTTTTATGCGTGAGGGTATCTTATTATATAGTTGTGCTCCTTCAAATGTTAATATGCTTTTAATCTATATTCCAGGGGTTAGTAATATTATACGGCCTTGAATTGTGGACATGGCAATTCTCTGATAATGTTTTCCTTCTCTAAGTTCAAAACATAGTTCAATAAGCATTGTCCAGTCACTATCTATACACGAAATATGTGGTTGGTTTCTCGTGATCATTTACAGACATTTTACCATTTTTATTTCTACCAGTGTCACGACACAAAACCACTTTAAGAGAGTACACTCGAAGAGACCACACTTAATTAATCGCTAGAGTCATGTAAATGTATATAGCCTTCATCGCTTATCTCCCGACATAAATAACTTCGCCTATGCGAGCACTAAACTCCACTATTTCATTGAACTCTCTCAAAATGGCTGTGAAAAGGAATAAAAAGCGTAACACCTCGGTTGGCGATCATAAAGGTGCCCACACACTGGCTAATGAGCCGCCGCGATTTATTGCCGATAAATAATGTTACTTACAAGTAATGACCAAGCGAAGCGCGTGTATGTACACGGTCCGGCGACGTGGCTGGTTAAAGTTCGGAGTTGAGAATTTAATGGCTGAAAACATGCTGCAGCTACTTACTGTTAATGGTAGGACTAACTCTTCTGCGAGTGTCCGTCTGGGTTGTTACCACCGCTTTGTGAGTGAAGTCAGCCGCCAAGCAGTAATGTGCAAACGTTACTGTGTTCCGGTTTGATGAGTAGAGTAGCCAGTGAAATTACTGGGCTTATGAGACTTAATACCTAATGTCTCGGGGTAACGAGCGCACTGCAGTGCCGCGCAGGCCTTTGTGTTTCAAAGTTCTGAGTGGCACTGCAGTTGTTATGGGCCGGCGTTATGCTTACCATCAGGCAAACGATCAGCTCGTCTCGTTACCACATACCATAAAAAAAAACATAAAAAAACTGCCTTGTGATATTGGAGTCATTGCAAATAGTTTTACCTGTTGACCTCCAAACTGCAGAATAAAGATGCCACCCGATGATATATTTTATTATTTGTTTATATGTCAAATTACAAATCCTTGATAATAATTGCTTATTCGTTACAAATTGTGTAAGTAATAATTTGACGGTATTATTTTACATCTGAGCACGTTTATCCTTACTAATATTATAAATGCGAAAGTGTGTTTGTTGGTTTGTCCTTCTTTCACGCAGTAACGGAGCAACGGATCGACGGGATTTTGGCATACATATAGTTTATGGACCGGAAAGTAACATAGGCTACTTTTTATCGTGGAAAAATGCACGGTTCCTGTGGGAACGCGGGTAAAAACCGCGGATATAAATTTCAAACAAAACAAAAGCTTGAAAATATATGGACATAACAGATGAGCTGATCCATTGATTGCTAATTGCTTAGACGTTTTTTCGGTTGTTTGATATGAAACTGTATTATTTTGATTTAGTTTTACGTACAAGTCCAAGAATATCATCATACTGAATGACTAGCAATTGGCCTTTAGCATGCCAACGCGATTCATTCATAGTTTTATAGTACACAATCACAGCTGTCGTGGTCTCACTCGCCGGCGCTAAAAGGGCTAATTGCAGCAATACTGCGACTATCGCGACTTGCGCGAAATAATAAATTAAACTCTACGATAAATCCAGCCCTGCTGTTTTATTATGCATCAAAACTATGGAATTTCAGATATCTTCCTACAAAATAGGTTAAACCTTGCGCCGTGTAACTAAAGTTGAAAATAGAGTGTCTTTATAGGTATACTCGTACGATCTAGGTATTTTCGGACTTGTTATACAATTGCGTGGGCAGTATCGATTCTAGAGTTGTAATAAATATCGTGTTTTTCTCTCAATCAGACTTTTTGCCGCGAGCCGACGGTAATTCAGTCGTAAAATAATTCACGCGTACGTTTTATAGTGTGTAGGGTTCTTTAAGTTATTTACACGAAAGGGAACATTTTGGGGGTTCTGTTCGGAATTTAGTCAAATAAGTAATAATATTTTTAGTTGAAGAAGTTTTCATAGCTTCCGCTATGGAGCCTTTTAGAGTTACTAAAATTTAAGGCTGTGACGAATATTCGGCTTGAATGACAACGAGGAAAAGATTTTTAAAACGTTTATTGCCAGCCAATTAATAATAAAATAAATAAATAAACGCTTACACTCATACCTCCCCCCTGCCACTAGGATTCCCTGTGTCGCAGGTGGCATGGACACACACAGATACACAATACAAACATCCAAGACCCGAGAACAAACTTTATGCTTACACAAAATCTGCCCCGGCCGGGAATCGAACCCGGGAGCCCTCGCTTTGCAGGCAGGGTACTACCAACTTAGCTACTTAGCCGTCAATCTTTTGCTTAATTAGTATTTTATCACCAGTAAATATCTTACAGTTAAGTTCTCATACATACGAATCTTTGTACAAACTTGCTCTGTTATTAAAATAATTTATTCATTCATAACATTATGGTCTCATGGCTCTATATCAAAAAAATCTTTACAAGAAACTAATGCTTGCTTGCAATTTAGAATTTGCAATTAAGAATTTAGCTTATAATAAAATTAATTAATCTGATAAAAAAAATCTCATCTTCTCTCATCAGTACCCGGCAATCGTACTGTTAATAGTTATTTATTTTATTTATCCAATTATAAGTGATTAGAGTATTGCTAGATTAATTACCCGATTCAACTACGTAGGTACACAAACCTGTATAAAATTTGAAACCTTGTCGGTGTTAAAAAATATTTAGTTATTTTGAGTTTTTAATGAAATTGTCAATGAATTTATTGTGACAAAGTATTTAATTGCTTACTCATATTATATGTCGTTGCAGGTCTACGAACTCTTGACCAATAGTTTTATAGCTTTGGGTATGGCCAGATTACTTGTACGAAGTTCTGAGTCATGTCTTAATTTTGCAAATGTTACCTCGAAAGTGCTGAAATAGAGGATTATCATGTGACACATTGGTAAATGTTTTTAGCTTTATAAATTGGGTGACATCGCTTAGCGCGCCAAGTATGACATGTGTTTTTTTTCGTGTCTGTGACTTAGGTTTGGTTTGTTAGGTGGTTCCTACCTATCGTAATTATCATGATTTATTGAAATTTTTTTAATTTCATAGTTACGAATTTTGCTAGCTCGAAAATAGTTAACGAGCGTCTTGCTGTTGCCTCTTGTCTATTGTGCAAAACAAACATTGAGCGGAGACCGTACGTCCCAAAATAAGATTTGGGTGATAGGGTGCCCCTTAGACCCTGTTAACGTGTACGTGTCTGTTAACCCTGTAGACGTGGACGGAGGTCGGCAGGGAGGGCGCAGTGCTGGGGGCACCGGTGTGGTCCGTTGGAGAGCCCGGGGCCCTCCTGTTGTAGCACCGAGGCAGACCGAACCGGGGGGGTTTTAGTGGGTAAAAATCCTACATAACCCAGCTGCTCCTCATGGCAGCCGTGTGTCTATACAAGATTTACCCCCGGGGAAAAAAAGAAAAAAGAGGGTCTAATACAATGCAGAGAAAGAAACAACACATGCAAATTTTAAGTTACCGATTTAAATACGTACCTACACATGTTTAAAATGCAATGTTTGTTTAATGATCAAAACAGTCTATTTTACGCTATCATTAAACAGATTGCGGTCGCGCTCACTTTAACGCTCCCATCTCAGAGCCAATCATCAGTGTTGCCACTTTATGTCTTCTTGCTTATTTTTCGGGTAATTTTAGCGCTTTGCGTGCGACGGCAATTGCGACCACGATACATTTACCCCTCAAACCTTTGATGTTAATTAAACTATGGTTACAGCGTGAGTTTTAATGAGTCTGTTTATAAATATCGGTCGGTACGGCTTCGGAATATCTTTGGATGTGTTCGCTTGTTTATTGGGGTGAACTAATTTGTGCCAGTGCTTTTTTATACCTTAAACATTCCGCACGAGGAATTGGCGCGAGGCGGAGGCTTAGCCAATCAGAGCGCATTATGTCTAGGCAAAAATGGTGGAATTTATTTCGTGCAATCCAAACGTCACTGCATCTCCAGGGGTTACTTCCTCGATGATTCTAGGTTTAGCGTGCTAGCCAGGTTAGTTTTTTTTAGACAACGAGACGAGAGAGTAGTGCCTGATGTTGCCCATAACAATTGCAGTGCCACACGGAACTTTCGAAAACGCATTGCAGTGCGTTCGTTACCCTAAACAAGGGATGGCGAATCTTTAACGATAAACGTGCCATTTTTTTTTACTAAAATTCAATGATGTAGCAATGGCGACGTGCCGTCAAAGAACTTGATTTCTAGTTATTGTGATTCCTGTGGTTGCAAATTTGATGTTCATATGCAAGCTGAACTGGAGTCATCTGACAACAAAATAAATAATTAATTATCGGCGTGCCCGAATTATTTTGTCACGTGCCACCTCTGGCACGCGTGCCTTTGGTTCGCCTTCCCTGCCGTAAACCTGCGTCCCACAGTCCACAGTCCACAGTCCACAGCTTAGCGGTGCCCAGCCAGAAGGACATTCGCAGAAAAGTTAGACCTACCACCAGGTAAAGTGGTCAGACCTATCGCGAATAAAAAGCATGGCGTTTTCTTCACACACACCAGTAACCGCATGCATGCGTTGTGTAAAGGGTGGTGTCGGTTGTGCGTAAGCTCCCGTTTTCGATTCCGGACGAACCGGTACCCTTACGCAACGGGAACGTGCGTGGGACAGGTTCTGGACCAGTCCGGACCACTTTCCATGAAATGTGAATGCGTTTGTAAGGACTAAAGTGCTTGTAAACATTGAACACGCGTCGGGGTTCGCGCGGATTGATAATTCGAAGTGTCAAAGTAAATCATATCGATATATACAGAAAGATCTATGGGAACCATGTTGTCGATATTAGAATTATGAAAAAATACATTTAAAGATTTTGAAGAAATCTCACACACGCTTCGGGAATAGAACCCTTTATTTTATGAAAAAAAATCACTGCTAATTTAATTAAGGAAATAAGCACATTAAAAACAAATTTCTGTTACCCAAGCTGTGTGTAGACATGTTCGAATTAAATAATTTCTTTCTTTCTATCTCCCATAGTTTCAGAGTTAGCCTCACTGACCCCCTGTATCACCTTTTTAATCTACATTTAATTCAAGAAAAATATCTTGAATCTTATCCCAACGCATTATATCGGAGTGAAATGCAATTTTACTAGTTTTGAATTGATATTACTAATGGCTCGGGGTATTTAAAAGTTCTGAGCGGCACTGCAATTGTTGCGGGCAGCTTATGTTTACCACCAGGCAAACGACCCACTCGTCTCGTTAACAAAATATATTAAAAAGAGACGTCGTAGCTTCCATCTCGTCGTGCATTTATCTGTCTTATAAAAATTATCTGTCTAGTAAAAAACATTTATCAATTGATCGTTAAAAAGTACCGCTTACAATTGCGTGTTTCATTACGATCTTGATTAAGGATTCTTTATCTATTTAAAACCAGAAGCTATAAAAATAATGACAAGAATAAAACGCCTGTCACAGCCAGTGGAACGTTCTGCTGTTTTGTAGAAAATCTATTAGCTATGTAATTTTGAATTCATATGAATTATTTATTTATAATGCAGTTAGCAACTCTAGATTAAGCGTACACGCTTAAAATTGTCTCTATGATTACAATCATCACGATCTTCAGCTTGTCTATGAAACTTAACCTAAATGCTTCTAAACTTTTTGAATCTGTGGCGTAGGCTCAGAGTAAGGAGAGTCTCTGACTTGTAGGAAGGTATGGGGCACTGCAATAACTTGCTTTTTATAGCGTCCCAAACGTCCTACGTTTTATTTTTAGCTTTTGGCCAAGGAAAACTTTTCAAATGAACAAGGATGCTAATGCATTCTCAAATAAAAAAATTGTTTGAAAAGCCATTTAAATCGTAACTGAACAACTCGAACACTAGGTGAAATAGTAGTATTAGTAAATAATACAACTAAAAAAAATTGCTTTAAAAAGCGACGAACCGACTTCAGTGACAAACTACTGAACCAATTTTGATGAAATTTCTATGGGACCAATCTGAAAGTATATACTTTCAAATAAAAAAAGAATTTTCCTAATCGGTTTATAAATGACGGAGATCTGAGGCAACAAACATAAAAAAAACCACCGAATTGATAACCTCCTCCTTTTTTGGAAGACGGTTAAAAAATACGCAGGATCAGAAATATAAATTATACTAATTTCCAAATGTAAATTGTTACAAAACGATCAGTTTTGCGACGATTAACATTAATTAATGTGTGCACATATTTTTTCGCTTATCATTTGGTTTTCGCGATCATTACACACTAGCCGCTGCCCGCGATTTCACCCGCGTGGTGATTCGCACAGGAACCGTGCATTTTTCCGGGATAAAAAGTATTCTATGTTACTCTCAGGTCCATAATCTCTGTGTGTTATACACCACTTTTTAATATGCTATAATAGTTCATAAACGCGCCGCCAGCGGCTCTGTACATTTTTTCATACAAAATCGGCGTAAACGCGGTAATTGTTGAGCGCGTTAACTTGTCGTTATGCTTACCATCGGGCAAACGACCAACTGGTCTCGTTATCAAATATAATGAAAAAAACGAGTTACTTCAACGTCAAAATAACTGTTTTGATTATGTTCTGTAAGGTAAGCAAAACCACTTAAAGTATTGTGAAAGTCAATAAAATGTATACTTGAATAAATTTAAAGATTTAATTAAAATAATAGTTTTAAAACGATCTATGTTTGATACCATACTGATCTATTTACATGTTATAACCGGATTTATTTTAATTTTACTCTTTTATCCAAATCTCGATACATAGTTATAAATTAGATTTTGTGCGCGGATATGCCTTATCACTGAATCTATGGGTATAACCAAACTTTGGCTGATTGAATATTGGTATGAGTTTTTCTTAGTACCTAATTGTAAGTTATATTATCACAAAATAGATTAGCGTTAGACCACTATCTCGCCTGATCTGAAGCGCTATATGCGCTAGATCTATAGTGTCTCAAGTCCAGCTGTCAGAACACACTGATGTGTTCTGACAGCTGGAAATGAGCGAAGTGGGCCCTTGGCAACATATTTTCAATTTGAGGGTACCCTACTACTATTCTATGGTTGCATCATCACGTTTCCCTTAACCAAAGGTTAAGCTTATCGTATAGGATTCCCAGATATCAACCACTACAGCTGTCGGGGCATTTAATACAGTTTTTGGCAACAGATTTAAATTATTTTTTACTCACGACGGAACGGAGACGTTATATGCGTTTAGGGTGAGAGGTTGTTTGTTTGCTTGTTAGCACAGATTATTTAGGATTTATAGTCTTTGCTTGTTAGTATGTGCACACATGAATGTTCCCATTTATCTCCAGAACGGGTTGATCGATTTAGATACGGTTTTTAGTTTATTTATTACCTTTTAGGAAGACTATATCATCGACTATATTACAGTAGAATAAATCGTAAAACAATAACAGCCAATACTTATGTATCTTTACCGGATTCACTTATGTTGTACAGCCAATTTAATACTTGTTTTCCTCTAACTACAACTTTTTTAGCACCATTACAGTGGAGTGGATCATACAGACAACATGACATGTCGACTTTGATAGTATAGTCACGAAGAAATATACAATAGAAAGTCGCACACCCGTCCCAAGCAGGAAACACATCGTATTATAATATAAATAGTTTCGTCTGTACGTCTGTACTGCGTTTTTTATTCAAATGATGTAAACCGCCCGTGCGCTTATTGGCTCCACCGTTACATTATTTATGTGAGTTTCGAAACTCGATGCGGATTGTGACTTACGAATGTGACAAGCTTATTGTGACTCGAAAATGTGACAGACTTACTATGGCTTACAAACTAAACGTGATATCATTATTGTGACTTAGATATTGGCTGTTTTGTATTTTGTCTCCGTGGACGGACTGAAAAATAATAGACGGAGTAAGTGGTAGTCGATAGTGAAGCCTGCAAAGTAGGCTTACTTTGATAGACTGCCTATGTTTACAATAAATATAAAAATACTAGCTTCAGCCCGCGGTTTCACTCACATTCCCACAGGAACCGTGTATTTTTCCGGGATATAAAGTAGCCTATATTACACTCCGGTCCATAATCTATCTATATGCCAAAAACCACGTCTATCCGTTGAAAGAAGGACAAACCAACAAACATACAAACACACTATTGCATTTATTATAGCGAAATCGTGCGCGTGCCGGAACTGATCGATAGGTGCTTGAAGGCAGATTTTCGTCTGGATGGTGGTAGGTAGCCAGGTAAGCACTAGAAAATACCTTCAAAAAAAATCAAAATGTTTTTTATTTCTGTAACCAAAAATGTATATAGTCAAATTGGGACGGCCTCAGGACGACTTTTTAAAAACACAAATTTCGATTAATTTTAAGTGTCGTTTATTCGACGGATCGCTTAAGACTAGCTAATTTTAATACAATCTAAAAACCTCCTCGAGAGTCAGGCCACCCAGAGCCATCCGCTTATCTGTTGTCGTACGATGCAGTTTCTAAGAACACACTCGGATGCGCTGACTAAGTACGAATAGTGAACGTAGCAAGACGGGGCTCAGGTTGCATGACTTCTCCCTCCTGAGATTCGAGATTATCCGATTTCAAAGGATTCGGAGAATTTCGAAATTTACATTTATAACCTAATTTTACAAGCCTACAATATAAAATAATCACCCCACACACTGCTATAATCAAATATAATACGATTGTCCAAACACTGATACTATAGACTCTTACTTCACTGATTTCACTTTCACTGGCACCTTTTAGATTTATCGCGTTAATCATCGATTGTACGTTTTCCAAATCTATGTCTTCTAATTCTATTGGTTTTCTTTCCTTCTTAGTTTTTATTTCGCTTATGTGTGGTAGGTTAACAATTGGTAGTCTGGCATAGTTTAATTTCGCTATCTGGTGTGGTCGAAGTTTTAAAGAGAATTTTCCAAGTTTTACTTCACATGCATCTTCCAGCGTGACTATATATGTACCTTGGATATTTTCTTGGTGTATTTCATTTGAACATATGCTTTGTATGAGTGTATTTTCCTTGGAAAACACAATCCACCGATTTGGTTGTATATGCTGGACCACAAGATTTTCAAGTTTTATTGGAATCAGGGTACAGGAACTTGTATTTTTAGAGTATTGCATCAGATCAGAAATACACGGGTCTTCAATGAATTGGGCGGTGTTATCTTCAAAACAGACGAAACTGGAATCGCCCGTTGGCTGGCATGGTCGGGCGAGTGGCTCGGAGGTTAGCCCTTTCACTAATAGATAGGGATACTTTGGAAGGATAATGTAAGTTTTATGATCATGGATAACAGGGAGAGGATACAGTTTATAGTAAATATAGGTCTCTTTACCGATTAGTGGAATTTCCATCACAAATGTTAACTGATTTTCCTTAAAGAACGATTTAATACCAATACTCTGTTCAATCTTTACAAGGTTTTCTTGTTTAGCTGGAAAAACTAATTTCTCTGTTTCCTCAATATTTTTAAGTAATACTAATAAATTGTCAGAATTAATTATTGATTGATGCAGAGTATTTAGTTTGCTAAAGGCTATTGCGGTTTCTACTTCACCTAACTTAACAGAAATAGTCTGGAAATTATGTAAAATCATGGAATATGTATTAATTATCATATTACTCGTGTAGTATAAGTTTTCCAATCGCATGGTGTTATCCAAACTATTTTTAATGTCTTTTAACTCCTTATCAAGTAGCAGTACATTATTCTTGAGCGAATGGGTTACATTGTAAAATTCCTCAATGACTTCGGAGACCAGAGTTACCTTTTTAAACGTATTTTCCTGTTTTGACTGAATGCTGTCTATAAGTTTATCGTATCTATAAGCATCTTCACTATCTAAATTTCCCGTAATTATCTTAATAATGGAGCCCAGGGGATTAATAAGGCCTCTTTTTACTCTATAACTAGGAACTAACTGTCTATACTTACTTATAGTTAGATTCATCATATAATCTACTTGAATTCTAAAATTAGAGAACACCAGTCGTATATACGTCTCATTATAATTAGTGTCTACAATACTATTTAGGTCACTAAACCTAACAGTGCTACTAGTTAAATCTTCAGCTATCAAGTTAAGATCTAGCCTTTTAAGTATTGTCCACTTATCGGAGCTAATGACCGCGGTTCCTTCTTTCATAGGCAATACACCTGGAGTGCCCTCAAGGGACTGCAGTTGAAGGGCCTGGAGTTGGGTTGCTACCATCAGGACCAGCACCGTGACTTGGACGTTTCTGTGAAGGACGTTTGATATCTTTAATGGGGATTTTAGCTTCGCGATTCTTTGTGGTTATCGTTACTACATTTCTTTCGGCTTCACCTACAACTACAGCTTTATCGTAGCGAGGTTTTTCCTTTCCTCTTCTAACATTAGTACCTTTATAGAAAACGGTATCGTCTACATTAACATCTATTTCTGTCTCACCTCCTCTTTTGTTCACAGAATCTTCTTTTATTTTTATCATTCTATCCGTTAAATTCTTGTACAAAAATTTTGTTCGTTTCTTATGATCACGCATTAATACTTGCATATATTCTTTATTTAAATCTACATCAAAGGGACTTCTTGATTCTGTGTGACCAAATACTACTTCATAAGGGGTAAGCCCGGTTACTGAGTGAATACTGTGGTTGTAGGCCATTATTGCAAAAGTCATCACCGAGGAAGCGTCTGTTAACTTTCGTTCATATTTAGCCAGCCTATATGTCTCTAAAATTGTTGAGTGAAAACGCTCTATTAGCCCCATGGAATTCGGGTTATTGGGTGTGCCGAAATGTATATTAATTTTGTAAAAGTCCAGTAATTCCTTGATGAGGGTATTGTTAAATTCCGTTCCTGAATCCGAACTTATTTTTTTAGGTGTTCCATAAAAAGAGAAGTGTTTAATTAGCGCTCTGACTACTTCCGGTGCCGACTTGTTGGGTATCTCATAAGCTTGACCTAGTTTACTAAATGCATCGATAACTGTAAGGAAGGACTTCCCTTCGATTTTAAATATGTCAATGAATAATTCTTCAAAAGGCCTATTTTGAGTCTGGGTTAGCTGTAATGTAGGTTTAAGGGGCTTCCTGTCATACTTTAGTCTTTTGCATGGTTCACAGGCATTAATTACGGCAGCTACAGTTATGTCCATATTGTGCCAGAAATAAGTTCGTTTTATGTGTGACACGGTTTCTTTGATGCCACGATGGCAAGTTTTACCTATATGATATTTTTCGATAATTGCTTTTTGTTCGTCTTCGTTTTCTACAAAAATTACGCGTTCGGTGCATTCCAGAATATTGACGGTTCCTCTTTTAAAAAGTGCTAAAACTGCTTCCGTAAATCCGGATCTGTGTTGTGGGTCTTCAAAATATATAAAATGTTTAATTTTAGTACGAATGTATCGTTTTAAAAAGTCTTTAATTAAATCGGGTTTATTGAGTGGCATATGCACTTCCATTATTTTTTGCTTTTTATTGGAAATATCTTTAATTGCAATTTCGTCTCTATACCACGTATACACTAGTATCTGGTTAGGTTTTGTGTCCACCGCTTCCTTTAAAATAGGAATTCCCGCAGAATCTGTGTTTCGCACAGAGTGTATAGTTTCCGACTCTACATTTGAGTTTGATTCTGAAGCTGTGATAGTACCACTGGAATGTTGTCGGACGGAGTACGGTGAACGGCGTTGATTTTCATCCGATGTACAAACACTTAACGTACGTTCGGGATCTGATATCGATATAGTATCGTCAGAATCTGATGAGGTAGATTTCCTATTTGTCCCACTTATCTCAATTATTTTATCACTAATACTTTCGCAATGTCTTTGTAATTCCAACTCCTTTTCGTCTAAATTTACTTGTAGTGAACTACTGTCCTCCTGACCTTTACCTATAGCATTTAATTTTACTCTTGACAGAGCATCGGCATTTGTATTTTGGCGTCCGTTCTTATAAATCACTTCGTAGTCATATTCAGCAAGTCTTAAACGCCAGCGAGTGATTTTGCTACTTGGTTCCTCAAAAGAGTGTAACCAAGATAGTGGTCTATGATCTGTATAAATCGTGAACTTTTTACCGTAGAGATAAGGGCGAAAATGTTTTATGGCCCATATAATAGCCAGTGCCTCTTTCTCGATAGTACTATATCTACTTTCAGGGTCGTTGAGTGTACGCGATGCATACGCAACAGGGCGATCGCTACCTACAATGCCTTGTGAAAGGACGGCGCCTATTGCGTAATCTGAGGCATCAGTTGTCAAAATAAATGGCTTATCGAAATCTGGGAATTGCAAAAGTGGTGCATTAGTTAACAACTCTTTGCACTTTTCGAAAGCTTCAATAAACTCCTCATTAACTACTACTTTATGATTCTTTTTAAGACATACTGTCAAAGGTCTTGTAAGTTTTGCAAAGTCTTTAATAAACTTCCTATAATAGCCTACTAAACCGAGGAAGCTCTTGACCTCTGTTTGTGACCTTGGAAGTGGGAATTTAAGGACAGCCTCTATTTTGTCATTATTAGGCTTTAGGCCGTCCTTAGTTATGGAATGTCCTAGATAAAGGACTTCTTTACGAAGAAACTCCGATTTATCGAGCTGTACTTTTAGGTTTGTTTGTCTTAATCGTTCGAAGATTTTGCGCAGCTTCTCTACATGTTCCTGGAGGCTTGAAGAGAAGATGATAATGTCATCCAGGTACACTAGACAGTGTATACCTTGAAGGCCGCGCAGGATGGTGTCCATTGCTCGTTGAAAAGTGGCGGGAGCCGTCTTAAGACCAAATGGCATGCGTAAAAATTCAAAGTGTCCCGCCTGAGAGCTGAATGCCGTTTTCTGTCTATCAGCCTTAGCAATTTCAATTTGATGGTACCCACTTGCCAAATCTAAGGTTGTGAAATAATTGGATTTACCTAATTTATCAAATAAGTCAGATATATTAGGAAGTGGGTACTTGTCGTCAGTTGTCGAGTCATTCAAACGTCGATAGTCTATCACCATCCTATACTTCTTTTCTCCTGAAGCATCCAGCTTTTTTGGTACAAGATGTACTGGAAAGTTCCAAGGAGAGAAAGATTCTTGGATTACTTTGTCCTTGAGTAATTTGTCAACTTGTCGGTTTATCTCGTCATTTACCGCTTGTGGTTGTCTATACGGTCTTATATAAACTGGGTCTTCGTTCTGAGTCCTAATTTGATGCTTGACTTTATTCGTAAAAGTCAAAGGCAACTTGTCACAATAAAAGATGTCCCTAAACTCGTAACATAAGGCGCTGATAGCATTCCTTTCTTCACTGTTCATGTGGTCAAGTCTTAATTTATCCAAATTCTCAATCAAATAGTCATCAATGTCGAGGTCATTATCAGTTATCGCGTTTGTTTTACAAACTTGCGGTGTGTATTGAGTAACACTAATTAGCCGGTTAATTTTTAATGTTACTGGTTTCTCTAGTGTATTTTGTATAACTGTGCATGTCTGTCCATTCACACAATTAACTAGTGCACAAGGCATCCTAATGCCGCTTTCAAATTCACGATATTCTATTATTCCTGTACCGTCAAGTAAGTCAGTCGGTAAGGTCACACGGGTTTCAGATCGCGGTTCTAGTCGTATGTTAACATGTGGGTTGTACACGAACGGGATCTCAGTATCTCGGGTTCGAAGTACTTGATTTTTCATGTCAATGTTTGCATCAAGCTGTGATAAGAGGTCTGAACCTATCAAACCGTCGTAGTCTTTGTCTACATCATATATATAGAACGTATGCTCATCCATACATCTAAAAGTCTCTAAGAGAGGGATGTGAATTGCTTCGCTATGCGAACTGCGGCCATGAGTACTAATCACCTCAAATGGAACCTCAAATTTAAATTTTTGGAAGAACTCGTCTGCTTTACTAGGACTTATAAATGATCTCGAACTTCCAGTATCGATCATAAACTTTGCTTTAATTTCTGGCAAATAAACATATGGTAATTTCGCAAAATTGTCGCAGTTCAAATTTATTGATTCGGAGGGTTCGTGTCCGAGGCTGGTTCGTAAAAATTTTGGTCTTGGGTTATTGTCTCTTCACCTACTTCAGTTAACTCCTGAGAGTTACCTTGTTCGTCGTAGTAGTCATAACCTTGTTCATTTCCGTAGTCATAATATTCTTGTTCGTTGTCGCTACCAGAGTACACTTGAATTTCGTTATTATACGCTTGACTTGGACGAGCTGGTAATGCCGTACGCATGGACACGTCTGTATTAACGTAACCTTGTGGTTTATTTGGGGTAGCTTGCGGAATTCCGAATTTAAACTGATTTGTTGGTTGCTGGTTAAACGCTTGTTTAGGTGGTGTTTGACCGAATGATGGTCTGTAACCTTGTGGGCCAAACCTTTGCCCTTGATTATTAGGAATGCCGAATCTAAAATTATGTTGCGGTTGTTGAAACTGGTGTGGCTGCTGAGACCTAAATCCGTTTGCGTGAGGTATACCAAATTTAAATTGTGGTGGCTGTTGAGTTCCAAAATTTGGAATATTCGGTCGGAATTGGTTTGGAACGCTGAATCGAAAACCTCCCTGATTTGTTGGATTAGCGGTAGCTGTAAAATATGGTTTTAAACCGAACTTTTCTACATATGGGTTGTTTGAAGATGAAGGTTGTACTTTATTTGTCAGTCCAGGTCGCATCATTTTGTTGCGAGAGTTGTATTGAAATTGGAAGTTAACTTCTTCCAGTACGATACTTAGTGCTTGTTCAAGTGTCGTGCTACCTTTAAGCCTTACTACACGAATGAGATCCTCCGATAGGTTATAGAGGAACACATTCATGGCCATATTGTCATAAATTGTGATTTTACTCCGTCTAACATGGTCATCCGACACAAGGTTGACCTTGGCAATCAAAGTACTTTTTACTTGTTGAATGCGGTTGCAGAAATCGAGATAGGATTCGTTATGATTAATTTTCAAGGTCTCTAGTTGTATAGCAATGCATTCTTCGGAACGCGGGTCTCCAAAGTGTTGAGTTAAAACAGATTTTAATTCGACCCAGGATTCAATATCCGGTCTTTCACTAATAAGGTGAGCTGCTTTACCGATCAATTTACTGGAAAGTACGTGAAAAACGTATAGATCCTGTGCCGGATTATTCTCTCTGCGGTAACACTTTATAACATATTCACATTTTTTAATATACATATTGAGAAGTCGTTCATCTCCGTCAAACTTAGGTATTATAGAGGAGATTTCCGTAGGAATGGCAACAACTTCCGATTGGGCCATTTTTAAGTTATACTTAAACACAGAAACACAAAATTCACAAAAAGACACCAATCGATTAAACTTAAGTGTATATTATATCTACTTGCAATATTAAAATGTTCACGATTGAACTACTATTACTTAAGATCACTGTTAACCTATTTAAAAAAACTTAAATCTATCCCTAACCTTAATAAGTATAATTACCGATGTTTGGTGTAATTATACCGAAAATCAGTTAACACGTTACAAATTTTAATTAGACAAGGTAAAGTTTAGACCTCAAATAATATAATTCGTAACAATTTAAAATGGAATAGATTATGGGAACAAGGAATAGTGAATTGGACTACTCACAAGCCACCCATCATCCTCCGAGTGAGTCTGCAGCTGATCCTTGGTCCTGGTTTGCGCGTCGCGAGAGACTTATTTATTTGGTTCGTAAGATACCCGAACTACACTTCACCGAACCTTTTAAGCTACAAAACCGATTTCGGGGCTCTGCTTTGGCGGAAGAACGGCAGTAGAACACTTGGGTATCCTACCGGCTGCGCCAGTCAAATTGGGACGGCCTCAGGACGACTTTTTAAAAACACAAATTTCGATTAATTTTAAGTGTCGTTTATTCGACGGATCGCTTAAGACTAGCTAATTTTAATACAATCTAAAAACCTCCTCGAGAGTCAGGCCACCCAGAGCCATCCGCTTATCTGTTGTCGTACGATGCAGTTTCTAAGAACACACTCGGATGCGCTGACTAAGTACGAATAGTGAACGTAGCAAGACGGGGCTCAGGTTGCATGACTATATACATACAAACAAGGTATGTATATACATACAAACAACCTTACTACCAAGCAAACTTATAGGTTTACGTCATTATCTTTACACTATGCAACCATAAACCCACATGTTTGACGCACTGTTATAGTCCTAGGCTTATCACTAGATACCTATCATTGTCCACCACGTCGTCACTTATTATCAGGTGAGAAAGTAGTCACCTCGTAACCAAAGAAAAGCTATCTGTGTTATAGCTAGGATACTGTGGTAGCTTCGCTAGTTTCTACATGCACCGTCTTTTTGCCAGTCTTTTGAGCACAGCAATATGGCGCAATTACGGAACTGGTCGTTCAATATCGTAGAAAGTGGTCATCGATGTCACACGCGAATTGAATCACATTGTAACGTTCTCTGTGACATAGATATCATCTTCTCGTACCGTCTTGTCACATAACTGGTGATTTATCGGATCGAACTAGTTCTAGTGATAGTTGAGATGTAAATGACACCGGTGGTTATAAATAATCCTTGGATATGATACTTTTGTGAATTTTGAAACGTTTATGATCGTTTATTAAACTCGATTGGTATTGATGTTATTTATTGGGTATTTGTTGTAAAGATTTCGGTCCTCGGTAGTTTATTGTATTAAATTTTAATAGAATATGAATAAAATATTTATGATATGAAATAGGAAATGTAAATACACATTTTACTATCGATAGGTTATCATTTTACGTGTTTCTCACTCGAGGGCCTAAAAATGGCATTCGCTTCGAAGCAATTCTTATTTTACAGTCGTTATTATCAAAGAAATTATAAGTTAAGGCGCTGTATAAAGCAAAACGCCCTGTTTTTGTAGCACAAATATCCATTCCACACATATTATAAACCAAAAAAATAATAATACAGTAATATAGTCAAGTGCTTAAAGAAAAGACATTCAAAATTAGTTCAGAATATAGAAAATAAAAATCGTTAAAAAGACCACGAAAAAACTGCAATATGAATTGAAAGATTTGCAAATGAATGAATGCTACATTTAATCGAATTCAAAAAAAGAACTTGAACTCAACCGGCCGTTAAACTAAATGTTTTTCGTTATATCTAACAATATCAGATTTTTTTGAACGAGCGCCAGGTTTTCCTCCTTTTGCTCTCCGAAATACTAGATACGGTTTTCTAATTTAAAAAAAAACATTACCTTGTTTCCTTTTTGATCGGTCGTCGACTCTTCATTGTCAAGCATCATTCTGCGAGACGACACACGTCACCACATGGGGTACAGATGTCTACCACATCTGCTTGTTTGTCGTCTTTTTGTTTGCAATCAATTAGTGTTTGATTGGATTATTAAAGCGTATTATAAAATTAAGGATTATGTAGATGACAAGAATGCATGGAGGCAAACAGCTCAGGAGCCTCCTGGCGACTACTAAACTTTAAATTGTTAGTTGTTAGCATTAGAATCATTGTAAAAAACTACTTTTTTTAAAAAGAATGCCGTGACGTGTTTCTTGCCCTTCTTCTTGCTCGGCCTATACCAATTTGGAACGGGCACGGTGGGTTTCTGGAAGGTTCGTTGACTTTGAGCACGGATTGGGTCTGTTGATGTCTTTGTCATTTATTATGTTCTGATAAAGACAGCATTAGTTTAGGTCTGTGATTCGGGTAGATGAATGCTGCAGAGGCCCGCTGTTAGAGTCATTTTAACTTTCATAAGTGCTCCTTTGGGGCCTATTTGAATAAAGACTTTTGAATTTGAATTTGAATTAGTATCGGATTCTCTAATATCCACCTTGTGTCTTACGTAAATACAAAATCATATTGCGCTAATAAGTAGCCTTTTCGGTAAGCCTGTTCGCGACAAACTGGTTGTAGAGAAATAAATAACAGTAAATGAATGATAAAATTCGCTTACCTAATGCAGTTTTTAATTCCTCGTCACAACAAGTGCCATCAAAGTTATTACGAGGTGCAACATCACCCAGATATTATGGGAAAACTTTGAAATGCACATATATTGTGCCGCAACGGGAATCGTACCCCCAATCCTTTCGCGCCGACCTATCGTCTACACCACAGGGTCTCTTAAAATTTTCGTAGCAAACAATTATTTAAACGCGCAACTCGCAATAGATGCTTTGGTTACGTTGGTATTTCGATGTCTATACCTGCCTTTGGTAGAATAAAAACTTATTAGTGCTTATTTTTTTTAAGACAAAAACGTATTAAATTATAAGTTTATATTACTTTAATTAAATCAACGGTGCGCGATGGTTTTCCCATATCCGATCGAATCTCGCACCCAAATAAACCGAATCATTACTTCAATTAACGAAACCCACTCGGCTGTTTATCATAATTGGCATTAAACTCATTTGTACTATAAATCATCGCCCGATATTAGAGTACCGTTGGTGTTAAACTTTACAGCTTGACCGAGATCATATTAAAGTTATTTAACACGGACCACCAAGCCCTCAAATCAAATTCCGTAATTTTTTGTCTTACTTATAAAATCTCGTTAAGTATTGCTTAGCCACCTCTTAACTAAGTTAAACTCCTCTTAACTAAGTTAAACTCCTCTTAACTAGCTCTACAGTTAATCAATGACTAACTGTTGAAGGGATTTTCTTTTAAACCTTAGTTACCTGTTGCAAGGTTGCAAACTGCAATCGATAGAAGGTGATAAGGTCAGCTCGTGATCAAATGTATAACTCAATCGCTTATTATAGACCTATTTCTGGCCGAGATTTAACCAGTGCTTAAAACAAATAGTCTGTTGTTTTTGTTTTGTTATTTGTAGCGTACGCTTAAATGGAAATTTAACATGACTGTTGTACCTATATAATATATAAGTTTTGATGCTATATAACGGAGTCCTTTAGCTTGGCGTATAATTCCCATGGGCTTTGGGCCATCTCAAATATCGAAGTACTTCTTTACGTATTGAATTTCTCCTTTCCTTTTTAAGACGCGATTACAGCGTGGTGCAGAGCATCTGCAAGCAAAGATGGCCGCTTTTCATCAGGCAGTCAGTGGTTTACCAACCCTAAAATAAACCAACTATTAGGAGCTTTTCTATTATCAAATCAAATAATTTAGTCAAGTTTAGGTAATTGATTTTTTGTTCACATACGCTTTGTTTTATAATGCCGCTATTTTCCTTGCTCTTACATCTTACAACTCATCGCGGTGAACCTGTATGCCACATGCAGTCGGACCGCGTTAATCCCGTGTGAATCGTATTACTAAAATATTATAAACGTATTACCGCGTGATTTGTTACCACCGATGCTAATAGAGTGTTAAAATCTATACGAGAGGTGCCTGGGAATTATATCTTACTGAACGGTAGCTAGACCAAGCGGTCAACGATAGAAACTCATTAAGCTTTTACTACAGCTATATTTATATAAGCCTGATGTAAGTATTCGTGTTTCTTTTTTCCGTTTTGAAAATCGCGATCTCAAACAGATCTAATTTATTTCAATTTAATTGACTTTGTAGGTTTTTTGCACAGGCCTGTGGGTGATTGCCTACTATTTGACCAAGTAAACGAGATAGATTTGTTAAAAAGTGACGTGTGGAACTACAAGCTATACATTGATACAGTCTGCACTTCTATGTACACGAATTGGTCCTTCTCAAATGAAAAGAAAGACAAGAAAGAAATTGCTTTCATCAGCAACTTTTCGATATTCATAAAACAAAAAAATATTCCTGTACGTATTGAGCAAACGACAATGGAATAATGAAACGGAGTTTTTCTATACCAAAAAGTAGCTGTTTGGTTTTAAAATGTCTTATTTTATTGTCCAAATGTCATAGAAATCCCTTGCGTGATCATTTTAATTGCACTTACTTGCTTCATTTCATTTTTAAGCAGCTTTAATAGGAATATTTACTTCCTTTCTGAAACAAAATGCAAGAGAAGCACGTGTTCGCAGGCTGCGCACAAGTGGGTCAGCGTGCCCTTGACATTGCGCCCGCGCCGCCCTCGCGGGACGCGCCAGTTGCGCCGCCTCTGGGTTGCCAACTGCGCTGGGTGGTTTTGTAACATTGTGTTAGACTGTGTAGGTAACAATCTATTTTTAACGTTTGACTGACCAGACTGATACTTTTCCTTGAATGTTCAGCCATCTAATTTCGTAATAAAAACTATATGGTAATGCATCTGTCCTTACTTATTTCTCAACCGACTTCCAAAACGATTTTTGTAGTTTTTGGTGCGTGGACACTTTTTCCTTGGTGGAATGTTTTTTACTATCGTGATAGTTTTATACACTATTTATGTATCTTAATCGAGAGCTGATGATGCTCTCAGGCGATCAAACTTTTCTTAAATTTCTTTATAATATAACGTTCGATATAGGTAAACTCGAGCTCGTGGCTGTTGTAGTAATTTAAAAAAAAATATGATTATAAATAAATGGCAATTCACCATTAGTCACCTTCAGTCTCAACGTGATATTGACAGATAAGAGCTGAGTAAATAACATTGAACGAATGATTCGGTTCAAATATAGCTACATACGTTTACAGATAATATTACATTTAAAGAATGGTAACCCTTCCTTTTGCGGGTCACCTTCAGTCCCGCACACGACTGCCAGTCGGCAGGTGTGCGGCGCCTGCGCAATTTACTGTGATACAGCATGCAATTTAGGTCCTTGCACATTTTCACTATAGCAAAATAGGTATGTATACTTAGATATACTTTTTGGTAAGAGTCGAATTTAAAACGCGCTGATCAATCATAGATGCACAGAACCGAAATTAGGACACTAGGTAGACCGTAGAGGGGTAAAGAAAGCTAGCTATCTCGCTCAGGCTACTACAATAATCATTGTTTGTCCTGCTTTACAGAAAATCGGGACATTATCAACGAATAACACACCTTAGTATAATCAATGTAGGGTAAAACCGGGATAGATGCCGCACTTTTTGAAATACGCTCCTAATTTCAAAAATATTAATTGATCATGAATAATCTCTATGAATATAGCTAGTTTAATCTTTTATATTACTTTATCACTTGTTTTTGTTGACCTAACAATTACAGATTTTTTAGAAATTAACTTATTGCAGACCATGTCTCTTGAGGATAGATGCCTATTTTTGAGGATAGATGCCCCACCATGAAAATGCTAAGAAGGATAGATGCCTGTATTATAGGATAGATGCCTAATCGAATAAAATAAGAAAAATCCATTGTTTTAAAAAAAAAATAATAGATATCTTTAAAAGATAATTCTATTATGACACGCATAACCATAATAAACTTAAGAATGTGTCTAACAAAAATATTAAATTTTAAAATTTTCAATGGATTTTGAGTTTTATAGTTTCCAAAGCGTCTTCTCGTTCATCTCTTTTAGTTTGCTTTACAGTTAAATCTTTAGTTGTCTTTCCTTTACTTTTATAGTCGTTTTTAGATGGATTTTCGTCATCTTCGCTGTTTGAACTGTACATAATTTGTCTTTTTCGTGAGATTCGACCCTTATTTACTTTTAAATAATTATCATTTTCTTTATCATAAAGATCAGTCCATTCATTATCGTCTTCTTCACTAAAATAATATATTTTTAATTTCATATTTTGATCATTATTGTCTTTGATTCCTTTATTTGTTTTTTTAATTTCTCCTTTTTGTTTGATAGTTTGAGTCTTGTTTCTCTGGTCTAACTTAGTTTTTATTTGTTTTATCATCCGTTCAGAAATCTTCTTTTCTTTCATATATTTTCCTATAGATTTATGTTGTGTCACCGGACACAACATAAAAAAACATTAAGAATGTCATGTGTATATGTGTATGAGGGGATAGATGCCTCTAAGGGCACCTATACCTCAAAAAATCAGGGCAACTATCCTTTTTGAAAGGGATAGTTGCCCTTTTATTTCTTAAATAAACTAAAAACAAAAGAACTATTATTTACACCTAGGTGTACACTTAATGAACCAGTGTATTGAGATAATAAAAAATATAACAGAATTTATTGCTACTTATAAAGTTATATCACGGCAAATACTTACTTTTGAAAATTTTAAGCTTACGCGGCGTTTGCTGCGGAGATAATCACACGCACAAGCTACACACTTTCGCTCCGCAAGACAACCTGCGGGGACAAATGTGTGGGACGCCTGCGCTTCTTATTTAAATTATTAATTCTTAGTTGCGAGTTTGGGAAATTAGGTTTTTTGAACACGAGGCGTCTATCCCACTGCGGCATCTATCCCGGTTTTACCCTATAGTTTTGAAGCGTATAATTACTTGTTTAAAATTAAGGTTTGAACTTTCCACGTACCTAGTACCTACATATACTTATAGGTAATTTGTTTGAGCTCTATGTGTCTCTATTTAAATCATCCTTCTCACTTTCGCTTATAGCATCCCTTTCCTGGAGCTCCTCAGAGTCACCTTCAGCCGCACGCGATGATTATGAAATATGGCGGCAGGTGCGCTGCGCATGCGCTAATGATTTATACGAGTCGAGCTGCTCAACTCTTTCGCATGTCGGCGCGTTTCAGATTTACCATGTACTAATTCCTTCTATATCTGTTTAGATTTAACTATCATCATAGATAGATATGCAGGTATATCAACATATTTTTGGGCATCAAGTCAATAATTAACTATTGTGTGGTTTAAAGGTATTTGCGCTCTGAAACCACATAGCGATGCTTTACTATTCTAATTTGTATTGAAATGATTAAGTTTTATTAATAAACGCAAATTCTTGTTATGCGCCAAAAGTTTCTAAACAAACATACAAAAAACTTTCTTGCTTGAAAGGGCACACAGCTCACGAAAGTATATTTCTGATATCAACCAGTGCGAAAACATCAAATGTGTCACTATAAGCTAAGTGCTTTATATTTTATGACTTGATTTGAAGATTATTATCTACTACAAACTCATATGTTTACACCCAAATATCTCCCAGAATAGTTAAATATACAAATTTTTGGGAAACTATGGAAGTATTTATATAAAACTCCTACTTTTTTTTTAACTAAAGCTCCAAACAGTGGTCTGTCTATATAACTCAAACACTTAATAGTATCACGCCTGTATGGCTATTATTGACGGCTCTGTGATTAGGTTGTTTGTAACCTTGCCTGCGAAGCAAGGGGCCCGGGTTCGACCTAGGCCGAGACAAACCGTGTACTTATGGTGCAGTTTGTTCTGGGGTCACAGATTTAGCTCTATTTAACTCTATGTCTCGGGTCTTAAATGTTTGTGTTGTGTATTTTTGTGGGTCCACTGTACTGCATGGGCATGGGTGTGTAAGTGTCTGTCTTTCTTACACGTTTTTTTTGGTCTCGGACAAAATAAGTATATTATTTTTTATTGATTTGACTCTCGATAGGTACCTAAGCGTTTAACAGTTATCTGAAGAACCTTAGGAGGCAGAATATGACGCGCGGCTATCTCGCTCGCGCATCTCAACATTTGTGAAGATAAACAATCACTTAATATAATTATGACAAAGCCATTCGGTGAAGTTGCTAGCAATAGCATTACAAAGCTTAAGCAAAAATTTCATTTAGATTCATTCATGTTTTGAAGCCTAAAAATGGGATTTTGTGTATTGCCCAATTTCATGTATCAAAACTTGATCGGACCAGAATAATACTTTTGCCGTAGATACCTTTGTAATGTTGCCTGCAACTTCACCGAATGCGATTTTTTATAATTATATTAAGTGATTGTTTATCTTCAAAAATGTTGAGATGCGGAAGCGAGATAGCGGCGTGCGTGATGATTTGGTCAAAGGTGATGACACAATCAAGCTTAGATTGAGCTCGGTTCCTAAGGGCGGTTCTTGGAACACATCGACAGATGTGGGCGATGAATTTATCAATAAATAGCCAGATGAGCAATGAAAAATCACCTACCACCATTGCTCTGGTTAAATCACGATCTTAAATTACCACTATAAATTACCTATACTTCAGTAGAACATACAATAAACAATTGTTTACCGAATACGGAATACCATCCAGAATTTACAAAGGCAAACACGAAAAAAACAATACATTAGGACCAATATCAGATTCCCTGCACGCGCCATCGTTATCCGACCCGTTCCTTTAAAACCTTCGCGTTTTTGTTCAGACGTTTTACTCTTATAAAGTTTTTCTAGTTTTAGTATAACTGATGTTTATGTTAGGAAAAAGATGTGAGCGGTGTAATGAGTTATGACGTCACTGCATGACGAAACAACCAAATATTTACAAAACATTCATATGTACACGTACAGGGGTATAAAGCACACACCGAGAGCTCCGTGGCAAAAGCTGTTATGTAGTAAACATGCACAGCGAGGGCACTCGGGTTCGATTCCCGCCCGGGGCAGTTTTTGTGATGTGCATAAAGTTGGCTCTCAGGTCTTTGATGGTGAGTTATGGTTAAGGGGCACCTTAGACGCTCAAGCAAAGGTACGTTTGCTTGTGAGAATAACAACGCTTTTGCGTCAAGCGCGGATTTCGTGATACTCGAAATACGCGCTTGACGCAAAACCGTTGTTATTCTGACAAGCACACGTACGTTTGCTTGAGCGTCTAAGGTACCCCTAAGTGTGTGTCCATGCCATCTTTGACACTGAGAATCCTAGTGATTGCGTATGTGTGTGTGCAGTTGAAGCGTTTAAGTTGTTTTTATGTTTATGTCTACTTAACCCGCCTCTGTCGTGGCTTCTAGACCCTTTTATTGTTAGTCTCTAATCGTCCAAGAAAGAGATTAAGATTGTAGTAGCAGCCGATTTCAGACGATCATTTTACTACGTTTACATGTATGATATGTATCTTGCATGTATACGAAATTTGGTTAAGCGCAATGTTGCAAGCCAAAGAAAAA
This sequence comes from Crocallis elinguaria, assembly GCA_907269065.1. Classification (NCBI taxonomy): domain Eukaryota; kingdom Metazoa; phylum Arthropoda; class Insecta; order Lepidoptera; family Geometridae; genus Crocallis; species Crocallis elinguaria. Next base: position 16,998,807 of record OU026069.1, read on the forward strand.
ATTTCGTTTACGCAAAGGTGAGTTTAAAATCCATAGTTTCGTTTATCTTTCAAAATATCTCGATAAACTACTATCCCATACGCGACAGAGAGGTCCTATATAAACAATTTTTCATCATAAACGTCGAAACGTCACAAACAGCACCTTTACATCGCAGATTCTCACATATCCGAAATAACTTTACCTCCATAAATTATATTCCGCGATAGCTTAACAAAACATTAACAGAAGTATGACAATTCGTGTGGAATCCACCTGACTACCTCCCCGCCCCCACCGCTATATATGTACACCCCCGGCCACCCTCGCGTCCAAAAAACGTCATATCTCGTGACTGAATCTACCTTTGTTGCAACTTTCGTTAGAGTAACAATGAATTTATTGGATGAGGCATTATATATGCCAACTACCTATGCCTCTTTAATTTTAAAGAGGTAGTTGTCATTCTTTTTTATTTTTTTGTGGCTTTACTGCTTTTTAACTACCTCCTCGGTAACTGGTGTTGGAATTATTTAGTCCACCCTAATTGACATGACTCATTTTAGATTGAATTCCAATATTTAATTATAAATCATAGGATAATAGTTTATCTTTAGCTTCAAACGGTATTAGTAGAATAATTAATGATAGTTTTTTTTATTGATTAGTGTTATAGGTCGTCACATGTTTCTATGATATGCAGTCTAAAATATAAAATTAATATATCAGTTTATCTTCAGGCGCAACAGATGTACTTTCGTTGAGGTCAACCTGGGCAAGGAGGATTACAATACGTAACCACTTTAAATAAGACCTTTTTTTAGTTTTTACCATTTATCTATACAGCCATGACTCGTTTGCATTGTGCAAGGTGTAAATAAAAAACTTTTACGAATGATACTGGCCAAAAAACGGGTGGATGTCGCGCTAGTAAAAAAGTTTAGATTTTAAAAATGGAACTGTCGGGTTTTGTTGTTTTTTTTGTGCCGTGATGCAATGGATAGCGGGGTATTGTTACTTGCGGTTGTTTCCACAAAAGGTTTTAGTTTTGTTAGCCGTTCGGCTGTTAGTTGCGTATCATTTGTTATTATTGTTTATTTTTAAAATTCTTCTTTGTATATATTGTAATCTAACGTATTGATGACGTATTGTTTATTATTTGCTATTCTATATATTTAAAATATGTTCAATGTTCATGGAAGAAATCTATGCAGTTTCGCATATAAGTACTAGTCGGTTTGTTCTTCTTTCTTTTCTACTTAAATGTTGTTAGCTAGCCAGGCGACCCCTAGAAAATACCTACCACTATACAAACTAATGAACATTCGATCAGATTCTTGAATTTCAACTGTTATCTACTTCAACTGTGCAGGGTTTCAAACTCTGTGACGTCTGTAGACGTGTGATTGTTGAGGGAGATAAGTCTAAGCAAAGTTCTAATTAAGTATAGTTTCTGTCTTCAGGTTCTCATCTTCGAAATGTATGTACCTAATTAAAATATAAAAGAAGCTCACGGCGGCGTTATGCAAGTCCTATAATTCTGTGAAATATAATCTTGAGTCAAACAAGTCTTCCAATTTACGACCGTCGTAATTGGAGTCTAGAAAGAGACTCGTAAACTTTAATAACAAATTATTATTTAGAATAGAAGCCGCCTTGCAGATTGTTATGCTTAAATAACACCTAAGAACTAAGGTTAAAGATTTTACAGTAACAATATTTTTTTTAACATTTAAACGTATAGGTAGGTAAGCAACACCTCTGGCGATAATGATTTCGTTACAGACAAAAGCCGCTGAAATGCGTACTCAAAACATACCTACGTGAAATTTAAATTTGAGAGATTATCAAGTGATCCGAAGACTCTCAGATTGTAGTGTTCAGGAAAAACTGATGCCAGGGAAGAGTTCTACTCTTTCGCTGTCCGCATGAAGTTTGAAGCAAAACGCTTGGTTTGCATAGGAGGTATCAACTATAGACATATCTGTAGGTGTATGTTGAGAAATTACACGTACGTCTGGTCGTTCGATGGTGGAATGGGGATGATGGAACCAAGTTATACACTACCTTAGTTAAAAAATACAAAAGCTTGTTGACGGCTCCGTGGCTAAGTTGGTATAGTAACCCTGCCTGCAAAGCGAGGGGTCCGGGGTTCGATTCCCGGCCAGGGCAGATTTTGTGTAAGCATAAAGTTTGTTCTCGGGTCTTGGATGTTTGTTATGTGTATCTGTGCGTGTTTATGCCACATGCGACACGGGGAATCCTAGTGCGGGGTATGTGTGAGTAAGCGTTTATTTGACGTCCTCTTCAGGGTGAGAGAGGTGAGGAAGGCCATTTGACTTCATTTTTCAAGTCAATTTCTAAGTGTCTACTTTCCCAAAATTGCGCTATCAATTTCGCTTTGTCTAAGATTATATCTATAAGCTGAAGTACTACAGAGACAGGTACAGAAGTTATGGCCATCTTAAATCCGTTATTTATGTTGGTGACACACTCGCGCAAAGAGCTTTCAAGTTACAACATACTATTACTAGGTACGGTTAGGAAATATACATAAACGTCAAGTAGAATTAACTGCGGTATTCATTGTGCATGTTTGGGTGTAAAAATATCTTGAGTGAGCGAGTACGAGTGTGTAGTAGGTGTTACTCGAATAGCGTAGTAAAGATTAGAAATGTACTGGAATAGAGTGAGGAGTTCTCTTTCTATCACTAGTTGGATATAAGTGGGACGTACCTTTGTACCCATAAATGAAACTCCAGCGAAACTCGACTCAGTGCCAATCGAGTTAATGGGTTGAGCTTTGATTTTGTATTTGACAGATTCTTAATACATACACACATCAAATAAAGTTTGAGATCACGTTGAAAATACGAAATTTTTTTTGTTATGTTAGAATAAAACGTTTTTTCTTTTTCTTCTAAGATTCTTCATTTAAATAAAATCGAATCTTTTACATAATAACAAAGAATTTAAAATATCAATTGTTTATCGGTATAAAAAGAGATTAAATCCTCATTCAGAAATCTGACCAACTTGATTCAAGCGTTTTTTCTGACTTTTCGAAGAAGGAGTTCATTCAAAAAGATGCCGAGGGGATTATCTGAAGTTTTACGAGCAAGAATTGTTACTTTGTGGGAAGAACGACATTCTACGAGAGAAATAGCACGCAGAGTGGCTGTAGCCCAATTCAGTATAGATCGAACATAGGCCATTAGACATTCTTTATCGCGGAATTGAAATTATAAATTACTCACTTTATATAATCTTATTTAAAATGGATTTCCGCAAAGTAACGCCTGATTCCATAAAATATTTTAGCGTATTTACCTACAACCACATCGTCACTTAAGATCAAGTGTGCTGAAACTCGAACCTATTAAGTGTAATAAATAGACTTGTTTTGCCCGACAACAAAAAACAAGGTGATACAATTAAAACTGTTTGAGATTATAGCAACCATTACGTGTTCCGTTTTCCTTAACAAAAGAAAGAGTTTGATATATCTCGCCGTTTCCTGATGATACATACGAAATTGACTCAATTTTCATTGAATCACTCTTGCGATTATGAACAAACAACATTAGTAGAAGAAAAAGTGATCATATGGTGGCAGATAAAGAAGTAAACTTCAGTAAATTTCAGTTTAAAGAATATTTATTTCTCATTTAAGACTAAATGTTACTTACATGAGAAAACAATTAATATTAGTAAGTACAATATCCGTCGTCCATAACAGGTGCGATGTCGCTTGGCGCCAAATCAAGTCGAGCGTTAGTGTTGTACATTTAAAGTAATGACCGTCAATTTCGCGCGATACGAGTGATTGCGGGAATCGAATCGGTAAAAAAAATTCATAATAATTAATTCCCTTGCGTTGTTTCCTAAAACCTGATGGACTGTTTCGTTTAGTTCTTCTATCGGGCTTATTGCTGGTCAAACGTGAAATAAAAAATAATAATGAAAAACACATGATGTCTCGAACAGAGTAATAAGTAATAGCTTTAATTACGTTCTCGAGAATTATTCGGTACTCATTATGCTAATCAGCGCTTCATGGACCACTAATGGACTGAGAACATCGAATGAAGCGTTTGATTTTTAATTACTCTATTAAATTAAGACAGTTTTTGTAAGTATTAAATAAAAATAGTTTTTATTAGAGTATTTAATAAAAATAGTTTTTATGGCAAGACATATGGTGGCAAATGGCAATAGCGCACTTAAGACTGAGGTGTGGCACTCGCCTTTTTAAATTATTATACATTTCAATCTAGCAGCTGCGATATGAGATTGTTATTTGGCTATTTACTCTGGCGTGTTGTGAAAGCGGGACGAAAGATGATGACGAACGTGATAGCTATAGGTAGAACTAGGGTAGAGTAGTTCCGGCTCTTTTATACTTTAAATGGCTTCCGCCCGCGTTCCAACAGGAACCGTGCATTTTTCCGAGATAAAAGTAGCCTATGTTACTCTCCGGTCCATAAACTATAACTAAGCCTAAAATCACGTCGATCCGTTGCTACGTTGCTGCCTGAAAGAAGGACAAACCAACAAACTAACAAATCAATAAACACATTTACGCATTTATAATACATATTAGTAGGAAATAAGATATCGGGTTCAACGTCAGTACTGATGAACTTCTGAAACGCGTTTCTCGTATGTTTGTGTATATGTAAGTACTTAGCGAGCGCACAGGATTTAGTTGAGGTTGGTTGTTTTCTTGTACTTACACTAGAGATGTGCTCACAGTCGAACATTTTTCAAAAGAAGCGTTTTGGGCTGGTTTAAGTGAGTTTACTAATAAATAAAACGCGCGTTTTTGTTTTATAACGACCTATACGACACGACCTTCAGATATTTTTTTCTCGACAAAATTAATTACGATCATCTAATAATAATAGTAGTACGAAATAAGAAAGCGAATACTACAAATGATTCATTCTAATAGTTAAAACGCGTTTCGTTCAATAATCCATAATTAGAAATTATAGATAGTAATCTCGCGCTCATTCATACACAAAAATAATACCGTATCTATCAATTAATAATGTCGAAACGGACTGAACGTTCAAATAAAATAACCATTAAGTTCAAGTATGCGACCGCGGGTCTCCTATCTCCGACTGTTTCCATCTAAATTCTTAAAAAACATTGAGGTCCGAGACGCGGCAGTCGCCATAATGTATGCGAACATTAACACAAATACTTAAAGCACAAGTAGAGATGATACTCGGTTATGTCGCTGCTATAAATTACGGATATTCAAATGGCTCAGATACGAATTTGGTACCGCAATTAACGCGCCAACTGGTTTGCTGCTAGGGATAGATTCTATCGATAGAATTAGAAGTTCTTTCGATTTTTTCCGTGTATTGTCATTTTTTTTCAACACTTACACTCGTACCCCCGCACTAAGATTTCCTGTGTCGCAGGTGGCATGGACACACACAGATACACATCACAAACATCTAAGACACGAGAACAAACTTTATGCTTACTCAAAATCTACTCCGGCCGGAATCGAACCTGGGACCCCTCGCTTTGCAGGCAGGGTTATTACCAACTTAGCTACGGAGCCGTCAATCTCAAATTTGTGACAATCTAGTGCATAAGTAATTTTTTTTAACTTTAAAAGCCAGGTCTTAACTTCGCTCCTATGTTCGATTCCAATGGACAAACTTATATGCACTAAAAAATCACAAGTATGAGTTATATATCCAATGTATGGCTGCTGTGGGACTATAGTCTCATATGTTCCTTATTAACTAGGTATATGCAGGCAATCCTAGAGTCATGGTCATTGGTCGTTATGAAAGGAAGTAACCGTATGAGGACGTTAACTGGGAGGTCATAGACAACAAGTGTTATGCGAAGAAGGAAAATCAAACTTTGGTCAGACGGTGGAATTAAAAATATTCTTCGTTTTACTTTTTATATCGATGACAGAAATGTCAAAAGTTAAAATCATTTATTGCGAGCATGTTGTACAGATTGGTGACAAATTCGTGCATAAAAGTTCAGAACATTCTACCATAACGATGGCGTGCAATAATAGGTAACACAATATTAATAATATACAAAAATAGATGTCATTGAAAAAAAAAACGAATTTTTATGTCGATACAACCCACATCCCTATTCAAACACAAAAATGGTTTTATTTATTCTCTAGCCAATAAGTGTTGTAATGAATCTCATAAGTACCTATCGCATAGATAATATAATTCGCCTAGTGTGGGCAAGGCCCGTTTTTTACCGATTTTATGTATTTAATACCGGTTTTATATCTTGTCGCCATAATTTGTTGTCTTCTTCATTTCGGTGTACAGTGAACAATTATAGAATTTATTTGTCGAGGTGATGTCATCAGTGGACAAAGCTTTTTCCTATAGAATAAAGGTGTTTGTAAAAGGCCATATATTATCGGTAAGAATAATTTAAAAATATCTTTATTATTGAAGCAAAATCTTAACCGTGTACGTCGCAATTTTATATTTTGAGAATGTCGTTTCATTTGTCTGTTAATTTTACTGTTGAATTATTTATGCGTATATGATTTTGTATTAATCGAAATAAATTATTATTCAATTCATTTTAATAAGGATAATAGTAGTATTTGAAAGTGTATAATTTAAATAAATAATCATGGCTCTATTTCATGTATAACTATCATTATGGAAGTATTAGTTTAAGCATATTCAATAAATTTTAGTTATTAAAGGAATTGGTGATGTTATTTAAAACAATTGCTAAACTTGTAAAGAGCATGCTTCGGGTGATAAAAACCAAAGATTGGATTCGAAAAAGACAAAATTTGTCGACAATATAAGAACGCATGATCCACTCTTATAATACCCTAATAAAAATAGTGTTGTGACGTTAACCGTTAACAATTCGTTAGAAGTAAAACAATTACCTCCTCTCACAGAGCACTAACCTTTCTAATCCTTAAAGACGACTCGAAAAATTCAATAAAAACGAATTAAATCTATAAAAATATACATAACATGTTGCGCATCGCCTTAAAAAACAAAATTGGCATAATCGTCACACCCACCGCATAATATTATTATAGGATCAGCAACAATTCAGACCGGAAACTCGCGTTTGGAAATTCACTGAATCACATTCAATTCATTAGAATAATGGCTTCATTGATGGAATCTATGGGGTTATTGACCTTATTTGTTCTGATTGCTGATATATTAGGTTGGGGAAAAAGTCTTTTCGCATTATAGTATGTATGAACTTGTAATAAAATCTCTTTGGCTATAGTATTTGTATCTGGCTGGTTTTGGTATCATATGAAAGTTTAAATTTTAAAGAACATAATTCCAAATTCAAATTAGGAAAATGTGTGATTTTCATTTGTTTTTCGTACTGTCAAAATGAGTGAATCTAATGAAGAAATTCGATACATTTTAAAATTTTACTACAAAAAAGGTAAAAATGCAACGCAAGCCGCGAAAAAAATTTGCGATGTTTATGGACCTAGTGCAGTGTCTCTGAGAGTAGCACAAATTTGGTTTAAGCGTTTTCAATCCGGAAATTTTGATTTCAAAGATGCACGTTGCTCTGGTCGCCCTATTACGGATAAAATGGATGCCATTTTTGAAAAAGTGGAACAAGATCGGCAGATCAGTAGTTACGACGTAGCTGAAGAACTGGGAATTGACCACAAAAGAGTTTTGGCGCATTTGAAAAAAACTGGGTACACAAAAAAGCTCGATATTTGGGTACCTCACGAGCTCACTGAAAGAAACCTAATGAATTGCTAATGAACCGTGTACTCATTTGTGATTCTTTACTACGACATAATGAAACCGAACCATTTTTGAAGAAGCTGATAACTGGTGATGAAAAGTGAATCACGTACGACAAGAACGTGCGAAAAAGGTCGTGGTCAAAGACCGGTCAGGCTTCACAGACTGTGGCGAAACCCGGGTTAACTCGCAACAAGGCGATGCTGTGTGTGTGGTGGGATTGGAAGGGCATTATTCATTATGAGCTGTTACCACCAGACAGGACCATCGATTCTGAACTCTACTGCGAACAACTGATGAGATTAAAGCAAGAAGTTGAGAGAAAGTGGCCGGAATTAATCAACAGAAGGGATGTGGTTTTTCATCATGATAACGCTAGACCTCACACATCTTTAGCCACTCAGAAAAAATTAAGAGAGTTTGGCTGGGAGGTGTTAATGCATCCGCCGTATAGTCCTGACCTTGCACCTTCAGATTTCCACCTGTTTCGGTCTCTTCAGAATTCTTTAGGCAGTGTCAGGTTAACATCACGAGAGGACTGCCAAAACCACTTGTCGCGGTATTTTGATCAGAAGTCCCAAAATTTATATAGCAATGGGATCATGTCCCTACCTACAAGATGGCAAAAAGTTATCGAACAAAATGGTACCTACATACTTTAGTTAAATGTAAATAAACTATATTAAAAAATGTTTTGAATTTTCTTAAAAAATGCGAACGAACTTTTTGCCCGACCTATTACTACAAGGTCTTTCAATGAGCTCTTGACACTAAACTTAATTCAACTCCCAGATACAGACCACAGTGATATATTTTATGGGGCACTGCATCGCACCTGTGTGTTTAATAAACAGTGTTTTTGTGTTTAAATAACCGAGAAAGTATAAACTATTTATTACCTATTATTATAAGTGGTAATTTTTTTTAAATACTCCAAGCTTAGCATTTGATATCCAATAAATTGCCTTTTGTGCGAGCGAGTGTGGCCGAGCGGGAACTTCTTGTGCGACTTTCAATCCGACGCACCATAGTTCGAATCTCGACTTGGCCCGCACCAATGACATAAATCAAGTTATGTGCGGATTATTCACACTCGCTCTAAAAGGGTGAAGGAAAACATCGTGAGCAAACCGGCATGTTCAAGAACCACTAAATTTAAGGACATGTGACATCCACCAAGACGCACTGGGCCCGCGTAGTGGATTATAGCCCATACCTCTCTCTGAAAGAAGGCCGGTATCCCAGCAGTGGGAGCGTAAGAGGCTGATAATGAAATTGCCTTTTTATATACTGTTTGCTGTTTGCCTGATGATAAGCATATCGCTGGCCCATAACAATTGTCATGTTCAAACAGTTGCCGCCAAAAGGTAGTTTTTGTGACAGAAATCCTATAAAACACAATTTTTTGTTTATTTTTAAGGAATATAATTTTAATTTAATAATCAAAATGTAATCACATCATGCATCACTCCGAAGTCACGTGACATAAAACGCGCGTGACGTCACTTTCTCAATCGCAATGAGTATATTGCTCTTTCTGCCTAGTATTTTAGAGTGATTTCTGTGAATATAGTTATCTGTGCCAGGAATCGTGACGTCACATCGACCACGTGACCAGTATTGGCGTTTTGGAGCGAAACTTGAAATGGCATTTAAAATACATGAAAATTAAAGTATTAGCTGTATTCAAAAAGTAATTTTAGATATTTTGGGTTATATTAGGCCCATTCGCATCGTTTTAAACACTTTCCCAAAATCAGTCAACATCCCAATTGCAGTGTTACTCAGAACTTTTCTAATTACAGTTTTATTTGTCTAAACGCAATGGAATAGTGATACAAAACTAGGATATTTTCGATATTTGGGGGTGGTTGTGTGTTTACGGCCAGTTTCGGCTAGGGTCGGCAGTTAACGGGGCCCGAGAGATTTATGTCGCCATTAGGGCTGAAACAACGTTTGACCGTCGTCGATGGATGGTTTTATTCACCAATGGTTTTGTAGTGTTTACCCTCTTTACCGCAGATAAAATACAAATAGGCACTACTGCAGGTATAGCTTTGAAGATACGTAAACTTGTTTTTATAGTCCATCAAGTCCGTTCTTTAAACGACTGCGGTTTAAGGACGATGACAGGAGTGCTTCGACAGGTGCTAGGTGTGTAAGAGGAAGAGAAAAGCACGCTGAACACGACTATTGTAAATTATTCATCTTCCACCGTGTTGCGAACGTAAAGTTTATCGACATATGAATAGTATTATTTTGTTTGCTATAAAAACAGAGCATATTAATAGTTTTTTTTTGTTAAAATTCACACCTGTCATATATCGGATGTTCTGGTAAGTGAAGCCAATGAATTGGGAGACCACGTAGGTCTATCTATATTTTTGATACCAGCCGTGCCCCGCGGCTACGCTCACGTAGCCTAAGTTATTCCTTGTAACATCAGTGAAAGTTCCGTCAAAATCAGTCCAGCCGTTGCGGAGATTACCCGGAACAAACAGACAGACAGATAGACAGACAAAACTTAAAAAAAATGGTTGTTTTGTTATAGGTACCGTATATACTTAAATAAGAATTTAGTAAAAGGCTGTTATTTTGATATTACAAACAGACACTTCAATTTTATTTATTTGTAAGTATAGATTACCATGAAAGCAATAAAAATGTAAAACAGATTTAATATCTTTCTTCTTACTGTAATTAAAAACATTTTAGGTACAAAAGCGTAAAAACAAAGAGAGTTTTTTCATAACAATCTGAAAGTTTAATACTTGTTGTTCAAACAATTGCGGTTTGACTTTGCTCTTTACATTCATTACGAACGCCCACTTTAGGCTAAGTACAGAAAGGAAATTTTTATGAAACAATTTGGTGTGTGGATGTTTTTTAAACTTAATATTATACATTTTGTTTCTATAACTTTTATTACTCTTACACTGTTTAAGTGGTTCTGATATTGTAAAATATGCCTTAAAAGGAGTGCTAAGTGATTTTAGCTGAGCAATTTTGTCATAAGTTATAAATAATATAAAATTGTGTAATTTTTATGGACATCTTGTTAGTGGGAGGACTACCTCTTCTGCGAGTGTCCGTCTGGGTTGTTACCACCGCTTTGCTCGTGAAGTCTGCCGCCAAGCAGTAGTGTGCAAGCATTACTGTGTTCCGGTTTGATGAGCAGGGTATCCAGTGAAATTACTGGGCTTATGAGACTTAATACCTAATGTCTCAGGGTAACGAGCGCACTGCAGTGCCGCGCAGGCCTTTGTGTTTCAAAGTTCTGGGTGGCACTGCAATTGTTATGGGCCGCCGTTATGCTTACCATCAGGCAAGCGACCAACTCGTCTCGTTACCAAATAACATAGAAAAAACATATATTTGAAAAAATAGCTCAGTCTCTCTTAGCAGTTCTATCTTCTTTAGAACTTTCACAGAACCACCTTAATATTAATATAGTTGCTTATTAGTCGCTACACGATCACACATTTCGATGCTTCTACTGTCACGGATATACAGCACTAGTGAACTAAGAATATCTGACTCTTCTCTTCCATCACACCCTTGGTCTATGCATGCGCTCTCACTCTTATAGAGGTACATTCTTATGCTTGAATAGTGTAGAATAGAGATGGTAGTTCTAGTTTAATTATAAGAGGTTCAGATGAATCGAAGGTATGCAGGCAGTATGATCCGTGATCCATTCTCAACTGCTGGTTTGGTTTAGTCCTTTTCGAATGACATCCTGTCCCATTTGTATCCTGAAAATTCATTGATAAGTTTTTGTCCGAACATCCGTGTCGTTTAGACACCTGTCTGGATTGAGTCTCTCAAAAAAATGGACCCCAAAAAAGCTGATTGTCAGTTGAGCTACTTCATATCTCAAATTACACCACCACAACATACGGAAAATTAGTTCCTTAATCATTTCATGACCTTAAACAAAACTATAAATTTGCTACAATGGTGCAATTCTTCTCAGAAATCCTTCAGTAGCTATCAATGCTGTTATTTTTAATTTGTAATAACTCATCACTAGAAAGTAGCTATCCTTTAAGAGCCTACCATTTTCTAGATTAACAAGTCATATTCAGATACCCGAAGCTTTTCATACCAGATTGGCTTTCTAGCATAATTGGTAACTAACTCTTTGATGAAATCAACCAAGTCCTCTTTAACAAAATAGCCATGATTTTGCCTCATAGAACTGCACCCCTACCTTAGGATCCCCAGCACGTCATGACCCCGCTAGGTCCGTGTAGGCTCGAAGTGTGTGACGTGGCGCGGCGGAAGCGTGACGCGGCGTGATGCGCAGGGCGGCGAGCGGCGCGGGGCGCGAGCCAAGCGCACGTCCGGCGCGTCGCTGGCGTCGTCGCTGGGCCGCGGCGCTCTCTCCGACCCCGACCTTCAGAGCCGGCTGCAGCCAGACCTCACTGCCTACTGGGTTCGTACTTGCACATTCACAGCTTTGAAAGTTTGTACCTACACTAGTCTTTTACTTTGCCTAGGGCAAGCGGCGAGAGGTAGCTGCGAAGCGCGTGCCAAAGTCACGGACGCGTATTTTTCTACCCGCTCTGCTTGCAGTCCGCTTTTCTACCGCCTCGCCTAAGGCATGATGAATGTCTAGCGCGGGTACTATAGACGAATGATTCATGTTTGTTCTTTTGACAATAAGTATTTTTAGATACATATTTTATTAATCTGTGAGTATTTTTTTTATAAAAACAGTTGAAATGTTACTTTAATTTTTAACATTTCTAATTAGATTGTTACCTTTTCTTAATTAACTCCTGTGACGTCAATCGTTCGTCTACGTTATTTTTTCCCTTATTTTCTATCATTAGGACGTGTCCACAACATATTCTTAACAACATCATATGTAATGTGTCTGTATGAAACAAAGCTTTTAGTTTGCACTTAAAGGTTTTTATGACATTTCTTCACATTAAAATGTATGATAACACAAAGTAGATTTCGAATTTCGACTAATTACTAAACATTTCACAACATAGAACAACTTCATAAAACGTCCAACGTAATAAAATAAAATCTTCTCTGAATGTAGTTTAACTAACTGACATTAGCATACGGGTAATTAAATAAACAAGTGACCTAAAACTTATCTTTGAAGTGCAGAATTCAATTAAGATCGAACTTAGGTGAGGTCAATTAGCATAGCACAGATATTAGATCAATCGGTGTCCTTAAACTTTGGGTGATGCGCACCTCTTACTAAATCTTTATTAGAAAAACTTGCATTGTACTAAAATGACCTCTATGGCGCTACATATAGAGACTCGGATTAAACAAGTATGTGAGATGTCAGTGAGTATTTATTGCGCATTGCGTGGACACAGTTCCCAGACGTTATTTTAATTCGTGTATCGAAATGCCGAACGATTTTAATAGAAAACATTGACATTGTTTATGTTGGTACCGTCTTCGCAGCGGTGCTCAAACTTTTTGTTTTATTTTTAAGTAACATATAGTAGTAGTTTTAATTTAAGTAGCTAACATGAACCTGAATTTTAGCTTTAGCTATGAACGCTACAATTTACTCCTCTCCTTGTTTTTGCGTCATTAATCTTCGGAATTTTTTCCTTTTAAAGAATATATGGGGTTTGCCTATCGATGCCGCTATAATTGCAATCTTTTTTGTTATATATAATGTATAATTGTATATATTGGGTTTACATTTGTTGCTATGCGTAGTTGTGTGTATTGTGATATTGTTGCAGAAGATGGATAAAAAAAACCAGTAGTAATATTATGCGTAATGGGTAAACGCATCAGCACTACCACGCTTGTTGCTTATGTTTATTTAGAAGACGATGACCGCTTTCTTTCATTAGGGCCTTAAAGCCTTGTTTTTGTGGACTCAATTTAAAAAAAACAGTAAAAATGCACATTTATATTATTAAAATAACACAGTCGTAAAGTAGCATTTTACTTCTTTAGTAAGAGCCAGAGTGAAAATTTCAAGAGAGAAAACTTCTATTACGCGAAAAAAAAACAAGCTTCGCAAACGCTACGAGTAAGCTACGAACTCTCGTAGACCCGCTACATTCGTAGAGCCGGACGAATAGTTGAGAAACGCATTCGACACTCCGCATCTCTGGTGTTTTATGGCGCATTATGCTATAATAATATTTTTTACTTAGCACATTTTGTTTATATCCACGTACGCCTGTGTGCGAGAGGTGAGAGTGTGTGGAGGTGCGCGGGCGCAGCTAGTGTTGTGATTCTCCACTTGTATCGATTATAGGTTTAATAGAGCGAAAAAACGTTTCAAATTAATTAATTGCCTTTACTAATTAGGAGTATTTCTTTTACATAAAGTTTATTGCAGGATTTTGAACGATAACGATGTATGGTTTCAACGAGTTTCACTGATTTAAGGTCCATGAATGGATTCTTTAACGGCAAAGATTAATTAATACACAAAAAATTGATAATCTCGGAGCTTTTTCATCATTATCATCATTTATAGCTCTCGTGATGCGTAGTAGTTATGTTCGATCCCTGCGCCGTAATAAACATTTCTGCACAGAAAAATGGCCCTTTTATTTAAAGAACTGTTAAAGACAAAAAAGGAAAGTCAGAACTAACGTAAATTTTGTCCCGTTATTAGGGTGGTAGTATTTTGACAATCTCATCAGTCGAAAGGGTGTTGAAAAATGGTTCAGACTAATCTCGGTGGCCTGAACTTTCACTGTACATCATTTATCGATCCAAACGAGCTCTTTAATACTATCATATTCTAAGCCCTTTACACATGCGCCCCACATCGCTCATGAAAGTTAAATGACTCTAACTGCCCGTTTCAAGCACACAGCCGATTGAAACAATGCGTTGTTGTCTCGCGTTGTTTCATCACTATTCTCCGCTCACTTGGGGATATAAATATGTCGCTTGCCGCACCGAAGGCCGCGGAATCTAATAGCCGTCGGAGTTTTATGTTCTTTCGCGGTACCAGATTGTGTTACACGGTGGGCCGAGGCTTTTTAGCTTCTTTGTCCGGCCGTTTTAGGTTTTAGGCAGGCTGGGAACTGTGGAGCGATTTGTTTACACGATATCCATTTTTTTAACCCTATTCAAAAAAGGAGGAGGTTCTAAACTCGTTTGTATTTTTTTGTGGTGTTGTTGCTCAATTTTTCCGCCAATTGTTTACCGATTTAAATGATAATTATGGGTATGATATATATATATATACGCGCCATCTACGATATGGGTCCACGAGAATCTGTTAGAGACTTTTTAAGGAAATGGGCATTCTAACCTTGCCAGGGCTATATATTTTCGGAAATATGTATGTACGCAAAAATATTAGTAAATTTACCTTGTGATGTACATGATTAAAATACTAGAAATAAACATAACATTGTTATAATCTCTATGTCAGCATTAAAAATTTAGTGAGAAAGACTTCTTTTCGTGGTAAGACACGGATTTTATTTTTTAAAACACTAGAACTTGCAAAATACCCAAGAGAGAGTACATGACCATCTCTAGTAAACAAATTCGCCGTGAGCTCCGCACCTATGACGATTGTACCCGAACCTTAAAGTTGGAAACACGGCCATGGTCACGTGACGGCCAATTAGAGCCGGCACCGGTAACCGAACCTCCTTTGTTACGATGATTTATGTCTATGAACGCTTTTCGGCTTCGGCTGAGCTAATTATAACTCTGAAATTAGATTTCGGCGGTGAAGATGATTGCAGTTTTAAGTTTCGACTTTGTGCGACGCGACTGTACTTTTTGGGTGCAGGTACTCGGCTGGTTTCATTTTAATGGGTTTCTTGAATTGATTTATTTGAATTTGTTTATACGTTACATTGATTTAGGGTTGGAATTATTTAATTAAATTCCTTAATAGAAGCTAACTTTGCTTTTAACTTAGACTAGCTAAATGTTGCTAAGAGAAATGGATCTATGAAATGTTAGTTTCTTTCTAACCTTTTATGGCTGAGTTAAGGAGATTATTTGACTAAACTTCTGTTTACTTGCGATCTTGCAACTGTGCGGAAACAACGAAAGCTCAAAGTATAGATTACAACAAAATATAATTGGCTAGCATTATATAGGCGTCACTGATGCAAATTGGTGCTGATGTCGATGATGGAAAGACTCTTAGAATAGGAACTGATCTTCTTCGGCAGGACCATGTATATACTGATAGGTACTTGGAGAACGATTTTTGACGTAGAGTAATAGCCAAGCAAGTACGAAAATGTCGAAAAAATATTGAAACCTATATTTTCCATCGATAATTCGGAACTAATAAGTGTAAGAACAATCTATTTGGTAGTATTTTTTGATCACTTGTATAGCTGATGATACCAATATAATCTAAAAAATCTTTAACCTTCAAATCAAATTCATTTGTAAAATGCAAATTGATTTATCATCATCAGCCGGGAGACCACAGAACCTAAGCCTCCACATAAAGGGGGTGGTTGCCATTATACACCACGTTTGGTAGGCGTGTTGGTGATCGTAATAGATTTTGACGGAGGACAATCTTGCCTTTTCCTGGATATTCTCTTAGCCGGCTGTTAAGTCAGCCACAGGGAGAGATGGAGTGGTCTTGATCTTGAACCGGGGCCTCACGGCCTTACTAATTAGTACGCTAAGCAAATTAATGTATGTGACTTATAAAATTGCTAAATACTGCCATCTACTTACTCTCAAAAGAAACATTTGAGTTTTTAGTGCTATAAGTAATCCGTTCTAATATAAAATGCGAAAGTATGTTTGTTGGTTTGTCCGTCTTTTACGCAGCTACGACGCAACGGATCGGGGTGGTTTTTCGCGTCAATATAGTTTATGGACCGGAGAGAAACATAAGCTTTTTATCCCTGGAAAATGCGCTGTTTCTATGGCAATCACCACGCGGGTGAAACCGCAGGCAGCAGCTAGTAATAAATACAATAAACAACTCAGATCTCGACCAACCTTGCTGTAATTATTTCCTAAGGCCTAAACATGAAACCTCATGTCCTACGCAACCTTTTTAATTACTCCATTACTTTAAAAGTAACGTTCATAGTTATTTCTTCCCCTGCCAGTTAACTTTCGCCGTAGTATTCGGTAATCACACTAATGTAGGAAACAAGCAGTACAGATAAATTATCTAGATACGACACGGTGCCGCCGATATAAATTACAATAAGTTTTAATTGGTAGACCACACGCGACGGTCTTCTTTGTGTATCGTTACTTTGTAAGTATGCATAGGAAGAAATATCTATCTGTACTTATTTATTTTAACTATCTCGTATTTTATCTGGGACTCTTGAAAGTAATTAAAAAGTTCTTGAAAGTTATGTAAATCGTTAAGGTTATTCAAAGCGAGCACCCGATGTAATTGATGTCAACTGTTTTTTATTTATAAAATCGAGTCGAAAAATTGTTTCACCAGCAGGCCTACCAGCGTCTCTAAATGCAGCTCAGTTTAAGACTTGAAATGAAACGTTTTATAAATTCGTACTATGGTCTCTCCGTTTTATGACATAACGTTTTATATTCCGTTGTGTCAAAAGCAGAGCTGCTTGTAGTCTGCTAAGGAATTCGTTCATTCATTTTGTGATCATTTTCGTACTATCGTCTGTTAATTGACAGCTTCTCAACTTCTAGTTCGACAGTTAGCAGTCAAAGTTTGCGGTTCATAAAAAGTTACTCGCAGACATACTTTTTGTGAACCGTTTAGAGCAAAGAGTATATAATCACTACGTTTAGTTTAGAGTTTATTGCACAAACTACTAAGGGATACTACGTTTATTGTGTTTTGGAGAGTCCTAATCGAAAGTTAAAGTATTTTGGAGTTTTTCGCATGCAAAGGTTTGCGCGCGCAATTGTATTCGATATTTAATTTTTATTCGAATATTATTATATTATTTTGTAGGTACAGTGCTTTCACATCTATTTACTTAGGCATATTACTATCTATACAGATAAATAAAATTGAAATGTTTGTTTGTAATGTCAAAATAACAGCTTTTTACTAAACTATGTAAGTACGGTACTATGAACAAAACACAAGTTCCGGCTTAAAAAAAATTAGGATTCCACGCAAAAAAAAACATGAAATTGTATATCTCCACGTGGATAAAACCGTGGGCAACAGCTAGTCAGGGTAATTCACACAACCTCCTAAGATTTTTCACAAGCCTTCTTTTACATGCATAATCGACGCTACATTCCAAAGAGAATGTAATACCGGTATACATTCTTATTGTGAAATCGATTCTATTCTATGCGTTCTAAAACCTTTTTAAATGTTTCAACTTTGCATTGCAAACTTTTTACCACCAGTTTATATAATTATAATGTTACTGTTTTGTCATAATTAGACAACGATCGTTGTTTCGATAGTGAAAATATCAATCAAGCGTAATATTTTCATAATATATTTGAGAGTAAATTAGTTTCAATAAAACCATCGAAAACGCTAATTTATAGGTCCAATAGCAGCGTAATTAAGTTTTTGAACGAAGAAATCAAACACACCGTGCGAGCGAGTTAGCATTACGCACGCGATACATTTATCCCTTTCGCTCAGACGTATACAAGTCGTCGTGAGGATGTTTTAGTTCATTCATTCGGCTGAGAGTTAGTTTAAAGTCAGCGCTGCTTTAAACAGACAATAGTACGAAAAAAATGTGGTTCATTTTAAGAGCTGCTTTTGAACTGCTCTGCTTATGAATCGTTTGTTGTTTGACGCTGGTAGGCCTCCTGATAGTAAACGGCTGACAGCAGTTGTTTAGCATTTGGCTTTGAATAACAAATCTCTTTGTGGTAATTTCGTGCTCTCATCGATAGCAATTTCATATCTCGTAAATGAAAAACTGAAATGAGTTGCTGCATATTGGCTAACACTATTTCATACTTAAAAAAGTTAACTGAAATTCTGAGACCACATTAGCCTTTAAAAGCCTTTGTCACTATCTAATGTCTGGTCCACGACGTGACGTCAATTAAATTCTTGTGATAATGTGTTCAAAGTTTTATTGTTAGAAGATCTCTTGGGGAGTAGCCGCCCGAATATGCAAATCTGTTTTGTCAGGAATGAAGGCTTACAAATAAATTTAATTAACAACCAGACACAGTTAGAGCAAAAAACAAAATTATTTGTGCTATCAGGATCACATTTAGTGATCAAAAGAAGTTATCTCCAGAGAACAGAGAACTACAAGGAGAAAGACAACATCAAAATGGTACACAGAAGAATAGCGATAACATTTTATCACTTCGTTTAATGCCGTTTCCTTTTAATTTCGTTTTCTACCCTTCCATCGTAAAGTCAGGTAATATCAACTTTTTTACACACATCCACCTATCAAACGACAATCGTCCTATTTTTATGCAACATAACATCTAAAGAACGTGTTAAAGTTTTTTATAGCTATGACAATAAAAAACTATCAGACATGTCGGTAACCAGGAAAACACATTGTTAAAGATATTAATACTAGCTTCTGCCTGCGGTTTTCACCCGCGTTCCCACATGAACCGTACATTTTTCCGGGATAAAAAGCTGCCTATGTCACTCTCCGGTCCATAAACTGTATCTATGAAAAAAAAAAACTATATCTATGCCAAAAATCAT
This sequence comes from Crocallis elinguaria, assembly GCA_907269065.1. Lineage (NCBI taxonomy): Eukaryota > Metazoa > Arthropoda > Insecta > Lepidoptera > Geometridae > Crocallis > Crocallis elinguaria. The sequence continues at coordinate 17,018,160 of OU026069.1, forward strand.
GTCGATCCGTTGCTCCGTTACTGCGTGAAAGAAAGACAAACCAACAAATCAACAAGCCAACAAACACACTTTTGCATTAATAATATTAGTAGGGATTTACAGTTTATTAAGCAGCGTAGGCCCCCCTCTGGGTGGACCTAGTCAAGTTCGTGGGGAGCCGTTGGGTAACCGTTCAAAGTGGCGGGTCCTATGGGGAGGCCTTATATGTTCAGCAGTGGACGTCTTCCGACAATGATTATGAGTGTACACGGAGTTTATGCATGTTGTTGTGACGAAAATCTTTCGCATGGTGTTGAATCTAACAATGTGAGTTTTTGGTCTCTTGTAGCGATTTTACGTTAAGTGCCACTTACCTGTTTTTAATTTTAAAATTTAAGGCACGAATTTCGGTACGAAGGTCTAAGGTTCTTTGTATTTAGAACATCAGAAAGAATAGGGACCACACAAATATTGGTCCACTTGCGGGAATCAAACCCACGACATACGTGTTACAAATGTTAAGTCAACCTATCAACTACATCCAAAAGAGCTGTGCAGGCATATTAGAGAGTTTACCTGGCTAGCACAACCTCAAATTGTAAATCTGTGGCCAAGCATCGATTAGTTTACTCCCTCAGCCGCATTTGAAAGACAGTTCCTGTTGTAAGCTTGAATTATGAGCAGTTGGTACAATTTCGTGGTTTGTACAAATACTCATTATAATTTTGATTTAGTGGGTAGCAATTTAGCAACCCTTCAACCTCCTTGTCACGACTAATTGAGCAATTAAAGGTAAATACGCTCAGGTATTCTAGCACTCTATGAGGCGAACTTAACTTTTGTTTGTGGTAGGACTAACTCTTCTGCTAGTGTCCGTCTGGGTTGCTACCACCGCTTTGCTCGTGAAGTCTGCCGACAAGCAGTAGTGTGCAAGTATTACCATGTTCCGGTTTGATGAGCAGATCAGAAAGTGAAATTACTGGGCTTGTGAGACTTAATACCTAATGTCTCAGGGTAACGAGCGCACTGCAGTGCCGCGCAGGCCTTTGTGTTTCATAGTTCTGGGTAGCACTGCAATTGTTATGGGCCGGCGTTATGCTTATCATCATGCAAACGACCAGCTCGTCTTGTAACGAAATAAAATAAAAATCTTCTTTACCAATTGCGCTAAAAACGCTCGTAACAACGATGACGTCTTCACCTGATGAAAACAGATATATTGAGTCCAGAATATTAAACAACCATCTTCTAATGTATTAATGTCAGATTTATAGCGATTTTAGTGTCCGCACTCTCCAAGTATTTATATTTAACGAGCAGAGAATTTATACGGGCGCCTAGTTACTTTAATTAGGTGGGTATTAAACTCTATGATACTCTATGATACTGCACGATCTCTACCTCGATATGTAGAGTCTTGAGAGGTGCTTAAATGAGTAGTTAAGACAGAAGTGATAGGCTGTTTCAGGGTTCGGTAGATATAAAATTGTTTTGTTTGTCGCCAGTGATTCGGATTGACTATTTGGTGGCTACTTAAAATTGTTTACTCGTTTGGGGGAGTAGGGAATCGGGGGATATCAAAAATATAGGATAATGTTTAGCAAAATGATTTTGTTTTGCTAGTTTTTGGGAATAGCTTTGAGATTTAACACTATTTGTATGAAAATTGTAAAGAACTCTTTTGGTCGATTCTAAATAAGCTAAGCCGTTGATTAAGGATGTCTTGAGCTATCTTTAGACCATTTTGTTGTCTATAGATAGTTCAAACGATTTTTGATTATTTTCTTACTATTTTATTGATAGAGTTTTATTTTAGTTTCTAATTTTTATTCTGTATATATTAGTTTTTATTTGCTGTTATTAAATATTATATTATGAGGTGTCAACCGTGGATTATTACCTAATCCGATAAGTGACGATGTGATCAAAACTAGAATGCACATGTCCATGTCTAGAAAATACGACTTTTTTTAATACCATGATGGAACACAATCTTCCGACAACTCTCAAAATCTAGTGCTAACCTAAAAAAAACCATAAAACTGATCAGTCGCTTTGTAACTTTGGTAAAGAAAGTTTGGTTTACTTTCAATCAGACAAATTGAAGTACGTTTCTGAAATCTTAAAACCAAACTGAAATAAACCAATCTTAAAACTTAAGCACTAAGTTTTTCATATTTGCTAACGAAAAGCGGCTTTGGGAAGGTACCAATATTTCGCACGAGCATCAACGTATCTCATAATCCTGCTTCCCAACAAACACATGATGGTACTATCACAGAATAACGATTCAACCTCGCAACTGAAAACTTTACTCTACTTACGTTTGTTTGAACAAGTTTAGCTGACTTGCGTCTAGTCTATTTGTTAGTGGGAGGACTAACTCTTCTGCGAGTGTCCGTCTGGGTTGGTACCACCGCTTTGCTCGTGAAGTCTGTCGCCAAGTAGAAATGTGCAAGCATTACTGTGTTCCGGTTTGATGAGCAAAGTAACCAGTGATATTACTGGGCTTATGAGACTTAATAGGTACCTAATGTCTCAGGGTAACGAGCGCACTGCAGTTCCGCGCAGGCCTTTGTGTTTCCAAGTTCTGAGTGGCACTGCAGTTGTTATGGGCCGGCGTTATGCTTACCATCAGGCAAACGACGAGCTCGTCTAGTTACCAATAACATAAAAGTTCTAATTCCAGTTATTCGTACATTAGCCGTAAGTAACCCTAACTGCCCGAGCATAAAGCGCGCAGCTGACCGACCACTCGACCGTCTCGGTAAACAATTTTTATACGAATCCGACAGTCTATTATCAGATCAGATTGTCTTGCCTCGTAAACTGCACTCCTCTTTTATTGTACTATAATAACCGATATAAAGTACGCTTTTATAATGTTTTGATGTGATCTCTGTTTATCTTCGGATCGGATAGTTCGGTTTATGTGGATTGGGAAATAGGCGCTGTATTGTAGGTGGTTATCGATTTTATTGACTGCTTATGACGTTAAGGGGAATTGCTGTTGTTGGTTTTATGTCCAGAGAGATGGGAATAGCCAGGGCCGGCGTAGTTCTGAGAAAATATGAAGAACAAGTTTTTCATTCACCTATGATCGGTAAGTCCGGCTCCATAGCTAAGTTGGCAGTAACCCTGCCTGCAAAGTGAGGGGCCCCGGGTTCGATTCCCGGCCGGGGCAGATTTTGTGTAAGCATAAAGTTTGTTCTCGGGTCTTGGATGTTTGTGATGTGTATCTGTGTAGTGTGTATGTCCATGCCACCTGAGATACAGGGAATCCCTGTGTGGGGGGTATGAGTGTGTAAGCGTTTATGTTATGTTAAGTGAATGTAAGTAATTGTTTTATTAGTATAACAATGCTTATATAATTTAATAACGCCCAAAAACCTAATAAATTGATACATTATCCATATTTTTATGTGCTAACTAAACTTTATCTAGCGACTGGAGAAATGGGAAGGACTTTGATCCAGACACGGATAAAAATCTTGTACTTTATTCTGTGCCCAAATATTTGTTCCATTGCGGGATTGTGCTTGCAACCCTAAACAGATTTGAAGACGAGTCTATCAATGTAATCACTGTATATCAAGAATGTCAGTAGATAATGAATGGTTAGATTTAGCTTTCAAAACATTTTTCTTTGTCAAATTCTTTGTGACAGTTTCATTAAGCTCAATAATTGATAATATAATTATTGAGACTAAATAAATATATTTGTAATTAGAATTTTATATTATCAGCTAGCTGCTGTCCCGCGGTTTCACCCGCGCGGTGTTATTGGATTTCATGGTTTTTTTTTTGTGCGAAACCCTAATTCTATAGTACTCCTTGTAACATCAGCTAGTCTGCCAGTGAAAGTCCCGTCAAAATCGGCCCAGACATTTCGAAGATTACCCGGAACAAACAGACAGACAGACAAAAATTTTAGAAATGGTTGTTTTGTTATAGGTACCGTATATACTTTTATATGCATTTAGTAAAAAGCTGTTATTTTGATATTACAAACAGACACTTCAATTTTATTTATTTGTATAGATGAAAAAAATTTTATGTAAAATTATTAAAGGTTAAAACGATTTTAATTACATTCACAGCAGCATTGCGAACAACAAAGCAACATATATTTTTACCTAACACTCATTATAACCCGTTCCAGCCTCCGCGATAATGTCAAATTTATGTGTAGTGCCGTGTTTCGTCACTAGAACTTGTTACTACACATGTATGTATGTATGTATGTGGTCGTATTTGGGAGACATCTCGTTATTTCTGTTTTATTGTATGAATACATAATGACGGCCGGCGCGGTTGCGACACCGCCAATTGCCGACTTGCCGGCTACAGTACTGTTGGCAAAGAATAAATAAAAAAAACAATAGACTGAGCTACCACCGTACAAAATTTACTTTTTTGTGTCTTAGTAAGTTATCGCTGGCCACTATCCCTACTAATATTATAAATGCGAGAGTGTGTTTGTTGGTTTGCCCTTCTTTTACGCAGTAACGGAGCAACGGATCGACGTTATTTTTGGCATAGATGTAGTTTATGGACCTGAGAGTAACATAGGCTACTTTTTATCCCGGAAAAATGCACGGTTAATGTGGAAACGCGGGTGAAAACCGCGGGCAGTGGCTAATTTGTTAATAATTTTTGAGTACATTGTATGACATTTCATGTTTTTGGTTCATACAATAAAGAGTTTAAATTGTATTGTATACAAATTTTAAGACACGTTTCTAACAGACACAACTCTCAGCGTGTGATTTACCTTCGATTTAATTTATGGTTCAATTATTATATGCTTAAATTGATTTCGAAACTGTAGTTCATCAGTATGGGATGTACTCGGATTTTATCTGCCAATAAATCAACAGCTGACGATACGAACTAATTAAAATTAGTTCCGTAATTTGTTTGTTGAGAAGCAACATAAAGTGGAGGACTTAAACCATTTATTATGTAATTGAATAATAATAAACGTAGCGAATATAATTATAAAATAATTCAAATCGATATTTGCACGTAGTCAAATTTTTTTTTATTATGTTATTGGGTTACGAGACGAGCTGGTCGTTTGCCTGATGGTAAGCATAACGCCGGCCCATAGCAATTGTAGTGCCACTCAGAACTTTGAAACACACAAAGACCTGCGTGGCACTGCAGTGCGCTCGTTACCCTGAGACATTAGGTATTAAGTCTCATAAGCCCAGTAATTTCACTGGCTACTCTGCTCATCAAACCGGAACACAGTAATGCTTGCACACTACTGCTTGGCGGCTGACTTCACTCACAAAGCGGTGGTAACAACCGAGACGGACACTCCAGAAGAGTTAGTCCTATCACTAACATTGAAATATATCGTGTCCTCTCAGAGGCTGTGTGAGATTAGGTAAAAAGTAGAATTTCGAAATTTTTCTGCGTCTAGTGAACGGTTAATCTTTATTACCATTAGAATTGAAATTGATAAGTAGGTATGTGGCATATGCTTGTTTATGAGCATCCCATATCTTTATTATTCAAATCTTTTCGGAAACCGGCCGCAGTTTAGGTTAATTGCGTTTTTACATACTCTGTTCCTCACTGGACATTTTAACTGATTATCTAACGTAATTTTGTTAATTAATTAAATGTTAAATTACAGTTGTGATCGTGGATGAAAATACTTCTTGGGTATAGAAGTGAGAGATTTAACTAATGATAGCGTTTAAGATGTACCGAGTTGTAATGAAATTCGAATCGCGTTTGTTTGGATTCATTTAGGTATCATCTTGGTTTATAGGTAGTTTTTAAGAACGAGTATGGTCGAACGGGAACTTGTGCGACTTGCAATCCGACGCACCATTGTTCGAATCTCGACTTGGCCCGCACCAATGACTTATATCAAGTTATGTGCGGATTATTGACACTCGCTCTAAAACGGTGAAGGAAAACATCGTGAGGAAACCCGCATGTTCAAGAACCACAAAATTCGAGGACATGTGACATCCACCGAGCCGGACTGGGCCCGCGTGGTCGATTAAGGCCCATACCTCTTTCTCTGAGAGAAGGCCGGTATCCCAGCAGTGGGAGCGTAAGAGGCTGATAATGTAAAGTATTTTTTTTTATTTAAGTGACTAACACGTATGACGTAATTAAAACGGACTTAGAATGAACCTATCTCAATTAGACTATTTGCACACTTTGGCTTTAAAGACTCCATAGTACTTATATAATAAATAATTTGTCTTTAATGTAAGTACAAAAATAGTGCCAAAAAAACAACAGCCGTCATTGAAAATGACAGTAATGCAATGAGTGGTCTTATCGCTTAAGGCGCTTTCTACTATACTATAATAACTGAATTCCACCCTTTACTGCAAAGTTCAAATCGTCGAATTGCTTTCGTCACACTTTTTCATTAGCCACCATCAAAAATGAAATCATATTGCAATATTTCCCATACTGGGCCACCATGGTGCCTCATGGAGCGATGTTTTCACTTAGAGAAAGCCTGACTTGTAGCAGTGGGAACGTCGTAGGCCGTTGATTATGTTTTTAAGACAGTAATACAAAATTAAAAATGCACAACAACTAATAAATCAAATAATTCGATGCGGAATCATTTTATCACGTTTAATTCGGTGCCATATAGTTTTTAAGCGTCCATAAAGGTAATGATTTTTCAACTTGACAGTGTTAATTAAGAACGGGAGTAATAAACGTCACTGAGTTAATTTTATGATTCTCTAGAATAATTACTTGATATTTTCGAGTATTAAGGATTTATTCTCGTATTTACTGTTTTAATGCTAGGTGATACCTGTTTTTTATCTTTTTTTGGTATGTATATAAAGCACTCGTTGCATATTCCGGTCCGTACTTGGATGGTCCGTAATGAGCGCTTCTTCTGAGCTTTGGAAAGCACCGACAGGCCGTCGGGCACGGCTTGGAAAGCTTTCAGGCTATGCTAATGCTAAATTGATTAGGAAACTTTCTAAAACTAACGATAGGCTTAGCATACTTCTTGGGTCCTTGAAAATGACATCTTTCTTATCATAAAGTAAATTGTAACATTTTTAGTAAATAAAGCATTGATTGATTGATTGACTTCTTGAAGGAAAACATATAGCTGTTCTCATTTGTTTTATTATTTGAGATTTAGGAAGAATTATAACACAGACCGGATGCCTTGTTAATAAGCTCGAGATAAGCTACAATACATAAATAGATGTATAACGCTTTACCAGCTAGGTATTACTTAATGTGCTTAACGACCATAATAAATTAATAATAATTACTCAAATTTAAACATCAAAAAAAACGTTGCGCTGCAAAGAATACACTACTTAGTAATAAAAAAATAAATCGTTACCCAATAAAATAAAAAAAGCAAATTTACAAATTTTCAAAAGTACTTAATTCAGACTAAGTTATGACACAAACCGGTTTTGCTCATCACTATTCGGACACGCATGCTCTGGCGACAATGTTGGTAAACCGAACTAGGTGATGTACCACTCAGTTAGGTAACAATATTACTTTAATGCTATATTCATGTGTCATCAGTATTTGGTAACATTTCTAATTATGAAATATAGACGGTGCCATGCGTGTTTTAAATATTAAATTGTCGATGCTGATATAATGTGAGAATGATACCGGTGTCGTTATGATTTTTAATCAACGAATGAAGTGATGAAACAATTATTCGGTCCTCGAATATAGTCTTTGGAATTGGATTATTCCAGCTGAGTGTCTTTATTACCTCATTTCAATGTTTTTTAACCGACTTCCAAAAAAGGAGGAGGTTATCAATTCGTCGGGTTTTTTTTTGTGTTTGTTACCTCAGATCTCGGTCATTTATAAACCGATTTGGAAAATTCTTTTTTTATTTGAAAGGATATACTTTCAGATTGGTCCCATAGAAATTTCAGCAAAATCGGTTCAGTATTTTGACACTGAAGTGGGTTCGTCGCTTTTTTAAAGCAATTTTTTGTATGAACAACATGGTCCGAGTTTGTGTAAACAAGACTCGTAAGCGCTCTGGATTGCTATGGGATTGTGGACTTTCAAAATCAATAGCGTTATCATCATCTCTAGATGTTTTAACATCGGAAAACAATTGCCTTCTCTTGTATTTTAGGGCTATAATTGTATGAAAGAGTGGTATTGTATGAAAAATAACATGACATCATCGACGTGTCTCAATAAAGACGCTCACCAAAATAGTGGAAACATAAAATGTGACATATGTAACGTCCATTGTAGATTCTGTATGTATCTATTACGACACACAATTGGATCGGCCGTGGGCTGACGTTTACTGCCCGAATACTAATACTTAAGAAATATTACTTTTCCGCATATATTACTAAAGACGCGAGTATATCTTTGTCGGTGATATATAAGTGAAACAGATACATTTTAAAACTAGCTGCTGCCCGCGGTTTCACCCACGCGGAGATGGATTTCATGGTTTTTATTTTTTTGCGCGGAACCCTAATTATTTTTCTAAAATAAAAGTAGCCTAAGTTACTCCTTGTAACATCGGCTATCTGCCAGTGAAAGTTCCGTCAAAATCGGCCCAGCCGTTTCGGAGATTATCCGGAACAAACAGACAGACAGACAGACAAAAATGTAAAAAATGGTTGTGTTGTTACAGATACTGTATATACTTTCATAGGCATTTGGTAAAAAGCTGTTATTTTGATATTACAAACAGATACTTCAATTTTACTTATTTGTATAGATGTATAGAAGACGCTAGTATATCTTTGTCGGTGATATATAAGTGAAACAGATATATTTTAAAATGTTCCAATGCGCTTGGAATTCCCGAGTAAGGTGACCAAACCGTCTGCCCACTTGGATAAATTAATTTAGTGTTTAGCAGAGGTAAATATGAGGTTCGGTGGTAACAAATTGTTGAAACTTGTCATATAAGTTAGTACCGTTTTGTTCGTGGCCTTAATTTAAGAACATGATTTATTTGATCAGTTGCAATGATATTTTTACTTTACTCTCTGAATCTATAAAAATAAATACTCTGGTCATCAAACCGGAACACAGTAATGCTTGCACATTACTGCTTGGCGGCAGAATTCACGAGCAAAGCGGTGGTAACAACCCGGACGGACACTCGCAGCAGAGTTAGTCCTACCACTAACAAGTTTAAGAGTACTATTCAGTTGGGAATCGTTTATTTTGTAATTAATTAATATACGAGTACAAGTATCAACCATTGTAACATAAACAAACACCGCCTTCGCATAGTCGACGTTACCCAAAACTATTCGTCCGTTGTGCAATACACATAGTGTCGTGCATTTCACCCGTAATTCACCGCATACGGTGATTTACTACCTTTATCCGCTGTTTACCGGATAAAACCGGTCTCGATTACAATTAATATCGGGCCGACTTTACGGTTTGTTGTGCGCTTCACTTCGCCGAGAGCTAGGCTTTATTTATTGATGTGTAATGAGATTCTACTGTTATTAATTATTTTCTGTCATTTGGCGTATTTACTGTTTCACTTTTGGAATTAATTGCTTCTATGGGCTTACGAAGTATCTTTGCGAAAACAATCTGCGAGGTAAACTGTTGTTGATATCTATACAAATAAATAAAATTGAAGTGTCTGTTTGTTACATCAAAATAACACCTTTTTACCAACTGCATATGAAAGTATACATATATGGTACCTATAACAAAATTACTATTTTTAAAATTTTTGTCTTTCTGTCTGTCTGTTTGTTCCGGGTAATTTCCGAAACGACGGAGCCGATTTTGACGGGACTTTCACTGGCAGATAGCTGATGCTATAAGGAGTAACTTAAGCTCCTTTTATTTTAGTAAAATAATTAGGGTTCCGCTAAAAAAATAAAAACCATGAAATCCAATATCTCCGCGCGTGAAACCGCGGGCAGCAGCTAGTTTGTCATACGTAAAACTTTTACTAAAATTTCACTTGTTTTCTATAGAGTACAGTTGAATTTCTTTATATTTATTTGTTAGCATAATATACATTTTATTACATAAGTACTAACATAAAATTGAGATGGATACGTGATGGTTATAATCGCGAAACAAGCAGGTTTTTGTTAGTGGGAGGACTAACTCTTCTGCGAGTGTCCGTCTGGGTTGTTACCACCGCTTTGCTAGTGAAGTCTGCTGCCAAGCAGTAGTGTGGAAGTATTACTGTGTTCCAGTTTGATGAGCAGAGTATCCAGTGAAATTACTGGGCTTATGAGACTTAATACCTAATGTCTCAGGATAACGAGCGCACTGTAATGCCGCGCAGGCCTTTGTGTTTCAAAGTTCCGGGTGGCACTGCAATTGTTATGGGCCGGCGTTATGCTTACCATCAGGCAAACGACCAGATCGTGTCATTACCAAATAATATAAAAAAAATGTTGACAATTATGGTATAGTTATAATATTAATTTGTAACACTGGGAAAGGTGAACAAATACCTACTTAAATAAATCTCGTTATTTATAATATTTAATGGACTTTTGCACCATCAGATAAGATGTTGGCTTGATCGCATTCAAAACAGAAGGACAAATGAAGAAGACAAGATGTTTAATGAGAACTACTTTAAATTCAAACGTGGGCGTCTTAATGTTACGAGTTCTGCAGGAATTCATTGAAAACAGAGTTTCTGTCGATAAATCACATCAGGGCTTACGCAATGTTTAAACTAGTAGTACTTCATTAAATGTTAATAAATTATATTTTAAAATAAAACAATATATCTCTACGACCTTTCACTGGACTTTCCCATTTTACATGCCTCTATAAAACATCCATAAACTGTCCAATAAAAATATGGACCTACCATTATGATCGTGAAACTTATTCAACAGTTCTACACCTTATGACACTAGTTATAAGGTGTATAGAATGTGTTCAAGGTATGTTCGTTGATCTACAAATGAATCACTAGGTCTTTGGTGATTTATCGTAAGTAACACTTCAATAGTTGCCGATGTCTACTTAGCAATATCTTGGGCATCAAGAAGACTTCATGACTGATGAGAAAATCAAACATGTTTTAAAAACTTAGGTAACCTGTCAACCGTATGCACCATTAGCATAAAGTTCAATATCCATACTAATATTATGTGAAAGTGTGTTTGTTGGTTTGTTGGTTTGTCCTTCTTTCACGCAGTAACGAAGCAACGGATCGACGTGATTTGGCATAGATATAGTTTATGGACCGGAGAGTAACATAGGTTACTTTTTGCACGGTGTCTGTGGGAACGCGAGTGAAAACCACGGGCATAAGTTAGTGTGACATAAAATTGACATTGACAGCTGTCAATAAAGCTGTCAATAATGTTGACAAGTTGATTTAATTTGACAGATCGGATTGAAGGTTAATGTGGGAACGCGGGTGAAAACCGCGGGCAGAAGCTAGTCGTATATAAACAAATAATTTAGTGACTGTATAAGTAATTCGGTGATGTTATAGTTAAGTAACTGTCACAGATTACTTGAATATTCAAAAGTTTCACTTATTTATGTATGGGAATCGAATATTGTTTTGTCTTAATTAGGTAAAAGTTAACTTTAATGAACCGACCGACATACATGACGAGAGGATCGCTATCGAATGATAGCCAATACCCACCAAGACGTCTGATTGAAGAGCTGGTATGGTGACAATGAACAACTAAACTGAGATTATAAGTTTTTAAACTTTCATGGTCACTAACACAAGAGTTAACTTTAGTAACGGGATATTTACCATGTATTTTATTAGTTTTGAGCACTCGATATTTCGGCACTGTTGCAAGCGCCATGTTCACGAGGAAACTGAAGTTACTGCGGGTAGAATTGTAGACTTCGATAAGGCTATGAGCAAACGAACCGGTCTACCTTCTTTCGTTCGCGTTTTTTCGGCTCGATACCGTTACCACCAACACAAAAGTCACTCGCAACTCGCTGTTTATCTCGACAGACGTAACTTACGGTATCTGCTCGCGAACTTATTTCGACACATTTGTAGTTTTTGCATAGATTTACCACTGGATTCCAGGTTCTCGACAGTTGAAACCCATCATCTCTGTTAAAATTCCTATACTTGGTTATTTCAATTGCCTCTCGAACCAATCTAGGTATATAATGGCGTTCTGTCGAGATCAGCTGAGGGTTGTGTAACTCAATCCAGTGGTATCGAGCCGAAAAAACGCGAACGAAAGAAGGTAGACCGGTTCGTTTGCTCATAGCCTTATCGAAGTCTACAATTCTACCCGCAGTAACTTCAGTTTCCTCGTGAACATGGCGCTTGCAACAGTGCCGAAATATCGAGTGCTCAAAACAAATAAAATAAATAAAATACATGGTAAATATCCCGTTACTAAAGTAAACTGAGATTGATTTTGTTGAATGTCAGACAGGGCAAAAGCTTATTGCCTATTTTAGAATATGTAAAATGAGTATCTCTGATTATCCTGTAAAACAAGAGGAGAGTGATGGAGTCCACACGTTTACGAGCTCTCTTTTAGGACACCTATAGATATTTACAATTTGAAATTGACGCAATATTATATACGCAACATCATTATTTTAGATGCAATATCATTACTTTTAAATATTTAAAATGTCTATTATGATTTAATAAATTGCATCATACTTATCCTTAATTATTTTTTTGCTATTTGGTAACGAGACGAGCTGGTCGTTCGTTCGTCGAGGCTTGATGGTAAGTAAAGCGCCGGCCCATTACAATTGCAGTGCCACTCAGAACTTTGAAACACAAAGGCTTGCGCGGCACTGCAGTGCGCTCGTTACCCTGAGACATTAGGTATTTACTCTCAAAAGCCCAGTAATTCACTGGCTACTCTGCTCATCAAACAGGAACACAGTAATGCTTGCACACTACTGCTTGGCAGCAGACGTCACGAGCAAAGCGGTGGTAACAACCCAGACCGACCCTCGCAGAAGAGTTAGTCCTACCACTAACAAAATGGGAGTAATTATTTAATTTAGAAATCAGGCCAGGCCAAATGCGACCTAATGACCCTCTATAACACCTCTAGCTCGGCTGTAGCTCCAGGATATATATTCAGGATTATCCACTGTTTACCGGACACTTCTGCGAGCTTCACATTTGTTCCTAATTGTATATGCCCGGCCGAGTTCGAGGCTTTCTGCTAAACCTTTGGCCGAAGGTTAAAGCCTCAGTCGTCTTAAGTAGCTCAGCCAAAGCCAGTTTCAATGAGCAAGTTTAATTTTAATCAAAACCTCGGAATGTAATTTTCTTTTAATTAATCAAAACAAATTAAAATTTTCTTCTCGATATTATACCAATCTAAAACAAGCTTGGGAAGATGCATCTGTAATTATTATTCCATCATAAAAAATATATATAGGGCCCCATATCTAATTGCGTATCTCGGTAGAGTAGAAATCCAATATTGTACTTTCCAATTTGGTCAAAAATTTTAGTTTATTAGCTTTGTAATTTGAGCCGTATCTCGGGGGGTTAGAGTTGACATTGTGCGAGATTGACTGGTCCAATTGATTGTACGTTTAATTTATATGCTGATGTGGTCGATACCGTACCTCGTGGCGGAAACACTTGGCGATCACAACCATATTACCGGTATAACAGCATGTCTCTTCGTGGAAACATACGGATGGTGCCCGAAACACCGTACATTTTCATCGAGTGTTTCAAACGCTTTTTAGCTGAGGTTCAGACACGTGTCTAAGCGTAGATTCTTTCTTCCATATGTCTAAAATAGAATATGTCCATATGTTTAGAATTCTAGAGAATTTTATTTCTTCTATTTTCTTTTTTTATCAATTATTATTATAAGTAATCCCTACTAATATTATAAATGCGAAAGTGTGTTTGTTGGTTTGTCCATCTTCCACGCAGCAACGGGGCAACAGATCGACCTGATTTTTGGCATAGATATATTTTATGGACCGGAGAGTAACATAAGCTACTTTTTATCGCGGAAAAATGCACGGTTCCTGTGGGAACGCGGGTGAAAACCGCGGGCAGAAGCTAGTATTTATATAAAATAAAGATATAATTTTTTTCTTTAGAATAATTATTTAAAGAACTGTTCTTTAAACCGAGATTATATATTATAATGATTTGATATATACATTTTTCGCGAGGCTTTAATTATATAGCATTAACGAGTAGTCGATATTTTTGTGGCTAGCGTGCACGTTCATACTACCGGTCCGTATGTCTCCACCGATGGTCGTGGTTTATTGGACATCTTACCATAATGTATTCAGATTGCGGATTAAATGATTTTAATTAAGCCGAGAGTTAGATTTATATCATTTATATATTGGAGATGAGGAGCCTTTCTAACGGTTAGTTTCCCTACAATGTAGGTTGCAGGTCACCGAGACGTGATATTGTAAATAAATAAACGAGCGTTTGTGACTGGTGAAATGAGGGCATTTGACCGTGATTTAACTAGGTATATTTATATACTAGCTGCTGCCCGCGATTTCACCCGCGTGGAGATATTTGATTTCATGGGTTATATTTTTTGCGCGGAACCCAAATTATTTTTCTAAAATTAAAGTAGCCTAAGTTACTCTTTGTTACATCAGCTATCTGCTAGTGAAAATCCCGTCAAAATCGGAACAAACAGACAGACAGACGGACAGACAGACATACAGACAAAAATTAAAAAAAATGGTTGTTTTGTTATATGTACCGTATATACTTTCATATACATTTAGTGAAAAGCTGTTATTTTGATATTACAAACAAACACTTCAATTTTATTTATTTGTATAGAATGTATAGATAGTTAATGTATTCTATATCGTGTAGTTATTAGTTTGTTTTTGTGGACTTTACGCGAAGAAAGCGTGTGTTTGAACTTTTTTATGGCAGTGTCGTATTGATATGACGATGGCCCTCAGCGTGTATTCGTACATCGTTAGTTTTGAATTTTAAGCATTTGTAAAGATTTGACCCTGATGAGATAGTTTTCGTGTTTTAAAATCGTTGATGTTGTTTATCATGATTTTTACGATACCTTTTACGAAGTGGAATACAGATCATAACTCTTTGGAGCGTGATTGTGAAAAGTTGCTAGCTCGATTTACGTATCGGTCAAATATTGGTGCATAAAAATACTTACCTACTTATAAGGCATTTACGGTGACGGTGGTGTAACACCGTGGATGCAATCATAGCATGCTGATAGGAAATTTTCTAGTGATATAGGACTAGCTCCCCCTCATGTTGAAACTATAGCGAATTCAAATTCAAAATGCTTTATTCATATAGGCCCCAACGGAGCACTTAGGAAAGTTAAATAAATGACTCTAACAGCGGGCCTCTGTAACGTTCGTCTACCCAAATCACAGACTAAAACTAATGCTGTCTTTATCAGAACATAACAAATGACAAAGACACCAACAGCCCCAATCCGTGCTCAAAGTCAACGAACCTTCCAGAAACCCACCGTGCCGTTCCATATTGGTATAGGGCCGAGCAAGAAGAAGGGCAAGAAACTCGTCACGGCATTCTTTTTAAAATATAGTTTTTACAATGTTTCTAATGCTAACAAGATGATGAATGATCAAACTGTCTAGATAATAATCAAACGCTAGCATACCAAGAGAAAACAATTATAATTAAAAAACACGACTCAGTGTCACTCGGGATGATTTAAAGATTCTAACGATACCTACCGCATACACCCCAATCTGTTTTTTATTTTATTCAGGCATTTAAAAGTTATGGTGGAATAAAGCAACTCACATACATACATACTTACATGACCCCTGAAAACATTACACTCATTTTTTGGTCAGTCGTGTAAAAATAGTTGAAAATTATGATGTGTTTAATTTAGAAAGGAGACTTCGGACGGAATTAAATCTTGGACTGTTTGTTTTACTAAGTATATTTTTCCTGTTAGAAAAAAATATATACAACATGAATCAAAAACATTTTTATGCAAAACTTTTAACAACCACAGAGTAGGTCCACAACCACAGACCTACTATATTACAAATCTGTGTCCACAACATATATTTTCGTATTTTTTTTCTTTGACAGATGTATGACACGGCACGTTACACGGATGCGATCGCCAAGTGTTCTGCACATGCAGTTGAAGTACGTTTGTTACTCACTGGATTTAGGGTACCGTGTTCAAATTATGCAAAATAAAATGATGTATGAATAATGATCTCAGTTTTAACCAGTTGAAAGTTCCTGAATTTAATATTAATAAGTATTTTATACTGTTATCGCTCTGCAAAAATAAACGGGTTTTATAAGAAAACTGAATGATAATGTAATCCTCTATGTGTTTTACTTCTAGTAGGTTTTGCAGACAGACTACCAACAATACATAAAAAGTCACTAATTCGCCATAGTAGACATAATTATTCCATACCAGACATTGTAATTATATGTGTTTGATTCCGCAAATCAATGTAATATCGTGTTTTTATTCATTTGATACGGAACCAAATGCCGTGCGCCAATTGTACCTACACTGACTCTTAATTTTTTGCTCCAGTTTTAAGCACCTTTTTTTTTAATTTTCGGAAGTGCAAGGAGCGTGCCATCTGTTGGATCGGATTACATGCGGTTCGGCTGTATGCCTCTCAGCTCTTGCCATTTGCCCTACGCCGTGTAAAATGGACAAAAAAAGCAGAACTGCAGGCCGCAAAACGACTGCAGAGAAATTACTGGGCTTATGTGTCTCAGGGTAACGAGCGCACTGCAGTGCCGCGCTGGCCTTTATGTTTCAAAGTTCTGGGTGGCACTGCAATTGTTATTGTCCGGCGTTATGCTTACCATCAGGCAAACGACCAGTTGGTCTCGTTACCAAACAACATTAAAAAAATATTTTCAAAATTTGTTCACTCATATTCACACATACACACACACAGAAGTCCCCTCGGATATGCGTGCATAAAACTGTCTCTCATTTCATAATCCTAAACTCAGTGGGCGTCAACACTAGGTCACTGTACCTCTTTCATACAGGTCAGTCAGTTTTGATTTCTATTAAGCTATAATCTTAACACTTTTACTGTGAGAACAATTATTGATACCGAGCCATTTACGGCCCAAGTGTGGTAACATCCTAGTTTTAAAACTGAAGTGCATCGATTAAAGTATACGTTTAATACTTGTTGTGGTTTGCGGCTACAATTATATTTTTTGCAACGACTGTATTATTGGCCGTTATTACTCTGAGTAAAGGTTATTTTTATTACCCGCTGTACACGATACAAATCATCTAGCAATTACTAAACCGTTTAAAGTTAGAGCTTGAATCTTAATTGATAACTAAAGTTCACTCAACTTGTTTTGAAAACAATGAGTTGCAAAGTGCTAAAATTGTATAGTTTTAATTTAAAATAAAAAGCAGTAATGGTGTTATTGTAATTCAGTCTTTATAACATGCTTGTAGGTATCCTACTAATATTATAAATGCGAAAGTGAGATTTTTGGTTTGTTGTTTTGTCCTTCTTTCACGCAGCAACGGAACAACGGGTCAACGTGATTTTTTGCATAGATATAGTTTACGGACCGGAGAGTAACATAGGCTACTTTTTATCCCGGAAAAATGCACGGTTCCTGTGGGAACGCGGGTGATAACCGCGGGCAGAAGCTAGTAAATAAGTATGGGTGATTACCTATAATACAATAAACTGACTTCTCACAGGGCAAGTAGACTTTTTATATTAGAACGATGATCCGAAAGAGTAGTCATTACGACCAATATTCATCGTGTGAAATCAGCCTATAATGTTTTTGCACTTCTTTAGTTACTGAATCCAGTGTGGCGCCAGTTAAAATTTGCACTTCCTAATATGGAACGGTATATTATAAACACCTTGTATTAAACATAATTTACCTATTTCATATTCACCTCTATCCTGTAATGATAGGAATTAGCCAATCATCATCAATTTGGTGTTTCGGCAATCTCGATATACCTACCTCACGACTTGTACACCTAACTAAACTGAACCAGTTTAGTTTTGACTTCGCCACCGCCTATGTACCCGTACACACTGGTACATATTCTGTGACGTTTACTTGCAACTTTCAGGTAGTATTAAAACTGCCACGGCCAGGATAAAATGGTCAAGCAGTTGCCACAAAAACCGGGTTGCAATACATAAAAATACACCAATTAGCTGTGATTACAATAATTGTCGACCGGCAGACGTATTGCCGAATTGCGATCATAGATTCTTGTAAAAAAAGTCGGTAACATCCAAAACACACGAAAATAAACAAAAAATCGCGATGGCAAGTGCTGGTCGTAGAGGTAAATTTCGGTTTAAATGTAAATTACTTAGATTAGTGACACACTTGAAATTCATCTATAATAGACAGCTGAAATCTAATAGTGTTACCACAAAAAAATCATTTTTAGTCACCTGTTTAGCTAGATAGCGTCTATATAACGATAAACGTCAAAAATGATTAAGCGATTAACCACATGAGCAACCACAAATCCTGATTTAAGTAGTGTCTAACCATTGTCTATCACAATTCTGTTGTGACGTTTCTAATCATTTTTGACGTTTATCTTTAGACGCTGTCTAGTTAAACAGGCGACTAAAATGGTTTTTATGGTTACACTATAAAGCTTTTTCATTATTAGAAACCGCTTCTAATTGAAAGCATCATAGGCGGTTGATAAGCCGAAAAGAGCCGTTAACTACCTTTTTTTTATGTTTTAGGTAACGAGATGACCTGGTCTTTTGCCTGATGGTAAGCATAACACCGGCCCATAACAATTGCAGTGCCACCCAGAACTTTGAAACACAAAGGCCTGTGCGGCACTGCAGTGCGCTCGTTACCCTGAGACTTCAGGTATTAAGTCTCATAAGCCCAGTAATTTCACTGGCTACTCTGCTCATCAAACCGGAACACAGTAATGCTTGCACACTTCTGCTTGGCGGCAGACTTCACGAGCAAAGCGGTGGTAACTACCCAGACGGACACTCGCAGAAGAGTTAATCTTACCACTAACATAATTAATGAATATTTAAATTTAAAAAGCTATATTACAATCATTCTTAGAATTTATATAAAACGTCCCAGCATCGGCGTGCGAATATCGAGAAATCTACCCAAAAAAAAGCGTAATAAAATCCGAAGTACGTTAACGAATACATGTTAATAACGAGCGGTTCCAATATGCTTTGAATAATAAAATTTAATAATTACAATCTCGGCGCGGATGCTGTAAAAATTTACAATGCGCGCGTAAGATATGATGTCTGTTATCTCGTCTAGATACCAGCCGTGCTAGCATGCGCGTTCGTGACAAAATTTTGTCGTCGCATATATCGTGCATTTGTCTCGTATTCGCATTAGAAAGAGCGAGACGAAACAGTAGACAAAATTTTTTCGTGGTGCGCATGTTAGTCTTGCAGGTAAAGCTTTAGATTGGATTTTTAGCACCTAGCTGTAGACTATATTTTTCAATTAGTCGAAAGCTGTTAAGAAATTCTTAAAGTGGAGTTAGTTTGACTTGTTTCTTTTGGGTAACAGGACGAGCGGGTCGTTAGCCTGATGGTAAACGTAACGCCAGCCCATAACATTTGCAGTGCCGCTCAGAACGTTGATAACGGCCCGTGTGGCACTTGAAGTGCGCTCGTCGCCCTGGCCTCATAAGCCCAGAAATTTCACAGACTACTTCGGTCATCAAATAGAAAAACAGTAATGCTTGCACATTACTGCTTGGCGGCAGACTACACGAGCAAAGCTGACTATTTCTGACTGTAGAAGCGTCTGATTACGATCTTACGTCACGGGAAGTGACAATGCTGTCGTAGTGTAACACGCTTGCTCAGGCCTCAGCAGACACCTATGCACTATTGAATCTTCCGTTGTAAGCAATATGTTTGCTTTTCCTGCATTTAGATTACTTATTGTGTTGTTCCTTTCATAAAACATTTAGTTTGATTGCTTATAGTATTGGTATGGATTTTTTTATATTGGCTTATGTTAAAATTAGCTTACGTTTTCAGTTGTTTGATTTTTCATTGTAGTATGCAAATGAATTCTAAGAACTATTTTGTTTTGTTTGTAAAGTTATCTATAAACTTCCCCTCGTTCATGGCTTCAATAAATGTGACTTGCTATATCCTTGAAACATTAATTTAACCATTTTTTATACTTTTTTTTTATTATTTAATTTATTTATCTTCAAACATACATAGCCAAAACTTAATCTAAATTCTGCCAAACTACTGAGTAGTTTGTAGGCAGACTCAACTCTCATTAACATAATAATTAAGCTATGCAAGTATGAAGGCATTAAGAAAGTTTACAATTTTATTTATATAACAATTATGTATATACATCTCGTACAGTTACTGCCAATAATTTTCACACGCTACATCTTCATTCTTCACCTCTAAAATATGACTAATGCATGATAATCACCCATCTAAAAACATAATGGTCAGGAATAGCACAGAGATACGAGTCACATGCACAATGGTTAAAAAATCGCCACTTTACCCCGGGGCACAGTACCTGCGATACTCCAAATTATTTCATTTCCACCTTCATTAATCATATTTTTTTATATGTTTTTTTGCGCTAAAGTCAGGTACGAGACCCGGTATTGCGAGTAATGCGTTCAGCTTGTTTTTTTTCAATTTTGAGCCCCAAATGTGATTTGTGGCTTATCTTTGAATAGAAACGGTTAAAAAATAAATTAGACCATGCTATTTAGACGATTTGGGATACATTTTGCGTCACAGTAATTTTGACATTAGGCTAGATACGTACAATTATTGAATGCGCTATAATTTTTTACTGATTTTTTTCAATAAAGTATATATAAGACCGTTAAACAAAATGGAATTAGCGTCTCTATATTAATTAAACTAGCTGCTGCCCGCGGTTTCACCCGCGCGGAGATATTGGATTTTATGGTTTTTATTTTTTTGCGCGGAACCCTAATTCTTTTTCTTAAATAAAGTACCCTAAGTTACTCCTTGTAACATCAGTTATCTGCCAGTGAAAGTCCCGTCATAATCGGTCCAGCCGTTTCGGAGATTACCCGGAACAAACAGACAGACAAAAATTTTAAAAATGGTTGTTTTGTTATATGTACCGAGAATATACTTTCGTATGCATTTGGTAAAAAGTTGTTATTTTGATATTAGAAACAGACACTTCAATTTTATTTATTTGTATAGATAACACTGCATGCCGCACTTGGCCGCACTGGGCCACACTGGGCCCGTGTGAGTTATTCCAGTAGGAATGTTTATAAAGAGTAATAAGGCTGAGGATGATGATGACGACGCCCTATTATTGAAACAGTTATTTTTGAAGATATCCTGATGAAATACTCACTTTATTTATGTAAAAGGTCATTCAAAACATGATGGTTTATTTTTTGAGACCTTCAAAAAGTTTGTATATGATGATCATACTCGAAGGCCACCAACACACTGTCCATATTTTTTCAAAAGTCGTGTGCACAATATCGGATTACAATCTCGCCTTCAAATCGTCTGTGACAAGCCTCTTCTTATTAGAAAAACTAACAACTTTTGATTATACTCCTTAAATATTCAACTATAAAGGATAATTTTGCATAGTTAGTGAAACACGGGTTACTATTGCATACAATGAGTATCTTTTTATTCGGCTATAATACAAAACACGTTCATAAAAATGTTCCATCTTAAATATGACCTTTATCTCGTTGAAAATAAAGGCGTTGAGATTATTGAGTTAGTTTTTGTAGCAGTATGTTTTGTTTGTTAGAATAGGAGTCACAGGTAAAGTTTTTTCTGGTCGCATATTTACGGATATCACACTGTGTTGTTACGTGTGTGCTATTATTTCTATTTCATAACATTATACTCACAAAGGCAGGTAGATATTCTATGCTTTTTGTATTGAGGTGCTATATTTTGAGCCATTTGCGTTGTTAAGGAGCTTTTCATTAAGCTCTTTATTTCTCGAAAATTCAGCATAAAATATAGGGAAGTATCTGTAGCTAGTTCACTTTTAGATGGGTTTTTTTTAAATGTTATTTGGTAACGAGACGAGCTGGTCGTTTGCCTGATGGTAAGCATAACGCCGGCCCATAATAATTGCAATGCCACCCAGAACTTTGAAACACAAAGGCCTGCGCGGCACTGCAGTGCGCTCGTTACACAGAGACATTAGGTATTAAGTCTCATAAGCCCAGTAATTTCACTGGCTACTCTGCTCATCAAACCGGAACACAGTAATGCTTGCACACTTCTGCTTGACGGCAGACTTCACGAGCAAAGCGTAACAACCCAGACGGACACTTGCAGAAGAGTTAGTCCTACCACTAACAAATTGAATTACTACGGCTCCGGTTTCGCACGGGTAATTTAGTTTAGGACTTGTTTTTTTCTAAATTCTGTGATTTAAGACTCGTATAAACTTACGATAGCCCTGACCCCTTAATGCGGCCCTGTCGCTAAATCCGTTATCCGTTTACCAAATATTGACCCAATATTACATACCACATAATTTTGTGAATCTATAAAATATGACTAAACGGAAAAATATGATTATTAACATATTATCATCATACTAGATGACATTTTCGATTTCATTAACTTGGTTTAACAATTTTATAGTCATAAAAAAACTTATTAAATTAATAAAACGTGTTGTTTAAGATTTATTTTTATTCTGTTCAGTCTGGGCTACATTTGCATAGCTTTCTATGTTTGCATAACGTTATTATTTGGCATACCTATTTAAATGACATCTATAATAGCGGAATATTCGTAACGTTCAAAAACAATTCGTCATCTTCATAATGACTCTGAGACGGAATCCTTTCTAATTAAGTAGGTAAAATATGTGAATACAATGGCACTTGCTTATATTGTTATATGATTAGGCTGCTTCTTTTTAACCGACTTCCAAAAAAGGAGGAGGTTATCAATTCGGCGGGTATTTTTTTTTATGTTAGTTACCTCATATCTTCATCATTTATTAACCGATTTGGAAAATGCTTTTTTAAAAGATATACTTTCAGATTGATCCCATAGAAATTTCATCAAAATCGGTTTAGTAGTTTGTCACTGAAGTCGGTTCGTAGCTTTTTAAAGCAATTTTTCTTAATACGTTTGTTAAAAAACAATATTCAAACAATGAAATATTTAATTTGAAATTACTACACTAAAACAAATCGCGAAGGTAGTAGGAAGTGATGATAATGTATTAGATACACTAGTAACTGTGGTAATTAATCCGTCAGAGGAATTTTTGTAAGATATTTTATGAAATTTGAAATTGACAATAAAACATACAAGTTTGAGCTCGGTAAATACAAGTTGCCATTAGTTTTAAATAAATTCAACTATCTTAGTTCGTCGTTCTCTTTATGGAGTCTTTCAGACGTATTCTAAAGTTCAAGAGTTCATTATTATTTTTTTATAATTTTGCTGGTGTTCTGAATATACTGCTACATTTTTGGCTTCCAAAAATGTGGGTTTTAATTCGACCTACATTTTAATTTATATGTAAACGTAAATTACTTTTTTTTTACAATTAATCGCTGATGACACCGGTTGGTCAGTTATGACGGTGTAGTCGAAGTCGTTGACACGTTAAAATTATAATGGAAATTGACTCTAGCTAGGAAGGTGGGCACTAGAAAATACTCCTAACTAATAGGAGCGTATTTACCCTAGGGCCAAAAGGGCCATGGCTCGGGGCGGCAGGCTGCTAGGGGCGGTGCAAGCAGAAGAAATTAAAAAAAAAGCATACCTAACTAAGGCTCTTATTAATAAACAGTGTTAAGCGGTTGAATACTTAGTTAAACTGTGTTTTGTCTCTTTCAATTCGGTTTAAAATTGTCAAAGAACAACAAAGACAAAACATAGTTTAACTAAACCACTCTTTATTTAACACTGTTTATTGATAAGAGCCTAAATCTCGTAAGGTGGTCGTGGGGGCTCGTGGGTGTAAGTTTGATGGACATAAAGACGCGGGACTATCGGTCGCGATGGCAGGGCGCCGGGCCCGCATGCCCAGGGCGCTGAATCCTAAAATACGCCACTGCTAACTATCATACCTAAACAGAAACAGTTGAAGCAGTTTTTGTTGACACTGAAATTCTGTAGCTCTTCTCAGTTCCACTCAGATCTTCTCCGTTTGCTCGCTCCTTTTTAGTCTGACACCTTAAAATCCTGCCAACTAACGACAATATAACACCATAGGTATACTATTCAAACCTAGACCATTGCATTAGCTTAAATAACTAAATGATATGCATTTATCTTTTATGTCTATATTGAAAATGAGTCTTAATTGCGGAAAACAGGTATTTTTGTTTCGTTAGAGCTCTTCATTTAAGTTATTTATGAACTCTTTTATTTGTATTATATTAAAGAAATACAATAGGTATAAATCAAGTAGGTATATATTCCATAGAAAATTATAATATTAAAGATATCTGAATGAAACGACTCGTGGTTTTGAACTGATTTATACACTAGTCCATTTGAATAATCTGTTAAAATTGTAGATTTATCCATTCACTAGCGTGCTTCTTGAGAATTAATTATTAACAAAACATTTATCAACTTTAGTAGATATTTTTAGCATTAATTATATTTCCTGCCCTTTTTCTGACAAGACCGACCGTTCGTATTCTTTTAAAAAACATTTACTTAATAAATATAAAATATATTTTTGTTTTGTTAGTTACCCAAAATTTGTATAAGTCTCAGTCTAGGAATCTGAATATTCTCGTCTAAATACAACCAAAGAGTATATTATAATAACTACGTTTAAACACTACCTACCCAGAGATTTTGAAAATACAAGATCGAAAATATGTAAAGCTATATATATCGCCCCTATTGAGTGCCCTAAATAGGTTACCCCCTACCCCTAGTTCGGGCCACAAAGCCACAGCCATTCATATGCGATCGTCGGTCGTTAATATCATTTGCGAAAACAAAAACACGATTTTATTCACAGTACATAACATTTCACTCTACGAAAACAAAACCGAATATCGGAGGAGAGTGATCCTTAATCTTCTGATTTAAAGTCGAAATTCGCTCGAATTACAATCGCGTACAGTGACCCGTGAATTCAGATGCGACAAACTCGCGATTACGATTACATTGCGTTTATTTTTTGCGACAAAAAGCGTTTGAATGCGAGGGTGCGTCGCAGGCACCGGACTGTCATTGCTGTAAGCGCGTTAGCGCCTTTGTGAATCGTTTCTTGAACTTATTGCGACGAAAAAAAAACTATAGTTAGAGCTGTTATTAATCAATCCACCGCTTTGCTCGTGAAGTCTGCCGCCAAGCAGTAGTGTGCAAGCATTACTGTGTTCCGGTTTGATGAGCAGAGTATCCAGTGAAATTACTGAGCTTATGAGACTTAATACCTAATGTCTCAGGGTAACGAGCGCACTGCAGTGCTGCGCAGGCCTTTGTGTTTCAAAGTTCTGGGTGGCACTGCAATTGTTATGGGCCGGCGTTATGCTTACCATCAGGCAAACGACCAGCTCGTCTCGTAACCAAATAACATAAAAAAAATGTGTAGATAGCTCGGCGGAAGTCTGTCATTGGTCAAGGGTCAAATAGTACAATGAGCTTAAGAACTTTAATTTAAGGCGACCTACGACATAATATTTAAATTTAGAATATGCTGATGAATAACATATGTTATAAAATAAATTGGAAAAAATAAGTATAATTTATGTATGAGTTAAAACGGTATTGGTCAAAAATATTTATCAATACTTTTTTAATAGCGCAATATATTAAAAAAAAGATTTGCTTTCATTTACGACGCTAGTTATGTGTCATAAAATCAGTTTTCTTTTTAACAAACCAATAGTGGCTGATCCCGTTTAATGAAGTAGCCATAATAAAATGTGTATCTTCTACATCAACATCTTAATGAAGTGTTAAATCGTTAATTAACGTTTTTTTGCTTGTTTTTTCTCAGTGTTTAAAGTATTTATTAAGCCTATCGAATCGTGGAGCGTGTTCTAAATATCTTAATAATTTCGTTAGTGGTAGTATAGGACCAAAGACTATAAATCCTGTTGACTAATGATACAACTTCCCCTCATGCGAAAACGACATATTTAAATGCACTACTCGCCACTGCGAGTACGAGTGCAGACTTATAACTTATCGATATTCAATGTATACTTTACAATTAATATATATACTATTATTAGTTATTTTGGAAAAATAATAACCTTTCGTTTGGATTTGTTAACCGACTTCGAAAAAAGATGAGGAGGTTAAATGTACGACTGTATGTATTTTTTTAAGTATTTTAACTGATTTCTCCGTCAATTGCGGACCGATTTTGAAAATTATTTTTGTTGTTTGAAAGTGTATCATCTCAAGATGGTCCCATATACATTTTATGGAAGAACATCTAAAGATGAAAAAATGGTACTTGAATTTTCATATATCGCGATATTTTCATCGAAGTAGGTTCCCGGTTTTTTTAAAGTATTTCTGCTTTTTGTTGTTAGATTTCCAGACATCCCAGAAATAAAGGAAAAGTGGATAGAAGCGACTCAAAAAGAGAATTGGTTCCATACATCGCAAGTCATGGAATCCATTCAGTAGCTTCGACGTGATGCGTGGCCAAAATACAGACAGACAGACAAAAATAAAAATACAGTTTTGGCTTCAGTATAGATAGGAGTGCCATCCAAAAAAAATGTGACCTGGAGTTTTATTATAAGTAGTATTATAGATTAATTTATAAAGTAAGTATGTATTGTCTAGGTTTTCCATATAATAATTTATTATTAATCGTATATGTCAGGGAATCAAGAATGCGATGCTAACTACCTATTCAATTTTATCGATATTATTCTGTTCAGTAGTAGTCGTACCACATCACTAAATTACGTCATCCAAATGATCGGCCAATTGCAAGCATAGAATATTACCTCGCCCCCTGCCCGCGCCGGTGAGATATGTTTGTATGAGGAATTGTGTTTATGAGCTATCAACAGGCTAAATAATCTGTGTATAGGACTAACACTTCTGCGAGTGTCCGTCTGGGTTGTTACCGCCGCTTTGCTCGTGAAGTCTGCCGCCAAGCAGTAATGTGCAAGCATTACTGTGTTCCGGTTTGATGAGCAGAGTATCCAGTGAAATTACTGGACTTATGAGACTTAATACCTAATGTCTCAGGGTAACGAGCGCACTGCAGTGCCGCGCAGGCCTTTGTGTTTCAAAGTTCTGAGTGCGGCACTGCAATTGTTATGGGCCGGCGTTATGATTACCATCAGGCAAACGACCAGCTCGTCTCGTTACCAAATAATATTAAAAAAAGGTTAGTAATCTAGGAAAAGTAATTTTAATTAATATAATATTAAGAATTAAAAAAATTAGTAATAAAAAAATATTATTATCGTGTATAAGTTATTATTGTAGTATCAAATGCACAAGCCTAAACGCAAGCTCACTAAGGGTAGATATATACGCTATACAAGCAGGGGTGTCGATTCGCTCCGCTCGCATCGATAAATCACGTTCGCTCGCTTTTTGTTTGAGTTGAGTTCTACGTGAGAACCGCGCCGCACACTTGCCAATCGCATAGTGCACGTGTGCCGCATGTGGACATTGCGCATTTTTTGTCCCGCTTTTTGTGACCTTTGTATAAGAAAGGTCACTTGGCGATTTCGTCGTTCCGGGTGGCTCGTTGACTTTTCTGTTGGGGATGTTGTACGCGAATGGCTTTGGTATTGTGTTAATGAAGAGAAATCACTGCATAACTTAAATCTTTTTTTTATGTTATTTGGTAACAAGACGAGCTGGTCGTTTGCCTGATGGTAAGCATAACGCCGGCCCATAACAATTGCAGTGCCACCCAGAACTTTAAAACATAAAGGCCTGCGCGGCACTGCAGTGCGCTCGTTACCCTGAGACATTAAGTATTAAGTCTCATAAGCCCAGTAATTTCGCTGGCTACTCTGCTCATCAAACCGGAACACAGTAATGCTTGCACACTACAACTTGGCGGCAGACTTCACGAGTAAAGCGGTGGTAGCAACCCAGACGGACACTCGCAGAAGAGTTAGTCCTCCCACTAACAAATGTTTATGTTGTCTTACACCGTTCGGTGACACTTGAAGCCGAGAGGCCCTATTATCATATCGCCTCTATAAACGTACTTTTACTTACGACTAGCTGCTGCCCGCGGTTTCACCCGCGCGGAGATATTGGATTTCATGGTATTTTTTTTTTTGCGCGGAATCTTAATTCTTTTTCTAAAATAAAAGTAGCCTAAGTTACTCCTTATAACATCAGGTATCTGTCAGTGAAAGTCCGGTCAAAATCGGCCCAGCCGTTTCGGAGATTACCCGGAAAACAGACAATCAAAAAATTTCAAAACGGTTGTTTTGTTATAGGTACCGTATATACTTTAATATGCATTTGATAAAAAGCTGTTATTTTAATATTACAAACAGACTCTTCAATTTTATTTAGTTGTAGGTACTATAGATCTAAATGTCATGTATGGCAGCATTCTTCTTACTCTCAACTTATCTTAAAACTGAAATGATGTGAATATAGTAGACAGGTTTCCTTACAACACATGCGAACGTTCTTACCATCCACGGATCTGCGCGGCTCGTCCTGTAGGTAGCCGGTGTGTTGACTTAGGACGCCAATATTCCACGTATTTGTCCCAATTATATCCCGGCTTTATGCGCGGTAATGTATGGAGGAACATCAAGTATCATCGACAAAAATAGAGGGTATTTGCTACTTTATGCAGGTAGAGGCTACACTTACTTAATAGAACGTTTGAAAAAATCAAAATGTATATAAAAATAAATTATGTAATATTGAATGTATTGAAATTATTTTTTTCTGCCTTATTATTAACTAGCTTCGGTCCGCGGTTTCCGCCCGCATTCCCACAGGAACCGTGCATTTTCCCGGGATAAAAAGTAGCCTATGTTACTCTTCGGTCCATGAACTATATCTATGTCTAAAATCACGTCCATCCGTTGCTCCGTTACTGCGTGAAAGAAGGACAAACCAACAAACACACTTTCGCATTTATAATATTAGTGGGAAAAGTAGGACTAGTAGGATTACACACTTTTTAGATTTGAATGTGTAATCTAAAAATGTTTGTTTCAGAAACGGTTAAAATCATTGGTTATTGTAATAAGGGGCAAAATTGAATATAACGTTACTGTTAATATTGAATCACTTTCTCAAAATTACAAACAGGCTTGACGTAGCTAACTAATTTACCTTCGTACATACTTAAATATGTCTCGAAGTAGACTTATCATTGACATTCAAGCATCTCATACAAAAAGGCGTTTAACAGCAGAAAGTCCCGCACGCCCACCCCTCCGTTCCTATACCCAGCCCGTCTGCACAGAGTAGCTCTTGTGCTTAAGTGTGCCACTGTGCACTGACCCAGATATGCACAAAAGGGCCCACTGTGTGCTCATGTCAGCGCGCCTAGACCTTGTGTAGCTATCTATGTCATGAGCGTCGTTATTCTCCATGTGAGATTTTTCTGAAGTATGAGAGATGTACAGTGAAGTAAGACTTCATTTGAGGCAGGGATTTTGAATTTTCTATGTGAAATAATTATAAGACTAACTAAGAAGTTCTATTCTAACGCAACGCATCTGTGTTGCGTTAGAATGCGTTGCGTCTATAGGAGTCTAAATATCTATTTAGACTCCTATAGAAAGGTTATTCTCATTGGTAAAATTTCAACTAAAGTATTCAGACAAGGTTTTCTAAAAAAAAGCTTTGCCTTGTCGGATCTTGACCAAACTTATATCTGACGCTAAAACTTTTCTCTGTAATCGTACATGTACTATTTGTTCAGGTACCTAAACAAATAGGTATCGAATTTTTCTATAACATCCTAAAAAAATTGTTGGATATAAAGTCCACCTCATTACTGAAGACCTCCACACCAAAAGTAACCGACACGGGAGGGTACAATAGCAAAACATCCCCAATTAATATGGAAGGTATTTCAAGATATATTGTTAGTACCTATCATTTAAAAATTGAGATTTACATGTAACAGATACCATACATTATCAAATGTCATACATTTTCGTTTACCTTCGTATAACTGTGGAAGCTACGAATCAAGCTGTGTAAGTCTATACACAAAATAACTATAATCTTCACAATAATCTAAAACAGCTCTCTGGTGACGTTGAGTGGACGGTCAATAGCCTCTGCATTGAATCGCAAATCACCTCGGCGCCGGCTAACGCACCCCAATAAGAATTGCAAACCGAAATTACAATTTCTATATGTAGTTTTCGACCGTAAGTTCGCTGCCTGAACCGCTTTATAATTTTGCCTTTGGAGTGTTGGGTTTATTCCCATTATGCTATGACATTTGCAATTTCCGTTTTATTCTAAGTATGAGGCCTAAGATCATTTCTGAAACAACTTTTGCTACTGTTATGATTTTGTCGATAGTATCTTGGGTTTAACAAACTGAATAAAACATCTGATATCTAGCTTTAGTATTCCTTATATCTTATATACTAGGTGCTGCCCGCGGTTGCACCCGCGCGGAGATATTGGATTTCATGGGTATTATTTATGTGCACAGAACCCTCTTTTTCTAAAATAAAAGTAGCCTAAGTTACTCCTTGTAACACCAGTTATTTGCCAGTGAAAGTCCCGTCGAAATCGGTCCAGCCGTTTCGGAGATTACCCGGAACAAACAGACAGACATAAAGACAAAAATTTTAAAAATGGTTGTTTTGTTATAGGTACCGTATATACTTTCATAATGCATGTAGTAAAAAGCTGTTATTATGATATTACAAACAGACAGTTCAATTTTATTTATTTGTATATGTATAGAAGGTTTTAATTTATTCGGAAAACATACAGTGATATAAGAATAAATTAATAAATATATTTAAATCTAAACACCATTTATATCTAATGAATCAGATCCTATTTGCTTCTGCTTTTCTTATTTTTTTTTTTTTTTTTTTTTTTTACATCTGACTGGTAAAGCGTTTGACCGCAATCTCACCTGATGTGAAGTGACGATGTGGTCGAAGATGTTGCACGCTTTCCCAGTAAATACCTATTCACTCTATTTTTGAACACACTCAGATTATAATGTTCAGGGAACACAGACGACGGCAGAGCATTCCACTCCTTTGCAGTTCTTATTATGAAGGAAGAAGCGAAGCGCTTCGTGCGAGTTGGTGGTATTTCCACTATAAAGGGGTGGCGCTCAGCCGAACGTCTTGTTGTGCGGTAGAAAAAGGGTGATGGGGGAATCAAGTGGTGGAGTTCTTGCGCACACTCTCCGTGGTATATTCGGTAAAACACCGTTAGGCTTGCGACTTCACGGCGATGTGCCAGGCCCTGCAGTTTAG
Source organism: Crocallis elinguaria (assembly GCA_907269065.1). NCBI lineage: Eukaryota > Metazoa > Arthropoda > Insecta > Lepidoptera > Geometridae > Crocallis > Crocallis elinguaria. Next base: position 17,049,521 of record OU026069.1, read on the forward strand.
CCTTGACGAGAGAGTCGTTGTTAATTAGCCTTTTAGCACGCCGTTCAATCGAATCTAAAGCCTCGAGCTGGTACTTAGCAGACCCATCCCAAAGGTGGCAGCAGTACTCCATACAAGACTGAACCTGCGCTCGGTAGAGATTAAGAAGCTGTTCCGGTGAGAAGTACCGCTTGACCCTGGACAGAATGCCAAGTTTTTTAGCTGCAACTGAGGCCTTAGATTCGATGTGTGACCCGAAGTTAAGGTTTGACGTGAGGTCAAGACCCAGAAGCCCCAAATGGTCACCTATTGGTATTTATTGTATTATACCTATTTGTATTGGCTTATTTTGCATTCAACTTTGGCGTAAAGTTGTGGAGCTCAAGAATTGATGATCTGTTACCAATTTCGACTTCCCTGAACTATTCAATTAATTGAAGAGTATTTAGTAGCTCTACTAGGTTTCCAACTAACGATGTACCTATGTCGTTCTCTCGTTAACTTTCTTAATATAAGTCAAAATAAACTTCAGCGAAGCATTCATATATTGAAAAATGCTACAAAAACTACAGCTGTCGGCGATGCAAACCAAATGCCTTTACTCTGCATTTCCAATTCTCAGTACGCAATACAGCGATGGATTTTAGAATTTCAAATGGGCCGTGATAAGAAACATATGCAAAAATGGCACAACCGTCTCTCTGAGGGGTCATTGTCACTAAACTGACCCCTTGAATATATCTGAATATGGTGTTTGTACGAGTACCTCCGTGGGAGACAAGCAAAAAGTATTACGCCTGTTTTCGTTGAGTAATTGACCTACTCTCTATACATCTATACAAATAAATAAGATTGAAGTGTCTGTTTGTAATATCAAAATAACTGCTTTTTACTAAATGCATATGAAAGTATATACGGTACCTATATCAAAACAAACATTTTTTAAATTTTTGTCTGTATGTCTGTCTGTTTGTTCCGGGTAATCTCCGAAACCGCTGAACCGATTTTGACGGGACTGTCACTGTCAGATAGCTGATGTTACAAGGAGTAACTTAGGTTACTTTAATTTTAGAAAAAAAATTAGGGTTCCGCGCAAAAAAATAAAACCCATGAAATCCAATATTTCCACGCTGATGAAACGACGGGCAGCAGCTAGTTTCAAATATTGGTGGTGTTAGCATATTCACCACTACTAATTCAGTGTCTCTTGCGCCTACTTCTGACTTGGGTCTTGCAAAAAGAATAGGGACCATAATCCACCGAACTGGTCCAGCGTGGGATACCTGCTGCACGTGCCGAAATTCCATGAATTTATTTTTGATTTATTATTTGCAACGATTATAAAGTAAATTCAATAATAAGTTATTGTTTTAAACTTACACTGTTATGTACTATTCATTATTGAGCGATGAGCACCCGATATTTCGACGCTGTTGCAAGCCATGTTCACGGGAATATGATACGGTAAATATCCCGTTACAATGTATGAATAATTTATTGTGTACTTAATACTCCTTGAACAGATTTTGAATGAATCCCATTTTCGCCGCATTAGTGAATTTTCTTTCAGAAGTAATTGGCTTCTAATATCTATAGGGCTAATATATATTAGCCCTATAGATATATAGATCCATAGGGCGCGGTCCTCGTATCAATTTAAAATTATGACTTGCACGAGTTGTATTCGACCATCGCTGCTATTCCACACCGAATTACACCAATTTCTGTAGAATCCTGCTATTCTGACCCGATGTTATTTGGAACCTATGTTACGTTATGGAAGATCTACGGTATTAAAAAAAAACAGTATATTTTTTAATCTGTATAAATATAGGCTTACGTTTGACCGCTATCTCATATTTTTTTTTATACAAGATAGGCTTGCTTTTGACCGCAATCTCACCTGCGATGATGCGGTTGACGATGTAGCACGCTTGCCTAGAAGATACCTGTTCACTCTTGACTTGAAGACTCCCAAATTGTAGTATTCAGGAAATATGCCAGTAAATAACGATACGGTCGACGATGAAGCACGCTTGTCTAGAAGATACGTATACATCTTCTATTACAAGTTATCTAGCAGAGTTATCTGGCATAGAGCTATAAGCTAGCAAATCTACGGCGATGCTCATGGTAGCCTTGCCTTAGCTAACGAGTCATTGCCAACGACGAGCTTCTTGGCTCGTCTCTCAAATAACTCCAGCGCCTCAAGCTGTGGTACTTGGCTGAGCCCTCCCAGAGATGAGAGCAATACTCCATACACGACGGAACTTACATGTTACAGGATGTAATAGTATTATACCTACCAATACAGTAGTTGCACAATGCAACAATGTTCAAAATCCTTACAATGCCATATACCATTACTTTTCATTTCGGATTTACTCAACAACAATAACTTGTGTAAGGGATTTTGGTCTCTAAATACAGGGATTAAAGAACTGAACTAATCGCGTTAAGGGATACAGCATTTGCGGTCTAGCCGACTGTGAAGAGTGTAACGCGTAATGTGTTTAACAATTGATAAAAAAAAGAATACCGGTTTCTGGGATCAGTGGCGCGGGTTTAAAACGCATTGTTACATACCGTGTACAGTGTTTAAAAAACCGTTGGGCTAAGAGCTATATAATTTAAAACAAACCAGCTACAATACCTATATAATCAAAACTGTATTATCCTGCAGATTTCGAATATTGAAGACGCGAGGTACCTCTTAGGGATTCTAACAAAGTGATCTTGAAAAATTGTCACAAACGATAATTAACCTTGACGCATGTACATTTTGAAATCAAAACCCTGCGGGTAGGCAATCGCAAGCAAAGAATTCCTACACCACATTCCCTGCCTTTTCCTCCAATTTGTTTTTTTAGCAATTGCCAGAAAAGTTACTAAAATAAAAACTATTTAAGTGAAAACTTGGTTACAGTTGACTGATCCTCTATTTCCATTAGAACAGATACTAGACCCGGCAAAGCAAACCTACCGTATATGTGCTCACTTTGCTCTAGCTATGCCTTGCCCACGTTAGTACTTTGCCTAGACTGCACCAGATCAAAGAACCCCTTCCCACTAGATGCGCTCCTTTTATGTCCTTAATTCGTTTGCCATTCAATGAAGTTAACTCAATGTTTCACTTTGATCCAGTTGCAGACAGTCTATCCGTATGTGATCGTGGCTATATAGATGTGTAATAAGGACCGTTTCATTATACTTGTCCAATAACTTAAACAAATACAGCGGATGCCAACCAAGGAAATTATTGACATCAATAGAGATCCGATCGGTGTCCAAGGACATGATCGACATTAGACAGCATTACTTTTAGTCTGTGATTCGGGTAGACGAACGTTACAGAGATCCGCTATTAGAGTCATTTATTTTAATCTTCATAAGTGCTCCGTTGGGGCCTATATGAATAAAGCAATTTTGAATTTGAATCGAATTTCTATATTTATTTCATCCGTTGGTATTTGGTCACATTGTTGGACAAGTATAAAAAAATGGACCATACATGTAAGTACAACTTGACCACGAGTATCTCTGACTTCGGAATATCGGTACATTTTTTAAATCCAAAATAGGCTTACGTGTGACCACTGTCTGATGGGAAGTGACGATGTGGTCTATGTTGGAGCACGCTTTTCTAGTAGATACTAGCTATTCACTCGTGACTTGAAGAATCTCAGGATATAGCGCCGGGAAACACAGGCTCAGGCAAGGCATTTCATCCTTATCGGTGCATATAATTAATGTAGGAGCCCGTACTAAAGTTTTGGCCAAATCATAAATAAGTAAAAAAGGGTACAACTTTGTTTTCTTCCACAGTTTGATGTAATTGCTTCGCTTCTCACGCAAATTATTTTTTCAATGTCAGAACTAGTTGCGTCATTAAACTTCCAACAGTTTGTATATACCTACTATAAAATAATATGTTATTATGATAAGTACGGTAAACACATCCAGGGTATTTATTAACTTACCTTACTTAAGCATATTTTTTTTAACTTATTTCCTCCGCATAATACCTGAATCAAATAGAGGCTCTCTCATGCTTTCTCACAGCAATTTAATTGAAGCAAAAGTACGAATCATACCTTTCGTGGAAAACGTACTACCATATTCTTACTTCCATAGGACTTAACCACCTAACTTTACTTCTACAGTAGTATATCGAAGGGAAATGAATTAAAATCGAAATTAGAATGTGTCACAAATGTGATATGTAACCTTTTGCTTTGGTACAGTTGGAACAAGGAGGAAAATCGGAGCAAAAGGCTTCTGAATGAACTCAGAAAGTAACCTGCTCAGATGTAAGAATGCAGCCTGCACTTCTGCGACCCACTGGCCGAATGACTCACGCGTCAGACAAATAAGAACTAAAAAATAAAAGCGAACGTGTTAAACCGGGCAGGGTTCCGTACTAATCAAAATCATGAGATTGTACCAAAAATAAAATCATTACAGTGATTTTATTTCTGCGACGTAAATTTCGATTTAGAGACCGCTAGCTTTTCGTATTATGTTGGATGCGAAAAGTACATCTACATATAATATTTTTATGTTGTATCGTATTATTCATAGACAAACTAAAGTTAAGTTGTGAATACCCGCAGATACTAAATGGCGTGTCCGTAGCTCATCATGTCGGTGGATGACAACTGATAGTTTGATTTGTGCGTTGGTTGAGCAAACTTAATAATTACCGAATTAAGTAAGTATTTAAGACAGTAAGTTAATTTTTCTCGCAATAAAACCTTTCCCGTTCTCGATTTTCATAATGGAAAAGCAATGTTTGATTCAAAAAGATTTAAACCCCAAGGAAATTGGTTTTAGTTTGCTCAATTCGTAACAACTTTTTTTAAATAAACCACTGTTGATAACCGATCGTTTCTTGATTAGGCGTGGAACTCTACAACCATAATACGAGTAAATGACATTTTGATTTAGTGATTTTTAAAACGTATATTATTAAACAATTAGGTGACATTAAGTGAATGACATTCGATTAAAATATGTGAGATCAAATCATTTAATCATACTAATGCCGTAATCCGATTTGATTCCACTAATATGTTGGAAATACCTACGTGATAAAATACTAATCCATCTACTAATTCATCTATACATACAAATAATTAAAATTGAAGTGTCTGTTTGTAATATCAAAATAACAGCTTTTTACCAAATAGATATGAATGTATATACGGTACCTATAACAAAACAAACATTTTTAAAATTTTTGACTATGTGTCTGTCTGTCTGTTTGTTCTGGGTAAACTCTGAAACAACTGGACTGACTTTGACGGGACTTTCACTGGCAGATAGCTGATGTTACAAGGAGTAACATAGGCTCCTTTAATTGTAGAAAAATTATTAGGGTTTCGCGCAAAAAATTAAAAACCATGAATTCCAATAACTCCGCGTGGGTGAAACCGTGCGCAGCAGCTAGTTTAAAATAAGATGTGCATTGCTAATACCAAAAATAACTAACAAATGCCTATACATTGGGCTGTAGATGACCTAACCTTTAATTTCAAGTCCGCGTAGAATCAAAATACATTAAAAGCTACAAACATCGGATCGAATCTAAAATTAGAGGGATCTAAATGCACCCAATGAATAGATAGCTGGTTACATTATTATGTGGAATAGGGTATTAAGTTACAAGCAGTGGTATTTGAATTTAACTACAAATAAAAGGTTAGAATTAATGCAGGTCGGTTTCTTTACCCTTTTCAATCACTATTGCCCATAATCGCGCTCGGTTTAGTTTATATTTAGGGATGCGGTCCCATTGATAGCGATTAGCGAATAAGCCTTATTCATAAACGTTCCGTATCTTACTTAATTACTAGAAAGTGTTTTGTCTCATTTTCACGCGTAACAGCTGCCGTCAACGAGAAGTTGACAGAGCATAGATTATCTTATTAAGTTTTTATGAATAATGGTGTATATGTGTTTTAATATGACGTTGACGGTCGACGTGTTTTGATACAAGTGCACTTTTTATTTAACGTGCAACTACAAATCAAGCAAAGTTTGTAACCTTTACCCTCTAGTATCTCATCTTATTGTAATGAAGTGTAGGGAGGGACCCACATGCTGCGACTAGCGGTTGCTCTCAGATCTCACCTGATATTAAACTTGGCGACATTATTTTATTGTATTTGTATTGTATGAAATTAAACGGGCATCTATCATAACGTTATTGAAAAATAAACGCATGATAATACTTCGAGTGTTTTATCACAAACTAATAATGATCTAAACAATGACGAAATTAGTCACGTAGTCTTTTCTTATAGCTTTGTCGTCATGGTTCATCCCGGTTCCCGCTGGCCTCTCGCAGTGTGGCCGCGCGCTAGACGTCCGCCATATGTAAATGTACCGACTGATCCTTCCGAGAACACGCCATCCTCGCTCCCTAATTATTTTTAATTGCCGCAAGCAGACTGTACGGCCTTCGACAATTTAACTTTTAATTTTTTTCGCGTCTAGTCTTTGAATCACTTCGATTACACTATAAATGAGTCATGATACAGTGCGGCCGACAAAACACGCGATGTTTGATGCTTCAAATACTCGGGTATTTTTTACCTGTACACTCTTGGTTGTTTTTTAGTGTTCTTAGAATAATGGAGGGACCGTAAATCAGTAAACGGCGCCCTATCATTTCAGTTCGCATGCATTTCCGAATTCGAAGGCGGTAGTCAGGATTTGCGGGTAGCGGGTAGTTGGGAACGGCGCGCCGCGGGTGGTTTGTTGCGGCGATGTTACCGTTTCAAGGGTCAGCGGCGCAAGTACGGAAGTCGGTTCGATACATTTGTCGAATCGAAAAACTCGATAAATTTATCGAAAGCTGCGAGTACCGAAGTCTGATCGTAAAGTATTGTAATAGCTCTATATATATTCTCTTTGGATTTGACCTAGTTTTTCGACAACTTTTGTCGATTGTATCGAGGCTCGATAAATTATATAAAAAGTCGATAAAACCCAGTTTATAGATTTGAACTGTGAATTTTATCGAAATTTATTTATCGAAAAGATCCGTACTTGCGCCACAGTTTCTCTTTAGTTTTGCATGCAAGTGTTCGTATTGATTAAGCTGTGTAGTTCCTTACTATTGTACCTACGTCTGATACCGTTAATATGATTGCTAACTCAATGGACTCGTAAAATTAGCGGAGATTACGACAGAATCTTGCATTCAACAAGATTTACTGTGCTATTGCACTTCTGTGTTCTTATAATGTGCTGTGCACTTCTTTTTGCAACCTATTTTATGACCATAAATCAAATATTAATCTTAAAATTTGACATAGGTAGCTACTGTAACCTAGATTTAAAATTATTTGGTAATTACATGATGAATTTTTCTTTTAATTAATAATGTATAATTGAGTAATATGTATAATTGCAATTGCGTTCATATTATTATAAATAAATAAATAAATAATAAATAAATAAATTATCATACTAAAGGAAAATGAAATGAAGGGGTTGTTTGCCTGATGGAACGCCAGCCTATAACAATTGCAGCGCCACCCAGAACTTTGTAAATGAAGGCCCGCGCGGCACTGCAGTGCGCTCGTTACCCTGAGGCATTCGGTCTTGTAAATCTCATAAGCTCTATAATTTCACTGACTAATTTGCTCATCACACCGGGTGCACATTACTGCTTGGTGGTGGACTACACCAGCGAAGCGGTAGGTAGTACCCACCCAGAAGGTCATTCAAGAGTTAGTCCTACTATCTGGTGTGTATTCTTTTTGATGTTTGTGTAATCAAATACAATTCTCATGTTCTTCAAAATAATATCAGTAAGGTACTAAAGCCTTGCAAAAAAAAAAATTGGAAAAAATGCGGTTTCCGCTTTCGGCTACTAGACTTCAAAAACAAAATGATTTAAAATTAAACATCCACGCCACATGTCACGGCACAATACTGCCACGCTGGGTCTTTATTACCTTTTTTTTACCCATTTTACCCGGAGTTTTTGCAACGCTCTATTATTTAGAAGTGAGAGCACTTTCATCCAGTCAATTTGCTGCCTTTTAAATGCGATTTGTATAGTACCTACGTTATCTGATTTATTTTTAACGAGTACACAGTTTAAATGGAACACGCTGACCGTAAGAATGATCACATTTAAAAAAACCTTTGTGTCAATCTTTATTACAAGAGCTTGTACGTTTTATAAACTTTTAAGGTCCTCGTTTTTATTATATTAAGTTTTAAATTCATGTACAAGTTTCAGAAGGGTTTTAAAATTCATTGTACCCAATAAACACTTAATACTACATATAAACACGCCTTACCTTAACATAAATTCCGAATTCCATTTAAACATACAGATTTATCTTTGAAACCCCAAAGTTAACATAAAGTGTTCTTTACACCCCCGTGTTTGCGCAAGTGTCGAGCACGCACACACGCACACCGGTGAGTGTGTGCACACATGCGCGCGCGCAGGTACCAAAAGTTAATTGCCTTCGTATGTTCAATGCTCAATCTACCTCATCTACCTGTGATGGCGGGGTGAGTCCGGGTGCCATGAGAACGGGAATGATTTTTATATTTTTATGCTTTTACTACTCGTTAAGTACGGCGAAACAATTTAAATTGGACGCGGGTTAAGCTGCTTAATATTCTTTTGTTAATAACAAGACGATTTTTATTTTATTTTATAAATAACGAGGTGCTGCTCGCGTTTTCATTCTCGCGAAAACTCCCACAGGAATCGCGCATGTTTTTGGAGAAAAATGTACCAGAAAATAACGTCGTTCTGTTGCTCCGTTGCTGCTTGAATGAAGGACAAACCAATAAACTACCAATCCCAATTATAGAGATTATAATTATACTTCGATCGAACTTTATTATACTTCGGTCGAACTTTCACGACCGATAACTAAACCGACCGCCTGCATCACACCACTCAGAACTTTGAGACACAAAGGTTTGCGCGGCCTTGCGCTCGTTACCCTGAGACATTATAGGTATTAAGTCTCATAAGCCCAGTAATTTCACTGGCTACCTCTACTCATCAAACAGGAACACAGTAATGCTTGCACATTACTGCTTGGCGGCAGACTTCACGAGCAAAGTGGTGGTACGAACCCAGACGGACACTCTGAATCAAATATTATGTAAAAACAATTTATCTGGCAATTACATAGTGAATCTACTGGCTACTAGCGACAATTGTGTTTCAGGCGTCAAGTTGTTTCTCCCGTACAATAGCGTTTGGCTTTGGCGTTTGATAGTCGGCGTTGATGTAGACGCTATTGTAATTATGTCGAACATTATTATTACTTATTTCAATATACAGTTAGGAAACTACAAAATAGTAATAAAAATATTTTTTTTCTAACAATGCAGTATCTATTTCCTCTTCGTCTGTTCTAATCCACTCACGTAGGTCGCAACTCGCAGCGTGCCTGAACCGTGCCCGGATCGCATCGGATCACTTCACACGTCAATAATTCCCAAACCATTATCGGATCACAGCCAAGCAACCACCCATTATCGACCGTCTTCTTCTATCCCCATAAAATCAGACGGGGACAAAAGTAATATCTCTTTCGCGTGGTTTATTAGTACAGGGCCATATCGAGTACCTGAGTTTGAGCGGTTTGAGCCCGTCTGTAATTTTTAATTGACAAAAAAACTCGACCCAGCCGAATTTATATGTGGAATTTATTTTATTACGCCGTATTAGTTGCCGTGCCGATGTGTGCGTGGGTTACCGATATTATTCTTTACAATGCCTCTAAAAAGAAATGTCCGAGGCAATGTTTATAGCACCTACTTAGCGATGTTGCTACTTGGATTAGATTACGAAAAGATTACAGCGTGGCTCAAATTGTTTAAAAAGCACTAAAATTTCGTTACTTAGATTTGGTATTTTACAGCTTGTGTAATTATCAGGTTTGATCTAAGAGTTTCTCACTGTGGCGAATGGTCACATCTTCATAAAATGAGTAGCGTGTCTCGCAGATATACAACCGCTGATATCGGCTTTATCAACGATCTTTTTAATTTGCATGAAATATAGTGGAACTTTGAATATATTAATCAAATTCTCAGCTTGTGTCAATACTAAAAATGAACATCCTAATTTCTTCATCGCCAATTCGACTAGATTCCGATTCGGCCATAAAGACAAACTATATAAACAAGACAATAAAAAAATTGGAGACAGTAAAAGTTCAATTTCCGAACCCTCCCCCAACACATAGACAATAAACATTTGAAATAAGAACGCATTACCCGTTTCAAGTTTTAACGGTCGATCTGGCGATAGGCACAGGTAGACGCGCCCGAACAATGTGGCGGAGCGGCCTGAGCGAGACGAGCGCAAAAAGCGGTAATGAGCGCACTGTCACGGCATAATGGCGTCCATTGTCTATGCCACCGCCGCAGCTTCTGCCCCCAAAAAAAACACCTTACTTTTTTTTTCGAGAGAGAATAAGGCACACGGCGCGATAATGGTAATGGAATTTGTAAAAAAATTGAGGGTTGGTTTTCAATTTTAATGATGGCGCTTAAAGTACTGCCATATTTTTAGATAAAAAAAAACGCTGGCGTCATTTGTCGAAATTAACGTGAAATTGCGCAATAAAACTAAAGTCCATCTAATAACTTGCAAAGTTCAACGCACGTTCGCTATGGAAAGTATTCTTTCCGCGAATTAATAACTGTAATAAAAAAAAGCTGTTTGTCTCGAAAGCTTTTTATCCAACATAAATTAACCCTGTATAGCTGCATAGTCTACGCTATAAATGTTACAATTATGCAAATCGAGGCGTGTAATCAAATACTTGAAGAAGTTTAGAAAACGATATACCTCAGAAATCTAGGATAAAATAATAAAACACCAAACTCGTTGTAGAGATGGACACAGCCGGCGGCGTGGCTTACGTAAATGCACTCAATACTTTGTACATTCAACCACAAAACTGCCAACGCTTTGATGCCTTGTCGCTGCAAGAATATCTCGCATCTACGTTTTTTTTTAATAATAATAAATCTTTTTTGTTCATTCTTTTGGCAACTAATGCTAAACTTAATTAATTAATACACAATAGTCCCTAATTCCTTAACAAAGTGTGTCGAAGTCCGGACAAGATATTCTGTTTCCCGGATTTCGACTTCTTCCTGTGGATTGCAATTGGGGGTATAACCTGTGCACCCAGCATGATAACAATGCACGTAAGTTACACTTGCCTTTTTTAGTTCTCTATAATTTGACATTCAAAGACGTGGTCGGAGATGCTGAATGGTACTAAACATCGATTAGGACGAGCTCTCAAGAGCAGTTGTCGGAAAACACCGATAGATGCTTGACGACAGATTTTCAAGTTATGCGTGGTAGCTAGCCAGACGAGCTATGGAAAATGCCACCAAGCTAAGGAAATGACATATCACCAAGCAAAAATGCTCTACCATCACTTGTCGTAATATCATGTAGTTTATAGTGACACGGTTCTTGGATGCTGTGATACAGTAGAGTGGCAAGTATGCTAATAAGTCCGGTTCATATTTGATACATTTAATTAATTCCAGGTTCAGCCCAGCACCGGAAGCAAGACGCTACAGATTTATGAAATGACATAAAACGTTTAGTTGAGTGTTAAGGCGACGCTTTCGATGATAGGGAAATTGTTTGTGAAATATAATTAAGATTCATATAAAGTATAAAACTTTAATGTGCTGTCTTAAATTAAAGCATTTTGTTAGTGGGAGGACTAACTCTTCTGCGAGTGTCCGTCTGGGTTGTTACCACCGCTTTGCTCGTGAGGTCTGCATTACTGTGTTCCGGTTAGATGAGGGTAAACGAGCGCACTGCAGTGCCGCGCAGGCCTTTGTTTTTCAAAGTTCTGGGTGGCACTGCAATTGTTATGGGCCGGCGTTATGCTTACCATCAGGCAAACGACCAGCTCGTCTCGTTAACAATTAATATAAAAAAAAGTTAAAATTTAAAGCTATGATGGCTGATTGGTCAGTGACGTCAGCCGTCGGTCTGTAAGTCAGTGGTTCGAATCTTACAATGAGCTTGAGGTTTTGATAAAGGATAACCTCGTAATGCTACAAAAACATGATGGTAAGACATTTTCCAGTGCTTGTCAGTTTAGATACCCAAAAGTTCAAGTTCAAGTTAAAAATTGTCGCGAAGCACTTCTCGGTGTGTTCACTATTGCTATAGCTCAAAGATAAAATATTTGATTTGATTTTACAGAGGCTAATTCAAATGTAATTTAAAAATTGCGTAGAATGTATAAATTTATTATATTTTCAAGGTTCTTATCTAATCAAAAACACAAAATAAAAAAAAATCTCGATAGAAAAAAATCACGAAGTAACCTCTAATTTTCATATTTTTTCAATAAACACTCGATATGCTGCAAAGTATTAGGACAAAAGTTAGATAACTAGTAAGCTTATTACCTGAGTGATTTTCCTAGGGTTTTTTTTAAATCCCATTACTTATACACAAAAAACGCTTTAGGCACTTACTAGGTACATTAGGTATAAATCCGTAAACTTAAAGCCATGTGAAAGGGAGAAACGCACGAAGAAATAAATCCATTTTTGCTGGCTTTAGGCGCCTTAAGAGCCAGTCCGAACCTAGGTCTAATGTATGTGTCATCTTTGACCACATTTAGAAGATAGTGATCGAACACTAAACTATCGAGTAAGTTTTTTTAATCTTCGATAATTTTACATGATTTTACTGTCGCGTGTTTAAGTCTAGACAGTGTCATTACAGTTTTATTGTTTTATAACTTTTTGGTTTCCGTTATTACTTTGATTGTTGCAAATGCGAAAATAAATAATTGATAGTCACATAAATAATTGCATCACACACTTCAATGAACCAAGAGCAATTTGCAATTAAAGCACTCGCTCAATTATTTAGAAATAAAACTTCATCATCATCAGCCTTAAAAGCTGCCATTAGACGGTAATGCATGTTTGCGTTTTGATGTCAAAATAACATGGTTGCGCAGCAAGCGTGGATTACGAGGTAGGTATGGTATAACACGCTCACGCGGCTTGAAGTGAAACCAAGAAATAGACAAGAACATAGCAGTACGGCCAGATAATGCTGTTCCTTTCACTCCTTCGAAGCTCTGCCTAGGCTGAAAGTGACGATTGCTCCGCTTCATCACTTGCGCACCAACGCGATTATACCGCATTGAACACGCAGTAGTTGTGAAACTATATTTTTTAATATAGGTCGTAGAAGCGGGGGTGATCTTAGTTTTTTCATGGTTTACAAGTGGTCCGTGATTGATGCATAACCATCAAGCCATAACCGTCAAATGGCAGCTTTCAGCCCCCACTGCTGGGATACCGGCGGCCTGGTCTCGAGCGAGAGCGAGAGAGAGTATGGGCCCAGTGCAGCTTGGTGGATACGCGAGCACAGTACGGCTTGGTGGATGAAAACTTCATTATGTTAATATTGACTATGGTGTGGGGTGGCAGTCGGTCACTGATCAGTTGATGGTTGGAACCCTAAAGTGAGTTTTTAGTTCCCGCCTAGCTAGTTACCATCCTGAAGACAAAATCTGTCGCCAAGTCCCTATCGATACGTCCAGTTGCCGCACAGCAAAAACCAGTCTCCATTTTAGCCTATTTACCCTCTTTAGCCACTGTCACAAAACCAAGCGAGTAATGCAATGGTCACTACTCGCATATAAACTAACCTATTAAAAAGAAAAAAATGTACAAAACATACCTACTTTAGACACAATTAATATTACCTACTTCTTCAACAATTAATGTTCTTCTCTAAATTATAAATAACTAAACTCACCTAAAATAATTGCATATCTGCATATTTAATGAGCATTTACCTATTACACGAACCATAAAGATTTTGTTCAAAAACGTGTAATGACCAATAAACTACAGTCATCAAGTTCTAGAAGTTTCTCTGTTATGTAAAAAAACATTGACATTTTAAAGCTGAGACTTAAACAACCAATTATTGCGATCACACATGTCTAATTATGCAAAGATATACCAATAATGTCGATAACTGTACAATCCAAGATGGCAGCCGGGTATGGCACGTATGTATATTATTAATTTCCAATTTAATTTAAATTAAAAAGTGGTCTTACGAGTCGTTTTGTCCGTGGTATGTTTGGCCTAAAGCTAATCAGAGGTACAAGTTTATAGCTTCACTACCAATAAACTAGCTTATTGTCTAATCGAATAAAGGGGAATGCGCACGGGAGGCTGTAATCACGGAAGCTAGCTTCTTTGAACGGAGCTATTAAATGCCAATGTTGTGTTTCTTTAATTGCCAACCTATGTGGCTTAGAAGTAGGTGGTTAGTTGATAGAAATAGTCATTGTTTTAACTTTTTTATGTTATTTGGTAACGAGACGAGCTGGTCGTTTGCCTGATGGTAAGCATAACGCCGGCCCATAACAATTGCAGTGCCACCCAGAACTTTAAAACACAAAGGCCTGCGTTTCACTGCAGTGCGCTCGTTACCCCGAGACATTAGGTATTAAGTCTCATAAGCCCAGTAATTTCACTGGATACTCTGCTCATCAAACCGGAACACAGTAATAAAAAACATAAACATAAACATAAACGCTTACACACTCATACCCCCGCACTAGGATTCCCTGTGTCGCAGGTGGCATGGACATACACAGATACACATCACAAACATCCAAGACCCGGGAACAAACTTTATGCCTACACAAAATCTGCCCCGGCCGGGAATCGAACCCGGGAGCCATCGCCTTGCAGGCAGGGTTACTACCAACTTAGCTACGGAGCCGTCTTGCTTGCACACTGCTGCTTGGCGGCAGACTTCACGAGCAAAGCGGTGGTAACAACCCAGAGGGACACTCGCTTTTGTTTCATAAAAATAATCTATATACATAAAAGGAACTAAGTACCACAACTCTTGAGGCAACTCATATAATATACTACTTAACATGTATAATACATTATTTTAAATACTTAAACAAATAGGTATTCTTAGTATATTATTATCACTACTCACGCGCGCTTTATTAAATGCAAATTTGTAACATTTCAACATACTTCATGTTATAGCTAGCAATCCCAAATAATCCATAACAACGAGCGGATTGAGTTAATTTTCCTAATACGGACATTTTGATTGCGACGACACCGGCAATTGTAAGAACGTTATAGATATTTTATGATAATTCCAACATTTCAACTCGTAGAGCTCATATGAATTATAATAAGTCGGTGCGCGGGCGCAAATTTACTATCTTCTAGCAATTTATCAGCTAACGGAGTTTAGATCTCATTGGTTATTTATGTAGAAATTTCTGAATAAGCTACTTAAAACTCTAACACTATATATGACGGACAACCGGTGGTTCTAGAAGCGTTAGGTAAGGTTTTGCACAGTAGTTTCTTATGTACCTAGTAATGTATAGGTAAAGACTGGGTTTTTTCAAAATTATAGGTAATACCCTAAGACAATCGAGTAACTTGCTACAAATGGGTAGTCGTCTAGTATTTTTTACGTCCATATCTGTTAGTGTAGTATAAAATCTGACAACACTAAATATAGTTCCATCCAAACGTCTGCACAGTTAAGATAATATTTTTGGAAATAACTAAGATTTGACCAAAATGCTGGCCTCTACTTAGGTCAAAGATTAAGCATTGCCATTCAACGTGGCAATGCTGCCAGCATTTTGGGAACGTTGCCTACTGGTAGCGGATTATTAGATTAAGATTGTAAATAAATTAGTGTGTATTTTATTTAGTTACATCCAATCTATATTATATACATCTATACAGATTTGTTGTTAATGACGTTTAGTCTATGACATGTAATGATGTAGTCGAGGTTAGGATACTTTAAACTTAAAATGGGGACTAGTTTGAACTGTTAGAACACAAATGGGTGCTAGGTAATACATTTTTAGTTCACGTTGATAGCTAGCGGTGATGAAAAGAAACTCAAGATTGTGGTTTGATTCAAACCCTAACCTACAGATTGACCTGACCTGACCCTTTATCATTTCAAAAATAAAGTTCATGTGTATTGTTATATATTTTGTGCTTTATTTCTGGGCTGTTTTGGAATTAATAGGTTTAGGTAAATAGACTTTAGGTTCCGTTTGAACAAACAAAAGTGCTTTTAACATTTTTCTTATCCATTACTACATAATACAAATTGGATTGGATTACAATTTCTATAATCTGAAGTTGAATTCGAAGCTGCAAACGGCGAACTAAGTTTTAATAAGAATGACACTCACGTCAACCGAAAAAAATAATGAGTTCTTAAATTCGAAACATTGAACATTGGAAGGCAAAGATAACTCGCCGCAGCCTCATCTGTCAAAGCCGCTCAATGTTTTTAAAAGGTTTTTAAAGATCGAACGACCCGACTTGTTATTGTTATTTATATTAAGACTGGCCGAATTGCCGGGACCCTTCGCACTTGGCCTTTGAAAAAATGTATTAACTTAACAACTATATCGATGCGTATGTTTTGATGCTTACTGCGTAGTAATAAAGAAGGTTTTAGAGAAATTTAGTCCAGAGTTATGTTTGAGGTAATGAAGGGTACGGAATGCAACGGATTGCGCGTCTTCAGCGTTAGGTACTTATTTTTTGTAGGTGTGCAAGCGAGATGGAAGACTGTAAGGGCCTTTGCGAAGTGCACTAATGGGGATTATATGGGATTGCTTGCACCGTGATGTTATTTCTTGCGCTCAGATCGGATGCTTTGATATTGTTTGACTTTATATTTAATGACTTCATGTGCCGTGTGGGACGTATGGGTTCTTGGAAGAATATCTGTCACATGTTTCGTTATCTTTGAACCTAAACGCAATAAATTACACTAACATTAAAATCATCAAAATTTCAGTTTGCCACTTTTTTACCCAATTCCAGATTTAAATTTAATTTATTTTTAATATCAACTAATTACGATTTCTAAACCTTCTCAAAAATGTCAAAATTGACACCGGCAAGATAAAACAAGGAAGCTCTCTTGTTTTATCTGGTTCTTAGGCTAAGGTGGTCCAATTTACGAATTCAAACCTAAATAAAATTTGACTTGGACCGGATTTAGATTAGACCGGACAACATAAATTCATTTCGCAATAGTATATGAAGTGAGCTTTTCTAATATGATTTTATAACAGCATAATGATCTGTATCAGCTTCCGGAAACAGTGTGTATAATTCGCTGGAGACTGGATGTAGCGCATTGGGTCACATTGGGCACCGGGCGTCCTTGGCTGCGGATATGGCCTGTTTGTAAAGCCGCAGACACTGACTCCGAAAAATCAGTTAAACATGCGTTGTTTGGTAGTTATCCGGTCCGGTCTACCTTCGATTACATCAATTTCGATTTTCAGTGTCAAAACCAACTAAACCACAGAGTAATACATAGTATATGTATCACACTTTTAACTGACTTCCAAAAAAGGAGAAGGTTCTCTATTCCAGGTGTAATTTTTTTTAATGTTTTTACCTCAGATCTCAGTCATTTATAAATCGATTTGAAAAGTCTTTTTTATCAAAATCGGTTCAGTAGTTTGTCACTGAAGTCGGTTCGTCGCTTTTTTAAAGCAATTTCACTTGAGTTCATTTAATTTGGCCACGTCTTCGCTTACCATCAGGCTAGTTGGTGGCCAAACGTAGATTTATTAAAAATAAAAATTCCCTTACCAAACATCAGTTGTAGGAGTATCTTAACTTAAACTTGTTGGTGCAGAGGAAGTCGGTGTTTAATATTAAAATTAATAAAAAAATAGTCAAGACTTAGTAGATGCGTTGCTTATATAAGTTTTATCATAGTTGAATTGAATAGTTGAATAGTGCATACGGTAAGAAGATAATCGGTTTACAAATGAGGGCGTTGCAGCACTAGTTCGACACGCGCCCCCCCTCTAGTTCGACGAAGTCAGACTCAGTCGTAGTGTCACCGTGCGCGCGATTTGGTCGTCTTAGTCCAAACGTGGCAATAAATTACTATTCGCTGATTAAAACGTGTGTTTCTTCCTAATAATACTTAGACTCATCTATGGATATTAGTCTGGAATAATATTATTCTCAGCTCAGTGAACGAGTCCTTACCACACAGCCGTTATTCGTTACGTTTTTCTTTAGCCCGGCTCCGCCTGCAGTCTGCAGCCTTGCGAGACTTTTTCTTGTTGTTTCGAATGCCTGGCTGAATCGATTAGCTAACGTTATCGGCGGCTGATGCATTTTTAATCTACACATATACATACAAATAAATAAAATTGAAGTGTCTGTATGTAATATCAAAATAACAGCTTTTTACTAAATGCATATGAAAGTATATACGGTACCTGTAACAAAAACACAATTTGTAAAATTTTTGTCGTTTGGGGTTACATCCGAAACGGCTAGACCGATTTGGACGTGACTTTCACTGGCGGATAGCTGATGTTATAAGTAACTTAGGCTACTTTATTTTAGTTTTTTTTTTAAAAGAATTAGGGTTAAGGTCGGAAAGGAATTAGGGCTGCGATCTCTTCCTGGCAGACCAAAAGGATCGTTGCTTATAAGTTCAGGCGAGACAATGGTTGAGCGCTTGCTTAGATGGTTATTTTGTATTGTAATATTTTATTCACGGCTCTATAGTACTTACTAAAGTAAATAAATGTCTTAAATACCAGTAAAAAAGTGCAAATTGCCTCGTTAAACTTTACAATCCTATGTTTATGTAAAATTAATTTAAGGAAAACACTGTGTGTAATCGTGCATTTGCCTAGTAAAAACCCAAACGCAAAATTATCAAGTAATTCCTCATTTGAGTAAGCTTGTGACTACGTACACACATCACGAATATTTTCACTACCTATAGAAACGGGATATTTACCATGTATAGATATTTACCATAAAATATACATTATACACGGTAAATATCAAAATGCCATTGAAATGTATACACAATAAACACGGTAAATATCCCAACTTCCCGAATTAAAATTCAAAATTCTTTATTCATATGGGTCCCAGAAAAGCACTAATGAAAGTTAAAATAACTTATTTTAAATTTTCCCTGAATATTATCATTATATACATATATGTATGTGTATAATATAGGTACATAGTACTAACACAGCATATATAATAGTACAAGTTATAGACAATTTAAAAACCTGTATTATACGCACACACACGTATAACACACGGGAAGCCTCAGGTGAGAACAGTTCAAAAAGTAGTAAAATAAAAAAACTATTTCATATGAATTTTTTATGTCATAACATATCTTTATAAAGTAACAAAAGTGTTTTTATCGCCTTAGGGTCCTATAACACTCGGCGTTAAAGTTTTAGTCGGCTGTAAACATTTAATAGGGTAACTTTTATGCTTTCAAGCTTAGGGTGGGGGTTGGGGGTAGGTTGGTACAAATTGTTTTAAGTTGTTTATGTGATTTTGTTTTAATGTTTAGCAGGTGTGTTGGCACATCGTATGGTAAATAAATAACCAAAATATTAGCTTAGTTTGTCACTCGTACCTCAGCGGTGGATATGCATGAAGACTAATCAATGTGTATGACGGGACTTTCACTGGCAGGTAGCTGATGTTATAAGTATTGACTTATACTACTTTTAAAACGTGGGCGAAGCTACGGGGCACATTTAGGTTGTCAACAAAAAGGAGAGTTTTACGTAGGTACACAACGACGTTTAAACACTTTTTATTGTCATTATCACCTTCAAACTATAAACAAAGAACACCTAGGTACACTAGGTACATATTCTTTTCAATGCAAATATGGCAATTATCAAAATAGTGCTAAATCGATTGATACTTATATTTGCCGAGTTTTTTATCCGCACACTTTAATAACAATTACTTGTGACCTTAACAATAACTCTAGGTACTTGTATTGTAGAGTTAGTGTCTACAAATTGCTATTATTTAGAACCATGCCACTATAACAAAAAACTTACTTAATGTTATTTAAAAAATTATAAGTAAATGTATATTATAAGTAAAAAAAAAATGTTACAATGACGAAGTCCTAAGCTGTTCAAATTTTATATCGACTAAATTTGAAAATTTAATAGCATATAACCCACATAGGGTTGGCAAATGTCGATGATTCACACGTTCATCGATATTCACCTGCTGTTTCAAAGCAGCTGAAAAAAATCTCCACCTTATTACAAAGTGATAAGGTTGATAATCCCGTGAACGATTACTTAATTTTAGTCGTACAATTTGACTGTGGTTGATTTGCACTTTTGAGATTTTGTGCAATTTTGGAGGGTTGAATTGATTGCCTGGATGGAACAAACTCCAGACAATGCAATAATATTATGTTGTTTTAGGAATGATCACTAAAATTAAGAAATCGTTGTTGAAAATACATTAGTCATTACGACCAAGACTAATTTTTATTAACTACCTCCTATTACAATAATCGCTATAAGTACTTAATTAAGATTCTACCTCCACGACATCTTCCCTTAATATTTTTTTTTTTTTTTTTTTTTTGTGATTAATATGAACACAAACTTAAACAGACATCATTAGGTACAATAAACAGTTATTAAGTAAATTATAAAAGAAATTAAGGAAACTGTATAATATAGGCTTGTTAGAATTAAGTTAGTTTTTGTATGCTTAATTACATATACACTAGTTATTTTATTATCTAATTTTCCCTTACAATATAATTTATTTTTGAGTAAACTATTTATAAACGTAGGTAATTGGTAGGTACAAGTTGAATATTAACGCAAGTTACCGCTAGTAATTATAGTTCGTAAGTATATTGGAAATCAAATATTATTTTTTAAACATATCATCCAGTTTTTTACGTGCCTTAAGAGCTGCCGTTCTACGCAATCGTTGTGCATCGGGTAAGATGGGTGCGCGGGAGGTCGCCGGCATCTGCGGCGCGTCCTCGGGGGTGACGTCACCGTCAGCGACTGCCTTGTCGCCGTCGCTCTTTGGACTCAACCACAGCTCGTCGTCGCTCACCGGCTGCGACCCGGATGGACTGACATTATCGTCACTACTAGGTTCGAGCGTTATTAAGTGGCGTCGGTTACGCCTGTAACGCCTACCTAAACTGTCGGACACAAAATATGATCGCGGCTGCACAGCGCGACCTACCACGGTTGCGTATTTACGCCTGCCTTCGTCCGCTACGAGTACCGGCTGTCCCGGCTGCAGTTCAGGTAGGGCTCTCGACTTCCCATCGTAGTAGGCTTTATTTGTCTCCTGTTTCTTTACCATATTAGTGTAGTCAACGTCGTTATTTCGGCTCGGCTTCAGTTTATCTAAGTGAGAGGGCAGCCTCGTATTGAGCCTGCGCCCCGTCAAGAGTTCCGCGGGAGAACTGACTCCATCACGGGGAGTCGCTCTGTAATTTAACAGACCCAAGTAAAAATCGGTTCCCGAGTTAACCGATTTGATTAAAATGTTTTTCACGATTTGAACGCTTCTCTCGCTGAGACCGTTCGACTGCGGATAGTGAGGGGAAGTAGTTGTGTGCTGAAAATCCCACTTTTTGCTGAAATCCGCAAATTCCTTTGAAGCGTAGGCCGGTCCATTATCACTAACTAACTCATGCGGGATACCGTGCCTCGCAAACTGATCTTTCATAGCGGTAATGACCGCTTTTGTCCCTATGTTGGTTAACGGATTCACTTCAATAAAGTTAGAGAAATAATCCACTAGTATAAGAAAATATTTGCCTGCGTGTTGAAAAATATCTGAACCAACTTTAAACCATGGTAGTTTGGGTATAGCATGGGGCATGAGGGGTTCTCTAGTGGGGCGGTGGGCGCGCTCGGCGCACGCGGCGCACCGCCGCACCGTGGCCTCCACGTCGCGCGCCATGCCGGGCCAGAACATGACCTCGCGCGCGCGCCGCTTGCACCGGTCGATGCCCATGTGTCCCTCGTGCACCCGACCTAACATTTCCGACCGAAGCGGTCGGGGTATGTAAACCAATTTATCCTTAAAAATAACGCCGTTTACGTATTCGAAACTATCGTTGTATGACCATAATCCTCTCACGCGTTCATCCGCTTCATATTTATTTAATGGCCATCCTTCTCTTACATATTTAATAATTAGCTGGCATTCCGTGTCTTTGGCCACGGCATCTTTTATCATCTTCATTTTGACATCGCTAAATCGCACATTTTCGATTAGGAAACAAGACTGCTCATCTACTTCATCGGAAACCTTTTCTGTCATCATATCAGGTAATGGAGCCCTCGAAAGAGTGTCCGCTATAAACATATACTTCCCAGGCTTATAAACGACGGTGAAATCGTAACATTGAATACGCAACATCATGCGCTGCAGTCGCGCCGGTGTCGAATCGAGTGCTTTTTTAAACAACGCTTCGAGGGGTTTATGATCCGATTCAATCGTGACGTCACACCGGCCGTACACGTATTGATGGAAACGTTCCAGTGCATAAACTATAGCTAGAAGTTCTTTTTCTATCTGAGCGTACCTACACTGTGCGTCTGTAAGAGTAGCCGAGGCGAATTCTACCGGGCGGCCCGCCTGAAGCAGCACGGCGCCGAGTGCGCGCGAGCTGGCGTCCACCGACAGCAGCACGGGCTCGCGCGCCGAGTACAGCGCTAACACGGGCGCGCCGCACACGCTCGCCTTCAGCGCTGCTACTGCGCGGCTGTGCGCTGCGTGCCAAACCCACTGGGCATCTTTCTTTAATAGCTCACGTAGTGGAGTCGCTATATCCGAATAATTAGGTATAAACTTCGAAAGGTAATTAACCATACCTAAAAAACGCTCCAATGATGGTCGATCATTGGGAACCGGCATGTCCTCGATTGCTTTAATTTTGTTTTTGTCAATGGACATACCCTTCGCGCTAAAAGTATGCCCCAGGTAACTGACCTGACTAACTTGAAATTCACACTTATCCCTGTTGAATTTAATACCTACCTCGCGGGCTCTTTCTAGCAGTTTTTTAAGACGCTCATCATGCTGGCGTCTATCAGAACCCCAGATTATTATATCATCAACAAACGAATCTACTCCCTCGAGGTTCTCTAACATTTGACGAACTTTAGAGTGAAAAACTTCTGAGGCGCAATTAATTCCGTATGGTAACCGTAAAAATTGGTACCTACCGAACGGCGTTCCAAAAGTACACAGGTCGGCGCTGGCGTCGTCCAACTCGACCATCCAAAATCCTGAGCGAGCGTCAAGCTTACTAAATACCTGAGCGCCGTCCAGCTTGGTCGCGATGTCGGTGAGGCTCGGCAGCGGGTAATGCGCGCGCCGCACGACGCGGTTGAGCGGCCGCGGGTCGAGGCACACGCGGATGCTGCCGTCCTTCTTGGGAGCCACCACGATAGCGTTCACCCACGGGGTTGGATGCGAAACTTTCCTGATCACACCCATCTTCTCCATGCGATCCAACTCATGCAACAATTTGTCGCGAACCCCTATTGGAATTTTTCTGACTGGGCAGACTGATGGCTGGGCATTTTTTTCTGTGACTATACTATATTTACCAGGTAACTTGCCTAGACCTTGAAACAGATCGTTATATATATCGATACTGAGTGACAATATGCGCTGTATCATTCCCATATTTTCGCATGCAAACTTTCCTAATACACTTTGACATTCAAAATCGGCAATAACAAAATTTAGCTTGTATGCAACATTCTTATAAATCCATTCTATATTAATAGACCCAACAATAGGAATATAATTACCACAGAACGACTGCGCCTTTGTAGCATCATTATGTAAATTTTTAACCGAAAGTCCTAATCTCAAAAAAGTTTTTAAAGATAGTACATTTAAATCTGATCCTGAGTCTAACTTAAAAATTTCCATCGCTCCGTTATGTGATAAATACAAAGATTCATACCATTTTGAGTCCTTACTGTCACGTTCCGATATTGTAGAAATATAGTACAACTCCTCGCCGTTATCGTCCGCTCCGTCCGCATCGATTTGATACACGCGACGTCTTAACTTTGGACACATATTTTTAAAATGACCTCGCTCACTGCACCAGAAACACATAGCATTTTTGGCTGGGCACTTATTGCCATCACAATTAATACTAGCACACGCAGAACACGGTTTCCGTGTAGCTCCAACATTATCAGCGCTCTGGGCGGGGGCGCGCCACGGCAGCTGCGCGCGGCCCCTACCGCGCGGCCGCCCTGCGCCGGCAGCGCCCGCGCCGCCGCGCGGACCTCCGCGCCAGCCGCCTCGCGAGCTCATTGCGTCTACTGCCATTGTAGTTGTTCCTTCGCCATTATCCTTTCCTGTCTTGGTCCCCTCGATCTCGCGTTGTTCCTCCGTCGACATCTCGTTGGCCTGACATATTTTTACGGTTCGGGCCAAGGTCAGATCGTCGGCTCTGAGCAACCGATCACGCAACTTGCCGTCGCGGACTCCACACACGATTCTATCACGCACCAGGCCCTCCTCGAGATGCTCGAACTCGCAATGTTGTGTGAGTAATTTAAGAGCTGTCACGTAGTCATCTATGGATTCGCCACTTTCTTGATTTCGTATAAAAAACTTGAATCGAGCCATGGTTGTATTTTGCTTCGTTTCGAAGTGGTCATTGAACTTTGTCACGAGCGTTTCAAAACAATCTTTGTTTTCTTCCTTCGTAAATTTAAAGGTAGTATATACATCGTAGCCCTCAGGTCCAATTAAATTGATCAGTAAACTGGCTTTCACATCGGACGGTTCTTTGTACACACCAGATGCTTTTAAAAACACACAAAACTGCTTGTGCCATTTCCGCCATGATTCCGCTCGGCTCGCTGGGCCGCCTTCAAGACACAATTCCGCCGGCGGTCGAGCGTGTTCCATTATCACAAACGGTAAACCACTGCTCGAACTTAACTTATTTACCAATATTATTCACAATCTCGCTATCACACTACTTATTTCTTAATATTTAGCTAGCACCGCTGTCACCATGTTGTGAATAAAACACGGGTTCGACCAAGACTAATTTTTATTAACTACCTCCTATTACAATAATCGCTATAAGTACTTAATTAAGATTCTACCTCCACGACAATCACCTGCCGTAGAGTAATGTGCAATTGCTTGATTAATCTTTTTACGTATAATATTTATTTATAATACTATACAATCAGAATTAACATTTAACTGCTTGCAGTATTTGCATTTAGAACATTCTCCTTGTTACTACAAAAACATATTTTACAATGCCTGTTTAGCTAGACAGTGCCTAAAGATTTATCTTTAACTCAATTTCATTATGAAAAATCTGTAGACGTTTACGTCTACAGATTTTTCATAATGAAATTGAGTTGGATAACGGTTAGACACTCCTTAAATCAAAGTTCATATTTGAAAACGCGAATAAGACATGTTTAGCCTAAGCGAGTGTTTACTCCAATTTAGGAGTCTTTTTTTGTGGTAAGACAGTGTACGTTATATTATTATGTGGTCGGTGCTTGATTATTACACGACAAATTTTCAGAAAGTGGCCCCCTTCCTGCCCCCAACACGGACCAAATTCAATTTCAAATTAAACGACATGTCCAAACTAATTAACCGGACCGTGGTTCAATTTAATCCACATTTATAATGCAGCGCTGTTTTTCAGTAGTTTTCAGAGGTGAGCGAAGGGCCGAAAGTAGCTTCACTTATCTGGGTCACACGGTATTTGTGGAGACAGTAGCAAAGATCAAGTGTTTTTTTTTAAATTACGCTCTTGGTTACGAGCGTGGTTAGGTTAAATCATTTTCTAAAAAAATTACTGGCTTCTAAATTGAAACATTGAACTGTTTAGTGTTCAATGAAATTTTTTTTGGTAGGTATCGGTAATTTTGCTTTGTTCTAGATCTAAATGAACACGATTAACAGATGTAATTACACCGAGGTTATCGGTATTATAATGTAACAAAACAACTCCTCGAGACAGCATACAAAATCCATTTATTACACATTTCCACAATAAAACAAACTAGGAATACTTGTTAAATTACTGTTCAATTACTAGCAACTTGTTCGGCTCCAGTTATTTGACTAACACTGGCCACCATACTAAACCGACTAACTTCTCTGGTCTTCAACCAAAATATCCCATTGACTATCATCTTTTCCAACCCAAAGGAAAATTATCTGATAATATCATCAACCAATCACAGCCTGTCTTGTCATTAGCACCACTACAAAAATGGCGGGAAAAAATCCGGCCCTGTGATTGGCTACTAATGCAAGACAAGTCATGCCGGACATTGCCAGTACAAAATATTATTAAAACTACTTGTGTGATCTAATAAATAAGATCAAGTTATGAATTAGGAATCGATAAAACCATTTAAATTAAACTTAACAATAAATACTTAGTAGTTTTTTAAAGTAATTAAAAAATAATCAAATTTTTTACTATCATAATCATAATAATCAAATTATAAAAACAATAACATAAAATTAATCAAAGTTTTTACTTTACTTAGGTTCAATAACACTGATTAAAAATTTTGAATAAAAAAATTACTAGTGTCCAAGCGAAATTCGAATAAGTGTTTGCTCAGTCGGGCCATTTTTGATTTTCATAAACCTTACTTACTGTTACTTAGTTACTTTGCGACTGGGTCACCGTTGTTGATGGTGACAACTCTGCTCTCTCCCCCTCGCACATCACGCACTCGTTGTTCTCGCACTTGTCATTTATGTTTTTTTTTCTGTGACAACTGCAATGTCATGTCATGACGGAAATAGGACAGGAGTTTTACAAACGCTTCAGAATAGGTCCTTGAACAAGGAAATTCGTAGAGAAGAAATTACTGTTTCTATTTTCTGGAATGGTTAAGTTGTCAGACTTTCAGCCTAGGTGTCGAAATAATAATAATTAATAATGTGCATGAAGAATTGCAGGTATAAAGCAAAGAGGTATATCCTCGTCTCTGGCTACCCCAAAGAGGAATTGGCGTAAGTAGTTAGTAGTTGTCTTATAAACAGAAAGAAACACTCGTCGAGCTAAGACGATTCGTTTTGATTTGAAAAATAAATTAAGTTATAAAACCAGTAAAAAAATATGTTGAAATAAGTGCAAACGACATTCTAATTTTCATACTAACTTTTTTTTACCAAAAAATTAAACCGACGACCAAATATTTGGAAATGCTGTGAAAAGTATGGTAGATATATTATAATAAAATATACGGCTCGACTTGAAACTAGTTTTGTCGAAGTACTTAGACATAAAAATCCTCTCCTATTTATTCCATATTAATCAGACTATTCTGTTATGTACAAACTATTTGAAGTACATAAATCTGTTTTAATATAATAATTTGTTCAGTGTAGGTATACAAATACAGGGCGGTCCAGTTAGACCTTTTCTACCTGCAGGTTTCCTTGGAAATCAGTCGGCATGCGATTCTTAAAGGGCCCAATTATGACTTGAACTCTACATTTTATTGGGGCGTAAAATATTTAGAGTAGCAACACTAGAGAATGTAAGATTTTTCAATAATAATATTATAATCCTAGCTGTGCCCCACGGCTTCGCCCACGCAGCCTAAGTTCCTCCTTGTAGTATCAGCTATCTAACAATAAAAGTCTCGTCAAAATCGGTCCAGCCCTTTCGGAGATTACCCGGAACAAACAGACAAAAATTAAAAAAAGTTGTTTTGTTATTGGTACCATATATACTCTCATATGCATTTAGTTAAAAGCTGTTACTTTGATATTACAAACAGACACTTCAATTTTATTTTTTTATTGTTTTGTATATACTAGAACGGTACCGTGTTATAATTCATTTTCTGTGCTAGCAACACTACGTCCACCTGTCAATACGCCGTTCATCGAGACTGCTGTGTGTGTATTCAAATTCAATCTATAACTAATTAACTATTATTATCTTTTTGTCCAGAATGAGACAATAAACTGAGCAATAACACTTTTTGTTTCGATAAATGGGTTTAAATGGCTCAAAAATGTATAGTAAAAGCAACAACGAGAGTAACAAGCGCAATAAGGTGCCGCGCAGACTTTTTTGTTTCAAAGTTTTGAGTGCTACTTATTTTTATGCTTACTGTGAGACAAACGACCAGCTCAAAAAAATATACCTACTTGAATAACAAAAAGCTTTGAGTCCAAATAAAATGTATTTTTTTGGTTTCACCAGCAGGAATGAAATTATTAACGTAGACGGATAGATTGCTTTCAACATATACGTTAATTCTATTAGTAATACTATTATTGCAATACCTACAGTTTTGTTAGTGGTAGGACTAACTCTGCTGCGAGTGTCTGTCTGGGTTGTTACCACCGCTTTGGTCGTGGAGTCTGCCGCCAAACAGTAATGTGCAAGCATTACTATGATCCAGTTTGATGAGCAAAGTAGCCAGTGAAATTACTGGGCTTTTGAGACTTAATACCTAATGTCTCAGGGTAACGAGCGCACTGCAGTACCGCGCAGGCCGTTGTGTTTCAAAGTTCTGGGTGGCACTGTAATTGTTATGGGCCGGCGTTATGCTTACTATCAGGCAAACGACAAGCTCGTCTCGTTACCAAATTAATAAAAAAAAGAGTGTTCACAGACGATATAAATATGTACTTGAAGTATGGATACTTTATCGTAATGTTCGGACTCAAGACATGTTTTGAAACTCGTTATTACAATGAATCATAAAGGAATTTCCGAAACGCGCACTTGATTTGCATCGATTACTCATTTATCGATCATTACTCCGCGAATCTCACGCAATCACTTGGTTTTTACATTGAACGTATCTATTGCGTTGGAATAATAGTAATAGGGCATAACTGAAAGTTTCTGGAATTGGTTACTTATTATTACTTTATTTCACTATAAGAAAAGTACAAAAAGAGGACTATTAATTATCTGTATCTATACATACAAATAAATAAAATGGAAGTGTCTGTTTGTAATATCAAAATAACAACTTTTTACTAAATGCATATGAAAGTATATATATACGATACCTATAACAAAACAACGATTTATAAAATTTTTGTGTGTCTGTTTGTTCCGGGTAATCTCCAAAACGGCTGAGCCGATTTTGCCGAGATTTTAACTGGCAGATAGCTCATGTTACAAGGAGTAACTTAGGCTACTTTTATTTTATACTTCTTACAAATTGTTTTTATAGTCTTAAGGAATATATGGAATTTTGTAACTAGTATTATTTATAAAACATTTGCACGTCTGCTTGCAGACCAAATACATTGTACCAACAATAAATTTTAAGATCCTAATTTTCATGTATTTTGGCAAATAAATTATTTGATTTGATTTGATTTGATTATAAAAAGAATTAGGGTTCCGCGCAAAAAAAAATAGAAACCATGAAATCCAATATCACTGCGCGGGTGAAACCGCGGGCAGCAGCTAGTAGAGTATAAAAAAACAACTATGTAGGTGTCGGGACTAAACTTCACTTTTGAGTTCAGCATTTAATTCAAAACTGAAGCGAATTGACGTAATTAAAGTAGTTACAAACAAACAAAATATCACGAAGCTTTGTTTAAAGTTTTGTGCGTTATTTATAGTGTTGTGTTTTCGTGCCTAATTTCGGCAAAATGATATGATTCGATTCGATCCGTGAAACGATCATTCGAATATGGTAGAAACGTCGGCGAATTCAACACCTGTCGCTGCAAGCACTGGCTGACAGTTGAAATTTGGCAATAGATTAGTAATGAGACAAGGCGAGTAATTTATCGATTATCGATAATAGTGTATAGCAGAATTAGCAGGCATTGTCAACCCTATTCTCTTTTTAATAAATGGCCAGAATAGAAAACAAATACGTTATGCAAATCGAGGTGATATACCATCCTATAAATGACAATCGTAGATTGTATATTAGGCAAGCTCTTTAAACGAGTCTTCGTGTTGCACCCAATTCATATTAGAGATAAATCAATGGGCGTGGACTTGTTCTGTCATCGGTGGCTTTAAAATATCACTCCGTCCTTGTTTACAATTGTGATTAATTAATTACGGAGACAGAGAAATCAGACTGATTAACAATCCCGTCCGTTAGGCTCGTTAGGCTATGGTAAAATAGTGGACTATATTGGGTAAAAGTTACAGTTACGGATGACGGGAGATTTACGATGACTTTTGGCGTGGGCGCAGTGATATATTGGTGATAAGTATCTGATGAACATTTGATCGATATCTTTTACAAACCTGTGCCATTAAAAAAATAACATCCAACAATCGCATAATTTGAACTAAAAATTGTTAGGAGTTAAATACTTCAGTTAATTATATACTTATTTCTATAGGTAACTTTGACATTTTTTTATCACGCTAACTTTGTAAAAACTTGTTTTTATCACACCGAGATTATCGGTACTATGATGAATATATTTTTCCCGGTATCCAGAAGCCCACATAATTTTGCTAAAAAATCTTTTAATTGAAGCTGTTTTACCGTACGCCTTAAAACCATTACTTATCTTTAAAATCAATCTTTTCTGAATTTTTTTATTAGTCGAAAGATAGAGTAATTTTTATCACTTAATTGATTGCAGTTGCTAAATGCTATATAATTGTTATCTTTATTTTAAATATAAAAAAATATTCGAAAAGTATCGATAATAGCATACCATATCGACAAAATTTAGCAATCCCTAACGCTCTCCATAATGGTCATTTCGGTAATAGCGTGTCGGACAATGGATGCGAATACGCGGAGCCCGCGGGATTGCGGGGGACAGGGTGCAGGGTGCCAAGGGCGGCGGCGGCGCCGTGCCCTTCGCCGGGGTCACCTTGTGCAGGTACATGCGCGTGCGCCTATTGTCCGCGCAAGCTGACACCAACAACACAACCTGCTTCCTACAAACCAACGTCAAATCATCTTTATACGCTACGTTGTAAAGATCGTTTTCGAGTGTAGCGTCGATGATGCGTTATTCTAACGAGTTCCAATTTTAAAAAACCAATTGCATTTTATAGGTGAGCGTGACAGGATAATTTAGGAAAGGAAGAGTGGTTTTAGGAGTTTTTTGTTTCGTTTATTGTCCGCAAGCTGCTTCGCGCATGCGATTTCAAAGTTAATGTTTTTGCTTTAGTTTTTGCGATGCTTTGTTTTGGCGTAACTATGATATACCTATTGTATGTATCGGGTATTAAACGCCGATGTTTATGTATCGTTTCTGGTATAATTACGCACGTCTCTATTTTTTACTGATTGTTTTAGTCGACTCTCACGATTCTACATTTTGTTGTAAAGTTATGTCTCAAAAACGTGCCGACTTTAAAATAAAATTAATACGATTGATAACGTACTACTAGGAATTGAATGGGTGACTCGACCTGAATGAAATTTTCCTCTTGGACTCGCTTTCGTTGACTTTTTTCAGTCTAAGAAATGTCTGGTGGAACAAAGTGAGCATGATTCATAAAATTACAAGTAAGAGAAGGGATTTTTAATGGGACGAAGATATATATTTAGCTTTATTGCAGTACACAGTTGTAATGCATGGTTATTAAAGGTTTAAATTGTATGAAATCTATTCATTTTACTATTATGTGATGTTTATATACATAAGGACTTATTTATACACAAACAAAGAGCTTTTGGCGGTAGACTGCACCGGCTAAGCGGTGGTATCCACCCAAATTGACACTCACTGAAAACTTGGTAATATACATAAAATTATTTAACTAGCTGCTGCCCGCGGCTTCACCCGCGCGGATATATTGGGTTTCATGGTTTTTATTTTTTTGCGTGGAACCCTAATCATTTTTCTAAAATAAAAGTAGCCTAAGTTGCTCCTTATACCATCAGCTATATGCCAGTGAAAGTCCCGTCAAAATCGGCCCAGCCGTTTCGGAGATTACCCGAAACAAACAGACAGACAGACACAATGTTTAAAAATGGTTGTTTTGTTATGGATACCGTATATACTTTCATATGCATTTGGTAAAAAGCTGTTATTTTTATACTACAAACAGTTCAATTTCATATATTTGTACAGATAACATTTAACTAATAACAATCTGTAGAACAGCTACTGGTATGCAACGTTTTTAAAATTCCGTGCTCATTGCCAACTCGACGTGGCAACACTTTTTCTTAGTGCCAAGTAGACGCCACTTCTATGGGTTCAGCCAAATGGTGCTTTGTACTATAGGTCTCTTCATACTTTTAAATGTTTGCTTTCTCTCCTTTCGGTCCACATTATCATTTAACATCAGAAGTACATCTGCACTGGCCAACGTCGCCAGCATCAGCTGTCAGCGATCCCACCCATGTTACGTACGTGGCACGCACGTAATGCACCAACAGCGAGGGCAGTTGCACTAATTAACAGTTTTCGAATGAGGTCCAAGACGTCGATATAAACACTGATCCTATTCGCCGTATAAGTACTTACCTTTTATTTTATTTAAGTTTTGTGTTGTAAATCGCTATTTATTTATCATTGTGAATGTTTTGGCTTATGTACTGCAAGTTTGCAATTGATTGTTTAATAAATAAATAAATAAAAATAACATACACGACAGCGTTGAAAGACATGCATTATTAAATAGTTATTTCCGTATTATTATCCACAAAAGTTTCTGTAATTACATAAAATTGCACTACATTTGTATTTCATTTATGTTTAAGGGCAATTAAAGCAGGATCTCTATTGTTTGTTTCACAGGAGTCGTCGCCTACATTGACGCTTATATCGTCAAAGGTAAGTTAAATAAGTATATAAATTGATTCGAGATTCGACTTATCTCATATCCATTGCCATTGCTTTTCCAGTGAAACAAATGATATCCTGCTGTAGTCTTTTTGAGAATTAGTTTTTTTTGTAAGGGGCACCTTAGACGCTCAAGCAAACGTATGTTTGCTTGAGCGTCTATGGTGCCCCTAAGGAGTTGTTTGGGATAGGTTGTATAAAACGTATGGTTTGTGCATGGTGTTTAGAGGCTATGTCATCATTCACCGTTGGTTTTATTGGATGTGTGTACTGTTATGGTTTGTTATTCCGATGGTATGAAATTTCAAATTAATGATCATCTTATTTTTTTTATTATTGCAAATGGGCTTGCGTTTCACCGTGGATGTAGCAGGCTTGACCAGAAGGTACCTGTTCACTCGTCTCTTGAAGGTTCCTATATTGACATATCTATATGGAAATAAAAAATAATTAGCTTCTCTCTCTGGAATAAATATAGAACAATAAGATCGAGTCAATTCATAGTTTAAACACAAAAATATATTGTTTCTTTTTTACTTTCTATTTTTCTTTGTATATTATTTATATATTCTCTTTAACCCTTTAATTGCCGTATTTTTTAACTTGACTATGGCATTAACTCTTGCTCAACGGTCTAGTCTAAGTGGTTTATGGCTTGACGAAACTTTTTCAAACATTATATTCCTACTAGCTTTTGCCCGCGTTTTTCGCCCGCGTTCCCACAGGGAGCGTGCTTTTTTCCGGGATAAGAAGTAGCCTATGGTACTCTCCGGTCCATAAACTATATCTATACCAAAAATCACGTCGATCCGTTGCCCCGTTAATGCGTGAAAGAAGGATAAACCAACTAATCAACAAACACACTTTCGCATTTATAATATATAACTTTTACTATGTTAAACGGAATTGGAATTAAAATATAAAATATTGGACGTGATTTGGATGTGCCATGTTTAATTAAAACTGAAACTTTTAGAACGATTAGTTTTAGTTATAATCGGATGTTAAACTACGCCCTACTTAAATGTACCGATTGTGCGTAAGTAATAAATTAATAAATAAACGCTTACACACTCATACCCCCGCACTAGGATTCCCTGTGTCGCAGGTGGCATGGACACACACAGATACACATCACAAACATCCAAGACCCGAGAACAAACTTTATGCTTACATAAAATCTGCCGCGGCCGGGAATCGAACCCGGGACCTCTCGCTTTCCAGGCAGGGTTACTATACCAACTTAGCTACGGAGCTGTCTATAGTAAATACTTACTTAAATAATATTTACAGTGTTTATTTCTAGGAACTCCATCAGAGGAAGTCCCTTGTACAGATAATAGATCGCTTAAAACGTCTGTAATATACGACTCAGGTATATAATTTCTAGGTTATTTTGCAACAAAAAATACAACAATTGCATACCTACAATACAATAAATCCGATGTTACAATTTATGCTCAGCTGTAGTCTATAAAAGTGTACATAAGTTCAGGATTTATTGGCCATAGCTTAGTGTCTAAATAATTGCTATGTAGTCTAACTAGATGGTTGATTTGGTTAGACGGTCGGGACCTCGGTTATAGGTATATATACACATATATAAGTACTAAAATATAGTGTTGGTGGTTGTTATGCTGTTGTTTTGTGCGTGTGCTTTGGTAAATGGGTAAATCAAGGATTAAGAAGCGTTTGTTATATGTAGATAAGTTAGCTTTTGCTTTTATTATGTATTTGTTTCGTATTTGGTAACGTATATACATTCAATACAATATGTACGACGCTGTGAGAACCTAGGACGGACGACTCGACAAATATACAGTGATTCGGTTCTACTAAGATACCTTTGTTTTACTGTAGAACTTGTATTTCAGTTTCATTCGGCTATGTTTTCACAATTTTTTTTATGTTATTGGTAACGAGACGAGCTGGTCGGTTGTCTGATGGTAAGCAAAACGCCGGCCCATAATAGTTGCAGTGCCACTCAGAACTTTGAAACACAAAGGCCTGCGCGGTACTGCAGTGCGCTCGTTACCCTGAGACATTAGGTATTAAGTCTCATAAGCCAAGTAATTTCACTGGCTACTTTGCTCATCAAACCGGAACACAGTAATGCTTGCACATTACTGCTTGGCGGCAGACTTCACGAGCAAAGCGGTGGTAACAACCCAGACAGACACTCGCAGAAGAGTTAGTCCTCCCACTAACAAAACCGAGAAGAATGAACCGTGTTCATGACTGAACTACTACAGTAGCAGTTCGCCAATTCGCGATTAGTGCGATTCGCAATTTGTGCAAGTTATCATTTAGTACAAATCCTTCGTTTTATTCAAATTAACCATTCGTACAAATTCGTAGAGTAGAAGGAGCCGTATGTCAAGAGCTCTGTCATTCCAATGTCTATTACAATCAACGTTAAAACTGTTT
The DNA here is from genome assembly GCA_907269065.1 of Crocallis elinguaria. Lineage (NCBI taxonomy): Eukaryota > Metazoa > Arthropoda > Insecta > Lepidoptera > Geometridae > Crocallis > Crocallis elinguaria. The sequence continues at coordinate 17,084,627 of OU026069.1, forward strand.
TTATACTTTAGTTCAATATTCAACGAGCTTGACAACGTATCTTTAGATTAAAACACTCCAATAAAAACTAATACGGAATGCACAACTATAAACGTCGATTCACACAACTATCCGACCAAATGCGCGTCTTTACGTCTATTTCGGTGCAGTACTGTTATAGTCCGGTTGTCGCATGGCGGCGCGAGCGCAGATATATTTTAATTAAGAGCTGAGATGGTATACTGTCTCGTGGGTGGTATGTCGGGGCATTAATGACCCGTGCTCCTGATACTGTTACTTTGTTTTTTAGTTTTAACTTACAATGTAGAGGTATAACTTGTTTTAGTTTAGCAGAATTCAGATAAGGTCAGCATTAGCAGCTCATCATCAGCATTAGCATACGTCGCTCAAAATCTATACAAACAAATAAAATTGAAGTGTCTGTTTGTAATATCGAACTAACAGCTTTTTACCAAATGCATATAAAAGTATATAAGGTACCTACCCGGAAAGTGTATACGGTATAACAAAACAACCATTTTTAAAATTTTTGTCTGTTTGTTCCGGGTATAATCTCCGAAACGGCTGGGCTGATTTTGACGGGACTTTCATTGGCAGATAGCGGATGTTATAAGGAGTAATTTGCACTACTTTTATTTTAGAAAAAGCATTAGGGTTCCGCGCAAAAAAATAAAACCCATTAAATCCAATACCTCCGCGCGGGTGAAACCCCGGTAATCTATACTAATATGATATAAAATAGGTAATTTTTTTTGTTTGTTGCCTGCGACTGTGAGCGTAACTTACAATATATCACAAATGTATAACGGTTAGCTAATAGTAGGTAGGTATATAATAATAAATGTTTATAATAAAGTTCATTGGTGACGATTATCCTAATTCGCGGATCATATTACAAATCGAGGACAAAATTTTTATTACATTACAAAATTAGCAAAATGTTTTGATAAATATAATGTAAATTAACAAATTTCATGCAAATACGTACATTAAACCTACCCACAAATGTAGATATTATGACAAATATATTGCCAATCTATCGATAACGTTATATAAATTCGATAGCTTCATTAACTTTTATCAATTTCTATAAATATGTTAGTCAATTATCTTGAGTTATCACTGGAAAAATATATAAAGTTTTTGCTCTTAGGTGAGATTCACCAAAATCTATTTATAATATACAGAAATAATACATTTATAGGAATAATATTAAAATAATTTCGAGATTACAACCATAATTCTCAAGTAAGTCATTAATTTATTACCTACTCTATCAAATTTAAGGAGTCGGAGTAACTCCATAATAAAACAGTCGTTGTAACAAAAGTTACATGAAAAACACGACTGCCCTAGCGAGTGTCACTCGGGATGTTGTAAGGATTCTAAAGATGTTCCATACATCCAAATCTGTTCAGGTATTTAAAAGTTATGGTGGAATAAAGAAACTCACATACAAACATACATACATACATGAACCCTTTTTGTTAGTGGGAGGACTAACTCTTTTGCGAGTGTCCGTCTGGGTTGTTACCACCGCTTTGCTCGTGAAGTCTGCCGCCAAGCAGTAGTGTGCAAGCATTACTGTGTTCCGGTTTGATGAGCAGAGTAGCCAGTGAAATTACTGGGCTTATGAGACTTAATACCTAATGTCTCAGGGTAACGAGCGATCTGCAGTGCCGCGCAGGCCTTTGTGTTTCAAAGTTCTGGGTGGCACTGCAATTCTTATGGGCCGGCGTTATGCTTACCATCAGGCAAACGACCAGCTCGTCTCGTTACCATATAACATAAAAAACCCTAAAACCATTACACTCCTTTTTTGTGCAGTCGTCTAAAAATTATTACTGTGTGACAATACAAATTACAGTTCTTTATGTAGAATTAAAAAGTGGTTAAAATATACTACTACGAGTGTGGCCGAGCGGAAACTTGTGCAAGTTTCAATCCGACGCACCATAGTTCGAATCTCGGCTTGCCCCGCATTAATGACTTTTTTTTTCTTTTTTTTTTCGTTACTTATGTCAAGTTATGTGAGGATTTATCACACTCGCTCTAAAACGGCGAAGGAAAACATCGTAAGGTAACACGCATGTTCAAGAGCCCCAAAACTCCAGGACATGTGACATCTACCAAGCCGCACTGGGCTCTCGTGGTGGGTCATGGCCCACGCTCTCTCTTTCTGAGAGAAGGCCGGTATCCCAGCAGTGGGAGCGTAAGAGGCTGATAATGAAAAGAAATGATATAATGGCATATCCACCACGAAGGAAGCTGACGGACTTTTTGTGATAATATTAAATTAAATACACATTGACATTGGTTACTTATCTGATTTCGAAATATTTTGTGTTAATACGATTATAATTTGTTTTTTATGTATTTTATTAATTCATTTATTATTGATGCGATTGTTATTGAAACTGATACAGAGTTAATCCATTTGCAAATGGCTGTTTTAGCCAATAAAATAAATAGATTTAGGAACTTTTTTATGTGAAATTATTCGAATATTATAAATAAATTACAATAATTCGTTGTAAAAACACATTGTATCATGCTTCTGTATAAAAATTACACAAATAAATGGAATCTTTATTCATTGAATCGTTATTTCCTGTTCGTACGTACTCACTAAAATAATTTTCTTACTAACTGACACATGACAAAGCGAAGAACTTCGTCATGAGCAGTGCTGGGTACGTGTGAAATATATTATTAGATAAATTAAGTGATTCTTAGAAAAATTGTGGGAATAGCGCTGTGTAAAGAAAATTATTACAAAAAAACCGACGCCAAGTCCTATACTTTTTACCCGAATGCAGGAGAAAAGGAGGGTAATGCTTTTCGAGCTTATGTATTTATGTATCATTAGACTCGTTTTAATTGTGGGAATGACATATAATATAGATGATAATATTTTTCATTATTTTCAGTTTTTATTACGTTTATGTTTTTTTTTAAATGAGTATATCCTGCATCTTATTAATATTATAAACGCGAAACTTTGTGAGCATTTGTTGACGTTTGTTACTCTTTCACGCCAAATTCCCACAGGAAAGGTGCATTTTTCCGGGATAAAAAGTAGCCTATGTTATTTCCGGCTCATCTAATATCTCTATTAAAAAAATAACTGTGATCCCTTGCTCCGTTGCTGCGTGAAAGGACAAACAAACAAAACTCTTTCTTCTTTATAAATAATAAATAAAGTTTTATTGGTATAAAAACAGTTATCAAAATATGAGGTTATTGGTCCACAAACTAGGTTAACCTGTGTTATTAAAACTGTATTGTAACTAGGTTAACCTTTATACGTATAACTAACTGCTGCCCGCGGGTTCACTCGCGCAGAGATAATGGATTTAATTTCTTGCGCGGAACCCTAATTTTTTTTCTAAAATAAAAGTAGCCTACGTTACTCCTTGTAACATCTGCTATCTGCCAGTGAAAGTCCCGTCAAAATCGGTCTAGCCGTTTCGGAGATTACCCGGAAAAAATAGACAGACAGACAGACAAAAATATTAAAAACGGTTTGTTTTGTTGTAGGTTCCGTATATACTTTTATATGCATTTGGTAAAAAGCTGTTATTTTGATATTACAAACAGACACTTCAATTTTATTTATTTGTATAGATATGCGGATATACAAAGGTAGAGAGCATCTAATGTTTATAATGTATCATTCTTTAGTGCTTAAATTTTTTTTATAACCTGGTATAACTTCTGCTTATCTCGTAATGTGTTTTCTAAGAAACACTCGCCAAGGCTATGGATGTTGCTATAGATATTTTTTGAATCTCAAATGTGATAATTTCTGTCCACAGGTCAATAAATACTAGTACAATAAATCACGCTGTGGTTTTGTTCTGGTAATTATGTTATGTCGGCTGTTTGAATTCTCAGTTACTCACATTACTGAGAAGCGAGACCTTCCTCGAGATTTCACTTAGATTCAAGTAGCACGACAATTGCATCCGGATTGTCTTACTCATGCTTGCTTTACTCCGGGTGTGTTTGGGTAATGAGTAACTACTTTTATGTGGGGGCAGTTAAGAACCTTGTCTAAATGCTTTTGTTACATTCGGTAGGTAAGCTGTCTCGGCGACGATGTGATTGAAAATAATCAAGAAGCTAATTCTCTATCAAGTGCAGGTGTCAAAAAACATCTGTGTTTGGCCACAGATTTCAACTTGAGGTGTAGCTAGGTGACTCGCACCAACCACCTCTTGGTCCGAGTTGGTCCGAGCTGGGCGATTAGGTTTTTTTTATTTATTTGGTAGCGAGACGAGCTGGTCGTTTGCCTGATGGTAAGCATAACGCCGGCCCATAACAATTGCTGTGCCACCCAGAACTTTAAAACACAAAGGCCTGCGCGACACTGCAGTGCGCTCGTTACCCTTAGACATTAGGTATTAAGTCTCATAAGCCCAGTAATTTCGCTGGATACTCTGCTCATCAAACCGGAACACATTAATGCTTGCACATTACTGCTTGGCGGTAGACTTCACGAAGAAAGCGGTGGTAACAACCCAGACGGACACTCGCAGAAGAGTTAGTCCTCCCACTAACAAAAGATTAGGATAAGACTAGAAAGTGCAAATGTGTTCTTGCCATAAATAGCTCTAAGTAGGTGGCACTGCAATTGTAATGGGAAGGTGTGCCATCAAGCTAATGACCTGCTCGTCGTTTCACCTGATGCATAAAAAATGAAATGGTTTAATATTATATATTACTATCGCAATGAATATAATGGGTATCATATTGTCACTATACGGTGAGGCACCAGAAAACTGCCCGTTACAAAGTTCTCCAGCGTGTTGGCATATTGTGTGTGTGTGTAATACTCGTAAGTTCGTCATCTCCATACACATTTACATAATGTGATTGTAACACACTTGCGAGTGCAGATTGACGGCATTGAAGTTGAGTCATGGTGACTTGCGAGTTGTGACGCTTCACAATTTTGATTCATATAAACTTGGTGTTATCTTGTGTATCAATGAATTCAGTATATATTGGCAATTGGCATAGACTAAAATACTATAGATACACAATTCATATTGTAAAGACTGCGTTCTGACTGCGTCTTTGATATATGATAGTGTATCTTTGAAATGCTAGAGAAGCAAAAAAGTAACTGTTCTTTTAAAAATAAAATTTAAATACCTTACGTATAAACACTTGATTGCGTGAAATTACTGGGCTTATGAGACTTAATACCTAATGTCTCAATGGGTAACGAGCGCACTGCAGTGCCACGCAGGCCTTTGTGTTTCATAGTTCTGAGTGGCACTGCAATTGTTATAGGCCGGCGTTATGCTTACCATCAGGCAAACGACCAGCGCGTCTCGTTACCAACTAGCATAAAAATAGTACTTGCTATGTAATCTTGCTATGTTGAAGATAAGTGGTAAGTGCATAGGCATAATTTTATCTGAGGATGTGCTTTAAAATTGGTAGGTATACATACTTTCCTAAATATTGAGCTAGTTTATTCGTACTATTGACACGAAAGCACTCAGTTTTATATGCCACCGGTCCACGTACGTCCAATCCTAATTTTGCTTACCACGTGTCCGCAAATTACGCTGCCGTACTCGCAAATCAATCGAAATATTTTAATCAATTAATTTGAGAAATAAAACAAGAAGTGTTTGAGATGAGTCAGGTTGAGAGCCGCGAGCGCGTGGCGCGGGCGCACCGGATGGACGCAGCGCCGCGGCGCATGCCGACATCCACACCTAGTAAGACGTTAGAGATGTCTTTAGGTAATATTAGATGAGTAGCCTTTGCTAGATTTTCTACCACCCACTGTATAGTAGGATTTCTTACAGTTCCCAATCAGGACTGGTATCATGAGGCTGGCTATAACAGAATTGACAAAACCTAACTGTAGTATATACAATTATACAGATATATAAAAAACTAGCTTCTGCCCGCGGATTTCATCCGCGTTCCCATAGGAACCGTGCATTTTTCCGAGATAAAAAGTAGCCTATGTTACTCTCCGGTCCATAAACTATATCTATGCCAAAAATCACGTCGATCCGTTGATCCGTTACTGCGTGAAAGAAGGACAAACCAACAAATCAACAAACACTTTCGCATTTATAATATTATAAGTAGGATATTAAGTAGGACTATAGTAAAGACGTACTGTGTGTTTATCACACTATGTAATATGGGACAAGGGCAAGAAGGAGGAGATGGTAGAATGTGTATGCAAGAGGTTGCATGAGCCATTTCGTCCAACATTTGACCATAGTGGTATTCATGTACACTTGTCTTAAGAGAGAGCATGTGTTACACAAACTTTGCAATTAAAATTCGCAATGAGAGCTGAGTGGTAGTGAGGTCGATTTATAAGGTCGATGGTTTGAATTCTACAATGAACTCAAGTTTTCGGTGAAGAAGACGTCGGTGCTGCAGCATAGCATTCTAGCGACTATATGTTATATCTGTTAAGTTTAAGCACCAGTCCCCATTTCAAGCTATCATCATATAGCGTATCACCACGTACGAATAAATCATCACACAACATCAAGTTAGATTGCGGTCTACAGATTAACTACCTATCAAAATATGCATCTACTCCAGTTAAATGTGCCACAAAAATTATTTCCTGATTCGGTCAACAGTTTCATAACTCTACACGTCGAGACGACAAGAAAACTCTCATCCAAACATCTAGTAAAGTACGAGTCAAGTGTCTCCGTCACTAGAAATAGCCGCGAGTAGACTTAGTGGTGGGAGGGGGGGCTCCTAAAGACTTGGAGGGCAGGGGGGAGGGGGCGGTACACGCTTCCGTCGCGGGAAGCACGTGGAGATGCCTTTTTTTTACTTTAATATTGCTCGCTGGTCTATGTATGAGTAATGTTATTAGGAACTTATGCCGACATCCTTTTTAAAATACTTGACGACTGAGATCTAATGTAGACACATTATCATTATTATGAATTTTTGTTAGTTGTAGGACTAACTCTTCTGCGAGTGTCCGTCCGTCTGGGTTGTTACCACCGTGTTGCTCGTGAAGTCTGCCGCCAAGCAGTAATGTGCAAGCATTACTGTGTTCCGGTTTGATGAGCAGAGTAGCCAGTGAATTTACTGGGCTAATATTCGTAAAATGGTTCACAAAATGGGTATTGATGAAGCGCCAAATATAGCAGAATCTTATGAAGTTGCTCATCTACGAATTCCCTTGAAGTAACCATTTTACGATTCATGAAATGACTCATAATAATTATGATCATATTATGTATGATTAGGGCAAAGTGGCCTTCTTAACCCGCTGATCCATCGAATGCCGACAATAAATAACGAACGCGACTCGGCTACGACAACTGCGTTACATTGACCTTGTTATTTCAAAATGAAATACATACAAATGTTTATTTAACCTCTTACACATTTATGACGTTTACAACATAAACATAAATTGACTATTAACTTCGTTACTTGAGATCGGCAGTAGCCATCTTATTTCAGACATGGATTCGTATGATAAACATATAAAATTATCGTAATAATGACGCCGGGCCCTATCGAATGATAGCTTATAGCGCATCGATGTAAATAGGTTAATTCAATAACAACCTTTCTAACTGCACTTCCTACTCATTCCGTATGTAGAAACCTTGAAGTCGAAATTGGTGATATGTTGTAGTAGTTTATATCTTGGAAATGGTAATACGCCCTCGAAAGTAAATTCCCCAATTTGTTGCGTTCATCTGATAGTTTCTTAATTACGTTTTTGTTGTTTATGTTAATTTGCTTTTAATACAAATGGTACGGTACGACTCAACAGAAAACATAAAAATTAAAATGAAGTTTATTTTGTGAAAGGCTCAAGGAATAGCTAAAGGGAGAGGGTAGGGTTCCCACACTAGGCTCATAAATTGCCTTGAAAAACTAGTTTGGTGTTTCAGATCTTTTACGTAGACTGCAATTCGTCAAACATTGTAGCTGTCGTTCAGCTATATAAGCTATATCCGATTCGGTGCCGATCTGCCCAAGGCTGCTTGCTTTGGGGTAGAGTCGTAGATTGCACCGACAGCAATCGGTGCGATCTACGGCTGGCTTGTTTTGGGGGATTTTCTTCAGGTTAGAGGCACTTATAATTGTCTAAACCCGATTATGAACCCAATAATGGTCTAAACTCTAACCGATGGCTTTATGTGGTATTAAACACGGAATACTTTCCAACGTCACTGCTCAAGGCCCGTATCAAGAGCACAACACTTTTTCTGACAAAAGGTACGCAACACTATTTTAATTGTGTAAGAAATCTTTTGATCGGGCGGTTTCTCTAGTAAATATTTGTTTTCATTCTAAAGTCCACAGTTGAGCAATATACCGTAGTGCGTCTTGAATTCCGTAATCTTTATAAATTCGAGAAATGTCCGGCAAGTAGGGCCGCGGACACTGCGCATAATTCAACGGGATGTGGCAACCGTCGCCACCAAAATAATGTGCGTGTGTGTGGGTGGGATGCACTCGTTGTTACACGGCGACGGAGATCCTAGCGGGTTCGTGGAGGAGGTAGGTTCTAGGACACGTTAAACATTTGCCGGAGTTACCGTACTTTTTTAAGTACATTAGAGAACTGCGTTCCAATCAAAATTTGCTTAAGAAAAGTACATAATACGATGCGAGCTAAACCAGTAAACTGTTGGATAGAACTTGGATATTTTTTTTTAGAACGTACGCAAATTATTGTTTTAATTTTATAGTTAAAGTTCTTCAAACTATATATAACTCGCCTTCTACGAAATGCGTTTGTACCTAAAGTCTACACTTTTTCACTTTGAGTGACTAAGGCTTAGTTATAGACTAGTCAATAAAGACTATACTCAAACGTCAAAGGTTTACGGTTGTAGATAATATATTTACGAACTGTTTATTTAAGCTTGTAGGGAACTGAAGAAACATAATTATATCGATTGAATTTGAATGTCTTGCCATTGGATCAGCAAACATTAATCAAAACAAACTCATACTACACTTATTCACAAGTTACTTGCTATACCGCGTCCATTCGTAAGTGGCCCTGAACCTTCGCACATCGCCACATTTTTATAATGTCTCAGTAAACTTTTATCTCTCTTCTACGATTATTCACGGGAACGTTGAGCGATATATTTACGCTTTACTCTAAGCACGGCCATTTCACCTACTGGATGTTGCCTAATCTGTGGCCGGTCACACGTTGGACTTGTATTACTGTGATTTATTGAACTGTGGTTCGGGTTCAAACGATACTTTCGGTACTGACTAGATATTTATAGTTTCGGCTGGCATATCTGTTACCTCGTACTCGTTATTACTAAGTATCGTTATTGGTACGATACCATCATCAGTATTCATATTTATATCAAGATATTTTCATGAAGTAAGCCTATGTGAAATTTCGCAATTTCAAATTCAAAATGCTTTATTCAAATAGGCCCCAAAGGAGCACTTATGAAAGTTAAAATAAATTACTCTAACAGCGGGCCTCTGCAACATTCATGTACCCGAATCACAGATTCTTCTTTCAAACAGTTTCTTTTTTCAAATAGGGTTACTTTTCAATCTAACCATCTGAATGTATTTTATGGTTATGATACCAGATATCAAGTATGCGATTCTTATTAGTACCATAACAAACGATTACTTGTACTTGCTCGTAGTATCGATACCCGAGGTCGATATTCGAAACTGTATTCGTGGCGCCTACGTTACGTCCAGTTCAAAGTGGTATAGGTTTATTGGTGATTTGTCCCGTTATTGAAGTGGGTGACGGAATTAATATGGAGTAGGTGAGAAAATGTGGCTGAAACGGGAAATGATACGTTATTAGATCTGATTCAAAGTTTAGATTAAAAAAATAGAGGTACTTTTAGTTCTATCCAATTCCATAAGTTTCACATGGTTATCTGTTACTTGGTAGTATAAAATATGTAAGCTTGTTATCTAGTTTTGAGTAGGCGCATGTTGTGACTTTACAATAATACTTTCCCAGTGATATGTACAGAAGTTATAGTAGTAGTTATGACTACAGAAATGTAGGCTATAGAAGCGATTAGAGCCCAATGTTAGTCAATAGCCCGTCAATTTGTAGGTTAAGGATTTAAATTCTACAATGAGCTGGAGGGTTCGGAGAATAATAACATCAAGATACTGCTATAGCTTGGTGGCAGGTGGCATTTTCATGGAGGTCCATGATCATATAAAAACATGTTGAATTGAAAATCTTTTAGAAATCAATTTGAAACAACTAAGTATACCACCACATGCATATAGGTATGTATATAAGTATTAAGTATACCTAACCCAAAGTTTTTCAATCAAATCTTTCCCATTTCTTTCGTATTAAAAATACATATTAATCCTTAACTAAAACATTAGCAATCCTACATTAAAATAAACTATTCCGAGTGCCTACACTTGGCTTAATATATTTTTAACCAAGATAAACATCTCCCTACATCAAAACAATCTCGTAATGTCCGCTTTATTTCTGTACTGGCTCTAATCTGTCCCTGGCGGACGCAATCACGATCGGTACTTATTATAAAGTACTGCTTGGAATACTTTATTTGTTTTTATGTTTCAATGACTCTATAGATACTTTATAGAATTCACAACACAAACTCAACTAAATAATTCCTCCACCTTCTAGTACATGTTTACTAGGTGGTAGGACTAACTCTTTTGCAAGTGTCCGCCTGGATTGGTACCACCGCTTTGCTTGTGAAGTCAGCGGCCAAGTAGTAGTGTGCAAGCATTACTGTGTTCCGGTTTGATGAGCTGAGTGGCCAGTGAAATTACTGGCCTTATGAGACTTAATACCTAATGTCTCAGGGTAACGAGCGCACTGCAGTGCCGCGCAGGCCTTTGTGTTTCAAAGTTCTGAGTGGCACTGCAATAGTTATGGGCCGGCGTTATGCTTACCATCAGGCAAACGACCAGCTCGTCTCGTTACCAATAACATAAAAAAAAGTATTCAGCTAGAACTCGTTCTTTTTGAACGGTACCTTCTCATAGGTTACGATAGTTTACATACTAATTTTAACAGTTACCAATGGCTTTTGAATAACAAAATGATCGCGTGGTCTTTGTCACCAAATAAGGTTCTATTTTAACCGACTTCCAAAAAAGGAGAAGGTTATCAATTCGGTGGGTATTTTTTTTCTTTATGTTTGTTACTTCAGATCTTTGTCATTTATAAACCGATTTGGAAAATTCTTTTTTTATTTGAAAGAATAATATATACTTTCAGATTGGTCCCATAGAAATTTCATCAAAATCGGTTTAGTAGTTTGTCACTGAAGTCGATTCGTAGCTTTTTTAAAGCATTTTTTTTAAATCGTGTCTCAAAAGAAAGGATGTAAAAAGTTGGTTGCAGAACACCTTCCAATTTGTAATATCTCTCTCTCACCTAAATCATATGGAACGAAGACGGTGGTCTACGTGCGCGCATGTTACTCGAGTTCGTATAAAAATGTGACAAATGTGTGAATTACGAGAAATGTGCGCAATTCCCGTATTTATAGAACGTACTCACGGTGTTTGTAATGAAGTACCTCGGACGTAAATAGTTTAAAATGTGGTTGCGTCTGGACTCGTGGATAAAAAAAACATGTTTTTACTGTAATTAGAAAAGAAAAACATTTATTTTAATGAAAAGTTATGCAGTAGAGTATTACGTATATAATAATACTAGCTGCTGCCCAGCGGTTTCACCCGCGTGGAGTTTTTGGATTACATGGTTTTTATTTTTTTGCGCGGAACCCTAATTGTTTTTCTAAAATTAAAGTACGAAACGGCTGGGCCGATTTTGACGGGACTTTCACTGGCAGATAGCTGATGATACAAGGAGTAACATAGGCTACTTTAATTTTAGAAAAATAATTAGGGTTCTGCGCAAAAAAATAAAAATCATGAAATCCAATACCTCCGCGCGGGTGAAACCGCGGGCAGCAGCTAGTAAATAATATAATTAAAAGACAAAAAGGACGACTTAATTAACACCAATGTTTTCACAACATACATTTTTCTATAACAATAATTTCCTTTTCCGAACGTTCCTACCGCGACATGTCGCAAGGCTCTATAGATCCAAGTTGATTGAACGTTCATACAATTCCCACAGCTATCGCCGGTCAATATTCTAATTAATCCGCTAAAAATTGTTACAACCATTACTTACAAGAATAAATGAAACAGCTTAAATCACATAATATTGTTGTATTTCCAATAATTCACTTCAAGTTGACTAGGCAATTGACTCTAAGTGCCCATTCCAAAGATTTAGTCCGGTTGAGAAGAATGGGCAAGAAACTCATCGGAACTTGTTTTGTAATTCATATTCAATACATGACAATACATTCAGTAGGTAATTACATAAGTACACTTTTGATATATTTTAGCACATTAATTTTACCTAACTAGAAGAATACTTAGCTTTATATAATCCAAAAACCATACAGACTCCTTTGCCGATCTGGCTTACTCTAAATCCAAAGAAGAACTGCCGAGCAAAATGGCGACTGGCCAGGTATCAAATTATGTTCACGATGACGTCACTTTTGTGGCGGCAACATCCTTTTCTCTCATTGGCTGGTTCTTAGCGACATTTGCTCCAGTTCTATTTCCACCAGGCGGCGCCACCTGTCAATGCGTGGAACAGGAGAACGTCATAGTCATTGAATAACTATTTAGATGTATAACAGTTCGTCCATCCTGACAAGCTTTGCGTCCCTGCAAAGGATAAAGTTAGGTGTACATATATATATTCATAGTTAAGACAACATTTTACTTAGTCAACATCAACAGATATGTCAGTACATTTTAATTATCAATATCTCCTAAAAGAAATTTATGTACCCAAAATATAACGAGCCAAGATTATGATCGGTCACCCAATGTGACACCTTGTTATTTAATCACAAGCCAATGTGACGAGTATGTGTGGCATCAGAACCAATAATATAGTTAATAATACCGAACTCTTGGAAATACACTCAACTTAGCCCCCATATGTACATAAAATATTTAACAGATTACTTTTTCAAGAAAACATGTAACCGAAATCCTCATCAATAAAAGTACTATATTGTTAGTAAATATTTAAAAATTAGTGCAATATATTTTTATACTTTTTTTTCCATATGAATATCTGCCTACTATAACAATATGTATTATATTCTTTGACACATGAAATACATATTTCACAAGACCTAAATGATGGCATTTCTTTCTACTGCTCTGTTTACTGCGCATCTCAGGTTTCATAACGCTATCTAACTATAATTTAATAACCTAAAATCATATTCCAATTATTAACTTCTTCATCAACAAGCAAAATCCATAAACTACATCATTTTATACAACTATGTATTAAAATACTAAATGCAATAAAATGTTCATCACAATTTAGAAATATTTTGCCCAGGATTTTAAATTGTCAACATCTGTGAAATGCAATTGCAAGAATATTACTTGATCACTCAATTAATCCAAAGTGACTTTTACTCATTTGCGACCTTTTGTAACCCATTTAATACCCATTATAACATCTAGTCACCCATTTATAACCAATGTGACATTTTGTCACCCATTTATAACCAATGTGACATTTTGTCACCCATTTTATCAAACATAATTAGTAATATAAGCACATAATACGCAGACAACCAATAAGTACAACCAATAGTGCAACCAATATTGTAAGCAAAATTAAATTTCCTTCAAAGTAATATTAACCAATATTTATTGGGTACGGACTGAACTAATAATATTACTCATGTATTCTCCAAAATTGCGTCCTTTTGTAATTGTTAACTTGTTAATAATGTTTAATGAAACCTATTTAGTTTGGTAATGTTTGTCTTTCATTTCATAAATAATTATAAAAATGACCAGGTTACATTTATTTATATGTAATTCAAATTCAAAATGCTTTATTCAAATAGGCCCCAAAGGAGCACTTATAAAAGTTAAAATAAATGACTAACAGCGGGCCTCTTCAACGTTCGACTACCCGAATCACAGACTAGAACTAATGCTGTCTTTATCAGAACATAATACTAATAATAAATAAATTTGACTGCACTTATTCGTAATAGAGTGGAACCCATTATATATTTGATCAAATTCCTTATAGATACAGATTTAGGTACCAACTTATTTTAATATAAAAAAGTCTCATATTGATTTTAAGGTCATACCATACCACCCAGCCGAAATAAATAACGGTATAGCGACATTTACATAAAGGAACACTGGCGCAATCTATGTTCAACTTCCATGTCTTACTCTTGTGTCACTAACATGAACACCCCAACTATAAATTTCATGTATACTTTTGATAAAATATGACCTACCAGCTGCACAATCTGCAACAGCTTTAAAATGGTAGCCAAACTATCAATATCAATTCAACCTCACTTATTTAGCTTGGTCGAGTGGTACATAGCTTCCTTCTTGCTAACTTTTAATGAAAAATTTAATACTGCGTTTGTTTAAACAGAATCATTAGTAACTTATCTTCTGTTGTTTATTTCATATTAATCATGAATTAAAATAAATTGTTGCATTATGTAAGCTGTTTATTTCATCGTCCAGTAAGACGGCCAGTTACCATAATTCAAAAGATTTTTATCAACAAAATGTACATTTACATCCTTTCATTTCCATAATTACCTAAGTTTATTTCATTTCCTATATCATACTCATCATTAACACAATATCAGTGGTGACCTTCGTTTATTCATCGCCCATTAGGCGGCCTCCAACACCACGATTCACGTGTTGACTCTTTGTTTATTTCATCGCCCCTCAGGCGGCCTTCATTCATCACCACGATTGCCGTGGTGGCCCTTGTTTATTTCATCGCCCATCAGGCGGCCAACATCACCACGATTTCCGTGGTGGCCCTTGTTTATTTCATCGCCCATCAGGCGGCCCTCATCGCCACGATTTCCGTGGTGACTCTTTATTTGCTCCATCGCCCCTCAGGCGGTCCTCATCACCACGATTTCCGTGTCAAGTTCTACTTTGGTTTGTTTTTAAATGTTTAAATCCAATTCTCGTCCTACTCGTGAAGCTCGAGAAATTAGTGTTGAGACTGGTTCAATGTTACAGTGTATTAATAACTGCATATGTAACTATTTTGAACTTAACGAGACAACTGACACTGACCTTTGTCCAAGTCTTTATTGGGAGTACTGTTGAAACCCATAAATAGAAAAAAAATCTAAACCAACTCAAACTTAGCCAACCACGGTCCTAAGTCAAAGGGTTCACATGAACTTTAATATATACGCAATAACAACAATACTTCGTTCTACTAATACTTCGTTTTGTTATTGGCTTTCCCGTAGATGTGGTTATAATAGAGTGCAAGAAATTAGAAAGCCCTAGGACGATTTAAAATTCTGACACCAGGGTTGGCTATATGATTTCTCGTCTTGACGAAAAAGGAAGGAATAGGACGCCTTCTTCCTACCCTACATCTCGTTTAAAACAAATCTAATAATAATCAAACAAGTACTAAAAATACCTAATTATTAACAAATTTGTTAACAGAAAATAACAAGCTCTGTACGTAAGTACTGCGAGACGCCCTGCCGTCATACAGTTATCACCACAGAGTACTTTTCTATAGTTATCACTAGTTTGGAAGGTAACTGTAAATTTATTTGGCCAGTATGACTAACTTAGGTCTTCTTTTCTTTTTCTTTTAAAATAGCAATTTTATTAGTTCAAGCTATTTTGAACCTTATCACCACTGAATAAGGTCTAACTGTTTCTATTTACCTACGTGGTTCCGGCCGACTTAGGGTCCAATATAGTTAGCAATTTTATTCGTTCATAACGGTTAATCTATTTTGAACCTTATCACCACTGAATAAGGTCTATGTGTTTTTTTTTTACCGCCGGTACTACGTGGTACCGGCCGACTCAATTCGAAGAATTGTAAACTAGGTACTGAAAATTTGTTATATTTTAATTGTATTGTATTGAAGTGGGTAGGTTGCAACAGAGTTTTTACTTAATCGGTAATTACCTATACTGCAGCTCATAATGATATATGTACGTAAGTTTTCTTTAAGTATAAAATGAGCCAGATGTGGTAAAATACAAACTTTGTAGTAAAACATTTTAATTTCATATCAATCCATTTACAATAAAGTCAAATCAATATAAATCACGGAAAACATTCAGTTTTTTTTTTTACACGACTGCTCAAAATAAAAATGCGTATATATGAATGCCTGTATGCAAGTTTCTTTACTACACCATAACTTAAATGTCGGAACAAATATCGATGTATGGTGTATCATCAGAATCCTTACATTACCCACTATTGTTACATCGACTTACTAACATTAGGTACGAGCCAAGACTTAGAAAACTCTGCAAAGAAAGAAAAAAGAAACATTCTTTGTTATGTACCAAAAATAACCTTAAATTTTCTGCTTCCATTTAAACCACGTGAATTCTTAGCCATGTAAAGTATTGTGCCTTTTTGTAACCTAAACAACCTTGCCTGTATACGTTACTTTTCCCACTATTATTCAAAGTTTTCCAACCATGTATCACATCCAATTATATTTGCCGGATTAAACTCAGTCTAATGTGACCATAGATATACTTAAATTCTTCTTTACCCATTACTTGATACAACATGAATAGATCCTACCAGATTATTCCAACTTCTCCATGCAGGTAGGTATCCCGAAGCGCATATTGCAGCGGATGCCACGGTGCGTACTTTCTCGAAGTACAGCAAGATGTGTTAAAACTCCCAGGCAGCTCTCACATTATGGGGCTGCATGTGCGGGCAGAAATGGATGAGCTCATCCCACTTCTGAAAATTGTTACAACCATTACTTACAAGAATAAATGAAACAGCTTAAATCACATAATATTGTTGTATTTCCAATAATTCACTTCAAGTTGACTAGGCAATTGACTCTAAGTGCCCATTCCAAAGATTTAGTCCGGTTGAGAAGAATGGGCAAGAAACTCATCGGAACTTGTTTTGTAATTCATATTCAATACATGACAATACATTCAGTAGGTAATTACATAAGTACACTTTTGATATATTTTAGCACATTAATTTTACCTAACTAGAAGAATACTTAGCTTTATATAATCCAAAAACCATACAGACTCCTTTGCCGATCTGGCTTACTCTAAATCCAAAGAAGAACTGCCGAGCAAAATGGCGACTGGCCAGGTATCAAATTATGTTCACGATGACGTCACTTTTGTGGCGGCAACATCCTTTTCTCTCATTGGCTGGTTCTTAGCGACATTTGCTCCAGTTCTATTTCCACCAGGCGGCGCCACCTGTCAATGCGTGGAACAGGAGAACGTCATAGTCATTGAATAACTATTTAGATGTATAACACAGTACAACTAATAACTCCATACAATACACCTAACGTATTGATTTTATAGGTGCCTTGATTGAGCGATGGTTTTTGCAATACATGCGATTTGTTTCGGTTAAGTGCTAGTCGTGATTAGCTAGTGCAATTAGACGAGTGTAAAAACGAACAGGGAACTGAGGTTACGTTTTTCTTTGCAATTGCCGCAGTTTTTTTGTAAGTAGGTTTGGATTTCGTTCTTCCGTCTCAATTCTCGTATAAGCTTTTCTTAAGCTCGGCTCTCTCCTTGCTTTTGGTAAGGATATCAGCGGCGCAAGTACGGAAGTCGGTTCGATAAATTTGTCGAACCGAAAAACTCGATAAATTTATCGAATGTTGCGAGTACCGAAGTCTGATTGTAAAGTATTCTAGTAGCTCTATATTCTCTTTGGATTCGATCTAGCTTTTCGATAACTTTTGTCGATTGTTTCGAGGCTCGATAAAACCCACTTTATCGATTTGAACTGTCAATTTTATCGAATATTATCGAATTTGATCAACCGAAAAATTCCGTACTTGCACCGCAGGTTGCTGTTTAAAGTCGTACGGCTTGTAAAAACTCAACTAAGTACTTATTTTTAAAACTACGAGATTCTTGTTTTTAGTATGTTAAAACATATTATCTTCGCCAGTTTTTAACTTTTTTACTGAAAGGATTTCTATTATTATTATTTCTATGCACAGATTTCGTTCTGTGGCGATAATCGGAACTTCCAACCTCTGTATCTTGACCGAACTGCATTAGCCTTCATAGATTTTGTCACGCCAGACACCTGCGATCTCATTCCAGATTTTTTAACAACACTTCAACCAGAGCACTTATCCCATATTCCTCCTCTCAGCACAGACTTGCGGTATTAATAGTCCGTACACAATAAAAATCGAGTAACAGACCCGTTACAAATAACTCATTTTATTACAATCCTTGTTTATATCATAGTTTTATTGAACCTAACTCCATATTAATTGCTTGGTGCATGGACGTTAAAGTTTTTTTAGATCTAGACGTTAACACCGATTCTGTAATGATTGTTTTATTATTGCTCTCAAATTGCTATAATAAAGTACTTTGCAAATCAAGTAATAAATAAAAATGTTTTGTTGGGTAAGGTACGATTGATTTGTAAGTGTAATTAGATTTCAACGGACTTTCAGTTTGTGTGTGTGACCTCACACACTCAGTAGTAAGAGTAACCACATATCACCATAATATTACTTCACACAAGTAATATTTATTATTTATAGATATCTTTTTTCTTCGTTGTAATGGTTATTGATCATTGCTTTAGTAACAAATAGATCTACACAGAGTAGTAATCAACATTTTTTTTTAATTTTCCCCTTATTTTCCCTATTCGATGGTTCACTTCAACACGTAAGATGTGATTTTACCAGTTACAGAAGTAACTTTTGCTTCTTATGCGCTTTGCATCTTTTATTTCGTTACATTGCACAGACCTCTTCTCTATTTGTCTGGAATCTGAAGGCTCTGAAATCTATTATATGGTATGCTTCCATTATAATCATTCATTAATTTTTGAATTGTTGTAGATGGTAAAGCCTTACTACGTGCCTTTTCTAACTAAGTGCATAACAAGAGACGTCTAGCAGGCGGGAACATAGTCGTCGTCACCGCGTTTTCCAAACGCCCCTCAAGTTAAAACTATAAAATTACGTGGAAAGCCCGAAGTCATTTTCCACGAATAGCCAATATGCGGTCGGTAACTAGTAGTGAAAGTCATAAACATTAATGAAAAATCCCTGGTAATTTGGACACTTGCACGTGCGTCGAGGGCCGGTCCCGCGACGTCGGCGCCTCGCGTGCTCGCGCCTTAATTGCCCAACTCGGTACCACTGTGTTTTACGCGTCAGGAGTTTGGGCGGTGGTAACTACTTGCCTGAGCCTGCTCCAGTTCATAAGAACGTGATAGTTATCTTTCCAGTGACATTTTTAGTGTCTAATTCATAAACAGTTACTTATCCATTTGTTATGCAAGGCTGTTAAGTTATTACTTGGCACGAGTATATTTTTTTTTATGTTATTGGTAGTGAGACGAGCTGGTCGTTTGGCTGATGGTCAGCATAACGCCGGCCCATAACAATTGCAGTGCCACCCAGAACTTTGAAACACAAAGGCCTGCGCGGCACTGCAGTGCGCTCGTTACCCTGAGACATTAGGTATTAAGTCTCATAAGCCCAATAATTTCACTGAAATTTTACTTATTAGCTTAAGATTTCCTTGTTTTACAACAGGGCCGTAAGCAGTGACCTGTTATTTAAATATCTATACAGCTGCGTAAGTAACTCAATTGGCAAATGAAATAATAACGCTGCCACATTAATTACACCTACGTTACCCATGACAACAGTAATCCTAGTTGAAAACAAGTGTGGGTACATCGAACACCGAAAATAAACTCAATTCTCGTCTTCAAGACACTCGGTGCTGCGACGTAAACAGTTAAATCTTATTATGTAATGCGCTAAATCATATATGTAGTAACCACATTTTTATTTCAATCTGGTTTTGATTTATAACGTTGGAGGATTTATTAAATTGCTAGTTGCAATGGTATTGCTCATAATCCATACTTAATATTATAAATGCGAAAGTGTGTTTGTTGGTTTGTTGATTTGTTGGTTTGGTAACGAAGCAACGGATCGACGTGATTTTTGGCACAGATATAGTTTATGGACCGGAGAGTAACATAGGCTACTTTAATCCCGGAAAAATGCACGGTACCTGTGGGAACGCGGGTGAAAACCGCGGGCAGAAGCTGGTCTTGACATAATGGTAGGTAGTTCTGCTAACTTTATCGAGATACTAGCTACTCGCCGCGGCTACGTTCACATAATTATATGGCTTTACTTTGCTAAAGTTATATTTACATGAGATTAAAACCTTTTTACTGTTGAACTTTCGTCGATCATTTTGCTTAATTTTACTAAAATAGGGTATTATAATAAAGAAAAAGTTATCAGCTGTAGAATTTTGTCGCGTTGATTTAAACCTAAGTCTGGTAAAAGTCTAGTCTAGATCACCAGAAGATGGGGAACGATAAGAATCGAATCCTTTTGACAGCGAAATTTTTGAGATGTATTTTTATAAACTATCGAATAACGATTGTTACGTTTGCCTAATCGTAACAATTACGCCAGTTTTAAATATTTGCCTAAAATAGGTTTGTCGATAAAGAAGGAGTATGTAAATGATGTATAAACAGACAGAGAGACAGACGTACTTTTTATAAAACTAAAAAAGCAATTGGTACCATGTTTAACGTTGTTTACTAACTTACTTAAAAGTGATGTTTATGACGATCATGGGCATAGTGGCCTCCCTTTTTATTAAACTAATGCACAAAAAGGAGTGTTTAAGTGTTTAGGGTTCATGTATGTATGTATGTGAGTTTCTTTATTACACCATAACTTGTAAATGCCTGAACATATTTGGATGTATGGGGTATCGTTAGAATACTTATATCATTCTGAGTGACACTGGCTAGGGCCAACTACTGAACAGCCCAACAACTGGAAGGTTTGACCACCTGTTGTTAGTCTTCGACAGTGACAAACAGTGACAATTTCAGACACCTAAAGATTGACCAATTTTTACGTTTCTTAATTATAAATGCACCTCAGGGACTAAACAAATCTCCTTTTTTTCTTAGGACGTAACAAAACACTCATAGTGTTGTGTTAAGTGCTGTTTTAAAACTAACTCGCTTCGAGTCCGTTGTCTATATACCATATACCAATATATATATACCAATTTGGAACGGGCACGGTGGGTTTCTGGAAGGTTCGTTGACTTTGAGCACGGATTGGGTCTGTTGGTGTCTTTGTCATTTATTATGTTCTGATAAAGACATCATTAGTTTTAGTCTGTGATTCGGGTAGATGAATGTTGCAGAGGCCCGCTGTTAGAGTCATTTTAACTTTCATAAGTGCTCCTTTGGGGCCTATTTGAATAAAGACTTTTGAATTTTGAATTTTTTTTGAATTTATATTAGAATTGTCTTAAAGTCCAGTTTTAAAAGCAACTCGCTGGAGCGACTCGCTCGTGCAAAGGCGTGCCAGTCAAAGTGCGTGCTTCCAATGCTTACATGACTAAGTTGGTACGAAATTTGGGAATTGTGTGAAATAGATACAAGTCTCACCTTCGGCCTGCGGTAGTATACCATTACAAATGGACTAATAAACTTGAAGATATTACTGTCTTTTTATTATCTAGGGTTTTTGGTATGTTCATGGCTTTTGTTATGAGCTGGTTTTCGATTGCTTGTACAGTTTTGCTAGATACTTAGTTTTTATTGGAGTCTTTGTTAGGTTAGACTATAATTCTCAAGCATTGTTGAAATTAAATCATTTACAATTACAAAATGTTAATGGTTGTAAGATATACTACGTGTTAATTGTCTTTGATGTGTTTTTGCTAATTTTTAGCAGTTTCGTGGGCGAAAAACCATAGAGCATAGTATACGGCCTGAGTTTCAATTGGTGTATTATCTTGAATGGGGGTCAATCTACCCCTGGAGTCAACCACATTTGTTTTAAGAGTTTTTTAAATTCGGAATTTTTCATTGAAGAAAAGACATTTAAATTTTACGTCAAAATTCTACTACAGAACTTCCAGGAAGCCCTAGATCACCTAATTCACTTCAACTATGTTAGTGTCCGTTACTGTTCTATATAGGTCCCCAGCACTGTCATGCTGTGGTTTCAAGTACATTATTCCCGGGGGGAATAAGGATAAACTGCGGATGAAAACACAGGGTGCTAATAGTTTATAACAAATGCTTTCCATAGAATCTTTCGCCCGCCCATAAAAGATACTCACCAAAAAACACGTAACGATCAAAATGAAAATAGCCGCAGTCATAACAGTACGTACTGAGCCGTAGCGGAAAACGAAGAAAACATTCGGCATTGTTGATGGCAACAATTATTCGGAGGAAATAACTTCGCAAGGTGCGGTCGCCCCGCGTTGCGTGCCGCAGCGCCTTCACGCAATCTGGCACAACTTACACTAAGACCATTAACATCCCTTACTGTCTTCGCGAGGTACGAACAGCACCACTAACGAAAGTGGTAATGTACGACGCCCGCCGCGATAAATTCACTTTTTTCGGATAGTTTTGACAGCAAGACAGGTGTTAAATTTATATCAGTTGGAAGGAAGTTTTAGCGTGTTTATGTCCGTAACGACGCGATTGTATCTGCGGTAAGTACCGTCGAAGCGCCGCGCTCCTGCTTTGTGAAGCCTTCAGAAGTTTATGGAGTACAAATGATAATTTTATGAAAATTTCACGATTTTTCATCGTCGAAGTGGCGTTAAAGCGATGAAGATAATTCAGTATCAAATACCCTTTTTTTACATTGCATGTCACTATCGCTGGAATAGATCTTTATTTCGAATATGAATCATAAAAGTTTTCTGAATTTATAGTAACCTTTACGTACTCTAAAGTCCTTAGAAGAAAGTGATGATTTCATTCTGATTCCAACAAGAAAACAAACAAAAAATGTTGAAACTCCGACACATGTACCTAATCCTTGCTCTCAGAGGCCATTAGTCTCATCTCGCGTAAAGAAAACTCCGTAATACGGAAACGCACGACACGTCCCGTTTCCAAAAACGCACTACAAACTACATTTAAACCTCTCGAGGTGAACGCACTCTCATTAAAGGGCCGCTAGATTTAACTATCCAACGGCAACCATCGCTGGTCGTGTCCCAGCGCGGGCTCCGAGACGTAAGGTGGAGGAGTAACGTATGCGTGCGCGTGTCACATTACGTCCGGAGCGCGGCCCTTATTTTTATTTTGTCAAATTGTAAGCTGAAATAAAACGGGAGTGTGTAATAAAAATACCATTGGTACTGTTATTGCAGTGGGACGGAAATAGAGGTGTCGCGCGCCCTCGTGTGAAGGGAACGATACTGAGTCACTTGACGGTAGAGCTGTAATGCTGTGTGAACGGTATAAATAGAGATATTGATCGTAGGTGGATTCTGTGCGGTGGATCGTAATGGAGTAAATGTTTCATCGCGCGGACGCTATCTTGATGTGTCTTTTGGCGGATGTGGTTTAAAAACAACGTGCGAGACTAGGTTTGTGGGTAGGTACTTTGACGGTAGGGCACTACTAGCGCTCGTTTTGCTATATACTACCCTGTAGGTGAAAATCTATCGTCAAGAACGTATCGGTGTATTCCGGTAGCACCTGAATTCCGGCTGCACTTGAGAGCTAGTTTTAATCTAGATCTAGAGTACCTATCCGCTATCTTCGACCACAGATCAGGGTAGAAACAAGTTGAATCGTAATCAAGTTTAAAAAAACTTGTTTTATCTGTTTTATGCTTACGTTTGACCGCGATCTCACCTGATGTTAAACGACGATGCGGTCGACGATGTACCACGCTTGCCTAGAAGAAACCTATTCTCTCTCGTCTTGAAAACTCCCAAATTATAGCTATTGGGAAAATACTAGAGGCCGACAAAGAATTCCACTCCTTAGCCATCCGTATAATGAAGGTTGAAGCAAAACGCTTGGTGCGGACAGGAAGGATCAGCCATGTACGGGTGACGCAGTGCCATGCCTCTAGTCGTCCGTTGGTAAAATGGAGATGCTGGAATCAAGTTGTGTAACTCTGTAACACACTCTCTAAAATGTATCCTGTAGAACACTGAGAGACTTACAAATTTGCGTCGATGCTCAAGACTCAGAAGCCTAGTCTCAAACAACTTATCGTTACTAATGAACTTTCACAAGCGCTCGCTTCACTATCTCGCCTGGTCTTAAGCGACAATGTGGTCAAAAATAGCGAATACAGTAACCCTAAATCTGGACTGCCTCTCAAGTGCCGCTGCCGTAACATGCCGATTGGTGACAGATTTTCAATTTGACTGGTAGGTAGCCAGCCGAACACTGGTAAATGCCCTACTGTAATTTAATTGCGTCATGATGTTTTCCAGCGTAGGATTCGAACCACCGACCTAAAAATCGGCGACGTTACTATCACTGCGCCATCATCGCTGTCTTTAGTGAAAACTTTCCATCCATGATTTAAAAAAGCCATCAAAACAATGTAACTCTACTTTCCTAATTCGAATCAAGAAACAAGTAATAATCACAGCAGTTGCCCACTTCTCACATGCTCGCGTTAGAACTGCCTCGTTGCCGCCCGCCCACGCCGCCGCCCACCGCGCGCCCTACACTCGCGCTGCAAGGGAAATGATTTCCATATAGTCACCTGCGCGTACGCAGTGCTCGTGATAAGAATATCGTCTCATCATTATTTATTGCGGCAGTACGGTTAAACTGTACGACGAAAATAAATTAATAAAATATGAAGAACATTTTGCTTTTTATTATTTATTATAGTTGGGGCCATCGCTGTTATAACATAAAATATGATAGGGCATTTTGAAATGTTTGGTAAAAATAGAGTAAATAAACTAAATTTATGACAGTATTTTCACTTTTATTAGGTACATAAAGTTATTTTGCCTATGATGGTTTTATATTATATTAATGTTTTTTGTATGCTTGATGTCGGTACAGTACCCGTATGAAGCATACCTTGTTACCACAAAAACAATCTTTAGACGCCTGTTTAGCTAGGCTACGAACCAGACTGGAGTTAGACATCGATTAGACACTACTTGAATCAAGATAGGGCAGGTATATATATTTATTTAATATAATAAAATTACTGAAATTGGTTATCATGGTTTTAAAACCTAGGTTAGATTTATCTAGATCTAGATAACAAATCAATTGCTAGCAGGCAACGCACTGATAGGAAGTGCTTTCTCCGTTTCATCATTTAGTAGCCAAAAAAGATCATAATGATTGTTGGTTGACAGCTTAGTTATTTTTCTACAAAGAAAAATAAATATAACTAATAAAGGTTAAAGTTTATTTACTTTATGGATTTTTCACCGTTCATGCACAGTCAAAAACACCTGAATATCCTTTAGGCTCTGCTTTAGTTTTGTATAAGACTCTCGCTGTATCATTCCAATCCGACGCCTACGTAAAGTTATAAACAGAGAGTTCATATCAATCGTAAGTGTGCGCTGCAATCCCAGAGTTAACCAAATATGTCGCCGGGTGAACGACATCGGGCTATTTTCAACGCATTAATTATACGCGGCAAAAGGAAGGACTTGTCTTGAGGTACTCTCGCGATGGTGTCGCGATACATCAGTAGGCATGGAAGGAGGGATAGAGTCGAAGTGTCTGTATAGATGTGCGAAACTATTACGATGGTTTGGTAGTCTACCGCCAAGCTGTCACACGTGTAAGCAGTAGTTCCGGTTTGATGAGCTAAGTAGCCAGAAGAATTACTGGGCTTATGAGACTTAATACCTAATGTTTCAGGGTAACGAGTGCAGTGCCAGGCAGGGCTTTCAGACTGCAATCGTTTTGGGCTGGCGGTATGCCACCATCAGCCAAATGACCTGCACGTCTCGTTACCTAGTACTTATATAAAAATATGGTTTGTACATTTTCTTGAGCCCACCTGGATCTACATATCCATATGTTGACAAATCACAAACTGACTGTAAGTAACTTTTGGTGTGTGCCGGCTTCACGTGAGAGCCGGTTCTAGTCGAGATCTAGTGTGTTCGCCTCCTTAGATCACATCGTCACTTTAGAGTTTAGACAGTGAGGTAAAGGTGAATCCATACCAACCTGTGGGATTTCTAACGATATACTCCACACATCGAAATCTGTTCAGCCATATAAAAGTAATATAGAAATAAAGAAACTCTTACAATCATGAAGTCTAAAAACATTACAGTCCTTTTTTGTGCAGTCGTGGTAAATGTGACTTATAGCCAACAAGCGCTATTTTGTATTTTGTGTTGGCGTATTCAGGTGTTAGGAAGACTCGTGGATATTGGGGTCTTGAAATATTTGTAGGTATGTGCACTTTCATGATCACATTTTAACTATAAGTATAGGTAAGTTCTCTAGCCTTCTTGGTCAAGCCATGAAACTTGGTGGGCTTGTGAACGAAAAGTGGCAAATTACTTGTTTTTATCGAGTCAAAGGATTCCTGCTATCCTATTGACTTCACCTTCACATACTCCTTTCGCCTTTGGAAAAAAACACCCAATTTCCATGTTCAGTTTTTTAACTTGATACTTACGGTCAGACAGAATTATTAGTGATTTCAAGCTTCCCGAACACTTTGAATCTTTCACTGTAAATAAATCAGATCATTCTGTAGTATGCAAATCAAATTTGCACACCGTGTGCAGTTTGATCTAACTTAAAAGATAGGATAGCTTACATCTCAATTTATAGCCGCAATATTATTTTATTGCAAATTCTATTAGGGTTCCGCGCAAAAAAATAAAAACCATGAAACCCAAAATCTCCACGCGGGTGAAACCGCGGGGCAGCAGCTAGTATTAGAAAGAAAGAAAGAAAAAGAAAGAAAATACATTTATTTCAGGACATCACACAACATTACAGTTTTACACATAAATAAAAATGAAAATAAGGGACAGACAAGTACATAAATATTAGTATAGACTAAGATTATAAAGTTTGCTTGATGCTAAAAATAGACAGCTACAGTATCTCCGAGTTCTTTAGGCTACTTCTTATCATGATTTCACGCGTGCGAAGCCGCGAGCAGATACTTGCATTTAATATATTTTAAATGCAAGATTCTGAGTTGGAATATTCCAACCCACTACAGCTGAGCAAGGTTACTAAAGTGTTATTCATCAATTCGCCGTAAGATCTGGTCCATCAGCACAGCAGTACTATAATATTCATAAAATAAATTAAGCGCAGGTACAATAATACCAGCGTATTTTGTAATGTCCCAGTAATCTATCATCACAGTCATTCCACCAGAGGGCGCCACCGGGCACCTTGCCAGAATCGTACTACAAAATACACAGTTTTCCTCGGTGGTACTGAAAATATTTAATTTGATGTTATTTGTTGCGCAAATAACATTTTTGTAGGCACCTCTACGATATTTACCCACTGGTCCGAGAGTTTGTTAATTATCTGGCGAAACGCCAGCGGGATAAAAGAATCATAACTATTTAATAAAGTTTCATTCATTGATGGCGTTTGATAGATGTGTTTGTCTCATAAAATGGTGTTTATAAACGTAAACCTCGTTCAGTCTTCATTGAGAATCTCGCAAAACGTTAACTGTTAATACCTACCTTTTAAATTGAAGTCCATGGATGTTTATCAAAATTAACTGTAAAAAATTTAATTATATTTTTAAAACTAACCGTAACAGGAAAAAATTAATACATACATAAAAATAAAACAAAATATAAACTAATACTGAGCAGTTAAGAATGTCACTGAAAAACATTCGCCAAAAAAACTGTTTTTAAATATTGTTCTGCCTAATCATTATCATCAACATAAAAAACAAAACTTTTACAATTTTAATAAAAAAACAAGATAATGTTTTCTCATTTGTTTGTGACACAGGTTTGTGACTATTTTTCTAGATGTGTTTATTCGGTTCGCCTTAACTAGTAGCGCCATCTACACATTTTCAATTTATGGGAACTAAAACATGTAGCAGCGCCACCTATCAGAAACGTTGGGAACTATTACCACAAAACAGCGAGTGAGAGCGACCATGTCTTCACACGAATGTTACTGTACTTGTAGTCTGTGTCCTTTTGTGATGTAAACATTTTGTCAGTTTGCTTTAAAGTCAATAGATGGAGCTTTATATATTGAAAAAATGCATTTTATTTGATGAGTTGAGTAGTCAGTGAAATTACTGGGCAACGAGTAACGAGTAAGGGTAATGAGCGCACTGCATTGCCGCGCAGGCCTTTATGTTTCAAAGCTGAGTGGCACTGCAATTGTTATGGGCCGGCGTTATACTTACCATCAGGCAAACGACCATCTCGTGTCGTTACCAAATGACATAAAAAATAGAAGACTACCGAAGAATAACTTTATTATGGGCTTATGGGCTAACTTTAAGGTCATAGACCTACAGTTGTCCCGAAATAAACCTAACCCTCGCTCAGCAGACACATAAATTATCTGTCTATTGGCTTTCATGAAGATTGTCATCACAGCGAGTTCAAAACAAAGGCTGCCAGACCAGAGACCAACGTCGCGACGCGGAACCGCTGGCTTCACCTCACGTATCTAATAGCTATTTATACAACAATATACATTCAAATATGAACCTTACAGCTGTTGTGATTAGACCGATTGGGAGTAATGCTGGAAGCTTTATATGACGTTTTGATAGTACGTAAACTGATGCAGTTTGGCGATGCTATCGCAGTTAACATCAAAACTGTTTTTTATATTAAATTATAACTATGAGCCACAGCTATGAGCATTTGAGCATTGTGTAAATTATCGCGATAGTATTTATTTGTGTTTAGAAGTTTACGAATTATAGTTAAATAAAAAATAGCATTTAACTTTTTCTGGAAGTACTAAGCAGATATCAATTAAAAATCATACGTGAGTAGTACCTAAAGCTCATAGATAAGTATTTTAAAAATAATATCAAGTCATTGACGGTTTTTAATCCGTATTTTGCATTATTTTGGATTACGAGCATCTCCCATAGGAGAGAGAATCGCTTCTCAGCCTTTTGGCTAAGATCAAAGTGATCTGAGAAAACAAAGTGAAGCCGAAACAAAAGACTAGGGATGCCAGATTATGATTAATAGATTACAGAGTTATAATTAGAGATTTATGAAAAAGCATTATACATACATACTAGATTACAGTTTTGGTGGAACGTTTCATGATATCGGAATCACGGACTGCGATCAGAAAACCTCTCTTTAATTATCTAATGTCGAATAACAAGTCTTAAAATCATAACATAACGTGTAGATTGTTAATATTAAACAATGATAAAGGATTATGATGTATATTTTATGGTTCGTAACATGTGACCTTATCAATTATTACTGCTATTATCAAGACAAGCCCATTTTTGGATAGGAGAGGAGATACGTTAACTCTTTCCTTACATACTCTTATTTGGCAACCTTGTGTACTTTTTCCTGGTTTACGTAGGTACACAATTTTGAAAATGGAGTTGGAGTAGTCGGTACACATTTCAGGCGGTTGTAATCCTCAAAAACATTTTTTTTATTTGACAATTCGGAGGTAACGAAATATTGAAGGTGGTTTTCTGTTTTGTTTCCGTGGTGTTATTAAAGATATTCCACGAGTAGCGCTCGTTCAAAAACAGGGCTACCTCATGTCCTCCCGTGGGTGTCGTAGAAGTTTACAATAAAAGTTAGTAGGGATTTGATTCTGAGTCACACATCAATTCATAAATTATAGTTCTGTACTTGTTTCTTTACCGGATTCTATAATTCATTCAGATCCATTGCAAGTTTAGTGTGTCTTGTGCCATGACCTCTGAATCAATTCTAATCATTTAAGTGGCAGTCACAAGATCACACCGGTGCACATGCACTGGTCTGTCATTACAGCATTCAATGTACGCGTACAACCACTCCATCACCGCGTCACACTCCCGTACGCTGCGTATTTTTAGCGCAAGCCACCGCGCGCCCGCGCCCGCGCCCGCTGCCCAAACACACCGTGCGTGGAGTAGTGTACCTTGTGGAACACTTGCGAGACTCGTGGACTTGTGCCGTGACAGTGAACAGTGACATGTGTACCTTATGACGAAGGCTTTAAGGATGGACCACTTGAGGCGGCAGCGGTTTCGCATCGGCCGGAGGCGGGTAATGCTCGATCTTCTTTTGTTTCTTCATTCTTGAACGCATAGGTTATGTTGGTGTAGCTTTGATCGTATCATTGTTTGGGCGGTTATTTACTTGGTTTTTGTGGTTTTACGGTGTTGACTAGGTATGGTTTTGATCAGACGTTACAGTTTGTATTTGTCCTGTGATGTTTTGGTAGTGAAAAGTGTTGAAATGCTGGCAGAAACAGATCATCTGTTGAAACTTTTTAATGGTTTACGTTAGAATAGTTTAATTACGAAGATCAATTCCGATTGAATCAGGATGTCTTTCATTCCTATAAGGTTGAAATGCTAAAGAAAATCCAGCATAACTGAGTTAGTGTGTGTGCGTGTTTTCAATATTAGACAGTGTTGTATGAGTGATAAGGTCGACGCTCGAATGCGTGGCGTTGCCAGCTGGTAAACAGAAGGCCACAGACAAACAATTCTGCAGCTATCACGTGGGCATTTCCTCTAATGACAGTGTGTACGTAACATTGTGGGTTTTTTTATGTGTGGCTAGCTTACCGGGCTTACCTAGACGTACTATATCCGAGGTGTTTGTTACTTGCTAGTTAATTCTACCTGCTATAACAATACAAACGCTTTGTTGTATTTGTATTGCTCGTAATCCAATTCAACAGTAATAATATAGGAGTTCATGAAGGTACCTGAGTCACGCACTCTTGCGCACACATGATCTTATACTCATCATGATGCATGATGCATTTAATTTGGGAAATATAATGTATACGCCGGTTAATAAGAGATAGCCTTATTTTTGTCTCTTACTATGCAACCAAATTAATCGGCTTTGTGTAGAAATCGACTGCGGTTTTAGTTTAACTTACCCTACGTCGCCAACAAAGGAACTGTTTTACAACGTACTTTTTGAATTTACGTTTTTTTTTTAATATATATTGGTGACAAACAAACATGCTGATGGCTTCCTATGAACGTCTCCTATATCAGAGGCATTATCAGCGCGTTGCACCATTATCAAAGAGGCATTCCTTCACAGTTAGTGGGAGGACTAACTCTTCTGAGTGTGTCAGTCTGGGTTGTTACCACCGCTTTGCTCGTGAAGTCTGCCGCCAAGCAGTAGTGTGCAAGCATTACTATGTTCCGGTTTGATGAGCAGAGTATCCAGTGAAATTACTGGGCTTATGAGACTTAATACCTAATGTCTCAGGGTAACGAGCGCACTTCAGGGCCGCGCAGGCCTTTGTGTTTCAAAGTTCTGGGTGGCGCTGCAATTGTTATGGGCCGGCGTTATGCTTACCATCAGGCAAACGACTAGCTCATCTCGTTACCAAATAACATTAAAAAAAAAGTTTTTTTTATGGAAAGAGACGCCAGAATTGAAGCTACTGTGTAACTTTTAGATTCTGTGTAACTTGCTATGGCATTACACGATTTAATTTCACCATGGGACGACAAGGCGCACGGCGTTTCGTCACCCATTTATGGTTGACATACCTTTTATCCGCACCAAGCGTTTTGCTTCAACACATCATGCGGACAGCGAAAGAGTGGAATTCTTTGCCAGCATCTGTATTTCTTGAGTACTACAATTTGGGAATCTTCAAGACAAGAGTGAACAGGTATCTTCTAGGCAAGCGTGTGACATCGGCGACCGCATCGTCGCTTACCATCAGGTCAGATTGCGGTCAAACGCAAATCTATCAAGAATAAAAAAAAGTCATAATATTAATTCGGGTACATAAGCTTTTGCTTTTCGATATAATAAACATGTACTGAAGATTATATTATAAACTCCTTGCTCTGCCACTGCCCATTGTACATAGTCCTACTCCCTAGGGTGGACATCAAACAGCTCTCCATACCATAGTCCGCCGATGATACTGCCATTTTGTTGGCGCCCCACATTTTTAATGATGTAGCGGTTATTGGGCCTTGATTGGATTGTGCTTGAGTGATGTTCGAGCGGGTGGATCGTGCCAAGTTTGCTATTTACTTGAAAATGCGGCTGAAATTGCGTTATTATTTTATATAGGTTGGTTGATTGATGAATATAGAACTAATTCTCTCATCTTTTATAAATTGACGATGGTGCTGAAGTTGTTAAATATGCAATACTAAACCTGACTCTCAAGTGCAAATGTGGATACAATTGGGATGTTGACTCCATTTTTTTTATGACCACAATAAATTCGTTTTCTCATGAGAATCAAATGTCTATTTCGAATAAACTGGAAATCGAACGATAGAAACGTCAAAACTGAGGGTCTAAGTCAAGCGTATCAACTGAGCGCTAAAACGCCCCATACAAATTGGACAGAACATCTGACGTCACTTGTTCAACGCGAGCCGTAAAGCTGTACTAAAAACATGGGTTTTGTTGATTTGGCCGTGAAAATTGTCATACATTTTTTTATTCATTAAAATGTCAGGAATCTGACGGTGTCATTAAGGTGATAAAATAATGTTGAATACGGGAAACATTTAGATGCAGTATCTTTGCGGAAGTTATATAATTTTTGTGAATTTAATTTTTATTGTGTTAATGTGATGTTTTTAAACGCGTATAACTACACTAATTTTGTGTTTTGTGTTTCATGCAACAACCCAATTGGGGCAGTTGTTTTTTAATTTGAGGGTGCTAGCTAGGCCAGGCGAGTAGGCAAAAAATAATGCTTTATGCCAGTATGTTTGTATCACGATGTTTTCTTCCATGGAAAGTTCAAGCTCATGCAGTGATGAGCTTGAACTTCCCGGTTTGAGGTTGAGCTCAAGCCAATGCTTGAGCTCAACCGTTTCCATTTTATTTCTACTTTTAATCCATAGCAATTTTTGAGCTCCTTCTAACTTTTATACATTCCTTTCCCAATCAAAGTTCAAAAACCTGTATGTTTGCTCCCAAGTGCAACGTTTGCGTCCCGATCGATAGTGAGTTCGTGCCATTGTTTAGCGTCCATTGCTTGTTTACAGTGAGCGCCGGTTGTTGACCCGCCGCGGTAGGCAATGGAGCGTGCTGCAACTGTAGCAGTCGCTATAGCGGAAGTAGTGTGTGCGCTCGGTTACGATGCAATGTTTTTAAAACATAAACTAACTTAGCTATATAAAAAGTTGGATAAGCTACAAGCTATTGTAGGCCCTTTTTACACTATTCGATAACGAATATACGAGCCGGTCATTTGCCTTATCGTAAGTATAACGCTGCGCGCCGACCCTTAACAAATGCAGTGCCACTCAGAACTTTGAAACACGAAAGCCTGCGCGGCACTGCAGTCTAGTGCGCTCGGTACCCTCAGACATTAGATATTAAGTCTCATAAGCCCAGTAATTTCACTGGCTACTTTGCGCATCAAACCTGAACATAGTAATGCTTGCACATTACTGCTTGGCGGCAGATTTCACGAGCAAAGCGGTGGTACCAACCCAGACGGACACTCGCAGAAGAGTTAGTCCTACCACTAACACTACTATCTACTCTACTACATCGTAGGAAGAGCTTGACAATATTGATCTGTATTAAGGATGCAGCTGTACTCATTTGCACTGTCTTCTGGCTTTACCCCAAGGGGGGCTTGGCTTGGCGTCATGATAGCATTCAGTAGTAGTTCTTTAACAATTCTATCAAGGAAAATGATTGACTCTCAGCAAGACTCTCTGATATCCACGCACCATCGCTCAGCGTACAGACCACCTACCGTCTGACGACGCAAGTAGGTCACCGACGTCGCCGGTGCGGCGCGCATCGATCCGGAAACCGCGCATGCGCACGAAACACGACCCTAACGACCCAGCAATAAAGTCTATTATGGCAATCGATGAACTCGCCACTTGCGGCCTGAAAAAATCCAATTCGAAATGTACAGTCACGGTAAGAATACTTTCGTCAATTTCCAAATTTTTTCCTTTACCACGTAAGGACACTTAGCACCTCTTGATATTACGTCAGTTAGCAGACTACTGTATAGAATACTATTATTTAATGCAGTGATAACAATGGTAAAAATAGCATTGACATTTGACCAACGTCTAGTTTACATCAACATAAAACCTTCTTAATGGCCTGGCTATTTATAAACATAAATATATTTGTTTTCGACTGTCAAAGTCAGTCACCACTTGCATATCCCCATTCATTTTCTCTTTGTTCATAAACCTTATTATAAATAACAGAATCGTTGTCATGGTAATGCAATACTAGCATAAACTATAGACAAATATGTAGTAGGTCGCGGTAGGTGTTTTGTGTTAAGACTCCATACTTAATAAGGAGTCTTAATAAAAGTAGACCTTAAAGTGACGAATCTTTTCTTACTTCAAACGTACGTGTGTGCAATGGATATAAACCTTAGCTAAATTGGTTTCAGCTTTATCTCCGCGGTGCACAGTTCATTTTCATCCAGCTGGGACAGTTAACTACTGTAGATCTTATAAGAAGGTGACAAGGTTCATATTTTGATAAATATTAATAAAGTATCGAGGGTAGTCAATTTGTTTATGGTCAGATCTTGGGTCGGGCCATGCAATAAAATATTGACGACACAATCCTTTAAAGAACTTATGATGATTATGATGAATAAGTCCCGTTCTTAAAAGTAAACTAAGTTTAACTTTTTTTCCCACATCTTAATAATTCCATTATATATTGAGAACTGCGTCTTGATAATAATACCGTTTAGCTCTCATGTCAGTGACGTTATTAGTTTAATTTATAAAAAAATTATATTTATTATTTTTGTATTTACGGTTTACACTTTTACACGCTCAATTCATTAACGAACGACATCTCAGATTCAGAAGTATTGAATATTGCGTTTCAATGGTGAAACTACGAAGTCATTTTAACCCTGCCCACGTAATGCGTGGGGTGGTCTTTAGCACTGCGGCGTCACAGAACAAAATATAATAATGCGGCCTTGTCCCCTACGAGCGTGCTACGCGCGGCTACGTCGTGTAGCATAACGCCCGCCCTACAAAAACTCGTAGGCGGGTAGTTTTATTACTACATTGGTTTTTTCCAGAGCGATATAATTTCTCAAATGGTTATAGCGTATGACTTTAGTATATAGGTAGTGTGTTTGTGTATCTCTAGATCTAGATTATTTATTTATTATGATATTAACCCTGGATGCAACAATTTTGGCATTGCAAACTTGGTATTATTGCAAATAGTGTTTCGTGCATGGTAGAAGGACTCTTTCTTGTGCTCGCGTGGCTAGTTAGTACTCCTAAGTTAAAAGTCTGGTGCCAAGCACCTGTCGGTGTGTTCCAGCACTTGAGAGCCAGCTCTAGCATGTGTACCATCTTCGGCCACATTAGGCAAGGTAGTGGTCAAAAGGTAACGTGTCGCGTATATAAAATAGAGTTGCAAATAAAGCCATGTTGTTAGGTTGGACACTTCGATTATTTTATGGTTTACTTTTAAAACTTGTCATTCTCAAAGAAAACTTTGTAAGAATCACTGAATTGAACCATAATGCGTGATTCTTTGCCGGGCTAGGATGGTGGATGAGTCTCTTTCTTACGCTCTCTCTCTCTGTTTTAAGTCTCAGTTCACGGCTCAATACTAAAGCTGATGACGATGATGTTGATAATAACCTAATCATTAATGATTAATACCTAATGTCTCAGGGTATACAGTCTACGCAGGTTTTTGTGTTATAAAGTTCTTAGTGGCCATTTATTACCCGTAATTGGGGGTAATCTGTGTTAGTGGCTATGCAATTTTTATGAGCTAACGATATGCTTACAGTGTTACCACAAAAAAACCATTTTTAGTCTAAAGAAAGAATTGTATGATAGATTTGATTGTAGATTTGTATGTGTCAAAAATGATTAGAAACGTCACAACAGAATTGTGTTAGACAACGGTTAGACACTACTTAAATCGGGATTTGTGGTTGCTCACATTTAATCGCGCGACTAAGGCATGTTTAGGCGTTAAACAGTGTTTAACACAGGTTTAACGTGTGTTTGATTTTTTTGTAGTAAGACCCTTAACATCAGACAAACGAACCGCTCGTCTCGTTATCATATATTATTAAAAACCTATTGTTCTAAAGGTAAAGGTTCTTATAATTCGCAAGGAGGCGTTCAGAACGTCCTTTAGCTAAGTAATTTTTCAAAGTTTATTAGTCAACTTTTTGACTGCAGATAATGGTAGCCAGTAATAATAATTATCGGACGTGGTAACCGAAGCACGGACCGTTTAGCTGTACCTAAACACCACAAGCGGAAGCCTGTTTATAATTCAATGTTTGACTATTCTGAAATTTCTGTCAGTGAAATTACTGAGCTTTTGAGGGTTACGAGCACACTGCAGCGCCGCGCAAGCTTTTGTGCTTCAAAGATTTGGGTGTCACTGTTATTGTTATGGGAGGGCGTTATACTACCATCAGACAAATGGTCTGGACTCTGGTCTTTTCTACCTTTACCTAATAGTATAAAAAGTGGGTTAACTTGCGCCATTATACTTCGCCCTACCGTCGTCCAATTATCTTCGTTTCCTACCTAACATTTTATAAACTATATACTAATTACTATATACTTCCTATAGATCAGTCACATTCGCATGTAATGTATTAATGATCTATAAAATAGCTGACAACCTCATTTTCTGTGTCATTGATACGACTCTTTATATTAGGTTTGCCACCCATTGCTCACCCATGAACGTAATTATTGTAAAATCCTTATTTTTTGTCGCGCATTTTACAAAACAATACAATTGTAGAATCTCAACAGTAGTAAGTAACGAAAACGTTCAAATACTCTCTGGCTATTTATTTGTAACAAATTCACATTAAAATTATTATTATTTATCGTTTGGCAAATATTTCTGTTATTGTGCCCATGGGGGCATCTCCATGGTTCTTAAGTACCTACGTGTTAACGACTTGTCGGGATGAAGGGCGGGCGGCGCTGCGGGATCAGAAGGTAGAAATGTAATTTTGTGCGTGACGTAATTGAGAGCATAAGGTCGCAGGTAAGCCACTTTGCCTCATTTCCCCCGCCTCTAAAGTGCTCGAACCTTGCAACCGTTTTCTTCGTTTACTTTTAAAACAAATTACTGCTATGTTCGTTTAAAGCTTCCATGTAAAATTTTTGATCATGTTGTAAATATTTACTTTCATCAGTTTTTACGCTAGATAAAATAGTATTTACCTTGTTGTTGGTCCTGCTAAGCTTAGGGGTCTTAGCAATATTATGGAAATTCAAATAACTGTTTTGTTGATTGTAAGTTACAGTCTTTGTTAGTAAGGATGACGTCACCTTTGAAAAGTTTAGTACAACAACGACTTCAAAGCCCCAACGTCCTCCAAACAACCGTATCTGTTGATAAACATCAACTTTGTCCTCTCGTCAACTCCAGGAACAATCTCATTGAACGTCAAAGTCGGAAGAGACCCATTCATCGTCAACGTTATGCCAGCTCCCAAACATTATCTATGACCCAGTTGGACTAATCGCTAATCTCGGGGCTCTGTGAGTGCGCGCGCATCCATTCACCGGCTCTGCGGGGAGGGCGGTAAGGAAGCGGGGGGTAATAAGGGGAAGTGGGGGGAAAAGTTGGTGCTTTTGGGCAGTGTCGACGCTCCTGTGGGCCACTTCGCCCGCGGCCGTCGGACCGGCTGCCGGATGTCGACACCACGGCGGACCAGGACGCGATCCCGCTGGTGGTCCGCCGCGACCACCAACCGCCACCCGGGCGTAGCCTGATCGGATACAACAACCAGGGGCACGGATACAACAAGTTGTTTACGCAGGTGCGCCGATAGTGTTGTGTTTTGATCCGTGTTTTGGAAACGGCGTGGTGTACACATTGATGCGTTTTCTGGTTGAGGTGGTATACGTTCTGTAGTTTGCGAGAGCCTTAAATTTCACTTCTGGTATGGTACTGTGGTAATTTTTCTTCCCTTCTTGTGTATTGCAGCATCGTCTCTGATGGAACAGCTGTCGTTTAATTACTAACTGAGTAGCTTCAATGTATACAGTAGGTATCCATTTAAAAAGCTGCCATCTCTATAATATAGTTTGTCGTATTTTAGGGGGAAAAGTGACGGTTAATTTGTCTCCCAATTTCTCACGGTGTATTCCTTATTAATTAACAGTCAACAAGTGTTTTTGTTTACGTGCGCGCATAGGTAATTTACATGCACTCGTAGATAACGGTGTTTATGTATTAAAGTGATTACCGTTATCAATGTACAAACACGGGGGAGTAAAAAGCGACATCGTTTTATATGTTTCATTACCTGTTATTCTAAACACAGTGTCTTTTGCAGGAATTAATACTGGTCCCTCTACGGGATGTACTCGTAGCAAAAGTGTGATTGTATTTGAAAAAATGGAATAATTTGGATTTCATGGTTTTTATTTTTTTGCACGGAACCCGAATTATTTTTCTAAAATACAAGTAACCTAAGTTACTCGTTGTAACATCAGCTATCTGCCAGTGAAGTCCCGTCAAAATCGGTCCAGCCGTTTCGGAGATTACCCGGAACAAACAGACAGACAAAAATTTTAAAAATTGTTGTTTTATAGGTACCGTATATACTTTCATATGCATTTGGTAAAAAGCTGGTATTTTGATATCACAAACAGGCACTTCAATTTTATTTATTTGTACAGATATCCTACTAATATTATATTCTACTTCCTATCCTACTTATAAAAACTAATATTATAAATGCGAAAGTGTGTTTGTTGATTTGTTGGCTTGTTTGTTTGTTTGTCCTTCTTTCACGCAGTAACTGAGCAACGGATCGACGTGATTTTTGGCATAGATATAGTTTATGGAACGGAGAGTAACATAGGCTACTTTTTATCCCGGAAAAATGCACGGTTCCTGTGGGAACGCGGGTGAAAACCGCGGGCAGTCGCTAGTATGCTATAAATGCAAAAGTGTGTTTGCTGGTTTGTCTGTTTGTCTTTGTTTCACGAAGCAATGGAGCAACGGATTGTTGTGGGTTTTTAGATACATATAGTTTGAAAGACGAGGAGTAACATATAGGATCCTGTGGGAATCACGCGGTTGAAACTGCTGTCATCAGCTATAGCATAAATATTTTTGGACAACCATACTTACTTATATATAAATGAATGCTGACAGTTTATAGTTTAGACACCTATACTGGGAACTGTATAACTACCAATAAATACAAGGATGGTATATATTATATCATCAACGTGTTCACTACTAGCGCAACTAATAATATACAGCCCTGAAATGTGTTCGATTGCAATACTATCGATGAGTAACGCGTTCCAGAGTTTACTCTAACTCCAAAGCAATTACGTTATAATTATATTATACGTACTCGTATAGTTAGTGATTACTAGCACATTTGGAACAATGTTAGCTACCGAAATATCCATTCCACAATAGTCACTCCTGCGGTCCGGGTTGAGTCCACTGTTACGAATGGAAGACTTCTTTGAGTTCTGGTTTAGTGTAAGTCAAATTAAACTTAATCTTGTTTTTGACTGGCGTAGTAAAATTACGAATGGTGTGTCTGAATTTGTGAAGTGATTAATTTGGTTTGAGGTGTAAAAAGTGCTTTTAAACGTATAGTATAACGTTTTTAATGTCGTTTTTAACAACTGTAAGTTTGTATTTTTTTTTCAATGGACTCTAAAGACTTTTTGTGTGATAGTGAATTAGAGCAAGGATTTGTGTTTTGTCGAGTTTTATCTGTTTTTTTTTTCGATTTGTAATTTGTTTATAGCTTGTCTTGTTGATAATTTCCCGGCTGCCGTAATAAACACATTAGCAATTTCTGTTTATCACGAATACTATTCTTGTAGTTCTGAAAGTTTGGAATTCAAAATCAGTCAGATGAAATCGTAAGCTAAAATTATTATTCTCGCCGTGCAAATGTAAGTCGTATTTTTTGTGATTATTAATTGCCACTAAACGTCTTTTATATGTTCTGGGACTAAACTATATCGCCCTTATTCATAAAAGCTCAATAAGATAATCTATGCTTTAAACTGCTCTGACAACTTCTCGTTGACGGAAGCTGTTACGTGTGAAAACGAGACAAAACACTTTCTAGTAATTAAGTAAGAAATGGAACGTTTATGAATAAGGGCTTATATATATATTTTGTTATTGTACTCCTACTTGCTGACACTGTCAGCCATATCTGGATCGACTAGTTTTTTTAGTTTTTTTCGAGCCTGTTTCTTAGCAGACTCGAACAATGGATTTCAAATGATATTCCTTTCTGACACGTGATGACGTACTTCCATTCCACATGTGGTGATCAATTGCCATAGTTTTCCA
Organism: Crocallis elinguaria; assembly: GCA_907269065.1. NCBI lineage: Eukaryota > Metazoa > Arthropoda > Insecta > Lepidoptera > Geometridae > Crocallis > Crocallis elinguaria. Next base: position 17,125,049 of record OU026069.1, read on the forward strand.
TAGCACTGAAATAGACTAATGCAAACAGTTCAGTATATCCGTCGGTACCAGTCCAGCATGACGTATGAACTTGACCTGTCCGTTACACTGCCCGCATGATTTACTGCGGGCTTGTTTTGATCCATGTGTAAATCCATTATTGCTGGCAATTTGACGTTGCTGCCATTACACGTTGATTACACAAAGTTTCAATCAACGCTGTCATGGTTTTATAAAAACTGTGAATCAGATGAAACGAAATAACGTCATGTTTACACACAAATCTATACAAATAAATATAATTGAAGTGTCTGTTTGTAATTTCAAAATAACAGCTTTTTACCAAATGCATATACGGTACCTATAACAAAACAACCATTTTTAAATTTTTTGTCTGTCTGTCTGTTTGTTCCGGGTAATCACCAAAACGGCTGGAGTCTGGACCCATTTTGACGGGACTTTCACTAGCAGACAGCTGATGTTTTAAGGAGTATGGTAGGCTACTTTTATTTTAGAAACAAAAATAAGGGTTCGGCACAAAAAAATTAAACCATAAAATCCAATATCTCCGCGTGGGCAGCAGCTAGTACATAATATAAAATTGGTTCCAGCCGTAGCATGGACTAGGGGTAAAAATTTGGTGCAACCCAAATCGTTAGCCGATTTCTCTGAAACACTCCTAAAACAATAGAAAAATACTTGTCTTCGCGTGATAAGAGCGTTATACTTCGTTCTCCTTCCTTCTAGTATTCATTTGGACAGCCTTAATGTCAGAATTTTTAAGCTACCCCCTATGGCTTTCGGCATAATTTAACGACTCCTATGACAATACTAGCTGCTGCCCGCGGTTTCACCAGTGCGGAGATATTTGATTTCATGGGTTTTATTTTTATGCCTAAAACCCTAATTCTTTTTCTAAAATTAAAGTAGCCTTAGTTACTCTTTGTACCATCAGCTATCTGCCAGTGAAAGTCCCGTCAAAATCGGTCCAGCCGTTTCGGAGATTGCCTGGAATAAACAGACAGACAAAAATTTAATAAATAGTGGTTTTGTTATAGGTACCGTATATGCTTTCATATGCATTTAGTAAAAAGCTGTTATTTTATTATTACAAACTATTACAAACAGACACTTCAATTGTAAGTATTTATTTGTAAAGATAAATACTGTTTAGTCTCTACCTTCTAGACAACAATCACACAACTAAAAATGTATTAATAATTGTTACATACCGAATATGTTTAAGCCCTTTCGCGTAGTCACATTAAGCACTCGACATACACCGTCATTTATTTATCGTCATCGATCAGCGACCTCGTTCCCTTTGTAAGCTTATTACTTATTAACTGTACACGGAAAACGTATCAACCCCGGTTATAAATAAAAGTGGCTCCACGGCTTTGCCCCAAAAGCGGGGCGTAAAATATGCACGGAGACATGGGCGGTATCGAGCTCGCGTGGGCGGGCGGCTGACGTCACGATCGACCAGCGCCAGCCTGCCGCCAAAAGCCCCGCGGAGCAGACCTTGATCAATCGCCGCCAGATAACAACCTCTGTGGAACTGCTGAATACGGCACTTTGCCTCGCGATACGCTTACATAAATTAAACTTTGCCTTAATGTAACGTACAGTGACGACTTTGACTGATTGTTGAGTGTTCTGCAGTTTAAATCCTACGTTTTTTGGGGCACTTTAAAATTTCTACGCTATTGAAACTGAAAGTGACTATGATCGTCTGTTATAAGTGACTTGTAGTTTCTGGTTTCGTTTTTACTTTTGGACGCTGGGCTAAGGTGAGCTTTGTGTGAGTAGTAGATTGCAGTCTAGTTTTATGTGTATAGAATTTAGATTGTGTTTTCTACACCTTCATCTCATGAGTAGATAGAACTTTTTTTATAAATATTTGTTTAGTATTTTTAATTGTTATCCAATGTAAAGTTTTTTGACTAGTCATAAAATTACAAAATTATGTTATGAGATTTAATTAATTGTTTTGTTATTGAATGTAATAATAAAATTGTAACTCTAAATTATATAAATATCTTCACAATTCTGATTGATCTTTTGTATATAAAGCTTTAAAAAGCTTAGTTTTCATTTAAACAAGTTTCAAAAGATATAGAAGAGTAAAGCAAAATCAACTCCAAAGATCACAATTTGCTATTGAGGTACTTCCAGTACTGGTAACAAAAAGCTCTTTAGAGGCAAAGAATGTTTTAATTTTCGAAAATGAATATTGAAGACCAAGCTTTTTGCATGCGCTTTGTGTCCGTAATACGGTTCAGGTTTCTGGTCCACCGACTATGAAACAAAAAATTCAGTGGCTATACAAGAAACAAATTGTAAACCATTGTTGCTGTTTGAAAAATAACTATTTTCCATGGTCCGGTTGCCTTTTTTTTACTTTTTGATAGGTATACAGGGTGAGTTTGAATTGGTATGTTTTCCCGGAAGGGGGTGATTAGGACCATGTTCTCCACAAGTTGTGAGAACCTCCCTTGGAAATACGTCATTCCAAATTTGAAAACAAAAAATAAATTCACTTCAAACGTGACGTGCACGGCATTTACTGGAATTATTTCTACGTCTCTTGTAATCAACATCATCATTTAACATAGTTTAACATAGTTCAAGTGAATCTACTGCCTAGTAGAATTTTGACGTAAAATTGAAATGCCATTTCTTCAATGAAACATTACGAATTTCAAAAACTCGTAAAACAAATGTTGTTGACCTCCAGGAGTAGTTTGGGGATAACATACCAATTCAAATCCAGGATGTATAGTAGGTAGGAAATAAAAAAGACAAAAATTACAGTAGGAATGTTATGTTCCTAATAAAATACGGACGAATTGTTCCGTAGTCCGGTCACCTAAACTATGGATTTTTTCCGTAGTTCGGTTGATAGAACAAGTGAACCGTACTACGGACAAAAAGCGTTTTGCATGAACCTAATCCTAATGTTCCAAGCATGTGTGTTTGACTCGTTGTGTGTGTTCGCATTGCATGCAAGCCGGCACCCGTCGCCAATGTCTAACTACAAGCCCTTGGAGAGGACTGGGGTAAGACACATAGTGTACCTTATTACCTACGCTCTACGACTGAGAATGGCTTAGCTTGAAATAATATAAACTAACGATTCTCTGACGTGAAACATCTTATAAATCTTGGAAAGTTATTTAAACACAATTTTTAAAGACTCAACTGATATAACTTTGTCATTCGTATATCATCATATCATTTATAATACGTAAGGTCGATTGTAATCTTTCACACTGTTGGTTGTGTTGTATTGGGCCTGTGTAGGACAGTCAGAAATACAATCAATTTCAGGCAAAGTCACCTTTACCACCACAGTATTTATTTTCATGTTCATTTTCAATGTAGAAAAGTATGACTTTTCTCAGATATGAAATCGATGGCAGTTGTTCTTTGAAAATTATTATTATTGTTTTCAAACGAAAAAACCAATAGGATTATGGCAGTATTTCGTCATCATCTTCATTGTCAAAAGCCGTTCTTACTATTTGTCTTGTATTGAGATTTTTTCTCAGAGATGCCAAAACATTTGTTTACGACTTTTAAACTATCATCTAAACGAACTGTGAAATCTAAACCTTTGCACACCTTCCTTATGTATGAGAGAAATTAAAATCAAAACAACAAGAACAACAATTAGCAAAAATGCCTTTTCTTCTATCTATGAGAAATTCTGAATTTCAAAAACATGTAAAACAAAACACGTTGTTGACCTCCAGGAGTACATTGGCCCCCTTTCAGGATAACGTACCAATTTAAACTCAGATTGTAGATGTTCTTGAATATTACTATTAGGGGACTGGGGTAGGATATCCACCATCTTATATCTTGCGTTTCAACACGTCACGGGAGTGTCATAACGTGACAGACAATGTGATCGCGTAGGAATGTATTAGCGGTAGGACTAACTCTTCTGCGAGTGTCCATCTGCGTTGTTACCACCGCTTTGCTCGTGAAGTCATCCGCCAAGCAGTAGTGTGCAAGCATTACTGTGTTCCGGTTTGATAAGCAGAGTAGCCAGTGAAATTACTGGGCTTATGAGACTTAATACCCAATGTCTCAGGGTAAGGAGCGCACTGCAGTGCCGCGCAGGCCTTTATGTTTCAAAGTTCTGAGTGGCACTGCAATTGTTATGGGCCGGCGTTGTGCTTACCATCAGACAAACGACCAGCTCGTCTCGTTACCCAATATCATAAAAAAAAGTTGGTTTGAGAAGTATATCATTTTTATATCTACGTTTATTTATAAAAGCAAACCTAACGACCACATTGTCATATGAACGATTACGTATCGATTATTTTAATAATTGATCAATAACTACTAATAGCCGTATCGTTAAAGCATCGATAGAGTTCCTGGAAAGCCGCTGACTGCAACATATTGGTGCAGAGCGGAGGGCTGCGCGCGCACTGACCCGCTAAACCGCCTTGTTTGTTGACATTTGCTACTTTCTCAGCTTATTTTTTGAGGCTGAATTACGCTGTATTCATTGCTAGGTATTTTCATTCATTCAAGAGGAAGCTTTAGCCCAAAGCGGTTTGATAGCACGCTAGCACGCTTATCGTCATGTGATTACGAACTTACTGAACATAGGCTTTAAAATCCTTAAATACACATTTTACTTTGATTAAAGACTAGTATTTGAATTCAACTTCATTTAAAAATTGGTACGTTGAACATAAATAATATTCAAATTAGATATAGGAAGACGAGATTGGCATGCCCACATTCCAGATTTTATGATAGATTTCACATTCCCCATTTTACGATAGATAAAAATATGTAGTCAAGGTCTCATATAGTATTTACAGCTATCAATACTCTACCTGGCATAATCCAGAGGTGATACATGGTGCGGTTTGTTAGACTAATAAATTATACGATTACTATAAACAACGTGCCTCCTATGGTCTGCGCAAAAGAAATCAAATTTATGATTTAGTTGGTGAAGGTTACAAGTTTGCTCGGTAGTTTTTGGCGTGTATGACTCATGAAATATATTGTATAGTGTTATCGACACTATAATAGATATGTTAATACAAATTCTCTCGCCATTTGATTGGTACTGTAACGTATCACAATGGAGTAGGCAATCGCTACAAAGCAAGGTCTGCTAGATGGAGCTACGGCTTCTAAGCCGGAAAGAAAAAACATCATATCAAGAATTTCGCAGTCAACATCGATTGCTCCCATAGCCTAGTTGGTTAAGACGTCTGGTCTAGACAGCCAGAAGACGCAGGTCCGAATCCTGTTGGAAGCTAAATTTTTGTGATGTATATAATTGTGTATCACTCAGTTCTATTCTAAAAATAGGAATATAGGTAAGAGTTGGTTGTGGTTTCTTATTGTGTACTAATGAAAAAGACATGTAAAATATCTATACGGTATACGCAAGGCCGTAGGCCGACGTGAAGCTAGTTACAGGTCTATCGCCGCTCATACATATTTAAACTTTCATGAGTGCTCCCTTAGGACCCATATAAACAAAGACATTTGAATTTGACTCAACTGATTGCTTACAGACGCGCGGAGTAAGTAAATACCTGTGTACTGCTCACCCGCTACGTTTTTACTATGCACTTGAGTTACTTTATTTATACTGTTGGGTATATATAACGAGATGAGCGGTTCGTTTGTCTGATAGCAAGCACAACGCCGTCTCATAACAATTGCAGTGCCATTCAGAAATTGAACATCAACAACAAACAAAGATCTGTGCGGCACTGCCGTACACTCGTTACCCTGGAGCTGGTCGAGATTAAGTCTCATATTAAGCAGTAATTTCACGGACTCACTTTGCTCATCAAACCGGAACACGTAGGTACTTACTCTAAGTTCAACAAAAAATCAGGATTCTTCGCTCCATCTTCGAAGATGCCGCTAACATCTATTGTCACGAGAAATTATTTAGATAGAGTAACAACTTGATGAGAGTAAGTTTAGAGGCGGATGCTGACGACAGGCTTATTGTTCTACAAAGTCTTCCTGCTAGGAATAATCATGATAAGGTTTACGGTCCACAACCTGCTACAATGTCGTTAGTATTAACAATCTTACGTAGAAGTTTAATGGTGATGTTCATTTTGAAAATTTAAGAGAGCATGGACTGGTGGGTCCTAAAATATTATCTATTATCGTTTTCAGGGCTCAGCTGATTCAAACTACTCGCAGCCGTCATCGGACCTGTCGCTGGACGAAGACAAAGAGGCGCTGCGCCGCGAGAAGGAAGCGCAGGCACTCTCACAGCTGGATAAGGCACGGGTAAGTCCTATCCAGGTAATATTACAGGAATGGGGTCTTTGAAACTATTTGCAGTTATGAATTGAAAGTATGATCGACACTGTGAGGCAGAATTGCAGACTTCTTGCAGCTCCATAAGGCGCGGGTAAGTGGATCTCTCATAGATCAGCTTAGAACCTAACTGGGTCTTAGTTGATTGAAAACGCTTTAGGTATCATTGAAAGGCAGAGAAAATATAAGGAGTGAACACATGGTCTCTACTAGCTTTTATAAGACGTGGCAGAGCATATAACGTCTTCGAGGTCTGTTAGACTACTTGTAGCGGTCGCTTAAAGGTAACCACTTCGTGGACAGAATTGGGAGACCGTACTCTTTTAAGGCACGGATGAGTGTATTCGAGGCGTTTTCAGGTCTTGCCTGATGATACATTTACCACTGGAGGAGACAAGGAGACGGTACGCCGCGAGAAGGAAGCGCAAGCACAGCTAGATGAGGCACGGGTGAGTCTTTTCCTTACGTCTACCAGGTTATAGCTGATGAAAACCACTTGCTTGTATTGGTCAGTAGTCCTTTATTTATTATTTTGCTGCAGATCTTGTACCTGTTTGTGTAAACTTGTTCTTGATTGGCGAGACTGACTCAGTGACCTTTCTGTACTGAGATTAGATCCCAAAATTGAGCTTCATGTTGCGCCTTCAAGACTTATTGATCATTATTTTCATCATCATCCACCATTTTTCTTTCGATGTTGGGTATATTGTCATATTTTCGCCTTTTTTCTGTGTCAGTAAACACCCCTTATTTTAGCAACACCTGGACCTGCTGAACCATCTTCGCTTACTCCGCCTTTGCCACCAAACTGACAGTGCTTTATTCTACCTATTATCCCGCCTAAATGTTCCTAATTTTAAAGATATATTGATGAAATTCTGATTATTACTAACGCTACATTTGTGATGTTCCAGTCGAAGCCAGTGGCGTTCGCAGTGCGCACTAACGTCTCGTACGATGGCACCGTCGACGATGACTCCCCCGTGCACGGCAGCGCTATCTCCTTCGACGTTCGCGACTTTCTCCACATCAAGGTAAGACACCAATATCGAAGTTTATTTATCACCTATATCTATCTCTCCATTTCTGAATTATTTTCCCTGGGAACCGTATTTGTCAATCTTGACGATGTTTCCATTGCATCCAAGCTTACCGTTGCTAAATATTTCACAAATGTCAATCTCCAAACTAAGTAACTAAAAACTTCTCAGTATTGACGGCTCCGTAGCTAAGTTGGTAGTAACCCTGCCTGCAAGGCGAGGGGTCCCGGGTTCGATTCCCGGCCGGGGCAGATTTTGTGTAAGCATAAAGTTTGTTCTCGGGTCTTGGATGTTTGTGATGTGTATCTGTGTATGTCCATGCCACCTGCGACACAGGGAATCCTAGTGCGGGGGTATGAGTGTGTAAGCGTTTATGTTTATGTTTATTATGAACAATTTTCGGATTATGAGTGTACAGAAAGGAAAAAGCAAAAAGTTAACTTAACTTACATTGCTTCCAGGAGAAGTACGACAACAACTGGTGGATCGGGCGGCTCGTGAAAGAGGGCTGCGACATCGGCTTCATCCCGTCGCCAGTGAAACTGGAGACGGTGCGCGCTGGGCTGGTGTCTCGCGGCCGGTACCAGCAGCGCGCGCCGCACCCGCAGCCGCTGTCCCGAGGTAGCACGCCCCCCACGCCCGGTACGTGCCACTCATTCACATCTCGAGCGCAGAGTGTAGGTGGTTGTGTTGCTGACTCTTGCCAATCGCAAGCTTTTTAAAATCTTCTTTACAATTCAGCAGGCGGTCACAAAGTAATTTCGATCATACGGGACTGAGTGAGCAACCTTTGAGCCTTCGAATTAAAATTATTGAAGTGCACCACAAATGATTTCCTTATTCAAAATCTTGCGATTGTCGATTGTTGCCAATAACACAAGAGCAAAAAGATCAAGAGCAGACTGTTCTCAATGTAGTCAGTATACAGAGCCGTTGAAAGCTACGTCTGGTCTTGATGGCTTTGATAGTTGCCCGGACTTTAAAATCTTACATTTTGCAGTCTTCGAGCAACGCTAAGACCACCTGCTTGTTGCTTTTTGTCACCAGATGAAATGTCTTTTATTTGTAGTTGTGTAGGCATAAATTAAGAAAACCTTTGTTAACAAATCGTTTTACCGGATTTATCAGATCCACTCGTGGTTGGAGTTGTGTGAGCTTTAGAAGTTTATCAATATGGTTCACTTTATATAATTTTAGGTTATTATAATTAAAGCCGCTAACTTCAACATTTAAACAACAAGATTTTTTTAAATCACCTGCTATGAGAGCCTATCTTCAAAAGGCTGAACAGATTTTTTTAAATCAAAGCGAAGAACACTCTCCCTCAAGTCACCTTTCAAACAAGAAAAATTAATCAAAATCCGTCCATCCGTTTAGAATTAAGCTTTATGCCACAGATAGATAAACAGATACACAGACACACACGTTAACCTTATAACAACCCTGCTTTTTTTGGGGTTTAAAAAGATTCTCAAATTAACCGTTTTTCGTTGTAATTTATCAAATAAATCAAAATTTAAAATTCAAATAAAATGTCTTAGTTATAAAAAGAAAACAGTGTGTAATAAACAATTTTTAAATTAAATGATTATGTAGGTAAAGAAATGTAATCTTCAACATTTATATGCGAATTTAGAAGTCTTTAAAAAAAATTAGGCATTCTGACCTCGCCATCGCTAAATAGGTACATCTTTTTGAAAATATAGATACTGTATCTTCGAAAAAACTTTCGTAAAATTCTATTTAAAGAGTGACACCATGACATGCATCGGTTGTTTTAATTTTTAAATATTTATAAATATAAATATAAATTCTTTTATACAAGTTACAAAAAAATATCTACGTGTAGCTGATAATATTGAACACTTTGTTTGAAATTTTGAATAATATTTTATATTTTGCCTTTATTTCTCCATTCGAAAAGGGATTTTATCTGGTGTCTTTACGTACAATGCAGTTGAAGTATTGACTATTTTTATAATCGTCTTGTCTTTTATTACTAAGTATCCAAATTTTATTACAAAGTTATTTAATATTACTATTTGAAAAAATGTAAATAAAACACACGACGATTTTGTGCAAGTGGTCGATGTTTATTTTAAGATATTTTTAAGCAGTTTTATTGGCTTTTAAATATTTTGTAAATAATTATTACACTTTTCAAAATTTTAAAACACCTTACGTACTTTCTGAGCCGTTAAATTTACTGTTAAGTTCTATCTGTAGAACATAATTTAGGTTATTTCTATTTTATTACTTTAACACAGGTGTGTTTTAGTTATTATTTGTTTTATAAGTTTATGTTTATAAGTTTTGTTTCTTGGTTTTTTTTTCATTGTACCGATGTTTGTTTTAATAGTGTAGTAAAGCAAGATACTGAATTACATTCATTGAAAGGTAGTGAGGTCATCCATCGTTCACTGAAAGATAAACAGCGTGATTCAGCCAAAGAATGGGGCCACGACAAATACTTTTAAAGAACCAGTCTTTGGTTCTTTAAATATTCGTTTCGTTTACCGTTGAACATCTGTGGCCATGCAGCTGTCCCTGTGTTCCAACAGCTGCACAGTGCACTTGAGAGCCAGTCTTATTCTAACTATATGTTTAGCATGTCCCTATTTTGGGATTGCGATATTTAATTTACAAAAGATTTTTTTCTTTCACTATTAAAAGTTTCCTAATCTTGCCCAGTCTTCTTCGACTTTTCAACTGGTTTAGAATAAACTTGTAATATTTATAGCAGGCGATGTGAGTAAAATGAAGTGAGTAAAAGATTTCAAGCTTTAATTTCTACAACTTCACTATCTAAATTAGGACAGTGGAGATAAGTGGGAGCGTGGGGGTACGTGGGGGCCAAGCACGCTAAACAACTCAAATTGCGATGGTAGTGGTGCCATTATCTATCACAACTGCAAAAGTCTGCCAAAAGTCGATAATGTCATATCTGTCAGCTATGCTGTTATTGCCGAAGGGAAATTCATATCATAATGATTTACCAAACTGCCAAATTAGCGTAATGGTGATGGCCGGACACCATTGGTGGCTGCTAGTGCGTTACCAAAAGTGTCAGTTGTCGTTACAATGATCGCAAACCATTACTAGTTTGACCATTGTGGTTAAATGTGCTTGGGCCCCTGGTTAGAGAAAGGATATCAAAATCAGTGTCAGAGTGGTGACCAGGATATGGATGCTGATTGGATACCAATCTACGGTCAGACAATCTAGTAAAAAAGTCTAGGAAATTGCATAAATGTGCATAGAACCAAAATTAGTGAGTGAGAGAGATATAGGCTCCACCACTATACTTCCTCAATAGTGTGTTGATATTGATAATGGCTGAGATTATAATGATAATAATATTTATCCAGCTATATCCACCTTGACAGCAACTGCTTTAGGGTTGAGCGTCTTCTGTGACCTGCCACCGGCACCGTTCGTTGACGCTATAAAAGTCGATAGATCAGCAGCGTCCTTAAAAAAAGACATCAATTTTATCATCTCTCCATACGTTTCATCAGTATTTAACTTCTTAATAATGTCTCTGTATTTTTATATTTTATTATTATGATTTCTCTTATGTTCTTTTGTCTCTCTTTAAAACTAACGAGTGTGTTTCTAATGATTAACTGCTTTGTACTACCATCTCACACCGTCATCCATACATTTGCGGTGGAATTTGCCATATTTTCCTGGTTGTCACAGCATTAGTTTACAATATTTAATAACGATTTTAGTACTCATACAAGCCATATTTTCAGATGTACCGTCGTTCGATCGAGGTAAGCTAGTTCATGTCATATAAGAATGTAGACCGGGAAATGTAGTAAATTCGCCCCTTATAAATTGTACTTTTAAAATTATTTAAACGATTATATCATGCCTGGTAATCATCCTCCATTGCATACCACATCGCATGTATTTCCTTTATCCATGTTTATAACAACTGAAACCTTGTCCAGGACATAATTCGGCTTTGTAATAACGAATACTAATACACATTAGTCATTTCGAGCGAGTACAATTCTATCGCTACAGAAAGTACAATTTAACTCGATCGGAAGAAGACAGTTGTACTTATTGTTACAACCAAATGCAATTTTTCTATCTACGTCGAGTTCTCAGTTGTTGTAAACCAGTCTTTCTGTTCCTTTACTTTCTTGTTGTAGTATATGGCGTGCTACAAAAGGAAAGTTTTTATTTATATTGTATTTACCTTTTCAGCTTACCGACCTTAACGTTGCTTTGCTGGATGTTGAGAATCTTGCAGAAATATCCTTGTAATGTGAACATTTTTATCACGCGAATGGCTGTTTGATGTTGCTGTTGGCATAACAATGACAAATATCCAATCCTATACCTAAGTATTCGAAACTTTAGCCTGAGAGTATCCTTACCAATGGTTCCACTGGTGTTTTGGATAGAAATGCACTAATAGACACAGATAGGTATTTCCCCTGCAAATCTTTTTGCTTATTCTCATTCCCCTTACATTAAATCTTGCTAATTATCGTCATGCAAATAATGTTTGAATTCTTCAGCTCCTTCAAATAATAATTAATGGAGATTTCTCCAGAAGACTTCCTACTTTAGATCCCACTGGCTGCTATTGTTGCAATGGCATCTGAACATTTGTGTTCCTTATTATCGTCTTTGTTGCAGGTGATGAGTCAGATACGGGTCGAGGGAGGGGTGCGGCGGCGGGCGCCCTGCCTGCCGGCAAGGAAAAACGAAAACCCTTCTTCAAGAAGCAGGAGACCTGCACGCCCTACGACGTGGTGCCCTCGATGCGGCCCGTCGTCATCGTGGGGCCTTCACTCAAAGGTTACGAGGTCACCGACATGATGCAGAAAGCGCTCTTTGACTTTTTGAAAAGAAGGTTTGAGGGCAGGTATGGATATTTCCGTTACGAATCCCGGAGGTTCAATATTAATTTGAAATAACAATTGGTAAATATAAATAATTATTTGCTTTGAATAGAAAGAAAAAGTAAGAAGCATGCCCCAGATGTGGATTGAAACCTATTAGCTATACGAGTCGTTTAGAAAATGTGAGCTAACCGTAGCCAATTTCAAACAGTTTACTTTTGTAATTATTAGCTTATTCTAGTTTTCACATTCAATTGAATTCCAGGATAATAATTACTCGCGTGATGGCGGACATATCTCTAGCCAAGCGGTCCCTCCTCAACAACCCCTCGAAACGTGCGATCATGGAGCGTACCAACTCGCGATCCACGTGCATCGCCGAAGTGCAGGTAACACCTCCGGCTGTGTTGACCCGTGAATGTGTTCCAGGATCATCATCACCAGGGTCTCCGCAGACATATCGCTGGCCAAGCGCTCCCTGCTCAATAACCAGCCTAAGAAACCGTTCGTGGAACGGGGGAATTCGAGAACGAATTGCTTGCAAGAGGTCCAGGTGCGCGGTTGCCTGATTGTGGAACTTACTTAGAGGATGACTAACCCTTGTGTGAATCTGTGTGGCTCTAGACAGATACAGATCAGCCTTAAATAGACCAATCATTTGTATCAAAGAATAATCGATACAATCATATTATCCTATCTACGGAAAAAAATTCTTTGGCGTTCTAGCTAGCTCGTATGTGATACACACAATTGATAGATTTTGCAGGTTTTACTATTCACACTACAATAGTATTTTGAATATCATACCAATGCGGAGAACCCTTTGATGTTTACATTTATGTTTCCAATGATATTTGTTGATGGAAACTTTGCAATATATTTGTAACTTAATGTGTGCCACGTCTGTTTACTGGCTGATAAATACTAACCCTTTATAAATAATTTCAATGAGCATGCGTGTGTAATAATAATTACTAAATGTGATTTGAATAAGTTCTATACTAAAGTGTGCCCTCGCATGAACTAACTCAACGTCTGACACCCACTACGCTTAACTGAAGATGGAATGTTAATAGGCGGAGATCGAGAGGATATTCGACCTGGCGCGGACATTGCAACTGGTGGTACTGGACTGCGATACCATCAACCACCCGTCGCAACTGGCAAAGACGTCGCTAGCGCCCACTATAGTCTACCTCAAGATAACAAGCCCGAAGGTAACTTCCACAAACAATTGATAATAAGAAGCTACGTTAACAGGTGGAGATCGAGAGAGTGTTTGACCTGGCAGGGACGCTCCAGCTGGTCGTCCTCGACTGCGACACAATCAACCATCCTTCGCAGTTAGCTAAGACCACGCTGGCTCCTGCCATCGTTTATCTCAAGATTTCTAATCCGAAGGTAAAACAAACGAGTGTGCATTATTAGGAGCAGTATCAGACGTCAGCTATAGCACATTCCGGCATTACTTCCTTCCCTGTGGCTGCATTGGCTCCTGCGTATTTCTGACATCCAATTTATTGAATTAATAGGGCTTGAACAATGTTGTTGATACAATTTTGGCCAAAGATTTGTAGGTTGTGCGCTTGATTCGGATTGGCGTTAACTAGTTGAACAATCAGTATTTTTTTTCTCCCTTTTCCTGTGGGTTTGGTTGACATTGCTAATTTTTGGTGAGGCACAACGAGTACCTATGTCGTCGATAATTTTTTTGCGTCCTGCATCGTTGTTTTTACAAGAGTGTATGTTGTTTGTCGCTGTGTGTTTCGCTAGACATAAAGTAAACTGCTGACACATTTACCACGCTTGATTTGTCAATAAAAGGATGCATATATTCTGTATTTGCTACGTTTCGCTCTTTTAAAACGTCGTTGGTAGATTGTTACAAAAAAATTGTCAATGAAATAGTTCCATCCAAATTGTTGTCTTAGCCGAACCAGGCAAGATTAATTCTAGTGTATCTGGGATAGCATTCAGCTGGCTATCAAATAGTGCATAATAGTATATATTTTTTTTATAGTATTAGTACCCAGTGCTCAAATATAATTTATCCATCGGTTGTAAGTATTACAGTTGAATGAAACTACTCGTTTGTTTATAGAAGAAAAAGTAGAGTTATTTTAAATTTCAAATACTTTACTTCCATAATGAATAATGACACTACACTCTCCATTATCCATATATATATATATTTATATATTATTGTTTAACCGCTATCTTACCTGATCCTAAGTGACAGTTTGGTCAAAGGTGGTGAACACGGTAAATGAGAATGGCAGCCAAACTTGCGGGCTGCCAGAACACACTGTTAGGTGTTTGGTGATAGGTTAGCTTACGATCTGATAGTAGACCTTACTCTATATTTGCTATGATTCTATTTCCTTTACAATGTTTGTATGTCTAACAATGTATTATATCACGGTATTAAATTCTTAATAAAACAGTCCGTATTTGTCCTGAACGTGTGCCCTTCTAAAGACTGACTGGTAAAGATTTTTAGATAAATAATAATATGCAGTCCACAGTACCGCACAGCTTCTCCAAACTAAAATAATCGCACAAACAAGAGAGCAAGCTAAGCTATCGCTTCTGCCACTTGAATTTACTCCAACGAACTCTCGCATAAACACCACATTCGACGCCTACTTCCAGGTGCTGCACCGGCTAATAAAGTCCAGAGGGAAGGGCCAGGCCAAGAACTCTTCGGTGCAGATGGTGGCCGCTGAGAAGCTGTCGCAGTGCCCGCCAGACATGTTCGACGTCATCCTCGATGAGAACCAGCTGGAGGACGCTTGTGAACACATCGCCGAGTATTTAGAGGTGAGGTTAATCTTCATCTTCTTCATCAGTCTTTTATGTCGCTAAATACTGCGAGAAGTGAAAGCTTCTTTAATAAAACTTTAAAGGGTTTAACATTGCTTGAAGAGCTTGGAAGCTTTGGAAACCATTAAAAGACGAGCCAAAAGGCTCATTGAGAACGATACGATGGTTGACGTTGGGCTCCCGAGTCTAGAGTATCGTCCTAAGGTTGCCAGTCTTTCTGTTTTCTACAGGATAGGTACATTTTGGATGGGACTGCATGAGTTGGTACCCAGTTGGTCTCTCAGTTGGTACCCCCCATCCCTTTCCATCTTTGGACCACCAGATGCACTGCACTTCGTCATCCATCTATGGTTGACACTCCTCCTATCCGCACTAAGCGTTTTGCTATGACCTTCATCATGCGGACAGCTAGAGAGGAAACTGGGAAAATCTCGGAGTCTTCAAGACACAAGTGATCAGATCTTCTGGGCAAGCGTGCTACATCGTTGACCGCACCTTCACTTAACATCAGGTGAGAGAATGGTCAAACGCAAGCCCATTTATACTAAAAGACATCACAACGAAAGTAGGTACCTATTACGATTTATCAAGAGATTTATCAAAAGAGACTTACTAAAAATAAGTAGTACGTACTTATCATTCTCATCAGAGTCAGGCTCGCCACTCTTTTATCCATGTTTGTTTATTTCTCAGTTTAGTTGTCCATCCACACCCGACTAAAATATCCCCAGTGTATATAGTATTTGTCCAACATGTAGGAAGCTAGTCTCTTCTCGCGTTGCAACAATACTTTTTTTACTCGCGATAAATTAGCCTTTGACCGGTATCTCGCCTGATCTTAAGCGACGATGTAGTTGAAGAATATTGAAGACGCACAAAATGTCCAAGAAAAGAAAGAAAAGAAAAAAGATTTGGTTGTAGATGGTGATTACGCAATACCGAAATCATGTCTAGCTCTTAGGTGCCGGAACACAGCAATCATTATTGTAAGTAGTATTGCGCTGGGGCTTGGGTTTGGGCTTTAAACAAGGCGTGTCTGTTTCCAGGCGTACTGGCGCGCCACGCACCCGCCGGCCGCGGCGCCGCTGCCGCGCGCGCTGCACGCGCACCACGCCGCGCACGCGCCGCACGCGCAGCACGCACAGCACGCGGCGCACGCGCAGCCTGGTGAGGACCGACTACTGTCTAGATAGCCTATGACTACTCTCACGTTATAGCTACAACTACTACTACTCTGTGAAGACGCAGACGTTGAATTTGACCTTACAAAAGCACGTCACTGTCTATTTGACATCAAACCTGCTTTTAGTTATTTTTATGTCGTGCCATTTAAAATTATAATTAGTGAGCGCCATCTTTTTGACAGGTATATGAAACTATTGGTGTGTTGACCGTAGTAGTGTCAATCAGTATTAGGTATATCATTGTGCCCTCTTCTCCAGCTACAGACGACATCGACGCATTCTGCACACTCGCTTATTAGCTCGGCATCGCCTCAACTAGAATTTAAAGTCTAAAAAATTATGACTACCAAACTATATTTTTGCATTTTTGTCTCTCTTAGCACATATCGGTGGGTTCTGGCCGCTAAATATTTTAAGAACCAGTCTCCATTTCTAGACTAAGCATAATTATTTACTATAACAACAAATAAAAAATAATGCGCGAATAAGACACTTTCACACAAACATACCCATCATTATAATTTTACTGCAAAATAGAAATAGTCATCGTTTTTTGGAATTGGAATTACGAATTTAAGCGATGTTAAGTCGTTAAGTGAGCGATTATTTAAAGAAGCTTGTCTGTCTATATCTAACCATATCGTAAATATATGTTGTGTAACGTGTACTGCCTCTTTTGAACCCCCCGTGCCGCATCCGGGAGGACACCGGGAGAGGTCCGACTCCTACAACTACGAGAGGGAAAGAGGTGACCAACCATTTTACTGTAGCATTTATTCAGAACTGCCCCACCACATCGAATTATCTACCTATAATGTTGGGGTACCTTAGAAACAAGTATGATTAAAACAATTAAAAAACACGGCTGCCCTAGATAATGTCACTCGGAATGATGTAAGGATTCTAACGATAACCCATACATCCAAATCCGTTCAGCCATTTAAAAGTTATACCATACCTACATGAACCCCGAAAACCCCTTTTTGGCAGTCGTGTATAAAATTGAGATACATACTGCTCACATCTTTAGAAATGTTCTAAAGGCTACTGGTAAGTATTCGTTGTAGTGAGGCAGTGTTTATTACAGCAAAGCAATGGATGTTAAAGTTTGTCGATTTGATTGTTGAAACAGAACTACTAAATTTCATTCTAAGTTGTTTGAAAAACAGCCAAATTGACAAAACATTTTGTGTACCTATTTATGTTTTCCAGGTTCTATTTTACGGTTTAACTGACTAGCTATTAATACAGTAAAACATTATCATAGCCATTTTAGATGTCTACTAACGGTGTATTCAATGTTGTGTATCGATGTCGCAATCCTGTCCCGACATCCACCGTTGTCTCCGCCGCACATCTGACCATGGCTTCTGTCACTCAGCACATGCTTCTCTCCACACCACAAGTTTGACCCGCGTCCTGTTCATTTCAGTACAAGCATCTGGGCAAGCCCACTAGCTGCATAGAAGACCCATATATCCAGGTGTTTGCCATTTGAGCAGATTCCAGAGATGTACCCCTGTCCAGGTTTCCAACCATTTTCTTGCGGCTCCCGACCCTAACATGCTTGGCTGTTTTGGTTAATTTCCATGTTTTAACTTCTCATTTAACCTGAATAAGTCGCGAAGCTTATTCATGAATAGGCTTTGTGACCTTGATTTTAAAGAGATTTATGAATCTGTAGAAAATTTGAAGTTGAAAATTAATAGAAATTGACCGAGGTTGAGGGTGATGCTTTAATTAACCTTCAGATTTCGATCTCGTACAGCTACTGGATGGCTGATATGCAGTCATTGAAGATATTAGAGCTGGATATGAACTAACAAAAATAACGCATTTTGCATTCTTCAACATGAAACGAGTGCCTACCTATGATATTAGACATAGAGGAGAACGTTGTGCAGAATATTGCACAACAACTTACAGTCGTGTTCATTTCAAATCTTTCCCGAATTGGTTTATTAATCCCATAGCCACATTCGAGGTCATAAATCCTTGGTTCATATTGCGATGGATCTACACGAATAGTCCCCATACCCTCCGTACGAAACCGGCCCTCATCGCATCCAGCTTCGCCACATAGCTCGGGCCTCCCCAGCGCCCGTCCCTCGCCTTTCGAGTCCGCTTCCCAGGCTGCGCTTCACGCTGTGGTTCTCTGCAGCGACGCCGCACCCGCCCATCCCCGCTGCCGTGGCGTCAGAGGTCGTCCTCCCCTGCCCGGGAAAAGTGCACAACGCCGGCCCCGTCGCCACCCCTACTTTAACCTAACCACCAGTAAGTCCGGGTGATCCCATCCCGGCGGTACCTCCCGCCCTTCCCGTTTGGAGTGGCGTGATCGCCGGCGGAAAAAGCTCGGTTTCCTCGCTTCGATTTCAGGATTGGGAATGGTTTTTTAGTTTTGTTTTCTTTGCATCCCGGTCGAAGTAACTCGAGATGAATATTGTCGAACGGGCCGCATGCCCCGCCCGGTGTCTCGAGCTGCGTCGACCAGCCTTGGCCCGGCCCCGGCCCGCACTAACCCGCCCGTGCCCGCAGGCGTGCGGCCCCGCGCGGCGCGGCCCGAGCGGCTGGAGGAGGAGTACTACGTGCGCTCGCGGTACGCGCGCTACGAGCGCGGGCGCGAGCGCGAGCGCGAGCACTACCCGCGCGACTACCACGAGGGCTACGGCGCCGAGCGCGACGCCTACGAGCGCGAGTACGAGCGCGAGGCGTACGGACACGACTACACGCGCGACGCCTACCGCGACGAGTTCCGCGAGGAGCGCGCGCCGCGCCGCGCCGAGCGCGAGCCGCCCGACGAGTACGCCGCCTCGCGCCGCGCGCTCAACGCCGTCTGAGGCGAGGACGTCTCCGGCGACGCCCGCGTCTGCGAGACGCCGGTGTAGCGGGCCCCGGCGACGTCCCCTCTCCTCTGTACATAGTCCCCGCCGCCGGCGCGCGCCGCCCGACTCGCCCTCCCGGCCGCGTGCTTAGGAGTGTTTGTGTGAGTCGTGTTGCCTTTTGCGTTCGAAACGATGCTTGCAGTGTCCCGTCGCCGAGACGAGTGTACCGGGCAGGCGCACTCGGGCAGCGCGCGGCCCTCGGCAGCGTCGCGACATCGTCGCCCCGGAGGCGCTTCGGTTTCGTGTATTGTCTTTTATTATCGCGCGTTTTCTGCGCCGGACGCTGTTTCGATTCGCTGAGCTTTAGTGGCACGCTTATGACTGCCGCCGCGCCGCGTGCACGTCTTCGGGCAGCCCGCGGGAGGTCGCGGCGGCTGCTCGCTTGAGCTGGCTCTTTTTCGATTTGTATCAATTTAGTAGGATGATGGCGGTCGCTGCGATCTTCCTCGGGTGCCTTTACCGCGCAATGAATGAATTGCGGATTCGCGTCGATGGAGTGAGACGTATTATCGTTCGATCACAGGATACTCTGTGGCACGGAAGTTGTTGATGTCTTCGGTTGTGAGAAGCGAGGATGGACGAATACTCGGAACTTTTTCCTGATTGTAGCTCATAGAACTTGAGCAGTATGAGAGACGTTGAGTCTGACTAAGTTAAACTCGCGGCGCAGACTTCTGTACCGTAGTGTATTCTGTGGTTTAGGTTATCGTACTGAAAAGCTCGCACTCGGTACGGAGCTCGCGATTGTATAAATTTTAAATAAAAAGATAATTTTAGTACCGTTAGATATTATCCGTTTCCCATTTTTTGACATACTCTGTAATTATATTGCATCGTCTGTACTTCATTGTTGCAATCATTTGTAAATAAAATACTTTATATCGACATGTTTGTTTTCTTACAAGTCAACATATAAATACTGTCCGTTAATGTCTTAGTACTAATGTTTAAATACTTATCTTAGTTCTTGTTCGACAATATCAATAAAAACTGGTCCAAAAACCATGAAAGACGTAGTAAAAATATTTATAGAATAGGTCTCTGGGTAAGTCCCTCAGGTATCAATATTAACAATTACTATTTAGAAGTGCGAGCTTATAAACGTAATCATTAGTTAAGTGCTCCAAAACTCTAGTTGCTCGTAGTTTTCTGACAGGCGTCAAAATTCTACGAAAGAGCGAACATGATAGCTTCCTTACAGGTTCGCACTACTGAAAGTGTAACTACTCTTTTCTATATTTACTGTAGGCACTTGTAAACACTCCCAAAGCGGAACTGAATCAGACTTATCTCCGCCCTGGATTCGTATTCTTCTTTTTTTACTGTACACACAGGAAACTTTTCGTTAATCATAAGTTAGTTAAAATTATAACCAATAATCTGAATTGGACTGTACCAATAACCCCTTTAGAAGCACTGCCATTACGCTCCTTTTAATGTGTTTTACCTGACTACGGCAATGCCAAAAAAGAAGACTTATGATTTCAACAGTCTATGTATACGTTTGTATTTACGTGTTTCACCATTGCATTGTGCCTATCTACCTTCATCATCATCAACACTGATCAGCGGCGCAAGTACGGAAATAGTTTCGATAAATTTGTCGAATCGCAAACTCGATAAATTTATCGAATGTTGCGAGTACCGAAGTCTGATCATAAAGTATTGTAGTAGCTCTAAATTATCTTTAGATTCAACATAACTATTCGATAACTTTTGTCGATTGCACCGAGACACGGTAAATTATAAAAAAAAATCGATAAAACCCACATTATCGATTTGAACTGTCAATTTTATCGATCGAAAAGATCCGTAGGTACTTGCGCCGCAGTTGCGATACTAATAGGTAAACTATAATAAATCGATAGAAAAAAAGTGTAGGTACTGATCACAAAAACCTAAGACATTACTAGAGAGATTTAAGTGAAATAAAACATCACACAATTCTGAAACATATCGCAGTTTATTATATAGGCGTTTGCAGTAAATTCGATGACATTCAACACAGAGATGAAGCTTCTCTTTCATAAATAAATTAAACATCATAGTGGATAACAGATAAATAATTCTAATTTCTTCTCGCTTGCCTCTTTGGTCTCTACTAGCTAATTACTCTATATTAATCATATTTACAATTTTATTACTTTGTTATCAAATTAGGTATGTGTAGTACCTAGGTACTATACACTGGATTATTTTTGTGTTTTTTTTTGCTGGGATATATCGATGATCAGGTTTTAAGACTAGAAAATAATATTTCGATTATATTGTTTGACAGAATGCAACTTGGCTACTGAAGTTGTGATAATTATAATTACAATTAGCGCCTAAATTTAGCTCAAGCTTCTTCAATTTTCAATCACTACCATTTATCTTAAAAATATATTGAGTCATGAGACAACTTTATTTCAAGGATTTTTACTGGGCATTTCACCTCAAGCGTTACTAACCTATCAAACAAAACTGAATCTTCTGCTGTTACAATAAATGTTAAAATCCCATGTTAATTACAAGCTGACGTCTCTTTGGTTTCACACTTAAGAGATTACAAACACTCCTTCAGCTTCCAACATCACTATTTACACTTTACACTTGCAACGTTATTTACACTTCACAAATTCGTTTTAGCAACGTCCTAGCGTATTGCCGCTTGCGACCTTTCGTCGCGGAGTATATCCTTCTATATCTAAGCATTTTGAGTGCTAGTCAGATGTAGAGATAATCGTTTTTTGTTTCCCGACAGTAGCTGATGCTGGGGAACTTGTAGACGGGGCTGTATCGCTGCTTCTCGCCTTCGGACTCCAGCGAGAGCGCTGAGAGTGCTCGGGAGGGTTCGTCGTTGTCCTCTGAGGGTGTCTCCTGAGAGACGGTGAGGGTACGAGGGGGCAGAGGTGGCGCGCGAGGGTTCCGTCTGACCCTGAAGTGGCAGTCGTGGTCCGCAGGCCACGCTCGTTGCACTAGGAGGGGCAGGTCGTCCGGGTGCAGTTTGCGTTCGTATTCTTGGGAAGGGCACACCTGAAATAGATTGAATATTCGTAATAAGATTTAGAAACTCATTTCCGGCATCTGGTAGTCTTCAAGAGACGAGTGAACAGGATCTTCTGGGCAAGCGTGCTACTTCGTCGATCGCATTTGAGATAGCGACAAAAGCAAGCCCATATGCTACAAATAAAATAAAAATAAAAGTTTACATACAGTATGATATCTAATTGATAGCAAGAGTAGTGGCGGAAGGAACAGCCTTCCTCTCTCCCTCAAGTCGAAAATGTCACCAAGTACCTATCGCTGTGTTCTGGCAACTGCAGTTGAGAGCTAGTTTTAATGTAGGTAAGTTCTATGCATATTCACCAACTTCCTCCATATCGTCGCTTAAGATCAGGCTATATTAGTCAGACCAGACGGTAACAGATCCTGTGCACAAAACAAACAACTTACACACTCATACCCCTGAACTAGACTTCCTATAGCGATATAGGATGGCTATGGACACAAACAGATAGATATACAACACAAACATCCTAGAACCAAGAACAAACTTTATGCTCACAAAGTCTGCCCCACCCGTGGAATGAACCTGATGCCCGCTTTCCAGGCAGTGTTACCAACATAACAACGTAACCATCATTTGCCATTATTAGCATCAATCAACAAGCCAATTATACCTACTATCTGTAAAACGAGAACGAGCGAAAGTATTTCTGCCTACCTCATAAAGCGAGAACCTCTCAACCCCCTCGGTGGAATCGTAGCAATGCAGCAGGATGGCCAGCAGCTCGTCAGCCGTGGTCTGCTCGCTGGTGAGCAGGCACTTGTACTGCGATGATGACATCAGCGCGCTGTCGTAGATCTTTACCAGCCCACCGGGACGCATTTGCAGAGAGAACCTGGAACGAGCAAGGAAGTTGTTTAGTCGATGTTTGTTTGGTGTCAGTTCTGAATATGTACTTCTTTTCGAGCCGGTGGCACAGAATATCCAGTGGTCCATCTTTAATAGGTACTCCGTCTCTACTGACATCGTAATCAGCTCTGTGCATAGATAAATCGAGAGTCTGATTTGAAATAAATAGATATGTAAAAACAGGGACAGTACAGAAATTTCTTGTTTTTTAGAATTACCTATTGCATACTTAATTAGTGACCAATTTGGTCAAAGATCTGGCTACCGCGGAGTACGTCTTTCTCCGACAGGACGCCGCCCGGCGCTCTCTGGAACCTCCGTACACCGGTCCCTACAGGGTGCTAGAAAGGGGAGACAAGACTTACAAGCTAGCCATAAGCGACCGCGAGCCTACAGTTTCGATAGATCGTCTAAAACCAGCGCATATGGCTCGAGATCCATGAGATCCATGAGATGACACCAAGACTGGTACAGCAAGCCCCGTTCCAGATACAGCAGATACTGCTGCTGAGAGGAGAACCAGATCCGGCAGGACTACCCGCTTCCCGGATTACTATCGCCCTCAGTAACCTTCAGTCTCAGCGGGGGAGTAGTGTAGGAACCTTGCCTACAACATATTTCTATCAATTTTTTTTGTTTATATAATTTCCAAAATCAAGTTAATTTCAAATTCATTTTTTATTAGGTATTCATTTTCTTTTTGCTTCAATTCAATTTATAAAGTAATTATTAACCGTAAAGCTTAAGCTTTAAGTACATTTCAAGTAGTAGTTTTTTGTAATTCTGTTTAAATAAATATTAATTTTTACTCGCTAGCTAAAATCGTACTTGCGCGGACCGGCGTACGCGCCGCCCGCTCTTTGTTAACGTTGCTTTAAAATCGCTATCGCTCGGTCAGGCGGCCAGTGAGACTCTTGATCCCACGGCGAATGCATGCCCATTTGCTGCGCACTAGCGGTTCTAAATCCTATCGTAATATCTTCTAGCATATATATTCTCTTTCTTAACTATTTCTCCTCTTTTTACTTTCTACTTGTGCTATCGCGTGTGTCTGTGCTTTCTTTCTTCCTTCGAACTATAATAACTTTATGTGGTACCTACCTGTAATGCAAACCAGTGAATAAACGTAGTGAGTGGAACAAATCTTTAATTTTCACCAACATTAGAAGGAGTGTTAGGCTAGTACACCACAGTGTCTTTAAAGTCCTTATATGATTATATATTTATAATATAACTGGTGTGTATTTTGTACTATTATTATAGGCGTTCTTCTTTACCACAAATCTTACAAAATGCGACCCAAAAGACGTTGAAGACAGAATTTTAACGACGTTTTAAAAAATCGATGACGATGCAACAATTTAATGACCATGACCTGATAAACGCACTTGCAATGAATGTTTTAAAACTATAAAGAGTATGGACCACGAGATAATCTTATAAGAGTATGGACCACGTGTCCATAGAGTGTAATGTAACAAAATATAAAAAAAAAAACTATAAAGAGTATTAACAACAGAACTGGACACAGAATAGATAATAGTACAAGTAAAAAATTAAGACTAACTTTTTATACCGCTGTCTAATTACCTCCTAGCCCGAATTTACACACAGGTGATCGATAATGATGCAAAGCAGATGATGCGCACAGCCTGTATCCGATAATAAGTCAAATTATATTAAAATTAGTATAATAGAGCCAAGCTTATAATAGGCTAGCTTCTGCCCGCGGTTTTTACCCTCATTCCCACAGGAACAGTGCATTTTTCCGGGATAAAATGTAGCTTATGTTACTCTCCGGTCCATAAACTACATCTATGCCAAAAATCACGTCGATCCGTTGCTCCATTATTGCGTGAAAGAAGGACAAACCAACAAACACACTTTCGCATTTATAATATTAGTAAGGAAGTAGGGATTACTATTATAGAGCCAAGCTTATAATAGATTCAAAAAATATTATTATGTTTGAAACAGGCGGTATAGTCACCGTACTTGATACGTAGATAACATTGCGTAGGGCTTGTGTTTTGTTAAAGTTGTTAAGCCACCTGTCGGTAACCGCAAACAGGAATACTTGTTAATACGAATTAGTAACTAAGCAGTAACCTAGTCCATTATTCAGTGATAGGTATTATTATGTAATTATATAAACTCCAGTATTTGGAATAACAATAATTAGTTACGTCAATAGTCGGGTAATGTTTGTCATGATAATCATTTAAGTAAAAACTACCTACTTACTACAATATTGTACCAAACTAGTTATCTACTAAAAAGATGGAAATATTCATGAAGCAAAAGAAGTAAGCGTTCCTTACTCTGCCGAGTAGTTAATAGAAATACATAATTGTAGATTGTTGATGAAAAATCTTGTCTAAACAGATTTTTTTCTAATTTATTAAATTTTTTTAAACACTTTTTCACTATACATTGGAGTTATATATTAAAGTGAATCATTTTAGTCCTTACTATCTAAAGAAAGAAATGGGAAATGTATCTACATACGTTTTAGATTATGTTTTTTATGTTATATTTGGTAACGAGACGAGCTGGTCGTTTGCCTGATGGTAAGCATAACGCCGGCCCGATTTTATATAAGTATCTACTTAAAAGTAAATCCCTAGTTCAGAATAATATTATGGTGTAAATATGTTAAGGTAATAGAGTCGGCATAAATATGGCTCATTATACAAATTTATCAGAGCTATAAAAGCATAGAAATAAACGTACATTAAAATATTATTAATTCAGGCTCATCCTTACTCAGTGAGGCGTTATCAACATTGTTATTTCCTCCACAGTACAAGTCATACATAAAACTGATAATCCTACCGTTAAAACTTCATGAGCCTTTACTGACAACAATAAAAATTTATTAAACGCAGGATTATAAACATTGAACTTATGAGAGAAAAGCAACAACACTAACTATTTTATTTAGTAACAGCAAAAAAATTAAATTCTGAAAGCTGTTGATAGAAAAGTTCTGTTTTATCAAACGTGGCCTAGAATTTTAAAACGATAGAGACGTTATCATTTTAGAATTAGTGATTGAAGCAATCATGAAACTGATGAGGTGTTGCGACACAAACATAGATAGTTTTGTAGCTTTTCCCCAGCCATAACATATAGAAATGGTCCAATAGGTTTTTAACTATACCTTTTTATCATAACCTTATGATAAATAAATAGGTATATACCAGAAACCCATATTTGTTTTATTTTTTGCAAATAAATTCAATCGAAAATTGGCGACTATCAAGTTGAAAATACTTTATTCAAGAAATGATCTGTGTCTACACAGTGAAGCGGTGATTGGGGGTTAGAGCCGTTCTAATTCTTATACCCCTATCGGCTGATACGCCCATTCGAGGCAAACAGATAACAAAATTAACTATAAACGCTTACACACTCATACCCCCGCACTAGGATTCTGTGTCGCAGGTGGCATGGACACACACAGATACACATCACAAACATCCAAGACCCGAGAACAAACTTTATGCTTACACAAAATTTGCCCCGGCCGGGAATCGAACCCGGGACCCCTCGCTTTGCAGGCAGGGTTACAACCAACTTAGCTACGGAGCCGTTAACTAATACTACTATAACTATAATTGATAATATACCTACTATAGTTTTAGCGAAACTCGTCATAAGTCATACAACCAAACATTTCATAGTAAATTACTTCCTCGAAACTCAGTCATAATTAAAACAGGTCATCAAATCTAAATCTTCACCTCTTCCTCCTAACAACCTCTTAATAACCCTACAACTACCCACTACGCAATCGCCGTGTCAACACGCGCCATAACACGTACCATATGGTCAATAAAGAGTTTCCCCGAGCTTTTTAACGTTTTATTGCTTCTGTTTACCGGACGGGAATAGACCGTGCCGGAAGAGAGGGGACAAAGTGGATCTTTTTTCGGCGCTGTGCGGTGGTCCGGCGGGGATGGGCTCAGGTGTCGATACGATGACCGGAGGGTTAAGAATTTTGTAGATTGTTTCGGAAAGAACTTTCGAAGTTTTCTAATGCTTTACTTTTCTGTGACTATTTGTTTGTTTGTGACTGTTTGTTGTGAATTAGGAATCTTTATGATAAACTTGAAAATCAAGATCAACTCCAGGTTAGCAAGGACTTGCGCGAACTCCAAGTCGAAAATTGGTAGGGATTTTTTGGTGGCGCAAGACAGACCAAAGTAGCTTCAGTTGTTATCAGAGGCCAAAGAGTCATTTTGATGCAAAACGCCCTCTTAGTTACTTTTCAGGTTGTTTTCAATAAATTAATATTTGTAAATATCTCAAATAGAAAAAAATAATGTGTGAATTTCTTGCTCTTCTTTTGACGGCTTTTTATTGCTGCCTTTACCAGTATGACAGTACCTAGTTATTAGGAAAAAATAACATCTTTGGATTCTATTTTAACATTTGTCATTCTTCACTCTACTTACCTATTGCTCCCTAATGAAGTGTGTGAAAAATAACTTCTTTTCCTGCTTGCTAGTATTTCATAATCAAATATCCCATTGTTGCCTAAACAATTGGATAATGCACCAACAGAAGCATACCTATAGTAGGTGTAGGTAGTAGCGTTATTGTTATTGTAGTACATTATTATACTCGTACAATCCTGTGTCTAATACTGAATTATGTTCAGCATGTATACTTGTACCTACTTGTGACTTTGTAGTTAATAAGTTTTACAATTTGTAAAGAAACGGACGCACCTATAGTCATGTCGTCATTAACAAGGATGTTGTCATGTTTTATGTTATGACGTATTAGTGTGCGTTTTGGAACTGTAAACATACACGACATCATCTCTGTGAGATGATTCATGTAGCCAGCATACAGCGTCATAGACTTGATGGAGTTTCTTATTCGGAGGACTACTTATAAGTAGATTGTAGAGTTTTAGTGCAAGGCGTTAAATATGACTAACGTCAGTAACACTTACTTGGAATATCCTTTAGGGTGGCAAGCCTGAAGCGCAGCCGGCCTAGCGTCATCGTCAAGCACCAACGTCGTCCTCAGCCCGGCTGTCCGTACTCTCACTTCCATGCTGAGGTAGAACAGCCTAGGATCCCGGTGCCTCATGCGAAACTTTCCTAGCAGGGTGGCGACTACCTCGCGCGCCCGGGTGCCCCATGTCACAGATAGGGTCTTGTATTCGATGTCGGTACGAAGGCAGCGGGCGTAGACCTTGATCGTTGTCTGAAAAGATAGAAATATATCGTTAATTTCTCCTTAGTGCAAAAATAGATTCAAACCAAGTCCCAGTTTCATTATGTTGGGTATAAAAAGCGTATATAATTAATGTAATATTTCTTGAATATTTGGTATATTTTATACTCGTGAATTTAGGTAAAGGTAAAAAAATATGTTATTATATTATTATTTGATGAATCATAAACTAAACACCAGGAAAAGAAGCACCGGAATATTATTCAAACTTGATAAGGGTCACTTAAAGTCTACTCTTCTCCGATCGGACCATCCTATTATAATCTCAGGAATCTATAAAGAAACCTAAGCAACATAAATTTTATAATCTCCCGTCCACTTTAGAAACCCGGAATGGCATGCGCGTGACTGCCGGGAAGCTTCCACTTCCCACAAAACGAATAAAAAACATCTCAACAGCTCATAAGAAAGAAACCCTTTGAGAGACATCTGTACAGGATAAACTTTCACATCCTATAGATTGTTGGAGATTCCATTGTTCGTAACTAGAAGGCAAGTCTAGATTACACAACCTTAAAACTTTTACTCGTACTGTACTTATAGGTACCTATCACGGTAACTAAAGCCTTAAATGCATTTCCTAACATAACAAAACCAGTAATACCACTGCAGTGCAATGCAAATCCAATAAAGTTATCAATGCGACGTAACAGAATGTGCGGATTGCAGATAATCAAGTTCTCACGGCGCCCTTTCCCACTGTATCCAATACCTTCGGGCATTCACCAGATCACAAAACTGTTCACCAGATTCACAAAATCACCAGAAAAATAACACTTATGTCGTTGGGCCTAAGTTTCTTTGATGAAACTCACGTGGATGTTATGGGGTAGCAAAGCCAAGCGTGTCCGCGGAGCCGGAATGGGAGCGAGCATGGTGCGTGCGTCTGGGATGACGGTTGGACGATGACTGCCGTACTGCCGTATATTGGTGGTTGCCTGGTAGTGGTGTGGTATGTTGTGACTTGTGGCCCGTGTGGGACGCGGGACATAGTGACAGTTACATAATCTGGGGTACAAGCTTACGGATGTAGTAGCTAAGAGTGGAAGGCGGAAGCTCGTTGGTAGATGTTTGCGGTGATAAGATACGTTTTGGTGGCTATATGGGGTTTACTTATACTGATAGTGAATTATGGTTTCGCAGTTAATCAATGTGAGTGCTAAAAGTAAATGGAAGCTTTATTTAGTGTGTGGTATTTTATTTACTAGGGGTTTACGATATTTTTTATTGTGGGTGTAGTCGACAGAGGTCGATGGACTTTTGTAGCGCGTAAGGATTTTTGGTTTCAATTACCTATCGCAGCAGAGAAATATTTGTGTGGTTAGAAAAACGCAAGTACCACCTATTGGTTTCCCTGTCTGGGTGTTGTGCTACCACGGTCCACATCAATTTTAAATCTAGAGAGACACAGGGAATCATAGATATGAGCCCAGGTCTATGTGTTGTATATTTATTTGATTACATACGTTAGGGTTTCATTCACTTTTTGCACATTACCTACATATCCATTTGTAACTACATAAAATTACATCAACAACAACATCTACTATTTAACAAACCTACAAACACCACGCTCACTTAATAAAATCAGCACAGTCCATCAATCATCAAAAGAATCCAAACCACAATGCGCCGAGGGTGCCGGAAGCTCCCTGCGAGGGACCACCACCACCTGTCCCCTCTAGCCACCTGTCCGAACCCAGGAAATATCCAGGAAACATGGTCCGTGAGCCTGAGAACTGGGAAGTTGGGAACCACAATGCAATTTTTTTATAACAAGTGGTTTTGCTTCAATTGGTTTTGTGTCGAATAGTCATGTAATTAGGTACCTAAACTAAAAATATGAATATATACTGTTAGATACCTGATTTTTTAAATTATGATTAAAACTGGTAAAATAGTTTTATACGTACTTTTATTCCAAATTATAAATTTAGGTAATCGTTGATTTAGTTAGGTTCAACTTTTTGACAATTATGGTTTTTAATTAATTCTAGCGGGTACAGTCCTATAATAGACCTACTAGTTTTAATTTCTTTAATATTATTTGAGGAGAATAGAGATGTTATGCTAGGCTTATGGCATTTACAGTCGCTAATAATAAAGATAATAAAGTTGCAGAATGTGATGTCAAGTAGGTAGTAGACATACCTATACTTAAAGACAAAATTCTCGCCATCGGCACCAATTGGCGTCCGGTCCAAGAAAGTGCCGGTAAAAGTGGTCATCTTTCGCCTTGAATGCCTTGAACGAACTTGAACTTGTGACGGGAAGCGCAAAAACCTGACTCCGGACGGACGGACAGAATGCAGCACCGAATGACCACTAAGCAATGCTAACTAGCGGGAAAATGCTTAGGAGTTTATTAATGATGCTATTAGAAGGTTATTACCTGCTTTATAACTGTCGCTAATTGGTCAAGCCTTTCAAATTTATGAAGAAGTTATGCTTATTTTTGGAGAAGTTAGAATTTTTAGGAACCTATTTCAAACATTGTGTCTAATGAACTACTACCGAACCTACTGTACCGGTAATTGTTGGGAACACAGATCTTTATGGTTGGGAACGATACTCTTGAACTTGTTGAGGAGTATGTCTACCTAGGACAGGACTGTCAATTTAGGTAGGTCCAACTACGACACAGAGGTCACACCAAGAATCCAACTCAGCTGGGCAGGGAGAAGCTACGAGCTAACTTTTCGTCCACAATACCACAGAGAGACTTATGGCACTGAGACGTGGTTTCTTACTCTTGGCCTCATTAGCAAACTCAAAGTTGCGCAACGAGCTATGGAGAGGGTTAGGTTAGGTATGCTCAGGGTTTCGTGATCAAATCTGGAATGAGCAGATCCACAGGAGAACGAAAGTCACTGCATGGCTCTTAAATTTACCCATTTATTATTAATTAGTTAGCAATCAAAATTCAAATTAAACTCAAAAAGGAAACAAACAACTAAGGGCGTGCCTATACTAAATAGGTAAGATGTTTATGTTTCTCAAATGTTTCTGCAAAAAAGCCATATTTTGTAGAGATCTATTAGATCCAACGCGAATTGTGGGTGACTCAGCCCGTTCACGCTCAGCCGGCAACCCACTACTCTACGTAGTACCTACTGTAACTCATGTATAATTAATAGTTTACGCATGGAGCTTCATTGTTCTCAGTTCGAACACAAATGTACAGATGGCGTTGGTTAACAATTTTATTAAACTTTAAATTAGCGTGTATTGGGGCTTTGTTGACACTGCGCTTGTGGCCTCTGTTTACGCTGCGAAGGTTGTGGCAGTTGAAGTGTAAAGTGCTATGAACCCTAAAATGGTTTGTTTACCTACTTAAAGTGCAATACCAATACAATTTGCACTGCCCACGTGCGTATATATAAATATAAAACGAGTCCTTTACCTTGAAGATTCTTGCCATTTAATTACCTATTTTGAGATAACATTGACATAATTTTTCATATTTTTAATAATTTAAAAACGTGTCTTGGTCACATCAAGATTATCAGTAATATGATGAATAATAACATTTTCCCAGTGCCAGAAGCTCATCTTATTTTGGCTATTTTGCTGTACTATACGCATTAAAACATTCTGTTAAAACTATGAAACTGTCGAAGAAGGTACCGTTTTATGTAATTTCTTTATACTAAATAGGGTTGCATTTGACCGCAATCTCAGAGGAGAGAGATAAGATTATTCATCCTTCTCATGTCTACCGATTTCATCTTAATGATCAGCATTATTCTCACTTCCAGGGCCTTTCCTCTGAGAAAAAAATGAAGCTTTCTGACATGACTTTTAACAGCTGCGAGCTACACCTGAGATCGGAGTAGTAACACCAATTAAATGCGTCTTGCAGCAACAGCTAATATCTATAGGTTAAGTAAAGAGAGAGTATAGAGACTACGTCTCTTTCCAGTGACTCACTTGCCATTACGCTACAATTTTCACGCTATACAGATAACACGATTACATCTAAAGGTCAATAAGGAGAGCGTAACTCATCGATCATCGTGACCATTACAGACGCATCCGTAAGGTTGCAACACAACCATTGCTATGCTTTTAAATGCAGCATAGGTTCGTCTAAAGGCGAGGGAAGAAAGTTCAATTCTCAAAAGCAAGATGAAGAGAAATTGTAGGGTCAAATGTCGAATGCCGGCTGTAAAGAAAGATATTTTTATCTACATTGTTTAGGAAAGTTACGAGCTTCTGATTTGGTTGAAAAAAATGTGTCATATTGCAGTGAAAAGTATTATGAAGACTTGCCCATTGCATTTCACAAAAAAATATTGTTTTTCTAAAGTGTTTTTGAAACTGATACGAAGATACATCAGACAATGCCACGCCCAAAGACGTAGACGGTTCCTAAGGATTGCATAATACCTACGAGTCCTTTAGACACTACCATATCATCTTTAAATTATACCTTGTGTAAGCTTCCTTATTAAATCCCTGCTATGGACGTCATTTCGCATCCTCTATGACCAGATAATTGAATTAAGCCCAACGCTGTAGTAATGGTAACCAAATGGTACTTGTACGTTTTGGTAATATTATGGTAAGTTAAGGATGATACACCTGGCGCTTCTAAAAATCTAAGATAAATTATCGTCTTCAAAGAGCTTTTGTGGTGTAGGGAGTAGTTATGGTGATCCCAACGGCGAATATCTAACTCAGGGGTTCGAGTTTAATCTCAGCTAAAAAATATTTAAGCAGAATTATTAATTTCATGATTATAGGAAATGTGTTGGTCCCGACCAGTCCCTTATAAGGTGAGGACCTTTAAGAGTGTAAATAATTCAATCCTAGATTGAATCAGAGCCAAAATCAATGTAATAATAAAGCATTTTGTTTTTATTAATTTTCATTTGTTCTGTAACTGTGATAAGATTTCTTAAATTAAAGATCTAACATGACAGAATGTTATCATACATTGGGAACCGAACGTTTTACTTACACAAGGTTATGTAGGTACCTACAGCTACATTAATTCACTATTTCCCCAACTTTCCTACAAACCACACAGATTAGAATATAATCGTGTAATCATTTGCAGCGCATGCCTGATGCACTTCCCTGGGCGGCGTCGCGTCTTTCCTGTAATTTCAATAATTCCGTGCAAAGCCGTGCCGGTTGCGCACGAGCACCCATTGGCGCGCGACGGTGCATTGATTTTTGCAATATCTACTGTTAATTTGGTAATTTTTAGTAGTACCTGCTGAGGAAACTAGTAAATTAATTCAATAGGTTTTTATGCAACTAAGTGGCGAGACGATCAGAGACCCAATTCTGCTAATCAATTGTCAAAATGTCGTCACAGTTTTGTCGAAATGTCGGTTCGTTCACATCGGCACTGCAATTGGTATGAGCAGACATAATGCATGAATGAAAACTCGGCTCTCTCTCTCTCTCTCGTCATGCTCAGGCACTATAATTTCATTGTCCATACTTTGATCTGGCGATAAGCAAATGATATATCATCACCAGTGCTAAAAGTGTATCATTTTTATCTTATCTCATAAACTAGAAATACGCAGATTTCTCATTCGAAGAGACAAATGGACACGTACCCGTATCTCTGTAAAAATACCACGCATTAAGAATTGTGCATATGTAATGCACAAGAATTGATTCTTGTTTCTTAATACTATGTAGGTATTTCACATTATAAGTAGGTTTAAACTATTGTAAAATACTTGGTGCGTGTTCATTAGGCACGCATTGGTGCATCGAATCACAATTTCCCACCCTAGTTACCCGCTATATTATTCACAAGTTTATAATATATGTATTTAAGATATTGTGCTTTTCGCTGGTATTTTAAAACATTGACAGATCTTTCTGAGAAGGTGATTCCATGTTCAGTATTAAGAAGGTCCCTATTTTCTCTGACTCCTTTAGAAGTCATTGGCACGACACGATACGTGTGTTTATGGTCCCGTTCTAAACTTTAACGGTTTAGGCGCAGAATGGCCAATTCTCAAAATGGCATATGAGTCTTAAAAGGACTAATTCTACAAATGGCAAATTCTACAAAGGACAAGTTCTCGTAATGGCAAATTCTATAAATGCCAAATTCTCAAAATGGCAAATTCTACAAAGGCCTAATTCTCAAAATGGCCAATTAACTCAGTTAGTAATTTTAAATAATTTAAATGTCCGTTGTTTTATGTTTTTATATAAAAAAAATATCAAGCTGGTTAAATATTATGTCACTTTTATATAGGTATTATCCTAATATATTATGCTAATATATTATAAAAAATATTAGCTTGTATAAATTGTTTCGTGACATCAATGTACATTTTGATTAAATTGAAAAATGATCAACTAACAGTTACGTCAATTTTAGGCAAAAATAAACTATAAGCTTCTTATATAAAAATGTAGCTATGAATTATGTATCTACAAGCTAATATTTTTTACACTTCAAGAGCTAAAACTCTTACTTGTCTCAAATCATAGTAGATAATTTAGAACTGACATAATACTGTCTAGATTTATATTTTCTGCAGTAGGTATGCCATTGACTTGAAACTGTTATTACTCAAATTGTGATTGTCGAATAGATATATTTTTATTATGGTCAGCTTTTTTTACCGAAGTCTTAATTTTCCGTATTCGTTTTTTTTTCCATATTCTTATTTTTGTAAATACTTAGTTTTCATAATTCTTATTTTGATTTAAAGTGATAAATATTTGAGTGACGAGCTTCGCTCGTTATTTATTACAGTATTAAACAAAAAAATTGTGTAAAATTGCGTTTTTACATATACCCGAAATAAATTAACTGAATTATCAAGCTTGGCTCGGTGTAAAAGCAAACATACAATAGTTTGTATGTTTGCAAAACCTTTTTTTGTGTGTAAGATAACGTTTTTACAAGTAATACAACCATGTAGGCAAACACAAAAAGCAAAACCTTATCTAAATCTAAAATTTCATCCAAATCGTTACAGCCGTTTCCGAGATAGCTAAAATATATAAATATGTTCATATACAAGAATTGCTCTTTTAAAGTTATAAGATATATAAAAATGACATAATATTTTATAAAGCTTGAAATTTTTTATAAATAAACATATAATATATAAAAAATAAAACATAAAACATAAAACAACGAACATTTAGTTTTTTTTTAAATTGCTAACTTTGGGTTATTTTGCCATTTTGAGAATTAGGCCTTTGTAGAATTTGCCATTGTGAGAATTTGGCGTATGTAGAATTTGTCATTATGAGAATTAGGCATTTGTAGAATTTGCCATTACGAGAACTTGTCCTTTGTAGAATTTGCCATTTGTAGAATTAGTCCTTTTAAGACTCATATGCCATTTTGAGAATTGGCCATTTTGCGCCTAAACCACTTTAACTAGCAAACTGAAGCTTTATATTTTAAAAGACGGCTCCGTGGCTAGGTTGTAGTAACCCTGCCTGCATGGTCCCGGGTTTGATTCCCGGCCGGGGCAGATTTTGCGTAAACATAAAGTTTGTTCTCGGGTCTTGGATGTTTGTGATGTGTATCTGTGTGTGTCCATGCCACCTGCGACACAGGGAATCCTAGTGCGGGGGTATGAATGCAAGCGAATATTAATTTAAAAAAAAATTTCAAAAGTTCTCATTGAAAATAACCATCGTTTGCAATACGCCTGCAATACATACAGTCGTATATTATACCAAGGGACCAACTGCACCGCATCACAATCATCAGGATTACAATGACTTATTAGTTCATTCTAGCTTTACATAGCTCTGAATTCTCTGATCCGTCTAAACCTGACCAATCCTTAATCGTAACAAATCCCCCAATCAGACCTAATCAGCATCAGATCCACCGGATACAGTTCCATCGCCTCCGCAGCGCAGATCCAAAATAGCTCGACAAAAAGCGTCGCTGCGTCACGAGCGCGCTTCCATTTCCTAATTTCCTGCCTGTCACACCTCATTCACCCAATTTAGAGGCGTCCTGTCTGTCTGTCCATCGTGGAGACTAGCGGGACGGACGATGTAGCCAATCGTTGTGA
The DNA here is from genome assembly GCA_907269065.1 of Crocallis elinguaria. Lineage (NCBI taxonomy): Eukaryota > Metazoa > Arthropoda > Insecta > Lepidoptera > Geometridae > Crocallis > Crocallis elinguaria. The sequence continues at coordinate 17,161,330 of OU026069.1, forward strand.
ACTGTGATAAGAGTTTTGTTGTTTGGCGCCAGTTTTTTAACTCAGATTATGAAGGCTTGCTTTAGAAAACTTTTATATAAATTTAATGACCTTAACTTTTACTAGATTTTCAGTTCTTATTTATTCATTGTAACTTGTCAGAACTATATTGTCCTTATTGAGGCATTCGAGTAGTAACTAAAAATAAGAAGCCCTAATCTAGAAGTTATTTCCGAAGATGCAAGGAAAATATTAACTATGTATATGTAAAGTATTACGGTAAAAGTTTAAAACCTTATAAAATGTTGGCATCCAAAAATCTTATAAGATGTTGGCATCTCGGATGGCAGCTATTTGTTTTTTCTATTATGAATTCCGTACGTCCTAAACTTAATACTTTGACACTATATAAACCTTAATTCCATTATAAATATTACTTTTTAAAACAACAAACAAACACAAAGTTTAACAATTTTTAATAGGAAGTCAGTTCAGTCATCAATGAGTTAGTAAGTAAATAATCTAATTGTAGCAAAACAGTGACAGACGCTCGAGCACGCGTTACAAAACTCGAATACAGAAAACTGTACACACGACCTCTCATGTCAAAAGATAAAAACTCCAAGCTTGGTGCTTCAACTAAATGAACTACCAATAGTAGGATATTCTACTAGGTGGTAGGACTAACTCTCCTGCGAGTGTCCATCTGGGTTGGTACCATCGCTTTGCTCGTAAAGTCAACCGCCAAGCAGCCTGTAACGCCGGCCCATAACAATTGCAGTGCCACTCAGAACTTTGAAACACAAAGTCCTGCGCGGCACTGCAGTGCGCCCACTACCCCGAGACATTAGGTATTAAGTCTCATAAGCCCAGTAATTTCACTGGCTACTTTGCTCATCAAACCTGAACACAGTAATGCTTCCACACTACTGCTTGGCACCAATTTTATAAGCAAACCGGTGGTACCCACCCATATGGACACTCACAGAATGGTTAATTCTACCACCTGGTAGATTACTAATTTATGATAAAATCTATCAAAACTCTTTCAATTGAAAAATTGCAAGCTTTCCCTACTCTAAAGTTTTGTTGTGATGCGCAGGCGCAGCGTAATCGGCGGATGTTTGCCCAGTCGCCGCCGGGACGCTTGTCAATTGACCGGTAATATTTCGGAGATTACCGACAGCCGATCGACAATCGACAACCCGACAACACCGCTAACGGTACTATATAGACGACGTAATACGTTGGATCGTGGCGTAACAGTTAGCACGTAATAGGTAGGTATGCGGGTTATCGAGGGACCGTTAGAATTTTTGTTATTGACCCCAGATATGTACTCATCACTAGCTTGAAGTGATTGGTTTATGTAGACATGTTCATTGCGAAGCTGAGTGAGTTTAGTCACAGTTGCACTGTCCATGTGAGTGCGGCAGTGGTCAATATTGTTGATCGAAGGGAAACTAGCAAAAGATGACTCCGTTCACATAATCATTCTTCCCCCGGGTACTTTCTTTGACCATCTATAAGAATCTTTTGTTCCTTATCGCGCTTGTTTCTACGACGTATCGATAGTTAGTTACATAATTTGACAGAGTATTACAAATAATGCTTAAGATGCACACGTGGTAGCTTTCAGTCATATTATCGACAACAACCATAAGCAAAAGGTCATCACATTATTGATCCTTTTAAAAAAAGTAGAAAGGTCCTTCAGCGATCGCAACTAAATTAATTTGGACCACGCTGGAACTACATCGATCCATAAACGGTGTAGATGTAACATGCTTGCATACCTAAATAATTATAAATCTGAAAGAAACCGTGTCTTATGTCTTCAAGGCTTAAACACAAATATAAGACTGTGGCTTAAATATTGAAACGAATGAATTTAAATTTAGCAGAGATGAGGGAGAGTAGGGTTACAGCTTGTAAAACTCAAAAATCAAAAACAGGTGAATTGGCATCCCCTCCTATTTGGAAATCGGAATAATAATATTAGTCAAACAAGAACAAACTTAGAAAAAACACCCCAAACACTTCAAATCTAAATCAAGCTTCCAAACGAGTGCGCTCCACTTGAGCCCTGACCTAATCCGCCCTATCTTAACAGCACAGACGGACTGTCTATTTTTACACATTTTATAGACCAATTCCTCACAAAAACCGTCTATTTTCGTTTAATAGACAATTCCTCACGCCTGACAACTGTAACAACAACGACAGTAATATTATGGGCCCACCGAGATCTAATGGGAATTGACTCGTAAAACCTTTGAGTTGTAAGATAAGTGTTTTTGTAATCTGACGGGATGATTTAGAAAGGGCCTTTGGACTTTGAAAATAAGCGTTTGATGAAATTATTTTTCAAAGCATCCTGAAATACTAAGAGACCTGGTAGATATAGCTCTCTGAACCGAATCTATGTATACCTCTCGATAACGACGTCTCTAAACTAAAGAAGAAAACAGTAGCATCTCAAAACTGCTAAACTAAAACTGTACTCAATTACATAAATATACCCTTTTTCAAAATAGATTCGGAACGTTCACAAGCCCGATATACCAGAACATTAAAAAAACATACACATTCTTCCATCACCAAACCAGCCTTAACACCATTATCATAAGAGAAGGTACAAAACAAGCAGACAGACGAAGCAATCATCAAGCCCTTCATTAACATCAGCTGTTCCATTCTCTCACCTGCGGGAGGGAACCAGACACCATTATACCATTATGAAGTATTTATTGTAGGGACGAGGGCCATATGTCTGAACGGGTTAAGCTTCAAAATGAGAGCAATAAGATTAAGAATAGCGGTTGGTAAATGGGTTCCATCTAGAAAATAAATACGCCCTCGAATTTATTAGTCAAAGATTTGAATAATTAACAAAACAGCCTCCGAATCTTTAAAGTGCTGCAGACAGATAAGGCAGCCGGTCGATGAATAGAAAACGATCTGCTACGATGCTTATTGATATTATATCCTTGAGTTAGCGTGGCTTCAAGCAAAAGGAAGATTAGCCTTCGAATAAAAAGTTAAATTTCTCATAAACCTTATAAAAAAATGTGTTTTGTCTCGTCACACTTAAAGTTCGAGGAGCGTACCTACACCTCTATACGAGCATAAAATAATATCTCTGTTATTTGATTTTATTTCTGAATTCATTTTCTTAATAAGACATTGTCCAATATTGAACACCTACTTTATGTTCAAATTCTACATATTTCGGTCGACATCTGCCATTAGAAACACTATTTCGAACATCTAAACAAACAAATCCCTAATAAAGTATCAGTTTTCAACGGCACGGATCTCTAGAAGCGAGTAAAAAATGCGGCGCATGCGCACGTGCTATACACGCCAGGTGCGCAGGAAGTACAGAAAAAGAAAAAAAGATGAAGAGGAGTCACGGCACATAATCTGTATTATTATGAATATAATCATTTTTTCCCTTTCTTACTGTAAAATTCATTTTTCCTCTAAAAGTTATTTGGTGCACTCTATAGCACTTTTTCTAAAATTTCGGCGTCATTATAAATGACCTGTTTCCGATGCTGTAAAGATGTTATAACGGTTGTCATAATTTTTATGACTTTTTTTTGTACGAGTAAAAACCATTTGTGGGCAAAAAGTTTTGGCGCGTACCTATACCCACGAGTAGCTCCAAGTAAAGAACCAAAAAAATAAATTCATCTTCTAATTTTTTGTAGCTGGTAAAAGTATCACAAAAACTGAGATAAGTTGAAATATGAAGACATATTTATCGCTCAAAATAAAACAGTCAAATATTCAATCGGTAATATCTAATATACTATCATATGTCACGAAATCCAGAACGATGACTTTAATATTTACATAGGTACAGTTTGATATGTAAGTGTTAATATGTAACACTTACATGTATATGTATATTATATGTAACACTTACATTATATGTAAGAGCCTAGAAATTCAGATTCAATTCAAATTCAAAATGCTTTATTCAAATAGGCCCCAAAGGAGCACTTATGAAAGTTAAAATAAATGACTCTAACAGCGGGCCTCTGCAACATTCATCTACCCGAATCACAGACTAAAACTAATGCTGTCTTTATCAGAACATAAGAAATGACAAAGACACCAACAGACCCGATCCGTGCTCGAAGTCAACGAACCTTCCAGAAACCCACCGTGCCCGTTCCAAATTGGTATAGGCCAAGCAAGAAGAAGGCCAAGAAACTCGTCATGGCATTCTTTTTAAAAAATTAACTGTTTATAGATCTCAACTTTACCAGCACATTTTAGCTAGCACCGTTACTATTATTACAAGCGTAGTTAGCTTCAGTATTGATAGAGCTCTTACGTCAGAAGTTCATAATAATAAATGAATATTAAGCAAAGATCAATGAATAACGACGTCCCACACTTGTTTCAGTATCCATCGCCTTCAATATGATTCAAATAGCTCATATTTACTGACGCTAAATACAATTTATGAGACAATCGGATCGGACCGATGCTTCTTACGAAACGTTGTTATCGGGAACAAATAGTTATTGCTTCGATATTGTTTTATCTAGTACAAATAGTTGTTTGAAGTTATTTTGTTGTAATAGGGCCGGTGTAGACAGAAGAGCTGCGTTAAGGAGGTCCTGAGTCAATGTCATTTATCATTCTGCCCTCTTTCCACATACTGTCGGTTTGCATTGATGTAAAAGAGAAAAAGACCGCGCGCGCGTCAAAATTGAGTAACAATCCAAAAAAAGCGTGGTTACTTCAAAATTAAATGCCTAATCGAAAATGTACCACAGCTAAGTTTTTTTTCATAATATAATACGTAAGTCTTGTTAATTTTTCGATATACATTTATTAACAGAGATATCATTTCAAACTTTTGCTAAAAAAACTTTTTCAGCGAAACTATTTAGGGTGCTATAGACGCCTTAAATGGTGTTGTAAGTAATTGTTTGATCACTTTTAAACCAATTAAACGCCTTTTAGTCATTTCCTGCTATTGTAGTCTGTTAGTTTGTCGCGACATCTCTGTGGAATGCAAGCAATGATAATGCAACATGATGGTATTTGTCTTTAATTATTACCACATCACCTAATCAACTTATTTATCACAAGCTTCGGCCCGCAGCTTCACCCACGTTGTAAGCCTATCTATATTATGTTATTCTGATGTATAAACTATACTATTGCTGTAGTTTCATCAAAATCCGTTCGGTAGTTTTTGTGTGAAAGATTAACAAACGTCCATACACACATCCATGCATCGTCACAAATTTTCGCGTTTATTATATTAGTAGGATTCATAAAGTTCATGAGTTCAATAAGAATTATTTAAAATTGTTTTTTTTTAAAACACAAAACCTCAAATGGCCGAACAACAGTGATGGTCGAAAAATTAAATTGACTCAAAAAGTTGAATCAACCCTTTAAACAAACTGTTTTCAGTAAAACATAATTGAAGAATTCAATTAGTTAATTGCATCAGTGTGGGGGTAATGAAAAAGTAAACCTTCTGGATGGGCCTCCCATAACGACTAACACGAAACCAATAGAAGTAATGTTTCAAAACTTATGCCCGTTTTCACCAACCTTAGGAGACGCCGAAATCGGATGCCTAATTATTTAGGTGTTGCCTAGGGCAAAAAACGTATCACCAACCTTTGGGAGTGTTCTAACGGTTTATATTTAGGACTTTGCTTACATTAGGAGTCACTTAATTAGACATCGCCTAATTCGTTGTTGGTGAAAATGCTCCCTGCTTTTTTCACACTTTTATTGATTTTTAACCGATACCTAATGTCTAAGGGTAACGAGCGCAATGCAGTGCCGCGCAGACCGTGGTGTTTTAAAGTTCTAAGTGGCACTACAATCATTGTTATGGGCCGGCGTTATGCTTACCATCAGGCAAACGAGCAGATCGTCTAGTTATCAAACAATATAAAAAAAGAAAACAAAAAACATCACCCACCGGTCAATCCCAAAACAGACCGGTTACAATGGAATACAACCGGCTTGCGCACAGCTGAACTAATCAATTGGTAATTTAGCGCTCGCCAACTAATTGTTTGGTTTAATAAACCGCTATTACCCTATTACGGGCCGCTGAGACCGGGCGGGGTAAACGGGCGGTCACGACTCTAACTGAAGTCGGGTCGTAGACTTACAGTGAAGTTAGTGGGCATGGGTGTGAATAAGCCATTTTACCGTATTCGGAAACGATTTTGTTTGAGTAATCCAAAGAAATTTTAAATTGACTCGAGTCAATTCAAAGTTAAAGTTCAACATTGTTCAAGTGTATCAGCTGATTTAGGGCTGCCTGGAAGTTCTGTAGTAGAATTTTGACGTAAAGTTTAAATGCTGTTTCTTCAATGAAAAATTCCGAATTTCAAAAACTCGTAAAACAAATGTTGTAGACGTCAGTAGATTGACCCCCTTTCGAGATAACATACCAATTTAAACTCAGCTATACATTGCATGTACATATCCTGATACCACGCCTGGGAAGCCGTGGGTAAAGGTATAAAGATTATTATTGTAATTATAATCATTATTGAATCGCAAATACTGAATAATCCAATGGTAGTACTATAGCATCAAATCGTAATCATTGATTTATATGGTATTTAAAACCTTAACGGCTCGTGACCCGTGTATCAACTACGTATTAGTTGGTTTCTCCAAATTAAAAGCAAACATCAAAGCGACCCTCTAGTAAATGGCTCTACAATAACGTAGAGTCATTGACCATTTCACAGTAAGACCCCTGTCGGGATCCGCCTTCACAATAGCCTGCGGTGCGTGTACGTCGTGTTGACTATACCAATTGTAGAGTAAGCCGCGTGTCGCAATTAGGATACATCTGTCAAATATATCGTATACTTACTTAGCTATAGTTTTGTAGTTATTATTCATAAAAACTATTACAAAGTTTGAGTTGGATAATCGTTTAGTAAAGCAGAAGCAGTGACATTAAAAGTCTTTGATAGATTGAAGATCCACTCTGCTTGTTTTAGGCAAAAGAACTTATTCGAACGTTAATCACGCAACAAATTCTTACGAAAATGAAACTTTTCCAGATGCACGATTTTAAAAAACCTCGCACGCGCTCCGTCAATAATAATTCGGTATTGCTCGCAGTTTCCAGCTGAAGAGCAAAAGAACGTAAAGTTTAAAATAAATCTGCCCTCTCTCATCACGTTTTACAACCTTCAAAATAATTGCCGTATCATTGTTTACACAGATTTATTGCTTTTCTTAGCTAGATTTATTACCCGCCTAATAATCTGTCTTTTCCAGCAATTACTTCTCTAATCAATTAACAGTAAACCAGTCAACAATGGTAGTACAATAGATCGCTGGGAAACCAGACTGTCTGTACGTTCTGGCTTTCACTAGCACGCCATCTATGGATAATAATTATTATTTCACGCCAATTATTATTTATAATAATCGCTTTGATTTTTTACACGGTATACTTACCCATTTAATGGATACGCTGTGTTTACATATGAAGATATGTATGTTTTGATAATTGTAGGTCTCGGTTTCTATTTACTGCGTTCGTGTTTTCATTGAATGTAATTGATTGAAAATTGTATTGGCCTTAGTCTATTGGTTGAAGAGGGCGTTGGTCCACTGATGATGTTGTTCAGTTTTGGCTTATAAAATCCACGAACACATTTGTATTGGTCACTATAAATAATGTATCAATATAAAAAGAATTATTAACAGTCATCTGACAGCTCTCCTTTTCACGGAAATATATACATCACAAAAATTTCGCTTCCAACAGGATTTGAATCTGCGTCTTCTGGTTATCTAGACCAGACGCCTTAACCAACTAGGCCATGGGAGCAATCGTGAACATCCGCTAGTGTCGGTAAACACTATATAAATATATTTCATAAAGCTCTCGAAGTAGGTGCTTAAAATACGCTTAAATCGTCCTATAAGAATCTTCATCGTACTTTCATTTGTGGAGGTACAACGATTTCATCAGTTAAACGAATCGTAAGGAACTATTGTGAAGATTAGAGTCCTTCGTTTGACAAGAGATCACAGTTGTTTTTTTCGTTTTTCTGCGAGTTTCGGGTTTCAACAAGTTGTACTGTGCAAGCATTACAGTTTACCAGTAATAAGTGGTCAGTATACTAATCAAGAGAGCATTAGCTCTGCTGTGCTGCGTTCGCCGTCCTGAAACATTAGTCAGGACGACGAACGCAGCACAGTGCTACGCAGGAGTGGTCATTCATATTTGCAATTCAAAGCCAATGTGTTGCATGTAAATTATTCTTGAACAGACATCACCCAGTCCTTCAGACAAATGACACATGCATTTACACATTAAAAAAAACGATGTAACATTGATGTTTCTAAAATTTCTTCTAAACAAAGGGGGCATTTCCTTTTCTTTTTTTTCCTTTCTACCCGTTCAAAATTTTTAATGAATCACGTAGGTATTTTTTTTTCAGACGAACTACTATCGCTCGCCCTGCAATGTTACGATAGCTCAAGCATTTCACACAAAATATCGAACCCAACCCGCAAGGAATTCGTTGTTTTCTTTACCCCAGCACTTTGTTTGAACCTTTCTGAACCTCTTCGACTTTACCACGAACTGCAGTTCAAAGATATAAGGATGTACGCATCGTCGGCGCCGCGGGTTACATTTTTATAAACGTTTGATGTTCGGGAACTGTTCACAGCGATTTATTCGGTTATTAAAATAGATAGCTTACATCCGATTTCTGATGGCTTGGATATAGATGATGATAGAGAAAATAAACTAAGATTTTGATTTAAATTTTGAGTTTATATTTTATAAACCGTATCAACATTGTTAGGTGCAATAATTTTACTGTTGAATTAAAACTTGAAGTAAACCGAATTCAAATTTTTTTTTTGTTGTTTGGTAACGAGACGAGCTGGTCGTTTGCCTGATGGTAAGCATAACGCCGACCCATAACAATTGCAGTGCCACCCAGAACTTTGAAACACAAAGGCCTGCGCGGCACTGCAGTGCGCTCGTTACCTTGAGACATTAGGTATTAAGTCTCATAAGCCCAATAATTTCACTGGCTAGTCTGCTCATCAAACTGGAACACAGTAATTTACTGCTTGGCGGCAGACTTCACGAGCAAAGCGGTGGTAACAACCCAGACGGACACTCGCAGAAGAGTTAGTCCTACCACTAATAAAACTTGTTGAATATTATACTTGGTCGATACTAATTATAAAGAAGTAAAGTTTGTATAAGTTTGTTTGTTTATCTTTGGAACTACTGATCTACCTACTAATCCAATTTTGAAAACCTATCCCTAAGTGACATGGATATGTTTTATTGGGATACTAGCTTCGTCCCGTGATGTTATGTTTATTTTGATGAAATTTTATTATTTAAATAGAGCAGACATCGTAGTTTAACTACTGCATGAATTAAATACTATTGTATGGTGTTCCATGCAATTCTTTTATCCTGATTCACGCATGCGAAGCCGCGGCCATATGTAAGTGTTAAATAAGCTGTCACCACCTTGTACATTGTATAAAAGAAAGAGTTATGCAAGTAGTAGATATTTTGGTATAGGTAAGTTACACAATAAAACCTATTATTAAAACTAAACAAGATATCATTCAAACTGATGAAGCCCGAAATAATCAGTCTAAATGCAAACTTTTTGTGTAGACTTCGTGTGTTATTAATTAATACGTAATTTAAAACAAATAATACGGTCTCAGACTCCGGATGTTGATTACAAAGTTTGGAGACCGTTGTTTGCTGAGATAATGGACAACAGTGCTCCTAGCAGTGACCCACATGTGGGCTACAACAATTACAAGCTAGACAATTGGACTCTCTGATAATAATATTGTCATTATACAGAAAAAAATTGAATAAATTATTTGTTAATTTCTTACGAATTTAGAGTAGGTTTGTGGAATGCTACACTGTTTTTGATTCCTTTCGTATCTTTATAGCAACACAAATTAAAGAGCAGCTAAAATTCAGTAAGTCCTTAGAAATAAGTTGGCGAATCATGCCAATTTTTATACGTATGGCTGAAAGATTTTATTTTGCGAGTAGCTCCTATCCTATCCTATCCTGTATTATTAATTTTAATTTTCTACAGGAAAACGAGGAAGCTCAGAGCAAAGTTACATCATTACATGGCAAAAACATAGTAGGTATAGTAAAATAAAATTATAATACTTAATAGAGTCTCAAGTAGAATATCAACATTACAATATTTATGTTATAGTTTCAACTTTCAGGAGTGTCGGATATTCAAAGAGGTCTTTAAGTTCTCTGTAACCGTCCTGTAACCCGAGAGCTATCTTATAAACACGCATACTCTGTGGTTGCCCACAGGCGGGCATTGTGTCGTTATTCGCAGGGTTGCCAAGAATGTCAAGTTCACTCTCATGACATTGAAAATAATTTTCGCGCATTGTGCTACCGTTATCCAGTCTATCTCAATTATATTCTGTGGTAAGATCATCATTACAATATTTTTAAATGAGGTTTGGCAAAAAATGAACAAATTTCATATGCATATTCATATTCATTTATTCATACCAATTTGTTACATGTCATTCTAATAATATTAATCCACGTACCGAAGTAAATAGATTCAAATGAATACGGTGCAGTACAAAAATACTCCATTAATTTATACATACTTACTTAAAAACATATGTCACGTCCGATCATTACAAAATTGAAATTGAATACAATACCTATTCCAAAAATAGTTGCTAAAAATAATTGTCAATAAAAATTAGAATTGAATTAACATATGGCATATACAACATTTTATCATTTAACTAACTCATCAAAAGAATAAAATAATTAATAGTTAGTGTTAATAAATAACAGTAGAATCTTATGCATGATATTAATTGACCGTGAGGTCTCGGCGTATAAATAGGATCACCCAATCTCTTCCTGTGGGTGACGTAAGAGCCAGCTAGGGAATATGCAGGCAATAGGCAAAAGCATTCTCCTTAATCAACATCATAAATCTACTGTAATCACTAAGATGTATTATGGCAAAGGCAAAGGTTGGTGTATTATGGCAAACCACCCTCAAAATTATGGAGGAGGCCTATGTTCAGCAGTAGACGGTTTCTAGCTGATGATGATGAATTATTATTACCTAATAAAATACACGAATTAAGGTCTTACCACCAAAACCACCACCAGTACCACAAAAAAATTAAACTCACTATAAACTTGCGTTAAACAGTGTCTGTCCTAAACATGCGTTAGCCACGTGTTTAAGTATGAGCAACCACAAATCCTGATTTAAGTAGTGTCTAACCCAATTCTGGTGTGACATTTCTAATCATTTTAGACGTTTATCTTTAGATCTGTCTAGCTAAACATGTTTTTTTTTGTGGTAACATGGTTTGTGTTTCATTGTCAACCCTAACAGGGCAATCATGTGTGAACTGCAAGCAAGCTGTCAGCGATGTTTCGCAAAGCAAGCGCGCCGTACAACGGGCCATTTAATTTGCCGACAGTTTTCTCGGAACGTCCTCTCGTTAATTAAGATCTTTGTCGTAATAATAACCCACAAAAATTTAAGATATGAATGAATAACGACATCTGTTACTTTAGCGAGTTTAGCGTCTCATTTCAGTCACAAATGTAGGTGAATGAAGCGTTTGGTTAAGAAGTTTATTCTAAGTAGTTTATATATGTCCGATAACTTTAGCCGACTTTATGCTTTCAAGACCAGAGAAGATGTACCATGCACTTTGATCAGCAGTGTAGCTGAACGGGAACTTGTGTAACCTTCTATCCGACGCACCAGAGTTCGAATCAAGCCGTGATTCACCCCAATGACACTCCCACACTCGCTCTACAGCGGTAAAGGAATACATTTCGAGGAAACCCTCACATTCTATAGGACATGTAAATATGTGACCTCCACTAAGCCGTATTGGGCTCGCTTGGTGGATTATAGGCCATTACTTTCTTACTGAGAGAAGGCCTGTATCGCAGCAGCGGGAACGGAACCTGATGAGGACCATTTTGATATTTTTACCACCCTATAGACTCCAAAGGACGCTTAAAGAAGTTCCTGATGGTTTTCTATAGCAAAGATGAAGGTACAAGTGATATCAATCGACCAAAAATTAAGAAATTCTACAGTTACATCATTTAATAACCAGTTAAAAAGGGCATAGTTAACCGATTTAAATCCAGCATCCTAACGAGTACCAAAATGAGATTACAGTTGCGAGATAACGAGCGCCGAGAAAGGAAACTGGGCGGAAAGAGTTTAAGCTATCGATGCATCAATCAAGAGTAATTTGACAGATGCCTAGTAAGAAGGCTTTTGTACGTGTTTGTCTCGGTACTCACTTGTGGCACGTAGTAGTTGTACCAACGCAACGCTGTGCCAGATAATCTAACGCCAAGCAAAGTACACATTTTAATTAGATGAATAGGTTTTGTGAGTGCGTTGGTATTTTATTACACGACTGCACAAAAAGGCGTGTTATGTTTTTAGGGTTTATGTATGTATGTGAGTTTCTTTATTCCACCAGCATAACTTTTAAATTCCTGAACAGATTTGGATGTATGGGGTATCGTTAGAATCCTTGCATCATCCCGAGTGACATTGGTTAGGGCTGTCGTATTTTTTAATTATGTAACTTTTTTTATCTTTGGTATGCTAAGCGTTTGGCCACTATCTTAACTGATCTATGTGACCATGTCGGAGGAGGTAACGCAAAAACTAGAACGAGAACACGAGGAGCATCAGCGGCGCGAGTACGGAAGTCGGTTCGATAAATTTGTCGAACCGAAAAACTCGATAAATTTATCGAATGTTGCGAGTACCGAAGTCTGAACGTAAAGTATTGTAGTAGCTCTATATTCTCTTTGGATTCGACCTAGCTTTTCGATAACTTTTGTCGATTGTTTCAAGGCTCGATAAATCCCACTTCATCGATTGGAACTGTCAATTTTATCGAATATTATCGACCCGAATAGATCCGTACTTGCGCCGCAGGCTCGATCCCGGGCGGAGGCAGACTTTGTGCGGTTAGCATAGTTTGTTCTTGGGTCTTGCATGTTTGTGTTGTGTATATGTGTGTGTATATGCCACCTGGGATATAGGCAAACCTAGTGCATCCTAGAGTATATATGTAAGCGTTTATACTTCGGCAACTTCAGGCGAGACACTGGTCAAATGCTAACCTATAGTGTAATAATGAAAAGACTGTCTCTTCCCTCATATCTATTCTCTGGGAGTAGGCACTATATTATATTTATTTAACGACTAGCTTCTGCCAATGGTTTTCACCCGCGTTCCCACAAGAATCGTGCTATTTATCCGGGATAAAAAGTAGACTATGTTACTCTCCGGTCCATAAACTATATCTATGCCAAAAATCATGTCGATCCGTTGCTCCGTTACTGCGTGAAAGAAGGACAAACCAACATACACACTTTCGCATTTATAATATTAGTAGGAAGTAGGATTACATGAGTACACTGGTCCCTATTAAGATGTCGGCGTCCGTTGATTAGCTTCTGCCAGAGTCAGTTAATTGGACGCAGGCGACGCTCGCACAGATGCGCCCTAAATGGTATAATCGACCTCCGTATCTGGACAATCAGATAATCTTTGAAACTTACGATGTCTTGTTACGGAAATAACCGAATACTATTATAGTCATTGTATATAGGTACCAATATAATAACATGTTAGTATGAGTATCTTAATATCTATTTGCTTACGAGTTAGAGTAATGCACTTGAACTGTATCCATGAGACCTATATTGTAATCTCATGTTTATTTAAGCTGGCCTCTACTTGGCACAAAGATTAAGCATTGACATTCAACGTGGCTGCCAATATTTTGAAAACGTTGCCTACTGGTAGCGGTTTATTAGATTAATATTGTAAATAGGTGTATAATGTAAACTTTTTAAGTTTATTTTTATGACTTTGTTGATGTAGGTTAAATTAACAACATAAATTAAACATGTTGTGAATTCAACAACCAGTAATTTTTTAAATAGATAGTGTAAAAATAGATAGTGTAATAATATATAAAGTAAAAAAGTAGTAAAAAATCATTTATTGACATAACTTTTTGTACAAATTATTAATGAACCCATAGGCTGCCGAACTAGTAAAAACTGTGTTTCAGCAACCAGTGGCTTCTCCCATCTTTAGACAATATTATAATTATGTCGAAGTTTTTGTTTTAAAAATTCCGAAAAAACTTATATATTATTATTAAAGTAAAACTATTTTTATTTATTTTTTTTCCTTCATATAACAGTTACAGTGAAATGCGCGCGCGCGCGCGCGTGTGTGTGTGTGTGAAATTATGTAACTATAATGTATAAATAATAATAACTTATTATGGTTTTAATGATTGGTTCTATTTTTAACTATACTTCTCATACTTCACAGATTCATAAATATGGTGATACAACTTTTATAGCGCGTTAGAGTTGCGATTTCGAGTCTCCCGATGGGATAAAAATTGTGCACAGATTATGAAAAGAGCAAGTATTTTCATTACGTGCCAGCGTGTTCCCCCAACACCTTTGTCCTACCTACAAAAATCCAGTAAGGGTTTATGTACGTGATCATTGGGGATTATACCGTGTCAGCCAAAAATCAATGGTAATTAAAATCAACGTCTACCCGTAAAAGAAATATGTCTAAGAGGCATTTGCACCAGAACTTCAATGCAAAACTTTTACCAAGACCAACAAAACACACAAGTCTAATATTCACTGCATGTAGCAACAATCATCATGAATCCCACACCATCCACATATATACCCATAGCTCGTAAAACCAGTTAATCACTCCCCCAGCATTACAAACCCACACAGATTAGAACCATAGTTTGTTTAACCTGATAATCACACTGGCGCAGAATACCTAATAGTATAAAAAATGTTACCACAGAATAGTCTTCAGTGACTTAAGGAACGAGACTACGAGAGTAGCCACGGGTGCACGACCGGTTCCGAAGGCTGTGACCTTAATGAGTGCTTGTCGCATTGTGGGTGCCACCGAGTTGCGCTTACGCTTAATTGCTTGGATTTTCTTTTTTAATTCCAAAGAGTAAATTAAGAAGTATAAATACTCAATTAGTAGAACTTCTTTTGAACTGGATTTGTAAGTTATTTTCATTTAGTATACCGAGTGTATAGGAATTTTTGGATTTAAGCAGGACAACACTTTTTGTGAAGTTCTGAATGTTCAAATTGATGCAAATTCAAGTAATTTTTAGATGATTTGGACGTATGTCGAAAATAGATGTTTAAAACTTCTGTGTTACCTAATTTTACTTCTTTATTAACTACGTAATACAATAGATTACCGGATCAGTAGGATGGTAGCTACGTTACCTCTGCTTTTTTAACCTCTATGGTTTATTGTCCAGCATGGTTTTAATTCACTCGGTATGATTTCGTATAGGAAGCTACTGTTTCTGATCGTTTATATTTCGGAATCGCATCCCGACATTATCGGGATTACATCCATGTCCAGCAGAGTTGTTGAATCTACACGGAAACTTTCTCTGGCGGGATACGATTCCGAAATATAAAAGATCAATAATTTAGCTTCCTACACGGAATCATTACTAATTAAAACCGTGGACAATGAACCAGGGGATACATTTAAAGAAACTGGTAGCGAAACTGTCGCCAGAGCCCAAGAATAACCTCCAGGGGTTTGATGAAGTAATAATTGATGTAAAACAGTTAACTAAAATCACAAGATAGACTTGCTCATCCAACATCCAAGCTTACATCTTTTAGTATCCAAGCATCGCTAGTCACGGTCGCTCTGTCCTTAGGAATGCCATTAGATCGACATCCGATCGGCCGACCGAGGGCTGTCGCTCGACCGTGTCGTCGACATGACAACCTAACGAGATCGAGACGAGAACCCTTGTTGTGCCCATGCGGAGGTGGAATGGTCCCTTATAGGGATTTTACTGTTACAGCAACGAACAGAAGAAACCTGACCATTTATTTTCAAATTGAGGTAGTTTGCTTGATAAGTGCCAAACATAGAGTCCCCTGCTCTATTACCTGCAACATCGACTTTTTCGAACGTGCTTGAAATTACAAAGCTTAATTCCCATTTCCTCTTTCCATCATCTGACAACCAGTCAGATATTCTACCTTTATGGACGA
Organism: Crocallis elinguaria; assembly: GCA_907269065.1. NCBI lineage: Eukaryota > Metazoa > Arthropoda > Insecta > Lepidoptera > Geometridae > Crocallis > Crocallis elinguaria. Next base: position 17,177,495 of record OU026069.1, read on the forward strand.
CATTCATTACGCTACCGCAAAATAGTGAAACTCCTTGTCTGAGTGAGTTTGCCGATCGTTATAACCTGAGATTCTTTATTAAGCCATCAGTGAATTATGTGTCTCGATCCATTGCAGTACGTAAATATGATGTCCTAGTTAAAGGTATTCACTTTACTTCAGTTTATCTGCCTTCAACTCCATTAGCGGGTATTAATAATGGTGTCACACTAAACCTGCACTTAACAGGTGCTTATCATAGTACTTATTAGAGTACTCCGCCCCATATCACGCTGTACCTATTATCTGAAGCCCATTACAGTGAACGTGTAGTAAATAATTAGCGAGTGTAAGCTGTCGCCCACGGGTTCGCCCACGGCCGGTGCCAAGGTTGGTTTGAAGCTTCACGAGCAATGAGTCTTTAAGGACTCGTTGTATTTATTTTTGTCTCATTTAAAGTTTACTTCTACAGGTTCTTGAAAACCGAAATGGTAGTACATTGGGCGGTCCTAATTTTTACGATTTTCACCAGACAACAGGACAGGACTGGTATAAAAAATAGTAAGTAAAGGAAATAAAAAGTGCAGAAATAACCAGAGCGCAGTTGAGATGTCTCTGAAAGTAAAGGTCGGGCCTCGTACTGTTAACAAGCCTCATTTGCATTGATGACCAACTGACACATGGCAGTCGCACAAAACGTGCGTTATGTGTCATCTTCGGAGAACACAAAAAAAATATGCAAGAAACCAATCGTCTTTACAAGCGACAGACATCTTAAATTAACGGCCAATCAAAGAGCGCTTTCCGTTCAGAGATCACGAAGATCGGCACTAGCTTCGCGAAACCCACATGTTTCGCATTACGTTGGAACAGCTCGTTTAGCTGATGCACCTTACCACGCCCTGTCTGTCTTTACGCATCATGGATAATTAATAAGGAACTCTTAATGAGAACGTGTTTATATATAAATATAGTATTTTAATCATATTACCTAACGCAAGAATGAACACCAATCATCGCTTCTTTATGATTTATAGGAATTCGAGCGCGAACAAGATTGGAATATTGCGCAATAAAGATGATATTCGTATGTGTCATATACAGGGTGAGCTTGAATTGGTATGTTATCCCGGAAGGGGGTGATTAGGACCACGGTTGTTGACAAATTGTGAGAACCTCCCGTGGAAAAATATTATTCAAAATTTCAAGTGGATGATATAAGTTGACGAATTAAAAGTACCAAGATTAATCAATTATTTATTTAGCAACGTAAATAATTTTAAAATTTGTAATGTTAATTTTTACATACTTTTGTACGACTCCGTCAACAGTAAGCACTTAGCGAAAGTACCTACATCCGAAACCTTTAAAAAAGCCTATGTAACTTTGTACCACAATTACCTAATATTTTTTAAGTAAATTGTTGGTAGTTCTGCGATGATTATAAAATAACATAAATTATTAAAACTATAGTTGCTCTGGTCGTAGGTATCAGCAAAATTAGGAAAAGTTTTACCAAACGGTCAATGTCACTTTCCCAATCAACTGATTAGGTCACCACCAATGTCAATATCATTCTCGGAAACCATTACCAGCCCGCCGCAGTCTTTATAAAAGGCCAATGTTCGACCATATTCTTGGAAGATACTCGGAAAGGTCGATTATAACTGTGATAATTCTTACCTAATCTGTGAGATGGTAGGACTAATTCTTCTACGAGTGCCTGTCTGTGAGGATACCAGTTCTTTACTCTGTAATGTGCCAGCATTACTGTGTTCCGGTTTGATGAGCAGAGTATCCAGTGAAATTACTGGGCTTATGAGACTTAATACCTAATGTCACAGGGTAACGAGTGCACTGCAGTGCCACGCAGATCTTTGTGTTTCAAAGTTCTGAGTAGCACTGCAATTGTGTGTGCAAGTGTTGTTCGTAAATAGGAGTAGGTACTGAATCACGTGTATAGGTACGAAATGATGACTCACTAGTAGGGCTTACGTTTTATAGATTCGTAATTGGCTTAGCGTAACTTTCATTCCATTGATAAACAAGAAAACGGCCAATTTAAGTAATTGCCAGGCTACAATCGTCGTGCCAATTAGGTACTATTGGAACGTTAGTGAACTCGTTAGGAAACATACACTTCATTCATAAAAAAACTAAAGACGATAAAATATAATAAACAATCACTGGCACCATGGTCAAATCAAATCAAATCAAATAATTTATTGCACCATACAACACTTTCACAATTTACATAAAAAAATGTAATATAGGGCAATCAAATGGGAGTGGATTCAGCATGTGCTGCATACACATTTTCATCGATTTCTATGTAAATAAATAAAATTGAAGTGTCTGTTTGTAATATAAAAATAACAGCTTTTTACTAAATGCACATGAAAGTATACGGTACCTATAACAAAACAACCATTTTGAACATTTTTGTCTGTCTGTCTGTTTGTTCCAGGTAATCTCCGAAACGGCTGGGCCGATTTTGACGGGACTTTCACTGGCAGATAGCTGATATTATAAGGAGTAACTTAGGCAACTTTAATTTTAGAAAAAGAATTAGGGTTCCGCGCAAAAAAATAAAAACCATAAAATCAAATATCTCCGTGCGGGTGAAACCGCGTGCAGCAGCTAGTGTGCAATATGACAGGTAAGTGCAGTACTTACCTGTCATATCTCTACATAACGTTCCTATTAAACATTATTTATTACTATTAACTACAGTTATGCCGGTGGCAATTTCCGACTTGTCCTTAATTCGGTTAGCAATTTAACTGTACCACGAGTAAATTGCCAAAAACAACTGTCATTTGCAATTTTTGATAGAGCCAATCTTCATAATAAGCGCCGTAATCATGAGACATTTCTTTATTATCCAAAAGACATTTTTTGTCTCCAATATAAGAGTAGGTATTAGAGAAACATGTAAGACTGGCTTCCGCCCGCGGCTTCGCCCACTTGGTATATGTTTTTATGAATTGTAATCTATGTGTTATTCTGATGCATAAGCTATAAGTTTCGTCAAAATCTGTTTAGTAGTATTTGTGTGAAAGAGTAGTAAACATCCATCCATTCTCACAAACTTTTGCGTTTGTAATGGTAGGATGTCCGCCTTTTTCCACCTTTAGGGGTGGTTAGTCTTTCATAAAATTTATGTGGGACCTCCTCAAGAGTATAACCTTTCAAAAGAAACAAAATATTTTTTTTAAATCGGTACACAATTCACGGAGAAATTGGTGAACATACATAAAAACCTTACAGCCCAACATAGAACCTCCTACTTTCTTGAAGAGCGTAAGTATTTGTTTTTAGTCTAAGATTGGTATCGTGGTCGACTCTAGATTTATTTACTTCAACTTACAGTTATTACCTAACCATTTTTAATTACACTATACCTATCATAAAATAAACAAAACAAATCGTTCTTGTATAAAAAAATCTCGTATACAGTATGTCATCGTTGGACCTTATATCATCAGATACCCTGTTGACGTGAACGAACTTGACATGCTGTATGCCACGTTATTTTTTTATGTATTATTCTAGTATATTTCCAAAAATGTTCCGTGAAAGACATAGGTAAACATCTAAGAACGTATGAATACTACAAACTAACTTTTGTTATGTAAAGTCAGTGACTAAGGAGACAAAGACACTAAGTAGATGCAGTTAGATGACTCACCACTTTATTCTTCCTTATATGTTAATTAACTAAATCAGAGCGGTGACGTCATAGTGAACTAATTTCATGTATTTGTTCAGATAAATGGTATTTAACCAGGAATCAGGTTGTAAGGTAAATTAAGGGGTAGGTATATGACTATTATTAACAGTGTAAATAAAAATCAAATTTATGCAAATTAATTTAAATCCAAAACTAGCAATATGTGTGGGAGGACTAACTCTTCTGCGAGTGTCCGTCCGGGTTGTTACCACCGCTTTGCTCATGAAGTCTGCCACCAAGCAGTAATGTGCAAGCATTACTGTGTTCCGGTTTGATGAGCAGAGTATCCAGTGAAATTACTGGGCTTATGAGACTTAATACCTAATGTCTCAGGGTAACGAGCGCACTGCAGTGCCGCGCAGGCCTTTGTGTTTCAAAGTTCTGGGTGGCACTGCAATTGTTATGGGCCGGCGTTATGCTTACCATCAGGCAAACGACAAGCTCGTCTCATTACCAAATAAAAAAAATGTATCCGAGGGAGCAATTTTTTTAGGCGCTTTGATTTATTTCAACTAAATGACTTTCTTTCTTTGTTTCTAAACGTACGTTTGCATAAGTGTCTACGGTCTGCATTATGGTCTGTACACTGTTCCATATCATTGCAGAAGCTCCAACGCTATAATGTTAAGTGCCTAGAGGTTTTAAACGTATACGTACCAAGGTTTAATAGCGCAGTAGTGGAGTACCGGCGCCACATAATGCAGTTTTATTATCATGTTTACTAGTTACGGTAGTTACAGCACTTAGCTTATTACGCGGTAGATAGGATAACACAGGCGGATACTCAGACGGACAGGTGCAAGGTCGTTCGTATTAGCTAGTTAATTTATGCAGCAGTTTTGTTTGTGTTTGCTTTTTGTTTGTTGGATTTGCCTTCTGTGTTACGCCAACTGATGTAAGAACAACATTTTATGCAGTTTAAGCAGCAAGTTACGACTGCAAGGAGTTTGCGGGTAGACATTGAAGTGATGACGGCTGAGTTTCAATGGGGGGTCCGCCAATCCGTAGATCGATGGTTCAAATCCGAGTTTTGAACAGACAGTTAAATCAGTTAAATCGAAGGTGTGTAGCAGGTAGTCACCATCTTAGAATGTATACTTGTATAGTCTCGATCAAGACAAATCAAAGTAAAACGCATACCTACCTATTGAGAATAAGTACAAAAAGTAGATCTATTCACACAAACATAACATTTTTGGTCACGGATTTTTTACTGTTTATATTTTTTTAAATATATTTAAAACTAAACTCCAAGTCTTCCAGACACGTGTTCAAGTGGTCCACTGAGTAAGCCATCGCATTCCTACAGAGTACAGCCGCGCTCAAGGAATGTCGCAGTCAATATTGTGCAACGGTGGCGACTGGGCATTTCCTAGAACGGCGAGGTCGCACGCGACTGTCCGTGCAACTTTCGGACGAAGGACCTCACTGAACGAAAAAAATATTAGCCAAGGTGATTAATAGCGTGGTTTTTGTTTAAATTGATAGAACACGTTACTGTTTTTATATACCTACCAAACTAAAATAAAACAAAGACACCATTATGGCGACGAATATCACATTTTTAAGATTTACGGTACGGTATAGGTAGCTTCGATAATATTTATACTAATCATTATATATGTTGTCAAACGCGAGCCCATTTCATATAAAAGTGTGAGTTATGACAGTATTTTTGGATTCGAAGGAACCAGTAGGAACAATGAATGAGAATGTGAAAGATTTAAGAAATTAGGTACGTCAAACGTGATGATTGGGCGAGTGTGTTTTGACCTTGATCAAAACTTATATGTAATTAATTAAGTAGGTATTTAGTATTCACCATAAGTTAGTTTGCCCGCTGATCGTATGTGACGTTGAGATCGAAGGGGAGCAAGCAAAACCTGGAATAAAACATCTCAAGTGCAACTCCCAGAACGTACCGATGGGTGCATGGCCACGATCACCAGAAATCGTCTTCTCTGTCACCCACCCTCCAAAAACAAATCATTATTAAATCACTTCCGCCATAACTCGATACATCATTTAATTTCAACACTTCCGCTCCTAAGTCATGGTTCCCGCTTTGGACAAAATTCTCTTCCCCACATAACCAGCGGCATAGAACATTATGATGCGCCAACATATCCATAGAGTAATAAAAAGCGGAACCAAACTGCAACAATTACGCAATGTACGCGCATGGGTGCCCCCGGACAAGTGCATGTCCGGGTGGCCGGTAGGATAAATAAGCTTCCGGTGGACTTATTGGCCCAATTGGCCCTGCATCGGATGTGAGGGCCCTTCGCCCTTCGTCCGGCATCCGGGCTAAGGATGGGAAATGGGACTATCGATGGAGATGCCGACATAGCGGTGTACAATACAAAAGTGATTGCATACAAAGTTTACAGTCCGACACAACTCTATCGAAGAACGCATTAGGTCAATCAAATATAAAATAGTTGACCATCGATGGCTATTACCAAAGAGGATATACGCTATGCTAGCTATAATTACCTTCTATCGTTTATCACACTCACAATGTACAAGTACATGCCTAGTTCTAATCAATCGATGGTGGTGTCTGGCCACACAATTGAGCTCCAATAAATACTCCAGGAAGAAAGTGCTTTTCCAATTTAGATCAACCCATTTACAAGCTTACCTAATTTCAGTTATAGCCTGCATACTGGCATAGCACTTCTATGACTACTGTGCACTGTGTACAGTGAGTAAACTCAGAAATGGTACGTACATCGGCGCGTGAGCTGTTCACCGAAATACGTAACACTCGTCAGAGGTTATCGCTCGGCTGTGGCCGTGAAATACAATTATTAGAATGAATTCGCTACTTCACAATTAAAATTAATAGGCACGCGACTCTACCGGCTGTGTACCAATCCGTTTGTATTGAGTTCAAACAATCGTGCTTACTAAACATACCTATTTTAGTAAGCTGTAAGAACTCGTCTCATAAGCTTTGGATAGAGGCCCTTTTTAATTAAAGTGCTAGTAAAGTAAACTATGCGTAGGGGGGCTACTACAAACTGTTTTAAAAATATAACGTTCCTCTAAAACTTACTTACTAGTAAAACTCAAAATTCAATGCTCTTGTTATTAATTATTTCATGTCACTTCACAAATTCGTAATGACCTCGGCGAATGCTTTTGAATGTCAATTTACACTAGTATTGTACATGTTCGTATATTTTGTTATGTCAAAGGCATGTTGTTAATAAATAAATAAATAAATGTCTAAATAAATATCTTTTAAAATTGAAATTGAATTTAAATGAGATGTACTTTTGTAAGCTTCGATCATATTACACATCGAGAATATATACATTGAGAATTGTAAGATATGAGTAAAAATCCTGGAATATTATAATGAATGTTATGAAATGAGACTCCGGCCGGCACCTGTCAATTCCGCCTCATGAAGAATATGTGTTGAGATTTTTTTTAGACTGTAAATAGTGGTCAGAGTTGTTAAAACTGTAAATATTCGTAGTCTATTTTGTATACAGTTTATTTATTTCTTTTGCAATGCCCTGAAAAAGCTGAGCTTGAGAGTATACTGAAGAATGTTGAATACCTGACACTGGCAAATGCACAAGACGTGCGACGCCAAATCCTCGGGAGAGGAAAAAAAAAGTGTTGTCTCGCCACCCACTGAACGGGCCCCTCATAAATGCCGCCAGTAAATTATTACTATTTCGGCGATTGATCTAATATCACTACTTATTTTTCAAGACTTTCTAGAAGTAGTGAATATTATTAATTCCTACTGCGAAAAAACGTGACTAATGAATGTAACGTGAATAATAAGCGTACCTATACGTTACACAATTGTTCCGTTCTTACCAAGAAAAAAACGGTAGCAAAATATTTCTGGCGTACGTTATTTTAAATTTCAAAACAACCATTGTAAATAGACAGCGATGTCTTAATGAATAAAGAGATCTATAATAATTGCTCTTTAATCATTTTATCATTTTCCTTTCGACGAATAATTATTCGCATGGTAACTATTTATAACCTCACTGCGCTACCATTAATTAATTTCAATAATAATTTATTAAGTCCTTATTGGGTTATTCATTCTGCTTCATTAAATACATCAAAGCATTAAAACTGACTACGTAAACATAGGTAAAATACATTTTTGAAAATAAAAGAATTCTGACTAACTTCTTGTCCATCTTCTCAACCAGTTGTACCTATACTAGAAAAAACGGGCACTTACAGTCATTTAACTTTCACGAGTGTTCTCCTGGTCCCTTGTGAATAAAATATGTGAATGTAAATTTGAAACTGGACAAAAATATTTTGTTCCATTAAATGGTAAGTGTGTCACTGGCATCTCCATTACGTCACGCACGCATGTGCCATACAAGTTGGGCCGACGCAGCCCACAAGTGAGCGAATGCGTGCGCTTATGATGTCATGGACGACGCGCTTGGCAGCGCTCGCTTGTCCCATTATCATTATAACAACGATTATCATAGCGACGTCATTGTAAACGCCCAATATGTATTCCACTCTGTTAAAGGCTAAATTGCATAAGGATAACTTTTAAAAAACAGAGACAAGAAACTCTCTAATAGCAGAAATATTTTTCAAATAGAATACATAAGAAACACAAAGGAAACAATAAAAAAAACCCTTATATAGCATGACAATAACAACAGCTTGTATCACCGTTCGGTGATGCTGTAAGCAATTTTGGCCAACAGCACGGTCCTTTGAAAAAATGTTTTGAACGTAGCCTTACTTCCACGTAAAGCCTATCGCTATAGTAAAAATAATCCATCGATTCAAAAAACACTCGGTTATTAAAACTGCATTCCTGCGCCTGCGCCGGCCGGCGGCTGTCCTCACATCCGTGTCGCATCATCCATTCAGCTCGCGTACTATTCGACTCTTGAGTTATATGGTCAGAATAATATCGATGTGTCGATATATAACACGGAAAAGTCACGCACTAGTCATCGCGTATTCTTCGACTTTTATGTCTATATGGGAAAAGGATTTGATCAGCAGATACAGCAGAAATTTTACATTCATATAAAAATCGGATGACAATGCAATGTAATGATATCAAAGCTAGTTTGATGATGGAGAACTCGGAAGGTGGCCACAGGAACTCGGTTACGAAACTACGTAATTCTTAACCATCCCATCGAGTTTGACTCGTTTGATTTGTCTTTACAAGTACTCCGATCCTCGATGATGTCCATGTTCCTGATGACGGAACTGGAAGGTGGCCACTACAGTACCAATTTGTCTGCAAAATATATTTTTCCACAAAAACTTAGTTAAAAGTTTCGACGTGCGCAGATGAAAATGGTTCGACAGACGACTAGCACTATGGTCCCCACGTAACTACTCGTACATATGGCTAAATTATTAAAATGGTTTACGGCTTCAGTCTTGTAAAAAGAAATATTTACAATTACTACAACAAAGTACTACTAATATAACACCCAATAAGCATCATGAGGAAAGAAAACGCTACTTTCCTAATCAATAACAGCGGATGGATAACATCACCTTCCAATAAGGAATCGCACTCGAAATAGAAAGTGTAATAATAGAAAATAACCGATATAATTGAACCGTTATATAAACTAGCATCAAATTGCATTGGATCATTATTACAGATTATTGTACCAGTGTTATTCGATAGTTCAAGATGGATATCAATCACTTCTAATATACTTTCATCTTATCATTAATATACACATTACAATTAAATAATTTGTCAAACATTTTCAAAGTATTAAGTACCTATATCGCTTTCGTTTTTAAATAGCAAATTTTTTTACTTTATATAACGACTAGCTTCTGCCCGCGGTTTTCACCCGCGTTCCCACAGGAACGGTGCATGTTTCAGGGATAAAAAGTAGCCTATATTACTCTCCGGTCCCTTAACTATATCTATGTCAAAAATCACGTCGATCCGTTGTTCCGTTGCTGCGTGAGAGAAGGACAAACCAATAAAACAACAAACATACTCTCGCATTTAGAATATTAAAAATAATATATAGTAGTATTCAAAGTCTCGATGATGAAGAATATTGCGTGTTTCCTGATCGGTCTAATCTGCCAGTTTTCAAAACGAGAGACTATAATAGAGTCACTGCCGAACGCATGTTGCTTAATTTTAGTTAAAATATAGGTAGTGAAACGTGAACTATAAGGAAAAAATATTACAATATTGTCTACGAGTGCCAGCACTAGGTGGACCAGGGTAACCGTTGCATGTACTCGGCACTATAAACTGTTCATTGCGTCATTCTATGAGCCCATAATGGCCTATATTCAGCAAAAGACTTCTTCCGTCTGATAATCATGACTACGAGAGCCATTATCTTAATAAAAGTCTTTCCACATTGTTAAGCTCCCTATAAAGTAGGTTTAACCTTTCAAGCCCTTCCACTTCCCTTCAATTTCAAACAGTTATTATCTTAAACAGCCATATAAATATAAGTTGCCATAATCGCAGCAGTTTCACCGTGCCATCAGTACCTACCTATGTAGAAAGCCCCCATCGTCCCAAGGTAATGGACGGAAGTGACATCAGTGTCCGAGAGACGTGTGATCTATCGGACTGCCGGCCACTGCCCTTTCTATAAGGTAACCTATTTGTTTCTTGATGATTTATATACTGAGAGAACTTCTTGTTTCTTACATTTTTTATCTATGTTGCATTAATATTCATGCAGGAAGGGGACGTGTTTAATTAAGTAATCTATTTGAATATTGTGCACGCAGCTGGAATGATGTGTTTTAAATTAATTTTAATTAGAATATAAAACCGATCAAATTATATCATAGGTCTGATTATGTACTTTTTTAATACGAAAATAAATTATTGAAAATATGTAGTATTTTCTAAGATAAAAATGCTTCTACTCGCGTCGCGAAATGTTTGAGCCCATGTTCCCTCCGTGAAAGTTAGCCACTTGTGCACTGTTTTAATTTAATGAATAGTTTGAGTGATTTCAGCAGATCCCTGTGTTCCCAATGAGCTTGTTAGCGTGTCACACGTTCAAAATTTAACAGTTAACATTTACTTACATTCCAAAAATCGTACAACGTTCACATCTCCACAGACAATGCCAACAAAAATTAGTATTGTTCCAAATGGATCTTTAAAACTGCACATTCAATGAGAAAAGTCCATAACAGGATAACAATGGTATCTCCCAGAGCACTCCCGTGCACCACACCGCGCACCGCGCCGCGAGCGTCATAGCATGTATTGTGTGTAGGGCTGGCAACCGCACCTACGTCATATACGTAATCCATTACACTTTTCAGCTAAATTGTTTCAATTTCCTTCGTACAATACAGAAAACTAATTTTTTTTGTATGTATGTATGAATTTGGTTTTATTTATGACAGTAAAGTATCACAACCAGATGTCCTAAGTCAGCGCTGTTTATAGTGATTCATTTCAGGTCCGCTTATGAACAGCATAGTGTCGCACTTTATTATTATTAGCTATTTATAAAACTGCTATGGCAATAGTTTCACAGACTTTAAATATTTTACTCATCGCAATGAGGGAAGAAGACAAACGATGATACCGTTAGATATTTTTTTCGGCACTGGTATCTTGATACTAAATCTTTCATTGCAATACATGCATTTCTTTCTTTTTGCAAATATCTGATTTTTTTACCTGGAGATATGTCGTTACATTATCTCTGTATGTTACAAAAATTATTTTTATTAATTTAAGAAAATATATTGGCAACCCTATTCGTCTCATAGCGCAGCACATGTCAACGCGATCGTGGGAATATGCGGACGCGCATATAAACAAAAGAATATCGTTCTTAAGATGTTAGAGTTGGGTCTGATGGATAGCATGATATATTGGCATTCAGATATAATATGTGATGCAGTTATGGGGAATACTTATTTAATTATTATGTTTACGAAGGTATAACAATGTGAATTGTGATACTATCTACAACTGCGTTCTTGCGACTTCGAAGTAATACAACATACGGAAAACTTTGGATTATATCATCATCATTATCATCAGCCGGAAGACGTCCACGGCTGAACATCGGTCTCCCCCTTAGAACGCCAGTTGGATCGGCTACTCGCCTCTTGCATCCAACGGTTCATCGCGGTTTGGATTATATCACAAAAGTTAAACTTTAGTCAGTTGTTTTACTCGAACTTAGTTATTAATTTAGGCATGTTAAGATCCCATACAGCCCAGGCAGCCTTACTACGCTTCCACTGCTGGGATACAACGATGATGTAGATGTAGAACCACGTCACATATATAGATGAAGAGTATTTTCTTGTTCTCTTATTATTCTTCATCTGAAGCCTATTCAGTAAGGTATGTATGTACATCCATACTATAATAAATGCGAGAGTGTGTTTGTACGTTTGTTGGTTTGTCCTTCTTTCACGCAACAACGGAACCACGGATCGACGTGATTTTGGCATAGATATGCCAAAAATAGGAAAATGCACGATTCCTGTGGGAATGCCGGTGAAACCGTGGGCAGAAGCTATTTAATATAAAAAAGTTTGTGGTATAATCAAAGAGGAAATTGATGTCGCATACTCTTTGTCTTTTATGTGTCTGTAGATACAATAAGTGGCAACCGTTACAGAAGTCGAGTATTGTGTGTAATTAAGCGGCAATATGGGAAGTTTACTGAATCAGGGGCGGGCCGCTGCTTATGTTATTGTTCTGAGGAAAAACGCTCTAGAAGTACTGCTGGGAATCTGGCGACAACTGAACGTTTCTTACTGTACGTTAAGAAATCTGTTGATAGAATCGTGAAATTGATATTATAATTTATCATTCTAAATTTATATCTTGTAAGTGTGAGTAATGCCATAAGAATATATTTATCCTTAACAGCAAAATGATACGATTATTAGATTAGTGGAGTAAATTTCTGTACGGGTAAAAAGCTAGTTCGATAGCCATAATTGAACTAAAGTCTTCGAAAATGGTCTGATAATGGTTAAAAATGTAACGAGAAAGACAACTAAAATCTTCTATACTAACCTAGTACATAATTAATGACATATGTCATTAATCGCTATTCATCGGTAAACGGTAATATAAAGCCAGGAAATAAAGAAAGAAGAAGAAGAAGAACGGTAATATAATAGGGGGACTAAGCGAACCTTTTCCTGTTTGTCCCCCTGAGGTAACAAAGAAGGGGGACCAACCAGAATAATTCGTAACCATTATTGAACCTAATTGATATAATAAAAAATCTACTTTCACATATGCAAACAAAATAAATTTCTTGTAGTTGATACCCACACAGTAAAAATAGAGATAAAAGTGATTATTGAGTATTTCTCAAAATAAACTACGCGCTTGTCGATATACATCTGTATTTTCCATAACAGCTATCAGATGTAAACAATTACTTGCCAACTAGGTCAAAAGCAAAATCATGGTGAGAAGTGTAGCAATATCGAGCTACGTAGATAGCACATGTTGATTAATAAATTATATGTCTGGGGTAATAAACAGGCTACATATGGGCAGCAGGCTTGCAGGACAAATATGCACTTTGTACTGGCGAGTAAGGAGATTAGTCAGCGTCTACACGTTGAAGTACTTTAGCCTAGCTTTTGTATAAACAATGGGGTTTAAAGAAGTACTTATTTGGAACACATTCAATTCTATGATATAAAAGCTAGACTGGTGCAGTGATGGGTATTTAGATGAACAGCTAAAACAAAAAAGAAAGCTAACATTTGAATACAATATAGTTTAGTGCTTCTTTAGTTGGACGGTGATAGGGTATTTTCTGGAGTTCGTCTGACTAGCAACCCTTCTCAAGTTTGAAGTGACTCCCATCGCATCGGAGTGTTTTATTGGTAGTTACACTTGGAAGCCCGTTCCCAATCTAACAAGCTTTCGGGTGTCCAAGGCCTTCGCTCACAACGTCAGATAAAATAGCGTCCGAACGGTGTCCTATATTAAAAGATGATCCTTTTATGGGAAATGTCGTTAAAACCGATACTAAAGTTCCTAATATTATATCTAATCCGATCCTTAAATAAGCAAGACGACTTCTCACGATTTCATTAAACCTCTAATTCCAACAAGATACACCTCAAAAATGTCCAAAAAGCAATTGAGCAACTGTCGCACACATTACCGACTTTCCATTGCGCATACGCGAACAATAGCCACCTCACCACCAGGCTTATCTCTGCTCCCAAACCGTACCGTTTCATCTGGCGCGGAACAATCGAGAAATCGAGGTATCTCACTCGGCCATCAAATGTCAGTGTCGCACTTAATTAGTGCAAAAACATAGAACTTTGAGGACCTTGTCTCAGTAAAAAGTATGGTTGCTTCTTTAAGGCTATAATTCGTTGTTTCATATGGTGATTGTGATAAAGTACTCATTTGTGTACAAGTTTTTACTGTGCCCCTGAGTACAATGATTCATAAAGACCAGCGAGCTTGGTAATGCGTGCTTTAAAATGTAAAGACTGTATCTCATAAACTGTTAAAACGTCTGCTATAGAAACTATCTCATCATTATCTGCTAGTTTTAAAGCGCGAGCTTCTATTCTGAACTGTCGTAATTCATGTTTGAACTCTTATTGTGGACGAAATTCTCAAGGTGTTACGACATTACTTGGTAATGAAATTGCTTTGGTGAAATTGTTTTGTGAGAGATGTGTTCACAGTCATTGAACTTTTCTAAATTTATTCAGAAGAAATCACCTGCAATTGAAGAAACGTCCGGGTTTGAAAAAATATTACGAGTCATTTGCCAATGACCAATAACTAATTTTGTAAGGGTGTACAACATATTTTTGATAACGCTAATATTTGTAATAATTTACCTTAAGCATAAAGATAAGTTAAGGTTATTTTTTGAATATAATAAAACCACAAAATAACAAGCAGGAAACCCAGAAGCGAGATTACCTTAAAAGTACCGATAAAAACCCAATGCAAATAAGTTTATAGTTATACCTACCTATAATATTTTAGTATCGAATCCAAGGCCTATTATCGATAAGACCCTACATAAGACCCTACATAAGTACACAATACTTCCTGCCCTGGGTTCGATGCCTCCTTTAAATTTTTTCCCATAATTTGATGGGAAACAGAAGCTACTCCGCTCCAACTAACGCAGAAAGTGAAATCATATCGTGATGCTGATGGCATCGGCGCTTACCATAAACATGCCATTATAGAGAGATCATTAGTATACTATGAAGAAAATAACAAACAAAAAAAACAACACAAGTGTAGTAATATAAAAAAAGTAGCAGATCAATGATATACCCACTCATTTGTAATTTATTCCAATGAGATCTTGATTGAAGATTTGTACACATTTGATTAACTTTACTATTGTTAAGAGGTACGTAATCTAATGAACCGTTGTAAAACGTGTGGGCAAGAGAAACACGTGTGCGATAGGAAAGGTATGCAAAGGTATAATCGTAATCATTTTCGCAACTAATGCATTTTATGTTAAGTAGATGTAAGGAATTTATATTGCACGTGGACAACGTAGAATATTTTATTGAATAGTATCTACTGCACAATATTAATGGGAAAGTTGAATTACCAAGGTTCTTGCCATCAACATTTCTATAATTTGTTGCCCGGTTTAGTTTATGTAGTTACTAAAGTAACGAGGACTTTTTAGAGCTGAGAGCTAAAAATCAATCTTCATGTCGAGAGGGTACTTATTACTACTACCTACCTAGTTTACATAATATATTAGGAGCCTACAGTCTACACTAAGAATAAGTTCACACAAGTCAGTGATTATTGAACTGAAAGTATCATCAAATGATGTGAGGCAGTTTCTTTTACCGAAACCACCATCAACCTTAATAAGAATGATGATTCATCATGTGGATCTCTTGCGTAGCAAATGCTCAGCTCCAGAGATATGGGGATGCTCGAGACTGCTAAAGCTGCACCACGATACTCGAAATTAGTTTGCGAGCACTGAGCCGCACAAAGATCCAGACGAGATAAAAACTCACCGTGCGCTGCGAGAGCTCGGAGACGGAGTCGTGCCGGTGCTCGAGGCTGCCCAGGCTGCAGCACGAGGCAGACGAGGCGAGGCTCACGGAGTCAGCGCGGGCGCGGTGCGGGGACACGGCTACGTGCTTCAGCATGCCGACCCTGGGAACAAGGAAGCCATGCTCTTAGAAGAGATGATAGACCGAAACATGCTTGCACCAGAACCTACTTGTCGGCAGATACATTGGCGAAGAAGAAGTCTTTAACTGGATTCCGACTTTAAAAACCATTTCTATGGCATCGCTTGTTGCAGCAAAGAAACTATCTATCATTCTGTATTGACATTTATAAACTTTTTATGGTCTTAAAGTCAAAGTCCAAGTGGATGTTAGCCAGATTGAAGTGTGCCCTTCACAAATCACAATTGCCCGTGAACTACATTCCGAATTATATTAATTCAAATGGTTTTCGTCCTTGCTCTAAAAACAGCATAAATTCACAACTCTATTGTAGAGTATACAAAAAGAACCTCTACGGAAGTATCATCTCTCAAATCCTAAACACAAAGGCACAGGTACTTGGTTCCTGGAAGTAGAAGCGCCCTGCGCACAAAAGACACGTGTTAGCCACAATGGCAGAGCAGTGATGGGTGGGTGTTAATAGGGTTTAGTCCATTTTATAAACATTTCGTCCGGCCATTTAACACATGTTTTTTAGCAAGTGCCAGTAGAATAAAATATCGGATTTATAAGCCTTTCAGTAAGTAGATTTATAGACATATTGAATCTTTTTGTTTAATGTCTCTGTGATTATATGGGCAGTAACTTGCGGTTGGAACTTTAATTTTGTTTTGAAATATAATTTCTTTTCTATAAAAGAAGTCACGTATCTTGTCCATTCCTAAATTAAATCTATTCTTCCATAGACAAGCTAAAAACATTGATCTAGTCACGCGCATCCGGCGGCCGTGCATCTGCCTACAATAATCAACTTTTGGACAATAATCTGCAGATTAGCTAATAGTGACTCCGATATCACAGATTCGATCATAGTTTATACTGGGATGTTATTGCTACAGATTATTTCATAGCTATTATAGGTTCCACTGCCTCCATTGTTGTTGTTATTCCCAGTGCGAGTTGGAAACCTGTCGTGTGGGAGTTTGGAACAATAACTACCTACTTGGCTACTTTCTATAGATAAGGAGCATTCATTCATTAAGCCCGTTCATAGGAAAGTTAATTGCTGATGTTGTAGAAAGATGAATCGTCTGTATAAAGCAAATGACAACCTAAATTTGTTTGAACTGAAGCCTGCGTCTAGAGAAACATAGGGCAGTTGTAGTGAGGTCGCCTGTAAGTCGAGAGTTCGAAACCTTCAATGATCCTGAGATGGTGAAGGAAAACCTAGTGATGCATCCATGGTGACAGGGCATTTTTAAATGCTAGCTACCAGCCTCAAGTTGCAAACCTTTCAACTAACATCATCGGAATATTCGGGCAGCTGCACTTGAGAGGCAGATCTATTCTAAATTTATCGTGTTCATCAACTTCAACAACGTCTAAAGATTAGTGCTTGAACGCTATCCGAAAATAAAAGAAGTTCTTGTGATGCTTCGATAAAGTTACGACATGAATGTAATCAATCACTTGCGAGCTTGCAATACGTCAGACAGGTTGGTGTCGGCCCCGATTGGCTGGTCTGAACGAACGTAGCATACAAAGCCGTGACATTTATTTGAATACTATTGGTTAATTAGGGTGTCAATTTCATTTACGACGTCATATTATGATGGTTGATGAAATATAGAAATTAGAGCAAACATGTTATAGCTTTAAATAAATTATTTTGAATTTATATGCATTGTTAGTGGTAGAACTAACTCTTCTGCGAGTGTCCGTCTGGGTTGTTACCACCGCTTTGCTCGTGAAGTCTGCTGCCAAGCAGTAATGTGCAAGAATTACTGTGTTCTGGTTTGATGAGCAGAGTAGCCACTGAAATTACTGCGCTTATAGACTTAATACCTATTGTCTCAGGGTAACGAGTGCATTGCAGTGACGCGCAGGCCTTTGTGTTTAAATTTCTGAGTGGCACTGCAATTGTTATGGGCCGGCG
Source organism: Crocallis elinguaria (assembly GCA_907269065.1). Taxonomy (NCBI): domain Eukaryota; kingdom Metazoa; phylum Arthropoda; class Insecta; order Lepidoptera; family Geometridae; genus Crocallis; species Crocallis elinguaria. The sequence goes on from OU026069.1 coordinate 17,195,314, forward strand.
TTATGCTTACCACCAGGCAAAGGACCAGCTCGTCTCGTTACCAAATAGCATTTAAAAAAATGCATGGACCGGAGGCACGGTTCTTTAAAAAAAAGTGATATCGATTAATCGTAAGGTCCATGTATTTATTTACAATACGACTGACGCGGTGCTAGATAGACTTTTGTTTGGTATAGAGAAACCTTCGACAATACAGACAATGAGAACATAATATTTGTAAGTACTATAATAATGTTATTAATTCTTATTACTGGAGGATACAATTATACAGTTGGCTGGGCCAGTGCCGATGCGATATTTTGCGAGGTAAGCTACTAATAAATACATTTTGTTAGATTATTAGATACATCCCTTTTGTAATGGACAAGTAGTATCATTATTAAATGTATGTCCATAAAATATACATTTTAAACGGCAATACCGCAATCGAGTATACGATTCAGTAAATCCAAGACCAGTCCTCAGCGGAAGAAAGTCTAATAAACATCATCTCCGTTATAAATTATTACTAACTATCGCAAAGACACTGTCCCCAAACATTTATTATTTAAACATGTTTACTTATAAGGGGCAGCGTAGACGCTTATGCAAACGTACGTTTGCTTGTCAGAATAACAACGCTTTTGCGTCAAGCGCGCATTTTGAGTATCACGAAATCCGCGCTTCACGCAAAAGCGTTGTTATTCTAACAAGCAAACGTACGTTTGCATAAGCGTCTACGCTGCCCCTAAGTTTAAAGCCAAAGTAACATTATCTTTGGCGGATGTATAACTTGGCAAAGAATGTGGTTCAATTAATGTATGAATCCGGCGAAAACGATAACTTTATTAACGTAATGATTTGAATTTTAATTCAATGTCAATAAAATAATTATGCAGTGAATGAAATGCACTTTGGAGATTATTTATTTACTAGCTGTGCACCGCTACTTCGCTCACGTAGCCTAAGTTACTTCTTATAACATCAGCTATCTGCCATTGAAATTCCTCTCAAAATGGGTCCAGCCGTTTCGGACATTACCCGGAACAAACCGACAAACAGACATTTTTTAAATTACCTATTATTATAATAATACGTAAGTCTTGTTCATGTTATCAATATTCATTCATAAAAAACAGATATATCATATTAGTTATTTTTAGAGGCATCTTTGCAATTTTTTTTTATCAAGAAAATTTGGTAAAAACTTGTTTTGATCATATCAAGATTATCAGTAATATGATGAAAATGATGAATATTTTTTCCAGTGCCAGAAATTCATGATTTCGCTAAAAAAAACCTCTTAAGTTTCGCTATTTAGCTGCTGTATACGCCTTAATTTATGAGAATTCTTCTGATAATTGCAATTATAATTTATCTCCAATATATTATAAATATTCGCTAACGAATAAATATACATAACATTTATTTCTCTAACAATAACTCAGTTAATTACCGAGTTATTTATGTTCAAGTTTACCATTTCTTTTTTATTTTATTGACGACTAGCTTCTGCCCGCGGTTTTCACCCGTTTTCCCACAGGGCCCGTGCATTTTTCCGGGATAAAAAGTAGCCTATGTTACTTTCCGGTCCATAAACTATATTATCTATGCCAAAAACCACGTCGATCCGTTGCTCCGTTACTGCGTGAAAGAAGGATCAACCAACAAACACACTTTCGCATTTATAATATTAGTACAGATTAATATCTGTACTAATATTATAAATGCGAAAGTGTGTTTGTTGGTTGATGGATTAGTATGGATGTATAGTAGGATTAATATTTCAGAATAAAACAAGTCTAAAAACTATAATTGGTGATGTGATTTATAGCTGTAGGAAAATCTAATCTTAAAAGGATATAACCTATTATAAAAGTCGAGGAGACCTTCAAGTCTCCCGTGATATAAACTGGTCCCAAATTAGCAAGGATACTCTGATTAGCATAAAGTCTATTTCGGCAATACGACATTGCAATCATCGGTGAACGAACAATAGTACCGCCTACCAGCGTCAATATTTGATCAAATTTATGTGCCAATGAAAATCCAAGTAGATACTATTACCTACAATATTTTGTTTGTCATAAAATATAGAGGACAGGTATATACTTTGGCCCTATACGAGCTAGTTATTTTATTTGATAAAAATAAAAACAGATTACTATTATTTACATAGAATAATAACTATAGAAGAGTCACCACTCTTCTATAGTTATTATTCTATGGAAGATTACTCTCTATTATTCTATAGGGCCAAAGTATATACCTGTCCTCTATATGTTATGACAAACACTGTTGACTATATCGACTGTAATGAGTTTATAAAGCGTGCGCTTTAAAAACTGAAAATGACTTGATTTTCCAGAATTTCGAGTTTACAACAATAATTGGACATTAGTTTGAGTTGGAGCCAGCATTTGTTCCAACGATGCGGTGATCATAAAAGATCGTATCGGTCCACGATCGAACGTGGGAAGCTATCGCTTGTAGTAGTCCTAATATGGAGCACGCAGCTGGAGACAAAATCAACAGAAGTACTATTACGTAATCTGAGGTAAGTTTACGACATTTTAACCGTTTATTTCCTAAAATTAATTCAATGATTTCTAGTCTTCAAATACCGAAAGAATATCTTCAGGTAAAAAACCTTGCATTCAAATTCAAAGTATATAATATATAAGTACTTGTATGGTGCTAAAAGGACTCCTTTCAAAGTCTAAATAAGTCTACAAAGGTATAAATTATATATAATTAAATACAAATTCCAATTGTATAAACATTACAGACTAAGAACACGAAACATTTTTGAAGAACAAGGGCACAACCTAGTCTTAAATTTAAAAAAACGAGTTATTGTAAATTGAAAATATTTATTGATATAAAGTTTTTGTGAATTATGAAAATACGTAGTCGCATTCGGTAGGAGCATTTTGTATTTGTGTTGTCGTTGTATGTTCAACGGAACTCGAACTTCTAAGCAAAGCTCCAAAGAAACCTAATCCCATGCCTTGCATAGGTGCCTAGGAATGCCACTAATATTTACAACCATAGCAACCCATAAATTAAACGCAGCATAAACTGAACAAGCGGCCCGAAGCACAAAATAGAGAGAAAGCAGAAGGGACGTTTAGTACTTGCCAGCGCGCTAGCCAGTCTCATGAGCCTATGACACCCGCATCAAGGAAATATCAGACGGTTTCAAAAGACTCGTGACTGAACTCTTTTGAAACCTTGACGTAGGCTCACGTGACCGTTAAGTGTGCCAAGTACTAAGCCTTCCTTCTGGTCTCTCTATTTTGTGGTCCCAAGTTAATGCAAAATGCAATATTGTGTAAACACGTCACACAAATTCATGTTTGACGCATTCCAAACATCAGAACAAAGCGCAGCGTAGTTAATTTACCAATACCACAAATATTTACCGTTACCGATCCGGTAAATATTACCATTACCGAACCAGCACTTTTGATGCAGCTGTGTGCAAACAAGCGATTTGTTTGATAAATTGAGCAAATCAGTGTCGAGTGGTGGATGGGGAATAAGTTTAACAATTCTTGAGATAGTTATTTAATAACATTTTTAAAACAGACTATGAATAGATATACGAATAACTTTGAGTAACTTGACCTACGGTAGTTGCCGAAGTTACTCGTCCCATATAATGAAAGTACAATCTGCACACGAAAATTACTAGGTAAAATTTTGAAAAGTAAAGATAAATATAGATAGTACCTACGTAGGTAGCAGGAAAGTGATACTGAATAGTTTCGGAGCACTTTAAACTTAAAATAGAGCATCTACATCTACATCTAGTAAACCTACATGAAATGAATGAAAATCTTATTTTCTTTTACACAAATTAAGAGATTTAAAGATTTCCTTGATTTGAGAATGTAAACCCAATAAGATCTCTCTGACATAAACGGTTAAATATCTCCACAGATTATAGCTTTATCACGTTTTCCATTATTTTAAACCTCAATAAAATCTTTATAACGCATCATAAATTACCAAAAAATGTTGCACCAGCGGCTCAGCGGCCACGCGGTGAAGAAATTCCAAAAACCGCTGCATCCGCATCGCGCCGTAGCCTTTTACGACTAATGATCAAAGCTAAGGCTAAAACGTGCGCAGGTCATAAGCTAAAGCGGGCTAGACGTTTCGCGTTTTATCTGCTACCGCCCACCAAGCACACATAATTACGATAAACAAACGATACGAGTGACGAGTTTCTTACCCTTCTTATTGCTCGACCTATACCAATTTGGAACGGGCACGGTGGGTTTCTGGAAGGTTCGTTGACTTTGAGCACGGATTGGGTCTGTTGGTGTCTTTGTCATTTATTATGTTCTGATAAAGACAGCATTAGTTTTAGTCTGTGATTCGGATAGACGAATGTTGCAGAGGCCCGCTGTTAGAGTCATTTATTTTAACTTTCATAAGTGCTCCTTTGGGGCCTAGTTGAATAAAGCATTTTGAATTTGAATTTGAATATCAAGTGGTAGCAAACGCACGATCCACCGATCCAAATCTACGCGTCGTCGCGTTCTACAAAGAACTTCTCTGGTTGGCAAGACAAAAGTGTCGATTTTGTCTCAAACCTAGACATCATATTAGTTTCGCTCTTTCCAATAAAAAAAAATCATGAGAAAGGGATGGAAGATGTTTGAAAGATTTAAATTTAAGTTTAGAACTGTCAAATATCTATCAACTTTGACCAATTACATACCGTTAAATTCATGGTTGTTAAATGTACACTAAATACGAGCAAGTGGATTACTTTGACAGGTTTCCAATATATTATATCTCTTTTTCATGTTCTTATTGGGAAAGAGAGAGTGAAACTAAAATTAGATTTAGATTTGTCACGCCAGAAACATTATTTTCTGCTCACTCTGCTTACTTTACTTTTCATAAGTTTATCTACTTATGTCTGACATATTTATAATAATAATTTTTTTAAAATGATTAAAGATGCGGTAAAATTCGCGTACTCTTATAACTTGGCGCACACGTTTATTAATTGCATCCGAATTACTTATAGAGGAAACTATTAATGGGCATGGGATGTGATACTTGAGCAATCTTTTAGATAACGCGGGTTTGGCAGGTAAAGACATGCCTATTGGGAAATGTGGGAGGGGGATGCAAGACGTCATCGAGCACGGCAAAAATCTGACATTTGTGACGCAGGATCTCGCAAATGTCAAATTTTTGCCGTACATTTTGAAAATTACTTCAAAATATAATATGTAAAACGTACTTTGTGAGTCTTAGGCTGAGATTCAGAGACGAATCTAAGCGTGGACTCACGCTTCCATACGTCAAAATTCTATACAGTTTTGACATATGGAAGCCAAAGTCTACGCTTAGAATCGTCTCTGAATCTTAGCCCTAGAATCCGTACCTGGAAATGAGCTTTTATAGAATCACTTTGTGCTCGTCTGTCTATCTGTCAAGGCCATCGCTAGCTCGTAATATTGTTGTCTAATTCTAGTTTTGTAGTTCAACATAATAAAGATAATGCGTCCTTACAAAACTTAATTTTACACAAGTCTGCACGAATTAACCCTATAGAGTACTTCCCATTTTTTTTTAACCTATAGTATTGTAATTTGACATGTAGGGAATCTCCATTCATACTAAAGGAAAAAAACCCTAAAAACCATCAGTTTCGTTTATATGTTGGACTATAGTATACTGACCTCCCCTATTCGATTATTCCTAGCCTTATCAATTATTATCACATCATGCCATGTAACAACTTTTAAAAATAGATGTAACTTGACTCAGCGAATATGTGGTAAAGTTCAACCAACCAGTACAACCTGAATTAATACAGATAGCTATCCTGGTATGGCCCTGTGATGAAGCTATCTTACATAAACAAAAAAACTAGTCTCATAATTTAGTCTGATCTTAATCTAAATAGGGCCTAAAATAGCTTTTAAACAATGCGGGTCTAGGTTCGCTCCATTATAGGCAAATCAACGAATTTCTCTATGTGAAACACCTACTACTACGTTATAGAAGTAACTATCGCTTGTACGAGTACAACCTTGACAGCAAGTTGTCAGGTCAATCGCATTCGATTCCACTCGATTTGTATGCAACCAGCGCGGCGTGCTGGTGTCTGTGCGTAACTGGTGCTGTGGGGAAATTCGAACCATTTCCGGGTGATCGACAACGTTCATGATTTTTGACAAATTTAAGGAAGCCAGATTTGCAAATTGTTTTGGTTTAGTTGAAAAGGAAAAAAGAGCTAATCCCCTGCACTCGGTTTCTCTGTATCAAGCTCATAACAGATGTAGAGAGGTACATCCAATACCACCTCTTTTCTAATCTTTTCGATCGATAAAATTCGATAGAATTGACAGTTAAAAACAACGTGGTCACACGAAAGACACAGATAAAGTGGGTTTTATCGACTTTGTATATAATTTATCGAGCGTCGATACAATCGACAAAAGTTATCGAATAGTTAGGTCGAATCCAAAGAGAATATAGAGCTACTACAATACTTTATGATCAGACTACGGTACTCGCAACATTCGATAAATTTATCGGGTTTTTCGATTCGACAAATTTATCGAACCTTCTTCCGTACTTGCGCCGCAGATTTGACCCGGTCGAACACGGGGGCCCCTGGTTCGACTTCCACTTTTCAGGATTATATACCACAGTACCAACTTAAGCACGGAATCGTCAAAAATAAATAATTTAGATCGAATAAATACAATCATCAATCTATTCTATCGTTAATTAATTCAGTTCTTAAAACCACAGATCTAACAAATGATCTGACGCTGACATCGCGGATTATAAATAGAGACAGTATATTTTTTACAAGGGTCATTGTCTCGCAGCGCAATAAAGCCGTACATATACAGGGGAGCGTATCGCGTGATACGATACGACATGATACGGTCGTATCACGCTCAGTGAATAAATCCACTTGCTAAGCAGGGATCGTGTTACTATTGTGATTGTATCTTATTTTTTGAAAGTGTTCAACTTCGACACGATAAATTCAATCCTATTCAATATATTTTGTGCTAGTTTTAATTACTGAATGCTTCAATATATCAGGCAATAAATAAATAATAAACGCTTACATTCACACCCCGCACTAGGATGCCCTGTGTCACAGGTGGCATGGACACACACAGATACACATCACAAACATCCAAGACCCGAGAACAAACTTTATGCTTACACAAAATCTGCCCCGCCCGGGAATTGAACCCGGGACCCCTCGCTTTACAGGCAGGGTTACTACCAACTTATTAGCTACGGAGCCGTCGTGCAATGATAGTTTTTTCATTGAAACAGATCTCGCATTATCTCGCGTTCTCGGAGAGTAACATAACATTATATTTTATCCCGGAAAATGCACGGTTCCTGTGGGAATGCGAATGAAAACCGCGGGCAGAAGCTACAACAGTATATAAAAAATACATTTCGTTTACTCACTAAGTATATAAATTACAACTGAGGTCCTTCGTAATAATATTGAATCAAATATTGATACTGCCAGAGGCAATGGGATATTTCTATCATTATAGATATCTCATGTACATTGTACACTACACCTTACAAAGATCAGTAATGTTAATTCAGTCCGCGGGCGACCACCGGAAGCGAACCGTCTCTATACCAAAATATTGTAATGTCTGTATGTATGTGTGTATGTGCGCAAAAACTATAAGGAACGACGCGTGTCATACAAATTATGGGAACGGGACTTGAATGCCTGATTTATTATTAAAAAATCATTAGTTATGACTTCATGATCAGCTTGAAAATATACTTATTGTATAACAAGTGCTTATTGTGCTCATTACTGTCAACTTTGTTAATGTGTCAAATACTAACATTTTCAACGAAGAAGATTTCTAAACCATACAACACCCAGTTTGTATAGAAAGGATGATAAGCTCCTAAGAAATAGAAGATAAAACGATAGGCGTAATCAGTAATGGAAATTACGTAAGACAAGAATGAGGAAAATCAAACAGAAAACTTGAAGGTTTGTAAGAAGTTAGAAGCGTATTGCGCCATCATATATAAGACAAAATATAATACAATTCTACTAATGCGAAAGTGTGTTTGTTGGTTTGTCCTTCTTTCACGCAGTAACGCAGCAACGGATCGACGAGATTTTTGGCGTAGATATAGTTTATGGACCGGAGAGTAACATAGGCTACTTTTTATCCCGGAAAAAAGTACGGTTCCTGTGGGAACGCGGGTGAAAACCGCTGGTAGAAGCTAGTATTTCTATAAGCGTGGTTATATATGATTTTTTTCAATATTTGTCACATAGCACGTATTGGTGGGTAGACCGACGACATGACTATGGTGGAGGCTTATGTTCAGCAGTGGACGTCTTCCGGCTGATGATGATGATGATTCGATGTTCGACCAGCCGTCCCTGACAGACTGCTTATTCTCGGTTTAGCTTGTTTTCCCCTACAAACCATATTATACATTAGAAACTTCTCGAACTGGTAATATAACCATTTGTTGATTAGTGCAGAAATCTCAAAATCAAAATCACTCTTTACGCGAGATTATCTTTTACCTAACATTGATCAGAAGAACGTACAACTGAAAAAGATAACAGGGTGCATTGATTTATGCTTAAGTACTTAATTGTATTTTATGTTGAATGTGTGTATGCAAGAAATATATAAATAAAATAAAGCTGGCTTACGTAACGTTCATAAAAAAAATTACGGCTCTATAAAACTATGAAGCTACGCTTTAAAATACATACACATAGGTTACAATACGCTCTATAAAAAACATTGATATCATATGAACAATGTGGAATACCCATTATTAACTTCATTAGAAATTCTCTACGCATTTGCCGTCCAACAATTATTCCAAAACGCCTATCATCCCGTGTATGGCATGCTTAATGTTACTTCAATGGTAACAGCAAATCTTCTTCATAGTTCATCAAGTACGAGTACCACTTCTCACTTACAATGTGTTTTTATATTAAGAAGTAAAAGAGCATTGTATGGTAAAACAATGCTGACAGTGGCAGATTTACTATAGCGTAATGTTCTGGTAAAATATGTCGATGTTTTGTACTCTTTAATACGTAGACATATTGTAAAATAAAACACAACAATTACAATAAAAATTCCGACAAAAAGTATGTAAAAAAAAAACAATGCGAATAATTTTGAAACAAGCAAAAGTTGAAAACAATTGCCAAAATGAACAGGAGATGAACCAACAGAAGCGACAGTGACCGAAATTCGCCTATTTAGTTCAAACCGCAAAAGCTTTGCCAAATTGAATCATTTCCTGTAAAACCACAGAAACAACAAACAAGAAAGACAAGAGACATAGACTTTCTCACGACATTTTCTTCGACACTGTTCGCTTCGCAGAATGCCATAACGTCCTTATAGGGAAGTGTAATTATTGAAGTGACAAGCGTTAATAGACATACTGCAGACTGAGAAATTCACAATTACACTAGTGAGTGTAATTACTATACTCGTGTGTCACGATGACATAAAGTTAAAAATGATAAGTAACAATTTTTTATAATTACGTTGCGTCTAGAAATGTGTTTAGGCTGGCGTTATGTTTACCATCACGCAAACGACCAGCTCGTCTCGTTATCCAATAGAATAACAAAACAGTCTGAAATTGCCATCGCAAAAATGTTTAGATGGTGTTTTTTAGTTCGTTCGGTTTTGATTAGGATCTCGCCTATACTATATTTTATATACTCTATAGTATATTAAACAAAGTTATCTAAACAAATAAATAAAATTTAAGTATACTTTTGTAATATCAAAATAACGGCTTTTTACTACTTTTACATGCATATGACAGTATATACGGTAAGTACCTACACAAAAACAATTTTTGTTTGTCTGTTTGTCTGTTTTTTCCGGGTAAACTCCGAAATGGCTAGACCGATTTTGACAGGACTTCCACTGGCAGATAGCTGATGTTATAAGGAGTAACTTAGGCTACGTGAGCGAAGCCGCGGGACACAGCTATTATGTTATAATAAAATAATCTTCGCATGTTATATTAAGTACACTCATATAATGATATAATGTTAGTAATATACCTAATCATATCTAACCGCAAAAGTTGATGATATCAGCGAATAGTTGCAATACCTATCCTTTTGTAAACTAATAATGCAATGTTGGAGTACAATTATTATTATTATGACTTATGAGTAATTTGAGATATGTGTGGTTTACACAGATATTTTCAAGAACGTGAAAATGAATGGTTCTGCATGTCAATAAAAAATTTGACACAACAACTTTTCATACAGCGGGGAATTTTAAACTAAGTAAAGCATAAAGCTAAAATTGCTATAAAAACCGACGAACAGAGATCAGTCACAAACTATTGAACCGACTATGATGAAATTTCTATGGAATTTTTTCAGATGAAAATTTTCAAAATAAGAAAATAATTTCCAAATCTGTTTATAAATGAGATATCTGAGGTAAAAAACACAAACAAAAATGTAAATTGAAAACCTCCTCCTTTTTTTAAAGTCGGTTAAAAGCATGACTGGTTTAACAATTGTTCCGGTCTTAACAATTGTTAACCAAATAAACAAATTAACCAAAATTAGAAGCGACTGTTCAACCGCTACCTATATAATGTTTTCCTTAGTTACCTCTTGAACCCGACCTTTGCAAAGTGAAGTCTCATAGAAGCCAACATTGACCCAGCCAGAGCGGTGGTGGAAGATGAGTATACTGTTCTGTGCTCATCGCTCGATTGTCGACTATTTATCAGGCCTATTTGAAATGAGAAACTTGTTTCCACTTTTTGCAATAACAAATCGTCACTCCCATCGCTTGATATTATTGAAATTGACAATGGCCGGAGTTGAGCCCGCATGCTCAACAAACCGAAAGTGAAAATGATCGGATCAATTATTTTGACATTCGAAATCGGAACACCATGCAGCAGCTCCGTGACACTTTCTCGTCCATTACACTACTTTAGCGCTATTTCTGAAATTATCTTGTTAAAGGTGTTTGTAATATTTGATACTAGCTGCTGCCAGCGGTTTCACCCGCGTGGAGATATTGGATTTCATGGGTTTTATGTTTTTGCGCGGAATCCTAATTTTTTTTTAAATTAATTTATCCTTAGTTATTCCTTGTAACATCAGCTATCTGCCAGTGAAAGTCCCGTCAAAATCAGTCCAGCCGTTTCGGAGATTATCCGGAACAAACAGACAGACAGACGGACAGACAGAAAGACAGACGGACAAAAATTTTAAAAATGGTTGTTTTGTTATATGTACCTTATATACTTTCATATGCATTTAGTAAAAAGCTGTTACCTATTATGATATTACAAAGAGACACTTCAATTTTATTTATTTGTATAGAAGATAAAAATAATGATGGGAAATATAACTGGACACTTGGAGTACCTAATAACATTGGGTCGCCTTGAACTAGTTTTACCAGAACCATCTTCAGTTATTATTTATGTGCAACTGCTCAATCTCACAAGATCACAAGCATTCAACATTGAATAAAGATGTAAACACGTTGGAGAGTCGTGGAATCGATAAATAACTTTGTTATTATTATGGCGAAACAGACTTGTCAGTATTAGACTTTTTTTTACACTCTTACCCCGCCCTAGGATTCCCTGTGTCGCAGGTGGCATGGACACACACACACAGATACACATCATAAACATCCACGACCCGAAAACAAACATTATGCTTACACAAAATCTGCCCCGGCCGGGAACCGAACCCGGGACCCCTCGCTTTGCAGGCAGGGTTACTACCAACTTAGCTATGGAGTTTCAGGGCTTTTAGGTCTGATAGACACAACTCTCAGATATTCATTACAATAGGTAAACTTTTATATGTGCTTACTTAATATTTATCAACGTTTCTTGAGTAGGTTTTTTCCGACAAGATACAATATATGGGGCTCTTCAAAAGAAGGATGAACAGAGTCTTCAAGGGTCGGCAACGTATCAGTAATACCCCGAGTGTTGAAGATATCCATAGGCGACGGTAGCTGCTTACCATCAGGCGGGCCGTCTGCTTAGTCGCCAACAATGGAAAAAAAAAGGTACCACTTCAAGAAAGAGCTCTGACTTGGGTACCGAAATGATTATTGAAAATATAAATTTGTTTTTTACTGATGAAAACAATCGGACTGATTGGACTGTCTAGTATACCCAATGACTAAACACTACTCTTATTTACTAGATATAATCATAGTGTTACCACAAAAAAAACATCTTTAGTCGCCTGTTTAGCTAGACAGCGTCTAAAGATAAACGTCAAAAATGATTAGAAATGTCACAACGAACGTTGTGTTAGACAATGGTTAGATACTACTTAAATCAGGATTTGTGGTTGCTCATATTTAATTGCGCGACTAAGGCATGTTTAGGAGTTAAACAGTGCCTAACACAGGTTTAACGTGTGTTTTAAATTTTTTTTGGTAAGACCCTCTGTTTTTATAAGATCAGCGCCGCAAGTACGGATCTTTTCGGTCAATAATATTCGATAAAATTGACAGTTCAAATCGATAAAGTGGGTTTTATCGAGCCTCGAAACAATCGACAAAAGTTATCGAAAAGCTAGGTCGAATCCAAAGAAAATATAGAGCTACTACAATGCTTAACGATCAGACTTCGGTACTCGCAAAATTTGATAAATTTATCGAGTTTTTCGGTTCGACAAATTTATCGAACCGACTTCCGTACTTCACTTTTTCACTTTCTTCACTTCTCTAAGATCATTGATTGTAGCCGTTCAAGCAATGTCACGTATACCTTCAGGAGTACTCCTAACTGAGAACCACTGACTTATAGATAGTGATTTTTAAGTTATATAAATGTTTGTTTCCAATTACAATTTACACAATGGACCGTTTACCGTGCATTTGTTGGTAAATCACTGTAATTACAACTATTACCAGTGTTTACATGTAGATGAGTGTAATTCCGTAAAGTGTGCAATTTCGCGATTAACTTTCTAAGTGTGGAGTAACCTTTAATTATATCGCTATGTTTGTTTTCAATTTAGTTGTATCAAGCACAGGCTGTGGTTTGGAGGGGAAAAACAAGAAGGGAGTTTACTATGTTATGTTGTTTTATGTATTTTTGAGGATTGTGGTCAAGTGAGGAATAAGGCGTACGTGCTGTTTCAGTTGTATGTTTGTTGTTGGTTGTGAGTAACCATGTTTACTTAGGTATTGGGTAGACGGCTCCGTAGCTAAGTTGGTAGTAACCCTGCCTGCAAAGCGAGGGGTCCCGGGTTCGATTCCAGGCCGGGCCAGATTTTGTGTAAGCATAAAGTTTGTTCTCGGGTATTGGATGTTTGTGATGTGTATCTGCGTCTGTCCATGCTACCTGCGACACAGGGAATCCTAGTGCGGGGGTATGAGTGTAAGCGTTTATTTATTTTTATTTTATTTATTATTGCCTTTTTAGAAATTTCTACTTTTAGGTACTGTTCTTATTTTAAATATTTATTCTTATAAAAACATAATTTGCCTAAAAATCGTTTAAGTTATTGAACATCAAAGAGACGAACAGAGCGGCACTGACCACTGTTGTTGATATAAGCACTTACATAACATTGACCTAGCAGTGTTAAACAAGGATCGCAATACATAGAAACGAAACAATACACAAGAGTGTATGCTTTCAAAGAACATTGTCTTTGTTGCGTACTTTCACGTGTCTTCGAGCTCATTGCATAAACGTTTTCTATAGAAAAGATTTATTTTAATCATTTTTCAAATTCTGGTCACTATATATTGGAAAAAGCGAATTTCTCCTTTTATTGTCATTGTTATTAACTAATTTATCCAGAGCGTTAAGAGAGCGATATGTATTATTTTCCTATGAAAGGATATTGACTTCCCGAGTAAATTCAGCGTTTCGTATTTTGAAAGTACGGCGAACTAAATTCCGTTGCCTTACCTTTGGAGAGCATTAGTGCATGCGGAGTTAATTTTATGATTTACAGCCTACAGATAAATAAAAATAAACAAATCTTCAAGTGATACTACTTTCACCATCCTCCTGATCCAATCAGGATCCCCCTGAGTAGAAGTAGATAATAAAAGCAATTTTATTCACACTGACTGAAGAGTTACGTATTTTGCAAAACTCTATACCTACTGCTCCACATCATGATGGTTATCAAGAGACTAAGATATTAGCAGTACACAAGATAATAAACTCATTACAAAAACAGACATTCAGAATCAAGATACTGATCACATCTTCCTTCAAGCGGGTTCGAGCCTCCATCAGGCGGAAGTGCAAACCGTGACAGACAGGCTATCTGCGGAACGATCAGTGAAATGGTTCGGCTATTTGGGCCAATAAACAGCCAATCAATGGACAATTAATGGCCGTTAACCGAGGACGTCCTTGGTAACTTGTTTGTAGATTACTCCTGCTGGCCGCATTTTATTTGAAGTTTATTAGACTCACATTGGGCTTTTTTAATTCGTTTATGGTATGTAATTTGTAGCGATCCAATAAGCCTCTTCGAATCTGTCTTCAAGGACTTATTGGTGAGTTCTGGTAGCTGCTTATGAGTCAGTCCTTACTCTATGTTTACTTACTTTTTTTTATGTTATTTGGTAACGAGACGAGCTGGTCGTTTTCCTGATGGTAAGCACAACGCCGGCTCATAACATTTGCAGTGCCACCCAGAAATTTGAAACACAAAGGCCTGCGCGGCACTGCAGTGCGCTCTTTACCCTGATACATTAGGTATTAAGTCTCATAAGCCCAGTAATTTCATTGGATACTCTGCTCATCAAACCGGAACACAGTAATGCTTGCACACTACTGCTTGGCGGCAGACTTCACGAGCAAAGCGGTGGTAACAACCCAGACGGACACTCGCAGAAGAGTTAGTCCTCCCACTAACAAATAATCAAATCACATAATAATACCTACGTATTTGATTTGGCCAAACATCTGTCTGTAATTTCCATACAACAAATTTGGTCTTATCGTTCCGTAGCAGATTTATGAATAGCTAAGGTTAATCAAAATAGAATAAAATGTGTCAATGAAAAACGACTGTAAATACACGGATCTACATAACTTAACGTAGTGACAAAACAAAGTTCCGAGTTTAAATTAGTTATGGTTATGCAACGCCAGTGCGCACGGGGCTCTGATAACTCACAGTTGGTATAATAGGTTCGGTGACAGTTTACTGCTGATAGCTGCAGTGGACGATAACGATGGGTTCTTGACATGGGACTTTAGTTAAATGTGTGACTTGACACGTGCTTACATCACTTCGTTTATGTAGTACCTATAGTTATCAGTTCCAAAAGAGATTGATTCGTATATTTGGAGCAACGGACGCTACGGGCTACTGCGACATCAACAAATTGAAAAATCCGAGATCAATAGTAATACTCCGCATTGTACCAACGTGTAGATTGAATTTAGTCTTATTTTTTATCTTTGACAGAAAGCCTTTGTCCTATTGGATGGACAGTTGACGATGATGTTTGATAACTGAGAAAGTCTAGGTTGGTACAACCTACACATTATAAGTAATCAATTTCAAGGTTGGGCAACTATACGCATCGATTTAAATTGCGAGATTGATTAAAGGATCAGCGCAGGAGTACAAGTGTCCCAAATGCTACCTAGATATCTCACGATTTGGCAAATAAAGCAAAAACCTTAAGGATGAGCTCATGCTAATAATTGCGAGTACAAGATTAGCTTTTTATGACTCGCTTGCTAAATCTTTTCCATACTATACCATATTCGTACTCAATTTGTATTCAATAAACATTACCACATGTGCAGAGCAAGTACCTACTGCTTAGACACTCCAACCGTTCTAATCTTTAAGTCTAGGTGTTAAGGTTCAACTTTAACTGAGCACTTTTACTTCAAGGTGATGTGTAAGGCATTGAAAAGGTCCTACACAAGCCGGATCCAAGCGGCATTAACATTTGCTATCGACTTTATGATAATCCAAGCTAATAGGAAGCATAAGGATATGAAATCTTGGCTTGCAGAGAAGTAAAAGTACCGATCGATAAGCGACCATTTTCATACTTAGAAGCAATTTAGCAACGACCAAATTGGAATTAAAATCTTATCTAATGAACGTGAAATACTAGAAACATTTCCACTGCGTAGTGAAGAAACTTGACGAGTACATGCAAAGGAAGGAATCTACGAAAGGAAGCCTCTCTGACCGAGTAATGCATGAGTAATAAATCCGTCGAGGGGTCGACACGGCAGCTGCTTCCAATTGAAACAAATGAAATCGGCGCCATGAAGCCTATCTTCCGAGTACTAGCTGTATACTTGTAGGAAGAGAATTCAAAGTAGAACCAGTAACAGTTTTAAAGAATTTGAGGATTATGGAAAAGGACAGTGGCACGAAAAGACTTTAGGGTAATGTAAAACGAACCAGTACAGGGTACCTTTTAACTTGGTGACACTAATATTCATCATTATGATAAGCAATCAATATACAAGTACACTCATAGTACCAGTTTCAAAGATAAGATACTGTACTAGGTAATATTATCAGTGCGTTATTATGTAAATAAACTACATAATTTTAAAGAAATAGGACAACCTTCGTCCTGACTCGATAGGCCGACTGACTAAGTTCAAGGGTTGCAATTTCAATTCCAAATATTTCTTAACAAAGCCTTTAAAAACCGCATTTTCCGTGTTGTGTGTCTATGCTCCTCGCAGTTCCTGTAAGATACAAGGAATCTTAAGGGGTCGGTTTTTCCGTATGTCGTCGTTTGGTGTCATTATTGTTATAGAATAGTGGTATACACGACAGTTTAGCGTTACCAATAGTCTACTAAAGTGTGCATATTATCTTGGTGATGCAATACCTACCATGTGTATCTCAAGTCTACTACATTCTCTCTACTAAATCGAATATTCATGAGTCATTAACTAAAAGGATTCTAAATATATACACAGTTTAATCAAATGCAACACTCGTTAAAGCACTCGCAGAAATAGGTGATTCTGTAACAGAAAATATTTAATTCCGTTAACTATTAAACATCATTTGTAGTCTAAAGGTGAACAATGGCGATCAAACATTTTATAACTCAAGGGTTTAACCCACTTCGGCATGTTTGCCCAGCGCTATCTATGCAATAAGCAAACTGAATGAAACTATTCTTATCGTCCGTTTGTTCAGCCTTGACAGCGAGCGGATGCTGGCGAACGATAGCTAAACAAACAAAAAAATACAAGACTTTATCAAGGGCAAGTGTTTAGGAGATCCGAATTTAAGTAGGCCCAATAACGCTACTCAAAACTTCCAAGAAAGGATAATTCCAACGGTAGTAAAGAGAATTTCTCAAGGCGTGCACCTCTTCAAACAATTGTTATCTCTGACCTCAGTTGTTTCTAATTGAAAACGGCGTTCTCATGGATAATCCTCTTAAATTTAACTGCTTTAGAAATAGAGGGCAACGTCCAAGAAAGGAATGCCAGTGCAACAAAGAATCGGAATTTCTATTTTCGTTGGCGCCGCATTCGGTTCAATAAAAAATGTTCAAAGTCATTGAAGTAATAAAATGTACGCATTATAAAAAAAAAATAAAAAAAATAAGTACAGCGTCCGATTCGGACCGGCGAAGCTCCGGAATGCAGCTCTCCATGTCTACAATCGGACATCATTTTTGTAGATAAGATAATTATGAGTCGTGGGGGTGGATAACTCTATAAATAATTTACACATAAATCAGAAATAACGAGAGCGTATCTTCACATGCCGAAAATAAATGCAAATGCATTTTGCGTTGGCGTCGTGAAAATATATTGACCTTGTGGCACACTGAAGTTAGACGTCTATAACTATTATTATGTAAATATTATCGAGAATGTTGTCAGTATGCATAATTTTAAACACACTGCTCAGAAAGCACTTGATGTGAGAATACTAAACGGAGACAAGCAAGCACTGGACAACAAAATGTGAGATAGAGCACATTCCAGAATATTGCAAGGCGGTGCCAGCACGCTACATTGCGTGAGGCGTGAAGTATGCGATTTTGGTATAATATAAACAGCGTTTAAGATTCCAAACGACTTTCGCTTGTCACCTGCCTGATGTTTCTCATTTAGCGAAACGGATAATCGGAGTTTTGTTTTAGCAACCGCTGACCAGTTAAAGAAATCGGTGAAAAGTATCGAGCTATCGAGCAACAACTTAATTGCATGGAGCTGGTGAATCATGCGTGAATCATCGATCGATATTCATGGTGGACCGCAAGGGTTCTTAGAATTTTTTTAAGTAGGGCTTCTTAGTGCAACGGCTCTGTGGCTGGAAAAACACTGGACCACAAATCGGTGCTTTTATAACAGGTTTGAGAACATTTAAATTCGCCGTAAAAACCATGATCCACTTTCATAACATGCATATATATAGACATAATTGGTTTCAAAACGTCAGCAAACCGGCATCAATTAAACACAGTTAAGACTAGCTTCAATTGAAGTTTCAAACGACAATGCGAGCTTGTAATCTCGTTCAGAGAAGTAATGTCGCAAGAAACACCCACAGAGAGCGTGAGACCTTCCACCGACAGCATTGTGTCCCAACTGGTTCTCACGTAAAAATGCATGCAACACCATCCACAATACTGGAGCAAAACGAATAAACTGCGAGAATCGACGATTTTTGCGCAACCATAACAGTTCTAATAAAAAAAATAAGGGTTCGTTACAAACAATCTGAAGATAACGATAACTACAAAAACACGACTTCTCCGAAATAAAACACTTGATCCTCACCTAAACAAAGTTGCATCGACGCTAACCGTGACCAAACAAGCAGAGTCAACAAATCTCGTATCTCTAAAAGTTCTAACCTGTGCATGTCTTAGCGAAGTCCTAAATAAACACAGAGAGCCTCTCAATGAAATTCTATATTTCATAACACGCATGGGATCGTATATCGCCAACGCCGTAAAACAACTTTTTGTTGTGGAATAATTTTTCTTAGACAATCATGTAGAAACTTTTGTTAAAACTGTTCTATCATTACAGCGTCGGCAAAAACGGAATACTGCAGAGTTACATAATAATTTATCACGAACACAAATTATTTTTACATATTCATAACTTGTACACACATCAATCAGATTTCAGTATAATAGAATATTAACAGCAACAAATATACCGTCGTCCTTATATGTTGAGTTATTCCTTCGCCAGCATGCTAGGTACGCTTCCAACTGGTAGTGGTCTAGAACATGTGGATTATCTAAAGGCCTACAAGGGCTTATAGATTATTTAACTGTTTTGTAGCTAGGCTAGATTATGAAATATATTTTATAGTGTTAACCGACCCTAGCGGATGTTCACATAAATATATACATCACAAAAATTTCGCTTCCAACAGGATTCAAACCTGCGTCTTCTGGCTTGCCGGGCCAGACGCCTTAACCACTAGGCTATGGCCCGGCAAGCCAGAAGACGCAGGTTTAAATCCTGTTGGAAGCGAAATTTTTGCGATGTATATATTTATGTAGGCTAGATTAAGTATTTAGTTAAGTATTAGCTAGTTAATAAAGGCTAGTAGAGCGTAGATAAAAAAATGTTATTCCTTTCCATTAAAAAGTAGTCTGGAGAGGATGGCTTTGAACAATAAATCAGTCCATTTTAGATAACCATTGTTACGGAGTTAAAAGTAAAACCTGTGATATCTCTACTATGTCAGATAAACGCGATCTTTTGGATAACTATTCAAGATTTAACAGAACATCAACTTTGGTATAGGTAATTTCAAAGCCATAAAGTTAGTCGTGGTAAGCACTACATTAGGCTTCGTATGAAGCCATTCGCCACATAAGTTTATAGTAACTATTAGCGCTGGATCGATTTAAATGCAATATATTGGCTTAATTGCAACATCAAAGCAGTTAAAGTTAACTACTGAAATGACTCTATCTGGCTATTCTAGCTCACAGACCACATTGTTTCTTACATTCTAGATTTAACTCCGGTTAACAGAAATAAAACTTAATCTACTTTAGTGAGGTTCTTGAAGTTTGATGACTACTTCTACAAGTTAATCAATCCCGACAACTACGTTCAAATTGAGGTATTTGATTCACCGCGGATCTGTAAGATATAGGTAATGACTTAATTTAGCTGAAACAATTTCGATCAGTGCTTACTGCTTATTTAGAAGCCTGTGGAATGAAGTCTAACCTATTTTTATTAGCATATCCTATGTTACTTGTAATTATTTCTGAGCATCCTGAATGCTTAACCGATAGATAGCTAACTCTTTATTTGTAGAATACGTTACAAAAGATTATGTCAACTCGATCTATAGTAGTACCAAGGGCGGTCTTATCGCTTAAAGTGATTTCTTCTAGACAACCAGAACGCAGCAGATACAAAACGCCCAAACATGAGTTTCTTATTGATGATTTTGTTATTATAACCAACTTATACTTTTTTAAAACCTACTTGGTATTCACATTTTTAGAATCCACCCAGCTTTGGTATATTAACTGAATTCTGTATAATCTATACAAATATACAAAATTGAAGTGTCTGTTTGTAATATCAAAATAACAGCTTTTTAATAAATGCATATGAAAGTATATACGGTACCTACAACACCTCAACCATTTTTTAAATTTTTGTCTGTCTGTTTGTTCTGGGTAATCTCCGAAACGGCTGGACCGATTTTGACGGGACTTTCACTGGCAGATAGCTGATGTTACAAGGAGTAACTTAGGCTACTTTGATGTTAGAAAAATAATTAGGATTCCACGCAAAAAAATAAAACCCATGAAATCTAATATCTCCGCGTGGGTGAAACCGCAGGCAGCAGCTAGTCCTCATTAAAATCTGAAGCCAAGCAAGAGTAAAGGTTTTTCAAGATTCCAAGTCCAACAATACTAAGCCAAGGGATAAGTTATGCGTCTCGCAGCCTGTCAGTTGCTACCTACGGCACCTACCAGCGACCATCCATCGTTCCCGGTATTCACGCCCACGCCGTGATATCTCACACTAATTGTTCCTTTTATTTTGGCTTGTAAATAATAATTTTGGGAACACCGACAAAGCGGCCATTTTGGTTTCGGAAGCGTTAAAAGGATCCCATTTCACGAGAAAAAGGATTACTTAGAGCCTACTCTACTACCAATAAAACCATTTAAAATCCGATCGTTTATTTTACTTTTAAATCTTCTACAAGTAGGTAATAAAGTTACGTTATTTTTTCATATTTCAAAATTATTCATTGAATACCAAATTACAAAAAAGTATCAATTTACACCGAAAACAATAATGTAGGTCACAATGGTCAGCCTTATTGCTATTAGCGATTTCTTACAGGCAATCTTTGAATGGACAAATATGGTGGAAATTAGCTATACATATCTTTTTCAAAAGGTACCAAAATGTAGAAGTAGTACCTATCTAACAAAATTACATTACATTGAAAGTATGAAAAGAAAAATATTGTACATACAAGTCTAGTTTCATAAAGTGGTGGTAAAATTAGAAATAAATTTAAGTAGGTACACAAGAAAATTTGACATTAAAATGATTCATACAAAATATTTGTATGTTGTTCTTTGTCGCAATTCTTTGAGGTGAATCACTTCCATCATTAGCAAACTAGAGCAAGACATAACAGATACCACTATAAGAGATGGTGCTCTAACGCATGATAAAAATGTAGTATGTTATAGGTTTAAACGAGCAATTTTTATAAATATATAAATCTATATCCGCTATCTTGGAAACGGCTCTAATGATTTGGATGAAGTTTTTGTATTTAGATAAGGTTTTGATTTTTAAGTTTACCTTATAATTAGTTGCATTTCCTGTAAATACGCTATTTTACCAAACAAAAAATCGCTCGTTTGTTTGGTTTACAGCGAGCGAAGTTTGGTCATCTAGAAAATTTATTTCGGGTACAAGTAAAAAAGCAATTTGCAATAAAAAAAATATTTAAAAAAATCGGTCCCCCGGATGTTCCCAGATAAGGCTATACAATTTGAAGAATAAGAAGTAACAATGAGATTAATGACGTCATAAACGCTAATGAACTTAGTGAAGTTTTTGTAAGCGTTACGTTCTATGATCTCGTGATGTTTTTCAAGACATAAATAAAGCAAACTACTACCTATATTAGTGAGTAAGATAACATCCACAATGGAATGATGAAGCCAGACGTATTGAAATTCAAATTTCCTATTCAAAAAACCTGAAGGCCATTTGCAAGAGTAAAAATACTGCACTACTGGCAAATATTGCACTAAAATTTTTATAGGTCTAACGGAGTTGAATAAAAGCGTTCCACTCAAATAATACGCACCGGCTTGGAGTCACAATGGGCCGTAAAGCTGCCGCAATTTTATATTGTCCGTATGAATACGTGCGTTTACTTATTCAGAGCTATTGTTAACTTAAACTCTTTCTCTGTTAAGGTAGTGGTTAAAAAATATTTAGTAAGTACTAAAAAAGGTCATAATTTATATTTCTTTTTTATCAAATTATTTATTTAACTTTAACCCCCACGCAGTGGTAGTAGGGAATTTTCTAGCGCTCACCTGGCTAGCTACTCTCAAATTGAAAACCAAAAAGTGCTTATCGGTGAGTTTCAGTAGTTGCACTTGTCAGTTCTAATTTAAGTTGAGCATATTCACCATCTTCGACCACAAATCAAACGTGGTGATCAAACGCTAAACTATCGACGGCGCAAGTACGGAAGTCGGTTCGATAAATTTGTCGAACCAAAAAACTCGATAAATTTATCGAATATTGCGAGTACCGAAGTCTGATCGTAAAGTATTGTAGTAGCTCTATATTCTCTTTTGATTCGACCTAGCTTTTCGATTACTTTTGTCGATTGTTTCGAGGCTCGATAAAATCCATGTTATCGATTTGAACTGTCAATTTTTTCGAATATTATCGACTGAAAAGATCCGTACTTGCGCCGCGAGTGTACAAAAATTTAAAGTAAAAATTTGAATGTACAAAAGATTAAATAACTTACAGCTGGTGAATTAAATCCAAAAACAAGAAACAACACTGATCGTTATGCCCTCACAGGGGCGTTCACAACTCCGAAGCACATTGCACACGGTATTGTCACACACGGTTAGGTAGCGCGGGTCGTCGAGCGTCGCGACACTGGCGTCGCGCGCGGAGGTTCAGCGCGGAATGACGCGGATCGTACAGACTACATCACTACAGATACGCCGGAGATGCTGCGCATGCGGCACTTTCAGTGGAAAGCCTGTGTTATTCACTGCGCTGAAAAGAAAACTATCGCATGATCATAGAGTGATCATAGCACATAAAAAATCGCACATTATTTGCTTACTATATATTGATATTGAGAAAGAGGAAATTAATAATAAGTATAGAATAATATTCATTCTGCTTCACAAGCAAATAATGATAAAAGTAGCGATAATAACGAGTAAGTCACGGGTTGTAAATATTTTACTTAGTTATAAACTATTTATTCTCCCATTTAAGACATTGAATAATATTCACTGCATAAGTGTAATTTTTTTTGTGACGATAATCATAAATGGATATCATCTGCATTGGACTTTTCAGTATTTGCACGTGCTAATTTTACATTAATCAAATTGCACCAGTTTCATTACCATTGTGCTGATAGCCACAGATAAAAAAAAATAACAGAAAGTTAACCGATGATGAAAGAAACTGTAAAGATCAAAATAAAATTTATCTATTTAGTCTCAATAACATAAGCTCGTAAACTATAACTTTGTGTCGGTGTCGAGCAAATAATCATCAAATTCGAATTAGCTATTATAAGTAGTAAAGCGTGGTCATATCTTAAAAAAATACCTACTCGTTGACTTGAGATGCTCCTTGAGAAATAGAGAACATACCAGTTCCATTACAAAGTCTGTTAGAAGTATCGCTATTGATCAAATTAAATTTAAGGAACTCTAAGTAAATATCCATGGAATATTACTCAAGCCCACTCTAAGTCTGTTCCTAGCCAAGTTCTTCTCAGGCCAAAATATTACGAACTTGGCGACAGTGGTTGCCCAACGCGGTCCGATAAGCAGGGCACGGCACGAGTCAATAACAATGATTTTACAATGTACGTCGGCTCGTAAAGAAAAGAACTTCTTATAAGCCGGTGTTTCATAACTCGAGATAGCATCCACACCCGAGGCGGGATTGAGTAAGATTTACAGGCTATATATCCATAACCTTGAAAGAGACCACATGGCGGTAAGAAATATTGTAGAATGTTTGGATGAATTCAGGCTCAATGTAGGTTTTTAAACGGTCATGCTCATCAATACTACCTACGAACAAAGTCATAATTAACGGGATATCTACCATGTATATTATTTGTATCGAGTTCCCGATATTTCGGCGTATCCCGGAATTAAGGCTCATTTTTACACTACACAACCCAGGTAGTAGGACTCCTTTGTATGTATCCGTCTATAAGTGTGAACAGTCGCGTTGCTGGTGTAGTCTCCCGCCAAGCATTAGTGTGCAATGTGCATGCATTATTGTGTTTCGGTGCGATGAGCAACGTAGTCACGTATTCAGTGAAATTATTGGGCATGTGTAACATATTTCCTGATGACTGGCGCTGCATCGCTAACCTAACTCGCTGCACTATCGGATAGCACTGTAGCACTGGCCACAAATCTAGCCAGAAACATCACCATCATGTCATAAAGCTGAAGACATCCACTGCTGAACACAGGCCTCCCTCGTGCCACCATTGTGCATCGATTCGATAAACGAAGGTTTGCTAACACAAATAGTATTAAATCAATTTTGCAGAATTCCACTAATCCAAACATTATTTACTTACATTTACATTATATTACTAACAATCAATTAACATTATTTGACTTGATAGAACCATTGATATCTGACGTAATTGTTTTTAAACTTTCATGGTCACTAACACAAGAGTTAACTTTAGTAACGTGATATTTACCATGTATTTTATTTGTTTTGAGCACTCGATATTTCGGCACTTTCCCTCCACGGCAGTTTCCTCGTGATCATGGCGCTTGCAACAGTGCCGAAATATCGAGTGCTCAAAACAAATAAAATACATGGTAAATATCCCGTTACTAAAGTTAACTCTTGTGACGTAATTGTGTTTGTCGAATTAATTAATCAATATATCATTGTAGACCATCAATAGGTCAGATGAGCCCATGACTCAGTTTGTAAGTACTCTTAGAATGACTATTAACACTAGTTAACGAATCTATTGACTAGTCCAAAGGTAATATGATGACTTGTTTATACTTCACAGTTGTAGTGACATTTTCCATCCGGTGAATCATTTTCTTAAAGATTGGGCTCATTCCACAGTATACTCAAATCGAGTGGAAAATTCATAAACAAAAGTATAAAATCTTCCTAGAATTGTATATATATGTACATGTACAGTGGTCACTTAGACATAAGAGCAAGGCGCCCAGAAAAAAGTCACTTTCGAAAATCGTTATCGATACACATTTTCAACTTCTCTAAGAGTGACTTAGGGCGCAGTCAACCTTTCTGTACCGAAGTTCAGCTGGTTCACTTCGAATTATTTGAAATATACTTTACTGAAGAATTGAGAATCTGTCCTATTATAATTTATAATAAATATGTACCTACCATGTACAGTACATACCGACGTATGTATGTACTTCCTGATTTAATTTTAAGTTTAATTCGCACATCTACGTCACAACGTTATTCTACAGCTTGCTACGATTCTTTGCTTAGTTATTCTGTCACTATCAAATGAATGTAACAGTGGTAGATGTAAGGTATCTTGTTAAGCGACTACTACACCAAGCATTTCCATCTACATATCTAAAGAATATCCTAAGGTAGTTTTGTATAGGCGTGATATGTAATAATTATGTTACAGTATTGAGTTTGAAGAGATTTTATATATACACTTGTAGTAGCACGCATAATGTCGCCTTGTCTATGCACTAAGTTCAGAGAGAGAAAAAAAAAATATGTAGGTAGACCGCACAATTTCATTATTTCGTGCGGTCGGCTGGTTCTTCATTCACGTTGCAGTGCTCCGCCGCGTCGCACTACAAAGTTGGTTTTTCTAAG
Source organism: Crocallis elinguaria (assembly GCA_907269065.1). NCBI lineage: Eukaryota > Metazoa > Arthropoda > Insecta > Lepidoptera > Geometridae > Crocallis > Crocallis elinguaria. Next base: position 17,221,435 of record OU026069.1, read on the forward strand.
TTTCTCCGTGTTAACAAGATTTTTCGTCAAAATCAAGATGCCGAAGAGGAAACATAACGACGAGTGGGAATATTTGTAAGTAATTTGCACAATTACCGATAACTATCGATTGCATATGAGGTTTCACGTTCCAACGATTCGAGTTCTTACTTAACCCATTTTTTTTACTCGAGTTCACGATGCAACGCCACGAGTTCATCTTACTCGCTGTATACCTATGCGTACTTAATACGCCATCCATATAGCAACCTGTTGAGGTTATCCTATAATAATAATATGAAACGACCCGAAAGGTAACATTCGAACTAATTAAGTAATTTGCAATTTGTTCGGTCCACGTTTGAGTTGTCACTTACTGATAATAATGCATACGAGGTTTAACGTTCCAACGATTCGAGTTGTTACTTAACCTACTTTTTACTCGAGTTCATCCTACTCGCTGTATACCTATGCGTACCTAATACGCCATGCATATAGCAACCTGTTGAGGTTATTCTATAATAATAATATGAAACGACCCGAAAGGTAACATTTTAACTATTTAAGTTAAGTTCTAATGTTCACGTTTCAACGATTGGAGTTGTCACTTAACGATAATAATGCATACGAGGTTTAACGTTCCAACGATTCAAGTTGTTACTTAACCTACTTCTTACTCGAGTTCATTTTACTCGCTGTATAACTATGCGTACCTAATACGCCATTCATATAGCAACCTGTTGAGGTTATCTATAATAATAAAAAGATGAAACGACCTGAAAGGTAACATTTTAACTATTTAAGTAATTTGCAATTTCTTCGGTTCACGTTTGAGTTGTCACTTAAATACATACGATGTTTAACGTTCCAACGGTTCAAGTTGTTACTTAACCTATTTTTTACTCGAGTTCATCTTACTCGCTGTATACCTATGCGTACCTAATACGCCATGCATGTAGCAACCTGTTGAGGTTGTCCTATAATAATAATATGAAACGAACCGGAAGGTAACATTTTAACTATATAAGTTAAGTTCTAATGTTCACGTTTCAACAATTCGAGTTGCCACTTACCGATAATAATGTATACGAGGTTTCACGTTCCAACGATTCGAGTTGTTACTTAACCTATTTTTTACTCGAGTTCACGATGCAACGCCACGAGTTCATCTTACTCGCTGTATACCTATGCGTACCTAATACGCCATGCATATAGCAACTTGTTGAGGTTATCCTATGATAATAATATGAAGGTATACGTATAATTACGTATATTAGACACAAATTTGCAATTTGCTGTTAATGTTGAAAACGAAAATCAAGAGCTACGCGAACCAAGACCGTCGACTAGCGCGTTACACGCGAGTTCCGATCGTTCGCTGGATATAGCCAACGTGACAATACTGGAGGATGTATCTCCACCACCAGTGATTAAAGGTGCTTCCAACAGTGAGGATGTTCCACGAACAGAACCAAGCTAAGGCAAAATTAGCAGCGGTATTGCTTGTCTTGACGAGCCTATAAGACTCTTCTTAGTAAGGATAATAAAGATCCAACTGTTCTAAAGCTGCTGATTGATGCTGGGCGCATCATCTGTGACACACAACTCAGTGAGTCAATAACGAGGCGAAATTTCATATTGGCTGTACTAAAGAAGGACTTGAAAGATCAGATGCTGCTCACGATAATAGATAGTTTTCTTGTAGCCAAGAACTAGCCGAAACTTTAAAGACCGCAAAAGCGATCAATAAAACAGGTGTGGATCTCAAAGCTTCCACCTCTAACAAGACTACTGCTACAAAACCAAAGCATCAAGTCGTTAACAGAAATTGAAACGGGAAGGCTCCGGTTCAAAACCACAGACAGCAGCCATCGGCGCCCTCAAAGATGAAGGAGTCTGCACCTCAGAGGCAACAGCACTCGCCATCATCGAGGACATCGCGACTGAACTTCAGTCGCGGCCGCCGCTAGACAATACGGTAAATTACGCCGGTAGACTATTTGTTTTTTACAACCAATGGTCACAAATAACCGCAGATAAAATAATTTTATCGTGGATACGTGGTTATGAAATTCCGTTCACTGAAACTCCATATCAGCATTGTATACCTCAACCCCGAAATTATGCACACTCAGAAAAACTTGAATTTGATCAAGCTATACATAATTTAATTTTTATAGGTGCTATACCTCACTGTGAGCCCTGTGAGGATATCCAATATCTTTTTACCCAAACCGAACGGAAAAGCACGCTTTATCCTAAATTTGAAAAAGCTAAACGAGTTCATTCAACATGTTCATTTGAATTAGAAGATTTTAGAATAATGATCAAACTAATCTCAAGATGTTGTCTCAAGTCAACTATTGATCTCAAAGACGCATATTATTAAGTGAAAGTTCATGATAACTCTAAAAAATATTCAAGATTTAGTTTGAACGGTAACTTGTATGAATTTAATGCCCTACCGTTTGGTGTCAATGTGGCACCTTTTGTCTTCACAAAAATAATGAAAACGGTGGTCAGAATGCCACGCTGTGCTGATTATTTATTGACAATATATCTTAACGATACCTGTCTAATATCACATAGCTATAGCGAATGTATGGATAACATTACAAAAATGAAAAGTACATGAATTTGCCTATAAGTTTACAGTCAGATTTCGATTGGTGGATTAAATCTATCGAAAATACAAAAAAAAAACAAATTAAATTTGACGAATTCAGATGCTTCGACTATGGGGGGTTGGGGGATAGCCTGTGTGGGAAATACGGCAAGCGGTAGCTGAAGTCGGGAAGAAAGAAAACTTCACATTCATAAGATTAAAAATTTGTCTAGAGGATTTATCCAATTGTCATATTATCTTGCGAATAGATAATACAACTGCGATTTTTTACATTAATCGTATGGGAGGAATCCAATTCCCCCATCTCACAAACTGACCAAAGATATACGACAATGGTGTGAAGCGCGAATTCTATTTATAACAGCGCTATACATTCCATCTACAGAAAATACTATAGCAGATACTGAATCAAGGTGTATTCACCCGGATATTGAATGGGAACTATCTGATCTTGCCTTTCAGCAAAGAATTAACAATTTCGGGCTACCAGAGATTGACATGATTGCTAGTTGAATAAATAAAAAATGTCCTGTATACATATCATGGCACAAAGACCCTGATGATTGACGCTTTCTCTGTGAATTGGTCAAAATTGTATAAAAATACCATGAACCAGGAACCCGTAAAAACGGGTTCCCTTCCTTCTCAATAATTTTAAAAAAACATTGATGAAAATTATTAGCGACAAAGCTAAGTGCATACTGGTCGGGCCAACATGGCCAGCTGAACCTTGGTATCCCCTATTTAACCAGTTTTTTACAAACTAAACCACTGGTTTTTTCAAACTTCTGAGGACCTAATAATCTCTCATTCCAGTTTCTGCCAGATCCAGCGGCAGATTACCCTGGATGCCGGAGTATTGTGCGGGAGTCTCTAATAAGAAAACTCCCTCCCGGGTCTTTAGACACATTAATAGCGTCTCTGTCAGATAATTAAATTAAGTAATATGATACTTACACATTCCAGTTATTATTCATGTTTTAACAGAGTTATTTCAATCGGGAGCGCTATACGGCACTCTAAATGGGTTTAGATCCACACCTTCCTTAGTATTAGGAAGTCAGATAAGCACAGACACTTTGTTTTAAGGGTATATTTAGGCTTCGCCCTCCCTTACCCAAGTATGAATCCACTGGGATACTACATTAGTAATTGAAACTCTAGCCACTTGGATTCCTAATTAATCTCATTCTTTAGAAAAAATCACTAAAGAAGCTAGTTACCCTGCTGGCGCTGGTAACAGCGCATAGAGTACAAACTATTTCAAAAATAGATATCCGAAATTTTTAAAATTGGCGGAATGATATTTCCATTAGGATCCCTGACTTAATAAAAACGTCAAGTGTAAACGCAACTCAGCCAACGCTGATGCTGCCAATTTTTCGAGACAGACCTGACATAGGTCCGGCTTAATTGTTAACGGATTATTTAAAAGTAATGTAGCGGCATTACGTGATCATCACACCTCTATTTTTATTTCTATAAAAAACCATATAATAAAGTTTCTCCCCAAACACTTAGCAGATGGATAAAGAGTATACGTTGTGGGTCTGTAGAATAGATATCACACAGTATTCTGCACATAGTACTAGACACCTCAAAAGCTCATAAGCTCGGTGTGAATTTGGATGTTATCAGGAAGACTGCCGGTTGGTCCGGCGGCTCTACAATATTTGCCAAGTTTTATAACAGGCATATAACAGACAGCATATACAGAATCAAATCGTTGTTTTGCTAGAAGTAAAATTGATTGATTTATGCTAAAATTTACTGTAGCTATTATGTTAATAGTTTATTTAAGAAACATTACCTTTTAATTGAGTGATTAAGTACATTTATTATGTCAATTATTGAAGAAATATTAAATATATTTACTTCTGTAATACTTTCAACTGAAATAGATATTTCACAACTTCTCTCAACATCTACAAGTGTATATATAAAATCTCTTCAAACTCAATACTGTAACATAATTTAATGATTAAACGAACTTACCTGTAAGTTAAGTTCTATCATAATTATGTGAAGTAGTGAGTTTGAAGAGATAGCATCCCGCCCACCCAGATTACCTATTTCATAGGTCCCGAATAGTGAAATATCTACTTGAACTGATAAGCTCTGAACTAAATGAAGAACCAGCCGACCGCACGAAATAATGAAATTGTGCGGTCTACCTACATATTTTTTTTTTCTCTCTCTGAACTTAGTGCATAGACAAGGCGACATTATGCGTGCTACTACAAGTGTATATATAAAATCTCTTCAAACTCACTACTTCACATAATTATGATAGAACTTAACTTACAGGTAAGTTCGTTTAATCATTAAATTATATCTTCATTATCTTCTTTTCCGGTGTGTTATGTTTATCAGACTACTTCTATAACAGTCTCCTTACAAGGTAATGCTTCATTTCCTAGAGACTGGCGAGACAATGCACTATTACACGCTACTAATTTCCTACTAGGTAAGTACCTACTACTAGCAGTATCAGTGACTACCGGCTGCCGCGCCCCGATTCATGTGATTGTTTCGTATTGGGAAAAAAATGAATAAGTTTTGTATTAATTCTTTATAGTTCATTAGTGAAAACTTAGACAAAAAACTTAAGATGATAATTTAACTCTACTTCCGTCTAAAGATATAATCGAGCAAAGTTTGGGTTTACTGTATCACCATTTTCCAGGCCGCGGAAAAATATTATGAATAAAACTGCAACATGGTTACATACTTAAGTGGACTCATGCAGAAGAATCTTCCACCTGTAGTCAGGTTCATTATAGTTCTCGTTAGATACGCTTGTCCAGTGATGGTATTCTTTCTTCAAATAAAAACATAAGAGTCTATGACATCAAAACCTGTAGTACGGGGCAACTTACCGGAATCTTTTGCTTGGTATAACAAAATAATGGTAACTTTCTAAATTATAACTACAATCACATCATCATTTAACAATAACAATATTTATAGCATTAGAGATGCGGGCGCACTGATACATCCACTTAACGATGCTCAGACCACCCTGGAGTACCAGGACATTACCAAACAATAGATCTCTCATACAATAACCGGTTATAACCAAACCCTACCCAATCTTCACTACGATAAGGTTTAAATAGCAACGGTTAAAGGCACTGCATACATGGACCGTTACTAAAATACCAAAATAATCCTAATTATTTAGAAAATAAGGTTAAAAATTCCAGTGGTGCAGTACACAATGCACTGAAAGATGGTCCGCCACTGAAGCATGGCACGGAAGCGCCGGATGCCGCCATGTTGGAATCAGTCATTGAAACTTGAACTTATGGAAAACATTTTGCGAGTAATGAGGATGAGATGCTAGTAGATAGGTGAACGAGGTCGTTTGAGTTCAGCGGTACTATTCCTTTCAACATTCACTGGAACGATTTCTTGTAATTGGATGTACAGATGACATACATCTAAAATGCTTGAAATTTTATATAGCAATACTTTACCCATAGAGCTCTAGTTTTCGATAGCCTAACATATGCCGTGGGGAAACTTCCCATACATAAAAAGTTTTTTACAGCACCACTTCTTATAGTCATCGGTAAGATGCAGCTCATAGAGCCCAACAACCTTTTTACAGCGCGGCGTGAGGGAGTGCGTGTGTGAGGTTGTGTTCTTACTTCTTACACACCCTAACACACACACTCCCTCAGCCTCTTGGCTGTGCAAAAGAGTGTGAGTGTGTAATCAGGCATTTTCGTCTTCACAATCATAATCATCAACAACTCGAAGAGGTCTGCTGCTGAACATAGGCTTGGAATAAATAAAGTTTATTATTTCATACAAGTTGTCACAGGCTGAAAATATAAATACAAAAAAAAGATGTAATGTCATGTCGCGTGCGCTACTCTCAAGAATCTCATCTCAAAGCTATGACAGGGCAAAGCTACTGGGATTCGCTGGCGCAGGCGCAATGACTCAGGGGTGCTATGCCGGGGAACCTCCACGTGGTGCACCCTGGGTACCTGTCAGCAACCTCTCCTGGTTGACCTTTCGGTCCCGAAGAGATTGCTGACAGGTAGCTAATAACCCGGCGAGGTGGGCCCCTCCGCGTGCCCCTCTGAAGGGGTCAGCAGAGGGCTCAGCGGATGGGGCGCATGGGCTGAGCGGGGCCCGAAGGCCGCAGAGAGTGACTTGGGTGCTGGAGCGCGGTGCGGGTAACACGCGCGCTCTAGCCCATTGGACGAACGGACGAAGCCGAGGTGGGGCGCGCTGTCACTAAGGAACCAGGGGATCCACCGTTGGGGTATGCGTGCCCCCGAACGCTCCCATGGGGAACCCGCTGCTCCCACTGGTGCAGCGCGCCAACAAAGGACGGGACAACAGGAGGAGAGATGGCAGGCGGAGCGCTGGTGGTGTTGCCGGCCCTGCAGGGAGGCCGGGGTCCAGAGGCCCCGGCTGGAGGGGCGACACCTCACCACCTGCCGTGCAAGCGAGGGAGGGGGGGCTGGCGGCCCGTGGAGGCTGCGGCTGGCGGGGTGGCCCCCCGCCGTTTGCACGTGTGAAGGGACAGTTGGATTGTCTGCTGTACCCACGGGCAATCCACTGGTGTCCCTAAGCACGATCCCTGAACCAGGGATACCCCACCCTAAGCGGTGTGTGGGCACCGTGGTGGCTGGGGGTTGGAGGCGACTTGTCCCGTTCTCTTTCCCTCTCGCATGGAGCGTTGGGGTCGGGGATCGGGACAATAACCGGAGGGGACCCCGCACTGCACATTACCCATGGTGGTGATGCGCATGCGGGGTGGGGTCGGAGAAGGGGTCTCTACTCCTTCTTCGGCTCCTGAGGCCCAGAGGGTGGACACGAGGGAGCCCACCCTCAGCTTTTGGGCCTCGAGGTGGCGTGCGCGTGTTCCCGCGCGCCCCTTAGGGAGGTGGATACGGCGATGGCGTACGTGGAGTACGTTGTCGCCGGAGGTGGGGTCCCACAACTGGGACCAGCGCGTCGCCGGGCCGCGGTTGGCTATTAACATGGGCCCGCAGCCCGGCATTATGGCGCAGAGGAGGAACACACGTCGGTTTTTTAGTTGGTAGGTCGGCCTCATTAGCCGGAGTCCAACATAACCACCACGCTGCCCTCGCGGCTGGTGGTATCCATGAGGATTTTTAGCGACGTAAAAAAAAAAAAAAAAAAAAAAAGGCGCAATGACTCAGCGGTCACGCTCCAAGCCACGCAGTAATTACGAGCACGAGCAGTAAGTGGTTACTGTTCGTACCTACCGTCAAAGTACCAGTGACTTACTCAGGTCACGCAAAAACACGACGAGGTCGGCTGACTTCAGAGAATAATTGTCGACAGTTACTTGAAAAAGGTGCCTCGTAACTACGAGAAGTTTTACCTTCTTGCTAAATATAAGTACTTACCTAATCTGATACATTAATAACTTCTACATTTTTTTAATACATTTTTTTATATTCGATAGGCTCACGTTTGACCACAATCACGCCTGATGGTAAGCGATGATGCGGTCGAAGGTGTAGCACGCTTGCCTAGAAGGTACCTGTTCACTATCGTCTTAAAGACTCCTAGATTATATTTGTCGGGAAACAGACGCTGGCAACGAATTCCACTCCTTAGCAGTGCGTATTATAAAGGATGAAGCAAAACGCTTAGTGCGTGTAGGAGGGATATCAACCATAAATAGTGTTAAATTCAAAACTGGGACTAACTTTCGAGAGCGGCTGCCGAGACACGCAGATGGGTTCCCGACGCAGTATCTTGTTAAGTGAGCACTACCATTATGTTATTTTTCATCATGAGTTTTACTTCACCGAAAGGTCAAACTGATTATAAGATTCGAACCCTCGAGCTACAGATCGGCGACTACTATTGAGCCACCATCGGTTCTAAACATTAGGTAGGTAGTATTTATTGTTCTTTTATTACAATTATTTATCGTTATGTAAATTAATTTGGTAGTCATTTAGACCTAGTACACCTAAGCTAACAATTCTACTTCATACTAATATTATAAATGCGAAAATGTGTTTGTTGGTTTGTCCTTCTTTCACGCAGTAACGGAGCGACGGATCGACGAGATTTTTGGCATAGATATAGTTTATGGACCAGAGAGTAACATAGGCTACTTTTTATCCCGAAAAATGCACGGTTCCTGTTTGAACGCGGGTGAAAACCGCGGGCAGAAGCTAGTCTAATATATATAATTAAGTCACCTTAAATATTTCGTTTTTGAATTACGCGTGATGATGACATACTGCGGTGAAACAAAGGTCATAATAACCTTTTAATTAATCTTAATTTAGAGTTTATTCACTGAAATTATAATTACCTAAATAAATTAACACATGGCCATTGCAATAATATGACTTCCTTATTAGCCAATTTGTCGTCATAGGTACCTTTCAGTACTTATAATTGTCTGTTTTATGGTTGCCGTAACCCCTGTTTTAGCTAGGAAGACAAATCGTTAAAAATCTCATCATAGAGAGTTAGGGTGGCATTATATAATGACTAGCTTCTGCCCGCGGTTTTCACCCGCGTTCCCACAGGAACCGTGCATTTTTCCGGGATAAAAAGTAGCGTATGTTACTCTCCGGTCCATAAACTATATCTGTGCCAAAAATCACGTCGATCCGTTGCTCTGTTACTGCGTGAAAGAAAGACAAATCAACAAACCAGCAAACACACTTTCGTATTTATAATATTAGTAGGTTACGTGCACAAAACAGCACACTTTATGTACCCAGAAAGTGTTCTGTTTTGTGCACGTAATAATTAATTAATGCCATCAATTAAATAATGCAATTCTGTGTACATTAAGTAGGCAAATTGTACGTACAATGTTTTCAGCCTGAAAATATCCATAATAACGTTTATTTTTTTAAATAATAGCTTACGTTTGACTGTAATATCTCCTGATGGTAGTCGACGACGCAATGGACGGTGTAGCAGGTATGCCTAAAAGGTACGTGTTCACCTTCGTTTTGAGACTCCCAAATTATTTATACCTTTCAGGAAACATAGACGCTGGCAAGGAATTCCTACTACATGTCATGTAATAGAATTATCATGACTAAATTACACTATCTACTTAACTTCTTTCCACTACAATAAGTAGGCACCATTTTTATATTGAACAGCTATCACTAATCGCCAATCTGTCGTAGTATTTCGACAGTTGGAGTTGAGGAAAACTTTGTGTGATGACTTCAGTGCGCGTATTTCAACAGTTGGAGTTGAGGAAAACTTTGTGTGATGACTTCAGTGAGCATAAAGTTTAGTATAGAGTTTTGGATGTTTGTGTTGTATATCTGTGTGTGCTCATACCACCTACGACAAGTCCTTGTGCAGAAGTCTAAGTGTTATTTGTTTGTTGATTTAAGATTTTATAGCGTGTTTGAACGTTGAATCATCTTTAATTCTTCACCGTTATTCATGTAACACAACAGACATTAAACGCTATATCCTTTCAATATTAAGAGAGATATTTCTTAGCTCGAAGATAATCCTTAGTTTTAATATTTGCTTTTCCTCTAAAGAGTTCACGAGTAGGTACAGTACCTACTTAGTATTTATTGTGTAATACTACGCGTCTAGTCTAACTAACAACAGATTATAAAACAATGAATAACAAATCAATGCCGCTTGCTTCCGGGATATTTATATCCTTGGTTAGTACTCGCGCTGAAATCGGCAAATCTGATTTGTTATTTTTTATCCGAGTGTCCCGTATATAATTGTATATATCAGATAGCCTTCCCTGAATTCGTGCCATTACTTATAAAAACTGCAGTTTTCGATTTGTATTAGTGCAAGCCACAAGTGTGAAGACTACAGATACATCATAGATATACCTGATTATATCTATATATAACGTGGGTATAAATATTACGCATGAATTCCTTGTATTCTAGTTTGAAGGATACTGTTTTGTGACGTGTCTTTCAGTGAAAATACATCAACAATTGCACGATCTTCCTATGAATATGAATCTTGTAATAGCAAGCTAGGCTTTGTCGAACAGCTAATAATAATAACAGCGAAAATAATAATAAATACTTATAATATTTTGTATTTTTATAGAAATATTGTAAAAAACTTAGATTTAAGATTAAAAAGAAATAAAGTGTATAATAATAATAATAATATTTATTTATTATTATTTCGAGCAAACAGTAGAACAGCTCAAAATAACTTTACCTAAATAATATTCGCTATGCACTGTCAAAATCAGTTTACAATTTATTGGCAGAGAAATCGAGTATCATACATACACACCATAAAAAAATGGAGATGAATTGAGAACCTCCTCCTTTTTCGACGTCGGTTTACAAATAACCGTATCGTCCAGCGGAACCCTAAACCTCGCCTATTATTTCGGATGTCCATCCTTGCCGCGCCGTCACGCATCATTACCATTAGACAAAACAATTTGTAACTTGCTAACTACGCAGAATAAAAGCTAACGCTCGCAAATAACTATAAATATTGCTTTTTAGCATTATTAATACAGGGTAGATAATTTACTAGCACAAAGAGGCTGTATACACTCTTTGCTCTGAGTCATAGGAACAAAAACATATTTACAAATAATACTATGTCAAAATAATATCTACCGAGTGTGGTACCAACTTACTTGTTAGTACCTAGTTTCTCACATTTGAAGCAAATAAAGTAGGTATTTTTATTATATTCTTTTCTAACGAACCTCGATAGATTTAAAATTTTGTAATTTTTCTGATATAACAAACTCAGACGAAACAAATTAAACAAAAAATAACATGTCCAAAAATTTTAACTACACTGTATTGAAATAAGATTAAGTTTTAAAGTGGGAGCCGCATAATCAGATGCGCGTGCGGCCAGACCTTCTCATTGTAATTGTTTCGTGGCCTGTGACGTGACGGTCGACTTAGCGGGCCGAGTACGGCACATGTTTAATTTAGATGGGGTTGGATAAAGCTTCGGGTAGTTGCTTGGTTTAAACTACGAAATTAGGCACCGTACAATTACTCACCCCCTTATTAATAAATTGACGGCTCCGTAGCTAAGTTGGTAGTAACGTGCGTGGTAGTAACCCTGCCTGCAAAGCGAAGGGTCCCGGGTTCGATTCCCGGCCGGGGCAGATTTTGTGTAAGCATAAAGTTTGTTCTCAGGTCTTGGATGGTTGTGATGTGTATCTGTGTGTCCATGCCACCTGCAACACAGGGAATCCTAGTGCGAGGGGTATGAGTGTAAGCGTTTATTTATTTATTTATTTTAAATCTTTACATAAAACAAAACTGTAACAGGTCCAATTCTGTACATTGAAGATATTTTGAAATTATTTTTTTGTAGGGTACTCTAATTAGGTATCTATCGATACTGAAGTTAAAACTGTATTTTTTTTTTCATTTTTGTCTGTCTGTCTGTATCTTGGCCGCACATCACGCCGAAACTACTGAATGGATTCAAATGAAACTTGGCATGATTTGAATTTATACTACGAAGTAAGACATATAGGATACGTTTTATCACGAAATTATCCCGGTTCACTTGGTTGTAACTCATTAAGGCGTCGTCCTAGTTCGTTCATTTTTAGAAAAGAAGTACTTTAAAATGGGAATTGTAAATTAATTCTTTTGTCACACATTTGTGTGTATATCCGCATGTATCACTAAATCGATGGCACATCCCGTGTCTTTGCCCTCAAGCCCGAGTTTCGGAAAGGGAAATGCCCATAGTCCACGTGCTGCGAGATCTAATGAGGCTAGCACCGGCACACCAACACTTCTGCTGCGGAAGTAAACTACGCTTTGAATGCCGCTGGGATCGTGGCTTTTACTATTCTCGAAAAGTTAGCGCTTGACCACTACCTCGCCTGGAGGTTTAGACCTCACGATCGCCTCTTCCAATCACCATCATCTTTGGGTGATGAACATACTAAACAAATGTTAATTACAATAATGTTACAGTTTCAACAAAACCCGTTCAGTCGTTTTTGTGTGAAAGACTAACAGACATCCATCCATCCTCACAAACCTTCAAGTTAGCATAGGATCAGATTTTCGCACAAATTAAAATACACCAACGCTGTTGTCAACTTGTCACGTCAGCAGCTACATAAGGCTTTAAATGTAATTACTAATGCACAAGTTTGTATCAATGTGTGTTTACCCTAGCGGCTCAAGCACGCTGTCTGTATTATTTTATTAGTCTATGGCTGTAATAATATTATTAATTCTGGAGGTGCTGATGGGAAATTAAAAGGTTTATTTAGGCTCGAGTGAATATAGTCGTATTTTCGTTTTGTTTTGATTCGAATTTATGATAACGTTTGAATTTGTTTGGGAAAGGGAAGTGGTTAGTCAACTCGGAATGTTGAATGATGACTATTCGGTATTCGGTTTACTTATTGGCAGATTAAATTAAAGCAACACGATCGAATGATGGTCAAATATTAATTTATTTTACAACATCGATCGTGCGCTGTGTTCCAGTTTAAGGGAATAGTAGGCACAGAAATATAGACATTTTTTTTTATTATGTTTGGTAACTAGCCGAGCTGGTCGTATGCCTGATGGTAAGCATAACGCCGGCCCATAACAATTGCAGTGCCACTCAGAACTTTGAATCACAAAGGCCTGCGCGGCACTGTAGTGCGCTCGTTACCCTGAGTCATTAAGTATTAACTCTCATAAGCCCAGTAATTACACTGGCTACTCTGCTCATCAAACCGTAACACAGAAATCCTTGCACACTACTGCTTGGCGGCAGACTTCACGAGCAAAGCGGTGGTACCAACCCGGACAGACACTCGCAGAACAGTTATCCCTACCACTAGACTTGAGAGTCGTAAACTTGTGGCGGTGATAATGGCACTGCCGTCACAAAACAGAGAGAGTAGTGCCGCGCTGGACTCTGTCCACAAAGTGTTGAGAGGCGCAGGCGCTGCAATAATTGTTATGGCTAAGATTAACACCAGGCGAACTATAAAAAATAAACTCGATGAAATAAAACGTCCTGAAGAATATAGAACTCAAGGCTTAAATAAAAAAATAAATAAACAAACGTTAATGTCTAGGTTGCTAATTATTTTTTATTTTGTATTGTATTGTATGTACCTAATCTTTTATGCACTATAGATTAGAAAATATTATAAATGACGTTTATAGAGGCCTGAATCAGAATCTATTTATAGTCTAAATTGCAGCGGCTTAAAGGAGATCAATCACAATTCACAACCAGCTGTCTCCAGCCATCATCACATCACATCACATAACGACGGCTGTTCGGTCCCCTTGAACTTCGGACCGCGGTAAATGGACTGAAATTTCGTAATAACAATAACACATGATGCTACCTTGTTCCTTACGATTGGTACCAACGTTACTCGATACATTCTCACGGAGAGATCAGAAGTAATTTTAGTGCAGCAGCACATTGGGTCACCGAACACGACCACAACCTGCTGACAACATTTTTCATACATTTTGTATGGCATCGGCGACAAACTGAGGCGGCCGCGTTTGTGGCCCGCCTCGCGTGCACACTCGACCACAAACGTCGGCTTCTATACGCCCGCACAAAATAGAGAGAGAACACAGGCGTGTAAGGCAGCCCATACACCTAATGCATGACTGATGGATAAGCATCAATCACGGACTACGCGAAAACCATGGAAAAACCACGATCCACTTGACGCATATCGTACAATTTATGGCGGAGCTTGGTAGAAACCTAGTCCGAGTGATAACCGTACCATGGTTATAGAGGAATTGCAATTAGGTACCGCAGCCGTTACTAAAATATCTACCTACTCAAAAGAATAGTTCCACAACCACTGCGTGTTCACTACAGCAGCCATGGTAAATACGCGGTGGTGCGCCAGTGATGTATGTAGCGTAAAGCGGAGCCGTCTCCATTTTGAGCCCAGGCAGGTGAAAGAGACAGCACTAGCCGGTTGTATTGCTGTTCTTGTCTATTTCGTGGTTTTTTGATGATTTTGCATCAAGCCAGGCGAGCATTTTAGCTAGCCACAGCTGCTACTTACCTTCCTACAGCTGCTACTTACCTCCTGCCTTCCACCTACAGCTTCTTAGACACATTTCATAATGCTAATGAAGAATTTAGATAAATAAATCATTGTGTATAAAAACGTGTACTTAAACACGGTTTTTATTTATATTTCCTGTATTCAAATAAATTATCTTCATAAAGAATTATAACATAAGTAACTATTTCAAATGAAATAAATCGAATGTATGTGTACCTACATTCTGTATGCCCATCCGATCGGTGACGCAGCAAAGGTCGCTAGACCGACAGCGCGATCCCTTCAAAAAAGTTTATCCCATCTTTACCTTTCAGTCAAATGCGATTCGAGTAAGTTGGAACGTAGAACCCATAGTAATGTCCGACTATTACCGTGTGCAGAGTGCGTGAATCAGAGGAGTGGTGCCCGCGCACTCTACTGTGACCGCTCGTCTTCCACTCACATTTAGTTATACCTAGTACTACCTACTACGATTAGGCTAGGCCAAAACTTAACCTTCCGTAATAATATAAATCGATTTTTAGAACTTTTTAAACGGGATTTATATTTTCACGCATGCACAATGGGGACGATTCTTTTATACATGCTCTATTTTTTTTTCTATACTATATGCTTGCGTTTGACCACTATCTCACCTGATGGTAAGCGACGATGCGGTCGAAGATGGTGCACGCTTACCTAGAAGATACCTGTTCACTCGTGATTTGAAGACACCCAGGTTATAGCGATCAGGGAACACAGACTGAGGCAAGGCATTTCACTCTTTAGCGGTACGCCAAATAAATGTAGAAGCAAAACGCTTCGTGCGTAGGTAAAGGAGGAATATCAACAAGGTATCGATGCCGTCTTGCCGTTTGTCACAGTTTGCATAAAGATAGATAATTATGTTTGTGAGCAAAAGATTTGGGGCCAATATCAAGGTATCAAATTAAAAGAAGTGTAAAAAAATAATTTTGCAATGGAAGAACATTTTCGTCAGGGCAGAAATTAATAACAAACTTAGCTCTGTCGCCTTGTTCAGTAAACAAATATCTGCCTAGTTCACATTTCACAGACATCGCCTTACTAATCCCAGGGTGATTACCACGCGTTGTCGCATGTTACGCTCGAGTTTTAGAAAAAACAATGAACATTCAACAATAATTTCTGAATCGCTGAACAAATAAAGCAGTTCTCACATTATTTCATTAATTTGTTAACATCTCTCGAATCAGCGTGAGATCCAAAAGACCTTGGTAATTCATTGGCTAAATAAAGCCTAATTATTTATATTATAATGTCTAAGAAAAACTGGTAATTAGTAATTACCACAAGCAATGACGGATCGTTATTGTCCGCCATCTTGAGATTGCATCTCGAGGCGCGGGCGCAGCTATTGTGGGTGAGATCTGTCGATTGTGCTCATTCGCTGAATAGGTTTATACACGCTAAGTTGGGCATTTTTAACGTTGTCTATGAACTGGGAACTGGAAAATGATAACAATCCTTCTTTCTGTGAGTGCTTTATGACAATCTCAAAATTCAAGGCAAACAATCACAGGAGCTCGTGACGCGATCTTCCATCCACGTCGCGTAATATATCGATTTAAATTTTATTCAAAAATGAATTACTGTGCACTAGGATATACCCGTGGCATCGCTCCTGTGATTAAAAATCCCAGTACATTTTTCAGAAAAAAATTATACATATTATTATGCTATGTCATTTACATTAGGTATCTAGCCCTCAACTATTTAGCATAAATGATCTCCATGTAAATAAAATACCTACGTCAATCCGTTACTCCGTTGTTGCGTGAAAGAATTAGGAGAAACAAACAAGCCAACAAATAACACTTTCGCATTTATAGTTTTAGTAAAGGTTCAGAATGACAAAAAGCTAACCTAATCAAATTTCGCAATTATGAAATAGTTTCATAATGAAGTGCCCATTTTTTCCATAGATAATCTATAAAAACTAACAATGTCTGTACAGGTAAACTTCTAAAACAAAAAGAAACAGAAATAATTAAGAAAAATCTTTTTACTGCCTTATTGTTTGCAGTTCGTGCAATTATATTTTATGTGATTTTTCTTTGTTAGTACTCTATTGTTTTTAAGTAACTAAAATGATGTGTCACAAGTTTTTATGAAGCCTATTAGTGCAGTGTAGAGCGCGGAAACAACAAGTATTTAATTTGCAAATTACAAAATGATTATCAAGCAAAACACTAAGGAATTATAGCAACAAAGGTCAAACGCAGTTTTTTTTTAAATAGGCAATATATAATAAATTTTCCTCTTCAAGTCTTCATATTTTTTTTATTTTACCTACGAGATGAAGTAGTGTAGCTCTACTTGAGCTGTGGTTAGCGTGGCTTCAGTAAATTAAACTAACGAAATCTAGAATATTTTCTAAAAAACATATTTATGCCTTTTATAGTTTAGTATTGTAGTTTTTATCTATACAAATAAATAAAGTTTTTAACTCCAAAAAATTGGAGTGTTTGTTTGTAATATCAAAATAATAGCTTTTTACTAAAAGCATATGAATGTAGGTATATACGGTACCTATAACAAACAACCATTTCTAAATTTTTTGTCTGTTTGTCTGTCTGTCTGTCTATCTGTCAGTCAGTTTGGTCCGGGTAATCTCCGAAACGGGTGGACCGATTTTGACGGGACTTTCACTGGCACATAGCTGATGTTACAAGGAGTAACATCGCTATGGGGGCTACGTAAGCGCAGTCTCAGAGTACGACTAGTATTAAAAAAAATAAGGAAAGTATAGTTTTCGTTTGCATAATTTCATTAATAAGAATTCCTAATATGGAAAGTACAGTCTCGAATTCTCGATAAATCCGATACCGGAAGTGTTTACATAACAATCGCTAAAATATCCCGGAAAGTGCACTTATCGAGAAATGCACACACACACACACCCTCGCGCGCATCGGGGGCAAAACATCCTGTGCTACATGGTAAGCGTGGACGTAGCCAGGCCGTAGAGGGGGTAAAAGGTGCAGAATACTACACAACAACAAAATTACTTGAAACCTGAAGTATATCATAATATGAAATAGCAATGCTGCGATAAAAAAATAAATTTCTTCACCAATTCCTCCGAAAAGACGATAGATAGGACGTTAATCGAGCGATAGAAATGACAGTGAGATCCTCGAATTTAACCGTAAAAGGGGCGAAAATTAAAGAGTTGTGAGCAGCTTTTTGAGTCTGTAATCTTGATTTTACGCCTTATTGTTCGCATAACCTAAACCGGTGAACCCCTTCCGCTATCCTAGCTGCACCCATGGCATGTGGCTACCTTATTGGATCCGTTTGTTTAGGGAACAAACATACTTGTACTTGTATACATTCTGTGTGCACCTGCTAAATTCGAACTGCAAATATTTAAGCTATAACTTAGAAGTCTTCGTGCACTATACATATAGGTACGCAGACGCAAACCTGCAACTCTTCCCGCTCAATGCAAACTTAGAGCGATGACCAACAATGTGCACTTTTACCGACAAAATACTGCGATCACAGGACAGTCATTCATAGTCGTGTAGTTTACTGCAATTCACAGCGCAGGGTAGAAGGCACTACCTATACACATAGTTATTTTTAAGCACCAACGTGCGGTTAAATTATTTTTTTCATGTCATTTGGTAACGAGACGAGCTGGTCGTTTGCCTGATGGTAAGCATAACGCCGGCCCATAACAATTGCAGTGCCACCCAGAACTTTGAAACACAAAGGCCTGCGTGGCACTGCAGTGCGCTCGTTAGCCTGAGACATTAGGTATTAAGTCTCATGCTTATGAGAGTAATTTCACTGGCTACACTGCTCATCAAACCGGAACACAGTTATGCTTGCACATTACTGCTTGGCGGCAGACTTCACGAGCAAAGCGGTGGTAACAACCCAGACGGACACTCGCAGAAGAGTTAGCCCTACCACTAACAAAATTTTGAATTAAATAATATTATATTACTTGGTACATAAAAACAATGGTATTTTCTCTTTATTTACACATTCTTGGCTTCAGCTCAAAATACTATAGCGTCTGTTGGTGATTCACCAGCTGCTGTGTAGGTTGACAGAGGCTGGGTATAATTAAACTTCGCGAAATAATGGCAGTCGCGGTGTTTGGTCCGTAGCTCGTAGGTGCCAGGCGAGATACCGCAGACACCTCCCATGATCTCAATAACAAACACACCGGTGTCTGTTATTGAGATCTTGGGAGGAGAGCTGGATGTTATTCAACTTAACTAGTAACTTGTTTCATCCTGAGTTAGGCGCCTATATTATAAACGC
The DNA here is from genome assembly GCA_907269065.1 of Crocallis elinguaria. Classification (NCBI taxonomy): domain Eukaryota; kingdom Metazoa; phylum Arthropoda; class Insecta; order Lepidoptera; family Geometridae; genus Crocallis; species Crocallis elinguaria. Next base: position 17,240,367 of record OU026069.1, read on the forward strand.
GAGTTTGTGAGGGCAGATGTACCTATGGATAGGGCGTTTGTTACTCTTTCACGCAAAAACTACTGAACGGATTTTGGTGAAACTTTACAGTAATACAGCTTATATCAGAATAACACATAGGCTACAATTTAGAAAGATAGGTACCACTCGGGCGAAAGCTAGTGTATATATACTACTTACTAGGCGAATTTGGAGGATTGCTACCGATAATTTAGAGTTACATTATCTCCGGGTAACGCAAGTGGAGCTAAGAAGAGCCCTACTACGTGCCATCTCATCATTCGAGCTAGTGACGTAACACAATGAACCGCTCGCTCTACTGCTACAGTACTGTGTGAACTTAATATTAAGTAGGTTTGTTATTACAAGCCGGCCTATTTCGTAAGTGACTCAGCGTTTGTCAGACAATGATCCATTCCATAAAATTTCCTCATATATCTATAATTACGAGGAAGGACTATCTAATAAGTTAAATTTTGTTTATATAACAAAATTCCGAAACTATTATCTTGCTATCATAACAACTACTTAAAAAGCAGTGAGTTTGCCATGCCATATATCTATATGGCATCTATTGGCGACTTTGAAGGCATAGATATGCCTTCAAAGTACCTATACGTAATCAAACTTTAACCAATTGGGACGGTGTGGTACCCACCGATCTCTGTGGTGGTACCGTTTTCATTATTTATTTATTATTTTTACAAGAAGGACTTCATGGTAAAAGTAGGATTAAGCATATTTATATACAAATTAACATGGATAAATTTTCTAAATTAAGAAAAACCCATCGACCCATGAAAATATAGTCACTTGGGCAGATCGAAAAGAGGCCAAACTACGGCATCTAACTTCTCTAGCATGTTTAAGGATTTAAAAAACTCGTTTTTTTATCTTTTAATGGGTTTTAATGCATTGTACAGAGATGTATGTTTTTCTACTAGAACATACCTTTTGTTTCATTTGTGAAACTGTCTCCAATTTACATACTTGTCGCGACAAATGACAAGACACCAACTCAATATTAAAATTTCAAAAGTGTAGTAAATTGGGAGGCATGCGCCATGCAACATGCGACACAATACAATATAAACAATATCATGTATTATGTGTTAGGTAAACATTACACAGATGTTGCCGCTTCTTTGAATTCGCTCCCACATTTCAAGGATTGGTAATATTGTTATGATAAGACAGAGGCCTGAGAATGGATAGAGAGAAAGAAGAATATTTTGGACGAAATATTAATAGTAAAACGTGACGTTCTATACAATAAAATCATATTGTTTTAGTTGATTGTGTAAGCTGTGTGACAAGTCACGTTTGAAAATACTCTGAGACTATTCTAAAATGACATTATCTAAAAAACAATCCAAACACTAAAAATCAGGTTAGTTTTTCGGGACAAACGCAATAAAAAAGAAATAGAAATTTAAATACAGAAGATGAAACGCCAACCAATAAAACAAAAGTTCGATATTTGAAATACGACATGCGCGTTTGAAATTGGAGCTTGTGGATTCCGCGCGCTTTCCTAAATTGCTCTGAAAATAGCTGCGCGTGTGCAGCGAACTCACTCTAGCACCTGGGTATGGGGTCGCCACACATTACAGTAAATTATAAAAATAGGTAACTACCTTTTAAATTTATTAAATTGCGTTTTGAGTTGAAACTTGAATGTCATTTTCTTTTTTTTTTGTTCGATTCAAGATTTGATATCGATTAAATATTATCTCACGTGATCTTAAATAGTGATGAGATCGAAATTGATTATATATACCTAGAACTAGAATAGCCATGGCTCTCAAGTGTAGCTACCAGAACATAGCCGTGGCTCTCAAGTGTAACTACCAGAACATACCGATGGGTGCCTGGTGACAGATCCACAACAATAGGAATCAAACTCTTAACCTGTGGATAAATTTCATATAACAAGGGATAAAAGTCGAGGGTAAATAGATTTCTTCTGGGTTCAGGGTGAGTGTGTTCTGCCTTCGCCCCTATGTGGCCGTCTCATTCTCGCTTTGCATCAAATGAGTCTATTTAGCTAATGTAAATACATATGATGATATATAAAACTTTTATCTGTAGTATAATTTTATACTTACATTTTTCCATAAAAGTCCTCTTTCTAGTTTCCGTGACGTAGTCACCCTAACGGAAGTGGCGGAAGCGATAAACTAGCAGTATTTCATACGCGGAACCCTGCGCGGGCGCAGTCACGTTTCATAGTTACACGCGACGGCAGCGCTCGAATACTTCAAATTCATAGTTCATTATGCACTATTATGAGTAGCTTAGTACGGGAGATAATAACTCATTAGGAATGCATATTTTTTTTTCTCATTATTGATTTGCGGTAAACAGCCATCTCACCTGGGATTAAATGACGATATAATCAAAGATGGTGAATACGCTTTTAGTAGAGCTTTTTAGTACTAGGGGAGACCAGGGACGAACGTAACAATTTTCATATTTCTCGTAATATCTCACAAAGCTTTTTGAATATCAAAATTCTAATCCGTACACATGATAGATTGGTCTTTTAACGATCTTTTAACACCAGCTTAAATGTAACCTATGTTACAGATTTTGAGAAATACGACCAAACAAAAAAGTGGAAATTGTTACAACTATCCCTACCCCTAGGGTTGGTTGTAACAGTGTAAGGGGATGGTTGTAACATTGTAAATAAAACCAAAGTTACTTTCATATTCAACATATTAATTTCTAATCAGCCTTTTAGATTTTACATTGGATCACAACAATAAAAAAAAACTAGGAAACATAAACAATCTTCTTCATTTATAAAAATAATCAACATTATTTAAAAATTAGATCTCAATCTGGTAAACAATTAAGGCGTAGGTAACTTATTTAGTTATTAGCACAATCTACTTGAGCCCACAGCTGATAGTTTCATAGACTATCAGCTGTGGGCATTCTCATGATTGAGATCTCATTTTTAAATAATGTTGATTACTTAAAAATAAAGAAGATTGTTGTTTCCTAGATTTTTTATTGTTCTTATTCTAAGGTAAAATCTAAAACGCTAATTAGAAATTAATATATGTTGAATATAAAAGCAGGTAGCCACAATGCTTAGTATCGTTAACTAAGCATTGTGCCTAGCTACTTTTCATTTAACCTACTGTTAGAAAAGGATTTCATACAAATTAACCAGAAGCAATCTTCGCTGTCTGAATGATCACTATTCTTAGTTATTTTAGTACATATTTATTTATTCTTTTTTAGTCTTTTATTTCAATTTTTCACTAGTTTTATTATCAACTGCAGCCCTCGGCTTTTTTGTCTGTTTAGCAGTTTGTAAAATAGGTTTCTTAACTTCTTTGGCTCTACGCTTTCTTTCTTCTTGTTCTTGAATTTCAAGCTTGTTTGGAGTCAAATTAAGCTGTTAATTATCAAACAATGTCTATTTCTGACATAATTTTCAATGGCAAAGCCATTACTGGTGGCAAAGTTAATTCAGGAGGGGTTCTTGGCAGTAATAGTGAAGCTACCGAAGCCGGTGAAGCTACCAATGGTGGTTTTACTTATGGCTGATATGAATTCACATCGTCTCAAAATGATACATTTCTATAAAGTACTTCTGTAGCCAAATCCATTATTTCTGCAGTAACTAAACCTCTGCTAGTCGTTCGTTTATATATGTTAGGTATTCAGGAGAAAGAAAATAAATCTGTATTACTTTGAAATATAAAAAAACACAATAAAATCGTTTCGAGATATCACGATCATAATCGGGATGAAAGTAACAAGTTGTTACTTTCATCCCTAACTATAAATTTTCCCTCGATTTGCCAAATACATGCCTATAACCTAAATAAACTATCGTTTTGAACGCCAAAATAGAAAGACGAATACTTATGCTACTTTACTGTCACTAGACACGCAAGCAAGAAACCTCCCATAATAAAAAAAACACCGTTGAAAAAACGGTCAAACCTTACTTTGGGGGTACTTTTGCAGCACCAGCTTGCTACCTCCACAACCTGACGGCACAGTGCCAAGAGGGCAACTGAGGTAATAGGTGGTTCAAATTGGAACATATCGGTGGTACCACCCATCAATGTAGCTAACATAGTTTGTTCAGAAACTCATTTGTTACGTTCATCCCGCGTTACTTTCATCCCTGGTCTCCCCTACTCCTATAGAATAGAACTGTCTCTCAAGTTACCAAATTTATCCGAAATTTGAATACGTAACATTTATTGGGGTAAGACAATTTTTCACATCACTATCATCATTCTAAGTCCTCCTATAGTATAGGGGCAGACAAGGAGGAGAAAACGTGACATCAGTTTATCTCCGCATGCTTCTTTCGCTTTATCAACATTCACCAATATTTTCATACATTTAAATTTTCAGGCTTTAATATTTAGGTACTCTTTTTAGTCTTGTAATAGATTTACCCATAGACTCCCGTACTACAAATTTAGCGCTCTTGTTACCACTGAGGCGGGTTATTTCAGGACATTTTACGGGTACTCACGCTTAAGGGTAATTGTCAGTGTCAAGTTTATGGTTGACTGCCGGCCAACACGCCTCCTACACAAACCACTGATTGCAGCATAGTTTAAACCTGACACGATCTTACGTGACGATGTGGTCGAAGATGCTATTTGAATCTAGAAAATAACTGAATGGATCTCAAGTCCCTATCCAGACACAATTTCACAGGACAGATTTTCAGCTTGAGGAGTGTAGCTAGCCAGGCGACCATTAGAAAATAACCTTGTCACACACACATCACAACATTGTCTTCCATCGAAATGCTGCTGGTGGTCAAACGTAAGCTAAATAAAAAATGATATAATAAAAAAAGTTCTTATTCTAAGTTTTTGTACCCGTATAATGCTAGGCGATTTCTCCCATTGTTTATCTTTTTTTTTGTAGTATAATTCAAATTAGCTGTTCTTTTAACAAGGGAAAAAGCGAATTATTATTCAATTCTCCAATTATAATGTTAAAAGGATAATAAAACTTTAATTTATTAATATTTTTACATATATTCTACACTTGACTCTTATAAAAAGCTAAAGTATAAGCTTTTCCTTTTCCTGCATTATACTCGGGTCTCGGGTCGTGTGCGAGCTTTAAATTAACGACTCCAAAGCAAAACACATAAAACTAAATAGCTTATTTTATCGACGAGTAAAACGTAAAATGCTGCTGGCATTTTGATTAAGGTAATTAATAAATTATTTCCGAAACTAACTGATTGGCTACTGATATGGGAAGTTATGGGGAGTGATATGTTATTATCAACAGTTCGAAAGACAATGTAGTTGGCCGTGTGGGCAAAAATACATAGCGCTTCCTCTCGGAAGGTTTGTAATAATAACTTTATTTAAGAAGTGAAAATTCCTTTTAGATTTACACGAGTTAGTGGGAGGACTAACTCTTCTGCGAGTGTCCGTCCCGGTTGTTACCACCGCTTTGCTCGTGAAGTCAGCCGCCAAGCAGGAGTGTGCAAGCATTACTGTGTTCCGGTTTGATGAGCAGAGCAGCCGGTGAAATTACTGGGCTTATGAGACTTAATACCTAATGTCTCAGGGTAACGAGCGCACTGCAGTGCCGCGCAGGCCTTTGTGTTGCAAAGTTATGAATGGCACTGCAATTGTTATGGGCCGGCGTTATGGTTACCATCACGCAAACGACCAGCTCGTCTCGTTACCTTATAACATAAAAAAAAAATTACTAATGTACCTAAGTTGTCATGCCATGTATCTATGCACGGAAGAACTATCCGGTTTACCTAATCCTACACAAAGCTCCTATAATTATTATTCAAAGACAATAATAATACTTATCAAGATTTTCGTCTCATCTTAAATGATAAAAACATTTTTGTACTTAATATTTTTTTATTTATTAACAAAACCTTAAATCTGAGGCAAGTAATTTTGACAAACCATAAATATAACCCTTCACAGCAACGTTCTCAAAGCCTGGCGATCTGTGGAAGTGTAACATTGATTCCACAAATCCACACACCTGCACAATGGGATATACACCGACACGAGTGTGGGAACCACAATACCAATTACATCGAGTCTATGGAGTGGAGAGGTGGGAACTGGGGATCGAGGGTATGGCTTCCAGGCACTTGAGCATGCGCAGAGCAAAACGAGGAGTAGCTTGCGGTTGGAATTTGATAGAGTAATTTGGAAGGATCTGTTGCAACCTGTTACGAAAGCTTTTGCTTAGCCTTTTTGTAGCTGAATTACTCAATCGATACAGCTTTTTTTCAATATAGAAATAAAAACATTCATTATTTTATAATATTGTATTACGTAAGCGACGCCAGGCAGTAACAATTATTTACAATACTGTCACTATGCAGTGCGCTTGTTATATACCCTGAGACATTAGGTATTAAGTGTTATAAGCCCAGTAATTTCACTGGCTACTCTGCTCATCAAACCGGAACACACACAGTAATGCTTGCATATTTTTGGCAGACCTCACGAGCAAAGCGGTGGTACCAACTCAGACGGACACTCGCAGAAGAGTCAGAGAGTTAGTCCTACAACCTAGTAAATAAATCTTATGAAAAAATACCATCCCTAAAGGGGGATGAACTTTCATAGATCGCTATATTTTCGTCAAAGACGGTTCCAACTTTTTTAAAAGCATTTTTTGTAGAAACCTGTTAAGGAATTATACTCCAGCCACCTTTGGATTCGTCAGCAGCAGTTAGTCAGCTAGTTGGTTTTCCTATTACTCAAACAACAGGCAATACGATCGATAAAAGAGGAAGCATTGTAATACCAACATGAACTTTACAAGTTAGTATGCCGTCCGTGAGACCCCGGGCGGATGGAAACCACAAAGTGGTCACGCAACCCGTTCCCAGGGATATCCCCGCGAGCCACGTCGAACGCAATCACACGCAGCCCCGTTGACTGATTGTAAATGGTCACACAGGTGTCGATGTTTATACTTTTACAACCCCAAGAATGTGGACTTTATACCTAAAATATGCGAATGAGATAGCGAGTAGCGACCCGCCCATTCTCCTTAGCTTAGCTTTTTAACAGTGAGACCATGTGCTTCAATTCCTTCTTTCGTTTTTGACTTTGCCAGCAGAAATCAATGAAGTTTGATTTAATTTTTTGTTTCAGTTTTCCTATAAAAATTTTCAACATTTTTCCGCCTTTTCTTTCATGTAAATATATTGTCCTGGCAATTAATTACAAGCAACAACAAAAACAGCCAAATCAATCGAGACGTTCTCAAGTTTTAATTATTAATAGGTACATCTATAAATTTTTAATAGTCCCACGGGTACATTGAATTACCCATATTACACCTAGGTGAACCACGTAGGTGGACCACGGGTAAAAAACGGTTTTAACAAACACGTATTTACAAGGTGTCAGCGTTTTCTTCCGAATTCTTAATTTTCCGTATTCGTTTGTTCCATATTCTAATTTGGTAAATTCTTTTGTAATTTTCGTATTTTGTTATTGTTTTGATGTCTTATAAATCCTCATTAGGGCAAGTTCATCTCATTTATCTACAAATCTAAATGATAACTAAAACAAGCCCTCTGAAAAGAGCAAAGCTATTCATCATTTGACACCTGTGGGAGTACTCAGTATCAATGGACCAAGATGTCAACGGTTATGGTGTGTGAGCAGCAATGCCACATCGGACACCTCACCATCACATGGGTGTCGGATACCTGAGCTTTCACAGAATTGCTACCGGAATGCGATTGTGAACCACTTCTCTGACATGTACCATCAGTCAACATTTTTTTATTTGTAATAGGCTTATATACGTTTTACCGCGATCTCACCTGATGTTAAGCGACGATGTAGCACGCTTGCCTAGAAGAAACCTATTCAGTCTCGTCTTGAAAACTGTCAGATTATAGTTATTGAAAAACAAAGATTCTGGCATAGAATTCCACTTCTAAGCCGTCCGTATATAATGGAAGTTGAAGCATAACACTTCGTACGGACAGGAGGGATATTAACCAGCATATAGTCCGGGTGTCGCAGTGCCGTACCTCTAGTCCGATGTTAAAAAGGAGATGCGGGAAACAAGTAAGAGTAATTCCGTCGCACACTCTTCAAAATGTATCCTGTAGAATACTGAGAGACTTGCAACTTTGCGTCGATATTCAAGAATTATGCAGACCGTAGACGCTTATGGAAACGTGCGTTTACTTGTCAGAATAACAACACTTTTGCATTTTGTTAGTGGGAGGACTAACTCTTCTGCGAGTGTCCGTCTGGGTTGTTACCACCGCTTTGCTCGTGAAGTCTGCCGCCAAGCAGTAGTGTGCAAGCATTACTGTGTTCCGGTTTGATGAGCAGAGTATCCAGTGAAATTACTGGGCTTATGAGACTTAATACCTAATGTCTCAGGATAACGAGCGATCTGCAGAGCCGCGCAGGCCTTTGTGTTTCAAAGTTCTGGGTGGCACTGCAATTGTTATGGGCTGGCGTTATGCTTACCATCAGGCAAAGGACCAGCTCGTCTCGATAACTTACAATGAACAAGACCAGAGTCCATCTGTCGTATGGATGGAAACGTCCCCCAAACCGGTTCTCACCCACCTCCAATTCTTAATTCTTTACTATACACACAAACAAACAATACAATGATGCATGGAAGCAAACAGCTCAGAAGCCTCCTGGCGACTACTGAAATACTTAGACTAAAATTTTAAACATAATTGTTAACATTAGAATCATTGTAAAAACTATTTAAAAAAAATGCCGACGAGTTTCTTGATCGGCTTATAACAATTTGAAACGGGCACTTAGTCATTTATTTTAACTTTCATGAGTGCTCCCTTGGGGCCCATGTGAATAATTTTGAATTTGAATTTGACTACCAAACCGTGAAATCGTACCAAAATGTATTGAACTAATTAATCCATTCACAATCCGTTTCAATAGTTCTTCTCACGTGCGCACGGACAAACAAGCGACGGACAATAGGTGCGAATTAGACGAGGTATCTAAGATCCAAGGTTGGTAACCAAACAAATGTCTGCGGTGATCACAATGATCTGACACCGGCGTTGGCAGAGGATGTTGAAGTGAATGGGTAGATAAAATGACGATGAACTCAACACACAACCATTATGGGATGATTTTTCAACAAACGTCCTTTACAAATTAGTCATGTACTTAATTGTTTAACGTCTAAGATACTAAGTGTTCCCATGTGCACGCAGTCGTCGCTCACAGTGTTCAAAGGACTTGCAGTTTTGCACTAGGTTTGAGATTTTATTCATTTAAGGACAGGATCCCATCCGGGAGACGGGGAGAGAGAGACCTGTCATCCTCTCTATTATAATTAGGACGTTTTTTTATTTCTATAATAGCCTCGCGTATCAATCTTGGTAAGTACCGGTTTTCTCCATATTCACCTACTAATTCACTATTTAATGTTAACTACTACTTTATTAGGCCACGATTATAGTTCATCAACTCCATAATCAAAGTTCCTCCGCTCTTCAAAACTTACAAAAAGCGAGATACCGCTAATGCTTCAGAATGTTTATAAAAAACGCACAAAAACCGTACGAATGGCGAACCTTCGACGGACACGCGGCCTTGTGAGGTTAGCAGGGGCGGATAATACACCAAACCGAGCGAGCGAATGGAATTACGTTCTCAATGAGCAGTGTGGAAGACAATAAGTACAAAATAATTTAGTCCCTAGATACAAAAACTCCTCTTTTCAAAGGTATGATAGAATCTTGGTGATTGTAAGGCATCATTTTTAATGATAGGCAACGTGATTTTTAATGATATATGCGACTTAATAATGACTTGTGCGACTTTCAATCCGACGCACCATAGTTCGGATCTCGAATCGGCCCGCACCAATGACTTATATCAAGTTATGTGCGGATTATACCGGATATAGAAACCCGCATGTTTAAGAACCACAACATTCGAGGATATGTGACATCCACCAAGCCGCACTGGTCCCGCGTGGTGGATTATGGCACATAACTCTCTCTCTCTGAGAGAAGGCCGGTATCCCAACAATGGGAGCGTAAGAGGCTGATAATAATTATTTATGTTGTTCAAAAAGTAGACGCTGCTACCTCGAATCCCGGATTCACTTGAGCACTTCGTTTCGGTGCAAATGTCTTTACATGCCTCAGACCCCAGCGACTCAGAACCGGTCGCACTAACTGTTCGATCGATTTAGTGTTGCAGCCCGCTTCCCTTACGCAACACCGTGAACATATTAATGGTTAATCAACGTCACTTACCGTTGAATTACGTTATTATCTATGCTGTAATTGAGGGATTTGAACACCTACTTATAAAAATGAGGCGCAATGATCTAATTTCATGGATCATTTTTCAAAACCTGTTCTATAGAATTTCAGGACCAAAACACAACACAGGCTCTGTGTATTGAAAAGGTAATGATGCGTTGTTAAGTACCTGTTAACCTAAAGCACCTAAAAGAAAGATTATCCTCTTTTAAATAAGTACGTTTTAGTTTCTGTTCTCTAATTAATAATTGACATAGATTTCATAGTGCTATGCAAGTAATTTTAAATTGCAATATCTGCGAACAAGACATATCAAGGTTTAGCAATCTTAGGATATCTAAGTAGGTAATTGATACCTGTCGACGAAAATTAAGCTGGCATCCGACATGTCCCAATAAGAGTTATACCCACATAGAGAGCTTTACAACAGCTTTTTTAGCTTATAAAATTTGCTAAGCGATTTTTAACTTTAAAAAGATAGATTTAGATCGTAAGATGGTAGGAAGAAATGATTCGATGTGTAACATCCGTTCTAGTTTGGTAAGTTCCTATCAGTGATATAATAGTCTATTACAAAGACACGCGTTTCATGTGATAAGCAAATTGGTACATTTCGTTTTTGAAATGAATCACTGTTCAATTATAAAACAAATAGGTAGTAAGATTTTTATTCGGTTTCTAGTGTTTAAGTAATCTTGCTATCCATTTAATTGGTAGGTTCCTTTCGTTATAAATCCAAGAGAAAAAATGTGTAAATTAGTTATACATTTTTTGTCACGTAAGTAACCCTTGAGAAACACGTAACCTATCCAGAAAAGATACTTTTAAACAACTAACTAGAAGGGCACAATGACCCAAAATGCGTTTTGGTCTCCGATAATAAGAACTGCCATTTCATTTTGAAAAACAAAATACATAGATGTACCTAATCCAAAAATTGTACTGACAAAAATGAAACCAATTAGGCCAACAATAATTTAATAAGGTGCCGCGGCTAAATTCGAAAAAGCTACAAGCTACTATGCTAACCTAACGATCAGTTACATTTAAACTGTTTGCTTTGACATTGCTATAAATAAAGACGTGAGAGCTGAATTTTTGCCATATAATCTACGAACAAATAACTTATTATTTGTTCGTAGCATATAATAATTTATCTTTCAAAGCTCTGGATGCATTGAAAATTGAAATTGTTATAGTATATGACAGGCGTGACACGACTGGCTTGGATACCTTCTTATAATTTCTTAAATTGTTATGTTGTACTGTTTCAAACCGTTGTGTTCCACGATAATAATGTTAATTTTTTGACCTTAGAGGCCCGTTAAAAATATCGGCCACAGGTACCACTGCTAGATGGCAGCTGTGATAGCATTGTCTCCGGAAGGTCGAGAGCTGCTGCCGTGGGAACCATCGCTTCCGCCATTTGGTACAGCACCTACTTGAGGATGGGCTGCGGCGGTAGCGGACAGGCGGCGGAAAGCAAGTTCGATTTTGGGGATAGATGACAATAGTAACAAATAACGATACAATTAGTATTGTGTTACTTTCTGTAAAAATGTATTTAAATTTTGAAATGGCACTGCAATTGTTATGGGAACGGCGTTATGCTTACCATCAGGCAAACGACCGCCACATCTTGTTAGGTATACGATAGTATTAAAAAGGTAATTTAATATTAAACCATTATTTTGAAAAACGGCGTCCCACTTCTCTCAGAGAACAGATCACCCGCTAATCCTAAAACCAGCTTGAGTAAAAATATCTTTTGGTGTAGGGATTGCAAAGCAACATAGCAGGGTGCTAGGTTTCTAGTGCTTGCTTAGCTAGCTGCCAAAGCTAGCTAATAAGTCGTGAATCTATCGCCAAGTGCGGCTATCAGTGTTTTGCAGCACCAGCGCTCGAAAATTGTTAGCTTTCTTACTTCTTCCACGAATAAAACCCGCTGATACTGTGGCCACTACGTCCACAAGTTCACCGAAGTGGGGTAATGTTCGACAGTAACGAGATTTGGGCTCAAATTGAGTTGTATTAATGTCGTAAAGACAATACGAAAACTTTGCAATCATTATTTCCGTTATTGCTTACCTTGTTATAATGATAACTCAACACAAAGCAACGTAGGTACCCTACTAATGTAAGGGAAATCTGTTTGATGTTTGAGGCGGTTTTTTTTCACTATATGCTTACCTTAGACCTCTATCTCACCTGATGGTAAACGACGATGCGGTCGACGGTGAAGCACGCTTGCCTAGAAGATACCTATGCACTCGCGCCTGGAGTTGTAGCGAACGGGGAACACAGACTCAGGCAAGGAATTCCATTCCTTAGCGGTACGCATAATAAATGTAGAAGCGAAACGCATCGTGCGTAATGGCGGAACATCTACACGTAAGGATGGCGCCTCGCAGTAAGTCTGGTCGTCCGAAGATAGAAGGGGGATGGGGGAATTATGTTGTGTAATTCCAAAGCACACTCGCCGAAATGTACCCGAAAAAAAACCGACAAACTAGCGACCCTATGGCGATGCTCTAGGCTCTGCAGCCTAGCCTCAACCAATGAATCATTGCTAATCATTGCTGGTACCATTTACTATCAGTATAGTATGTATGTATATATATAGTATGTAGTAGTAATAGTAGGTAGTATGTGATTCTCATCCCGACCGTGGCTCGGGTTACGTTATCTGAAAGAGCGTGGGAAGGGCTCGGGTTCAACTCCTGTAGCCGTTACCTATTGCTCAGCAAGACGACACTAATGACAGAGGTATTATCGCCAATTATGATACCTACGTGGTAGCAGGTAGTTTCAGCATTTGATTGTTTACCATAAGTATATTATTTGTAACTAGCTTATTTACTTATTCTTAAATACTTATTGTAAATAATAGGGGTAATTTATCTTTCTTTTCTTTCTTCGTTCGTTTACTTTATATCGGCCATTGGGGTATCTGATAATGGATCATAGTGCTGTGATAGAGTACCTAAACCAATTTTGATGTATGACTTTTCGGAAATCGTATAATTATTAGATACATCCACAGAGATACATCTTACCTATAGGTACTTTCGACTATATGCAGAGCAAAGTAAGTTTCTAGGTGTAAGTAGCTTATTTTAGATTTTTTTAAATCGTAGCACAATTTAATACCTAGTCCAAACAAAACTCTACGACAATCTATATACATCTATACAAATAAATAAAATTGAAGTGTCTGTTTGTAATATCAATATAACAGCTTTTTACCAAATGCATATGAAATTATACAGTACGGTACGAATAACAAAACAACCATTTTTTAAATTTTTGTCTGTCTGTCTGTCTGTTTGTTCCGGGTAATCTCCGAAACGGCTGGGCCTGCTTGGACGGGACTTTCACTGGCAGATAGCTGATGTTATAAGGAGTAACTTAGGCTACTTTTATTTTAGAATTGGAATTAGGGTTCTGCGCAAAAAAATATAAACCATGAAATATAATATCACCGCGCGGGGGTGAAACCGCGGGCAGCAGCTAGTTATTATATAAATATCAACTACATCGAGAAAACATTGCAGATGAACGCAAACTTATAAGCATTGCAGATGCACGCAAACTTATAAGCATTGCAGATGCACGCAAAATATGAAAAATTACAATCTCGCGGCCAAAAAAGGCTCCTACCCATTTTACATTTGTAAAAATAAGGCTATAAAGCAGCCAGTTAATAAATAAGTTATTCGAATTGTGTTGGTAAACAACTCCTTTTACAGACGTTTAAGCATGTATACCCCAACTTTATCGGCACGCGTTCAATATATAGAACCCTACTACATTGTAATAAGGGCTATTTTACGAGCCAAGTGAAGAATTGATTAACAGCTATCGTTGACCACCTGGTGGTAATATAACTTGGATATGACGCCTCCGTAGCCATTACTGTGCCCTTTTCAGTAAAGGGCACTTTTAATAACCTTCTGGCGAAATTAAATTGTAAATTATGTCAGATTTTGAGTTTTTTTAATTATAGCATTCGTTAGTGTAATCTCGAACAGATATTATTCATTATATAAGGTTGTATGAGTAGTTTTTTTTTATAGTTACACGAGGGCATACTCATAAATTAATGTCTCCGTGATTCTCGTCATATTATACACCAGCCTTTGTCAATTAGGTTAATTAATAATCCCCCGACCATTCTCATCATTTATGGTGATATGCTTGTTAAAACAAGTCATAAGTAAGCCCAGCAACAATGGGTTTAGTTCGAAGCTATATTTTGACGACCAGTTAAACTTTTGATCGAATGTACTTATGTACCTTATTCAATGAAAAATAATCTCGAAATCGGACTCTGTAAAAAGTTATGGTTACTGATGATGATCGGACATAACATCCTACTTCCTACCAATATTATAAATGCGAAAGTGTGTTTGTTGGTTTGTTGATTTGTTGGTTTGTCCTTCTTTCACGCAGTAACGGAGCCACGGATCGACGTAATTTTTGGTACAGATATACTTTAGGGATCGGAGAGTAACATAGGCTACTTTTTATCCCAGAAAAATGCATGGTTCCTGTGGGAACGCGGGTGAAAACCGCGGGCAGAAGCTAGCATTTTTATAATAATACGAGCTTCTGCCCAAAAACTGCTGAAAGAATGACAAACCAACAAACCAACAAACACACTTTTGCATTTATAATATTAGTAGGAAGTAGGATATACGGGTCGACTTGACAACCTCTTCTTTTTTTCGTCGTTTAAAAAATGCCCTACTACCATGCTATATATGGTCACTTAATGGAGCAGTCAATTCCATTCCTAATTTCAAAGCACTCCTACACATCATTAAATAACGTAAACAAATCACAATTTTTACAAATGAGCTTTTAAATATTCAATAACCAGTGACATAAAAGGCAGGAAATTTATCTGACCATCTGTTGTCAATAGTACAATCGAATTTGTCTATATTTCCATATCCGTGCGCTCGTAGGCGAGCGCCCACTGCTGCGCCAGAGCGAAAGGTAACGAATTAACACTTAGGTACATAATTTAATGTTTGTGAAAATACTGCTTATGTTATGTTTATATATAATGTGTAGGCTGTGGGAATAATAGCGTTATGCTCGTTTAGTACCTAAACTACAAAACTTCACGCCTTATTTTGGAGTTTCTTGTTCCTACTAAAAATAGTTAAAAAATGAAAACTACTTACTTTGGTCAAAACTATAGTGACTTAGAACCGTATTTCATTAAACATTAACCAAAGAATCATTTTTGTAGAACCAGCTGCGAAATAAAAAAATCGCGTCGATATCTGTTCTTTCGTTCTGAATAACCTATAACTCTATGGAATAACCATAATCAAGATGACCCCAGCAACGCATTTGGTATATGATGCTCTTAAGGGTGAGTTGCCTTCCCGGTATCTTCTAGGTAAGCGCACTACATCGTTGACCGCATCGTCGCTTACCATTAGGTGAGGTGGCGGTCAAATGTGAGCATCGCGTGAACTATGTGCACGATGAGTAAAAGATATATATAGTCTGAATTTTCGTCAATTCCCCATCGTGAACACTAGGTAGTCTTAAACCGTTACAATAATCTCAAAAATTGGTTCAATTCTTCAGTCGGGAAAAGATAACAGACACACGTTGTTACTTTTAATTCCCAATAATATTATGAAAAGCATTCTAATCAGTTCGGTCCCATCAGATCTATATACGGGATGGCAGATTTCTGAACAATGTTGTGAACAGATTATGTTTTATAAACAATGTTTGTATTAGGCATGAAAACATTGACATGTTTGAACGACATCACCACTTCAGAGTTAAGACGATCTCATCTTAACTCTGAAGTGCCTCTCACTGCGCATCTAGTGGTCAAACTATCCGATGAAAAGTCGCAAGTAAAAAAATTGTTAAATGTAAAACCGTAGTGACGCGCGACAAGCAGTTATATGTGCAAAGCGTCTAATTATTAGGTTTAAAATATACCTAATAAGTAGGAGCGATAAATGTATTTTATATTTTACTACTTTTCAACAAGCCAAATTAACACCTTTGACCGATAGGTTAGGAGGTTAAGATCGACTTTTAATGACCATACACTCCAGCAGTCGATCAATATTCCATAAAAAATAACTAATACACCTTCAACTGGCAATTCTTCCATATCCGGCCTCGATCGTAGAACGCAGGGCTACCGTGGGCGGCGCCTTGACAGGCCCTTCCAACATATAGGCGCTTTATGGCCTTACGAAAGCCGCCCGCCCACCGCGCTGATATGCACGGTGGGCGGGTTAAGTGATAATTTAAATTGATTAGATTTTACAGTATTTTTAATGATAAACAACAGCTTACTGTTGCGTTAGGAATCATCCTACGTTATTTCCTTTTAGGTCGATGTCAAATGACAGCCCTATTGACCCTGTCCTATTATGACGAGGTTTATCGCTTAGAGGTTAGCATGCTTATCACTTACGACAACGGTCCAGTGGCTGGTCAAACGCTTATAAACTTTCTCGTCCTTCGGTAGTCTCCGAAACGGAGCAGACAGATAGTTGATATTATAAAGAGGCTATGTGGGCGAAGCCGCGGGGCACAGTAATAAAGAATCATATAGTATCCTAAATGCTACATAATGCTCCATAATGGTGGAGTGATAATTATTTACTATCTTTTTTATTATCATACATATATTAATTAAAAAGTATAAGTTACATCGGCGGACCACCTTCCCTAATGCAACAAATCCGTTTGACGGCTCGAAGGCGGACTGCTCCAAAATAGAGACCACCCCAGTTAACTAGCTCTGTATTAGACAAACTACGAGCCGTTAATTTTACTGCCACAGTTTACGAGCTCTACCGTCTCTACAAAACTGGCGACATTTATGTGCTGTCCTTAGGCGCTTCGTCGATAACGACTCGTCGCATGTTACGACGACTAGTCTATACATAATAATATTATCCTATTTCTGATCACACTGAGTTTATTATGTAATTTATGGTCTTAAATATGTTTTCTACAAGATACATTTGGAGAGTGTGCGATGGTACTGCACTACTTGGTTCCCCCATCCCCATTCTATAATCGGAAACACAGACGTACGGCTAATCAGCATCCATTTACGGTTGACATTCCTATTCCTAAGCCTTTTGCTTCATCCTTCATCATACAGACAGCCAAGGAGTGGAAGCCTATTGCTGGCATTTTTCCTGACCGCTAAAATTTGGGAGTCTACAAAACACAAGCGAACAGATATCTTCTGGACAAGAGTCTTACACCGTCGACCGCATCGTCACTTAACATCAGCAGACCTTATATTCTCAATCTTTCGATATCGGAGTCGGACACGAAAATGGCTTTTTTTCAGGTGAGAAAGCGGTTAAACAGAAGCGTAGTAGAAGAGAAGTAGCTCTACAAATACCGCCACACTACATTTATATTTGCGCCACGATGTTATCCTTCACGGAGAGGTCAAGCTCATTATTGGATTCTAACTATCAACCTACAGAATCAGTCGATCTCACTACCGATATCTTTGTTTCAATCCTTTTTTATATTTTTTATAAAATGTCTCCCTAATCCAGTATGACACAGATCTAAAACAAATGGTGGATGCAGAGTGGAGAATCTACTATCCATCCTTATTTTGTCCCCAACTGCACTTACACTGGTATTTCCGTTTGTCGTGCGCGTACGCAGCGTTTACGACACATGGCGCGTGCGAACTTGACATTGTCTGTCTACGAGCGGAAACCCGGCCGGAAACGAGCAAAGGGGTAACATTGTTTCGAGGAAGGACATTACTGTTGTGCTCTTTAAACTAATTTTGTACTGGACCTATGTGTTTAAAATAGACGGTGTTTACAGCTGCAAGGCAAACGTAGTTTTATGTAGATACTAATACGGCGGCAAGCTTTGTGAAGTTACATGTGTCGTGCTCAAAAGACGCAAATGTGATAGGTAGGGTATCCCGACAGAGAACCAAAGACAATATTAGGTACCAACACTTGGCTCAAAATATTAGAAAACGCAACACAATAAAGCTGAAATGATACTCGTATAGAGATTGTGTTGATGGACTTGACTTCTACTCGTATAGTCGCAACCTCCTGAAATAGGTATTTGTAATAGGTAAACAGTCTTCCGAAGGAACAAATTTTTTTTACGTTATTTGGTAACGAGACGAGCTGGTAGTTTGCCTGATGGTAAGCATACACAGAAAAAAAAGACGCTACATATTGACTTAACCCAAGAAAGCCAATATTCTTAAAATTATTGTTTAAATGTGTGTAAATATTATCTTAGCTTTAAACATTATTATTGACTCAAGAAATAATGGTTTAAGGTCAATAAGAAGTGGTTTTTTTCCAGTGTAAGGCGGCCCATAACAATTGCAGTGCCACCTAGAACTTGAAAAACACAAAGGCCTGTGCGGCACTGCAGTGCGCTCGTTACCCTGAGACATATTAGCAAAGACTATAATCTGTGCATATTAGGTATTAAGTCTCATAAGCCCAGCAATTCCATTTCCAGTTTCTTTTTAATAACTTAATTGCTTGCTTAACATTGTAACAACTTAGTAGACTCTATAGGCGTATAAGGTTGGATTATGCAAGAAATTGCTATGAACTTCCTCGTTAGAACATCCTTCGCTCTAATTAGATTCCCGGCCCACACGAAATGGGTCACATCCACGGCTCCGCACTAAGAAATAGGAAACAGTTACAGGGATGTTCCTCATTCTTAATCAAATTAAAGTTGATGGATCTCAGGAGCCGTGAGAATCGAGGCGCGACAGATGATCGTCGCTATCGTAGAGTAGCGCGGTTAATTATGATATTTCACATGATTTACCTTTCCCAATGATTTATAATGAATGACATTAGAAAATCTTCTCACACGACAGCTGCTAAACGAAACCAATTATTAATTTTATTTGCCTAATCATTGACCTTTATGTAAATACTCAGATGAGTGGAAGTGGAGGAGTAGTTAGGTATATATTCTATGCTACGAAAAAGTATTCACCATTTTAGGTATGTAGTTAAGCATGCATTTACCTAGATTATCTAGGTAAAGATAAAGGTCTAAAATATTAAGCTTTTATAAAATGCCGTAGATTGAGGAATAAACACCAAAAATCGATTGTTAGTCTGTGAGGAATTCTGTTGTACGTATCTTCCGTCTCCATTACTCGCTGATAACCGTAATATAGTATTGTATTGTCATTAGAACATGACAGGCTCGGATCTTTTCATATATTGCTAGTTCCGGTTTGATGAGCAAAGTCGTTACTGACTTTACTGGGCTTATGAGACTTAATACCTAATGTCTCAGAGTAAAGAGCGCACTGCAGTGCCGCGCAGGCCTTTGTTTTTCAAAGTTCTGAGCAGAATAGGGATATAATGTGTGGGGCTGGCGTGAGGCTGACCGTCACGTCAGGCAAACAACCGGCTTGTCTCGTTATCGAATAGTATAAAAAACAAGTAGAGAAGAACTGCATATCTACATCTCTCTTCACTGTGGAGAGAGATGCATATAGATAACTGGAGTTCTGAGAGGAGAGTCGTACACACACACAGCGAAGGTTATATGATTTTGTCGGCGCGCCGAAAATCCAGAGAGCACATCTGTCATGGATTCCCACACACACCCCAGCGCCGATTTTTTGTAATCTGGGATACGGGATAATAGAAAGTTTTTTTATGAATTTGTAAATGAGTAGTTGAGTACACAGCAGTGAGCAGAGGTTCGGAAGTAGTGGTGTAGAGAGGGTAGACATCGGAAGTAAAGGCTTAGGTTATCGGAAACGCTATAATTGACAATACGTGTATGTAATCATTACCTACAAAAAATACGCTGGCTATAAAGCTAAGTAATGGGTCCATGAATAACAAGCTCGTGGACCCGCTAAAATTGATCATAATTCCATCTCTAGTGCAGTGGGACTACGGGAAATTAAAATTACCCGTGGACCCGTCAACGGGTTGAAACGCCGCGCGCCGGGTCCACGGCTCATTTCACCAAGGCAACAAAAACGTGCAAAAAGCAAAGGCGTGATTCCATTATACTCTACATCTACGCGAATGTAGGTGTTCCTCTGACAGGTGGCAAGGCGCTCGCTATCACTGCGGGCGCAAGTGTTCCCACACCACACAATGGGATGTTTTTAAGAACATGCAAGTGCCTGAGAACTAGCAAAAAAATTACTAAAAATGGGGCGAAATAGAATGGGAATTACGATGTTCTGGTATTTTAAATTTGTTATTTACGCGCTCACAGCAAAAGGCTTTTTTGCAGGAAATAATGGTAGGTAGGTAGACATATTATCTTACCAGCTTCCGCCCGCGCCTTAGCCCGTGTGGTACCTAATATATGTCTTTATAAATTGTAGTATATGTTTTATTCTGAAGTATTATAAGGTATATTGCTGTAGTTTCATCAAATTCCGTTCAGTATTATAGTTATTGCGAGAAAGAGTAAAAACCATCCATACTCGCAATCTTTCGCGTTTATAATATTATACACATACCAGATACCTATCTTATAGGTAGGATCTATGCTCAGTCTTCTACAGGTACGGTGTCCCATCCCTAGACTTGCCTTCCGCACTACCATAGGCACTACTTATTATACTACTTCGGTGCCTGTGCCGAGTGTAGGAACCTACAGGTACCTACGACGCAACAATGGCAAAGGTACACGCGGAAAATATACCCGACCGAGGGTAAGTCACGTTATGTTATTATGAAAAAGTAGAGAAAACTTTACGCAATGCGTAAGTGAATTTTGCATCTCAGACTACCTAGTGCGTTTAGGAATAATTAGACGATGCAAGGTGTCTATGTTTATGCATAATACGCAGAGTTAGTGCAATTGAACTAACCTGTGCGTTGCTATTTTAAAGGTATGTACTGAATAATTTATTTCTGACATGAGTCCATTTTTTCGTACTAAAAACATTTCAAAATATTTATTTTAATTTATTAGGTACCTACAGCAAACAACTACACTACTATAATAATTTCTGAAATATACGAAATAAACTGACAGATGTCAGATAAATGTAGAGTCGTGTATCATTTCGCTGGCTTGTCGGGGCTGCCGCCTGCCCAGCTCTCTGTTAGGCTCTGTTCCGTTATACAGACCTAGACCATCCTAGACATAGTAACTTTCTACAATAGTTATCGATAGCTATTAGGCAGTAGAAAAGTTAATAATTTATGGAATTGACGTAAGGAATCGGTAAGTGTAGGTAACTTACCGATTCCTTACGTCAATTCCATGTCACTCATCTGACACCAACCACGCAGCGCCGGCCCAATGCCGCTTGGTGGTGGATGTCAATTTTCTCGAATTTCATGCGGGCTTCTTCACGATGTTTTGCATCACCGTTTTAGAGCGAGTGTGCTGTGTTAATCAGCACATAACTTTGGTGGTCAATTCAAAATTTTCATTCTTTGTAATATTCATCGTAGAGTTCGCATTTAGCCATCATCTTTTAGAATAGAAATAGGTAAGAGTTGTACCTAGTATGTAGCCTAGAATAGATATTGTATTAATAGTCTTTAGATACTTTTATATAATTTTATTAACAACATAAAAACGTCGTAACAACATGGCTGTTTCAAATTACCTAAGTAAATAAAACAGAAAAACAATAAAATAGTACCTAAGTACCTACTAAGTACCCTAGGTATTTAATCAATTTGTAGTCACTGCTCATAACTGCCAAAATATATCACAACATTTTATTAGGTATTAAGTAATTACACTTAAAACTATGTTTTTGGTAAAATAATCAAATAAGGCAAACATACAAATACATTTCAATTACTTAATTATATAAGGTCCTACTTAAAGTATGTACAACTACTTACATAAATGTACATCTAAATGCTTAATGAAATCGTTACCGATTCATATTTATAATTACTGCTTAATTTATTTGTTTATTTATTTATGTGAACCGTTTTGAACTACTTTGAAAATTATCACTAGAAACCATTTATTTGATTTGCTTTGAGTTTCCGTTTTGATCTAAGCACATAGACACAAAGGAATGTTTAATTATTTGTATGTTGTTGAACTATTTGTTCTCTTTGTACATGTCGTAGAGCACAGAGGTGAGTCGGAACAGAGGCAGCCCCACCACGGTGAAGTAGTCCCCCTCCACTCGCTCCACAAATGTGCCGCCGACGCCCTGGATACCATAGCCTCCTGCTTTGTCCCTGCGAATACAGTTAGCATTGAGTCACAAACTTATACAAACTAGTTAATAATGAGTTTTCTTTATTAAAAAGGGCTATCTCTTATTCTATCTAATGTTTCCTCAGTACATACATTCATATAAAGTAGGGACAAGCTACGGCTTGTCCCTACTTTATAAAGGAAGGAAGGATGGTTGGTTATCTTACTTATCTATCAAGACAAACCAAGTTATTGGCCTTCTAAAATATTATTATGCTAAGAGAGATAGACCGAGTGGCCAAGCGGAAACATGAGCTACTTTCAATCCAACGCACCATAGTTTGAATCTCGACTCGGCCCGCACCAATGACTTATATCGAATGTGCGGATTATTCATACTCACTAGAAAACGGTGAAGGAAAACATCGTGACGAAACCGGCATGTTCAAGAACCACAAAACTCGAGCACATGTGACATCCACCAAGCCGCACTGGGGCCGCGTGGTGGATTATAGCCCATACCTCTCTCTGAGAGAAGGCCGGTATCCCAGCAGTGGGAGCGTAAAAGGTTGATAATGTAAGAGAGATGGTAAGCACCTCTCCATGTATCTTGCTGGCTTCGATCCAAATTTGAGAGGCTTATGTTGGGAGGTAATGAGAGTTATATATGCCAGGAGCTTCTAGTTATGAAGTGAGGTTAGGGGAGGAGTGAACAGATTTTGACAGTGCATCAGACAATAGTTGGAGCTATCTACTTAATGATGATACGAAAACAAAGTAGGAATATACTTATTAGAATTTATTATTATTACTCTATGACAGAATACTACAACAGTAGTAAATATACTTACATTGGTTCCCCAGTAGCGATGTATCCGCGTATCTGCTCTTCGTCCAAATTACCAAATATGACATTAGTAGTTTCGGTGAACTTGACCTCCTTGTCCGAAGACTTCACCACCACCCCCGTGTACACTGTGTGTCCTCGGCCTGATAGTCTGAAATTAGACAATAATAACTTTAAACAATAAAGATGATACCTTCTGGAGGGACCAGTGTTGTTGTAGTTCCTGATTCTGGATTTTGGAATGATTCCATTTAAGCGACTGTTTCTGATCTTCTTTATATCGGAAACGCATTCCGACAAACATTTATCGTATAGATACGACAATATTTCTCTGACGGTCGACGCGATTCCAAATATAAAAGATCAGCAGGCATATTGTCGAATCGGATGTATCCGTAGACCTAATCATGCTAATTCGCAAAGTATCGGAAACAACCTTTTTTTTTCTATTTTCATAGTCTTGCGTTTGACCACTATCTCACCTGGTGGTAAGTGACGATGCGGTCGACGATGTAGCACGCTTACCTAGAAGATTCCCTTTCACTCGTGACTTGAAGAGACCCAGATTATAACGATCAGGAAACACAGATTCGGGCAAAGAGTTCCAATCCTTAGCAGTACGCCAAATAAACGTAGAAGTATAACGCTTCGTGCGTAAAGAAGGACAACCATGAATCGATGTCGCTTCGCCGTTTGTCTGGTCGTCTGATGATGGAAAGGGGAAGGGGGAAATAAATAAGCATAATATTCTCATTATGCCTACTGAAAGTCGCTTCCTACACGGAATGATTCCGAGTGAATTAAAATCACGCTGCAGCAGAAACCACCCTGCGGCACATCCATGTTGGAAGCGACAGTCTTGATTGTTTATCTCTCGGAAACAAAAGTTTACTCTCAGGTATTGGATGTTTGTGTTGTGAGTCTGTGAGTGTCCATGCCACCTGCAACACAGGGAATCTAAGTGCATATATCAGCATGTAAGAGGTGGTAAAGAAAACTTACCTCGAAAGCATTTCATAAGCCTCAGCTTCTGATGTAGGTTTCCCAAACATCTCACCATCCAAAGTTACCATTGTATCAGCACCTATCACTACATCCACAACTTCATTGGCTCGTTTAAGCCTGTCCTCAACCTCAAGAACTTTTTGGCGGGCAGTTTCTTCCACAAAATCAGAGAAGCTGTTGAAACTCTTAGGATCCAAGTTTTCTTCGAACAATGATGGGCATAGTTTTACTTTTAAGCCCTGGAATTAAAAAAAAAACATTAAGGCCCTGCACTAAAATTCATTGAGGCAATGTGGCAATGTTGGTGTCAAGTTGTAATGGTCTAAACTAGAACATTTGGTCTAATTAATTAACAGCTATAGACTTACATACACTGGCCTGTAGATTATCAAATTTTTAGTGTAGATAAGTTATATGTAGCCTTTTTATTTGGTCATAGTAAAAAAGTAGACTATCAGACAGTCTCAGTAAGACAGTCTGAATGGTGTAGTAAGTGTGTCCAATAAAAAATAAATCAACATCATCAGCCAGAAGATATCCATTACTGTACATAGGCCTCCCCCATAGAATGCCATTTGGACCAGCTACTCACCTCTTGCATCCAACGGTTTCCCGCTGTTTTGACAAGGTCACCAGTCCACCTAATGGATGGTCGGCCTACACTACTTCTTCCCCATTGGTTATTCAGCGATGTGGCCTGCCCAGTGCCCATTGCCATTTCAGCTTACTAACTTTGACAGCTATGTCCGCGATTTTTGTTCTCTTTGAGTAATTATTGCTTATTTTCTATTTTTAAATACTGTAAATTTTTGCTCTAGAATACTGATTCAGTAATAGAGTATGTATGTATAAAATATGTATGTATAAGTTTTAAGATAAAAACAAATAAGAAATACTTATGGGTGGCCAAATAATAATGTGAATAATATACATACAATATTTTCTATGAGTTCTTTCCGTCTAGGAGATCCAGTAGCCAATATAATGTTTTTCTGTTTCAAAATATGCATCACTGGTTGCAACATTGCACTAAGTAGTTAGATCTTCTTTTCTAATCCACCCTTAAAAACACACCTACTCAACTTGACAAGAACAATTACAACAATGGCAAGGATTAATTATTGATTTTGGTTTTAATCGACGGGCTGCGGGCAACGTGCAATTTTTATTAAATGGAGAGAAAAATAATATACTGTGCAATTATCATATATAAATTATAAAAGTGGTCTGTGGCAACGACGCTTTAATTCTAAAGCTAAAGGCATTTCTAAAGCTTCAGTTGGCAGCTTTTTAAAGGAAGTGCGTTGTTTTTCAGTAATCTAAATTCACGGGTGCCAATCTTGATACAAAATATACTCGCCGTAGTGTCTATGGCTCACATATAGAAAATGACAGTCCATTGCCGCCATGTTTGATTTTTATGTCAAATCTTAATTTGTCAAACCTAAATAAGTAAATAACCGCCATTACAGTTTTAAGGTTGATCGAGTGAAGTTTTGCGTCGATTTAATTCCGTACCTTACCTCTCAATTTGTGAAGCTGTAATACAAGTAGCACTATGTACAACAAGTGCTGTGTTGTGAATTGTGCTAGTAGACGAAAGGACGTCAATTTGCATAGATTTCCAAAAACTGAGATAAGACTCCAAAAGTGGTTACAGTGTAATCAATTGTGAAAATTTAAGAAACTTGAGCTTCGAAGATCTTCACAAGCTGTTTGTATGTGAAAAGAATTTTGAATAAAGGTTTTTCACAAAAGCACTGCAGAGGTCTCGTCTGCGTATCCACGCCTATCCAACGTTATTCATTGATGAAGAGATAACTAATGGAGCTCTGTGATTGAGAACATTGTGATTTTGTGATGTTATTTCTGAATGCATTATTGATATGAATCTGCGATTAACTGTTTTTAACTGGTGCAGTGTTATCAATAGAATATTAAAAGGCACAGATGTTTTTAGGTTAATAAATAAAAGTTTGCCTTGCAAAATAAAAAACTAGTGAATATACTATGTAGTTTTTTTTATATTCTAATCCTAATTAGGGATATTACTATATAGCCAGTAGGTACCTAACATGGCAAAAATACCTGAACCCAAAAAGAAAAAAAATGTAATTGCATAGGTAAAAGACTATATTCTCATTCATACAAAAAAAACGAAGCAGTTGTCAAAATCTATATGTGAGCCTCGTTACGGCGATTTTTTCTCTATGAAAGTCATCCGTCTGATCCTCTCAGTAGTCTGTGCTAAATTCTTAGTAAAAAAGAAAATTGTGTTTTGCTTTTGAGGTTAATTTCATTTACGTCACAAACCATAGACAAAACAAACTAAAACTGAGTTGTGATGGACATTGCTCCTGCAACAAATTCAACATTATAATTAATTAATACCTACTTGACATTTGTAAAATTATGGCTAACATTCCACAGAAGCCAGGAAATAAAGAAAGAAGAAGATTAATTAATTATTGTCTAAGGCCACAGTCTAAGGTCGATATTATTACATTTTCGCATTATTCAAACCACAGATTACTTGATTCAAACTGTCTTATAGTGTACTTTTTTTTACAGGCTCACTCTTATTACACTTCACAATTTAGTGGAATGTCACGTAGTGGAATACGTCCTTTATGCGAACTGTATGCTTTATAATCGACTACGACTCACGGATATAAACACATGAATCGACTAAATTTACCATAGACTAGCATAAAAGAATAAAATATAGATTTGGATTTCTTGCTTGTCTCTGGTGCAATGCACAGTTGTCTTTTCTTTTTGAGGTTCAGTTGAATTTCTTTTTAGCAATTTTCGTTAAAAATACACTACAAAAAGGTGATGGAATCCTAATTTAATTAAAATGAAGTCCGTTGTGACTTACATCCGAAATCTTTTGGGATGGAGTGATGAAGTTCCGGAGAACAGACTGAGCTTCAAAAGAGACAGGTACCTACTTACTGACTTCTGACAATTGTGTTTACAACTCTAGTTATGGCGGTAAAGTCGGTGTGAAATCAATGACAAGATGCTGAAAAATCGATAGAAAACATGATTTGTATGCCTTTGAAAGTAGCTTCCAAATTCTGGAAGTAAGTCATATTCACAATAAGCCCGAGAGATTGTATGCTGTGGCATGCAGTTTCCTTAAAAATCTTGGGTAAATGCGACGTTTTCCCATTGTTTCAGGGCAGATGAGGGATTTTCTTCGGACGATGACGTGCCGGCGCTCAAGCGCCCCAAACAATTGATGAAAACTGTTTACCCGCGGACTGCCATGGCCACCAACGATAACACAAGTAAATGCTCCTCTATTTTCTGAAAGCGGGCTATCTCCGTGGTTCTTCGCACTTTTAATGTCTTAGGCTGCTATTCCACTCATCAAAGATCTTTGTCCAAGGTGCATTTGATCAAAGAACTTCAACGTCTTCATCAAATTACCTAGGAACACCGGTATTTGATCAATGATTAAGACAATAGCAGCAAATAAGATCTATGTTGCTTCATTTATCAAACTATGCAAAATTTAGGTAATGATTATGAAATCTTGGCCTTGTGTCAAAGAAATTTTATCAAATAGGGGCACAGAACTTGGATAAAGATCTTTGATGAGCGGCCTTACTAAAGTTATAGCTGTTAAAACTGACTGAAATTGTCTGCTATCCCTATTGGTTGTCTGTAGTTATGAATTGTGTGTTTAAAAATAGGTTTTGTTATATATCTGCTGACAAATTGTATATTTATCAATAACAAGACACATAGGTTGTATGTCTGATGAAAAGCATAATGCCTGTCTATAACAATTGCACTGTCATCTGGAACTTTGAAACGGCCTTGCTATTGCATTGAGCCAGTCTAATGTGCCCAGTAACTTCACGTAATCATACTTCACTCACACAGTTATGATCACTCCAATTCCATAGCTCCATGCGATATGGATTGCGTGTTGCTGGTCCAATTTTTGAGCCCACAGATGGTCACTACATCTTATATAGATTACTACAAGGTGCACTATCACTCCTGCATCTCAACTACTGCCAACTGAGGGTGAAATGGATTATTGTATCTGACACACACAATGAGTTGGAACTTTGAATTTGGAATGTTAGGATATTCAATATTCCTATCACTCCTAATAATCCATCTGAGATTCCCTATACATGGGATGTTTTTGGCATGTTTGCTTGTATGGGTGTAATGGAGTGCTTGTGTATGGAGGCTTTTACACAGCATTATGCATGCATTCCACTGTTTTGCGGTAGACATTGGTTGCAGGTGGACTTCAGAGTCTTGAGCATCACCGTAAAGTTGCCAGTTTGGTGGTATTTTACAGAATACATTTTGGCGAGTGTGCAATGGAATTACATAGTATAGCTTAATTCCCTCAACTCCATTCTATCATTGAATGACTAGATGCTCAGCAATGCGCCACAATGCTATGGTTGATATCCCTCCTATATGCACTAAGTGATTTGCTTCATCCTTTATAATATGCACTGCTAAGGAGTGGAATTTGTTGCCTATGTCTCTGTGTTTCCCGGCAATTATAATCTGGGAGTTTTCAAAACGAGAGTGAACAGGTACCTTCTAGGCAAGCATGCTACACC
Organism: Crocallis elinguaria; assembly: GCA_907269065.1. NCBI lineage: Eukaryota > Metazoa > Arthropoda > Insecta > Lepidoptera > Geometridae > Crocallis > Crocallis elinguaria. The sequence goes on from OU026069.1 coordinate 17,269,285, forward strand.
TTCAACCACATTGTAGCTTACCATCAGGGGAGATTGCAGTCAAACATGAGCCTAAAGATTACAAAAAAAAGAGTACATAAGCAAAGTGTTGATGACCCACCCTGATGGACACTCACAGAAATAAATGTCCTATCACCGCCTAATCATTGGTTTTAGTCTAGGTTTTAATCAATAATATAACTAGACATTACAATAAAATAGGAAATAAGTGCATAGTAAAGTAAACTGAGCATCCAACATTTGCAGATGGCTGGGGAAAACAGGAAACAGAGAGCCGTGTTCGATATGTGCCAATACAAATAGAATCCAACCATCCTAGCACATCTACACCTATAGAGGGCTCAACTAAACTTGGGGCAAGGGTGGGGAAAGTGCCAATTCAACTTGTACAAGTAAAGAACAATGGATCATCAACACCAGCCAGGAGACCGAGAAATCACACTCCTGTCATGCATGCCGTTTTGGATGATGATGATGATGATGATGAAGAGGTATGGCATAACCATTTGAAACAATTATAAAACATAATTTGATATTTTTTTTTCTACAATTTGTACTATCACCATGCTCCCATTACAGGGCAGAAGAGATGAATTCTTTTTGTTTTGTTTAAATCCAACGCTTGTTTCTAATATCTTTGGTCAATAGTTATTTTGATAACAAGATTCTATTTTTTATATCCTAGGTCAGAGTGGTGGAAACTAAACCAGACATTAAAAAGAGAACTAAAGTATATGTAAACTTAGATGATTATGAAGATGATCCCAACGAAAATGATGATGTTATTTTTGTCAAAAAAGTCACAACACCACCTCCAGTCAAACCTTACAAATACTTCATCACCAGTGACAGCCAGGATGTAACAGATTCTGAAGCACCCACATACTATAGGCTGGCACGGAAACCAAATGATAGAAGTTCAATATCATCAAAATCATACAGCAAGTTCATATCATCACCTGGAATAACCAAAGCATATAAAAGAGCTCCCACACCAGTGTCCAAGTGGCTGCAGGGAGCAAACACAATGAATCTCTCACGGAACAGGTTTCTAGGCCACAATGGTAGCACTAGGGCAACACTCGCTGAAGTATTTAATTTAGATGAAAAGAAAAACTACCAGGAATTGATCAAGAAGGTTGCCCGGTCCATGAAGCCAGCTTCTTTTGGAAAACCTATACAAATAATCAATTTGGCAGAGGAAATGGCATCTTTCAGAAACACTCAAAAAGCACAGAAGAAATCATTGCACGAAATCAACTTAGTGCAGAAAGGTCTTATTGCTGAAAAAGAAAAAGATGCAGCGAGAGAATATGACCCTATTACTGTTGCTTCAATCAATTCTTCAGATTCAGAAGTAGAAATAGTTCCCTCAGAAACATCCACCTCATCCTCAGTGAGAATTGATCCCATTAATACATTGAAAGACTCATATCGAGATAGAGCAGTGACATCAGAGGATTGGCTTGTTAAGTTGGATACTAAGTATAGGAAGAAAAAACAGGACACACAAGAAAAGCTGAAAGATGCTCGACGAGTGTCAGACATCATATCTAAAGTAAATAGTGAGCAGAAAATTGCACAATTAGAGCACAAATTGAAGTATGAGCTCAGCATACCTGAGAGTCTCTTTGAGGAACCACAGCCAACTGTTGAATTACCGGCTTTAACTCCTGAACAAGAGAAGTTAGTGAGTAGGGCATTAGGCCCCGGGCCCCCTGGCCAGGTGCTGGTACAGAAGTTTAATTTAACAATACACAGGTAAAATAAGTTTTAATCTATGCTTAATAACTTTCTGGCTGGATGTACCACATTTTTAATTATTAGTAATTTTTTACATATTCCAACTAATAGATACATATTATTGGTGGGATATGTGTAATAGTTATTTTTACTGGATCATACATAATATATGGAATATCCTATAACATGTACAATTGTACATACTACATATACAATACATAATATTAGAAACATAAAATTAAACCAGTAAGTAGATCCAACCACCAGATGGTTTGAGTCACTGTTCTTATTTTTCTCGTAATGGTATATGATTTAAAAAAAAAACTCATGACTATCTTGGACCATCTGTCAGGATACATTTTACACCAGGAGAGTAGGAGCAGTGCCTGTATAAACAAGCTTAGGCTTAACTCAGCGAAGGCTGTAATGAATGAGTGATGTTTAGGACTATATTATTTTTGGCATTTCTAAGAACCTGTAATTAGTAACTATACCATTTCCAGACGTGATCTCCAAACCCTGTCTGGACTGAACTGGCTGAATGATGAGGTTATCAACTTTTATATGAATCTGCTGATTCAACGTAGCCAAGAGCGTAAAGATCTGCCGAAGGTGTATGCAGCAAATACTTTCTTCTACCCTAAGTTGATGCAAGGGGGCCAGGCTGGCCTGCGCCGGTGGACAAGAAAGGTACCTCAGATTTATCACCTTAGTGTATTGTTACACTGAAATATGTTTGTGACAGAAAGGGTATATTTACGCGATTATTTTATTAATACCACATTATTAATTTACTAACCCTGTGTTCCAATTGAAGGAGAAATGAAGTTCTCAAATCATAGACATTTAAGTTTCAAAACATTTCTATTGATAGCTGAGCTATTTTACTTTCTGGTACACTAATCATAAACCAACACATAACCAGAAACAACATTTTTATTATGTGCTAAAACAGTCAAAACGTTTTACACAGATTTTAAAAATTCTTTCCATGGTGCTGTTTGGGATATGTCCCAAACTAACTAACAAGATATTAAGTATAAGACAGCACCATCGGTAATTGTAAAGCATATTTATTTATTTGGTAGTAAAAATATATCACAAGAAATTAGTTAATGCAAATTATAAAGTAATTAGGTTCTGCCCGCAGTTTCACCAGCATCCACAGGAACTGCATTTTTTTCAGGTTAAAAAGTAACCTTTCTCACTCCAATCCATAAACTATCTATACCAAAAATCATGTTGATCTGTTGCTCCTTTTTTTGTAGCTACATAATTTGATAGTTAGACAGACAAAACTAACAAGTAAATGACAGTAGATAAGAAGATTACAACCAGAGTTGACCAACCACAATGAGCTTGGAAGCCTTGCTGCAATGTATAACTTCTTACAGGTGGACATATTCGCGCAAGACCTGATCATACTGCCCATCCACATGGGCGTGCACTGGTGCCTCAGCATCATAGACTTCCGGGTGAAGACCATCAGCTACCTGGACAGCATGGGAGGCCGCAACCAGGCCTGCCTGGAGGCGCTGCGGAAGTACCTCAAGGACGAGCATCAGGACAAGAAGGGGCAGCCTTTTGATGATGCAGGATGGAAGACCCAGTGTTTGAAGGTATAACTGACTTTAAATGATTGAGCCGAAATTTTGCCTAAGCTGTGCGGCCGATTTTAGCTCGTTTTTTTATACTTGACTAGCTGCTGCCCTGAGGTTTCACCCGCGTGGAGATTTTGGATTTCATGGTTTTTATTTTTTTGCGCGGAACCCTAACAGAATTTGCAATTTTATATTGCGGCTGTAAATTGAGATGTAAGCTATCCTATCTTTTAAGTTAGATCAAACTGCACACAGTGTACAAATTTGACTGAAATCGGTTAATTAGTTTAGGAGTCCATCGCGGACAAACAACGTGACGCGTAATTTATATATGTTAAGATGATAGAATTTTTAGAACCGTTAGGGTAGCTACGCATTTTGCGGTTAGCCGGAACGCGGTCAGCCATCCGGTTAAACGAGCTTTTGGTGAGGGGAAACACTGTGATGTAACCATAGCATGCTGGTAGGATACTTCTAGTGCTCGCATGGCTAGCTAGGGGTACTAGTAGAAAATCTATCATCAAGCACTTTTTTTTTATGTTATTTGGTAACGAGACGAGCTGGTCGTTTGCCTGATGGTAAGCATAACGCCGGCCCATAACAATTGCAGTGCCACCCAGAACTTTGAAACACAAAGGCCTGCGCGGCACTGCAATGCGCTCGTTACCCTGAGACATTAGGTATTAAGTCTCATAAGCCCAGTAATTTCACTGGCTACTCTGCTCATCAAACCGGAACACAGTACGCAGTAATGCTTGCACACTACTGCTTGGCGGCAGACTTCACGAGCAAAGCGGTGGTAACAACCCAGACGGACACTCGCAGAAGAGTTAGTCCTCCCACTAACATACCGTTGTGTTCCGGTAGCTGCACTCGAGAGCCACTTCAAATTTAGGTCTAGCATAAATTTGTCATTGTGACCAGTTTCTTGCCCTTCTTCTTGCTCGGCCTATACCAATTTGGAACGGGCACGGTGGGTTTCTGGAAGGTTCGTTGACTTTGAGCACGGATCGGGTCCGTTGGTGTCTTTGTCATTTATTATGTTCTAATAAAGACAGCATTAGTTTTAGTCTGTGATTCGGGTAGATGAATGTTGCAGAGGCCCGCTGTTAGAGTCATTTATTTTAACTTTCATAAGTGCTCCTTTGGGGCCTATTTGAATAAAGACTTGAATTTGAATCCATTTCCGCTCCCAGGACATCCCGCAGCAGATGAACGGCAGCGACTGCGGCATGTTCGCGTGCACGTTCGCGGAGTTCTCCGCGCGCGACGCGCCCTACACCTTCACGCAGTCGCACATGCCGTACCTGCGCCGCAAGGCCGCGCTAGAGATACTCTCCGCCAAGCTGCTGCTGTAGCCAGGGGCGTGTTTACCCTAGGGCCAAAAGGGCCTTGGCCCGGGGCGGCAGGCAGCGAGGGGCGGGGCAAGCCGCACCAATTCATTCTTTAACTTACCACCGTTCATCACTATTTCTTAGTAAGAGCCTAAATCTCGTAAGGTGGTCGTAGGAGCTCGTGGGTGTAAGTTTGATAGACATAAAGACGTGGGGCTATCGTATATGGTGCGTCGACGGCATCGGAAACGCGGCAGGGGCTGCAGGCCCAGGACGCTGAATCCTAAAATACGCCACTAGCTGTAGGCCGCGCCGCGGCGCAGGCTGGCGAACCGCTCAGCTATACCGTTCCATAATCTTAGATATTTTATGTAAACAAAGAAAAGTCACTGTCAAAGTGACATGTCAGTTGCCCAAAACATTTTTCACTTGTGAAAAATATTTTTCTTTTCCCTCGGCTTTGCTCTCGCGCAGCACCGTAACAAGAAACAAATAACAACAACCAACAACAACAACTTAAACAAAACCAGTACAAAATAACAAGATCTTTAACAACAACACATACGCAGCAAGATACACACTAGATCGGAAACTGGAACAGATCAACAGACAGAAAAAGAAAATGGCGGCGATTGCACAAAATGTTTCAAATCTCTGCTCTGTTCCCAGTCTAAGAAAAATAATTGCACAAAAAAACTTCCTTTTATTATATTTTTATTTAAAATAACAATATAGCAAAAACGATTCATTAAAATTTTTCAATAATTTAAGTTTATCACATTATAATTTAAAATAAATTAATAATAATGTCTATCGTCAAATTATGGATTACACAGTTTTCTGTTATTTTTTCGTTCTGTCAACCCCTTTGTTTACATAAAATATCTAGGATTTTGGGACAGGGTATAGTAAGGTGACGTTTTGTGATGAACTATTGTAATATTCAAGTATTTTTCCAGTTATTTTTTGTACAAGTAGTGTTATCTTAATATGTCTATTGATTAATTACAGCACAAGAGACAGTAGAAATTTTACGAAAAATCATTCCATTAAAAATCACATTGACGCATGGGGTGTGGCATTTCACATTTACATTTAATTTAGAAAAACTAGCATGTTAATTTTCGATCATTGTAAAGTTTGTTATGCAAACATCTTGGTCTCTCTTGTGTTTGTTTTGGTATCAGACTACAAATAATTATATTGCATTGGGTGTGGATGTTAACTGTATAATGTATATACTGAGAAAATGTACCTATGTGAGAAACTGTCAGCACTACCGGTTTGTGTGATGTTTAAAATTTACTATATATAATTTTATGTATCTACTTATCTACTGTGCATTGTATTAATAGTAATATTCACACTCAAACCAAATTATAACAGTACTTTAAAAACGTGATAGTGATTAGTAAACACTGTTTCTATGTACGGGACTTATTTAACCGACATCACAAATAATGTTAAGCGATGACGGTAGTAACTCGCTAAGCTTTCAGCGGCTGCCGGAATACCGATAGGATCATGCATATTTTCTACTAGAGGGTGGTAGCTAGCTAGGCCAGTCATCATCAGCCGATAGATGTCCACTAGTGAACATAGGCGTACGCCATTATGAGAGTTTGCCTTAAAACAGCACGCTTGGCAAGCGTCTTGGTGATGGAGATAGATTTGTATACAGACTGAGGAGAATAGTGGTGGGCGTTCTCTGTATTTAGGCGGTCATTAATGTGGTGTTTGACGTTTGTACGGTGGAAACAAATGGTTTCGCAACCATTGCATCACTAACCGTATAACACCAGTTTGGACGCGCGATGTTTGCTGCGTAACGCTTCACTAAAAAAAAATATTTTCACAACCACTGCGTTTTCAGTGCAATAGCCGCGGTGAACACGCGGTGGTGCGTAAAGCGTAGGTGTAGACGCTTCGGGCCCAATATACCTATAATAATTTATAATAGAAATATTATATACTTCCAATTGATTTCTCGTATTATGTATTTGCAGATTTTGTTTCGAAAGGTACGGCTGGTTTCGTTCGTAGTGCGACCAGATCAAAGTCTGAATGTGTTTGTTTTGAAGTGGTTTTCTACCTTTTCTACGTTAAATTTTCCTATAGAGATAGCCGGATTAAAAAAACGGCCCTTCGTGTAAGGTTTATATAGTCTTAGATATAATGTAAATAAATAATTAAAAGAACTGGTATGTTCTCCCCAATGTGTAAGATAAGCAGATTCTATTGATTAGTTCCACTATCAAGATGCTTGTGACAACTCGAGGTTTTGAACTTGAAAGCAGATCATAATTAATGTAACTTGCATAGAATGTACTCCATATTTAGTTTATCATATTTATGTCTTCGCTATAGTCAGTAAAAATATAATTTAAATACATGAACTTAAGGAACTTAAAAACCTAAATTTAAAACGACTACAAAATCATATAGTATTTAATAGTATAAAATTTCTTAAAACGAAAGAATAAGGCTAAGATTCAGAGACGATTCTAAGCGTAGACTTTGGCGTCCATATGTCAAAACTGTATAGAATTTTGACGTATGGAAGCGTGAGTCCACGCTTAGATTCGTCTCTGAATCTCAGCCTAAGAGTTGACACAAATCTCAAATAACTTTACATGTTCTTTTCCAAAAAAAATATTTTTAATGTCATCTCCATGATGAAAAGGCAGAAACTAGCACAATCGTTAGTTTTTGCATATTTTGTGATAAGTAGTTATAATAAATTGAATGTGTGCAACAACGCAATGTATACGAAATGCGTGTACGATGTGTGGAACACGCATTGTTATTAGTGGAAACGTTTTATAAACTTATCAAGTCTAAAATAATAACTAATGTCGTAGAATAAGCTTGCTTGGTTGTGTTGTATATTTTTTGTGCCTCTCTATTTATGTATTTTTATTTCTCACCAGTTATCGTCAAATTCCATTAGAAAAATATCATAAAAAAATTGACATGAATTACGTACTTGAATCGTTTCTGTCTTTTTGTCACGGAAGTCGTCAAAGTTTTAGCATAAGTTCTGTGTATGAAAACAAGTTCCATTAACTTAATACCTGTAACAGAGCTCTCCCTGAGCAGTTTATATCTAAGCGACTGATTGAAAACTAAATAAAAATTTGAAATCAATTTGTTACTATAATTTTTAATATAAGTAGTATCTATACAAATAAATAAAGTTGAAGTGTCTGTTTGTGATACCAAAATAAAAGCTTTTTACTAAATGCATATGAAAGTATATACATACGGTACAAATAAAAAAAAGACCATTTTAAAAAAAAATTGTGTCTCTGTCTGCTTGTTCCGGGTAATCTATGAAACGGCTGGACCGATTTTGACGGGACTTTTACTGGAGTAATTTAGGCTACTTTTATTTTAGAGTGATCGAAGCTGCGGGGCACAGCTAGTTTATAATATGTATGGTTACGGTATGGCGTTACAAAATAAATCTAATGAGTTATAACTGTGAAAGTTAAAACTAGTGATAATCGCTTGTAACTTAGTTCAGTGCAATGACCATTATTGACTTGAACCCTAGCCGTTAGGCAAGTCACAGAAGTGAGAAAGCTCGCCTCGTGTGTAAGCGGGGTGGCGAAAACAAAATCTTATTTGTTTTTCTTGGTGGCAACTAGAAAGATATCATCTTTTCTCAATGAATTCCCCAGATAGGGCATCTAAGAATGTTCGTTGCATGGCATCATACCTAAGGCGAAGTACGAAGACAACAAATTCTACTAATATTATAAATACGAAAGTGTGTTTGTTGGTTTGTCCTTCTTTCACGCAGTAAAGGATCGACGTGATTTTTGGCCTAGATATTATTATAGTTTATCGACCGGAGAGTAACATAGGCTACTTTTTATCCCGGAAAATTCACGGTTCCTGTGGGAACGTGGGTGAAAACCGCGGGCAGAGGCAAGTAGGTATTCGTACCTACTTCGCAGCGACGTAATTCAAGAAAAGACAAACGTTACATGCGAACATATTTAGTTCTAGGCATTCTCTTGTCTATTGCTTCGTCGGTTATTCAACACAGACTCGAATCAGGCGCAGCTTCCCGCCCTCGAGCAGCGCCACGCCGCAGTCGTTGGTGCCTCCGCAGTACTGCGACGAAGAGAACACCGACACCAGCCGGCCGCGGAGCTGGCACTGAGTCCAACAAACATTTCAATTTAAAACCGAAGTGATTATACGTGAACCAGTCTACTGCCTCCCTGATAGTTCTATAAAAAAAGCATATATTTTAGCCGTGTAGCCGACTAGCCACGACCATCGAGGGTTGCAAGGCTTAAAACCATAGAGCTTAAAACGAATCTATTTTCAATTCATATCAAAAATAACAACGATATTACCATTTAGGTAAGTTATTATTTAGAGTCATTAAACTAGGTGTTGCCAATTTTGAGATCTTTATGTCTGCAGCTTAGACTACGCTCTTAGGCTAAGATTCAGAAACTAATCTAAGCGAGGACTTGTGCTTCCATATGTCAAAATTGTATACAGTTTTGACTATGTCTATGGTTTTGACATGGAAGCTAAATTCAAGCTTAGACTTGGCTCTGAATCTTAGCCTTAGTAGTTACTCAGCATTATAGAGGCATATTTTTCTGCTGAGTCCCTGCTGGACTAAAAGCCCTTTTAGTCTAAAGTTGCGAGGGGAACTATAACAATGCATGTATATAGAAACCATAAATCCGTTCTGATGCATCTCATGTGCTCGGACGACGTGGGACAGTTGGTTGGCCAGTAGGAACCGATCCAGCGCCGTCTGGTCGAAGACGTGGCCTGTCCCGCGTTTGGCGTTGGCGGCGAAACCCTCGTTGGCAGCCAGCTCGAGAGCGAGGGTGGCCGTCATCTTGTTAGGCCTACAACAAAACCCAGTGGAGACTCTTGTGAGGGTGTCATAGATTTATTGAGTAACAAATTTATAAGTGGGATAGAAATTAATGGGTTCGATCCTGAAAACTCCTGAATGGAACAAAAAATACGAAATTTATTGGGGCCCCAGTATTGGTTTCACGTCTGGACGTTGTGAGACGATAGTCCACGTAGTTCCTGATTCCCTATAGTTAGGGGTCAGAGTCTGTGATGTGATTGTTCACTTGTGTGTGCTGTCCCATGATAAGAATTCCGACCCAGAGGGTATTCCTATTTAACCAACTTTGGACTCATATCTTTGGAGCCCAACGCAGTGGCCTAAAAGATCCACTACCTGCATAAGATTAACACTTATTATCACATTCGGTTCAATGTGCATCCTTCTTTCAAAGAGGAGATACCTACCTAAGTCACAAATCAGCATTCAAAAAATTCTGTAGGTAGATTAATCTCTCTCGTGAACTTTAGCAATAAATATTGCTGTACAAACTTGATAGGGTCATTCCACAGGAGTTCCCAAGCGATGGAGCTCTGTTCAGCCGGCCTGGCTAGCGGAACTGGCACCTTGTCGATGGCTGATATGAGAGGACACACCCAGGGTGGCGGGATTCCTCCGTGGCAGCAAAACACCTGAGTAGCCAGCAATGATAATAATCGCTTACTGAGATATAGAAAAGAAGAGGCAAACATTGAACAAGGTACTTATCATTCAGGAGATCAGAGATGTTACCTATTACTCGCACCAAACTTCAATCTGGGTGGGGAGCCTTAGCTTTCGTGCAAAGGCAACGAGCGCGTTATCTACACTGCTGCGCACACGCAGGCCTTTTTTGTTTCAATTAAAGTTCTAGGTGGTACTGCAATTGGTATTGGCTGGCGTTATGCTTACCATTAGGCGAACTAACCCGTTCGTTTCTGGCGTCTAGTTACCCAATACTATAAAAAAAAACTATTTAAGTCCAGGGCTGGATTAACCATGTCGGGGCCCCTAGGCAATGTATGTCTCGGGCCCCCTTTTCTATCCATAATAATATTGTGCTATAACAATTTGAAATGCGTTCTGCATGTACTGAAATATGACGAAAAAATAACGCAACATTAATAATATTGTCATTGAGAATTTGTTACATATACAAATCTCGCAGAAACATTTTAATTTTTTTTCCCGGGGTGCGGGTCCCCTATTCTGTGCTGGCCCCTAGGCAGTTGCCTAATTTGTCTTATGGATAATTCAGCCCTGTGTAAGTCTAGATATAATATAGACTTGTATAGTTTTTATATACTATGTTGAAATATACTACGTGCTCAGTAGGTATAGATTATACTCTATTCGTACCTAGGAGTAGTATAAATAAAGTGTACTTATAATTTTTTTTGTTGATTTCAATAGTATTTATTTCTGGATAGAATTGTAATACCTTATCATCCACAACAGCTGCTAGTGGCAGTACATCGAAAACGTTATTGATTGCGTTCCATATTTTCACACCTTCAGTTTCTCCATATTTAGCCACACATTCACTGGAAAATTTAAAATCCTTTCAGATAATAATTATGAAATCACATCGTAAGTGAAAATGCTAAGTAGGTCTTCAGTTTGCGGTAGCCAGGTGGGCATTAGAAAATGCTGTAGTTGTAGCACTGTTGCATCAGGTTAGATATATAGACGTTCATTTCCGGAATGGTAGGTTGACATCTTGGAGTTGAGTCGCAAGATGTGCATTATCTTCTTTGATCTGTGTTTTGCATATTTGCATTGCATTATTTGTAATTGTGTATGGATTAATTGCCTGCCATAACGAAATTTTATTTCATTTATTATTACTGATACATAACTTGGTTCCCAACAACAAGCTCGACAACTGGCATGAATTCACACCGGACCGGATGCGGTGCCCGACTGCAGCTACTTTGTAAAAGGGCGATCTCCACTTACTTGTAGAAGGTGAACATCTTCTGCGTGTCCCGTGTCTCGTGGTTCCCGCGCAGCATGAGCACGGCGTGCGGACGCTGCAGCTTGGCCGCCAGCAGGTAGGCCACCAGCTCGGCGCCGTGCTCGCCGCGGTCCACGTAGTCGCCCAGGAACAGCAGCCGCGCCGGTGCCAGCGCTGGGCCCGCCGGCCAAAGCGCTGCCTCCAGCGCGAGCAGCGCGGGCAGGTTGCCGTGGAGGTCACCTGTGGGACTTACATTCAACAACAACTAGATGGTAAGTCTAGCCGTGTGGATCCAGCGCATGAATATAGGACTACCTCATCTCTTCCTGGGTGCTGTGACCATTGCATCCGGTATTAGATATCTTTGGCAACGCCATAATCTACTGCGATTACCAAACGCGGTCTATTATGGCCTATATACCTATATGCTTATGAGTAGGATAGGTGTTATACCTAGACCTACGACCGGAATCCAATTGATTTTATTCGGCTGACTCTTGACCGCTCAAGCGACAACGCTTCAGGTTTATTTATAATCTCCGTGGGCTCTGTGTATTCACTCGATTTTTCAATGGATTTTTTACATAATATAATTCTATAAACAGAGATTATATAAAACTGGCAGGCTGACCGCAGAGCACTCAACAGATAGTCAGTAGAGAGGTAGGTAGGTACCGACGGCGTAGACGGGCTCGGTGAGGCGCAGCAGGCGCGGCTCGGCGGCGCAGAGCTCGCGCGCCGCCTCGGCCAGGCGCAGCAGCAGCGCGCCCAGCGCCGCCGCCGCGCCCGCGCCAGCCTCGCCCCACGACCACGCCGGCTTCGCCGCCACCGCGCCGCCCACCGAGCGCTTAGGCTAACCAACGTACACATGCTCTATACAGCCTGAGTTTCAATTGGTATGTTATCCTGAAAGGGGATCAATCTACATCTAGAGGTCAACAACATTTGTTTTACGATTTTTTTAAATCGGGATCTTTCATTGAAGAAAAGGCGTTAGTTTATGTGACATCCACCAATGTGACATCCACCGGCTGCGGCTTGCATTGGGCCCGCGTGGTGGATTATGGCGCTTACCTCTCTCTCTGAGAGAAAGCCGGTATCCCAGCAGTAGGAGCGTAAGAGGCTGATAATGAATAACTTGTCTGGGAAAATATATTTTTCCACAAAAACTTGTTTGAGTACCTACACATACCTATATTTCCGCTGTTACGGGGACCGAACCCGTATATTTAGTTTCGCCAAACAGAAAACGTATAGGTAAATAGTAAAGCGCCGCGACGCCCGCGTCCTCATGATGATGGACGCCGTGTTACAGCGTGTTCTATTTGGAAAACTTTTAAATCCATCGACCGATGAACAGTGGAACCACAGCATCGATCATCACCAGCCGGAAGACGTCCACTGCTGAACATAAGCCTGTGATTCGGGTAGACGAGCGTTACAGAGACTCGCTGTTAGAGTTGTAGAGATTTATTGCAATCTTCATGAGTGCTCCCTTGCGAACTTATGAATAAAACCACTATGAATGTGAATTAGAGATCCGAAAAATCTGAAAATAATGTACCAACCCCTTGTGGTTTATCAATGGCGGCGGCGAAGTAGTGGACGGCTGCTAGGGCTTCCACGGGCGCTGACGAGGGCCCCAGCACGTCCAGCGACGTCGCCATGCCGGCGACCAGGCGCGCCGTCGACGCACTAACTGCGCCTTCTGGAAGGCGGATATGACAACCTTGAAGCCTATTTGCAACAAAACATGCAACACGAATTTATATGGACGAACGCACGTAGCGTGCGCGCAGTTCGTTCATATTTAGTGCGTTCCTGAACACAAAAAATGTAGATATGGAAAATGTTGCATTGCACGATGCATTACACAGCATGTGTTTCAAATAATCTGTACCCGGTTTCACGGTACAGTTTGCAAAACTTTTATTTAATTTTATAATTTGCCCCCCAAATATGACCTCGATATTCAAAATTAATTTATTTACGTTACACGTCTATATTTTGGTCGCAGAAATTCATCATATACCTATGGACCAAATCCCCGTAGATTCGGAGTAATTGGCTGTGACAGACGGACGGATACTCACACGAGTGTATGCTGTGATCAATCTATATTTATTTTTATTAATTTATTTATATCCGCAGATTCGTGGGAACATGAAATGTATGTTTTGGTACCAAATACCTATATAAACTATCTGTCAAGTTTAATAATTGGATTGGAGGAGATGGAGATTTGAATGGTTGGGTTGGAGATCTAAGTTAGGGTAGAGATACTGCGGCGGTAAGAGCAAACTAGTTATTCAGATAAGCTTAATTATGCTAAATCTGTCTAGATCTGACAGATCCTTCTCCCCACATAGGTGTGAAGAAGGATCTCTTATTGCAAGGCCTTACCATCAAAGTTGCTAAGCTCCAGCATTTCATTGGGAAGGTGTCTCTTCAGTTTGACCGTGTACACCGCCACGCTGTAGTCCGGTTTTATTGGTTGCGGGGTCCGTCTAGACGCACTCATGCCGCCTCCCCCCGAGCGGCTTAGTCCACCCGACCGTACCGGACCACCTGTTACAGCTGGACAACACGTCAAAGTTTGATTTATTTTGTACAAAAAGGGATTTGTAAGTATACGAAATTGTGCTAGCATAAGGTACACCTATTTCATGTTACAGTAAGTACAAAGCATCATTATAAATCGACGGTTCAAAATAGTTCGAATCAATGCATGTGATGCAAATGCAATCATAGCATGGTGGTAGGGAATTTGCTAGTGCCCGCCTGGATAGCTACCACCTTCTTGAAGTTGAAAACCTGTCGCTAAGTGGTATGTGTATATTACTGTATATAGGTTTATCACCATTTTCGAGTCCCGCATCGTCCCTTAAGATAAGGCGAGATAACGTCTATCTCATCTGCGGGATGGTTCAGCCAAGTATCAGCTTGAGGCCTTGGAGACCATTGAAAATTGACGCGCCAAAAAGCTCATTGGGAATGATAAGCTGGTTGACGCAAGGCTCCTCAACCTAGAGCATCGACGCAAGGCTGCCAATCTTTCTATCTTCTACAGGATACATTTTGAGGAGTTTGCACTGGCACTGCATGACTTGGTACCCTCATTCCATCATCGAACGACCAGACGTATTTGAGATTAATTATACGAGGTTGACATTATCCGTATTAAACCTTTATCATGCGGGCGGCTAAAGAGTGGAACTCTTAGAAAGCATCTGTTTTACAAACTACAATCTGGGAGTCTTCAAGGAACACGCGTATCTCCTATGAGTGAACAGGTATCTTTTGGGGGTGCTATATCGTCGACCGTACCGTTACCTACTTTACATTATGTGAGATGGTGGTCAAACACAAGCTAATTTATTATTTAAAACAAATTATATTTACCGCACAAGGCGATAACGATAGTCGTCTTTCTCTTATTATTCGCCTCGTCGTCAGGTATAGTTGCATAACAAACGCGGTCTATTATCGACCCTAACCTGCTCACTTTGGCCTCTTTCGAGTCCGCATCTACCATTTCACTGAGAGGGTGTCGGGTACGTAGCGAGGTTTGCGGTGATTGTTATGTTAAAATACTGTTAGAATTATTACTTATTTATTGTTCTATAAAAATGTTCTTAATGTTTAAAAATGTTAAGTGAAAATGTTGATGTTAGCTGAATGCACCCGGGCGACACGCTATCCAAATGTGCACTGAAGGCCTTTCCTTAGACCGGCCTTTACTAAGTAAACGCGTCACCCGAATACTGCCAACTAAGGTGTTCGGTGGCACTACACCGGACATATTCCGGGGCCTCAAAAATGGGGATGAGGGCGTTATCTATCTTGTTATTATCAAATTACGTTAGTAATGAAATGAGGCGACTGTTAGTTATGTTTACAAGATGATGCCATAGTAAAATGTTAATATTAAAATAATTAAAGGCTAATAATTGTTCCGACTTATTTTCGTGGTAACGGGGTACACACAATGTCAGTCACTTTAGCTTTGTTCACTACACTATAATAGAGCCGAGCACTAGGCTGACGATCAGCCATATTCTGACGCGCACTAGGACCCGCACTATTCACTTCACTAACACTAAATATCCACTGTAGTTCAATGTCGTAGAAAGGAAGCGCGTGCCGTGCGAGGCGCCTCCAGCACCGGCACAGCAGCGCGCCTGCCGCAAGCGCACCCGCGCCTGCCGCCAGCGCATCAGCGCCGACATAGGGATAGTTGTTCACGTACTGGTACGACATCGTGATTCTCCTTTTTCACGGTGGCTGTTCTTAATCGCAGATTACTTTAATAGAGGGACGGATTTGTTATTTGTTTTCACATCTGGATCAAATATTAGATAAAATAATTGGCAAGGTGGCAAACTTTATTGATAAAGCCACGATGTCTGGAGTATTCATTGAAATGTTGCATCATCAAAGTTCATTGTAGTAATGCATTCCGTTTACTCGTGGATCAGCTGGGACGCGGTATCACGTTACACTGTCCGTCTATTGTTATGCATATTTTGTTTAGGTATGTTGTAACTTTATTATGTAAACTCATCTTCTCAATACGAACACATCGTTGTGTTTGTTCTTATCTAAGCTATATTTAAGTGCGATTTGTATTGTGTCAAAACTTCATGAAAAATGTTAAAGCCATGACGAGACTTGAGATGCTTCCACGTGTCATCTGTTGTATGTTACTTTGACTGTTGTTGTTGTCATGTATTGCAGGTGTACTATTTCCCTGATCGGCTGTTTCGACTGGCAATAGAGAGAGTTTCACAATTGGTCTTTTAATGATGCCGTTTTTTGTTTTTAACGACACCACTCTGACGTAGCCATCGCTTCCAAAAAACTGTTTTACTACTCGGCCCATAACCCATTTTCCTGGTGGGAGGTTATCTTCATGTACCACCACCAAGTCTCCAACCTTCATATTTCTTTGTGGTTTCATCCACTTTTCTCTTGCTGTTAACTGACTCAAGTATTCGCTTTTCCACTTCTTCCATATCTGTTTTGAAATGTTATTGGTCATATGCCATCTTGTTCGTGCGTCTTCCTTAGTCTCTATTACGGTAAGTCCTGATCTTCCTGTTAAGAAATGTGCTGGTGACAGATAATCAAAATCTTCTATGTTTTCTGTGAGGGAGCATAGCGGCCTCGAGTTTAGGCAAGCTTCTAGTTGTGCTAGTACTGTTGAATATTCTTCAAACGTTAACTTTTGCTCACCGATCACTCTTCTGAGGTGCCGTTTTAGGCTCTGAACTGCTCTCTCCCAGAGACCTCCTGCACTTGGCCATGCTGGTGCGTTAAAGTGCCATTCAATTTCCATTTCCGTAACTTCTGCGAGAAAACTGTCACTAAATACTTCACGCAGCTGTTGGTATTCTTCCTCGTGTATTCTGTTAGACCCAATGAAGTTCGTTCCTTGGTCACTGTACAAGTGATGTGGCCTGCCTTTTCTCGCTGACATTCTTCTTAGTGCTGCTAAAAATGCAGAACTAGTTAAATCAGACACCAGTTCTAAATGTACGGCTTTGGTGACCATACATATAAATACGGCCACATACCCTTTAAATGTTTTAATACCTCTTCCTTTGTTTGCTTTTATGTTCACGAAACCTGTATAATCCACTCCAGTGTGGTAGAATGGAGCAGCCTCGTTGACTCTTGCTGCAGGAAGATCACCCATCAGTTGGTATTGCTTCTTTGCTTCATACTTCCTGCACGTCACGCAGTTTCTTAACTGTGATTTTGTTGTACTGTATCCACTTGGAATCCAATATTGTTGTCTAAGGGTAGCCAAGGTTAGCCGAGGTCCGCCATGAAATGTTAATTGATGAGCTTCTTCTATTAGTAACTCTGCCAACCGACACTTGTTAGGAATTATTTTCGGATGTTTCATTTCTTCACTCATGTTCGCGTTTCTTAAGCGACCTCCCACTCTTAGAAACCCCTCTTTATCAACAAAAGGGTTTAAGTTTAAAATTTTGCTGTTTGTTGCTACCCTTCCCTGTTTGTTTAATTGCTCAATGTCACTTGCTAATTCCGTTTGTTGCACATGTTTTATAATAGCTGATTTGGCCTTTCGCAGTTCTTGTAATGTGATGTGGTTAGGTAAATGTTTACGTTGCGCAATAGGTGTCAATGCTCTGAGTATCCATGCTAATACACGTACTATTTTTAAAAATGAGTTATGTCGCTGTAATAAATCATTTATGATGTTATTACTGTTTAGTTGAACTACGTTTATCAGCTTCTTTATTCTTGCTTCTTCTTCTGTTTTATAAACCACTTGTTCTTGTTCCTTCTCTATATTAAAAGTTGGTAGCCATGATGGACCATGCCACCATAGCGGATGGTTCAGTAACTGAGTCGCTGTCAAGCCGCGACTTGCTGAGTCACCGCTATTCTCACTGGACTTCACGTATCTCCACGTTTCAGCTGGCATAATCTGTTTTATAGTGTTGACTCTGTTTGCGACAAATGGTTTCCAACGGCTTGGCTCTCCTTGGAGCCACCCCAGCACCACCATGGAATCGCACCAACCATAGACTTCTACTTTTCCATTTATGCTTTGTTTAATTTTGTCTATGAGCTTTGACAGTAAAAGAGCGCCGCAAAGCTCAATTCGCGGTAATGTTAAAGCTTTTTTGTGAGGTACCAGTTTTGATTTTCCTGCCACAATAACTGTACTCTGTTGATTTTTTGGTTTTGCATATACAACGCAGGCATAAGCGGATACGGATGCGTCACAAAACCCGTGTAGCTCTATGACGTCATTCTCTTTACACAATATCCACCTCGGTATAGCACAGCTGTTAATGTTATCTATATCTATCATTACTTTTGACCATTCCTTCTGAATATCTTCTGACACGTCTTCGTCCCATTGAAGATCATTTTTCCAAAGTTGTTGAAACAATAATTTTAATTTAGTTGATAGGGGTGTTAACCAGCCTAGCGGATCGAATAGTTTGGAAATTTCTGATAGTAAGCTTCTTTTTGTTAGCTTTGATGTTGGCTTTGTAAAGTTGAATTTGAATGTAAATTGATCCTCTTTAGAGTTCCAGCATAGTCCTAATGTTTTAGACGTGTCTTCGGTCTTAAAGTTAAATACACTGTCATCCTTACATTCTTGTATTTTTTCTAAAAGCTCCTCATTGTTTGATGACCACTTTCGTAGATTAAATCCACCAGATTTTAATAACTGAATTAAATCAATGATCAATTGTTTCCCTTGTTTTAAATTGTAGCAGCCATGTAAAAGGTCATCCATATAGAACGATCCATCCAAGACAGCAGATGCTTCTGGGTACTTACTTTGTTCATCTGACGCCAATTGTTTCAATGTCATCATTGCTAAAAATGGTGCAGCCTTTGTTCCGTATGTTACTGTTGTCAATTGATATGTTTGTAAAGATTGTTCTGGTGACTCTCGCCAGACAATTTTTTGAAGATGTTGATCGTTACTATCCACTAATATTTGACGGTACATTTTTTCAATGTCCGCGGTAAACACGTATGGAAATTGTCTCCATTGTAAAAGTAAAGACTGTAAGTTCCTTTGTAGATTGGGTCCTTTATGCATGACGTCATTAAGACTCCATTGTGAACTTGTTGGGGCCGAACCATTGAACACAACTCTCAAATTTGACGATTTCGACTCCTCTCGTAGGACACCATGATGTGGCAAATAGAATTCGAGGGTCATGTTTCTGTTATTGTTATCTGCCGGTTTCATGTGATTTAACTCGGCATACTCGTTCATAAACGCTTTGTATTTTTGGGCAAGTGACTCTTGTTTTTGCAATTTACGTTCTAAGTTTTTGAATTGCGCCACTGCCATAGGTTTAGATGAACCCAATTTGTTTTTTAACTCTTCTTTCAACGGTATCCTAACTACGTAGCGACCGTCTGTGTTACGTTTTGTTGTTGTTGAGTAAAACTGCATGCATTCTTGTTCTTCCACCGACAGATTCGAAGGTTCACTAATTTCCTCTACTTCCCAAAATTTTTGTATTTGTTCGATGTTGTTTAAGACTAGATTACACTGATACGTTTTTACATTTCCGCACAGCATCCATCCTAATTGTGTTTGTTGGGCCAACGGTTGATGTTTGTGTTCTCCTTTTATAATTCCACCTAATGTAATTTGAGCATAGATATCCGCTCCAAACAATAGCTGTATATCGCGGCTCTTGAAAAATTCAGGATCACTTAAATTAATGTTTTCAATGTGTGACCATGACGGTTTAGGGAATGTTTTGTTCGGTAGGCCCTTGATTAGATGGTTCATTATAAGTACATCTGATTCAAACTTAAAGTCGTTGTACATTGAAGCACATTCAATTGTTATCATCCCTTTACAATTGTTTTCTTTCTGTCCTACTCCTAATATAACTCCTTTGCACTTTTGCCTCTTGACACCTAATAATTGAGCTGCATTTTCTGTTATTAATGATATCTGAGAACCTTGGTCAATCAAAGCTCGCATGATATGATAAGATCCATCTGACGCCTTCACCTTCAATAAGGCAGTGGCAAGTAAAACTTCAGAGTCTTCATCTTGAGACGCATGTGAGGTACCCGCCACGTGTTCATTATGTTTCACGTGTTGTTTCGTGGCGTTACCTGCGCTTGACCTGTTTGCTGACTTCGTAAAAGCATCGTGTAAAATGGTGTTATGTGAAGCTAAGCATTTACGACATGTTAAGGTTGAAGTACATTGATTTCCATTGTGGCTAAAAAGACAATTGGTGCAGAGTTTCAATTTGTTTGCTGTTTTTAGCTTTTCGTCATCATTTAATAACAAATAATTCCTACAATTATAAATTCCATGTTGTTTGTTACAAAGAGGGCATCTGATATCTGATACATGCATTGATTTCGAAAGAGTTTTGTTTCCGTGACTTTGGTTGTTATAATAATTGTTAGTTTTGTTCACAGGATTATAATTATGTTTTCTTATGTTCGATGTTGGTTGATAATAATTTGTTTGATGGGTGGGTCTCTGAGACACACTATCTAGTTTACGACGAGCTGTTTCCATGGTAGTAAACTTCATTTCTAAGAAATCCAAAAATTCTTTTAGGATAGGCAATTCTTTTGAATTTTTTAGCGATCCTATATATTCAGCATATGTTTCGGTATCCAATTTCTGACCTAAAATGTGTACAATCATCGGATCCCATGTTGTTATATCGACACCTAGATTTTTGATAGCATTGAGACACTCCTGGGTGGTATCGTGCATTCTCTTAATTTGCTGTAGAGACGGCTGTTGCATGTTTGATAGACCTAGCAGAGTGTTCATATGAGATGAAAATATAAGTTTTTTGTTATCATAACGATGAGTCAGAATATCCCAACAGACCAAATAATTGTCAGTACTTATCTGCAGGTGTTGTATAAGTTTCTCGGCGTCTCCTCGAACTTTGCTCTTGAGATGTTGCATCTTCTGACCGTTAGACAACGAGGGATTATTGTGAATTACCTCTGTAAATAAGTCCTTAAACGGCACCCACTGGTCCCAATTCCCGCTGAATACAGGAATTTCTAACATAGGAGTGGCTTTCTCTCTGTGAGCCACCGACCACATTTTTACGTTCAAGGCCCTCTTTAAATGTAAAAATTTGCTCTCATACCTGTCGTACATGTTGTTATATGTTTCATCTCCTCCTTCCAATTCACTCTCGATGTCCCAATGAAGTGTGTCGATCGCTGACCACCTTTGTTGCAATGACGTCAAGGCGTCTTCAAATTCCCACTTATCCGTAATAGAATCCACGTCTAAGTTAGATGTTGTTCGCAAAAAAGCTTTAAAGTTTGCATACTGGCGCTTTAACAAGTCATCTCGCTTACTGTTCATACCTTTTTCCACCATTGGAAGAGTCTGTTTCCCCAGCCTTTGAGAGCTGGAACCTGCATCTTCAAATGTTACCTCGTTTCGAGAAGGTGTTCTATGAGAAGGCGTAGGTTTCTCACCTGCGGATGAACTTCCCGCCTGTCCCACCAGTAGCTGGAACTGCTCATTGATAAAAGCCTTGATTGCCTCGTACGCTTCATTCGTCTTCTCATATTCTTGTTCGATAAAATAAGAATGAGTTTTACTTACTTCCATTCCTATACGGTCATGATTGAATTGATACTCCCGCCAATAGTCCTCCAGAGTATTCAACCGCCTCTTAAAGTAATCTATTGTTTTTCTATCAGCGCTATCTTTCTTAATGTTGATGCCAATTTTGACGATGTTTTCGTAGATCATTGATTGTATTTCAATGAGCTCCATGTTTCTTCAATGTGAGATTATGTTAAAAAATAAAGGAAATGTATTACTTGAGAATCTTGTTTGTCGATACTCAGCCTTCGCCGCTCCTGTCCTCCAATGTTATCACTGCAATCCTCACACTGCACACGCACAGTTTATGTTGTTACACTAGTTCAACCTCGCCCGACGGAAAATCACGAACCCACGGGACTACGCGACGCGCGAGGACCTTTCGAAGGACCAAATATGTCGGGTACGTAGCGAGGTTTGCGGTGATTGTTATGTTAAAATACTGTTAGAATTATTACTTATTTATTGTTCTATAAAAATGTTCTTAATGTTTAAAAATGTTAAGTGAAAATGTTGATGTTAGCTGAATGCACCCGGGCGACACGCTATCCAAATGTGCACTGAAGGCCTTTCCTTAGACCGGCCTTTACTAAGTAAACGCGTCACCCGAATACTGCCAACTAAGGTGTTCGGTGGCACTACACCGGACAGAGGGATAGAGATAATACAATACTGTCCCATGTCGTCAATCGTACCTACTTCCATAAACTGGAATGAAATACTAGTAAATTTACTTGGAGCCGCTGTTGAGACTTTAGAAGTTGAAGGTGCTTGGGCGCCCATATAATTTACTATCTCCCGGTCTCGTTCCCTGGAACAAAGGCATACAGGTAGGTAAGTACCTATGAATCTAATCCATCATAGTAAAAAGAAGTTAAGAAATAAGTAGTTTTAGTAGTATATACGTTTATATCTAATAAACTGAAATACGTAGTAAATATAGTAGAGCAACTTACTGTAAATCCACTAGATAACCGATGATGCTTCGGGGAGCTCGCAGTAAGGAGCTGGTCCCTCTCAGGCAAAGTTCACCTACTCCGCGCAAGAACTCCGCTAGGGGCAGCTGGGAGTTGGGCTGCATTCCTAGTTGTCTAAAATAAGGATGTTATGTGCGTATCTCCTATATGGAGCTCTGATATTAATTAGCGTGTTTCCACCAGTACAAAACAACCAAACCACTATCTTGATTACGCCTCCTTCACTACGTTGCTAGAATGTCAGTGTGTGTACGGTCTTCAACAGTTTTGAATTTCTGAATTCAATACTGAACGTAGCAACTTTAGCGTCCTATTTCCTGTCATTAGACTTTCACTAGGATTACGTTCTATTAGATTATATCATAAAACCTAGGTATTTGAAAGTGTTAAATCTGTTGTAAAACCTAAATATATAAATACCTGTGGGCAGGGCCAGATTATCCATAAGGCAAAGAAGGCAATTGCCTAGGGCCCAGCTCCAACAAGGGGCCCCGCACCCCGGGGAAAAAATTGAAAAAGTTTCTTCGAGTCAAAATTAAATTTGAAGATTTATATGTAATAAACCCATATTGTTAATATTATTAATATTGCGTTATTTTTTATATTATATCGTCATATTTCAATATATTTCAGAACGCATTTCAAATTATTATAGCGTAATAATATTATTATGGTTAGAAAAGGGGCCCGAGACGTGCATTGCCTAGGGGCCCCGACATGTGTAATCCGGCCCTGTCTGTGGGATACAATTAGGTTAGTAGTTACCTGAGGCAAACATCAGCGTCTCTAGCGACACTGAGCGCGTCGACCGGCAGCTGCCTCGCAGCGCGGGCGGCCGCGATCAGCTCCTTGAACTCTACATACTCCAGCTTGAGATCGCGGTTGCCGTCGAAATATCTGGGAGCCAATATATATAAGAGTTATAGTCAGATATCATGTAAGTATGTAATTGAACCAAGTTATAGCCCTTCAGCATTCCTGACTCTTGAGACGCAGATATGCATGCAACACCTAGACCTCAGAGTTTATACGGTTGAATAGTTAAACTACCTATGTTTTTTCTCTTTCGATTCAGTTAAAATTGTCAAAGAACAACAACGACAAAACATTGTTTAAGTAACCTGTAGGAAACTAAAAATGGAAAAAATATGGAAACATTTGCCCAGCATTTGTACCTGTATAGGTACCTATACGAAACACAAAAAGTAATTAGTCCTGTGTACCTTACTAACCTGAAAATAAATCGGCAACGTATCTCGGCCGGTAAGCCACTGTGCTGGGTGGCAGGTTCCAAGGCAGCTGTCCACAGTATCAGCTCGAGGAATGACAGCCCTCCGCGACCAGTGACATCTGCCGCTCTGAAATGGTACAATTGAAGTACTCGTATCTATAAGTACTTTATCTTTTTTGGAGCTTCGCATAGGTAGGTATACAATAACAAAAGGGCGTACGCACGACAATTTGAGCTAGGCACTATACACATCTATATGCCGTTTCAGTTTTTTACTGAACCTTGAAATCGCTAACTCGCGTCATAGTGTCCACGAGGGTAGTGGCAAGCTAAACGAAGATTACCTAAGACTACTCAAGTCGCGTCTTAGGCACTAAAAGTCGTCATCGTGTGAAGACCCTTTGATTGAAGTTGTTTTAGAATAGAAATTTCAATTGTCAATTTGGACGCTCATATCATAACGAATCCGAGCGAAGTTACTATGGATACCTAATGCTTACTGTGAAATCAACTAAATACCTGAATAAGCTAGAGCATTGGGTCCGCTGCCAGCCCAGGTCCAGCATGAACTGCGTGAAGACATAAGGACTCATGTACAGCGCAGGGAACACCATCACCACGAACTCGCGGTATAGCCGGGTTTGATCTGGAACAATAGGGAATCTGAACAATTATGGAGACAATGCTGCTGATGCCCGGTACATTTGGATACGCAGATGATAGCAGACGTTGTAGAGAGTTATGTATCTGATGTATCTGAACCAGTGGTCCTGGAGATCCTGTCTCGTAGGGATGTCATGCAGGTCGAGCGCTTGAAGGCAGTCTCCGATTAGGGCGATGCAAATTTTGTTAGTGGGAGGACTAACTCTTCTGCGAGTGTCCGTCTGGGTTGTTACCACCGCTTTGTGAGTGAAGTCTGCCGCCAAGAAGTAGTGTGCATGCATTACTGTGTTCCGGTTTCATGAGCAGAGTATCCAGTGAAATTACTGGGCATATGAGACTTAATACCTAATGTCTCAGGGTAACGAGCGCACTGCAGTGCCGTGCAGGCAAACGACCAGCTCGCCTCGTTACCAAATAACATAAAAAAAAATCTGTTCAAGCTGCATATTACATCCACTTAGGTAATCTGTAATCAATTGCCGTCTAAAGTAACCATCTACCTACTCATATTTTGTTCTACTCGCCATCTCTCGTATATCCAGCCGCCTGTATGAGTTGAAAGTTCGGCGAGGCGAGGGACACAGCTCCGCCAGCCGCGTCTCCTCCTAAAATGACGGAATCTTCGCATATCTCTACGAAGTTTCCGGTTTCCATCTCCTGGGAAAAGGTCGCATTGCTCAATTATTTTTTTAAGAACCTAATTTTGATTTTAGATTGGGTAGATACAGATAGGCAGCAAGCAAATTGTGATAAGTTGGTATTGACGGCTCCGTAGCTAAGTTGGTAGTAACCCTGCCTGCAAAGCGAGGGGTCCCGGGTTCGATTCCCGGCCGGGGCAGATTTTGTGTAAGCATAAAGTTTGTTCTCGGGTTCTGGATGTTTGTGATGTGTATCTGTGTGTGTCCATGCCACCTGCGACACAGGGAATCCTAGTGCGGGGGTATGAGCGTAAGCGTTTATTATTATTATTTTACTAGCTGACGAAGCTTACGGACCATCACACAGGATAGATAACGATTCTGACGCACTGTTTCAAGCCTTTATTCCTTTTACAAGTTAAAAGATAAATACATGTGCGAGAGCTGCTGCTTGCGTGCGTTGTGAATAAAACGTTATCGAAATCCGCGCTTGACGCAAAAGCGTTGTTATTCTGACAAGCAAACGTACGTTTGCATGAGCGTCTACGCTGCCCCTTACCGTGGCATCAACATCTTTAGACTGGTCACCGGTGGCCATCAGTGCAAAGACCGCCACCTCCGGACTGCGCAGCGTCGAATGTGCGCGCTGCCGCTCCAGCTCCACGACGCTAAACCATTGGAGACGATTCCTCATAACCTGGATACATGAAGAAGAAACGAAAAGTATGTATGAAATTATGACCACAGGCGTTGTTAGTATAAGCGCAGAGTAGAAACCTAATAACATATAAGTCTTAGTATATACATTCCTTGCCTATTATTATCTTCCATTGTCTCCCACAAATTAATAGTTACCTACCTACCTGTAAGTAAATGGACTAGAAACAACGTATAAATAAAGTTGAAAAACTGAACTGCTTTCATCTTGGTCCGTTTCTTAACGTCAGCCTTGACTGCCACCTTGTAGACGACGTGGTAGACGCACGGCTGGTGGTGGTCCGGGAGCCAAATCTTGTAAATGCGGAGTGGCGTGCACAGCGAGCCAGCGTCCATGCCGAAGAGCTGCGCATAGAGCGTGGAAACATCTTTAGAAAGTATAATTTTATCAAGTGTTCTAGATGGGCGTGAAGGTAATTTCACTACTTTTTTTTCTACCTATAGCTCTGCTGCGACGTATGTCTTGTCTCGTGGGACTTTGCAGCACTACTTTTTTGCCAAAAAGTTTGTCCAATATAAGACCACTATCTAAGGAAGATAACACTACTTCAACAGTATTTTTTTGGTTGAAGCTGGTAAATGCTAGGTAACTTATATACGGACTGGTTCTCAAGTCTAACTCGGAACAAAACGATTCTCCAATTGACTGTTCCAGTAAGCTGTGTTAATGGCATCATCATGTTTTCACTCACCGAAAGTTCAACCTTATTGTAGAATCTGAGTCCTCGACCTAAGGTTCGGCAGCGATCTCACTACAAGTCATTCACAATTACCATTATCTCAAACTACCTACAAATATAATAGGTATAGGTAACTCGTAACTGGACCACAGAGTTAGTACCTTAAACCTAACTCGATCATCCATTCCTATGGTACCTAATTGTTTTTGTACTTCTATTATAGCAACTCCCTACAAAAAATTTTAAAGTTTATCAATTTACCTCAAAATTTAATTTATGGGCTGTAATTTTCCAGCAGTTCTTTTCGACTTTACTGGACGGTATCCAGTACACAAATTATATAGGGTATCAGATAGACATGTCGCCTACATCCGTCGCTAGACACGAGCTCTCGTCTCTGATTGGCTGAAGCAAAAAGATGTTTGACATTTTTTTAATTTTTTATTTTACGTTTACCTAAGCTAATGCAATATTCTAATAAAGAGTAGCCTTCACTACATTATTTAATATTACCTAACCTACTTCTTTAAAATTCAGTAAAACAACGTTTTTGTATTCAATCATTTATTTTTCTTTTTCAATTTTTTCTTATATTTATTCAGAGCTTTGCTTTGCATTGCTGGAATTACAGTCCTTTTCTCAGCGTATTGATGGTCATCAGTGCAGTGCATGGGTTCTGGAAAACGAAGATTAATAAATCGAAAATTGAATGTATAATATAATATGAATGATTTATTAGGAACGTAACTGAAATGTGGGTAGCTTACCATTAGTTTCAAGAGATAATGAAATCCCACTGCGAATTGCCGATTGTATAAATAAAGTAGGATAAGCACTGCTCAGTAGTTATGATTTCATGTCACGAATCGTGCCTCAATATGTTTGGGACACATTTGTAGATCAGTGAGCTCTTTCGCACTCGCAAAGAATCGCAGTTGATGGCAACCAATCACTTTTGGAACCTTTCCTCGCTTTTGGGTAACTTGTGTAAAATACAGGCATCTCGAGGGCTTACGCAGCCCGGTACACATCATTTGTGATACATTTCGAAAAATTAATCAAACAAGTTGATTGCTATAGATGTGGAAAAGAAAATAGACGAAAATTAATCGATGCACAGCTACCAATTCACTCAACACAACGACAACAATATGTAATATTGAAATTTAAGATATAATTTATTTAATAATGACAGTACAATGACAATAAGTATGAGTGGTCTGCAAAGAGATTTTAATGTGTTATGACGACGACAATGACTTCAAATCGTAACAAATATGGCGGCTGCTCTAAAGATGACGTTAAGAGGTGGGGAGTGAAGTGAGCGGGGGGTGCAAAATGTCATATGTCTTTTTGCTGTGACGTTTCTCGTGTCTAGTGTTTTTCTTAGACAGATTTATACCCGTGATCCAGTACTCGCCGTTGGCCTCTTTGGTGAGGAGATATGCTTTTTCAGACGGACAGTACACAAGAAGAGAGACCACATCTCCTATATCTCTAAAGTGCTTAAACATATTAGTTTTGAGGAATTTTGTGTGTGTTTTTTAATCAAATAATCCTTTAATCACAAATTTTAATGGATCGCACAGACCAAAAATTGAATTACTCTATGCTAATCTACGTAGTATTATTTCCTCTGTGTATGCTAATGGATCCGATAAGCAAGGAGTCTCAACTAAATCAGTAGTGAAGTAGCTGCAACAGCATAGAGTATTTACCTATCTCTTTGCTACGTTTTAGCGGTGCCAGAATTTTTTCCCAATTTTTAATTTTCCAAATTCGTTTTTTTTCACATTCTTAATTTTGTAAATTCAAATTTTTTCCGAGTTCTTATTACAATAGGTAGGTAATAAGAAGCTACTGTAAGTCTGTGATAAGAAGGGATCATGTGGTATACTGGGAAGGCCTGTATGAGTAGATAGCTTTTAGCCAAAGAGTATATGGCTTTTAGCAAAATATAGAGGAAAAACTTATATTGGTGCTGATTTTTCTTCTTCACCTGACTAAACTAAATTATATCCATCAGAGATGGGAACCATGTGGTGGCGGAGGCCATCGCAGAGTTCGAACGGAGGAGCAGTGACGGGGAGTTTACATAGGATAAGTGAATTACGTGAACAACCGGAGTGGCCATGGTCGAATGACCCTGCTGCAGCGGCGTCGTGTGGCGGGTCGCCCTCTTCCCTCGAAAATGGTTGAGAGCGATGGTTGGCAAATATGCGTCATACTCGTGAACGGGTGATGCTTGTGGGATCTCGTCCACTCCTATTGTGTACTTCATTAACTAACTTACACTAGTAATATTTATATAAATGTAATAATAGGTAGGTATGTATGTTCATTTAATAATATGTACCTAAGTATGTATAAGTGTCACTTTAGATAGGCCTTCGGAGTAGGTAGGTATACTTTTGTTAACTGGATACTATTTTAAGAAATTGTAATGTAAAAATAATTTAAATAGCAGAAAAAGGGTGCGAGCCCTGGAACTTGCAGAGCATAAAAAACCTAAATTATAAAATTTCTTATTTAGTTAAGAAAGTTCTAAAAGTTATTCTGATGAAACTAAATTACTGTCTTCTCATGACTCATGAGTTCTCACTATACGTAGGTACATAGAAAGGTTTTTAATCAAAGTATACGAGTATCCCTTAGTAGTTTGTGCACTACACATAGATTTAAGATTATAGATGTCGCTTTTAGCAAGACTGCCGAGCCGACTGTCACACAATGTAATAAATCTTTCTTTCATTCAGTAGCTATATGAATTATAGGACATGTTTAGCAGAAATAGATTATAAAACATTGTATTTCTCTGTTTTTGCTCCAAATTGTTGGTCATCTAAATTTCTCTTGTATTGATCATTTGATCAATGAAGTGCTATGCAAAGGAAGAGTACGAGTATACGGATATAGGTTGTGACGTAGCGATCACGCCACCTCGGTCATGCTGGTTCATGCTTTCTGATTGGTGGTCTCCCCACTCCTAACAAAAATACGACACAATCAACATGTCTAGGGAAGTGGGTTATTAATCGAATAAAATGTCAAACTAAGATTCGATTCCGATTTTTTGTTTCGAATGATTATGTACATTTTACTATGTAGAGGACTCAGAGAATAAACTAATTTGGTCGCGGTCGTAGA
Organism: Crocallis elinguaria; assembly: GCA_907269065.1. NCBI lineage: Eukaryota > Metazoa > Arthropoda > Insecta > Lepidoptera > Geometridae > Crocallis > Crocallis elinguaria. The sequence continues at coordinate 17,298,972 of OU026069.1, forward strand.
TAAACAATATAATGTACATTTTCATCTATAATTCTCATCGATAAAAGAAAACAGTAGCAAACGATAATATTAGGCATCAAATACTTAGCAAAATCGATAACGGTCAAATTAAAATCGTGTCAAATGAAATTATTTCAGTACAACACTAAGAATGTGCGGTTTTGCTGAAAGATTCGGCTAGTGTTTATCTCGCATTTATTTAAAAAATAGTGGTAATTTACAAGTGAAATATTGTTCTGTAAGCTTCGCGACGACTGAAAGTAAGTTTCTATCTATATTACGTTTCTACTCATTATGAATTTCTGGCAATAAGTAAAGGCCTAACCTCCAGGAAAAAATAATAGTTTTCGTGTTATTTACGTATTTTTGAGAATTTATATGAAGAATCTATTAAATAAAATTCTACATAAGGTCCAATAATATTGATCTACGATTCACGTTTGCTCTTCCACAAAGTGTGTCTGTTTTTCGAGAGTTTTCCGAACACCCGCATGTGAAAATTATTTGCCACCTACAAACATTACTTTCTTAGGGCAGATATTTGCTGTTTGTGTTTTTAATTAATTTTGTTCTTCTAGGATTAGGACTGTTGGTAATATCTTTAGGAATAATTGTTAATACTATAGTTAGTAGGTACTTACTTGGGTATTGTAGTACTCCTCGAAAAGTCCTCTCATACCTACAAATGTAGAATTCATAACCAATCTGGTACCTACCTAATTCAGCCTGTTTAATTAACTTATTAAAATTAAAATAAGTATTCAAATTTGAATACATACTTATATTACTGGGTCTACTCACTGAAGAGTTGTTCTTCTTATAGTTACTGGTAGACTACACTAAAATAAAAAATATACCATGAAATAGTCATCAACCAGTCTTGTAGGATGGAAGAGATCAACTTCTCGGAGGCTCTGTTAAAGATCTGGATGGATTTTGATGACACTACAGTAATATAGCTTAAATACTTCCTCCCCTCCCTTATTTCACCATTAATCTTATATTGGTATTTATTTCTACCAGCAACCTCTCAGTCTGCTAGTTTCCGAATAAGATGAAATCAAATTGAGGCAAGCCTCAATTTTTTTTGCTGCCTTTTTGTCTGCTTTGTCTTCTATGCTAATAACCTATCTTCCAACAAGCAACAAATTACAAAGAAATACATAAAAATAGGTAAATTTCAAGCCTAATTCATCTGCACCTCTGACAGGATTTTTTAGAACAATAAGTTCCTAAAGTGCTAATCAAACATTACTCTTTGTCAAACTTTAGCTAAATCCTTTCAGCATTTCAACCCGATTGAGTGACAAACTTAACCTGTTTTCTCATTGAAACTTAGCATTAATATCAGTTGTTTGCTTAATAGTGTGATAGTATGACTGATATTTTCAGTGATAACTTAAAAATAAGTATATTTATACACTGTTGTTATAATCACTGTTTTTGCCTACGATATTACTTATATAAGAAAAACATTTGCATTTTACCAATTAATTACATGCCAGTCAGATTATGTATATTTATTAATATATTTTGGCGTTAGAATCTCAAATATAGAGAAGATTAGCTGAGTTCCGCAGCTTGGTCCATGTAAATGTCTGAAATTAAACAATCTAAAAACTAGCATAAGTTACTCCTTATAGCATCAACTATCTGTCAGTGAAAGTCTTTTCAAAATCGTTCCATTTTAGTGATTAGCCGAAATAGATAAGATAGGTAAAACATTTTAAAATTGTTATTTTGTTATATAAGTAAGTACCATTTAGCATTCTTTCATATGCATTTACTAACAAGTTGAAGTAACAAAAGTTACATGATAAACACAACGGCCCTAGCCAGTGTCACTCGGTATGATTTAAGTATGCTAGTAATGCCTGAAGAGATTTGGATTGTTTTCTAACAATACATCCAAATCTGTTCAGGCATTGAAAAGTTTTGATGGAACAAAGAAACTCACATACACACATGAACCCTAAACACATTACATTCCTTTTTTGTGCAGTTGTGTAAAAAGCTCACAAATTTTACTGCTTTATAATATTAGTAAGTATAGATAGCAAAACTAGCTTTTGCCCGTGGCTTCAACCGCATGGTGATTCCCGCTGGAACAGTGCATTTTTCCGGGATTAAAAGTAGCCTAGAACTCTCCGGTCCATAATATCTATGCAATAAATCACGTTTGCTGCGTAAAAGGACAAACTATCACACTAACAGACCTACAAACATACTGTTCGGACAGTAGGAATGGATGATTAAACCAGCAGCGGCTGACTTTACTACTACTGAGCCATCATCTCTACAGAATTTTCAACTAAATTAAAATTTGTAATATCAAAATAACAGCTTTTTATTAAATGCATATGAAAGTATATGTATTACGGTATCTATAACAAAATATCAGTTTTCTGTTTGGTGCAGCTAATCTACGAAACGGCTGGACCGATTTTGACGGGAATTTCACTGGCAGATAGCTGATATTATAAGGAGTAAACTTTACGGTTTTAGGTTAGGTTTACGGTTTAAGGTTACGTGGGCGAAGCCGCGAGGCACAGCTAGTAATCAATAAGATATTTGAAGGGCATAGATCTACTAGCTTTAGAATGATCATCAATTTATTTTGCCGACTTTACAACAGCCACTATAGTATATTTCTATTTTTTTACTCGCAAGATTTGTATTTTTTTTTTGTATAAGAGTAGTAATGCGCAAAAACATGACAGGCGTAATGTATTTGCGTATTTGAGTAGCGTACTTTGCACTTCCCCCGAATCCTGCACATTATGTAACATTTAGTCGTATTACTTTGGATGCTCCACAGACCAGTAAACCTGTAGGGCTAACATGCGCACCGTGACAAAATTTTCTCGATGCTTATGTCGTGCATTTGTCTCATGTACGCGAGAGAAAGAGCGAGACAAAACAGTAGACAAAATTTTGTCGTGGCGCGCATGTTAGCCCTGCTGGTCTGTGGGGTGCTCTATTGTAGAAAAAAAAAACTCCAGGAAACGTGTTTCGCAAGCTTCGCAGTAGGTTGATAGCGGAAGCGGTGAACCAGTTTTGCGGAGCTGTTGGCGGATTGCCTTGATTGCAGACATTCATCGCCTTTTCTGAATTTAAATCCCGATAGTTGATGATTGAAGCGTAGGGCCAAGCGGAATCTTGGGCGACGCACTATAGTTCGAATCACGGCTTGCCCTGCACCAACTGCGCGTCGTTCTAAAACGGTGTAGGAAAACATCGTGACCGGCATGTTCACACAAAATTCAAGGACGTGACATCCTATCCATAAAGCCGTGGCGGGCCCGCGTGGTGGATTAGAGCTCATACTCTTTCTCTTTTTCTCTCTCCAGTATCCCAGCAGTGGGAGCGTAAAAAAAGACCGACGATGATGATGACGATGATTAACAAGATATAAAACAACAAGTATTTATTCTTTTATTATATCAGCATAATATTTTGTGTTGTATTCGTTCCCGGTGCTTTAGGCTTTAATTAACCGACTTCCAAAAAAGGAGGAGGTTATCAATTCGCCGGGTATTTTTCTTTTTTTTTAATGTTTGTTACCTCAGATCTCGGTCATTTATAAACCGATTTGGAAAATTCTTTTTTTATTTGAAAGGATATACTTTCAGATTGGTCCCATAGAAATTTCATCAACATCGGTTCAGTAGTTTGTCACTGAAGTCGGTTCGTTGCTTTTTTAAACCAATTTTTTTAGTTTCCAACTAAACATTCCCTTCCAATCTCATCCAGCACGACGATTGCAATCATCCGAAGCTTAACCCAATTTGAATACCTAACCCTCAACTTGGGTTCGGCGGACGATGTCACCAGCACCACACTGTCGCAGCTGCATCATTCCACAATCACCACATCACTAACGTTCGAGATGACGCTGACTTTTTACAAGCTTTTGTTTTACTTGCTATATTGTAAGCATACAAGTAAATCATAATATTATGTCATTCCTCTGGACAAATATTATTGATCAAATCTTGTGATCAAAGTTTCACCAAGTTAAAATTTTGTACACGTATACACCACAATTGAACCACCATTTGAAGATAACCGGCTCATTTAGTAGGGTTTTAAAAAAAAAAACTTACCGTTTTTGTCCTTTTGACGGACAGGCGAGGCAAACGGACATATAGATCCAAATAAAAGCTAAAATAGCAAGTTTTTTTAACTTGAAATTTAAGTTCTAAATTATTAGGTAGATATATGTACTGTGTTTCTAACCAGTTGACTTTATTAAATCTCGTCGGATGATCTAAATTGAAATAAAAGGATGTGATTAAAATCTTTGCAGTGTCACTTTTGTAGTAACTTTAGCCAAATAATAGGTTGGGGAAAAAGTTTCTTCGCATTTTTTAAGAAAATTCAAAACATTTTTTAATATGGTTTATTTACATTTAACTAAAGTATGTAGGTACCATTTTGTTCGATAACTTTTTGCCATCTTGGTAGGGACATGATCCCATTGCTATAGAAATTTTGGGACTTCTGATCAAAATACCGCGACAAGTGGTTTTGGCAGTCCTCTCGTGATGTTAACCTGACACTGCCTAAAGAATTCTGAAGAGACCGAAACAGGTGGAAATCTGAAGGTGCAAGGTCAGGACTATACGGCGGATGCCTTAACACCTCCCAGCCAAACTCTCTTATTTTTTTCTGAGTGGCTAAAGATGTGTGAGGTCTAGCGTTATCATGATGAAAAACCACACCCCTTCTGTTGATTAATTCCGGCCGCTTTCTCTCAACTTCTTGCTTTAATCTCATCAGTTGTTCGCAGTAGAGTTCAGAATCGATGGTCCTGCCTGGTGGTAACAGCTCATAATGAATAATGCCCTTCCAATCCCACCACACACACAGCATCACCTTGTTGCGAGTTAACCCAGGTTTCGCCACAGTCTGTGAAGCCTGACCGGTCTTTGACCACGACCTTTTTCGCACGTTCTTGTCGTACGTGATTCACTTTTCATCACCAGTTATCAGCTTCTTCAAAAATGGTTCGGTTTCATTATGTCGTAGTAAAGAATCACAAATGAGTATACGGTTCATTAGCAATTCATTAGGTTTCTTTCAGTGAGCTCGTGAGGTACCCAAATATCGAGCTTTTTTGTGTACCCAGTTTTTATCAAATGCGCCAAAACTGTTTTGTGGTCAATTCCACAGACTTTAAAGTAAAACAGACCAAACATTAAGTATTGAATAGCGGGACAAGTACGCACACATAAATATGTCGCTTAGACTGGGCCGCGTTAAGGATCCTTGTAGTTAACCGATATTAGATGAGTGCTTCCTTGGGTGGATTAGATTATTGGTTATCTCTGTGAAAATTATATTTTCTCATACAGAGCATAGTTTTGCTCTCTGGTTTGACGTAAAACCAAAAGCACCTCTTTTGTGCGAGTTAAGTGAAAAATGGTTGACTTCCATGTTGAAAAATGCTTTGCGCACAGCACACTAGCCAAACTGGGTTGCCCAGGATTGGCAGGAGTTTTATGTTTTTCATCCAGTCTTTCTTAATACTTTCATTCGTAGGAAATCTGGAACAAAAATTATTTGTGAATCAGTAAATACCTACTAACTGAATGAAAAGTACAGATGAAACGGGAATAAGAAAAATTACATAGCTTCCACAAGCAATGTATTTTTGTTATTTATTTATTTTCCTAAATTTAATACTTTTATTTGCTACTAGCTGCTGCCCCGCGGTTTCACCCGCGTGGAGATTTTGGATTACATGGTTTTTATTGTTTTGCGCGGAACCCTAATTATTTTTCTATAATTAAAATAGCCTATGTTACTTCTTGTAACATCAGCTATCTGCCAGTGAAAATCCCGTCAAAATCGGTCCAGCCGTTTCGGAGATTACCCGGAACAAACAGACAGACAGCCAGACAAAATTTTTAAAAATGGTTGTTTTGTTATAGGTACCGTATATACTTTCATATGCATTTAGTAAAAAGCTGTTATTTTGATATTAATATTTACAAACAGACACTTCAATTTTATTTATTTGTATAGATAGTGGCATATTGAAAATGTAAATAATATTTACGTTATTCAAGGTTAAGATTTGACACAGACAAATAAAGTAAAAATGGAATATTCGTCTTTGTTGCTAATTTTATTCCTAGATTCTTAATGCGCTCCCTGTTATTGTATCAAGTACTTGAGCTGTCAAATTTTGGCCCTTGCTAACAAATTCTACATAATACTCTCCGATTACTCTAGTTCAAGGCTAAAAGCATTAACAAATAGCGTCTAAGATAGATTATCGACGTAAAAAACTGGTTGGCATGAACAAAATATTTGAATTCACTTGTAGAAATCACAATGAAATTCTAAACGCAAGATAGTGACCATTATACTTACCGATGAAAGAGAATCCGATGGATAATTTGCTGTGGGTAGCATTTTCACACCGGTATGTACTGCACTTCACCATTTTCACAGATTTTATTATCAAATTAACCAAAAAAAGCTATATTTTCAAATTAAAATGAATAACAAAAATCTGACTGGTCGTTGACGTAACGTGACATGCACGTTGACATATAATATCAATGTGGCGGCATGGAACGCTTCCGGTCTGTTGTTTATGTGCGAGTCAATGTTGCAACACATAAATGAACGAGATACCACTAATGACGTTTCAATGGGAAAGAAAAGGATAAAATGATTTTGTCGTTGCGTAAATATACAACTATGATTAATGTTTCATCTGTATATATTACATTATCTGTGGTCAATTCCCAGTTCTTCATCTACGTCGTAACTACTGATATGCCGATCTTGTTCCACTTTTTCAAAAATGGCATCCATTTTATCCGTAATAGGGCGACCAGAGCGACGTGCATCTTTGAAATCAAAATTTCCGGATTGAAAACGCTTAAACCGAATTTGTGCTACTCTCACAGACACTGCACTAGGTCCATAAACATCGCAAATTTTTTTCGCGGCTTGCGTTGCATTTTTACCTTTTTTGTAGTAGAATTTTAAAATTTATCGAATTTCTTCATTAGATTCACTCATTTTGACAGTACGAAAAACAAATGAAAATCACACATTTTCCTAATTTGAATTTGGAATTATGTTCTTTAAAATTTGAACTTTCAATGATACCAAAACCAGCCAGATACAAATAGTATAGCCAAAGAGATTTTATTACAAGTTCATACATACTATAATGCGAAAAGACTTTTTCCCCAACCTAATAGATACAAAACATAAGCAATTATGGCATAATATTTATAAGAGGGTTTTCTAGTACACCTACCACTTACCAGTATGTTTTAAACAATTAACCAGCTCGGACGTCACTTAAAATTAGAGGAGAATAGAGACAAACCATCGAGATATCTAGATCGGGATACAACTCGATCGAACATCTCGATGGATCAAACACACCATCGACGATAGCACAATTATTGTGAATAAAAAAGGACTATGGGCTTTAAAGATTATGCTACCGAGACCAAAGTTCAGAATATAATAATATCTCTTGAGTCACCAACAAGCATATTTTATGCTCTTTGTGTCAACCCTCGACGCGATGTTTGTTTTATTGATGGTACCTAGATGAGAACTTGAAGAGTGAAGACCGGTCGTTGTCACATCAGACGAGTCAGACAATCGCGCGAGATAAAACCTCTTTTTACACCCGAGTTTGTTTTGTTTATGATGATAAACACTACCTGAGTAATCCGCTCGTTCTTTGTTAGACTACCGACGCGACGTGCTCTTTGTGTCAAATTGTGAAGGTTAATAGTCGTAGAATCGTTTATAATTTAGACATTGGCTTGGTGCGAGTGAGGCAGAGGTTCTAATCGATTCTGCGGGTCAACAGTTCAAATTCTACAAACTACAATGTGCTTGATTTTTAGTTTCAATTAAAATCAAGGCAGATTTTTCGAATGTAGTAAAATGGTTCTACCAAGGACATGATCTTTGTGGCAACCTTTGAGGGGTGAAGTCCAACGTCGGCACATGAGGTGATCGCCTGACCTACATGCGTAGATAACTTATATACCTCGGACAACCTGTTTATTCTGATAAACTAGTCGATACAGTCTAAAGTACCGGGTTACAGCGTATTTAGATGATAAACTAAAATCGAATAATAATTAATTAATTGTGGCATAACTTGAAAAGTAGTTACAAATGATTTTTTTGTCTTCGAAGCTGTAGTTAATTAACCTTGTAACAGTTTCGTATTTATGGCTATTTTAAAATGTGAGACAGTTGAATGGTAATGAAAATTGTTGGGCTAAAAGAAAATTGGTTTTAGAAAAGTGGAATCGACTTCGATGCCAATTATTGTGGGTATCGCGATTTTTGAAATTTCATTCCTCATTTTGCACTCTTAGGTGCAGATACTAATTTATTATTAGTACACAAAAATCTTGTCCAATTTGTATCTCTGATTAGGAAACGCCAAAATCTATGAAAAGCCACTGAAAACTGGATGTTTTATTATGGCTCACACGGACAATTTTAATATTATGTACGGAACCGATTATGTTATTTTTAAGCGACTTCCAAAAAAGAAGGTTATCAATTCGGTGGGTATTTTTTTTATGTTTGTTACCTCAGATCTCTGTCATTTATAAACCGATTTAAAAAAATATTTTTTTATAGAATATACTTTCAGATTGGTCCCATAGAAATTTCATCAAAATCGGTTCAGTAGTTTGTCACTGAAGTCGTTTCGTCGCTTTTTGAAAGCAATTTTTTTTGTATAAATTTTCGACCATTTTCCCTGAAAGGCTCTCGATGTAATCAATACCAGCCTCCACTGGTTGACTACCGCAGTAGGTATCTATCAAACAGAAATGGCCGTTCTCGAGTCTGACCTAATAAGGCGGAGTGCTCTCAAAGACCACCAGCCCTAAACCACGTCTTGATAATTAATAACCTTCAAGAGCTGATAACAAAGTCTGAAGTGCGATATCGTGTTGTGTAATAGGCGCTGGAAACTAATCAGAGTTTGAGATATCAATCAAGACTAAAGTAATAATTGCTTTTGAAATGAATCGAGCTAAAAAGCTAAAGGTTAATAAAATTAAAAAAACAAATTCGGAATAAAAACTTTGTTTAGTTACATACGAATCTTATTGTAGGTACAATTAGTTGATGACGCAATGGACTAAACCAAACAAATCATTAAACAAACGTATCTAGTAAAAGAAACGAGCGCTGTAAAACGTAGTTACAGGAGGTTATTGTTCTCCGTAATGTACTGTAAAATGTGGGTGGCCGGAATAAAAGCGAACCAGCGGCCTATAGGCGTTGATACGGTCAATAACTCTAGAAACAGCCGCCTATAGGCGTTGATACGGTCACTAACTCTAAAAACGGCTGCCTATAGGCGTTGATACGGTCAATAACTTAACTCTAGGAACAGCTGCCTATAAGCGTTGATACGGTCAATAACTCTAGGAACAGCTGCCTATAAGCGTTGATACGGTCAATAACTCTAGAAACAGCTGCCTATAAGCGTTGATACGGTCAATAACTCTAGAAACAGCTGCCTATAAGCGTTGATACGGTCAATAACTTAACTCTAGGAACAGCTGCCTATAAGCGTTGATACGGTCAATAACTCTAGGAACAGCTGCCTATAAGCGTTGATACGGTCAATAACTCTAGAAACAGCTGCCTGTAGGCGTTGATACGGTCAATAACTCTATAAAGGCTCGTCTTGCGTGGAACTTGATTCAAGGTTTGTGAAACGAAAGTAAAAGGAAAACTCGGTGCCTGGAGTCTGAGGCGCTCCTTCGCAAATACAGCCGTAAAAATTATTTATTTATCAGTGTTTCTACGACTCTTTAAACATATTTAATTTTATGAATTTAATTCTCGTCCTTCAAGCAGCATTTTTTATTGTTCTTGGCTTCAACCAATACTTATGATCTATAAATCTATACTAATAAAGAAAATTGAATTGTCTTTGTAATGTTAAAATAATATAAGCTTTTTAATAAATCGATAAGAAAAGAAAGTATATACGGTACTTATTAAAAAAAAAACAATTTTTAAATTTCTGTCAGTTTGTTCCGGCTAAACTCTGACGGCTGGACCGATTTTGACGTGACTTTCACTGGCAGTTTAGCTGATGTTATAAGGAGTATTTAACGTGGGCGAAACCTTGGGCGTTATGTTTACCATCAGGCAAACGACCAGCTCGTCTCGTTACCAAATAACATAAAAAAAGGTCGGCTGCCAAGTCATTCATAATCGGAGACAGCACTGCAGTGCAGTCACCATAATACGTGCGTGCAGATATGTCACGAGCTAAAGTTCAACACTAATAGGGCGATAGTTATTGACGAGTTTACACTTTGCCCGTTCATAAATATTGAATAGGGCCACGGCATCGGGTCGTGGTTTGTGATGTGGAATCAATTATTTTATATCTGGGTCAGATATGAAAGTAGGCGTGACAGATTTGTATCTTAATTTAGACAACATCGAAATGTTCCTTTGCTTTTCTTTTTCAAAAGAACACGCTCTTTCACCTTTTCGCGACGAAACGGTCGAAAGTTGTACGAGCGTGCAACAAGGTTAAATTGGCTATCAAGTGCAACACACCGACAGGTGGTTGGTGGGAGTTTTTCAACATGAGGATGGTCGCTAGCCAGGCGAGCCACACAAATTTAAAATGGCTCACCACCGCACTGCTTATATCACGAAGCTTTTCTTCACCGTAAGCGCTAATAAACGCCCTTTGTCCATGTCAAAAACATTACGCATGCCATGTAGTATTTTCCAAAAGAAACAGTAAACAAACTTCTCAAAAAAATTTTCGCCCTTTACGAACGTCTCATATTCCGTGACGTGATTGTGGGATAACATTTTAAAATAATAGCTGATTTAATAAATAACTAATTTGCTTTTACACGTCTGTAATACATATATTCACTCCTCTCTCAGGAAATGTCAATTATGTTTATCAGCCTTAATCGTATGAACAATTTCCAATAACTGGGATGTGACATGTTCAACCACCCACATGTGTTTAAATAAATCCTGTGGGTTATTATCGTCTGGATGGCAGACGAGTGGCGCTGGTGACGGTTGGACTTCGCCCCCGGTCGGCCATTATCCGACCGCAGGACCACGCGGGACGATGCGCGAGCGCCGCTTTCCTGCCGCTCATCCTGCGTGGTTGTAGCCACACTTTCGCACAAACGCAGTTTTTCACGGTCAAAATCAACAAAATGCATGTATTTAGTACAGTTTTACTGCTCGCGTTGAACAAGTGACGCCAGATGTTCCGTCAAATTTGTATGGGGCGTTTTAGCGCTTAGTAGATATGCACAATTCTGACTCTCCTTTTTGACGTTTCTAGCGTTCGATTTTCAGTTTTTTTTTGATATAGACATTTGATCTTCATGAGAAAACGAATTGATTGATATAAAAAAATGGAGTCAACATCCCTATTGTTGGATTATACGCATAAAGTCAAACTCGCACGTCAAGGGAGAAGTTTTCGGTATGAGTAAGCGTTAAGCATGCTCACAATCACGCAAGTGACCTGTTCATCTACTTGTGGTATAAAAATACATTTTAGCGACTTGAGGTTATAGAGTTTTGAGTTTCATGAAATCTACCGTTACAGCAACAAGAGGTTTCATTCAGCTTCACCTATGAGAACTATTATTCAGGCGATGTAACAATTTGAATAATACATGTTTTCTGTTATGAATATTAACAAGCACTATCTTTACGTTTTCGTGTGATTTGCACCTGTGTTTATTACACACCATTTGACATTTTATCTTCATTGTTTAAGTATTTGTATTGTTTTTAACTCCCACCGGCACCGTATCGTATATTGACGTGTTATGATAATAACATAGTTCTTTGCCACTGAAGGCTTGTCGAGGTGAGTGACTGATTGACAGCTTGTTTGGTATTGTTGTGTGACGAATGATATTATCACCTTAGCTGTTCATAATTTGGGTAAAACCAGGTGGTAAGTTTTAAAATTTTAAATTAAACTTGAAATATACAATTAGTTAGTCATCTGAGAAGTCTGTAAGTAAATGCATTACTGGGTGTACTGGAGACAGCTACTAAAATCTCAGCGCGACGAGAATGATCCAGTGTCATTTAAGACCGTGCTCTCAATATAATTTTCCCACGTTTGCTCCGCCTCCACACCCCGCAACGCGCAACTGCACTGCCGCGCCGCAGCTCACACCCCGCTAATATTACGCGGCGATAGACCACTGCTAGATCGCCGCGGCCCGAGCCGTTATAGCGTGAGCCGTTCTCGGTTGCGCGCTGGAACGTAGATGTCATAATAGAGTTTCCTTACCCTTGAATACTTTATTATAGTATATACTACTAAATTATTATTTTTTAATTTCAATAATAATGCAATGTTTGATGGTTTACGCTAACGCATATATTCCGCCGTTTTAAATGATGGAGAAAATAATTAGGTAAATCAAATCAATAAAAATTGAAAAGCGGGAACCGACTTCGACGAAAATATCGTGATATATGAAACATCCCCCATTTTCCCACACTTACTGATGGTACTCTATACAAATAAATAAAATTGAAGTGTCTGTTTGTAATATCAAAAAAGACGAATTGACAACCTCCTTCTTTTTTGAAGTCGGTTAAAATTGTACTCATGAGAAAAATAATTAATGATTAAACGAACTTGTAAGTGAAGTTCTATCGTAATTATTCGAGCTGTTTCGTCCGAAGAGATTACCAATAACTATTAATACACATGTAGTTACACCGTACGGTGACGCCAGTTTGCACTGATAGTTGAGAATATTTTTTTTTTATGTGGGTACTTTATTTTCCTCCTTACACCAACTAGATAAAACGTCATTTAGTTCAAAGTAATAATATATAAGATCCGTTTACTTTGTGAAAAATCTGGTTTTAATGACACAATAAATCAATTATTATAACATTTGTTGAGATTTACAACAAATAATTATGTTATTAGTAGAGACTACCTGCTAATAGTAATTATATTTCATAGCTCCATTCTTCAGATATATCTATATATTAATAGATATTTATACCAGGTAGTCCTTCTTTCACACAGGTAAATTCGCACGCTTTTAGAGTCGTATCGATTAAAAAATCTATTCTATCGCTGGTACCCTCAATACAGCGCCTCCCTATAACATCATTCTTTTTTCGTGCGCGGTAGAAGACGCACGCGTCTCAACAAGTTTCGTCGCAAAAGAATTTAAATTCATGATACCGAAACGACAAAATGAAGATAAATTAATACATCGCTACAAGAACAAAATTAAGGAACTTGATAACAAGAAACAACAAGCCTCCCGACGTCGTCGGGTTATAACATATTCCGATTCGGAATCAGAGTCTGAGGTCGAAAGAAATGAAGGTTAGTACCTACACTATCAGTTTCTATAAGTGTCCCAAACTCGTTAAATGCATCTCTAAGTCTGCCGGGAGGTTAACTGCGGGTTATACACGAAGGCTAGACATGATGTAATAAAAACTACAGAGTAGTTTCTATAAGTGTCCCAAACTCGTTAAATGCATCTCTAAGTCTGCCGGGAGGTTAACTGCGGGTTATACACGAAGGCTAGACATGATGTTATAGAAACCTGGAGGTTGACTGCGGGTCATACACGAAGGTTCTAATAAAAACGTTAGATACCTATCAAGTAACGTTAGATATGAATAAGGTTTGGCACAAGAAAGCTTCCACGATGCACAATTTGAGAATTTTCTCAGTTCTTAGGCATTCTCACAGCAGCCTGCCCGGCTGGAAAATACGGCTGGCTATACACAGAAGTTTTTAGATAGAGAAAAGTATCTTGCACTTCAAAATGACGCTAATTATGACACTAAATTTAAATTATCAGCGAATGTTCTACCAGATTTATACTGTTGGAGAGCAAACATTCTAGCCACAAAAAAAAAAACTTGGTAGCTCCTCCAGTTTATGATTTAGACATTTATAAAGATGCATCTAGGATTGGCTGGGGGGCCGTCTGTAATAATTTGTGCACAAATTGCCATTGGAAAGAAAGTGAACTGATGATAAACTTTTTAGAACTTCAAGCTGCCTTTTTCGGGCTCAAATGTTTTGCTACAAACAAAACCAATTGCACCATATTGACGCGAATAGATAATACGACCGCTATAAGCTACATTAATGGAATCTATTTCGAGATCTATTTGGCAATGGGGTGAAGAACAAACTCTATGGTTGTTCGCTTCATACATAAATACTAAAGATAACGTAGAAGCTGATGAAGAATCAAAAGAGTCAACCCTGATATTGATTTAGAACTTTGCTCACAAGCTTTTCAAACCATTGTTCAAAAGTTTGGCGAACCTAGTATAGATGTTTTCGCATCTCGCGCCAATACCAAATGTTACACATACGTTTCATGGAAGCCAGATCCATATGCATTTACCTTTGAAGCTTTCACGATTTCTTGGCATAATCACTACTTTTTTGCTTTCCCCATTTCCATTGATTCTCAAGTGCTTACAAAAAAACTGTGAGCGAGCAATCAATCTATAATCAAAATAGCATCAATTATTTTGGTTTTAACGGAACAATTCCAAAGAGGAGCTTCATATGGCTCATTAAATACTCATCGTTCGGCTTTCTCATTACTTCTAGGAAAGGAAATAGGCTCTGATGAAAACATATCGCGCTAGTTAAAAGGAGCTTTTAAAATTAGATCAAGCATACCCAACTATTCATATACATGGGACCCTCAAACAGTACTTAACTTTGTTTCGGATTGGAATCCTAAAGATAATTTGCCTTTAGTTCAAATCACTAAAAAAACTTACAATACTCATTGCTTTGTGCACCGTTCACCATGTACAAACACTTTCTGTAATAAAAGTAAATGATATTATGATTACTCAAAATCAGATAATTATTAATATATCAGATATAATCAAAACATCAGCTCCCGGTCGTGAGCAGCCGATTTTGTTATTACTCTACTTTCAAGAAAAAGAGAGTATTTGTTCTGCCGTTCGGGATAGCCTGTTCTTAACCCACAAAAGTCCGCATGAATATGCTTCAGCGCAAACCATCAGTCGATGGATAAAAGACGTTTTAGCTGCAAATGGTATCAACGTGGTGACATTCAGCGCACACAGCACGCGGCATGCCGCCACATCGAGCGCGAAATCTGCTGGTTTTTCTGTTGATTCTATCCGTAAGATAGCCGGTTGGACACCAATTTCGCAAACTTTTGCAAAGTTTTATAATCGTCCAACAATTGTAGAAAACTTTGCTAGGTCATTACTTGAACCTAGACTTACTTAGTTTTTTGTGTGATTATATTGTGTACATGTACAATTAAGTATTATTTTAGTTAATTCGGTTGCGTAACTTTTAGTAATGATTCAAATTGAATAAATATATTTTCTCTTTATTCAAAAATATCTTCGTTTCATGTGCAATAACTTGATTTATTTTATCTACATAACCAAAAACTGTTTGTCTCTAAACATCTACCTGGTATAAATATCTATTAATATATAGATATATCTGAAGAATGGAGCTATGAAATATAATATATGATCAAACGAACTTCACAAGCGAAGTTCAATCATTATTATATGAATAGCTCCATTCGAAGATATAGGAACCCTCCCTCCACTACCCAGTAAGTAAACAAAAGTTTTTGGGTAACTTCTCTAAAAGAATGACGTTATAGGGAGGCTCTGTAGTGAGGGTACCGGCGATAGAATCGATTTTTTAATCGATACGACTCTAAAAGCGTGCGAATTTACCTGTGTGAAAGAAGGACTACCTGGTATAAATATCTATTAATATATAGATATATCTGAAGAATGGAGCTATTCATATAATAATGATTGAACTTCGCTTGTGAAGTTCGTTTGATCATATATTATTAATAATGATGAAACTTAAAATATATATGCCAAAATCATAATATTGAACTAGTGTTCTTGTAATACTTCTGATATAATTGTTCTTGCAAAAGACATATCACCTTCAGACACAATAGTCTTATTATAGAATTTTCCAAATTGGAACTACCGCTCCAGCCAGCGATAATAATAATCTCTATCGATTGACAATTTTATGAGGGGAGAAATCGACTAACATCAAAAAAATAGGAAAAAAGGACGAATTGACAACCTCCTCCTTTTTTGAAGTCGGTTAAAATTGTACTCATGAGAAAAAGAATCTCTATCGGTTGACTATTTTATTAGGAGAGAAATCGAGAAACATCAAAAAAATACGAAAAACTATGAATTGAGAACCTCCTCCTTTTTTGTAGTCGGGTAAAAATTGTACTCATGAGAAAAATAATCTCTATCAATTGACAATTTTATTAGGAGAGAAATCGAGTAACAACAAACAAATACGAAAAACTATGAATTGAGAACCTCCTATTTTATGCAGTCGGGTAAAAATTGTACTCATAAGAAAAAGAATCTCCATCGGTTGACTATTTTATTACGAGAGAGATCGAGTAACTACAAAAAAATAGGAAAAAGGACGAATTGTCAATCTCCTCCTTTTTTGAAGTCGGGTAAATATTGTACCATAAGTAAAAGAATCTCTATCGTTTGACAATTTTTAGGAGAGAAATCGAGTATCATCAAAAAACAAATACGAGAAACGGACGAATTGTGAACCTCATCCTTTTTTGAAGTCGGATAAAAATTGCCAGGAATATGACTGGGTAATGGCTATATGCCAAGAAAAATAATCAGACCATAACTCCGAGTAATTACATCTTTGCTTCTCTCATTTTTCTTGCACAATCTACCAAACGGTTCTCTCTTTTGCGAACATATAATTTCTTATTGTCCTTGTTCCCTATTGTAATATCGAAAGTTGCATGCTCGCTTGTGACAAAAACAATCACAGGTCCACCCGCATCGGCGCACGGCGCTATACTGAGGACTGCTCGCTTCGGATAACTATTATAACGCGAGGTGCCAGCGTAATAAGGTCGAATTTAGTGTGCACTGTTTGAACACACTTTAACTCAGAACTAAATGACGTAAGTCTCAAATCTAATTTATTTTATTAACAGGTTAATAATTTTTCTAGGTAAATTTGTTTTTGT
This sequence comes from Crocallis elinguaria, assembly GCA_907269065.1. NCBI lineage: Eukaryota > Metazoa > Arthropoda > Insecta > Lepidoptera > Geometridae > Crocallis > Crocallis elinguaria. The sequence goes on from OU026069.1 coordinate 17,316,071, forward strand.
CAGTGGATAGTAAAATATATTTTCTTGGTGGGAGTAATTATTTTGAAAATAAAACTTAAGCCGTTGAGTAAAAAAGTGTATTTTACACTGAAAAAAGCATAATTTTTGATAAGAAAATGTATCGAATGAAAATGTATCAATCGTGTTTTTGTTTAGATCATGGAGAGATAAAGGTCTCATAAAACATACATGTTAGTTTCAAGTTGATCACGTATGTGGTTGACCCAGCATCTCGGTGGAAAAACCCTTAAAAAATGAGAGTATCGCCTTAAAGCTGGCACGGGTATTGTGAATTGTTATGGGCAGGCGATACATTTAACATTAGAATTAAGTTCTTACATAATATACATACATGTACTTACTGATAATCTCTTAGGTATCTACTATCACCAATAAAAAGAAGAGTTCTGGATAGATCAAAGCATATTATTCCAAACACGTTATAAGTCGACTTATTAAGAGGAAGACACCACCCAAATTGGGTCCATTCAAATATGCTTTACGCCAAATTTATAGATGTTATGGCAGCGAAAAAAATATATGTTAATCTTCACCATATTTCTAATGAGAAAGAAGACATAAAAACATGATTTCAATAAATTTTCTCGATAAAATAAATTCGCGAAGTAACCCTTAGAAATTCGCTTCTATCATCCATAACTCAATATTTCATGAACTTACGTTGATAAAATTTATAAAAGTGACGTATATTACCATAATCAAGTTCTTTTTAAAGTTTTGTTTCAATAACTTAACGTATTGTTATAAAATTAATTATTTTAGAATAGTTAACTCGAGCGTTGCATCACGTCATCGCCCTTCTCTTTTATTTGTATAAAGTCCGACAGTGATCGCTGAGGCGCGTTGCTAGACGGACGTGTGTCGCTTTGTTCCGCTCCCCGCTCACACTTTGCTGACACAATTTCTGGATTATTATTTAGCTTTGCAGGTAGTTTTATTCTGTCAATAAGTTGTTTAAATATAATTAAGTCATGTTTTAGTAATAAGATTACAATATACACATATCGAAATAATAATAAATATTCATTTTGATAGATTGAAAAGCGTTGTAGCTTTTAGCGGAAGTCTATAGTTGTGATAATTCGTCTCTACCAAACAGAGCTCGATTAGCCTAGCGGTGTTCGGCGCGGATTACGTTTCTTATTTTGTAGAAGAACCGCTTAGTAGGTACCGCGTTCAAATCCCAATGGGATATGTTATTTTTGTACTATTTTTTTTAATATTTTTTCCATAAATAATAATATAAGTCGTACATACATACTTACGATAGTTATGACCAAATTTATTTTTCATCATGATAATTATTTTTGTGTAAATATACTGTTTTTTTTTAAATATTTTTTCCATAAATAATACCTAATATGAGTCGTACATACATACTTACGATAGTTATGACCAAATTTATTTTTCATCATGATGATAATTTTATTCTGTCAATAATTTATTTAAATATAATTAAGTTGTGTTTAGTCATAAGATTTGTAAATATAGTTATCAGTGTAATTTTTGGAAAATAGGAAACAAAAAGAATCAACGAAGACCAAGAAAGACAAGTTATTTTATGAGGCAAAAACACATGATAGAAGTTGTATACATATTTACATTTTTTTGTATTACAAAACAGGCATACCGAAATAATAGTAGATAGGTACCTACTCACTTTGATAGATTGAAAAGCGGTATAGCTTTTAGCGGAAGTCTATTGTTGTAATAATTCGCCACTAACGAACAGAGCTCGATTAGCCTAGTGGTGTTGTGCGAAGTTTATAAGAACAAGCGCGTAGTAGGTATACTCGGTTCAAATCCCAGTGAGATATATTTTTTTAATTATTTTCCAAATTTATTTTTCATCATGATGTTGTTTTTTTTTTCATAAATAGGTATATATATGAGCCGTACATACATACTTACAATAGTTATGGACAAATTTATTTATATCTATAATTTTTATGTACCTATGTTTGTATGCCTATGCATGTATGTATGTGTACCTATGCTTCTTATTCATAACTAGCTGCTGCCCGCGGTTTCACCCACGTGGAGTTATTAGAATTCATTGCTTTTATTTTTTTGCGCGAAACCCCAATTATTTTTTCTAAAATAAAAGTAGCCTAAGTTACTCCTTATCACATCAGCTATCTGCCAGTGCAAGTCCCGTCAAAATGGGCCCAGCCTTTTCGGAGATTACCCGGAACAAACAGACAAAAATTTTAAAAATGGATGATTTGTTATACCTAGGTACTGTATATACTTCCATATGCATTTGGTAAAAACCTGTTATTTTGATGTTAAAAACAGACACTTCAATTTTATTTACTTGTACAGAGTAAAGATATGGTCACACGGTTATTTATTATTTTTTATGAAAACAAAAAAGCTTGCACAATAAAGAGACATCACAAGTGACGCTTAGTAGGTACTATCTAATTACTTAGCGGGCTAAACTATTTTTTTTGCGCAAAATTTATTTTTTCGATTTCTGTGCATGTTTTCTCTAATGCCTAACTACAATGTGTATTTTTTGATAATTTTCTATCTACTTTCAAATATAATTAGTTGAAATGCATGTGCGTGCAAAGTAGGTACCTACCTGCAATAATACAAAAGCTGAAAGCATCAAATATTCATATGAAGCAACATTTCATATATATATTAATACTAGTATTTCGCGCGGTGCGCGGGCTGCTAAAGCAGCCCGCGTGCTGTGGTTGTGTCCGTTTCGGGGTCAGGAATCCTAATTCTAATTTTGAACTCTATTGGGGAAACTTATTTTCTGTCCGCAATTTGGCCGCCGCGAGCTGTAGTGGGCCTGCGCGGGCCGCAAGCGGCCCGCGAGGAGACTTTTACATTAAGTGGCCAATCCTAAAGAAGTTTCGTTACCGTAATCAACAATCCCCAAGGCCTCTGAATTTAAAATCAAAATTTTCGAGCAAGTTTGTTTTAGGCCGTCGGTGTTGCCACTATATATGGCCGCCGCGAGGCTTTCTTGATCCTGCGCGGGCCGCAAGCGGCCCGCGAGGTGGATTTGGCTCTTACTCTTAAATTTGAACCCGATCGGAGCAACTTTACTTTTTTGCGTTTGACCCCTACGTTGCTACCCCATTGTGGCCACTGATTCCGGACGCCCCGAAAGGGTATTGTTCCTGCGCGGGCTGCAAGCAGCCCGCGAGGAGGGCGCGGACAGCAAGCTGCCCGCGTGTTGAATTTTGCGTTTAACCCCTATTTGGTATTGTTTTGCGTTCGGCTGTTGTGTCCGTTTCGGGGTCAGGAATCCTAATTCTAATTTTGAATTTGATAGAAGAAACTTTAATTCTGGCCGCAATTTGGCCGCCGCGAGCTGTAGTGGGCCTGCGCGGGCCGCAAGCGGCCCGCGAGGAGACTTTTACATTAAGTGGCCAACCCTAAAGAAGTTTCGTTATCGTTATCAACAATCCCCAAGACCTCTGAATTTAAAATCAAAATTTTCGAGCAAGTTTGTTTTTGGCCGTCGGTGTTGCCACTATATATGGCCGCCGCGAGGCTTTCTTGATCCTGCGCGGGCCGCAAGCGGCCCGCGAGGTGGATTTGGCTCTTAGTTTTAAATTTGAACCCGATCGCAGCAACTTTACTTTTTTGCGTTTGACCCCTACGTTGCTACCCCATTGTGGCCAGTGATTCCGAACGCCCCGAAAGGGTATTGTTCCTGCGCGGGCTGCAAGCAGCCCGCGAGGAGGGCGCGGGCAGCAAGCTGCCCGCGTGTTGAATTTTGCGTTCAACCCCCATTGTGGCCACTGATTCCGGACGCCCCGAAAGGACTTTGCTCCTGCGCGGGCTGCAAGCAGCCCGCGAGGAGGGCGCGGACAGCAAGCTGCCCGCGTGTTAAATTTTGCGTTTAACCCCTATTGGGTATTGTTTTGCGTTCGGCTGTTGTTGTGTCCGTTTCGGGGTCAGGAATCCTAATTCTAATTTTGAACTCGATAGAAGAAACTTTAATTCTGGCCGCAATTTGGCCGCCGCGACCTGTAGTGGGCCTGCGCGGGCCGCAAGCGGCCCGCGAGGAATTTGGGCATAATAGTGGGCAACCCTAAAGAGGTTTGGTTATCGTTATCAGCAATCCCCTAGACCTCGGAATTTGAAATCAAAATTTTCGAGCACGTTTGTTTTTGGCCGTCGGTGTTGCCACTATATATGGCCGCCGCGAGGCTTTTTTGATCCTGCGCGGGCCGCAAGCGGCCCGCGAGGTGGATTTGTCTCTTACTTTTAAATTTGAACCCGATCGGAGCAACTTTACTTTTTTGCGTTTGACCCCTACTTTGCTACCCCATTGTGGCCACTGATTCCGGACGCCCTGAAGGGGTCTTCTTCCTGCGCGGGCTGCAAGCAGCCCGCGAGGTGTGCGCGGGCAGCAAGCTGCCCGCGTGTTGAATTTTGCGTTCAACCCCCATTGTGACCACTAATTCCGGACGCCCCGAAAGGACTCTGTTCCTGCGCGGGCTGCAAGCAGCCCGCGAGGTTTGCGCGGGCAGCAAGCTGCCCGCGTGTTGAAATTTGCGTTCAACCCCCATTGAGAGTTGGTTTTGCTAAGTAAAGTATAAAAAAAAAAAAAAGTTTTTGTAAAGATCTTCTGTATGAGATAGTTACCACCGCTTTACTCAAAATCCTCCGGTCCCGTTTAGGCAATGGCGGCGCCCAGGAGCCTTACTCCGAAAATCGAACGTCGAAGCTTCGGCTGACGGATCGCAGTTTTCCACTATGAAAGTGTTTCGGATCCAACGTTCAAACTTGACATTTTGTCTTACATGATCCGAAAATGTCGATCCCTCAGCCGAAGCTTCGGACTTTCAATTTTCAGAGTAAGGCCCTACGGTGCGCTGTTCGTGTTTTGTTTCTTTTGCGAACATAAAGTACCATTTTGATGAAAAATCGGAAAAAATCTTCCCGTTTTACAGTTTCCGAGGCGTTATGTGGCCATATGGTAAGAGCTATACGAAAACAATGTATGGAAGAAACGTTCATCTTGAAATGATTTACAAAAAAGTCCGCGATAGCATATGTCTATGTATTCGGGTTAGCTTGCAATTCGCGTTTTTACCATTTTAAAATTTGGCCAAAAACGGTACTTTATTTGCAGCCGTGTTTTCACCTACACGATATTAATCCTTATCTAAATAAACACGTTTATCACCGAGAGTGTTTCATCGAGAACAATATTGCTGTTTACATCGTTCAATTTGGATGAGTATCTTCGGAGATATAGCGAAATTAAAATAAAGCGGCGACGCGGGAATTAATTTTTTGGTCGAAATTTTTTGTCTCTTTTTTTAATTTTTTTTTTAATTTTCGGAAATCCCTTGCCATTCTCTACAACATTAGTTCGAGCACCACCTTCCTAACTGCTACCGTTTTTGAGATATTTGCTTCTACTTTTTGTATGGCGGCCATGTTTTTTTGTTCGGGACCCATGTTTTTTTTTGGTGGGTCAAAATCTGCTCAGGATCCTCTCCAATATTAGTTCGAACGCCACCCCCCTAACCCCAACCGTTTCCGAGATCCAAGGGGGTACCCTGGTGTACCTTCCACATTCAGGTCACGTGGTACTTTTACCGTGTTCAGAAGGCCGACCTGAACACTTCCTCTTATCATTGTTGGTACCTCCGCGCGTTACTTCCGGCGCAAGAATCCATTGAAAATCCGGACAACTTTTTGTTCGGCAGCCATATTGAAAAATGGAGTTTTTGAATTTTTTTTTCGAATGGGACCAACAACACCCCAGAAAACCCCCGGATGCCAATTTTCAGCCCGGCCGGATCAAAATTTTTTTTCGGCCATTCTTTTCGGCCACTTTTTCGGCCATTTCGGAAAGCCCTCGCGACCCTCTACAATATTAGTTTGGGCACCCCCCGCCTACCTCTTGTCGTTTTGGAGCAAGGAGCGTCTACTTTTTGTATGAAAAAAAAGTTTTTTTGTTCGGCGGCCATCTTTTTTTTTTGTTTTCCTAAATCGGCCCAGGGTTTCCTCCATTTTTAGTTCGAGCACCATCCCCCTGCGGCTGATAGTTTCCGAGAACCACATGGCTGTTCCATTCCACCTTCGACTTTCTTCCATTATCGGATTTTTCTGGTTGGTTCTGGAGCATCCTCTATACAACGGTATACAACACCCTACCCCACCTAAACTCCTTCCCGGAGATCAATTCTGTCAGTCAGTGAGTCAATGGTAATCGAGCTTTATATAATATAACTAGTATTGTGGGCGGTTCCGCGGGCCTTCGGCCCGCGGTGGGTGAATTTGGTAGCGAGAGTTTAATAAACGAAAACAAAAAAAAATGTGTTTTACTTTTACCAATGAGTTCGTCTACGTAACACAGGACTGATCACTGAGCAATGAGCATATATGCAAATACCACTATTCTTAACTGTGTCCGAAATCACCACTGTCTCAATAAGCCTCCCGTGCACATGTCGAGGTTGTGCGGTGCGCGGCCTGCTAAAGCAGACCGCGAGTTGGGTTTTCTGTCAGGAGAGACTAAACACAAATCACTGAGCCTATAGGTATGTATGCAAATACCATTATTAGTGGCCGAAATCATCTGTATGTCTTGTAAGATACTGCTTTATCCTCTGAGCCTATACAGAAATACCACTACGTATAGAAATACCAGTATGCCCCTATATTACATTTTCCCAAAAATATGTGTGCGTATAAACATTTAGGTATTTATTGACACGCGTCGAGTTTGCGCGGTGCCCGACTAAAAACTTCATTATTATACATACATACATACATACATACACCTAATAATAATATAGGTACAGCGTCCGCGTGATGCGTTTTCGGGCATAACATACTAAAATATAATTAAGTACATGCCTTCGTAGTTTAATTAATAGGCAGTGTCATTTAAAACTATATGATATATATCAAAAAATTAAATGAAAATAATTGAAAGCCTCAAAGTCCTCAAAGATAATATAATCACTACGTGCCGTCCTTGTCTCTAACATAATGATTCCTCTCCATACAAAGGTTGTCTGGAAGAGATCGCTTTAAGCGATTGTACATTTTTTGGACAAATCAAACCCCCTGCGGCCAGTTAAAGTACTATCTGTTACCGTATTGACCAGAAGAGACCTCTAAAAGTCGTGCGACACCTCGCTTGCGCGAGCTAACTTGATGCCATCGCCATCTAGTTTTATTTCCAGAACTAAACATAATAATGCTAATTTTGAACTATTTCTTAGTGACTCAATCTGTTTTAACGTTTATAAGTGCTCCTTTGGGGCCTATATGAATAAAGAATGTTGACCCTGACGATGACTTATACAGCGATAATACCACAAATGTGGTGTTTCAATAAAGAGTGTACCTATGTAACTGCCCCCCTCACCACCTTCTCCCTATTAAGGTGATAATCTCTATTCTCTTAGACGCGCGAAACTATGTATATCTGACATCTCACTACACAATCTTGATAAGATTTTAGAGATCGTTAAACAGTAAGCCTACCTACCTATACGGCCGATTTGTAGGTTATTCGATTATATCATAACGTGTTCTATATAGCTATAAGAAGTAGGTGAGTATAATAATAAAATACGATAAAACTAAAAGATCTGTGGTTAAAACACAAAGGTGAAATGATTAAAAAGCATAAGCAAGTAGGTAAGCCACCCACCGATCTTTCTAGAAAATCTTCTGCGAGTGTCCGTCAGAATGGGTACATACATATTTTGACCTAGATCTCCTAGGTCAAATTCGCCTTGCACGCAGCAAATAAAAAAAAACAACGTGGGAGCGAGCAGCCCAACGGGAGGTCCCGAGCGAAGCGAGGGGCCGACCGCAGTTCGGCTCCCCCCCCCCCCCCTTCCCCGCCCCTTGCCGCCACCCCTCTATTGAGGCGACTTTTGATAAGATGTTTACCGCGAATTGATAACCTTTCTGAAGTAGGTAAACAGTCTTGGTAACTTCTGTGTTTTTTTTCGACCACAAGGGTCTCTCCCTCCTTTCCCCTCACCACCCCCTGCCAAATAAGACTACCAAAGTATGTAAGCAAATGTGTTTCATGCAGCAAATAAAAAAAAAACAACGCGGGAGCGAGCAGCCCAACGGGAGGTCCCGAGCGAAGCGAGGGGCCGACCGCAGGTCGGCTCCCCCCCCCCCCTTCCCCGCCCCTTGCCACCCCTTGCCGCCCCTTGCCGCCACCACTCTATTGAGGCGACTTTTGTAGGTTAAAACACCCTTGGTAACTTCTGGTTTTTTTTCATGCAGCAAATAAAAAAAAAACAACGTGGGAGCGAGCAGCCCAACGGGAGGTCCCGAGCGAAGCGAGGGGCCGACCGCAAGTCGGCTCCCCCCCCCCCCCCCCCCTCCCCGCCCCTTGCCGCCCCTTGCCGCCACCACTCTATTGAGGCGACTTTTGTAGGTTAAAACACCCTTGGTAACTTCTGGTTTTTTTTTCATGCAGCAAATAAAAAAAAAACAACGTGGGAGCGAGCAGCCCAACGGGAGGTCCCGAGCGAAGCGAGGGGCCGACCGCTTTTCGGCTCCCCCCCCCCCTCTCCCCCTTCCCTGCCCCTTGCCGCCACCCCTCTATCGAGGCGACTTATGTTTACCGCGAATTGAGAACCTCTTCCCGTTCTGAAGTAGGTTAAAAAAAAAACACTCTTGGTAACTTCTGTGTTTTTTTTTCGACCGCAAGGGTCTCTCCGCCCTTTCCCTTCGCCACCCCTGCCAAATAAGATTACCAAAGTATGTAAGCAAATGTGTTTCACGCAGCAAATAAAAAAAACAACGTGGGAGCGAGCAGCCCAACGGGAGGTCCCGAGCGAAGCGAGGGGCCGACCGCAGGTCGCCCCCCCCCCCCCCCCCCCCCTTCACCGCCCCTTGCCACCCCTTGTCGCCCCTTGCCGCCACCACTCTATTGAGGCGACTTATGTTTACCGCGAATTGAGAAGAACCTCTTCCCGTTCTGAAGTAGGTTAAAAACACTCTTGGTGACTTCATGTTTTGTTTTCGACCGCAAGGGTCTCTCCGCCCTTTCCCTTCGCCACCTCCTCCCAAATAAGACTACCCAAGTAAGTAAGTGGCTACATAGAAAGAAATGCTTTGATTTTTTCATCAGGCGTGAATTATCTATCTATCTATCTAACTATCAAGCAAACGACCAGCTCCTCTCGATCTCACCCGGTGAGTAAAGTGAAGACATAGGCACTTGTACCTATTGTGTGCCATTGGTTAGATGTTGCGCTTGAAATAGACATTTCAAATTTAATAGTTTTCTATCTATCACAACGTCCAGCAAATAATATTTGCACAAAATAAATAAAAACACATTTAAGCAATACCAAGTAAAAAAACTTCAGCAAAAAACCAACATTACGTGGTGTACCCAGGCGGTCACCCATCCAAGTACTGACCACGCTCGACGTTGCTTAACTTCGGTGATCGGACGCGAACCGGTGTTTTCAAGGTGGTATGAACGTTGGCGATTAAATGAAGCGAAAAAATGTGCAAAACAGTGAGACTTAATTTACTGCAGTAGGTTTACCATCAGACAAACCCATCCAATGTCGAGGGTCCCAAAGGAGCTGGCGCGGGGGAAAAATACCTGCTTCCCTCACCTTAGCAATTTTAATGGTAATTTTATTATAGTTCAAGCTATTTTAAACCTTATCACCACTGAATACGGTCTAACTGTCTTGTTTTTTATCGCCGGACCTACGTGGTACCGGCCGACATTAAGCATCATTAAGGTTCAATCTTTGATTATAAACCTTAGTTTATAATCAAAGATTTAGCTAATTTTACTTCTATGGGTTCAATATAGTTAGCAATTTTATTATTTTATTAGTTCAAGCTATTTTGAACCTTATCTCCACCGCATAAGGACTAACTGTCTGCCTGGCCTACGTGGTACCCGCCGACATTTGAAGGGCGGGTCGTTTCGTACAATACAAAATAGAATATCGCAATAAGCGATAAGACCGCCAAACATTGTGATTCTTGGTAGGTATGTAGTACGTAATTATGTCTCGTATACTAAAATACCGGGCATGTAATTCGATCACTGATAAGAGATAACGTCTTGTAATAAAAAGCAGGACCGACCGAGATCTTCTTCTAAGAAGATGTTATAGGTACTTATTATAGGTAGGTACTGTGTACCTCTGGCCCGGCCCGGCTCGACACGCGGCTCGGCTATCCCGGCAACGCTGGCCGCCACAGAATAAGCAACAGTTAGTGCCGCGGCGGGCAGAATTCATGTTCGTTTATATGTTTGTTTTCTCGGAAACTACTGCATAGATTTTCATGAGGTTTTCACGAAAAGGAAGAGAAATCATCCGAGAACACGATGGTCTATAATTTAAAATTTTTAATTAACTGTAAAGCCGTGTGGTGCGCACTTTTTGTGTTTGTTCGGGGTGATCTCGGAAAATACTGGACCAATTTTCATACGATCTTCACAGAAAAGAAGGAGTGATCATCGATTGAGGTGGTGGGCTATGATTTATTAACCTTTTGCGAAAATAAACTACAGTTTTGACGATATTTCGAAAAATTTTTTCCCGTTTTAAAGTTTCCGAGGCGTTATGCGACCATACGGTTAGAGCTATACGAAAACAATGTATCGAAGAAACGTTCCCCTTGAAGTGATTTACAAAAAAGTCCGCGGTAGCATATGTCTACGTATTCGAGTTTGCTCGCAATTCGCGTTTTTACGATTTTAAAATTTGGCCAAAAACGGTGCTTTGTTTGCAGCCGTGTTTTCACCTACACGATATTAATCCTTATCTAAATAAACACGTTTATCACCGAGAGTGTTTCATTGAGAACAATATTGCTCTTTACATCGTTCCATTTGGATGAATATCTTCGGAGATATAGCGAAATGAAAATAAAGCGGCGACGCGGGAATTAATTTTTTGGTCGAAATTTTTTTTCGCTTTTTTGAATTTTTTTTTTACTTTTCGGAATGCCCTTGCGATCCTCTAGAACATTAGTTCGAGCACCCCCCGCCTCACTCTTACCGTTTTCGAGATATTAGCTTGTACTTTTTGTATGGCGGTCACGTTTTTTTGTTCGGGACCCATGTTTTTTTTTGGTGGGTCTAAATCTGTTCAGGGTCCTCTCCAACATTAGTTCGAACGCCACCCCCCTAACCCCAACCGTTTCCGAGAACCGAGGGGGTACCCTGGTGTACCTTCCGCATTCAGGTCGCGCGGTACTTTTAACGCGTTCTCGAGACCGATTCGTACACTTTCCCCGAACATTGTCGTTACCTCCGCGCGTCACTTCCGGCGCAAGAATCGATCGAAAATCTGAACAACTTTTTGTTCGGCAGCCCTACTGAAAAATGGAGATGTCGAAAAATTTTTTTCAGTGGGACCATCAGCAGCCCAGAAAACCCCCGGATGCCAATTTTCAGCGCGATCGGACCAAAATTTTTTTTCGGCCATTCTTTTCGGCCACTTTTTCGGCCGTTTCGGAAAGCCCTTGCGATCCTCTATAATATTAGTTCGAACACCCCCCGTCTATCTCTTACCGTTTTCGAGATATTAGCTTCTACTTTTTGTATGGCGGCCATGTTTTTTTGTTCGGGAGCCATGTTTTTTTTTTGTTTTCCTGAAACTTCCCAGGGTCCTCTCCAATATTAGTTCGAACACCACCCCCCTAACGCGAACCGTTTCTGAGCAACGACGGCATACCGCGATGTACCTTCCGATTTCCGGACATATCGGATTTTTCTGGGGGTCACGGGACCGATCCGAACACTTCCCCCATACATTGTTTTAGTGCCAGGAGGCTCCTTCCCGGAGATCAATTCTGTCAGTGAGTGAGTCAGTGGTAATCCAGCTTTATATAATATGAACTAGTATTTCGCGCGGTGCGCGGGCTGCTAAAGCAGCCCGCGTGCTGTGGTTGTGTCCGTTTCGGGGTCAGGAATCCTAATTCTAATTTTGAATTCGATAGAAGAAACTTTAATTCTGGCCGCAATTTGGCCGCCGCGAGCTGTAGTGGGCCTGCGCGGGCCGCAAGCGGCCCGCGAGGAGACTTTTACATTAAGTGGCCAACCCTAAAGAAGTTTCGTTATCGTTATCAACAATCCCCAAGACCTCTGAATTTAAAATCAAAATTTTCGAGCAAGTTTGTTTTTGGCCGTCGGTGTTGCCACTATATATGGCCGCCGCGAGACTTTCTTGATCCTGCGCGGGCCGCAAGCGGCCCGCGAGGTGGATTTGGCTCTTACTTTTAAATTTGAACCCGATCGGAGCAACTTTACTTTTTTGCGTTTGACCCCTACGTTGCTACCCCATTGTGGCCACTGATTCTGGACGCCCCGAAAGGACTTTGCTCCTGCGCGGGCTGCAAGCAGCCCGCGAGGTGGGCGCGGACAGCAAGCTGCCCGCGTGTTGAATTTTGCGTTTAACCCCTATTGGGTATTGTTTTGCGTTCGGCTGTTGTTGTGTCCGTTTCGGAGTCAGGAATCCTAATTCTAATTTTGAACTCGATAGAAGAAACTTTAATTCTGGCCGCAATTTGGCCGCCGCGAGCTGTAGTGGGCCTGCGCGGGCCGCAAGCGGCCCGCGAGGAGACTTTTACATTAAGTGGCCAACCCTAAAGAAGTTTCGTTATCGTTATCAACAATCCCCAAGACCTCTGAATTTAAAATCAAAATTTTCGAGCAAGTTTGTTTTTGGCCGTCGGTGTTGCCACTATATATGGCCGCCGCGAGACTTTCTTGATCCTGCGCGGGCCGCAAGCGGCCCGCGAGGTGGATTTGGCTCTTACTTTTAAATTTGAACCCGATCGGAGCAACTTTACTTTTTTGCGTTTGACCCCTACGTTGCTACCCCATTGTGGCCACTGATTCTGGACGCCCCGAAAGGACTTTGCTCCTGCGCGGGCTGCAAGCAGCCCGCGAGGTGGGCGCGGACAGCAAGCTGCCCGCGTGTTGAATTTTGCGTTTAACCCCTATTGGGTATTGTTTTGCGTTCGGCTGTTGTTGTGTCCGTTTCGGAGTCAGGAATCCTAATTCTAATTTTGAACTCGATAGAAGAAACTTTAATTCTGGCCGCAATTTGGCCGCCGCGAGCTGTAGTGGGCCTACGCGGGCCGCAAGCGGCCCGCGAGGAGACTTTTACATTAAGTGGCCAACCCTAAAGAAGTTTCGTTATCGTTATCAACAATCCCCAAGACCTCTGAATTTAAAATCAAAATTTTCGAGCAAGTTTGTTTTTGGCCGTCGGTGTTGCCACTATATATGGCCGCCGCGAGACTTTCTTGACCCTGCGCGGGCCGCAAGCGGCCCGCGAGGTGGATTTGTCTCTTACTTTTAAATTTGAACCCGATCGGAGCAACTTTACTTTTTTGCGTTTGACCCCTACTTTGCTACCCCATTGTGGCCACTGATTCCAGACGCCCTGAAGGGGTCTTCTTCCTGCGCGGGCTGCAAGCAGCCCGCGAGGTGTGCGCGGGCAGCAAGCTGCCCGCGTGTTGAATTTTGCGTTCAACCCCCATTGTGACCACTAATTCCGGACGCCCCGAAAGAACTCTGTTCCTGCGCGGGCTGCAAGCAGCCCGCGAGGTGGGCGCGGGCAGCAAGCTGCCCGCGTGTTGGATTTTGCGTTTAACCCCCATTGGGTATTGGTTTTGCGTTCGGCCCCCATTAGGGCCACTAATTCCGGACGCCCTGAAGGGGTCTTCTTCCTGCGCGGGCTGCAAGCAGCCCGCGAGGTGTGCGCGGGCAGCAAGCTGCCCGCGTGTTGAAATTTGCGTTCAACCCCCATTGAGACTTGGTTTTGCTGTTTTTGTTAAGATCTACTGTATGAGATAGGTGTACCACCGCTTTTCTCGAAATCCTCCGGTCCAGTTTAGGCAATGGCGGCGCCCAGGAGCCTTACTCCGAAAATCGAACGTCGAAGCTTCGGCTGACGGATCGCAGTTTTCCACTATGAAAGTGTTTCGGATCCAACGTTCAAACTTGACATTTTGTCTTACATGATACGAAAATGTCGATCCCTCAGCCGAAGCTTCGGACTTTCAATTTTCAGAGTAAGGCCCTACGGTGCGCTGTTCGTGTTTTGTTTCTTTTGCGAACATAAAGTACCATTTTGATGAAAAATCGGAAAAAATCTTCCCGTTTTACAGTTTCCGAGGCGTTATGTGGCCATATGGTTAGAGCTATACAAAAACAATGTATTGAAGAAACGTTCATCTTGAAGTGATTTACAAAAAAGTCCGCGATAGCATATGTCTATGTATTCGGGTTTGCTTGCAATTCGCGTTTTTATCATTTTAAAATTTGGCCAAAAACGGTGCTTTATTTGCAGCCGTGTTTTCACCTACACGATATTAATCCTTATCTAAATAAACACGTTTATCACCGAGAGTGTTTCATCGAGAACAATATTGCTGTTTACATCGTTCAATTTGGATGAATATCTTCGGAGATATAGCGAAATTAAAATAAAGCGGCGACGCGGGAATTAATTTTTTGGTCGAAATGTTTTGTCTCTTTTTTTAATTTTTTTTTTAATTTTCGGAAATCCCTTGCCATTCTCTACAACATTAGTTAGAACACCACCTTCCTAACTGCTACCGTTTTTGAGATATTCGCTTCTACTTTTTGTATGGTGGCCATGTTTTTTTGTTCGGGACCCATGTTTTTTTTTGGTGGGTCAAAATCTGCTCAGGGTCCTCTCCAATATTAGTTAGAACGTCACCCCCCTAACCCTAACCATTTCCGAGATCCGAGGGGGTACCCTGGTGTACCTTCCACATTCAGGTCACGCGGTACTTTTACCGTGTTCACGAGGCCGACTTGAACACTTTTCCAGAACATTGTTGATACCTCAGCACGCTACTTCCGGCGCAAGAAGACATCGAAAATCCGGACAACTTTTTGTTCGGCAGCCATATTGAAAAATGGAGTTTTTGAATTTTTTTTTCGAATGGGACCAACAGCACCCCAGAAAACCCCCGGATGCCAATTTTCAGCCCGGCCGGATCAAAATTTTTTTTCGGCCATTCTTTTCGGCCACTTTTTCGGCCATTTCGGAAAGCCCTCGCGGTCCTCTACAATATTAGTTTGGACACCCCCCGCCTACCCCTTACGGTTTCGGAGCAAGGAGCGTCTACTTTTTGTATGAAAAAAAAGTTTTTTTATTCGGCGGCCATCTTTTTTTTTTGTTTTCCTAAATCGGCTCAGGGTTTCCTCCATTTTTAGTTCGAGCGCCACCCCCCCATCCCCTACCGTTTCCGAGAACCACATAGCTGTTCCGTTCTACCTTCGACTTTCTTCCATTATCGGATTTTTCTGGTTGGTTCTGGAGCATCCTCTATACAACGGTATGCAACACCCAACCCCACCTACACTCCTTCCCGGAGATCAATTCTGTCAGTCAGTGGTAATCCAACTTTATATAATATATCGAGCTTTATATAATATAATATTTATATGCATATACATATATGGATATACCAATACGTCAAATTTGATGATGGGCGACTTCAGGGGAGCACTTGTTGAACCGAAAACGTATGTTGATCCGGCTGCTTTTGTTGATCCAATATTCATCTTTAGTAACAAATGTTGCTCCGACCTGCTGCCTTATCAGCTGCTCATCAGACAGGAACACAGTAATGCTTGCACACTACTGCTTGGCGGCTAATATGGATAAGACTAAAATCATGTCCAATATCCATGTTCCACCTATACTAGTAATTGTTGGGAACGATACTCTCGAAGTTCTTGACGAGTATGTTTACCTAAGACAGACTGTCCAATTAGGTAGATCCAACTTCGACAAAGAGGTCACACGAAGAATCCAACTCGGCTGGGCAGCGTTTGGGAAGCTTCGACATATCTTTTCGTCCACAATACCGCAGAGCCTGAAAACCAAGGTTTTCAACAAGGGTGTGTTGCCAGTGATGACGTATGGCACTGAGACATGGTCTCTTACTATTGGCCTCATGAGTAAGTTCAGAGTCGCGCAACGTGCTATGGAGAGGACTATGCTCGGGGTTTCTCTGCGTGATAAAATCCGAAATGAGGAGATCCGCAGGAGAACGAAAGTCGCCGACATAACTCTCAAAGTCAGTAAGTTGAAATGGGATGGGAAGATGGCAATGGGCAGGCCACATCGCTCGAAGAACCGATGGTGAAGAAAGGTTCTCGAGTGGCGACCGCGAACCGGAAGACGTAGTGTAGGCCGACCCCTCACTAGGTGGACCGATGACCTTGTCAAAACCGCGGGAAACCGTTGGATACAAGAGGCGAGTAGCCGATCCAAGTGGCGTTCTATGGGGGAGGTCTATGTTCAACAGTGGACGTCTTCCGGTTGATGATCATGATGAGTTAAGCAGGTCTAGGTCAAGTTTCCAATTTCCAATACAACGTTAGAGTCCACATGTGGCATATTTGGAAGGGAAGATTTAATACATTTAGTTTCACTAGCGTTTATTAGATTATTAGCAGCAAACTATTATGAGATTTTGTCAAAGTTGTCATTTAATTCCTTTAGTTAACAAAACTACAAAACTGGGCGCAGAAGCTGGTATTTATATTTATATGCGATTTCACCCACGTTCCCACAGGAAACGTGCATTTTTTTCGGGATAAAAAGTAACCTATGTTGCTCTCCGGTCCATAATCTATATATATATGCCAAAAATCACGTCGATCCGGTGCTCCGTTAGTGCGTGAAAAATAAATAATATCCTCTATAATATATATAATATCCTCTATAATTTTTAAGCCACCTTCGCGTGCGGCGTTCCCACTTTGAACTATCAGAGAAACTAGTCATTTGTGGCTCCAGACCCTTGGATCAACATTAACGAAGCTCATGTCGCGTGTACATCAAATATACAACAGATTTGAAAATAACGCTTCTGTGTATTTTTTTTGCCGTTAGTGGATCAACAAAAATGGGATGTTTCAATGGCGAGTATCTCGAAAACAGATCAATGTAGATCCAGCGTCACCATGTACTTTTCAACTTCGGATCAAAGTATAACTGTTCTCTTGATCTGCAGGGCTATTCGCTAACTTTAACATTTCTAGTGATCAACAAATGAACTGCTGACTTATATTTTGACTGATTTGTTTTGTTATTCCATGTCAGTTGCGTATTGTTATACCACGTTTTATGTCACGTCCCACGGGAACGACGGGAACGGGATAAAAAGTATCATATGTCCTTCTCCTAGTTCTTAGCTACCTCCCTACAAATTTTCAGGCAAATCGGTTCAGCCGTTCTTGAGTTATAAATAGTGTAAGTAACACGACTTTCTTTTAATATATATAGATTATTTTTTATACTATTGGATAACTAGACGAGCGGGTCCTTTGCCTGATGGTAAGCATAACGCCTGCCCATAACAATTGCAGTGCCACTCAGGACTTTGAAACTCAAAGACCTGCGCATCACTGCAGTACGCTCGTTACCCTGAGACATGAGGTATTAATTCTCAGCATAAGCCCAATAATTTCACTGGCTACTTTGTTCATCAAATGGAAACACAGTACTGCTCGCACATTACTGCTTGGTGACAGACTTCACGAGCAAAGTAGTGGAACCAACCCAGACGGACACTTGCAGAAGACTTAGCCCTATCATCTAATCATAAAATATCTATAGCAATAAACACTCCAGCATCACAATAAAATCGTTGTTGTCGATAGAAGGTGATAATCACTCGAGTTTATAAGACACTGGTCTTGAGTAGTGTCTTTCACAAGCCTCGGTGATTATCAAATTTGATGTCCACTATGCTTACGTAATCGCAATTGGGTACTTGCATGAAATACAAAACACATATTAAATACTGTGGTTATACAGGTTTAAGAACATCACATTAACACAATAAAAATGAAATTCAGAAAAATATATAATTTCCACAAAGATACTGGATCTAAAACTTTCCAGAATTCAACGATTTCTTTTAATTATCCAATAGTAATTCAAACCATACTATCAGATTCTTTACATTTTAATGAATAACAAATGAATGACAACTATGTACTTAAACGCAGTTTTTCACGGCCAAAATGAAAAAATGTGTGTTTTAGTACAAATTTACGGGCCGCGTTGAATATGTGACGTCACGCATTAAGCCCAATTAGTATGGGGTGTTTTAGCGCTCACTAGAACCGCCTGACTTTGGATCTCATTTTTGACGTTGTTAGCATTCGATTTCCAGTTTTTTCTATATAGACATTTAATTTTCATGAGAACACGAATTGATTAGCATTATAAAAAAATCGAGTCAACACCCCAATTTTAAACTATCGATACAAAAATATCTGTCAAAGTGAGTTACGGTGACTAACCACGAAACTCGTGCTCATGACGTCATCCAAGTTAATAACTGAGGTTAGCCAATACGAAACTAGCTGTTTGACAGTTCATCGCTGTACACTTTGCCAAGTGATCATCACTTTGAGTTGTCAACCGAGATACGGAATAGCCCTGCTGGACTCAGATGTACACTAATAGGTGGATCAACATTTGTTCAAAACTCATACTGGATCAACTATTACCGTGTTGGGCTCTATTATATGAATAAATATATGAACATTTATATCTATACAAATAAATAAAATTGAAGTGTCTGTTTGTAATGTCAAAATAACAGCTTTTTATCAAATGCATATAAAAGTATATACGGTACCTATGACAAAACAACCATTTTTAAAAATTTTGTCTTTCTGTCTGTTTGTTCCGGATAATCTCCGAAACGGGTGGACCGATTTTGACGGGACTTTCACTGGCAGATAGCTGATGTTACAAGGAATAACTTAGGCTACTTTTATTTTAGAAAAAGAATTGGGGTTCCGCGCAAAAAAATAAAAACCATGAAATCCAATATCTCCACGCGGGTGAAACCGCGGGCTGCAGCTAGTTCGTATATATAATCGAAAGCCACACCACACGGGGGTGAGGGGGAGGTACTTTTGAAGTGTTGAGTACTGCAATTGTTATTGGACAGCATTATGCTTACTATCAGGCACACGTCCAGCTCGTCTTTTTATCAAATACTGTAAAAAGACTAGCAATGCCCCACGGCTTCTCCTACGTAATAAAAATAGCTTAAGTTACTCCTTATAACCTCAGCTATCTTCCAGTGAAAGTCCCGTCAAAATCGGTCCAGCCGTTTCGGAGATTAGCCGAAACAAACAGTAAAACAATTTATTTTGCTTTTTTTTATTATACGTACCGTAGATACTTTCATATGCATATAGTAAAAAGTAGTTTTTTGACATTACAACCAGAAGTTCAATTTTATTTATTTGTATATAAGACACCCTTTTTTACTCCTGGTATCTATATTAATTTGAACACTATCTCAATTGATCATAGGTGCCGATTTTGTCAACACTCAACAGTCTCATTCATAGGATTTGCATGAAATGTCACGGGTCCAAAAGGGGCTGGCGCGGGGGAAACAGGTAGCCCTTCATCACCGGTGATGATAAGGTTCATCATAATTTAGCAATTTTATTAGTTCATAAATTTAAAGCTATTTGGAACCTTATCACCACTGAATAAGGTCTAACTGTTTTATTTTTGCCGCCGGGCCTACGTGGTTCCGGCCGACACTTCAAAGGGTAGGATAGGAATAATACAGCCCAATACAAAATCAATTTAAAATATTTTAGTACCAGGTTTATATTAGCGCCATCTATTGGTAGTCTGTATATCGTATCTCATTTCGTAGCTGTGTAGCTACGACTCTCATTTAGTACTTTTTTTCGCCACTTTTTTTGAGTCGCGCTACTTTATCGGAGATTTGGGGACTATCGGTATTTTGTGTTTATGGGCGTGGCTTATTTTACAAATTGCTGAATGTCTTTCGCTGTTGTCAGCGCCTTAATAGTGGACAACTTTTCCTTGTGCCATAAGACTTCTATTCGTGTCAAATTTCAAGATTGCAAGTGAGTAGGAAGTGTAGGATTCCGATGATCCGAAATTTTTATGAAATTAAGCTTAGGCTGAATCTTTTTTGTGTTGAACTAAAAACTAAGTCCACATCAGGCAAATAGTAATGGCCCTCTCAGTATGGGGCACGCTTAAGTAATTTCGCAGCACGTTTTTCTTAATCTCTCACGTGTGTAGGAGTTTTTATAGGACTTACAACAAATAACGCTGCTTCTTTGACGTTTAAAACCTTTATTGTTTATGTCTTAGAGGTGATTTTGTAACGGCACGGTTGGTAGAACAAAGCAGGATGCAATAATCGCGTGTCTGTGGTCGGGGCATTATTCTATTCAGAGTTAGACTTTAGACCTCCGTTACTTAGTGTTTTTCTTTATTAAGAACATACCATCCGTAGCTGACTCGTGCTAGTTACCCGACTACGGTGAGGCAAAAAGGAGGGTTATGATTTGGTCCGGTACGTATGTCACATAGCGAATTATGACGCCACATTTAATTGAATATGGCGCCCTCTAAGTCATGAATTAAAAATCTTTTTAAATGGTCCCATGTTAGATATCAGATGAAAGGGCTTATTTTCAATAATACACAATAATAATATATTGTTAGCTGTTGCTCGTAGCTTTGCTTGCATGTGTTCGTGACACCCGTCCACAACTCACTTGTGCGCGTACCGCACAGCATGTACCCGATGATTGGGAATAATTATTTCTAAAATTACGTAACAGATGTCAAAAATATTTTCTCTCCAAACATAACCCAAAATACAAGCTATTCTAGCTGGTTACCTGGCTACATACTACGCGGGCGAAGCCGCGGTTTAGAAGCTAGTAGACGATAAATAATATTATATACATAACAATTTCAGATGAGAATATTTTCTGGTTTCATACTTTGAGTGATTTTTCAGTAGTCGGGTTTAAACTTTTTTTAGATCTTTAGTGTATAAACGACAAGTACCGACTTTTAGAAAGAAACTTTCAGAACTTTTTTTGATATTCTTGATAGGTGAGAATATTATTTGGACGTTGTTGCTCCTGCTTTTATGTGACGATGTGGTCGAAGCTGGAGAACAATGTAATTTCAAATACCACATGTTCTAATACGCTTCCGAATTAATCCATTAGGATCCATCGTTGACTTTGAGCACGGATTGGGTCTGTTGGTGTCTTTGTCATTTATTATGTTCTGATGAAGACAGCATTAGTTGTAGTCTGTGATTCGGGTAGACGAATTTTGCAGAGGCCCGCTGTTAGGGTCATTTATTTCAACTTTCATAAGTGATCCTTTGGGGCCTATTTGAATAATTTTGAATTTGGGTTTGATGCTTTCGTCGATTGATCGCAGCGTTTCTCAATATCAATCAACTTGACCATCGCCTACCACGACCTTCCGTAACACGCTACGATGATACAGGCGCGGTCACTGCTATCTTGTACCGAGTTTCAGTTTACAAAGCTCAGGCGCGAGCGGGCTGCAGACGCACCGCGAGCGAACCGAACTATTTCGGGTTACGCGTCCCTGGCGTGTGAGGTTTCGGGGCTTTCAAGCGCGAAAATGTTCGGGAAAAATCTGTTGTGTAAGTAATGCAGTTACTTGGCGTTCTGTTTGCGTAGGTACTGTGGTTTTCTACGATATGCCCTTTGCTAAAACATTGTGTGTCAATGGAATAGGTAAAAATACAGAGGACTTTGATTCTAATAAACTGCTGTTCATAGGCTCCTGCCTTGGTAATTATCCTAACAAGTTTTAATTGCCGTTCATACATGACAAACAAAGATGCATGTATTATTAGTAGGAGGGAATGTTTGCTCTGTCATTCAAAAGAGCAAACAGTCAGTCCTATAACAACATCGAGAGTGCAAATACCCATGTATTACCTTTAACACACAGTTATGCGAACTAACTAACGGCCAACCACAACGACCACCGACCACCACACGACACAACGACCACCACAGCAAAATTACATGTCATTAATAATTATAAGTACTTCTTATTTAAAATACAGACGACAACCCTAGGAATCAGAGCGCCAGACGCTCTGAAATTTCGGAAATCTACTACGTCTGCTGTAATTGCTTATTGACCTAATGAATTCCCTTTTATTAACTCCACAACCACAATCTACTTTAACTTGGGAGTTTCGGTCCGTTGTTTGCCTGCGATTCAGCACGTTTCTTGTGTCGACGAAAACATGCACAAGAAACGCAGTTTCCTGTCCTAGAATTACTTGTTAGCTACGAATAGGAACTCGGCAATACACAAAAAAATATATTGACATCACCCTTATTCGCTCGGCCCATTGTAAACGCTTCACTAATTTTTATATTATTTTATATTCACGCAAAGTATGCATGCACAGCGTCTTTTGTCTTGTCTGATGAACGTCGGTTCTCACTCCTCAAACAACGGTAGATGTCAGCAGATTTACAAGCTAGTCTGCCGTCTGGCGCGGTGAGCTCGCAGCCGCCGGTGACGCGGCCCTTCACCGGCCCACGTCACACCCTCGTCGTCATTCGAATTTTGATTCAGTTTCCGAACGCGGCCCGCGCCGGCAACACAACCGCTGACTGCGTTTCTTATTTTTTTTTTACTTTTTATTTTTCTACATCAAGTGGCTGTGATAGTCAATAAGTGATATTTTTTATAGTTCTGTTCTATTTTGTATAGCTTACGTGGTAAGTTTCGTTCTGTTTTTAAAATACCGAACACGTGTAACAGGTCCAAAGTGTAACATACCGAGGAAGTAGCTGTCATGGTAGTTTCTCTTCATGATTACCGTCTATTTTCTTGCAACTCGTAAGTTTTTGCGACATATGGACCTGTGAGGCGTGTAATTGCGGACGCTGGTGTCGCTTCAGCTATCGTATTTTGCGGTTATTTTTGTCTTCACATTACGAGTTTGTGAATATTTTTAACATTTTGTTGGTTTCCTATATAAATTGTTGTTTTGTGAGCTACCACCTACTTCTTCAAATTCTACCCGTTAGCATTTCTTTAATAGTTAGCATTCCTTTATTCAGTAGCATAATTATGCTACCAAATAAAACCAGCTGGATTGAAATTTAAATTATTATATGTAATTACAGCTATTGCGAACAGCAACACAGATATAGGTACTATAGTGATACCTATTTGGAGCTAGTTATAATATATTTTTTGTTTACATACTAGAAACTTTAAGATTTATACATTTCAACTTTATTAAAAAACAACACTTTCCATATTATCTATCGAAACGAAATTTCGTGTGCCTACATTATTTATTTAGAGTTAAAAAAAAAAACAATTCACACTAAAAACACGACTGCCCTAGTCAGTGTCACTCGGGATGACGTAAGAATTCTAACGACCTACCCCACACATCCAAATCTGTTCAGGCATTTAAAAGTTATGGTGGAATAAAGAAACTCACATAGGTACATACATACCTACTCTCATTATATAAACAGATACTTAATTTTATATAGATTATTGATTTTGTATTCATGTATTATTTTCGAATAAGTATTTCGCTGTCACCACGGCCACGGTTCGAACCCGAACGACGTAAACTTTAGCATAATAACTCTATTGAACTTTTAAGTAGTTCAACACCTACACGGCATCATTGTACCTATAACTGTACTAGCTGCTTCTGGAAATTCCCACAGGAATGTGCATTTTTCTGGGAAAATTTTGTGTCACTCTCCGGCCCATCTCCCCGTCTCTGTGCAAGTAATCACGTCGATCCGTCAAACTAACATACACGCTTTCGCTTTTATAATGTTAAATATTGATAGTATTATTTCTATGTGGAATTTGTTTCCTCGCAGCCTTTATCATCCCCAGATAAATAAGCCTTCTAATGAAGGTTTATTTATCTGGGGATGACAAAAAGTGAAGGGGCGGTTTAATAACCGCCCCTTCACTTCATAATATTTATTAAATTACTAGCTGTTGCCCGCGGTTTCACCCGCGCGGTGATATTGGATTTCATGGTTTTTATTTTTTTGCGCGGAACCCTAATTCTTTTTCTAAAATAAACGTAGCCTAAGTTATTCCTTGTAACATCAGCTATCTGCCAGTGAAAGTCCCTTCAAAATCGGTCCAGCCGTTTCTGAGATTACCCGGAACAAACAGACAGACAGACAGACAGACAAAAATTTAAAACATGGTTGTTATAGGTACCGTATATACTTTCATATGCATTTAGTAAAAAGTTCTTATTTTGATATTACGAACAGACACTTCAATTTTATTTATTTGTATAGATGCGATTTGCTAATAACATCGTATAGTGTACAGATAAGAATTCACTATTAACACGAGAAGCACGTCCCAAGGATTGTATTAATGCATTGCGAAACTGGTGATGTCAATAAACCGCTATATGATAATCGAGTATTTTGCACGTAGTACCATATAGGTAATGAAAACTGTTTACATTGTACAAAAATGTATAATGCAAGTTTTTACAGTCTAACAGAGAGAGCTCTTATTAGACAGTCTATGTTATCACAGAATAAGAAATTTCAAGTGTACTTATCATTGTTATTGGGCTCTGTTTTATGTAAAATAGGCTTTTTAATATAATACATGGTAATATCTTAGGTTTTTACGAATATTATATACAAAAAATTATTGCTTATGAGTGGTTTTACATTATTTCAATTACCGAAGTTTCGAACCCTTTGCGTTGTTCGTGGTCACGGGAAGACAAAAAAACTGTATAAAGAAGTCTAATTCAACCAAAATATAAGTGAAGTTTTTATTATGCAATTTATCAAGGTCAAGGTTTTCGTTTCTAACATTCAAACCTGATTTCAATTTAGCTCATCTCATAAGTAACCGACGAAAAAAAACACACGTAGTCAAGTCGTGATATTTCGTGTCCAAGAGATTTATCTCCGAATATATTGATACCTTTGACCGGTTCGAGAAATAAACGTTTAACTGCGTCGTATTAATTTTTTGCCCGTCCACTTAGATCATCGTAAGTTTTGTAGTTTTAGTTCCACGGTAAGAGTTCGTCGACTCGTAAACTCCCCCGTCTAAACGGTCGAATGCCTTCCGCCTTCAGATACATGTGATAATAATCGACGGAGTTACTGCTACCGATGAACGATTCTCAGTTTGCTCAGTTTTCAAAAATTTTTAAAATTACTAGACGAAAAAATCTAAAAAGTTAAAAGTCAGTATAAAAGTTGGGAATAATAGCGGCGTTGATAACGCGGTCTTTCGTGGGTACCAGGCGATAAGAGAACACGGGGAGGTGGCGCAGGTCGCGTAATTACGACGAGTGCGGCTTCACACACAAGCTTTCACAACACACGCTGTCACAGAGAAACACAAGGCTCTTGTGACGAGGCCTCGCGAAGGTTCGTTGATCTGCGGAATACTAAAAAATAATGACACCAATTTACACCTTGCTCAAACTTAGCATTTGTGCTCGGGAGGACGCAATAGTTAAATATCTACGATACACGTGTAAGCTGATAGTATCATCGCGTGTTGGCAATTGCCGTGATAGGACAACGCAGAAACCAGATTGGCAACACTTAACGCAATACGTTGTTTATGTGCTTAATGTGATATCTATTGCTGCAATGATTTTGCAAGGAACAAGACCCCTCACAACGACTGACTGATTACACCATAAACAGGTCAAGTATAACATAGTTAGCCAAGATAGAACAAGCTCTTAGTTTGCTATAAATGCTACAAGTTTGTACTCCTCGTAAAATTATATTTTCTTGCGTTCTTTTCTAGGTAAAGGCACATTTCCCCGAAGTTATTAACGTCAACATAGTAGATCTGTTTAGTTTTTATGACCGATCGTTAAACATAAATGAATCATTGTGACAATGTATTTACAATGCCTAACACGTTTCAGTCAATAACCTATAAAGTCCAGTTAATGTTATGTTCTTTAAGTATTCCCAGTAGCAAGTGAGGTAAATATACGAGAACTGCGATTCTTCAAAATCACAAAACGTAAACGCTAGGTTAACAGATGCCCTTCACTGTTTCCAATCTCCATCTGCAATCGGCGTAAACCAATTAAACAAAAACAAAATTGTCTCCACTGCACCATCTAGGAATATCAGAGCGACCTTTAGAACGGATAGCGCTAATAAGGTTATCTGGCATGTAGGTGCCGAGTGCCTGTATCTCGTTAGCCTCTGCACCATTCTCTGATAAGCCGGTGGCCTGCGCTGCGCCTGCGCCGCCGCCTCCGAGGGGACTATGGATCGGAATGCGATTGTCGCCTAGCGGATGCTGATAATTATTCCACGTTTCATGTTAACTGAACATGTTTTTGTTTGTAGTCCTGATTTTATCTTATCTTTTAATTTCTCTGCCTTTGTATCTTATTATAATGTTATGTAGTATCATTATCACATACTACCCGTATGCCTTACTCAATTTTTACACCATTTCTCCCTTAATAATAGGTGATGTTCGCGTCACTTGCTATCATTATTTTTACAACCTCTATAAAAGTTCAAGGTTGCCATAACATCTGACTTTAATTTGACTTTATTCATGATTCATGTAAGGTTGACCTTGTCAAAACCCTGTTCTATAATATTTATCAATGTTTGTTTGAAGTTTCTAGTGGCATTCGTGTAGTGTGCTAGTTGACCAAGGTCATTACAGTTATTATTCAGACACAACAGTAGTTAGTACCTACTCTCACGATCAAGCTCAGATTATGTGTTCGTTTATTCATCACTGTGTATGTAGATAGCAGGTAACTCTGTTATCTTGATTACTTCATTCTTAATTGTTAGGAAACCTTTTGAAATGATACCATTTTTAAATAAGTTTTAGGCACTTGCAGTACTTTGAGGATTACTTTTACTACTACTACTACTGCTACTTGAGGATTGCTTTTGCTTTCATTGATACTATTACTTTGAGGATTACTTTTGGTTACACATATATATATATATATATATATATACCCTGGGCGCCAATCACGCTAAATAACAGAAATTGCGATGGCAGTGGTGCCATTCATCACAACTGCAATTGTCCCAAAAGTCTTAAATATCTGTGAATTATGTTGTTATTGCCGCAGGGAAATTGATATAATAATGATTTACCAAACTGCCAAATTTGCGTAATGGTGATGGCCGGACACCATTGTGGCTAATAATGCGTTACCAAAAGTGTCAGTTATCGTCACAATGAACGCAAACCATTACTGTTTTGACCATTGGGGTTTAGTGTGTTTGGGCCCATGTCAGTGGGCAGTCAATGGGCATGGTCAGGTATGTCAAAATGCAAATTGTATGGTTATCTCTACATTTCGGAATTTTTTGTCTATTGTTGACGATTTCGACACCCACATGCAAATCACTCGAGTGTTCAACGCACGATTTTTAATGAATAATGACTCATTTATAACAATAAAAGTGTAAGGTTCGTTGACTTATAATAACCTTTCCGGTGATTATTTAACTAACAAGACATTATTTCAAAGACATAGTTTTTACGGCAATTATATTATGGCCTATATTGTTAACAAGAATTTGCCCGCATTATTACGTGGTATATTCTATTTACTATTATTGGAAAACGACTAAATTGACAGTCAAATTTGGGCGTATCTACTGAGCGCTAATACACCCCATACAAATTGGGCAGAAAATCTGACGTCACTTGTTCAACGCGAGACGTAAAGCTCTACTAAACATGCATTTTGTTCATTTTGTCCGTTAAAAACTGCGTTTAAGTACACAGTTGTCATACATTTTTTTTATTTATGAAATTTAAAGAATGTGGTGGTATAATTTAAATTACTAATGGACAATACAAAAAAATGGTTGAATTTCGGAACTTTTAGATATTAGATAGTATATTTATGGAAATTGTATATTTTTCTTTAATTTCATTTTTATGGTGTTCATGTGATGTTCCTGACCTGTATAAAGACAGTAATTATTTTTCATTCTTCATCAATTCATGCAACATCCCAACATGCAATTATATAGCTATTTAAAAGCTATTTACATAAGTACTTATTTGTTTTATTGCGTTATTTTAAACTCATTAAAAGTTTTTATAGCGTTTCCCGTAATGGCTGCAATATCGTATAGAGTTGGAATTACTTCCAATTTCGTGTCTCTTACACAAAACCTCTCAGTGCTACTACTAGGTATATCAGGTAGTATAGGACTAACAGTAACTCTTCTGCGACTGTCCATCTCTGGGTACCACCGCTTTGCTATTAAAATCTGCCGCCAAGCAGTAATGTGCAAGCATTACTGTGTTTCGGTTTGATGAGCAAAGTATTCAGTGAAATTACTGGACTTAATACCTAATGTCTCAGGGTAACGGACGCATTGCAGCGCCACGCAGGCCTGTTTCAAAATACTACTTAATAATTGCAGTGCAGTGGCACTGCAATTATCAAATAGTATACAAAAAGCTACGTTCATTCAAACGCTGATGTATCTCACGGTCAGTGTGTCGTGGATTCCACAATAGGTCCAAAGTCCATGTTTTTATTCGGGAGCAATTCAGTGAAGCATCGTCACCGGCAACGCGCGCTACGCCACAATTGCTCCGATGGACTTCGGACCATATTGTCCAAGATTGTTGTGCTTGGTGTAGGAATGTAGGCTGAGTTTAGAATGGCATGTTACGAGAACGTACGTGCAGAATTTTAATTCACTGGAAAATTTAGATTCAATCGTTTCTAATTCTTATGACTGTTGTTTCACAAATATTGAATTTGGTCAAAAAGAAGATGAAATAAAGGTTGACCGAAAACTTTTACTTTAAAGTCTGTGCCGAAAACGGATTTTAAATCTGTAAGTAAAGTTAAATGATCCTGTATCATGAGTAAGTATTAGAGAAAATTCTCTATCAGTTTTATCTTCAATAAAACTCTCTGATTTGTGAAAAGTTCCGGTCTTGTAGGAAATTAATTCTGCCGTAATTACTTTGACAAAAGTTTGGTCGGGAACAAAGCTAAAAGCAGTAACTCTTATTTAAAGCGTATTGCCTGCTATAGCTACTACACCATCAGTTTTAAAATTCGTAATTGTAGCATTGTGTATTAGCCTCTATTCAATTCACGGAGGCTTTAAACGATCACGTGTTGTCTTTATTCCCCTGTGGGACACCGTCGAGCCGGCCGCGTGTTTGCTTGTGCTATTGTTGCTCCTACATCCGCGTCGACCGCTGCCTTACATTGTTCCGCTTTATTGTACACGGTGAACTTTACATTACCATCGTTAGTTCCAGTTACAATGGCGTAAGTCTTATCAATTTTCTTTAGCTAGTCTTATTTATAATCTTCTTAGGTCTCTTGGATGTTTCCCTTTCGGGGAAAATTACATCCAAACTTTTGATTGTTTCATCTTAGTGTTTTCAATAGTTATGTAAAGGGCTTAAATCAAATTTTCAATGCTCAATAAGTTAATAAAATAATATGTGCATGACATGGAGATGTTATGTTATTTAAAATTGACTTGATATGACCTTGATAGGAAGTATTTATTATATCTTGATAAACGATATTATTTTAATATTTTTTTATCTCTAATATACAAAACATATCGAAAATGTACATTCTGCCTTTTACAAATATTTTGTATTTGAAATTTACATAATACATCTAATCTAATACAATCAAAATCTAATACAAATACATACTAATTTATTTATGCTAACATTTGAAACGAACTGGTCCGCTCCTTAGCATTGTAAAGCTTTGAAAAGGTCGTATTACCGGCAAAATCCTTATAATCTGGCAATAGCCAACACCCTATGCTAGATACCGAATAATCATATTGACTCAGTAATTTTGATACTCTGTAGTTAGTTGTATGGAAGCAATGTCATGCATATTAGGCAGCTTAGCAAGTTAGACAAGACAAGTTAGACAATGGCAAAGCTGAGGTGCCCACAGAGATGGACTCTCGCTTGTTGTACACGCCATGAGACTTACCTTTCGATGAACTACATTTCAACAAGCTATGTTCTTTAAGTTTGCTACATTTTCTCCGCATGAATAATTCATTTAACGCATTGAATTGAGCTAATTGTCCCTATCAGGTTACTCGGTCTGGGAGAACACTTGACGTCATCTCCTTGATAATATCATTCAGGTTATTCCATTCCATTGTCCTGCTCCTGTATGAAACTAAATAATTCTTTATCTTAAGAGCTGTAATGTTCATTATTAGTTTGTATTTTTCCGGTACACTCAGTATTAACACAGTATTAGACTCAGTATTAGACTTTGATCATTATGATATTCATTGAGTAATTGGAATGAATGAAATAATGCCAATATGTTAGTAATATCCTCTTTTGTGTTTGTAATATGTGGTTTCGTGGTCACAGGAATTGGATATCACTAGGGAAAATTCGTAATATTGTTCATTACAAGAATGTAATTTTAGCTTTTTATTTAGAACTATTGATGACAGATACTGATGATGTTATAAATATTGATTTAAATGTAACTTTTTGAAGTAAATAAGCGATTGACACTGAAAATACTGTTCAAGGTTTCTGTTATGAAGTTGGCCACAGCCCACACTACTTTTGTAAATGACGAGCAAGTATTTACTTAGGACACAGACCAGTAAACCTAGACGCCGCATAATCCAAATTTTGCATGAGAACACAATCGTAAAATGTTGGCGAGGGACGAGAGAAGACGGCTTGTTGTGAATGGTCAGTTTAAAACTCATACATCAGAGGAGGGAAAACGGCGTATTGTGATTGGTTTACCGAAATAGCGGCTGGGTTATGATACGCAGTAATAATGCATAACATAGCATATTGGTTAGCGGGTGGTGTCCCGCTAAGAGGAGTCTATAGGTTTACTGGTAATTCCTAAGCCACAGGACTTAGGAATTTTAAAATTTTCGCAATTATTAGACAATGAGTTAAACAACTTTTACCGGTTTTCATCGAGTAAGTATATTTTACATTATTTTAATTTCTGATATTCCTGAAACTACTACGTCATGCCTAGGGAACGTTTTAAATTTCAATAATTTCACAAGATTTCTAAAGTCATCTATTCAATTCTAGTCTGAATATGAGAAGGTTTCTAAACTTTTAAAATTCAAATAACGTAAAAAAATCCGTGACAACTGTTAAATGTTTTATTCAAGTATTAATTTTAATTGATACGTTTATCTATAGGTACTGTTTGTTTCTATATTAAACGTGTTATTGCGAGTTACGTGCTATATATGCGTGAGTATTGGAGTCATCGTCTGTCGATTTCGCAATTATAATAGATCATAGTTTCCTTATTTATCTATAGACTAAGCAAAAAGGTGTCGTACACAAGTGGCCCTAATTGAATTACCTGTGCCAAGATTGCGGTCATTGTATCAAGGGCATCTCACTGGGTGTTGCTCCGAAGTTATTGACAACCTCATTAGTAGAATCCATGCGGACATTAATTCGGTCGATGACGTTAGGCCAATCCGTTAAATTATTATTGCCTGTTTCATTTAGATTAGATAACATTCACAATTAGTGATTATTTCGGGAATTGTCATTTTCTCACGCGTGTTAGCGATTAGGCTGTACGCGAAATAATTATGGTTCCACTTTCCATTACATATGGTTAGCACTAAGTATTTTCAGATCATTCACGTCTATCGAGTTTTTGGTTTTAATTGAGCAATAAGATTTTTTATTGCTGCGCCTTAGATCATTATAACTAAATTGTAAAGACAGCATTAGTTTTAGTCTGTGGTTCGGGTAGACGAACGTTACAGAGACCCGCTTTTAGGGTCATTTATTTTAACCTTCATGATTGTTCCATTTGGGCCTATATGAATAAAGTATTTTAAATTTGAATACCTCATGGAAACAGATCTGGGGATAGTTCTTAAGTTTTAAAGAATTTAACCTTACAAGATGAAGCAGCTTCTGGGACATCATAGAAAATGAACACTGGAATTCGTTACTAGAGATAAATAACCTCTCCAAATCTCGGGGCACTGAAAACAAGAATGGAATGGTTTATTCTAAAATGCTTCACTGGGCAAACGCTGTTTTTAAGGGAGCAGAATTTACTCTGTCATCCAACTTTAATCCAAAATTGAATAGATAAAATAGAATATAATATGTAATTTATTATAGCCAGAAAAAAAATATAAAACTGACTGGCTGATATGCAGTATGCACTCCAATTCCATTGAACTTGGTAATTAACTTTTATCTAATCCGTGGTGATGGAGTCATTATACCATCATCATTTAACAATTGAGTCTCAGAGTAAAAATACCTATTTTTCCTCTAAGAATTGAGTCGTTATCGTGTTCAGAGTGCGATGGCACTAGCGTCTGCGTCCACATAACTAAGTCTGAGACCTAAATACCGTAGGTCGTCATAACGCGCGCTATTTACTTGCAATTTTCATGAGTTCTAAAATTAACTCTGACTAGAGGGGCTCGACGCGGGCGTGGCTTTCCCAACCTCGCACCATCCGCAGCTGTAGCTCCGGGTTAATAGGGTTCATGTGATAAAAACTGACCCGCAGGACTCCCCACAATCCTACTAATATTATAAATAAATGCGAAAGTGTGTTTGTTGGTTTGTCCTTCTTTCACGCAGTAACGAAGCAACAGATCGACGTGATTTTTGGCATAGATATAGTTTATGGACCGGAAAGTAACATCTAGGCTACTTTTTATCCCGGAAAAATGCACGGTTCCTGTGGGAACGCGGGGGAAAACCGAGGGCAGAAGCTAGTCAAGTTGGCGATAATATCAGGTTTTCTTGACATTTTGTGGAAGTTTTTTTTGCTATTAAGAAAATGAACATATTTTTTTCTTTAAACTAGTCTTTGCCTGAGAGAAAAGAACACTCCCATCTGATCATCACCAGAGGCACTCATCGATTTCTCATTTAGAAAATTTCTTCAGCTTAACTTTCAGAATAATGTTATCTCATCCTTCTCTTGGGCTATATGTAGGTAATTTTCTTCTTCATTAGTATGTAATGTGCAATATACCTATAGTAATACCTACCTAAGAAATGTACTGTATTGAAAATTAATGATTTATTGTTTGTTACAGGTCGAAACACACAGAAATGTTTATAGACGAGAATGAAACGTGAGTATATAAGAATAAAATAGACATTCTTGGATATACAATAATATTTATACTGTGAATTTTGAGATGAAGCATAAAATTAGAATATTGATAAAGCGAGTCAAAGAAAGCTCTGACGACATTTCTTTCTTCAAAAGGATTTGTATAATGACAACTACTTCTGGAGCTATCGAGCTCGTACCCATCCATATTCCATCTTATGATATTGAATCTTATGGAAAAACTGATAAAGTAAACTCATACATTATCTACAATCCATCAAATAAATCACAGTTTCATCAGCCGGATCTCGTTGTAATTGATTTATTAGCAGAGCGATAACTGTCGCAAATATTTATCATGAAGATAACTCTGTTCATGCGCCGGTCTATAAACTATATTTTTTCTGCACACAACTACTGATTACTTATCACTCAGTCACGCTTTTATTACATTATGCCTTTTATATGACGTGGCCTTTGCGGGATGTTCATTTGCTACTTAGTATTGCACTAGCTTCTGCCCGCGGTTTTCACCCGCGTTCCCACAGGAATCGTGCATTTTTCCGGGATAAAAAGTAGACTATGTTATTTTCCGGTCCATAAACTATATCTATGCCAAAAATCACGTCGATCCGATGCTTCGTTACTGCGTGACAGAAGGACAAACCAACAAACACACTTTCGCATTTATAATATTAGTAGGGAAGTAGGGATTTATTCAGTCACATAATTTTATATTGAATTCCTATATTATAATATGATTGCTCCTGCACCGGGACTGGAAATTTCTCCTAGCTACAATATTTTCCCGGTATAACACGATTTAAAGTAACATTTTTCTTGTAAACAGAATCGAAAAAATATTCTACCAATATTTTCCTTAAGAGATAGCACAGTTGAACCTACTTGGTTACTGGTACTCCATCTCTTAATAATCCTATTACTTTGTAACGTGTCTGGAATCTGGATGGTCGTATGTGGGTAGAACTCCACAATCACCCGTGACGTGAGTCTCTTACGTAATCATTAGCTAGTTGAAACATATCTCTGTAATTTATTAACTATTTTAATTGTCCTTTTCAACCTTCACCCCTATGCCAACACCAATTAGGAATGCCTCGATGTGCTCAGACACGGATATGTTTGTTGCTATGTTTGTAAATTACATATACATAATATAAACTCTTTTATACACTCGTACCCCTACAATAGAATGGTCTGTGTGTCCCAGGTGGCATGGACGCACAAATACACAACACACCCAAGACCCGAGAACAAACTTTATGTTCACAGGGCCATCAAAGATATTATTCCATGACAATGGACTTTTGAAATTGTATTGCCTTTTAAAACACAATTTTTATTTAAAATAGAAACTGGCTAGTAAATATAGGTAGTACTGGAAATTAAGTATATTTGCTCTATCCATGCATGCTTTGGTTTATGAGATTTTTTCTCAAGAATCTCTAGACATCTTGGCTCGCGGCCAGATGAAGAATCGACGTAGCTTTTCTTCGCCTGAAGGTTTCTTGTATATTATTCTGATTGCAGTTTTTATTATGCGAGGTTTGACCGCAATATCACTTGACGAGAATAGATAGAACAGTAGATGAGCAAAAAAAGCCCAAGTTTGCAATTTTTGACCCCTGTTTGATATGAGTTGACACGTGTGATGCACTGAGTTTTGTCAAGAAAGCTTGAACAAAACAGCGGCGCGAGTACGGAAGTCGGTTCGATAAATTTGTCGAACCGAAAAACTCGACAAAATTATCGAATTTTGCGAGTACCGAAGTCTGATCGTAAAGTATTGTAGTAGCTCTATATTCTCTTTGGATTCGACCTAGCGTTTCGATAACTTTTGTCGATTGTTTCGAGGCTCGATAAATCCCACGTTATCGATTTGAACTGTCATTTTTATCGAATTTTGTCGAATATTATCGACCCGAAAAGATCCGTACTTGCGCCGCAGGTTGTTAAAAAGTTGATGACGTGGGCAGTGTCTCTGAATATGTGCGTGACTCAAAACAGATTTGATGGCTGAATAAAAAATTCTCGACTGATAAGTTTTTAAACTGTCATGGTCGACAGAGTTTAGAAAAAACGTCATCATATTTACGAACACACTCAAAATGAATGGGATATTAACCGTGTATGTTATTTGTTTTTGTTTCTGATATATCGGTATTGTTGCAAGCGCCTGTGATCATGGTAAATACCTTCTAAACATCCCGTTAATTTTGACGTGGTCCGATTCTCGGATTATTGCGGCTTGCAAATGAATCTCTGGTCTATTCATATTGAAAATTCTTTTTTCAGTATTTCTCCCTAAGGTAGCACTCGTGAATGTTATCTGAGTAGGATAGCTCTCTAGTGAGAGAGTAGGTGACGGTAGGTGGCACTTCAAAAATCCCTGAGTATGTTTTGGAAGTTTTGTTATTTACATTTTAGTACAAGTTACCGGATCGGTCGCGCTTACCCTATACGGTCTACCAGTCAACCAAGACATTGCGCAACCGGTCCTCATTACAAAGCACCGGACCACTGGCTAGTCAACTTAATCGATTCCCTCAAATACTTCGAATGTATATTATGTCAAAAAAATTATTTCTGTAAGAATGCTAACCTTAATTATTAACTCTGTCATGTGTGGAAAATGCAAAACACATATTGTGCAAATGCTATGTTTATGTTCACTCTTTTTATAAGTTGCTACTTACTATAGACAGATGTCAGATTTTAAATATAGCAGGTAGGTTGTATATTTATGACCCTTTAGGCCGGAGCTCGTCAAATGTGAAATGAACGACGTTCACGTGATCGGCAGTTCAAGAGCTAGCTCTGACAGCAGATGTCAATATTCTCTTAATAATTCGAAGGGTAAGCTATATGATTTTCTGTTCGTGAGTTAAACCTAGTTCATAGTTGAACTTCGTTTCAAAAGGGTTGGTGAAGCCTTTAGTAGTTATGACAAACGTGCCAACAGGATGCATAAAAATGATATGTCTCAGCTAAATTTTATAGTTATCGATTAAAATGAAAAATACATTAGAAAATAGATTATTAATCTGTAACATCTGATTATAAATTAATAATAATATTTACTTAATTTCTTATAATTACATGGACGCGGATATATTTGTAGGATTTGTTTTCAAAACAAGATAGTTGGAATCGTGGATACTAGTTCCGTTATGGAATAAATATTCTTATTAATATATAGAATATAATGCCTAATCTGAGAAACATATAAATGACAAATATATAATTAATACTTAAACAACTATAACTAAAGGCTAAAAATACGTTGTTGATCGAAAGCCAATAATTAAAATATAGTAAATTCCTTATCCTTTTCGATTAATGTCCTCTAATCGTTATCTATGTGCTAAGTCAATCTTTGATCTTTCTACCATTATCAGCTTATCAATCCGAAGCATAGTAGTAAAGATATCACGGGCATATATAATTTATCTATTTAATACTAATTAACAGTTTGCTTCGGTCAGTGTCGACGGTAGCTCGTGCATGATTGTGTTCTAGTGAAGTGGTTCTATAATCATGGGATATCTAGATAGGTAAGTTCAATGGGATCTCTTTTAATGGTGCTAGCATCAGACGAGAAATCGGCGGGACATTACTTTTCAGCAATGGTTTGATTATCGATTAGGTAATAGGTATCCACCAAGTTAACGCATCTGATGAAATAGTTATCAGAATTTAGTACCTATTACTTTTTGTATTCATTATCAGCCTCTTACGCTTCCACTGCTGGGACACCGGTCTTCTCTCAGAGAGAGAGGTATGGCCATAATCCACCACGCGGGCCCAGTGTAGCTTGGTGGATGACACATGTCATCGAATTTTTTGTGGTTCTAGAACATGCCGGTTTCCTCACGATTTTTTCCTTCACCGTTTTAGAGCGAGTGTGAATAATCCGCACATATAACTTGATATAAGTCATTGGTGCGGGCCGAGTCGAGATTCGGACTATGGTGCGACGAATTGAAAGACGCACAAGTTCCCGCTCGGCCACACTCGCTCCCACTCGCTTTTTTGTATTACGGCCGAATTATTTTTCTTGACATTTGAAGTAGTGTTTGTTGACCAACCGCTTTCGCTTCATGCAACTGGTTATTCCACTCGTCCATTAGATATTATACAACTACAATTCACAACCCGATAGCTGAACGGTGCTTTGTACCGAGAAATTTTGCTGTGAACAGAATTGTACGTGCTCGGATTTTCGGATAATGATTATCTTAACAATTGTTGTTTTTACTGAACTTTGACCGATGTCGGAACACCCTGCTTTAAAATCTCCTTTTGAGTAATGATCTGTATCCGATTAAATAAATATGTAAAGGGCAATACGCCATTCTGACGAATTCTGCTAGCGATATAAATTCTATTTATATCAAGAATACAACGAAATACATCATCTGTTCGCTTCCGTGCCCGCCGGTGCGGCACCAATAATCTCTTGTAAAAGTCATAAACTTGGCCATATGGAACTTGTGGACACTGTCCAGTTACAAAAGCCTCTTTAATTTGCATTCATTCAGTTCATGTTATAAAAACCAATCACAATCATAAATCCGTGACGCGTGTCAGAATCAGTTGTTACGTTACTATATTATCCTATCTTGACAAGGATGCTATAGGGTCCCAGATTTTCAATTATTCGGGGATTTGTTTTTGTCATATTGTTTTGGCCTTTTTCCTTTGCGTATCGAGGTCGGGCAAGTATTGCTATTGTACTATGTGATTTCTTCGGAAAGGATGTAGTAAATCAACGCGATAAAATTTCGAAGGCAGATTAACATTACCTAGACATTGAAGCTCTTCTCAATTGAAGTGCGTATTTTTATGACTATCAGTAGTATCAGTGTATCAGCAGGTTTCAGTGCGCAGCTGTGCACGTATCGCTATATTCATAAGCGGAACCGAATCCTCGATAGTTCCGCTCCACATTCACTCATAATTTTATATCACAATTTTAAATAAGATTATATATTGCTGGTGATTTATAATTTTAATTCCGCGATAAAGAATGTCTAATGGCCTAAGCTCGATCTATACTGAATTCAACCAAACGTAACGCGCGACGCTGGACAACCAACGTTTCTCAGCATGAACCGAACTCAACCCCGCTGGGCCAGCGGCCGGCGAGTTAACCTCCTGAGGATGCCTCGTGTAGAGGCGAAACACGTGTCGAAGGTCGGGTCGGGTTGAGTTCGGTCCATGCTGAGAAACGTTGGTTGTCCAGTGTCGCGCGTTACGTTTGGTTGAATTCAGTATAGATCGAGCTTAGGCCATTATACATTCTTTATCGCGGAATTAAAACTATAAATTACCAACATTACATAATCTTTAGGATTTCCGCAAAGTAACGCCTGATTCCATCTCCATATATTTTCTTGTAGTAACGAGCACTAGTTTTTGATATCGTAATTCGTAATCACTATGCAGGACTACGGTTAGTGGATTACACCATCCAAGTATTTATCAATTTGATTAAATGATTAATGTCTCGAATTACAAAGCTTTTTTTAATTGTTATCATGATGATATTTTGTACCCGAATTATCAATATGATAATATACTATATTCAGCAGATTAAGGATATAGAAATAGGTCATGACTTTGGTGTTAATAATATCATTTAGGTAACGTTGGTAATAGAACCAACCTTCTTCGAGCCTTCACACATAATAAGTTCAGGACTATGAGACTCCAGTACGACTCGGCGGTACATATTCAATACCTATACCTAATTTACACGCTGATTCCAATTTCTTCGAATGTCATGAGTATCACGGGGAATTCCCTTTAGTATGTAACCATTAGACAAATTTATTATAATTACATTATAATGCAGGGATTATTCATATTATGTAGTATACTATGCACGAAGCTAGCATCATTTATTTGCAGCTCGTTTTCAATTCCTGAAAGTTAAACATCACCATGGCCTACAATAATTACTGAGTTATGTTTTAATTAATGAAATATATTATATTGAAAGTTGAAACTATCATCGAAATTACCTGAAATACCTATGTATTGAAAGAATCATATAAAAAAAGAAACATTTATAAAAACATTGTAAAACAAAAATCGTTAGTGGTAGGACTAACTCTTCTGCGAGTGCCCGTCTGGGTGGTTACCACCGCTTTGTGAGTGAAGTCTGCCGCCAAGCAGTAGTGTGCAAGCATTACTGTGTTCCGGTTTGATGAGCAGAGTAGCCAGGGAAATTACTGGGCTTATGAGACTTCATACCGAATGTCTCAGGGTAACGAGCGCAATGCAGTGCCGCGCAGGCCTTTGTGTTTCAAAGTTCTGAGTGAAATTGCAATTGTTATGGGCCGGCGTTATGCTTACCATCAAGCAAACGACCAGCTCGTCTCGTTAACAAATAACATAAAACAAATAAAAAAAAATTGCTGCTAGATAAATTCAAAAGCTGGCTACCATTTCCCGCAACGCAAAATAAACTAAGTTTTCAGCGAACATCCGTCCTAGAAACACCGACATCCGACCGGGTGCAAAGTACCGACGCCAAGGTTTCTCTCAAGGTCCCCGCTCTGTATATCAACTAGACGACTACTGAACTAGTCAATTACGATAAATATAGTTATATATTTCACCCAGTCTATGTATATTTAACTGGCGTTAACATTGTGCTGTTTCAAGGGCAGATATGTTTTTTAAATAGAGCTACTGAAGAGCGGAAAACCGGCCTCAGTGACGTTC
The DNA here is from genome assembly GCA_907269065.1 of Crocallis elinguaria. Classification (NCBI taxonomy): domain Eukaryota; kingdom Metazoa; phylum Arthropoda; class Insecta; order Lepidoptera; family Geometridae; genus Crocallis; species Crocallis elinguaria. Next base: position 17,355,836 of record OU026069.1, read on the forward strand.
ACTTGTAGAGGGCAGATGCCCATGCCCGTGCCCAATGCTGCCCATTAGACCAATGTAGGTTGGTGATGATGAAGAAACGATAAAATTGAAAAATGTAGCTTTATGATGAAAAATTAAAGTTTCTTCAGCAATGTTATGGCAGCTGCAATGTAAGCTAGACCGCCTAGACAACAATCAATTAAAGTCGGGGCTTACCAAAGCCTCCTGTAGCGGTGGAACACACCTATCAAAAGAACAAACCACTGCTATGGATAGTATATTTACTAAGACCCAGCAACCGCTCGCGCATTTGTTCCAATTCTTGAGTTCAAAGTTATCCAAGCGTATAAAATTGTTGTGCCTGCATAAACTCTGAACTTGATGATTATTGTACCTTTCGTAAAGAAAAGGTTTCCATTTGTTCACGACTTCTTCAATTTCTAATATTGCGAGATTTCTTAACTCCTCCGATAGCAGTTACTAAGCGTGTTAAAATTTCGATTAATACATCCTGCTGCTATCAGGAATTTAGATAATTCGGGATCCCGTATAAATATTTTACGACTCAAAAGCTTTATCTTATCTCACTTAATCCTTAGAATTAGTGAATGGTGATTTTCGAGCGTGGATCTTACGTGATACATAATCCATACAGATAAATAAAATTGAAGTGTCTGTTTGTAATATCAAAATAACAGCTTTTTACTAAATGCATATGAAAGTATATAAGCCATCTACAGCAAAACAACCACTTTTAAAAATTTTGTCTGTCCGTCTGTTCCGGGTAATTTCCGAAACGGCTGGACTGATTTTGACGGGACTTTCACAGGCAGATAGCTGATGTTACAAGGAGTAACTTAGGCTACTTTAATTTGAGATAAATAATTAGGGTTCCGCGCAAAAAAATAAAAACCATGTAACCAAAATCTCCACGCGGATGAAACCGCGGGCCAGCAGCTAGTTATTAACTACGTAAGTACGTCTTAGAAGTTCGGCAAAGTTTTTTTTGAGCCCTGTTTTGTGTTTATCGTATTTTCGAATCAAATCCTATCGGTAATGAGAAATGATAAGGTGCCAGACATCTGGCGTGTTATTAATTACATAGATACGTCTCAGAAGTTCGCGAAAGGATTTTTTGAGCCCTGCAGGGCTAACATGCGCGCCACGACAAAATTTTGTCTACTGTTTTGTCTCGCTCTTTCTCTCGCGAACATGAGACAAATGCACGACATAAGCATCGAGAAAATTTTGTCACGGTGCGCATGTTAGCCCTACTGCTTTGTGTTTATCGTATTTTGCAATCAAATCCTGTCGGTAATGAGAAACGATAAGGTGCGAGTCGCGCCAGACGTCTGACGTTTGTGTGTCTAATATAATTACGCAAAATTATCTCGAATTACGAGGTTTTATCCTTATTTTGTTATAGTACATTACGATATTAGTGCGTAAAGATGGTTATAACATGCGAGGTGGAATTTCAGCCCGAGCCGAAGGCGAGGGCGTAATTGAGCCAAGCATGTTATAACCAATACGCACGTATATCGTACGACGTTTTTTAACACACTTGCGAGTAAACAGGAAAAAAAAACATTTAAATAAACTCAATCTGTGAATGCACACTGTTGCTTTCCCGCCATTTTACCAGCGCGCTTGAATAGCAACAGCGCGCTGCTCACTAGCTGGAGTGGTGCGGCGGCGATCAGTTCCATATTTGAAATGGCAAATAATACTGTTATGGAATTTTTATGGACTATAACTTAACTATTTGCTTTGATAACACACGCGTTTTTTATGACCCGCTTTACATATTTAAAACCGGTGGAATTATATCAGCTTTACGAGAGAGGGTGTTAAAAATTAATCATTTTAGTTGTTTTAGGTATTTTTACTGAGACTGTCGTTTATTTTTTTGCACTTTTTCTTTGTAGGGCACCTTTTTACGTCAAATCAATACCACTCTGTGTGATGTGTTGAGCTTGATACAGTGGTTTGACTCCACCTATCACGAAAATCATGAAAACGTACCTTCAAAGCGAACGGACTAAATGATTCATAGCAGCTGTCGCTTCCATGTGCCCAATACAAAGAGAAGAAATGTAGGTGTCATCGTAATTTGAGTAGAAAATTCTCATATTGCAGTTCAAATCTTTCATTCATGTTGCATAATATAGTACGTTTACGAGCACGAGGCGTGGGAAAACTCGTTCTTAACTGGACCTTATATAATTATAGTATTAATCCGTAAAATAAATAAATGTATCCTTAAAACCTTACTATACCGAGAATAAAATAAAGTTCTCATGGGAAACAGAAAGACTATACAGATAAATGCGTAGAAGCATAGCTTTTTTTGTCGCAACACTTGTAAGGTTATCCTTATCGGTCCAGACAAAATCGTAAATGAATTATTCGATTTCCTAGATGACTGAGCAAGTCTCGAAATAGAAATTGATATAGAACTACTTAAAAACGGACGCGTAATACCTTGTGGCCAGGTATTGGATGTAGAATGAGGCGATGTGGTCGCGCGACACAAGTGTCAATGCCATGATATGAATTATGAACAATTGAACATTCTATAAGTACGGACTAAGTCATCAAAATCATCGATCAATAACGTGTAATGAATCAATGTTTTGAATCTTACGAGTTTAAATCTGGCGGTAGACAAAGTCAAACCACTTTAGCGAAATTGTTCATAATAAACTAATCCTATACAGAATTAAAGCGACAGAACTATGAGAGGTGGTTCTCATGGTGAGTTCTCTTATTATTCTTTCGAGGGCCTCTAATTAATGATAGCGAAATTTCCCCGAACACTCACTTTTAATTATTGAACTAATTTGTCAACCAGCGTCCGTTAACATGACACAACTGACCATCCTGATATTCTAGACGCAGTTTGCCTCAGCTGATAAAAATAGCTCGCCTTCTATGGGTTTCCTTGGAATTATCATTTGTAGACGCGTTCACCTTGTCCGTTTGCTTTTATCACAGGTATTTCTTGACACATTTACCTGGTAGATACATCAAATTTTAACTTGTTAGTAAGTTTCCGTGTTCAGGCATCTCCTGGCATAATTAGATCCTAATATTAATGAGGTTTGGAAGGTTATATAATGTTTTTAAGAGCCTCAAGTTATTTTGTTTCTTGTTTGTTTTAATTCGTTCTAGTTTATTCTGCATATTAAGTTCTACAAATCTACATATTATGCATGTGATTGTATTTTGAACGTGGCGTTACTATTTTGTTACTTGCTATTTCGAGGCACATTTAAAACTAAGTAGATCTTAGTCACTTTTAATATTTTGTCGACTTGAGTCGATAAATAGTTGCATCCAGTTGCGGCACGTTTGCTAACGTTAGTTTAAATAACTACCTAATCATTTCCCTTTGAACTGAATTCACGGAATCTATAAACTGGGAGACATTGAAAACCAGCTGTAAAGTGCAAAGCAAGTTTTATTTAACTATATCGGAAACAGTTACTCAAGTACAAATAGTGCTTGCATTTTGTAACGGAACACCAAAATTACAACTATTGTGTCTGTTATTATTGTACACAAATCTTTGTTGCGTTTTTTCCTGGTGACCTTATTCTACGAAACAAAGAAAATAATCACGCAAGTTCCGCTTCGGCTATTGTAAGAGATATCATCAGAACTCGTAAGGTGCGTCGTCAAGTCAAATACGTTTTCGTTTAAAGAGCCCTGTCTGTACCGTATGTGTAAGCCTATAGGTAAATACGGTCCATACAGTACGTCACCGCTAAGCGCGTAAATAAGGTTCGCTCAACGAAGTAGCACACCCAAGCACGGGTTTCGGCCTATATGGGTGGCTACAAGTCATAAACACCTTTTTATTTTCGATTCCTTGCAGTATGGTACATGTGTCTTTAGACTCATGCTTGGCTTTAAAAGTAAGGTGTAAATTGACGTTATTGTGTGGGAATAAATAAATAAATAAATATTTGACCTGTATTTGGGGTCTAATTATCACGAAGGGAATTATTGCTATCAATGCTACTAACTTGACTTACGTTAGCTTGGTTACCATAGGAACTTATATTGTCAAATTTCATACGACGAACTTTGTTAATATGGACTACATTGTGGGATTGGAATCGCTTTGAAGCAATGAATACTATATATCTTTCTCTCAGGATAACATTGAGCTGAAACTTAACGCTTATTAGACAACTTGCGCGTGTTACATAGTTGTTTATAGAAAAGGTTTCATGAACATTCGACGGCTGCCCGGATCGGATGTCCCGGCGCATGCGTGCCCTTCCACCCGGGTCACGGCCGTCCGTACTTGTATCAACAGATGCATCCGTCCCCGATGCCACTCTCTTTATCTCGATGCATAATTGTCGGACCTTTCGTCATCCTTATTTTATTGGAGAACTAGCTGCTGCCCGCGGTTTGACCCGCGCGGAGATATTGCATTTCATGCTTTTTATTTTTTTGCGCGGAACCCTAATTCTTTTTCTAAAATAAAAGTAGCCTAAGTTACTCCTAATAACATCAGCTATCTGCCAGTGAAATTCCCGTCAAAATTGGCCCAGCCGTTTCGGAGATTACCCGTAACAAACATACAGACAAACAAAAATTTTATTATAAAGTTTCATATGCATATGGTAAAAAGCTGTTATTTTGATATTACAAACAGACACTTCAGTTTCATTTATTTGTATAGACAAGTGTTTTTAGTAACTTTTGCTGTCGTCTCTTACGTCCGTGAACCTATCTCGCTCATCGAGTCCATGGCATGATCGTACTGTCAAAATTAAACTAATTTTACGATATAGGTTTTTAAACTGTCATGGTCATCAACACTTTGAAAATTATCACTAGAAACGGGATACATGGCGTTTGCAACAGCGCCGAAATATCGGAAACTCAAATCAAATAATATACATGGTAAATATCCCGTTTCTAGTGATAATTTTCAAAGTAATTTTACGATAGAATTGAAACAATGATTGCGCGTGCAAAAATTTGAATATGCAAAATGTCGAGTAAATTTCCTTTGTGGTTTCGGAACAAAGAACGCACTGACTGCATTACGTTTGTTAAAACAGCCGTTTGTCATACATTGTGTGGCGTGGTTCTGCCGAGTCATTCCAAACTAATATCTAGAGAGGGCTCGTCTGTTTAATTTATAACGTGTGAAAGGGTTAACGTTCTATGTTCAAATGGAATATCAGCAGAATCTCACACAATGTTATTGTCATTTACGACATTCAATTACATTCGAAACCTTATGTTCTTTACTTACCGTTTCGGATATCAATGCTAGATTTACGACATGTATAGAATACCTAGAATTACAAAATTGTTTCTATAGCATAGCTGAATATTTAAACTTTAAGTGACATTACATTAATATGACCATTTTAATATTTGCACGCCTGCTTGCAGGCTGAATACTGTGACATTTTTTTGGAACATCTTAAATGTGTAATATTATGTATTCTTGCAAATAAATGTATGATTTGATTTGATATTAAATCATCTTGCAGCGCTTTCTATTCAATCTTCCATATGTAGGTACTGTAGTGCTAAATCAGAGATATCGTGCTCTTGAGGTTACGTCTCATTGGGGTCAGACCTCCATTATCAAGAGTAATTTTGCTACTAAATAAACGTGGTTGGTGTTACTGCGGCAGTCTAGTAGTTACGACCTTTTACTTTAATTAACTGCAAAATGGTTTTAGGGTCTCTGTGTTTTCTTACTACATTTAGGGCCGATTTTTCAATAGTCAAATAGCGGTCTGTTAGTTTATTTCCCTGAATCATCTAAGTCTGTGGTGCAGACAGACCTAAATAAATTGTATGGCATTCTAAACAAATAAACCTTAGTTAGCTAACGGTCCATGAATTTTGAAATTAAAGACCCGAAAAACACACTAAAAACACGAAAATTAATTGATTGGATAGCAATCAGTTCGTTAACTTGCAATTGAAAAATCGGCCCTTACAGGAGTAAATCGACCTACTCTTAATTTAATAATAGTTACAAGATCGTAGGTTAGGTTTGCTACATTCACCTTACTAATCAGGATACATTATATCCCCAGGTATCAAGGGTAGTAAAACTTAATGTAATAGCTACTAATGAAACCCAATTATGCTTTTACGTAAGGAGCTATCAGCTACCTGACGTATATCCAAATCAGAGTGCGACAGTTATCCTTAAGCTTGTAAGCCTGTCATCAAGGTAAATATAATATACTAATGTAACTCGTGCGCCTTGAAGTGCTTCAATTAAATTAACCGCGTTCTGCTTTAGCTGCCTTCTACGTACCTATCTCGGATCTAGGTATCCTTGCCTGCCTGACTACGCTACCTTTATCGACCCTAGACCTTCTCGGACATTCGGTACAAACACAAGACCTACATACGACGGTTGCTATTTGTGTATCCGAAACTGGCCACGTACATAAACAATATTATAAAGTAACAATTACGTTTGAAAATGGAACTCATTGGCTGTAGAATACAGTTTGTTTCACAGCTGTCAATTGTCTTTTTACATTTTATTCCATTTTCAAATGTAATTGTTACTTTATAATATTGTTTAAATAAGTGGCCAGTTTCGGATACATAAATAGCAACCCTCGTATCTGTGCATAATATAGTATGTCTAGTGCGGCACAGGTGATTGAACTTTTAATTGGCCGGTATAGTAAAAGTTGCCGCAAATATTTACCGAAGGCCGAGTTCGACATATCTTTTTACGAGTTGAATCTGATATCTGTTTTCTTACTGGGGAATAGTAAAGATGCTTACTTTGTTTGGTTATAAATAAAGCCTAGTTAAAACTGTTTTAGAGTCGGTTTAAAATCTAACCGTAAAACGCTGCTTTCACAATCAATCGATACATTCTTCTGTCTACCAACTAAAGGTACGGTATATGCCAGAATACGCAGGGACCAAACTTTATTAGCAAAACCGAATTTCTATAGTGTAATTGAAAAAGTAGCTGATTATAATTTTCCTATCGTTCCAGGCCGGAGACATGGTGGGTGTCGGCAGTTCTAAAGACCATCCGCGCGGTGGCGCTGATGTTCGACGTCATCACCTTCCCCATCCACATCATAATTCAAAGGCCATGGCGGAAGCGCGCGCTCTCCAGACGAATCAAGGTAAACTAACCTATTTAGGTACTGTGGAATAATCTAAAATAGGATTATTTCGTCAATTTTCACCTCCAACTTTCCAAGGCGTCGCATATTATATCTATGCATTGTTGCCAAAGCTATCCTCTACCAGCGGCGCAAGTACGGAAGTAGGTTCGATAAATTTTTCGAATCGACAAAAATGATAAATTTATCGAATGTTGCGAGTACCGGAGTCTGATCGTAAAGTATTGTAGTAACTCCATAATATTTTTGGATTCGACCTAGCTATTCCATAACTTTTGTCGATTGTATCAAGGCTTGATAAATTATATAAAAAATCGATAAAACCCATCTTATCAAATCAAATCAAAATCAATTTATTTATTTTTCCGAATATTGTGATAATAGTCGTTAAATTACAAAAGATACAAATCGATTAAGAGAATATCGATTTGAACTGTCAATTTTATCGTTCAAAAAGATCGGTACTTGCGCTGATGAGTACTAGGATTACTTCATCGCAGTTGTTGCCGGATTGGGAAGTAAGAAGTAGCCGCACGCCGGTTATTTGACGTCACCCTTCGACCTCGACGTGTTCCGTCAGGCCTTTTTTAGGAGGTCATTTCAGCAGTATTTTGGGCCTTGTGTCTTATGGCATTTGTTTATTTGCCGCCTTGTTTCGTATGAATTTTAGTGGGAGGACCAACTCTTCTGCGAGTGTCCGTCTGGGTTGTTACCACCGCTTCGCTCGTGAAGTCTGCCGCCAAGCAATAGTGTGCAAGCATTACTGTGTTCCGGTTTGATGAGCAGAGTATCCAGTGAAATTACTGGGCTTATGAGGCTTATACCTAATGTCTCAGGGTAACGAACGCACTGCAGTGCCGCGCAGGCCTTTGTGTTTCAAAGTTGTGAGTGGCACACTGGCACTGCAATTGTTATGGGCCGGCGTTATGCTTACCATCAGGCAAACGACCAGCTCGTCTCTTTACCAAATAACATAAAAAATAATGTCTACGTTCATGGGGTTTGCTATACATTTCACGTGTCTAGATTTAAAGTTTCAACATTCAAGTTCATTCATGCGCTATTATCAGTTGCTGCGGCATGAATGAAGGACAAACCATCACACCAGCAACGTACAAACACATTTTCGCATTTATTATAGTAGGGATTAGAGAGCTTAATTATACTATTTTTGTGTACTTTTGTAAGCCATTGATGCCAGGATTGACCGCAAAAAGCTTCAATCCCAGACTTGTGGGTTCTCCCAGGGCAAAGGCCTGCCTTCTGGCAGGCCTTTGCCCTGCTGTGCACCACCATGCTGGGACCACCATGGCTTATAATAATATTAGTGATTCACAAATAGGTACCTAAAGGCACCAATTATTATAATAATTGCGTCGTTACCTAATGTGGCGAACAAGCTCTATTGAGAAGGTCACTACAGCGAGGAAATAAATTATAATTAAAAATGTATGTATGAATTGGTACGTAATCCCGGAAGGGGATGATTGGATGGTTGTCCACAGTTGGGAGACAGATGAGTGGTTTGAAGTTTTTTTTATACTATTTGATAATGATAATTGTTAATAAGTTGACTAGACTCTTGCTTAAAATTATAATTAACAATAAATATTTATTGTACTAACGTAAAACTAACGTAAATTTACTAGAAATAGTAAAATTGCGAATACCCTAAAGGGTCCATGTATTTACCTACTAACCATAAGACTAAGACCTGCTTAGATTTAAGAACTTGTTTCTTAGGTTTAAGGCATTTTTGTAAGTGCATGGTAGCAATAAATAAATAAATAAATAACGAGAAGAGCTGGTCCTTTGCCTGATGGCTTACCATCAGGCAAAGGACCAGTTCTTCTCCGGCCCATAACAATTGCAGTGTCACTCAGAACTTTGAAACACAAAAAGCTGGCGCAGCACTGCTGTGACCCTGAGACATTATTAAGTCTCATATGCCAAGTAATTTCACTGGTTACTTTGCTCATCAAACCGGAACACATTACATTACTTGCATTTGCTTGCACATTACTGCTTGGCGGCAGACTTCACGAGCAAAGCTGTGGTACCAACCCAGACGGTCACTCGCAGAAGAGTTAGTCCTTCTACTTAGTAGATGATTGAACAATTCAAATTCATCAACACAGTTAATCCATCCAAAGATTACGTTGATAAGTTTTTAGGGTTATAAAGCTACTGAGTATGTGGTATAAAGATTTTTATGGCGTGACAAACAAATGTGTTTGATAATCTTTAGCGTAGAAACATTTTTTATGGTGTCCTTAAAGTCATTAGTAACATAGCCTAGCCTTAGTAGCATAGAGTTGAGAGTCTGACGTCCCCTATCTGCCAACTACTCCAATGACCAGTTATTAAGCATTTGTAGGGTCCGTCAACAAAAGCTTAATAACTGGTCTCTTTAGAAAAGAGTAAAAGCTTTCAAACCCTACATTGTGGGGCGTGTTTGTGTAGAGTTGTTATTTTCGGTTGACCTGTTTTAAATTCACCCATTGCTCGGGAGCACCCACGTGGATGATGTGGCCACTGCGGACTGTTTCCAGATCTGTATGCACTAGTTTTTGTCTGAAAACATTCACTGGTGGATAGATTTATCTAGGTAATACTCGTAGTGTATTTAATTGGTCTACAAAGTTTCTAGGTGTCCTAAATCTATTCTCGAAAGTTTCGGTGCCATTCTTCGGATAAAAGCTGTAAATAATTTAGAAATGTATTACATAGAAAATATTTAGGAACTTATACCACTTATCAACATAGTGAACAGATACTTCTGCTCTAAAATGCTACTTGCGAAGTTCGATGGAATAAAAGTCTGTTTTCTCTTACAAAGCTAGTTGCCAGTACATACCGCTAATCACGAATTTCAATGACAGGCGTATGCGACGAAACGCTTGCGTGTGCTAACTCGCATGCTAACGCCATCTAGTTTCGATATTGGAACTAACCAAACCAATACAAATGAACACGTGTCTGTTATGCGTCCCATATTGGGAATGAAACTGATGAGTTGTTGCAAACAAGACAGACATGCGTGATGCTACACAATACATAAACAAATCGTACACATAGAGTATAGCGATACATTAATTCGACGACTATTAAATATTTGGGCTGATTTGCTTTGTTCTGCTATTTTCCTTTTATATGTTCTCAATGTGTGACAAATTGACTACGAACCGGAAACGTGGTAAAGCGAACTGAAGCCTACCGTGAGCCGTGACCTACTTTATTTTTGTTAATTTTAACAAAGTTATTATCTCTATTAGTTCGTTCATTAATCCGTTAGATATTACAAATTCATTAATCTGTTAGACATTACAAATAAAAAAACTCGCACCGCACATTTCTCTTTGTGTTCGTACAAACAAGAATTCTTATTTACGGAGGCACAGATACGCTCTGACGTCACCTTGAGCCGTTTCATCCGGTTCCCAACTGTTGGCTACCCCAACCGTTGGGAACCTCTCGGTGAGCGTAATCTTGTGTTTCAGGCGCGCATCATCAACACGACGCCGGACAGCGTGACGGTGCGCTCGGTGTCGGAGCCGTGCGCGCTGCACGTGCGCCTGCAGCGCGACGGCGTCACGTCCATGGAGGGCATGCTGCGCGCCGCCGCCGCGCGCTGGGGCGCCCGCGCCTGCCTCGGCACGCGCGCCGTGCTGGGCGAGGAGGACGAGCCGCAGCCCAACGGACGCGTCTTTAAAAAGGTACGACTGCGCTCAAGAGGCTGACGGGTCGCTGCCGACACCCGCTCAGATACACTACACTATATTACACACTACGCAATAATAAAAGGAATAAGTTACTTTCGAAAAATCCAAGTACCAAAAGTTCATGATTGTATTCTCTTAAACCCACGGTACGTATAGCTGATTCTTTATTTTGTGTCGGCAAAGTCGACTCTGTCCAGCAGGGTTATTTTAATTCATTCGGAATGATATCCGTGTCGGAAGCGACAGCCTTGATCGTTTATATTTCGGAATCGCAACCCGACAGAGAAATTTCTCGTTTAGATTCGACAACTCAACTACACAAACGCGGATATAATGCCGAAGATACTTCTCTGTCGGAATGCGTTTCCGAGGTATAAACGATCAAGAAAGTCCCTTCCGATGCGGATTTCTTTCCGTGTAAATTAAAATCACCCCACAGGTCTCGTTTTGTGCGCACGTTCAGTTCACGATTGGAACACGTTGAACGCAAACTTGCCTAATGGATGTTCTGTGTAAAGTTGAATTTCCAATGGTGTTTGTTCGCTCGAACGGCCTGCGTGCCGAGCAGCCTCGACTCTCGAGCCGTGTTCAGTTGTTCACGCTGTCCGCAGTTCAACATGGGCGAGTACGGGTGGCGCAGCTACGCGGACGTGGAGCGCGAGGCGGCGCAGTTCGGCGCGGGGCTGCGCGAGCTGGGCTGCCGGCCGCGCAGCAACGTCGTCATGTTCGCGGAGACGCGCGCCGAGTGGATGCTGGCGGCGCACGGCTGCTTCAAGCAGAGCATACCCGGTGAGCAGCGGCCACCGACGGAGCGGTGCTGCTTGTTGGCGCTTATGGGCAGTGTACACGCTTATGCAAACGTACGTTTGCTTGTCGGAATAACAACGCTTTTGCGTCGAGCGCGGATTTCGTGATACTCGAAATGCGCGCTTGACGTAAAACCGTTTTTATTCTGACAAGCAAACGTACGTTTCCATAAGCGTCTACGGTTTGCACACGCTCCGCCCCTTTAAGTCTCGAAAGAGCTGAGACCCCTTTTGCCTAATAACTACGTACTGCGCAGGACTAAACCAAAATTGGCGCCAAAAGCATTTATAAAGAAATATTCTTACTATTTCTTGGAGAAGGCCTATACGTTAAGCAGTGGACGTCTTCTGGCTGATGAAATAAAAAAATTCATTAAATTCGGGAAACTTTTAGATATCTATTAGTATTTTGTGGATTTTTTTTTGTGTGATTTAATTCTTTTGTGTTAATGTAATTTTCGTAAACCTGTATAGCGACAGAAATTATGTATTTTTTGTTCCATGCAACATCCCAATTGCGGGATGTTTATATTTATGTAGTGTGTGGCCCCAACAGTGGTGACGATCTACGCGACCCTCGGCGACGAGGCCATCGCGCACGGCATCAACGAGACCGAGGTGTCCACCGTCATCACGTCGCACGACCTGCTGCCCAAGTTCAAGAAGATCCTCGCCAAGACGCCCCGCGTCGACACCATCATCTACATGGAGGACCAGCTCAAGGTCACCGAGCAGACCGGCTTCAAGCCCGGCACCAAGATCGTGGGCTACAAGGATGTCGTCAAGATGGGGATGGGCTCCAAGATCGGTGAGTTGTTGTACGATGCGCGAGCGGATGCTTCGATGTAACCAAAAGTAAAGAAAGAACACTGGATAGAACCGGACAGTACAGTTAGAGCCGGCCAAGTTCTATAAATACATAATTACATTGTATTTTCTTTAGTTTGAAAGTTAGAAGTTTCTAATATGTTTGAGCATTCGGTGAAGGAACATTTATCGTGATGCATTAGCAATATATTAAGGCATTTTCTGTTGTTTTGCAAAGCACTGCGTGTCGGGCTGATGCACGATTTGTAGTATGTGCACTTTCAAGTTTAGAATTTAAAGCGATACATTCCGGGCTGCGCATGCGAGCTCTCGCCTGCGCAGAAGACGGTACTCTCGCCCTTTTTTTGCTATTTAGCCGACCGCTGGAACGAGAGAGCTCTCGTTCCAGCGGTCGGTCAATAATGTATTAGTAAATATTCTTTTATTATCTGTGTGTCCCGCCCGCAGAGTCGGTGCCCCCGACGCCGTCGGACACGGCCATCATCATGTACACGTCGGGCTCCACGGGTGTGCCCAAGGGCGTGGTGCTGTCGCACCGCAACATGCTGGCCACGCTGCGCGCCTTCGCGGACGCCATGCCCATCTACGACGGGGACGTGCTCATGGGCTTCCTGCCGCTCGCGCACGTATTCGAGCTGCTGGCCGAGAGCCTCTGTCTCTTTGGAGGTGGGTGCACCGCGCCAGCGGAAGCCAAGCTAGGTTGACTCGGGAACTGCTGCCTTCGTTGTCAGCCTCTTACGCTCCCGCTGCTGGGATACCGGCCTTCTCTCAGAGAGAGAGAGAGAGAGAGAGAGCTATTGGCCATAACCCACCACGCGGACCCGGTGCAGCTTGGTGGATGTCACATGTCCTCGAATTTTGTTGTTCTTGAACAGGCCGGTTTCCTTACGATGTTTTCCTTCAACGTTAGAGCGAGTGTGAATAATCCGCATATAACTTGATATAAGTCATTGGTGCGGGCCGAGTCGAGATTGGAACTATGGTGCGTCGGATTGAAAGTCGTACAAGTTCCCGCTCGGACATACTCGCTACAGCTCGCTACTGCGGCCTTACCGGCTAAGAATCTCGTGTACGTTTTCGATTCCAAACCGATTAAAACCAGCGGTCACTATTCTTCGTGTGGAAGGAGTTGTCTAGAGTTTAGAGACATCCCGGTTAGGGCTTAGAGTGATCAAAGTGCCAAATTTTTTAAATAAATAGTTTTAATGGTAACTGATCACTATTTAAATATTAAAAAAATATATAAAGATAAACCCACCAAGATTTTTAGTACCATGACAATCTCAAGACTTAACCGATTTTATTGTTTGCTACTAATTATTATTTATTTTATCGTTATATAAAAGACTAAATGTTGATTTGGTTAAAATATGATATCGTAGTATATGATAAGTATCCTCAAAAAAAAATATAGAAAAACTATATACATATTGAAATACTAACGCGTGTCGTCTCTGCAGGCGTCCCGATCGGTTACTCCACTCCGCTGACGATGCTGGACTCCTCGTCCAAGATCATGAAGGGCACCAAGGGAGACGCCACCATCCTGCAGCCCACCTGCATCACCACCGTGCCGGTCAGTACCACAGACTAACTCGACACCACGCGGTCGCCACCAGGGGTGGAGCTAATGCACGGGAGTAGTCCCTCAGTGAATGTGCAGCACACCTCTCAACACTCTTTACTCATCCACGCCAACGTTGCCTCTTACGTCGCCATGTACTGGCGGCACTTGTGGGGGCCCGTTCAGTGGGTGGCGAGTCAACACAGTTCTATAATTTAAATTAAAAAGGGCCTATTAATTTTGGCTATGGTTCCATTAACGCCTATCTACGGTCCGGGCAAAGACCCAACAATAAAAAAAAAATAATTGTCGACTGTTGAGAACATAGTTCTCCCGTGATCATGGCGTTTGCAACAAAGTAAATATCCCGTTTCTAGTGATAATTTTCAAAGTTTATATATTTTTTAAACGTAACGTTTGATAGCGATGTTTTACGCGGTGTACGCGTTCCGTTCTGTGTCGCAGCTGATAATGGACCGCATCAGCAAGGGCATCACGGAGCGCGTGGCGCGCAGCGGCGCGTTCGCGTCGGCGTTCTTCAAGTGGGCCTACGGGTACAAGCAGGCCTGGATGCGCCGCGGGTACGACACGCCGCTGCTCAACAGGCTTGTGAGTATGAGAGTTGGTTCTTGCTCTTCATCTTGTTCGGTCTGTACCAATTTGGAACGGTACGGTGGGTTTCTGGAGGGGTCGTTGACCTTGACCACGGATTGTCTGTTGATGTCTTTGTCATTTATTATGTTGATTTTTTTTCATGCTATTTGGTATCGAGACAAGCCGGTCGTTTGCCTGATGCTAAGCATAACGCCGGTTCATAACGATTGCAGTGCCACCCAGAACTTTCAAACCCAAAGGTCTGCGCGCGGCACTGCAGTGCGATCGCTACCCTGAGACATTAGGTATTAAGTCTCATAAGCCCAGTAATTTCACTGGCTATTCTGCTCATCAAACTGGAACACAGTAATGCTTGCACATTACTGCTTGGCGGCAGACTTCACGAGCAAAGCGGTGGTGATAACCCAGACGGACACTCGCAACTTTCATGAGTGCTCCCTTGGGGCCTATATGAATAAAGCATTTTGAATTTGAAGTGCACGCGACCAGCTCCCGCGCTGATTGGTGCTCCCTAGCTGACGTACCTCTGTCGTTAGATGTTCAAGCGCGTGGCGGCGCTGCTGGGCGGGCGCGTGCGCATGATGATCGCGGGCGGCGCGCCGCTGGCGCCCGACACGCACGCGCAGGTGCGCATCTGCCTGTGCTGCGACGTGGTGGTGGGCTACGGGCTCACGGAGACCACCTCGTGCGCCACCGTCATGGACGTGCTCGACCGCTCCACGGGCCGCGTGGGCGCGCCCACCACCGGCACCGACATCAAGCTGCTCAACTGGGAGGAGGGCAACTACCGCGTCACCAACAAGCCCTTCCCGCAGGTGAGCGACTATGCTACACGGGATAGGTTAGCTATTAAACGATAACTCGTCGAAGATGGACAGCTAAACCTGTAGATCAAAACTGTATCGAACGCAGCGACGGGAGCTAGAAAAGATATTTTCAAAATGAAGATTAGGGCTACCACTAATAGTTGCAGCGCATTCGATGTGGATACGAATGTGTGTGTTCGATACGGATGTGGAATCGTATGCACGTATCGTTAATTCAACCGCAGTGTATCCATATTTACTTTTCTAATAAAACCAGCTAAAGTACATACTTGTACCAAATGTATATGGAGCTTAGTAATTTATTCCCAGAAAATATTAACTAGCCTCAATTCTTTTTCTAGATATGTGCCTGAAAGAAAAGGTCTAGCAGAATAATAAAAAAAAATGGGCCTGCGTTTTTTTAAACTGGGTTTTAAAGAAAAAGCGTAGTAGAAATGCCAAATTTATTTACAGCAACACTTCGTTCCTAAAAATATTCAAAAAGCAGCAACATTATAAAAGTATGGTGTCATCGTCACGTAATTTTTGACAGTTTTGACAAGTAATAAGCTGTGTTGTAATCTGTTCAGTCAATTTTTATATTGTTTTTACTATCATCTAAAAAGAAGCTGATAAAACCGTTCCGTTTCGAGAAATTGCGTTCCATTTCACGTTACGTACCAAATAAAACTATATGTATTTTCAGGAAATAACAGGCCTATAAAATTGTTATTTCATTGCAGAATATCTAGATTTTGTAGAGCTCATTCCAAAAAACCAACAACTCTTTTAATGTAATTGGACTTAATCATTTGATTGAAGCTAATTATGCCAAAGAAATATATAGGAATTTAGCGACATATTTCCACGATTACACAAAAAACTAGTGTAATATAATTAGGGTTGATGTATACAGTATATTTGTATGTATGTATGTGAGTTTCTTTATTCCACTGTAACTGTTAAATGCCTGAACAAATTTGGATGCATGGGGTCGATACCCCATTAGAATCCTTACATCAACCCTAGTGCCGCTGGCTAGGGCAGTCGTGTTATTATATGTGACTTCTGTTACATCCAGCAACTAAAAAATACCTTTAAAACAACTGCAATGATAAAAATACGCTATACGTTTTAGCTCTTATAGTATGACATTTATAGTTGAAACTTGCACTCGCATTCGGGACCAACCAACGTGTCACGACTCACGGTGCGCTCACGTGGGCGGTGTGTTGCAGGGAGAGATCGTGATCGGCGGCGACTGCGTGGCGGAGGGGTACTACCGCAACCCTGAGAAGAGCAAGCAGGAGTTCCTGGACGTGGACGGCCGCCGCTGGTTCCGCTCCGGGGACATCGGCGAGCTGCATCACGACGGGTGCATCAAGATCATCGGTACGGTCCTACGATGCGTACTCACTGATCATACTCAAACTTCTTACTATTTTTTTATTGTTTGCAGTTTTAATTGTAACACTGCTTTGTGTTTTAGCTATTGGACAAGTTATTTTATCACATAACATATCGCTAGAAAATTCTCTCAGAGATCTCATTTCGTTTACCGAGCGGAAAAATGCTTGCTCTAATTTTTTGTGTTACTGTAATTGTTACTAAGTGTAGCACGCTTTTGCAATGTACAAAAAATCGTTTGACTTCTTTTCGGTTTCTATACGTAAAGGCAAAATCGATACGACTTTTTATTCAGTGACATGAAATTTGATTTGAACTGAATGTAATAAAGTCGCTCAGTGCATACTCATTCGTGCACGATTGATGGAAATCCATCAGCTATCCATATATACTCTATCCATCAGCTATTGAAACGCCAAGATCGCTGTCAATCAGTGCTCGGACAAACAAATTATCCAGTATTTTATCATTCAATTATCAGTCACCGTCATTCACCCCATTAGAATAAAATAAAATAAATTTAGACGATTATGTGTCAGTCGATCGTAGCTGTGATCGCAAAAAACTGACAGAAAAACCATCGCGTTGATAGGGAACCGATAAAAAGTTATTTATGGTTAAGGTTAGCGAATTTATTTCTCACAAAGAACATAGTTCACTTATAATGACTTTAAAACTAGGTTATAACTAATTATTAGATTACTCTGTCTGGTTTTACATCCAGATAATTATCGATTTAAATCTACTGATTCTAAAATACATTTTATAAATTTGTTCTTAAAAAGAGACAGCTTCTTACAATCATCAAATAAAAACTTATACTAACATTTCAAATCTACATTCACCTCAAAACGAGTTCCGACCGCATTCGAAATGTAAAGCTAACCGGCGAGTTCCCCCGCAGACCGCAAGAAGGACCTCGTGAAGCTGCAGGCGGGCGAGTACGTGTCTCTGGGCAAGGTGGAGGCGGAGCTGAAGACGTGTCCGCTCGTGGAGAACATCTGCGTGTACGGGGACCCTACCAAGTCCTTCACGGTGGCGCTGCTGGTGCCCAGCCCGCACCACCTGGCCGAGCTGGCCGCGCGCCTGGGGCTGCCCGCCGCAGACTTCGACACGCTGTGCCACAACACCGCCGTGGAGAAGGCCGTGCTCAAGGAGCTCGCGGAACACGCTAGGAAATGTGAGTCCACATGTACTTAGCCACATCGCTCGCAGAACCTATAACCGATGGGGAAGGTTCACGAGTGGCGATCACAAACTGGAAGACGTAATGTAGGCACCCCCACTAGGTGGACCGATGACCTTATTAAAACCGCAGGATGAAAGAGGCGAGTAGCCGATCCCACTGGTGGAGGCTTATGTTCAGCAGTGGATGTCTTCCGGCTGATGATGATAATGATAATGGTTTTTTATGTTATATTGCAGCGGGACGATCTGGTCGTTTGTCTGATGGTGAGCATAACGCCGGCCCATAACAATTGCAGTGCCGCTCAGAATTTTGAAACACAAAGTCCTGCGCGGCACTGCAGTGCGCCCGCTACCCTGAGACATTAGGTATTAAATCTCATAAGCCTAGTAATTTCACTGGCTACTACGCTCATCAAACAGCAACACAGTACCGCTTGCACACTACTGCTTGGCGGCAGACTTCACTCACGACGCGGTGGTAGCAACCCAGACGGACACTCGCAGAAGAGTTGTACCACTAATAACACCAACTCATGTTGTCGCAGGCGGGCTGGAGAAGTTCGAGGTGCCGGCGGCCGTGAAGCTGTGTACGGAGGTGTGGTCGCCCGATATGGGGCTGGTGACGGCGGCCTTCAAGATCAAGCGGAAAGACATCCAGGAGCGGTACAAGGACGACATCAAGCGCATGTACGCGTCGTGAGCGCCGCGCCGCGTGCGAGCGGGACGGAGTGTGCCGGCTCGTCTCGCACCTATTCTATTTAGTTGTACAGACCCGCGTCGGCCGGCGTGCTAAGTTCTCTGTATATTTTGCATCACGCGCGCCGCCACCTCGTTCCGAATCATCCGGAGCTTCTAAGTTCGTAACGATCGTTCGATTGGTACCTAATCTGTAACGATCGTTCGATTTGTACCTAATCTGTAACGATCGTTCGATTGGTACCGAATCTGTAACGATCGTTCGATTGGTACCGAATCTGTAACGATCGTTCGATTGGTAGCGAATCTGTAACGATTGTGCGATTGGTACCTAATCTGTAACGATCGTTCGATTGGTGCCGAATCTGTAACGATCGTGCGATTGGTACCTAATCTGTAACGATCGTTCGATTGGTACCTAATCTGTAACGATCGTTCGATTGGTACCGAATCTGTAACGATCGTGCGATTGGTACCGAATCTGTAACGATCGTTCGATTGGTACCTAATCTGTAACGATCGTTCGATAAATCCTGTACATATTTGTTACGTTCGTCTGATTAATGTAGTTTGTATTATCTTACGGATATTCGTATGCGTGCGGATGAATGCTCGTTTTTATTGTATAAAGTGCGTTTACAGATTCGATACTTCGATGAGATTGTTGTGTAGTAACGATAGATCTGACTTTTGAACGGTGTTTACGAATGAACGGTTCGTGTGACTGACAATATGATAGTTTCGGAAGTCTTGTAGATATCGGCCTAGCGTCGTTGTATATCGTTCGTCTGTTCGTTTCGTTCCTAGTACCAAAAGACAACGTGAAACGTTTCGTGGAACATGTGTAACGCAAACTCGGTAGGATAAGTTAACGTTTAGTACTTAGAGGGTATGGGATAGAGTTTGCCAATGTTTTAATATTTTTTGCAATAATAAAGCGTCCTTAGTTAATTTTTGTAACGCGAGAGAAGTTTGAATGATGAGGGCACTGCATAATCTTGTAGCCAAATGGTTTGTTGTAATTAGTTCATGAGCGAGACGGGCGCGGCGCTGCCGCTGCGTCGATGTCTGACAGATGTAGATGGACCGTTAATTAATATTACTTTTCTGTGATAGTATTTATACATTTCTCGCTTGAACTCGGCAGAGGGCGGTGGCAGCGCTCCCGCAATGGATTATAAAATTGTTGATTAGTTTTATTTATAAATCATGGGCTATTGTACAGTAGCGTCTCCACCAGCAGGACCGCAAGGCTAGTCAGTGTTACTTCGAATGTTGATCCATCGTAAGGCATTTCTTATTTCGAGCCGCATTTTGCTGAGCATTTACATCCCTTAATGTCAATCAATTTTTATTGTAATCGTCGGTAATTCAATCAATAAATGTTTAATGTATAAATTCCATAAATGTATTTAAATGTCTGAATAATGTATGTTACTGTGTCGAGTAACAACATATTTTTCGATGTAATAGTTTTGGAGCATAGTGTAATAATAATCTTTACTGATTACAATTCTATTATTAGTGTCCGTAGGTGTTCTTTGCTCAGTTAATGTGAGTTATTTTGTTTTAATTTGTTTTGAATTCTTAAAATTGCAATTGAAAACCAATTTTGTATTATTTATTCAATAAATGTTAATAAAATCAGTGTGAATTGTTTTATTAATACTGTTACGGAGACGGGTTAAAGGAGTACTCGCAGAAACATTTTTTTTCTGCCCCCTCCTTAGACATGCTCGTCCCGAGCATCATTAGATCCATTGTAACGTGCCAATCGATTCACATGCACAATCTTAGGCTGGTTTCTGGCACTACCCATCTTCTTTATGCGATATGTTACGTCATTGATCTTCGTAATCACTGTGTAAGGACCATCCCAATCAGCTTGAAGTTTGGGAGATTTTCCTTTTCGTCTTACTGGATTATGAAGCCAGACTAGTGAACCTTCTTCAAAGTCTACATGGTGCATCTTCCTGTCATATCGAGTTTTCGTTCTATCACTCATTTTATTTTCAGATAATCTAACATGTTCGTGGATCTCATGTAATTTTTCCCGTAATTCTGCGGCATATTCTGTTATACTCACTGGTGGATCTGGGGGCCGACCAGTGATGATATCTGCAGGCAAACGAAGCTGCCTACCGAACATGGCAAGGGCAGGTGTTACATTCGAGCTCTCGTGAACCGCAGATCGATATGACAGTAGAAATAATGGGATATACTTGTCCCAATCCTTTTGATGACTATCCACTAATTTAGCCAGGTGTCTTTCCAAAGTTTGATTAAACCGTTCAACCATTCCATCTGACTGTGGGTGGTAAGGCGTAGTTCTAGTTTTGTGGGTTCCCATTATTTGACACATTTCTTGAAATAGTTGGGATTCAAAATTTCTTCCTTGATCACTATGTATCTCTAGGGGCACCCCAACTCTACAGAATACCTCGTTCACTAGTACTTCGGCTACCGTAATTGCTTCCTGATTAGGAATGGCGAATACTTCAGGCCACTTTGTAAAATAGTCCATCACCACCATTATGTACTTATTTCCTTTTTCTGTTAATGGAAAAGGTCCAGCTATATCAACTGCAATTCTTTCCCACGGAGCTCCAACGTTATATTGCTTCATTCCAGCTCTGCTTCTGGTCTGTGGTCCTTTTACAGCTGCACAAGCTGTACATTTCCGGCACCAATCTTCTACATCCTCACGACAGTGTATCCAGTAAAATCTCTCTTTGATTTTCATTAGGGTTCTTTTTACCCCTAAGTGTCCACCCGATGAACCATCGTGAAACATTTCCAATACATCACGGATCTTGGATCTTGGTACAACTAGCTGCAAATGGGATACGTCACCACGCGCATTATCCCACTTCTGACACCAAAATGTTACGAGCTATAGGGTAACGTTTGATAGAAAGAAGCCGTTAAACAAACAGTTATTTTATTGAATTCAAAAGGAATCACTTGCAACACTATTCACTACAAAAATCACTAGTATTTCACTTAGTCGCAGATATCACAATCACTACTAGTCGCTTTGAACTCACTCCGATGTGTATCGCTTGGTATCTCAATCGAAAACTGTCCCTGGCCGCGTCTCGATCCGCTTATATATGCGCCGCAAATTGTACTACCAAGTTCCCGAATGATCTAGTTCAAGGTCAAATATGGACATCTCTCTCTTACGCATACAACCGTCCCTTGTACACACATCGAGGACTTTCCAGATGGTAGTAGATTATGTCCATCTCGTTCTATCATGCATGTAGCTATCTCTCTCTCGCATTATTCTAGAACATTCGGTTAGGTAATAGGTACAATTGTTCCTCTCTTTTGCGCATATAGCCATCCTGCTCACACTTTCTTCTGGAAGTTTTGAGAGACATGATCGAGGCTAATCGTCTCTCTCTTTCACACGATAGGCTGTCCCTCTCACACACCTTCGAGAATGTTCCGCGGACCGGAGGGGTGTAACTTGGCCTGAAACGGCCTGAAAATGGGTTTTCAGGAAATGGTGCCATGTGATTAATCGTGTCCTGAAACGGACTGAAAACATGTTTCATTCTGCTGAAAACGGCGTTAACTAGGAGTAATTTTTGATTAACTGATATGTGTTAGGCCTTCCTCCGAAACGACCCGAAAACATGTTTCAGCCTGCTGAAAACGCCTGTAAGTGGCCGAAAATTAAAAAAAAATGTTTCTGCGAGTACTCCTTTAACCCGTCTCCGTAACAATACAAACGGTCTACTGAGGATCTTCTAGTGTATGCCACACACATCTGGAGTGAGGCCATTGGTAAGGAATAGGGAAGCGCTTGCCGTTTCTCTTGACATCTCAGATCTCGAAGGCCTTCGACAGGGTTTGTCGTCAGTGCTCAATTGCTCATCCTATACAAGCTCAAGCACAAGTTCGGTCGTGTAAGGGGCACTGTTCTCATCTCCGATGGGATGGCTCGGCCAAGAACCAATTTTAGTCACTGCAGTCAATTGAGAGGCAAGCTAAGAGACTCATCGGCAATGACTCGCTAGTACAAGCTAGGCTGCAGGCCTTGAGCATTACGAACAAGTGACGTCAGATGTTCTGTCCAATTTGTATGGGGCGTTTTAGCGCACAGTAGATATACCCGACTGCCTCTTATTTTTGACGTTTCTAGTGTTCGATATAGACATTTGATCCTCATGAGAAAACGAATTTATTGACAAAAAAATGGAGTCGATAATATCCCTATAATTGTTGACGACCCCAATATCACAGACCTCCAAGACCGCTTCATTTTCGCATAGACGTTGGCTCCCTCTGTATATTTTACCGAATATACAACGGGGAATGCTCGGAAGATCTCATCCCGCCGTCGTAATTCTATCACTAAACATCACGCCACCGGAACTAAGTCCATCCACACAAAATCGAGAGTCCTGGAAGTCTCATATATCATTCGATTTATGCGATCTTTTCTCCCGCATACTTGCAAAATGTGGTACCCTCCCTAGCAGCTCCCTCCACCAGATTTTTCCACAGTGCTACAAAATACAGTCCTTCAACGTCCGGGTGTCAAACGAGTTCTCAAGGGTCGGCAACGCCCCCAGTGTTGCAAATGTCCGTAGGCGGCGGTGACCGCTTACCATCAGGTGGGCAGTAGGCTACAATGTTGCAGAGGCCCGCTGTTAGAGTCATTTATTTTAACTTTCATAAGTGCTCCTTTGGGGCCTATTTGAATAAAGCATAATAATTGAATTTGAATGCCAATCGTTCGTGATCACTCGAGTTCACTACTTCGTAGTTCTATTGGTTTAATTCAAAGTTTTATGACATAAAAGAGATAGACTGAGGCCATGGCAGATTGTTGTTTGAGTCTGGTCTACTGAGGAGCATAAGGACATATCAGTCCTGCTCCTGTCGGTGCTCTTACCAGTAGGACGAGAGAAACCAGTAGGATCATATAACTGGTTTCTTTTAACGATATCACTAAAATATTTCTCTATATGTTAGTCTAGTTTGACAAATCAATTAGGTAGGTACCTATTATTGTAATGATTTGACTATCTCAATGCCAAGTAAAGGTAATGGAATCTTTACAAATACTTTAAAAAATAGTGAAATTCTTAGTGCAACAGAAAAACGAGAGTAAATAAAATCCAAGTCTGGGTACAGAAAGATATTTATTTTTTATTTTCAGTTGTGTTAACTAGGTACATAGGTAAGACGACACAAATACTGAATTATTCTTACAACTTCATTTACACACATTTTCTTAAAAATATTTGCCACACAATATTTGTCTGTACAATAACTGCATAACGGATAGCTAACGGATATCGGCGCCTAACACCGGCTCGAAAAAATAAATATTTTTCGAATATTGTAATGCGCACATTCAGGCGGCGGTCATCTTGCAGAGGTGGCGCAGCTGCATGATCTTGATGTCGTCGGTGCCGAACTTGACAACGCCCTCCTGGTTCTCGATGGAGATGAGGTGCCCCACGGCCTCGCGGTCCTCGCCCGCGATGACCTTGACGCGGTCCCCCGCGGCCGGCACGGCGGGCTCCAGCAGCTCCGCCGGCACCGACACCACGCGCTCCTCCGCCGGCACGTAGAGCGCCACTGAGCCCGCCGACACGCCGCGCACCACGCCCGCCTGCCCCGCCGGCGCCTCCGCGCCGCCGCGCACGCGCACCTCCAGCTCCGCGCTGGCCCACTCGCCCTCGGCGGCGGCGGGCGAGCGCGGCGAGTACCCGCCCGGGGACGGCGTGCCCGGGTACCCGCCGCCGTAGCCCGCGGGCGAGGGCGAGGGCCGGTACGGGCTGTACGTGTGGTCCGAGCCGTACATGGTGCCGGGCGTGGCCGGCGTGAAGGGCCCCGAGCCGTAGCCGCCGGCCGGCTCGTACCCGGGGCTGGGCTCCGCGTCGTACTCGAAGTCGGGCGCGCGCGCCGGCGTGGCGGACGCGGCGGGGTCCCACGCGCCGTGCGCCGGCGTGCGCGCGCCGTCGTGCGAGGGCGTGGCCGAGCCGTAGTGCGGCGTGCGGTTGCCCACGTCGTAGATGGGCGTCTGCGAGCCGTGCATGGGCGTCTTGATGCCCGTGTCGCGGTACGTGGGCGTGGCGGCGCCCAGCGCCGGCGTGCGCCCGGGCGTGCGCGAGTAGAAGGAGGAGCCGCCGGCCGAGGCCGCGCCCGCCGCGCCAGCGATGTGCCCGCGGTCCACGGAGATGGTCTGGCAGGCCGAGTGCAGCTCCACGCGCGCCGTGCTGCCCGTGGCGTCCTTGACGATGCCCACGTTGCCCTTGTAGGGGCCGCCGGTGATCTTGATGGTCTGTCCGATGAGGTCGCGGTCGCGCGCGGGCATGCCGCGGCCGCCCCCGCCGCCGCGCGCGCCGCGCCCCCGCGGCGTGGCGCCCCCGCGCCCGCCCGGGTGCGCCGGGGACTGGATGCGCGGGGACATGAATCCGAGCGTCAGGCCGGCGGCGGCGCCGGGAGCGCGGTTGCCGCCCGCGAGCTGCAGGTGGCGCGTCTTGCACACAAACACGCCGCCGTTGTCGAGGTACATGCGCGACTGCAGGAAGGCGAAGTTGCGGTAGAGATGTTTGATCTCCCCGTTGCGGCCCGCGTGCGGCCCGTCGATGACCTTCACGATGTCGCGCTTCTGGATGGTGTTCTGCTCGGAGTCCAGCGCCATGGTGAAGCGGTTCTCGCGGCGCTTCTGCAGCGCCTGCGGCTTGCACTCGATGACCTTGCCTTGCATGCCGAGCACGTGGAAGTTCTCCTTCTCGAGGCGCACGATGACGCCCACGGTCTGCGGGTCCAGCTGCACCATATCGCCCCACTGGAAGTGGCCCAGCGAGTCCACGCCCGTGGCCATGTCGGAGCACAGCTGCAGGTCGCGCGGCAGCACCTCCAGCTCGTGCATGGTGAGGTCGGACACCAGCACGGCCCGCTGCGGCTCCACGCGCACCACCAGCCCCGTGTCGCCCTCGTAGCGGCCCGCCACCACCTTGACGTGGTCTCCCTGCTTGAAGTACTTGCGCAACTCGTTGGGCTTGAACACCAGCGGGTCCTTGAGCGCGTCGTGCTTGGGCATGACGGTGATCATGGAGCCGTCGATGGCCACGATGCGCGCCTGCAGGTTGGCCAGGTCCCCGGAGCTGACCTCCACGTTGTCGCCCATGGAGAAGGAGTGCAGCGCGGCGGGGTCGTCGCGCGAGGGCGCCGCCAGCTCGATGTCGATGCCCTCGGGCTGCTCCTCGAAGCGCTCCAGCTCAGTGAGCGTGGGCTTCACGCCCTCCGCGAGGATGGCCGACATCGTGAAGTTCTTGTACAGGAAGCCCTTGCGTGAGTAGCGGTTGCCCTCGAAGATGAGGAAGTCTCCGTCGGAGGTGACCTCGCCACCGATGGCGCGGATGGCCTCGGGGTCGAAGGGCTTGGCAGCCGGCCGTCGTTTCTTCTTTCTCTTGGCCGCTTCACTCTCGCTCTGGGCGGTTCTTAGTGCTCCTCGGAGCCTGGTGTAATCTATTCTAGGTAGGAGCTTCAGGTGAACCTGATTCTGTGCTAAATCTACGTAATCAACTTGAGCTATATCATCCTTGTACAGACCTCTCTTTAGTCTCACCCACTGCTTGGGTTTCAGACCGGACTGTTCCTTTACTACTCGCAGTACATCTGTCATTTCTTTGATTGGGACCATTTCCTGTTTCCAGATACCCATTCTCAATGTCCCTACGTTGTTTATGAGAGCTTTTACGTGTGTCTGTTTATAAGCCTCTATGTAAATGTAACCCTTGACGCCTTCCGGGGCAACCACAGACTTTATTTGGAAAGGTTCTTCTGAGAATTGGTAAGCTATGAACTTTCTCATTAGTAGGAGCACTGTTGCTTTCTCTTCTCCAATTCTACATTTGACCATCCATAGATTGGGATCTTTAATACCGGGCAGTAAGGTTTGCTGCGTGATTTCATCAGACATTTCTTCGCCACCTTCGCCAAAATGTCTGAGTGCCGCTGATTCATCAGCATATTTATTTCTAAGATATTCTTCAATTTCTTCTTCTTTCTGTGAGTCCCATAAATTGGTGCCTCTTCGGCGACCCTCAATTTCTCTAGCTGTAGGACCAATCTCATCCACTTCATTGCCAACAATACCCATCTCCTGAGCACCTTCTTCCCACTCATCATCTTCATCCACTTCATCATCTACCTGTCATAATACAAACAGCATATCAATGTAAGTCATCATTACATATTAAAATATTGTATGCTGTTGTCTTATTAGATAATATGTAAATATTGCACTTAGTATTTCAGCATGTGTATATGCAACTATTATAGGTTAATATATTTTAATAACCATAGAAAGTTACATTAAGTTAGATCAACAAATACTTAGATAAACAATTTAAGAAAGTATTCCTCTGAAACAAGCATTTTAAAAAAAAGAAAAGATGTTTCAAATATATTGTCTTACTTAAAATATGTTATAGAATACCCATACCTCAGCTTCATCAATAATGAAACCTCCATAACGGCTATCCTTTTTTCTCTTCTTCCGCAACCTATCTTCTTCTTCATCTTCTTCATACTCTTCAGAATCCACCAGATCCTCTCCTTCTGGCTCTTGCTCATCCTGTAGGCCAAATTATTTAGTCAGTGTCCCTCAATATTCAGTCCATGAATTATAAGTGCTGTTGAACCAGTCTGTCCTACTTAGAACATTTAACACTATATAATATATTGAATCTCGAATGTAATTCTATGTTACTTATCACAATCTTTCTATATAACATATGTAATAACAAATTTGATTGTGTTAAACTTAGTCTTACATAGTGCCAACAACATGTTACAGGTGTCAAGTATGCTCTCATCAATTATTTTATACCCATAATTATAGAACTAATACTGTAGTGCGGGCGTCATTATGTCAAGCAGTTGATGTTTGATACAATTTGTTAACTGTTATTTGTTAACTTAGATATATTTTCAACAAATACTTCAATTCTTCTTAAAAGCAAACTATAGCTATACCTACTGCCTATGTTTTTCCTATGGTGTGGGTCTAACATATTTTTTTACTATGTTAACATTTTAATATTAGTACTCTTTGTAGTTCCAAAATAAATAAATAAACCAAACAAATCACTATATTCATCAAAAACTATGCCACTGGAGTATCTTTGCCCAAGACTATATGTAAAGTACTCCATTATGTAAAGGAACAGTTTTGGAAAAGGTAGATGCCAGCAAAGTGAATGCACAACCCCTAAACATGTCATGTCTCTATCACAAATAAGAGCCTACAGTGAAAGACTCGTTACTGTAGCTTTGAATGGCTTATTAGCTGTTGGTGTTGATGACTTGGGACCAAAATTTATACAATTATATTTTCGTATTATTGGATATTTTCGGAGTACCTCAACTTCTTCATCGCCGGAGGCTTCTTTAGCTTCATCGTCCTTATTGCGGCTACCATCAGAGGCAGCAGAGCGACTCCTACCATGAAACAAAAGATGTTAAGATTAGCTTCATAAAATAATTGTAGCCAATATAACCAATCAAATATCGAAACCTTACCGGGACCTAGACCGTGAACGAGCGCGAGAGCGCGATCTGGAACGCGACCGTGAGGGGCTACGCGACGGGCTGCGGCTGCCAGAACGGGACCGGGAGCCCGAACGGGATCGGGATCGGGAGCCCGAACGCGACCTCGCAGACCTATTAGATGCAGCACTCCTTCGAGATGTACGAGAACGGTTCGAAACTACACTACCAGCCTCTGAACCACTCCCCGAAAAATTACTGCCCTCCGAGTCGGACATTGTCACGATTCACGATTTAGAAGATTAGGGATTTTAACCCATTAGAAAATTATTTTAACAAAACGAAAACACATCACGTAGCAAAACCACCAGTTATCAAACGTCACTATTTTTTTTTATTCTACAGGTTATACCGGGATTATATATTCTCTTTGGGTTATCAGTATACTATGTTATTTCTTCTTCAGATTATGGCTTAAACGCTCCTTGATGTTTTTCTGCCAATATCGAAGTGAAGATTGAAAAATAATCGACTAAATTGAATTACAAGACCATAGTGTAGGGACCATACAGAGGGAAAGACAACACTAAATGATGCATATCGTTCTATTTTGTCGATGACATTTTTCATACAAGAAACAAGAAAAAAGTATTGTCTATTGATTCGTCGACCGTCGTTCGTTTTGCCCCACCGAATAGTGAAATTTTTACAAAAAAATCATTAATTTGTCATAAAACTGTGCGAAATTTCAAATGAGTATAAATTTTACTTGCTAAAGATATAAATATTACAGTAATTACCACGTAAACAAATATTTAGTAGCATTGGAGGGGCTGATTTTCGCGAAGCTCAAGTCGATCGCTAGCTTTCGATCGGGGTTTCGCATTTTCCACAATAAATAGTCGTAGTGGTGCATCGGTGTAGCTGATCGATCGCGCAGTTTGTGCGAGTGCAGTGCGGTGCAGTGAGTGGGCGGGTGCGATGTGCCAGTGAGCTACCAAGCCTAGCGGCGGCGGCGAGGGGTGACCGAGGGTTCCCTTGCTGGGGGTGTCATGCTGGAGACGCGGTCGGCGCGCGCCGCTGACTCGGTGTGGGCGAACAAGCCGCTGCCGGCGCCGCACGCCATGGCCAACACCAGACACGGAAAGAATGCCCAGGTAAAAACATTACATGTCTATCCCTACCCTTCATTAGTCAACCAAGTACTCCAACATGGCCTAGAAGCAAGCACAAGGCCTATTTTCCAAATGTTTTGATTCTGATAAGCATCATGACATACCTGACCACATTGCTAGGTTCAATAAGTATGCTGCAAGTTCCAATTAGGATATCCTGTAGATAATTTCAACAGCTGTGGAATTTCAATTCAGTGTAAAGTCAGCAGCAGAATATCATAATATTGAATATGTGAAAGTGAAGAAAGATTACAGCAGTCTTTTAAAAGAACAATAAATTACAAAGACATCAACAGACCCAATCCATGCTCAAAGTCAACGAACCTTCCAGAAACCCACCATGCCCATTCCAAATTGGTATAGGCCGAGCAGAAGAAGGGCAAGAAACTCGTCTCAGCATTCATTTTAAAAATAGTTTTTATAATGATTCTAATGCTAACACTCATTTTTTAAATTAAGTCTAAGCATTACAGTAACCGCAAGTGGCTCCTGAGCTGTTTGCCTCCATGCATCTTTGTCATCTACAGAATCCTTAATTTTTATAATACACTTTTTTAATTAACACATTCTTAACTATACATTTAAACTATCCTTGTAGCAATTCATTTAATGCTTTAGGAATTTTATTTTAGAATCTGACACCATTAGCCAGGAACGTTTTATTAGTTTTACTTATCTGAATGCGGGAACACTAATTTTATGTTTATTTCAAGTATTTAAATCATGTACATCACTTTTTATGTTAAATTTAGTAATATTTTTCCATACATACATTATATTTTCCAAATAAAGAGATGGAAGAGGTTTGGCAGATATAAATTTAGTTTTAGAGCTGTCAAATATCCTTCCATCCTTAATAAATTAGATGCAACTAAATTCACAACTGTTAAATTTACACTAGATACAAGCAAGTGAATTAATTTGATAGGTTTAAAATATATTCCATCTCTTTCTCATGTTCTCATTCAGAAAGAGAGGTAAAACTAAATTAGGTTTAGGTATGAAATGACAGAATCGACACCAGTGTCTTTCTATATCCATTATTTAATCAAATTTCTTTGACAGATTCCCATTCCACTCCTCCCATATCTTTGTCCAAGATTTCTGACCTTAGGTGCGACTAGTATCATAATCATTGTCATAATTGATCAAATATCGGTGTTCCAAGGTGATTTGAACTTTTACTTTACGAAAATTATTTCTTAGAAAATAATTTTCAAATGGTATTTAAGTTAATTTATAATTTGACCATAATAGGTATAATAATATAAATCTACAGTAGGTATTATGGTTTAAATTATGGTCTGACTATTATATTTTTAATACCATGTTTGAGTGGAGTACAAAACTATGGTTAACACTATGTAATGGGAAATTTCGTTATTCCAGGATGATGTCTGCTATGTTGTGGCAAAGTATGACTATGCAGCCCAGGGTGGACAAGAGTTGGACCTCCGCAAGAATGAACGGTATCTACTCCTGGATGACTCCAAACACTGGTGGCGAGTGCAGAATGCCCGCAGTCAGTCTGGCTATGTGCCGAGCAACTATGTCAAAAAAGAGAAGCCTTCCTTATTTGATAGGTGAGCATAATTATTCTCTTATATCCATACACTGGCCTCACTTTGACACTGGCAGGAAAACATCAAGCAGCATTTAAGGGGCTAGGATCGCCAAAACGACTACTTTCTCCTCCTAAAACTCCCACACGGCTTGGTTTAACGACTTGAAAAAAATACTACCTGAATGATCAATTCAAGGGCATTAATTTCACTGATTGATTTTTTTGTGTTACCATTACTTATGGCTTGAAAAAATATTTAACAGCATGCTGTTTTAAAACTATTTTCCCTAAAACTTCTAAATGACTTAGACGTTTGGGATTAATTTTACACCAAAAAATAAGGAAGAAAATTTTCTATAAACTGGCCGTTTCATTTGTGCATAGAGCAATATTTCGCAAAGAAATGATCAAAAAACTGAATTCCAAATGTACAAGTCTCAGAGGTGCTCTGCGCGGGCGCGCGCGGCAGTCATGCACTGGCATTCAGACGGGGAGGTTGTGTCGCTCGTTGCTCTGCAAACGCTGTCCGCCGACGTTACATATTTGTGTGCGTGAATGATATACAATACAAGTATTTGTTTTCGTGTGGGTTTGAAGCTTGCTCAAAGAGTAGCGTCTAGAGCGGTGAAATGTGATTTATTCCGTGATTTGCGCGTGGACGCTCCTCGTATACATATTGAATGGGTTACATTTTTGATTACAATTTCTTGTTTACGTACTTACATCATTTTTACGAGTGGAAAATATATGTATTGGTAAACAAATTATTAGCGGCAGCTACAGGAATATCGGGAGGTTTAGAACTGTTTAAGAAAGACTGGAAATGAAATTGAAAAGTAAAATTACTCAGGTTAACGAGCACAATGCGGTACTGCATCTTTTTGTTTCAAAGTATTTATTGGCACTGCAATTGTTATGGGCCGGCGTTATCTTTATCATCAGGCAAACGACCACCAAACGATCAGGGCCATCTACAGCTGTGCTATTCTCTAAAGTACGTTTCGCCGTTGCGATCGTCGACGAGCTCACGGATGTAACATCGTCCGTATCGTCCTTGCTAACAACGTTACTTTTTTTAGGATTCACTAAGCGTTATTAGCTCGTCGACGATGTCTTCGATGTGCGAATTCAAGGATGTTTCGCCGATGTTAAAGGGTTTGGACATGTGCGATTGATTTTAAAATCGATAATTCTCGACTGGATTATAACTCTGTTATTTTCGTGTTATAAATTAATTTAACACATAAAGTATTTAAATCGAACCGCAAAGAATCGTAATGTATATAATATATTAAACTTTAGCTGTATGTTAAGAAAACCTTTGACATATTTTTTTTTAAATCACATGCCAAACGAAAAGTGACGTACCTAGGTTTACTATTTTATTTACAAACATTGAAAAAGGTTAGAAAACGAACAAAAAATCCATTGCATTGGAATTCGATGTTCTTGAAAAAAACCACTTGGTGACTCTTCTTGAGTGGCGACCTTTCCCTTAGTAAAAACTTCCACTTGTCCCTTCCAGCCAAGCTAACAAAAAAATCCGACCAAATCCACATCATGGTGTTCATCAGAAACACTCATTACGGCATAGTTATCCATGAGTTCTACCTGTTTTACAATCAGTTAAATATTAAACACAGTGTTTGTTCTTTAAAAGGTTTTTCCACAAGTACCAGTAAGTATATAATTTTCTGGACATAATATGATGTTGTAGTCAACATGACATGAATATTGAAAGTAACTTACATCATTAAAATATTCTTACAGTGTCCCGTAATGCCGCACCCTCCCAAGCTCAAATAGAAAAGCTGGTAGAGTTTATGGAGGCTAGAAGATGGCTAGCCACTGGACATGCACGCACAGCTCATGCTCGTAATAGGACAAGAGATGCATGGCTGGAAATTGAGACTGCTCTTAACAGTGACGGCAGTGGATGTGTTAAAAATTGGCAACAGTGGTGTAAGGTTAGTACATATTATTTTTAATTTCTTGTTTTATTCGAAAATAATTAGAAACTCAATTATGTTTACACTTGCATATCACTTATACTATCCAGGCATCACCTATGAAATTTTTAGGATAAGAATCTAACTGTACATACTTGTTTTAATTTTATGTATTTTTTCATCTCTTTAAAAACAATACGTAACATAATAAGTGCACTATTATAATGTTACAAGATAACTTGCCAGATAGTGACCGGAAAGGGTGGGTGTAGTCCTGCCATATAAGCTCTAAACAGACCTAGTGCAGGGTAGAGACTCACAAGGGTACTATAGTCTTAGTTTATAGTTGCTTTGTAATGTAGAAACCCTAAATTGTGCCTACACCAGAATTTTTGAGTAAATAAACAATTTATTATCATCTTTTTAGTATTGGAA
The DNA here is from genome assembly GCA_907269065.1 of Crocallis elinguaria. Lineage (NCBI taxonomy): Eukaryota > Metazoa > Arthropoda > Insecta > Lepidoptera > Geometridae > Crocallis > Crocallis elinguaria. The sequence goes on from OU026069.1 coordinate 17,389,246, forward strand.
AGATAAAAAAGGTAGCGTTAAAAGGAAGGCCAGTGCTCTTGCTACTGCAAGTCGACAAACCGGCGGAGGTGTAGAAGATGTCCCAGAGCTCAATAACATTGAGCTACGAATACTGAATGTGATGGGTGGAGAGAGCTTTGCTGTTGGGGATAGACACCTGGAATTGAATCCATTCCATGTAAGAATAAACAACTTTTAATTCTTTAGTAATTGTATGTTTTAAGAATTTAATATGTACATAAAAAATTATTGTAATGCTTAGATAATTACATATAGTCTATGATGTTTATATTCTTATAAGAACTTAAGATAAATTTACTTTCAGGAGCCTGAAATCCATTTACAAAACACAGAAGGAAACAGTACCCCAGAGTCAGAAACCTTACTACAAGTATGTATTTTTTTGTCTAAGTAGTTATTTTATCAAAGAAGTGATATAATTTCCAAAGAATGCAGCCAATATAATTCATTTGTTTTACTTTCAGGATCAACAACAAGCAGGGGAATCAGTGGGAGCTCTTAATATTGTGCCAGCACCATCACCTGGACCTTCACAGCTGCCTCTAATTGAAGAAGAACTGGTACTTACCTAATTATAAAATTATACATAATAATTTATATTTTCATATTGAATTGTGGCTTATGGTTCTTTTTTTACTGCAGACCTCACTCCAGGGTAGCAGGGTTTGTAATACACCACAGCCATCAACACAAGCTCATCAAGAACAAAATATACAGTGTAAGCATTTATGTTCTTTATAATGGATTTTATGAACACCTTAATGTTTTTTGAAATATTATGTTGTTTCAACAATTTATATCAATTTACAGCTACTGTACATCAGCAGCAAAGTCCGGTGCGACGTCGTATTTTGCAGCCGTCGCCAGTTTTGTCCAATCGACGACGGCGCACATTACAGACGTCACCTGGCGTCTCTTCTGGACGCCGGCTGTTTCACAGATCTCCACCCTCACAACGTCGCACCAATATGGCAAGCTTAACTGACAGGTTCATTGCCATAGAGGAGAGACGTGCTGAGGCGGACATCATCAATGCTCGAGCTCATGAAATTATGGCTAGTGCTCTGAACCAGATCTCACTGGCATGGTCAGAGCATGCTCGGGCTCATGATGGTATAGCCAATGCTCTGAATCAGCTAGCACTGGCATGGTCAGAGCATGCCCAGGCTTTAAATGCTTTAGCTGAATCTGTGACACGGGCAAATAATAGATAAAAATTCCAAAAACTGTTCTATTTTTGTTATTTGGTAACGAACTGGTCGTTTTCCTGATGGTAAGCATAACGCCGGCCCATAACAATTGCAGTGCCACTCAGAACTTTGAAAAACAAAGGCCTGCGCTGCAATGCAGTGCGCTCGTTACCCTGAGACATTAGGTATTAAGTCTCATAAGCCCAGTAATTTAACTGACTATTCTGCTCATCAAACCGGAACACAGTAATGCTTGCACATTACTGCTTGGCGGCAGACTTCACGAGTAAAGCGGTGGTAACAACGGACACTCGCAGAAGAGTTAGTCCTACCACTAATAAAAACATGTACATAGCCCATAGGTAGTAGTAATAATGTAGATAAAATACAAAAATTATCAGGAAAATGTAGAAGTGACTTAACCTTCTTCTTGTGGCCTATTATTTGCCTTAACACACTGATTTAACTAAAACATTTAATTTAATACCATACATAATAATATTATATATGTTCAATTAGAAACCATTTTTTCATAAATGAAAGTGTGGCATAATATAATTAGCATATTATGCTAATTAAATAAATCTTGATATTAAATTAACCTATGTATGTGCATTTGTCAAATGGCTCCACACAACGCCACGTCACGTCTATCCTAGCCTTAGAAATAGTCTATTTGTAGTGTAATTGTGTACCTAGAATAATTATAGTGGTGGCAATGTACCTAATAATTAATGTAGCTCATAGGATCCTCTTTTGTAAAATTAATATAAAGACTGTTTTTATTCTATTCATCTTGTTTCTTTCTATAAGTTTTCTTTGTGTTTAAATGTGATGAATTTTTTACTGTTTTATTTTATCTATTGTAAGTATAAGACAATTTGATTAGGTTTTTCTTCTCTTATTTTTGTCATGGTGTTTAATTATGTGCCATGACACCACCTAACGGCATTATGCTGAGTTTTTACCATTTTGTGATACAAACTTTTTCTTTTCATATGCATTTGTTTTTTTTATTGAACATAATTTATTTCTTTCATATTAGAAAGTTTATCATGTGAAATGTATGTAAATGCTACTTTTGTGGTGGTTTTTTTTACAATGTTTTATGTTAAATTATTGATAAAGATGAAATAAAAAAACTTGCTATTAATAAGTATTTTTTTTCTTTTTAACCAACTTCCAAAAAAGGAGAAGGTTATCAATTCTGTGGGTATTTTTTTTATTTATGTTTGTTACCTCAGATCTCTGTCATAAAGAAAATTTTGAAAATATCATTTTAAAACATTTACAGTGTTACCACTAAAAACGACTTTTAGATGTCTGTTTACCTAGACAGTGTCTAAAGATAAATGTTTAAAATGATTAAAAATGTCACAACAGAATTGAGTTTAGTCAATCATTAGACACTACTTAAAACAGGATTTGTGGTTGCTTATATTTAAAAACGCGACTAAGGCATGTAAATAAAAGTTGTAAAGATTATAAAAATAGGTTTATATACATATTTCTCCTATATGTGCAAACAGTAAAATAAAAAAGTAGGTAGGTAGCTTTAAAATTTTGCATAAGTAACTAAGAGTCAATTTTACATTAGTATAAAATTATAATACCTAGCCTTAATGATATCCTATAATAATTAATTGTAATAATGACATTTGTCCGTTTTTCTCAAGTAAAGTAGAAAAAGGAACAAAATTAAATGGCACAAAATGGTGGCCATTTAATTTAATGTGTACCTATCTAGTAATAGCCCCAAACAAAAATAACTGTATAGAATAAAATAACAAAAAAACTGTAGACTTAATGCTAACAATTAATTAGAAGCACTTTGTAAACATTTTGCACATACACAATAATTTATAAGTATGGTAATAGCCACCATTACAGAACTCACTGCCTTGCTCGCCACAAACTGTTCACAAGTTGTTGACGGCGCAGGCGACCACTCTCTAGGTCATCTATTGCTGCTGCTCCACTATTGTCTGTGTGCAACATTTGTAGCACACGTGCTTCTTCTTGTTGAGAAGTAGCAGGCAGTACCGGCACTGGTAATCCAGCTCTGTTACAAATATTGTGCAAAATGCTACATGCTATAACTATTTTAGATACCATTTCTGGTTCATAATGTAAAACTCTATGAACCAGAAGACACCTAAACCTGCCCTTTAGTATGCCTATCGTTCTTTCAGCTGTATTCCTAGCACTGCTCTGTAGGTTATTGTAATATTCTTCAGGGGTGCCAGGCTCAGGATTGCTGAACGGAGTCATCATGTATGGCCTTTGAGCATATCCAGAATCACCTACAAATATTAGTTACTCATTAAAGGTGTGCTTAATAACGTTTAAAGCATTATTTCTTACATAATCTAAAAAATAAACAAAGTAAAAAAACTCCTTACCAAGTAAATACACTGTCTCTCCAGTCTGGTGCAGTTGTTCCAAATGTCCTTTTATCACAGTGTTGTTAAATATAAAATTATCGTGAGTTGCTCCTCCAAAAGTTGCATCCACATGCAGAATATTTAACTCACTGTCATTAATCTGAAATAAAAAATAAATGTAAACTCAAGACATCTAATTAAAAACTAGTAAGTATGCTGTCTCTTATAATTTATTTAAATCAATTAAATTATAATATTGAAACTTACAATGAGAACATTTCTTGCATGGTAACCCTTTCTACAATAATAGCGCTCCTCATGCATTTTGGGTCGCACCATAGCCACAAAAGTCCCATCAATTGCACCAATGACACCGGGTATTTTGAACTTTCTAAAAAACCTGCAAAATTGAGAAAATTCATTTACTGTGGTACTTTTTATACACATAATAATGAGTTAAAATTTGTTTTTATTACTTTTCTTTTAAAATCTGTCTCTCTGCAGTATTTTGTGGAAATCTCATATATTTTCTGACAATACTGGGATGGCATAGAGCATTTACCACTAAGTGTATTGCTCGAGAAACCGATGTCTGGGAAATATAGGTGCTGATGTTTCTTCCCAATATTCTTTGATAGCTGCCGTTGGCCAAAAAAGATAAAGCACATAAAATCTGAAAGTAAATAAAATAAAACTATTGTTTTAATAATCAACAATTCACTCAATATTTTAAATAGGAACCAACTATATCATGCAACATCGATAAGTGTAAAATATTGTAAAATGTAAATAATATGATCAACAATGGCAAAAAAGCAATTCGCAATCTACTTAGGTACTCGCCTAGTTTGGGACTCTCTGTGTACCGACTGTTTTGTACTTTAGACATTCTACTTGGAAACTTGTGTGTGTGTGTAAAAAGTGATTTGTAATTTGTAATTACATACTTTACTATTCATAGAAGTAAAGTACTATTATTACAGGTTACATACCTTGATTCGATGTGATATTCCTCCCTTCCGCCTTTCACTTGGTAACAAAGGTATGAAATCTTTCTCTAACTGTAGTATGAGATCTTTCTCTAACTGTAGTATGAGTTCTTCAGACAGCCTGTATGTTTTAATGTAGTCTTGCTTTCTTGTTAACTCGTGTATGCTGCGTACTATGCTACCATGACGTTTAGCCTCCAAGTCCTCTTCACGTTTGCATTCTTCCAACAGGAATAACATACAAGAAAGACGCGCGGACATCTAAATATAATAACACAACACAGCTAAAGTAAATGAAAAGAAATGTAGTGTGGGATGAAGTTAATAGGAAACGATTCTCAATAACACGACCATAACCTAATTGTAATGAAAACAAGAAAATTCCGCAATAAGTAAATAATTATTCATAGATTCTTACTCTAATATGATCAAAAACGTCAAAATTTAATATGATTTCACTTGTGGTTCAATAAACGATCACAACAAACACCGAAAATAGTAGCTTTTGAGTTTGACAGCTATAATCTTAGGCGAAGGCGAAGATGTTTTCAAAGACGAAGATGTTTCGCCGATGTTAGAGCTTAGAGAATACGAAATATCACTAATTTCACAGACCTAATGTCAAACATTAGTTCCAATAAGCGCCGTCAACATCGTAGAAGCGCTAGTTGCGGTTGTTTTAGCTTAGTGAATACCAAATTATAAACTCGTCGTTGTTTCAACGATGTAGTCGAGGTTGCAAGGATGTTTGTACTTAGAGAATAGCACTGCAGTAAAAATGATATCGAAAATGATAACAATTTTAAAATCCAAGATATCGGACATTTTTATTTTTCAATAAAATGGTATGGGTATCATTTTCGAGATTTCTCGGGGTGCTGATTACAGAAATGACAACCATTTTTAAATTCAAGATGACATTTTTTTAGGAAATCGATAATATGGGTGCCATTTTCTAGGTTTCTCGGGGTGCTGATATCGAAAATGACAACGATTTAAAATCCTACATAGCGGACAATATTTTTTTTTCAATAAAATGCTATGGGTGTAAGTTTCGAGATTTCTCGGGGTACTGTGTACAAAAATGAAAAATTCTTTTATAATCCAAGATGGTGGACAATTCTTTTGTAAAATGATATGGGTGTCGTGTTGGAGGTTTCTCAGGGTGCTGATTTTGAAAATGACTACTATTTTAAAATCCAAGATGGCGGACAAATTTTTTTAGTAAAAGGATATGGGTGTCTTTTTCGAGGTTTCTCAGGGTACTGATAATGAAAATGACAACGATTTTAAAATCCAAGATGGCGGACACGTTTTTTTTTTCAATTAAATGGTATGGGTGTCATTTTCGAGATTTCTAGGGGTGCTGATTACGGAAATGACAACCATTTTTAAATCCAAGATGGCGGAAATTTTTTTAGGAAATCGATAATATGGGTGCCATTTTCTAGGTTTCTCGGGGTGCTGATATCGAAAATGATAACGATTTAAAATCCATTCAAGACCTATAGGGTGGTTCACGGAGACCTAGAGCAATAGACCAAGAGACTAGAATCATTAAATTTGGCAAGAAGTATTGTCTTATACCACAAGTAAAGCGAAAAATCCGAAAACTAATTATGTATAACACACACACGCGCACGCGCATGCACACGCTCGCGCAAGCGCACGCACGCACGCATGCACACACATGCTCACGCACACGCTCGCACACGCGCACACGTGCACACGCGCAAACGCACGCACGTACGCAAGCAAGCACGCACGCACGCACGTACGCAAGCAAGCACGCACACAAGCAAGCACGCACACAAGCAAGCACGCACACAAGCAAGCACGCACGCAAGCAAGCACGCATGCACGCACGCACGCACTCACACACACGCACATTATCAATGAGTGTATTGTGTACAATTTTTTAGGGTTAATTATTTTGTTGAATGTAGCTGTAAAAGGACCTAACGATTCCAGTCTTGAACGAACTATTTACATGCTTACAAGTCTTTTCGGAATCCTCGGCGCGCGAGTCCAACCCACACTTGTCTATTTTTTCTATTGTATTGGTTAACGAGACGAGCTGGACGTTTGCCTGATAGGAGTCATAATGCCGGCCCATAAAAATTGCAGTGCCATTCAGAACTTTGAAACACAAAAGCCTGCGCGGCACCGCAGTGTGCTCATAACTAAGTCTCATATCTTAGTAATTTCGCTGGCTACTTTGCTCAACAAACCGGAACACAGTAATGCTTGCACATTACTGTTTGCCGGCAGACTTCATGAACAAAACGGAAACCCAGACGGACACTCGCAGATGACTCGATACCTCGTAAATGACATCAATATAAAAAACATGACTACAAAAGTAAAAAATAAAAAATAACCCGAAAATCATTTATTTACGTACACGTTCGTTTTTGGGTCAAAAGGTGTAACAAATTTCAACGTTACGGAGCAAATTGGCTGTCTGTACTTTTATTATAGTCCACAGCGATGTTTTGAGATAAATCTCAACGTTGTATGATCTCATGTGCGTCCGTCCCGTTTATTTACGAACTAGCTTCTGCCCGCGGTTTTCACCCACGTTCCCATAGGAACCGTGCATTGTTCCGGGACAAAAAGTAGCTTATGTTATTCTCCGGTCCATAAACTATATCTATGCCAAAAACCACGTCGATCCGTTGATTCGTTACTGCGTGAAAGAAGGACAAACCAACAAATCAACAAACACACTTTCGCATTAATAATATAACTAGCTTCTGCCCGCGGTTTTCACCCGCGTTCCCACAGGAAACATGCATTTTCCGGATACAAAGAACCCTATGTTACTCTCCGGTCCATAAACTATTACTATGCCAAAAATCACGTCGATCCGTCGCTCCGTTACTGCGTGAAAGAAGGACAAACCAACAAATTAACAAACCAACAAACAAACTTTCGCATTTATAATAGAGTAGGATATAGGATATATTTAGTATGGAAGTATGGATAGTATGGATAATGATGATCAAACTTCACTTTCAATGAAGAACTTTCCACTAAATGAATTCAAAGAATTATAGGCAAAGAAGATGCCGTGCGCGCTACTCGCACGCGCGTTCGTTCATCCGCGTATTCTATGACGTTAGGTTTTGCGATGTTCTTGAAAGACGAAGTGTGGACCGCGCGGGTGAAGTGGGATTGACTCCACCCATTCGAGCAAGGCCATTGGCGCCTAGTAGGGTCTTAAAAGCCATAATTTGAAGAAGAAGAAGAATTAGTTAGCAGAAGCGAACCTTACCTACAATGTCTGGTTATACAAGTGTATAGGCTTTTAATTATACTCAAATGTAAATTTTAAAAATCTCCTTATTATACTAGTTGAGGGGTTGCCTTATTTTTGGTACTTTACTTCTCCTATCCTATTGATAAGCCAGACTAATCAGTAAAACTAGAAATCAGTGTTAGAAATAATTGGTACACATAATAAAATGTAAGTGTTAAAGAATTATGATGCAAGGGAGGTGCCTTTACCTCAAACAATGAAATGTATAGATGTGTCATCATCTGAACAGTCTAACATTAATTCAATTTGTTGGTAATCATGCAACTTCTCAGAAAATGAGAAATAAGAAGGATAAATATCACACTGTTTTGTAACTAAAACCACAGCAAACGAGTCTTGCCTTCATTGTCTGATTTGTCTTTATAGATATTTATTCTCAACAAAAACATGAGTATATAATTAAAAGTTGTTTATAAAAAGGGTGTTACAATTATATACTTTTAATATCAATGACACATGTAGACATGGTATGTGGACATAGCCCGTTTTAGTCCGAACCTGTGCCCACATATTTGTAAAAACTTAATCATCTCTCACACTTCCAGTAGCTAAAACATGTGCCTCGTTTTAGCGCGTAATATTAAAGGTATTATAACGAAATATTTCGTAAAAAGTTACGTTGTACTACCTATATCAGTTATCATAATAATGTGTCCTAGGAGTTTTAGATTTCGCTAGGGAATTCCCACATCACACGCAAATTCGTGGAATAGGAATAGTAAACTAAAATATAAGGAGTGATAGAGTGTGTATTGAAATAAATACTACGAAATTTTTTTCTTACTGATTTATCCATAGGGGTACAGAATCCATAATAGTAAAGGACAGGGGCATAGAGGGTATAGTTCTGTTTTCGTTTTTAATTTTTATTCACTGGAAAATGAATTTTGGAATTTTTTGGGAGAATGTGCTTTATATACTTTTTATCATGTTGTATCAAAGAGTCTCATAGCTTATAACATATTACAACAAAATAATATTTATATTATAGTATTAATATTGTTGTCATTCTATATTTATTTGTGATAATATTAATGAAAATAAATTAAATTAAAAAATGTCAAATCTAACAACCTGAGCTTCTGTGAGATTCCCTTGTCTCTCTCTGCCTGTATGTCATGAACTGCTATGATATTTTAAAGTGGAAGTATTTGTTACGATGTCATGTAAAAACCACCATTGACTCAACACTTTTACTTTTCTTGCAGTATTAAAAAAAAGGTGAAGAAAGGTTCCGGCTCCAAGACCCTCCCATCGAACAGCTCCCCGGTCCGCGGCGGCGGTGGCGGTGGCGGCCCGGAGTCTCCGGGGGCGCGGCGCGGTGGCCCTGTCGAGCCCACCGAAGCCCTAGGCACAGCTGTTGTCAAATACAACTACCAGGCGCAGCAACCTGATGAACTATCCCTCACGAAGGGTACTAGAATCTTGATATTGGAGAAAAGTAATGACGGGTGGTGGAGGGGACAGTACCAGGGGCATTCTGGTTGGTAAGTCTGGTCAAGGAAATAGTTGATTTTGATATTTCTTATCTAACATTCATCTTACAATGTAATCTATTTAATTGCCAAAAACTTTGACAACAAACTAAAATTATGAAGATTGTTTTGTTCTTAGCTGACAAGGTGCATTTTGCTTAATATGCTTTTCGAAAAATGTTGTATCCTTTGTTGCTCTTTTTGAGTTCCACCGCACAGCTGCCTACCGTAAGTTCATACTGGCACAAAGACTTGATTAAACCGGCAGATTCCAATGATATTTTAATATTTTTTTACTAATCAAGAATCAATCGCTTGTTGAGTCAGCTAGTATAACTTTTGTAGATTATAGGATGTAATTTTGTTATACGAGTACATTTTACCATGTGAATTGTACGGTTTTAAAAATAAAGTTTAAATTGTGTTATTGCTGAATTTATCTTTACTTGTGTCACAAGGTTCCCATCCAACTACACCAGCGAGGAAGGTGACGCTGAGGATCCAGTTCACACCTATGCCATGGCTGAGAATGTCCTTGATATTGTGGTGAGTATTCACAAACCTACATTTTAGTAGACAAACAAAATTAAGTCAGTTATGTATTATGTAGACATAGTTGGTTTCAAATTCTAATTGTAGATTGACAACAGTAACTTTTCAATACGGTACTTAATATAACAAAATAATATTAACAGTATGAAATATACTAACATACTTTTTTTGATCAAGATTATAAATTGAATGTAAAACAAGATTTTTCTAAGTACAGTTTGAAAGTAGAATTAGCACCTGTTACATTTTTAAACAATCCGATTAAAATAAGAACAGGATCGGCTATCGGCTAAATTTCACATAAAAGAGTCATAAGTTAATTCAAAGTTCAATGTTTTTCAGCATCCACCTACAAATCTACCTATGATCATTTGTTTACTTATATAAAATATGTGCTAGGACGACATAATAAAAAAACAACTGTAACATAATAAGTTTTGGCACACTGTATTATGAGTACCGAGATTAAGATGGTCCTATTCTTATTTAATTCGCATCTCACCCGCTTTATATACAATTTGTTGAACCGTCAGTGATCCCCCGCTCTTGTGACTGGGGCTCAGACTCCAATAACGTTCCAGGTGGCGCTGTACTCGTTCACGTCCAACAACGAGCAGGAGCTGTCGTTCGAGAAGGGGGACCGGCTCGAGATCATCGAGCGCCCCCCCTCCGACCCTGAGTGGTACCGCGCCCGGGACGCGCGCGGCGCCGTGGGGCTGGTGCCGCGCAACTACCTGCAGGAGCTCGCCGACTACCTCACCATGCCGTGAGTAGCGCCCTGTCGTGGGGAGCAGAGGAGGATGGGTGGGGAGGGGAGGGGGATGGGTGGTCTGAGTCTCGATTCCCAACTACTCCCTAGCCCATAAGTCATGTTTTAGTTGTATTTTAAGAGCAGGGCTACGGTATACCGTACCATACCCCATACTGTAGCCCTGCTCTTTAAACATAGAACTACTGAGCTTAAATACGATTCACTAGATACACAGTTGGAAGTATTACAGAAAAATTGAGCTGAGGACCTGCTGCCTTATCAGCTAACAATCTCGTGTTCGTTTTCAATACCAGACCGATTAAAACTAGCGGTCACTAGTCTTCGTGTGGAAGGAATAGTCTAGAATTTTCGCTGGTTATTAATGAAATAAGCTTTTACAAAACGAAAAGAAGCGAAAACTATTGACAACTCCTTCCACACGAAGACTAGTGACCGCTGGTTTTAATCGGTCTGGTATTGAAAACGCACACGAGATTGTTAGCTGATAAGGCAGCTGTGCTGTGTTTCATATCGCTCGAGGCCAAGAGAGCAGGTTATAAGTGGTTTTGTTTGTTGTTGCAGGGGCGGCGGCGCTGGCGGCGCGGGCGGCGCGGGCGGTGGGGCGGGGGGCGCGGCGGGGCGCGCGTGGTACTTCGGTGCCATCACTCGCACGCACTGCGACGCGCTGCTCAACCAGCACGGACACGACGGGGACTTCCTCATACGGGACTCCGAGACCAACGTACGCGCCTCACACGCTACTCACTGCAGACGAGACACGGGCTATCTAGGGAACCACGTGCCCACTTTGATGATGATTTTTTTTGATGATGACTTTGTTCGTAGCTAAGTCGCGCTAAATATGTGATAGGTACTAGCGGAATCCCCTCGTAGTCCGATGGGTTCTCGGCAGATTATTAGTTCTAATATAATAAGCCAGCCGTGCATTAAGTGCCCTCTCATATCGTCCTCTGTGTCTTAAATTACGTAACAGATAAAAGGTATTTTTCTTTCCCAACAAATTAGTAAAAACAGGTCGAGTAGAGGCTAGTTGAAATAAAATACACTAGAAATCTGATGAACGGTGTCAGGAAAGGCTCTACAACGGATAAGAATAACGTACTAGAAATTGTGTATCAGCAGATAGTTGAGTGTGTGCGGTGTTGTTCCGTGGTTGTACTGGTGCGCCCGCAGGTGGGCGACGTCTCTGTGTCGCTGAAGGCGCCGGGCCGCAACAAGCACTTCCGCGTGCACGTGGAGGGCGCGCTGTACTGCATCGGCCAGCGCAAGTTCACGTCGCTGGAGCAGCTCGTGCTGCACTACCAGCGCGCGCCCATCTACACCAACAAGCAGGTCCGCGGCACACGCTCGTCCTCAACACAACCCCATACACATTCACAGCGCCCCTACCCACATTCACACCTCCCCTACACACATTCACAGCTCCTCTACACACATTCACAGCTCCTCTACACACATTCACAGCTCCCCTACACACATTCACAGCTTCCCTACACACATTCTCAGGTCCACCCCACAACTGCGCCCTCACACACATCCACAACTCCTCCTCACAAACACATACATCCACAGCTACCCCACTCACGTGCACAAATGCATAGACTCATACAAATCTACAACTTCTCTCAGACACTGTGAGTGTGTACACACCCATGTCCACACACACACACACACACACACACACACGTACCTTCCCTCACACACATACCTTCCCCCACATGACACACACCCTCCCCCCCACAAACACACACCCTCCCCGCCACACACACCCTCCCCCACGAACACACCCTCTCCCAGACACACAAATCTCGTGGCGCCCCCACGTCTATAATCGTGTGTGGAGTTATTTTGTTTGTTTTTTTCTATAGTTGTTGCTTGTTTTCTTTTTTTAATTGCCATCTGTGACCCACTAGCACTCATCTTTGTCGAGAAATGAAATGAAATGAAATGAAAAATGTTTATTACAAAAAAGTTTGTGCTTGACCATATCAGGCGCATTTTAAATTAAAGTATGTAAGTAAAAACTTATGTATGCTATGTTAGTAGTTTTAGTACAGTCTAATAATTAATATAGAATAACGATTACAAAGTAACAACTTACATAACATCAATAGTTTACAATGACTGTGTATTATATGCTTCGAAATATGCGTAGGTAGAAAATAAAAAATAAAAATATGCCCGAAAGTAGTCACACTTGTCAAAGACAAATTACTACTACCCTCCGAACTAGAACAGAGACCGAGCAAAGGGTTAAGGGGTAAATTGAAAAACAGCGTTGCGTGCATATGAAAATGTGTATGCAGCGCATGCTGAATCTACTCCCATTGTCCTTTAAATATATTTTTTTAATGTAAATTGTAAAGTATATTGTATGGAGCAGTTTTAATTTGATTTGTGTGCAGGGCGAGAAGCTGTACCTGGTGCGTCCCCTCCCGCGCCACGAGCCGCCGTGCTGAGCCGCCCCCGCCCCCGCCCCGCACCCGCCGCCGCCCCCGCCCCCGCCATGCCCGCGCGATTCCTCGCTCATCTGCCACAGGAGGAGACTGGATACGCCGTGATTTTCGTTGGCGGGTTCGAAATATCGGTGTTTCGGAAACTTATAACATACGAAGTGCGTTTGGATCTGGAACAGCATTTCTTTTTAATTTGCGAAAAAAATACGTTTGGTCGGGACAATTCGTGTAAGAAGTTCGTGTACTTTTTGCAAATTTCAAAATGATGCTTTAGTCGCAAGTGCGTACTCTGTATTATTATAATGCAGTCTTGGTAATTACCTCGAAGCGGGTCGGTAACTCTAGTTCTAGTAAGTGACAAATAGGTAGTACCACTGTTTTGTTTTCACTCGACAAACTTCATTGTGATTTCATTACACTTGCGAGTCTCATTGTGTGCTTGAGTTTGATCGACGTTTTATATGGAAATGCTCAATTCTAGGGTAAATTAATTCTCATGAGCTTTTAAGCAAGTTACCAAAAAAATTATGCAAAGCGAGATTAGGAAAGCGCGGTCATTAGAACACCATTCCATCGGTTTAAAAATTATATAAGTAAATATGTAGCCGAGTGTATTTGTCCAGTGTCAATATTAATTCTAAAAATAATAAGATGACTGCGTGGTGGTAGGGCAATTTCTAGCGCTCGCCCTGCTAGCTACCATCGTCCAAACGCTTGAAAGCTAGTCCACACTTTATGTTTATCATGATAACAGCTTCGACCACATTGCGACTTAAAATCAGCCGTGCTAGCATGTGCATCGTGACAAAATTTTGTCGATGCTTATATCGTGCATTTGTCTCGTATTCGCAGGAGAAAGAGCGAGACAAAACATTAGTCAAAATTAATTACTAACATTAGTCTGGCTGGTGATAAATTGATTAAATGCTATATACGAAATTCAAATAAAGACGATGATTTTTAATCAGACATTTTCAAAGACAAGTTATTTTTTTTAATTTTGGTTTAAGAACATTTCTTTCTGACTAACTCTTAGTAATGACACAAAGGGACTCGTAATTTAAATTGTGTATGTATTAATAATGATTCTTAATTTAAAGTAGCTACTTTTTTTTTGCTACTCATCAAGTTTTTACAACAGCGGGGAGGATTGTGTCACAGCAGCTGATGGAGCGGGCTACATAGTGTTAGGTCAAGAATTTGTTTGAACTAAACAGGTTCCAACTTTATGATATAATGCAATCAGCTGTATTTGTATTGTATACAACGTAGTTGAACGCACATGCTCAGTATTGGTAACTATTAAGTTCAGAAATTCGTAAAAAACTACACAGTTTTTTGGCGTATTTCTAAATACTGCTAAACAAAAAATGTTCAGTTGTACTTCTTGAACACGTGATTTCAATTATCGTAAGGTGTCAGAGGTGCACCTTGTATAGTGAAATTTAAACATATTTATTCGGCATAGATGGAATTTTTAAATCAATTCGAGCATAATTTGGACAACAAGGAGCTGCCAAATTGATGATTTCGACGTTGTGGTATCATAGTTTTAGGAATCTGTTCAGTGTCAAAGTAACCCCTATAATATACTCTTATGTCTAGATAATTCGGCATTGATGCAATGCCCAATTAATTATAATTATAATATTAAATAAACAATATCTAATAAACCAAAAATTGGCTTCATCGATGCATCTCTGTAATTGTATCAGAGCAATTTCTACATAAATATTTTAGATAAGAGCCCAGTAAGTAGTGTAATTTTTAAATGAGTTTTTATAGTTGAAACTTAGTTATCCTTAATTGTATCACTGAAGTTAACCACATTAGTTAAAACAGTTGCGGGACGGGAGTAGTTCTCTGCTTCTCACCCGCGCACAGGGGGATGAACGACGCTCGCTAACCGAATACGAGGGTGTTCCCCGCGGTAAGGGCTTCACAGGGTCTTACCACAAAAAAATGAAACACACGTTAAACTGATGTTAATCACTGTTTAACGCCTAAACGTGCCTTAGTCGCGCGATTAAATATAAGCAACTACAAATCCTGATTTAAGTATTGTCTAACACAATTCTGTTGTGACATTTCTAATAATTTTTGACGTTTATCTTTAGACGCTGTCTAGCTAAACAGGCGACTAAAAATGTTTTTTGTGGTAACACTGACAGTGTTTAAAAAGTCTGATTATACTATGTGAAACTTACAAAAACACCATAATACATATATCGATATTTTGAAACGTATGTTTTTTTTAAACAAAATTATTTCACCAAACAAAAAGGGTTATGCAATATTGGATTGACTCATCGATGAAATGACTTGGAACAGTTCGTATTTTCGATTAGGGAGCGTTGTCATCAAGCCGGCGGTTTCATTCACTATATAAATGTCCACCGGTGTATGCATATAAGTTGTGATGTTTGGCTATGTAAGTTAATATAAGTCATTTTCATGGATTATCGTGGATTGTCTAAGGGATGAAGTAAAAGTGGGAATTTTTACATTTTTATAGTCGCGGATACCACGGTTTTTATATTATCATAATATTAAGCGTGCTAGTACCATTTTTTACATGTTTAAAGTCTGACTAGTGTGAGAGCGTGTAGTCTTTTGTATCGTTCTTCGTGGCAACTATCCGATTAGAGTTTAGTCTCTTTGACAACGAATTAGGTATCCCGTGTACGGAATGAGGATACGGCTAAAGGTCAAAGGCATCTTCATCACTAAACATACAAACAAAAAACTGTGTTGTAGAATCAATGGAAAACTCAGTATCAATTTGATTTTCTCGAATTTAAGAGCAAAGCCGATTAGACAGCTTTTAAAGCAGAGAGGGTTGAACACAAAGGGTAAACACCACAAAACAATTTAACGGCAAACTCTCCTTAGTCGCGCGATTAAACATGAGCAACCATAAATCCCGATTTATAAGTAGTGTCTAACCGTTGTCTTACACAATTCTGTTGTGACATTTGTAAGCATTTTTGACGTATATACGCTGTCTAGCTAAACAGGCGTCTAAAATGTTTTTTTTTGTGGTAACACTGAAAGATGTCATTTGAACTTTAGCCGCGGGTTTGGAATCTCATTGGTCGATTTCCACTGATGTGACAGTCGCTAGTCATGTACGCCGGCATCACAAGAGCTTTCGCTTGTATATCTCTCCGCATACATTGATTTATTTGCCCACTGTAGGGACGTCCTTATACAATATGTTATCCGTTTATTATTCGTGCAGACATCTCTCAAAGATTCAATCCACCGATCTATTTTGGGGGTAGATTGAATTTTGTACAGATACAGGTAATGCCGAAACACAGATGGGTATATTAGGAGTAGCCAATACAGATCGTATAATTCACACAAATATCTTAGAATTAATCAATTAAGTAAGCCAAACGAGGGCACAGCGATGTTTATGGGAATTATATGATGGGAAAAATTTAATGAGACATAATATATCATAGATATTATTGTAGTTGTGAAATAATAACTGCGGCAGCTGATTTCTTGTTATATTTACCATTGTATTTATTTTGTTTATTATTTTTTGTACATAAAACAATATAAAATTAAATGCGAATCACATCGATTTTTATGTTTAAGAAAAAAGTAACGTAAATAATTTTTAACGCGTCGAACAAAGTACCGTCTCAATAATATGCCTTTTCGATTCCTAAAATGTCTAAAAGTAGAATACAACATCCAACCATGTTTGTTGTGAAAAATAAGACACTCCATTACAAAAAGTATTATGTAGCTTTTTAATGTATGTAACGAGGATTTATTTTTATACGATTTTTTTTTGCTTTACAACGACAGGTCGGTTCTGAAGCACCAAGTGTTGGGTTTTGTATGCGAAACTTAGTTATATGGTTAGAATACATGTCTAATGTGTCGAGGGCAGGGCCGGATCATCCATGACTAATTTATTCATTGTGCTGACTTGGAAATTGTAATATATGAAATGATATGGAACTGTGTAATAGGTGTAATTGGTAATGTAGTTCCTGTTGCAATAAATAAACAAGGCACAGTAGGCAACTGCCTAGGGGCCCAGCACCGAATAAGGGCGCCGGACCCCGGGAAAAAAATTGAAAATGTTTCTTCGAGTGAACATTAAATTTGAAGATTTGTATGTAACAAACCCTCATGACGATATTATTAATATTGAATTGTTTTTTTATTATATTATATCGTCATATTTCAGAACGCATTTCAAATTATTATAGCATAATATTATTATTGTTAGGAAAGGGGGCCCGAGACGTGCATTGCCTAGGGGCCCCGACATGGTTAATCCGGCCCTGGTTGAGGGTGTTTTCCGTATTTACGATTTTATTGTGTTTATGCATTTAACTGTAACACTATATATGTACTTCCATACCCATGTTTGTGTAAATTATATTATGTGTGTTTTTTATAATGAACAAATGATTTTCAAAGGAACACATCCTTCAAGTGACGATATCGTTTGAGATATGACTTTTGTTTTACAACAGATTCACACAAACACTCGGATAGTAGATTTATTCTGGAACAGTAAAATAAAACGCCAGCCATATCTCAGAGCGCACTCGTCAGTAACTAGATCTTTTTGATGTATTTAATACGTTTTATACTCGTGTAGTTAGGATTAAATGCCAGGCAAAGTCAGTATAGTGTACTCAACAATGGGGAACCACACTGCTTAGTTATCCCGCTAGGTGGCGCATTATCGCTGGTGTTTCACTATGAACCTTCATTATAAAATTTTAGCAAGTACATAAACGTAAACATAAATTGGCTTTGCAATAAAGTATGCCTCTGTAAAGTCTAATTCTGTGTAAAATTAAGGCACACACGTTTTCCTTCTAACGTAAAAAAAACGGAAATTGTGGATTGCTCATCAATAATTATAGGAAACTAATTATTCTTCCATGTTATATAGTGACCATTTCAAATCTAATGCTTTTAAGACCCGAGCATGTTTACTAGTTATACACGCACCAGCGGTGGTGGCGCCATCTGGGATTAGCTTTGCCTGTGCCTTCCAATTAGGTGTACACGCGCCGGCCCACCACTCTTGTACAAGTTTTATAGTGTTCTACCTTCTAATTTAAAATTTCTTAAGTTCACTTAGTACAATGCTCTTTACTAGTTAGTAAACTGCATTGACGTATCGCGATGTCTTCCCAAATATTGAAAAAGCAGTACGAGGAAGGATTGATGCTAGAGTGCACAAACTGTCAGGCGAGGTATGACGTTAGTTGAACACGTTGAATATGAAAATGATCCGGATAAATTAGAATATAATAATTTGGAGTGTCCTTTGTCTTTTGTGACTGTACCTTGATTGTAGGCTACATGGGGTCTTGGTTGTATGTGGATGAACTAATTTTAAATTAAAAAAATGAAACATTGTCAAACTTGTAAACAAAGCTGACTTGACTTACATTCCTAGGCTTTACGGAAACACTAACATAGCTTACTAAAGTGATGGGTACCTAAGTACCGACCTATAAACATTTCTAAATTAACAAAATTATAATATAACTGTATTTCGTTTGATAGATTAGTTTATAGAGTGATTCGGTTTTTTACTTTTATATTGCTCAAAGTATAATAATTTTTATAATTTATATTGTAACCATGTGTTTGAAAGTTTTCGTGTATATTCTCTGATGTAACGAGCAAGATATGATACCATTGTAAGTGCAGTGTATAATATTTAACAATATAATTTATTTATTAATTTGCTATGAACAGTTTTTTTTGTAGACAACCCTACTGAAGTCTTCCTCTTCACTCAACTTTTCTATAGAATAGATGTGGCTATGTATTATATGAGAATAGCAAGTTTGCTAAGGGGAATACGGTTGTTGTTATATCAACAGACAACACATAGCAACCGTTATTGATTATACAGTTGACAACGGTGCCAGAACTCTTATACTAGGTATATTTAGAAGCGTTCGTGATATTTGCAATTTAAAAATTGATTTGTGATGTTGTCGCGACGCGATAAGTTGTTAGTCCAGCCGTGGGAAGACAGGAGGTTCAAGGACCATCGCTCTAAGGTAAAACACTATAATTTCTTTGATAAAAATTTTCGTGTCAGTAATTTACAAGAAGCTGCATTGATTTACTTTTATAAAAAGCTTTCAGAGCTCTTAACCATCTAGGCACCTACCGGCTTTATCATCAAGTACGAATCGAACGAGCACAAACTGTGATCTTGTCGTTTAGATACTATACAGGGTGGGTAAATTGGTATGTTATCCGGAAGAGGGTGATTAGGACTATGGTTGTCCACAAGGTATGAGAGCCTCCATTGGAAATACCTACGTCATTCCGAATTTCCATCCCAGAAATAAATTCACTTCAAAAGTGATGTGCGCAGCATTTTTTAGATTTTTTACTAACTCCCTTCTACTCAACATCATCATTAAACAAAGTTCAACATAGTTCAAGTGAATCATTTGATCTAGGGCTGCCCGGAAATTCTGTATTAGAATTTTAAAGTAAACTTTATGCCATTTCTTCAATGAATAATTCCGAATTAAAAAACTCGTAAAACAAATGTTGTTGAACTCCAGGAGTAGATTGACCCCCTTTCTTAGAGAGTCATGTCATGAGTTTATGACAAATTATCTGCTACATCATCGATTCACAATGATAGGTATAGTAGAATACACCTCTATGATAATAGTATATTGTTTTGGTGTTAGAATTACAAGATGTATAAATATGAAAGCTATTCTATAAAACTGAAACGAGATTTATAGCATGTCATCGTTGCCTTATCCATATTTTTGACTGGCATGGCACTCTGCTGTACGACAATAAAAAAACAAAAATACTTGATTCACCCCAAGATAAAACAATAGGTACAGAAGACAAATAACAATAGGTAGTACAATGGTGGTAGTCTTATCGCTAAAAGCGATCTCTCCAGATCAGCGGTTCTCAATCTTTTTTGGTGACGGAACCCTTTTGGAAAGCGAAATACTTGACGGAACCCTACAATAAAACAATAGTTTTTATTAAAAGTATATTCTTTATTAATAAGCATAATAAAAGTACCATGAATTTTTTTCTAAATTCTTGTGGAACCCTACAGGTTTGTTGCGGAACCCTAGGGTTCCGCGGAACACACTTTGAGTATGGCTGCTCCAGATAACCTTTGGATGGAAAATATTACCTACAGGTTGAGCAACGACGTAGGATATTTTTCGTTTGGCATTGAAATTCGTCATAGACGCGTTGAAAGTCCTTTTACGCCCAGTATCAAATGTCTAAAAACACTGTGAATCGATTTCGGAGAATTAAATTAATATTGGGTCCGTTGATTTGGTGTTCTGATGAAGGTGCGTTCAGCGCTGCCCGCCATCGACGCGGGCGCGCCGGCGCCGCGGCCGCACGTGGCGCTGAAGCTGAAGCAGTGCCAGCGCGAGCTCGACCGCAAGCACGCCGTGCAGCGCGACAACTACAGCCTGCTGCAGCGCCTCGGCGCCATCATGCGCGCCAGCCGCCTCGACAACCACTGGACCAAGCCGCTGCCCAAGTATGCTCGTACGCGGTTCATATGCCAGTTGCCACGCGGGTGACGTGCTTGCGTCACCCACGTTTTTGCGGCGAAACACCTAGCTATACACCAGAAGAATCGCTGCGTGAAGCCGTGAACCGACTGCATTCCATCAAACCTCAGTAAAGATTCTTAGAGAGAGGACTAGTCGTGCTCCGCGGCTTCGCCCACGTGATTTTCTAAAATGTAGCGTAAGTTACTCGTAGTATAAACTATACATTCTAATTCATGTTAATTTTTGTCTTAAAAATTGCAGCTTCAAACACAAAGTGGGCTTGTTCTACGACGTGGAGTCTCTGAACCGTAAGATCACCGCGCGCTCGCTGTCGGAGGACTCGCCCGACGAGACCTACTCCAACGTTAAGTGCTACGCTTGCGACCTCAAGAAAGTAAGTTAGAAAGTTATCGATTTAACATTTATAGATACCTACTATTACAAAGCATTATAAACCAAACATTATCATAAGGGAGGCATCTGTGTGTAATGTTATCTATGAGAATGAATGAGTGTATTAGCGCTTTTTTGATTGAACAAGCCAAGAGCCAAAAAGGACTAACTTTAGTGTATACGCACTACAGACTCAGGCAAGGCCTTCCACTCCTTGCTGTACGCATAATAAAAGGAGAAGCAAAACCAGTCGTGCGTGTGTAGGAGGAATATCCACGATGTATCAATACCGCTTCGCCGTTTGTCTGGTCGTCTGATGATAGAAAGGGGAAGGTAGAATTATGTTATGTACCTAACTAAGAAATCCTAGTGGCATGAGAGTGGAAGCGTTACATATTTATTCACATTATTATTTTGGCAGGTTTCATTAGCAACACAACAGGTTTTACAAAAATACAAAGAGAAAAATGTTACAAAACAAATCAATTTTTATTATTCATATATTATGTAGAGCACTAAGGTCAGAGTTAACCAACCGAAATTCAACTATGAACTAGAAACTCATGAATCGAGCTTCTTAACATAAAATGTAGTCTATCTTCTATACGAGCACAATTTGACATCAGCTGCCAAAGTTAGCTCTGAATTAGGAATTGAACTGCCTATTATCACACAATCATCGTTCATTTCACATTTGGTGAACTGCATCCAGCCTAAAAAGCTTTGTTTTTTATATTATATTAAAATTTGTCTTTGTTTCGTTACAGAAAAAATACGAGCTCAACCTGAAGCTGTACGGACACAAAGAGTACCAAGACTCTCTGCCGTCGATATACTCTAACGGAGCAGTGTAGCGTGTCAATAAAACACCTTGTAATATTGGACAGAATTTATTGGTATATAGATACAATTGGGCTCCATGTCAGAACATAATTCATTCCATCGACCGGAACGCGTCCAATCACGACGGTATATGGTATTAACACTCGAGTTAAAACGAAACATAAATACTATGTTATATCAAAAGCGTCGATCTGTAAGCGGAGTACTATCGCATACATCCCGTACGCGGCACTTAACTTTAAAGCTACCCACAGCGTTCCTCGTCTAATTACATTACGAAAATAAATGAAAAGATTTGAAACATCACAACGCAGCCGCAGCGAAGCCGCGCGGCTTTACTTGCCGACGACTATCAACGATTTCATGAATTTAATAATAAAACGATCATCACGCGGCCCGCGGCGGCACGCAGCAAGCCTTAGCGGCCCGCGGCGGCCCGCAGCAGCCCGCGGCGGCCCGCAGCAGCGCGCGGCGGCTAGAAGCGGAACCCGTCGTGCGGCGCGGCGCCGGCGGGCTCGAAGGTGAACCCCGCGTCCGCCGCCGCCGGCACCAGCGACGCGTCCTCCTCCTGACAAATTAACGACTTCTTTATAAACCAATAAACACTCTCAAATATAACTTGTTTTATTATTTGATCTGTAATCATCATCGTTTCGCCATCATTGTCTATTAAGTTCAGGTGAAATAGCTGTGAAACGGTAACCTAGCATATTATTATGTACAATAATAATTCTAGCATTAATGAACCACATTTACTGCTGCACACAGTCATTAATGATTAATTAAGCAAGTCTTTAGTGTAGATTTACAAAAGAAATTTACATTAAGGACTCGCTTAAACATTAAACAACTCTTGAGTGCAGCAGTATGATGTGCATGTCGATTGAAAATAACTAATACTATTAGTTATTTTCAATCGACATACATCATCAATGTTTTCTTTTACTTTTTTTTACAATAATATTTGGCACTGTAACCTGGGACATCATAATCAGGTATCAGGGCCAGTAAAGTTCATATACTACTTTTATTCTATCTCGAACACATTAGTTAATTCTTACATGATGTCTGATAGTGTTAGTATGCACCCAGACATATTCAAATAATAATATGAGGAAAGTTTACCTGACCAAAATGTTAACAATATTCACAAAATTTTGAACAATGGCACTAGTTCCCTTTTTATTCTTTGGTTCCCATTTTGAAACCAGACAAAACACACCACATCAAAAGCCATAGTCCAGTAATTGATTTTGTCTGGTCGTCTCCAGTCACTTACCTCTCCAGCGAAGTACTGTTCGATGATGTCGTAGGCCATCTTGTATATCTCGACCTTCTCGTGGCTCTGCAGCGCCTCAATCTTGTCGATGCCCCCACACTCCTCGATCATGTTGGCCACCTGGTCCACGTTCTCTCCTGCCATCTTAAGCATGTTGCTGAGCCCATCAAGTACCACCTGCAGATGGAGTCAGATTACAACTGAGTTCTAGGACTAGAGTATGCTTGGTAGGCAATCGAAGGAAAGGCCAAGTAGTTTCCGCGATTTCAATTCACGCAATTACAATTTTATTCAATTAGCGAAAGTTGAAGATTTACTTTATTTTCTTGTATAATATACCCCGAATAAAAACTATATTTCTAGTACTTTTCATTATTCCCTAACTCTTATCGTAGGTCAATATGATGGAAACATATTTAAACCTATCAAATAGGATGCCCCAAGCAATAGAGTGTCAAAAATAACAGTTACAACAATACTTATTCATTTACATATTTATTGTTACACTTCATTGAAATAAGGAAAATAACTTTGTAAATACTTGTATGTGAAGCCCCGAGCACAAAGTTTCAAAAGTTAGATTGTTGATGTAGGTTGAATTAAAATGAAAGCAAGCTAAAGCAGCTATTCTACTCTCGGTATTTATAATGAAACCATATTTTTTTGTGCTTGACCTACGTACTGGAATGATATTATGAGAAAATTTTACGAAACGGAGTGTTTTAATGAAACTGAATAGCGTAAAGAAAAATAAAGCTAATACTCACAGTAATAACTTGTGTGTCTTTGCAACTAAGCAGATTACAGAAGGGCGGTATGACTCCACAGCTGATGAGTGTGCCGACTTGCTCCTTACTGCCACTTATACTGAAGTTTGATACGGCCCATGCAGCCTCCTTCTGTGTTTGGAACTCTCCCCGACTGAGGTTCTCCACAATCTTGGGCAGGAGGCCTGCATCGATGACCGCTTGGACTTGTTGCTTGTTGCCCGCTGTAATGTTTGATAGGAACCATACTGCTTCTTTGCAGATTTTTTCTTTCTGTGAAGGTGTTAACAGATATTTTTAGTGTGCTTTGTGCAAACTATGTTACAGTTAATAATACATTTCCTGTAATTCAGTTCCCTGGGAAACTACGCCAGTTAAGAAAATGCTCTATCCACTGCTCTTTCAGAAGCTCCCATTACCTATTTAGGTATTGATTTGAATTGACAAAATAAAGAACGAACTTTTCACACCAGATTCTCGACAATGACCAAATACTTATATCACGTCGTCTCAACGTAAAGCAAGGCATTGCCTCCCTAGGGAGAGAAAGTTGTATGAAAGTCCCAAGGGAATTTCCGAGCCAAGGAGGTTAAAATTTTAATGAACACTCAACACATGGGAATTGTAATAGGAGTTTATTCGAAAATCGAACTGGCATAACAAAACAAACAACCAAATTATTTACGTTGCTCGGCTTTGTATTGTCTCGCGCAGAAGGTGTGAAAAGTAGAGTGTTCACCTCTAGGATAAAGCCTGTCTTCGTCTTGGGCAGCTTGAACCCCTCAGTTCACTCACGACTACATAAACCCCCGCTTAACTCGGGCTTTAAGTTAAAACTAACATAACTCTAGTCTTTCGTTACGTTCAGGGTCCTATAAGACGCCCGTGTGCGACACTGCTTTATCCTCTTGGTGCATTATCTACTATTGCAGTGTCCAATTCAGAAATTAGTTGAAAACAAAGATAACGTTGATTGAAACTTATTATCGACGCAAATTTTGTTCAGTGATTCATATCTCAAGATAATTTTTGCCTGTATTCTTAAATAAAAAACAACATTATCAGTTTAAGGACAATCTAAAGTCATGTGTCTAAAATAGATTGTAGCACCGAGAACATAACAAGAGGCTTGTGATGGCATCAGAAAACTAGCAAACTTTGTGGACTGCAAAAAGTGGTTGGAATATGCAACCCATTCCGCACTAAAAAAATGCCAACTAACAATCAACAACAATAACAATCTAATAGCGAAAAAGAGCTTGCAGTCCAAGTAGTTTTTTATACATTGGGTCGAAATTATTACACAAAATAACACATCTCACACTTAACATAATTAATACTTACTGGATGCGACAGTAGGTCGGGGAAGTGTGAGAGAGCGTCGCAGTTGAGCACAACTTGTGTCTGTTCGTCGGTCCCGGTGACGATGTTGCCGACAGCTCTGAGAGCTGAAGTTTGCACTTTGACCTCCTTGTGCGAGAGGAGAGGGATGAGTTTAGGCACAATGCCGGATTCTATCGCCATCTGGATCAGCTCGTTGCCTCCATCTGTCAGGTAGCTTATTGCCCAGACCGTGTCTACTAAAACCTGGAATCATTATTTCATAAAATAAAATTAATGTCACATTTGTAAAACAGAATAATATTGGCTATCAAATCTCGTATGCACATCATCTCTATGTTAGAAGTAAAGGTAATCCGACTTTTAATATTTTTATCATTAAAAAACTTATTATAAATTATTAAATAACCAGCTTTAACTCAAATTATTTTTCGATATTTAAAAATAAAATGTGTGATAAACTCACGATAAATTTTAATACTATAATAACATATTGTAGGGGATAGTACAATAGTGTGTAATTTGGTAACATACAGCATAACTACTATGAACCCAATTCTAAAGGAGAGTGAAATACTAATAAATACTAATACTTAGTATTAGTATCTCCTATGAATAACAAGATAATATCTTTGTATATTGGTCAAAAATGTACAGCTTCCTATTATAGGTAGATTTTTGAATGTGGCGAGATGACCAGGTGCCGATTATGAGTCCCAGGAGAGCACTGGCGCGAAAATTAAAATTGGCTACTTTTGTCAATAATGGGGTAGTGTTAAGAGCTAGTTACATGCTTTTGTACAATCCCCGATAATATATTTTAACCACCTTGCCCAGTTTCTAAATTATCTAGAGTTAAAGTAATTTCATAGATTATATGCAGTAAAAACTGCTAAATGTATAATTGTTTCTTGAACATTGCATACACATTCTTATTAATTTCACTGTCTGTAATCATTATAATATAATATATCACTGCAAATAAACATAAAATAATATTATAAAGCAGTACTTAAACTTTGTAACTTTTTTTATTTTGTTTGTTACCGTTACTCTCTGGAACTGCTGGCCAGATGTAAGGGTCTGACCACAAAAAACTTAAACACATGTTAAAACTGTGTTAATCACTGTTTAATGCCTAAACTTGCCTTAGTCGCACAATTAAATATGAGCAACCTCAAATCCCGATTTAAATAGTGTCTAACACAATTCTATTGTGACATTTCTAATTATTTTGCGCTTGTTTAGCAGCTGTTTAACACTACTTAAATCAAGATTTGTGGCTGTTCATATTTAAACACACGAGTAAGGCATGTTTAGGGGTTAAGTGCTGTTTGACAAATGTTTAGTGTGTTTAACTTTTTTGTGGTAAGACCACAGGTGATAAAAGTCCTAATTACCAAAGAAACATTAGTTTTGATTTGGGTTTAGAAAAAAAAACAAATCTGTGTTACCACAAAAAACAACTTTTAGACACCTGTCTAAACATCTAAAATGATTAGAAATGTCAACAGAATGTAGTAATACAACAATTAGACAATACTTAAATTTGCTCATATTTAAACATGAAACTAAAGCTTCTTTAGCAGTGAAAGTTTGAACATAATTTCTTTAGTAACAAAATGTTTAATAAATTGAAATTGAGGTCTTTGGCTGATAGCAACGGTGATACTGCACAAAAATGATTAGGCAAATAAACAAAATGATGTCTTATCATCTTATTTATCAACAAGAGTATATTTAACAAGATTGAGAGTTCTCAAGATCGTAAGTATTATTTAAAGAGAGTTTGTTATACCTATACAGACCCAAATACTGACAATGCCTGAGCATATACTACAAAAAAGCTTCCTTTTAGAAAAGTACAAAACAAATATAAATAAACTTTTAAGGGGTACTCACATTTATATCAGAGTGCATGATGAGAACATTAAAGGCAGGGAGTATTTCTTGAATAGTCTTGACAGGTGGGGGTGGGTCCTTACTCCTGCATAGATTGACTAAGACCCATGTTACATTGCGGAGGAAGGAGATCGGGATGTCTGGCTTTATGAAGCTCAGGAGTGGGGTCACCACTCCCAGCTTAATAACAAGGTCTCGCAACACTGGACCATCACCAATGATGTTTCCGAGTGCCCAGACAGCTTGTTCACACACATTCTCATGGGGAGACATTAGGAGTTGGAGGAAGACGGGGACGGCGCCTGCGTGGACCACTTTGTTGGTCTGTGCGGAAGTGCCAGATGCGATGTTAGTGAGTGCCCAGGCGGTCTCGAACTGCAGTGTAGGATTGTCGGCGCGGGAGAGGCACTGTACGAGGATGGGGAGGATGCCAGTGGCTATCAGGTCGTCGATCGGCGGGTTCTTGTCGGAGGAGAGCAGCTTGCGGCACTGCTGTACCGCAGCCAGCTGCACTTCGGGCTCCGCTGCGTTTGCCGCGTTCATTACGAGCTCCTTCAAGTCGGTGGACGCGAGCGTTCTCTCGATCTCCTCTTCGTCTGTCGAGTAGCTGATCGGTACATTGCGTCGTTTTTGAAGAGTTTCTTCGCGTTTATTTTTCCTCAATTCCACTGTCACTTCATTCCTCCGTCTGCGCATTTCCTGAAAATATCACGCAAACACGGTCAGTATTCCATTTCTAGCGATGATTACATCAGTTCGGCGGCAAGGGTGTGGACTGCTATCTTTTACTACTTACGTCGACATCTTTGCCTGTGTTCTTGAAGACATGCATGCGGTTTTTCGCTTGATCAGTCGCCATTTTATTTTCGTTCTTTCCGTGGAAGTTTAGACGTGGTAATTACACAACGAAACAAAGGATTAAAATAAAATAATGCACGAGCAAACTAATGAAACATGATTTGAGGGCACTGCGAACGTTGCTGATTCATTAACCTCTTTTTACACCAAAAATTTTAAAATACAACACGAAATCGTCCGTTTCCTCCTCGAATTTCTCTAGTTTTTTTTTCTGTTGAAATCCAGAGACCATATATATTATGTCTCTATAACTCTAGCCGTCATAGATAATTTTAAATAGTGAGGTGAAAATGCAATCGACTAAAATTCGAACCGATTAATGTTATTGCCATAAATGAGAAAAAATAAATAAATATCAATACTTATTTTTAAATCTAGCAACAGGAAAATTATTGATGAGCTTTTCCTGCTTTTCCGTCCTGCAAGCGCGCAACCCGTACTGTATATATATACTATTCTGTGTCTGCAACCCGCAACTTCACATTAGTCGCAGAATTCTTGCAGTTTATAGATTTAGAAAAAATAAACAATTGGCAATACTGAGATCAAGTGCGAAGGTGTTTAAACGATCATCATGACTTTTCTGACGAAACCTAGTCTTATGGTGAAGAAAACACCTCTAATTGAAGCAAAATGCGACGAGGTAAGTCGTTTTTTTTGCAATAATAATTGATTTTATGTTTCTCATCATCCTTCATATATTTTTTTGTTAAATTCCAATGAATGTGCGATGAAAAGTTATAGTTCCTATAACGAATTCGTGTACGATACTCACGACCACGATACCGTATTTTATAACACAATATACTTACTTGCGGTTTTCAACCAAGGTACAGTCAGGTAGACATGCACATGATAATAATATGTTCCTTGTCTCTAGCCCATGTCAGTTTTAACTTTTTAAAGACAGGTATGGTCTAATAAAATAGCATAAACACTGAAACTAACTTTAGCCCAGTTGGACCTATAGACATTGGAGACATGTGTTTTGTTGATATCTAGGTAATGGAACCTATTTATAACTTTCACTGCATGATTGTAACAGGCGTAGCATATCGACGCCAACCACATCGGTAAAAATATATAAGACCCTTTAAATATTGATGAACTGCAGTTTATTATTGGGTTTGGCTTATGCTTTGAAGTCAGTATGGTTTTTACTGTTCATTGTGCCTATATCAGATCTAACATTTCGAGGTTTCACCATACCAAACTTCAAGAATAGTTAGTTAAAACCGAGGTATGGGTAAGGGACAACGAATATATTAAGTTCATGTCTACCTGATTGTACCAACCAATCACTATCCATGTCACTGGTCAGCAATCCGATTACTATTATGTCATTGGTTGGCGATCTGATCATTATTTATGTCATTGGTTGGTGATCTGATCATTATTTATGTCATTCGTTGGCGATCCGATCACTATTTATGTCATTGGTTGGCGATCAGAACACTATTTATGTCATTGGTTGGTGATCCAAGTTGGTCGAAATAAATGAATTTGAATATATAGGTGATCGAGATGCACACTCCAGTGCCATACTGGTCGAGCGAGTCCCGCCTGTCGCTGGGCTCGCTCGTGTGCATGACCGTGGCCGCGTTCTTCGTGACGCTGGTGGGCGTCACCACCGGCTTCATGCTGTACCGCCAGTACATCCGCAGCACCACGGTGCACCGCTACCAGGGCTTCTGCACGATCCCCATCAACGTCAGGGTAAGCTATAATTATTACTCATTAGTACATAGTTCTTATTAGTAGTACCTAGTTGTAGTGATCTTTACTTACAGGGCTTTATAGCGCAATTTTCATCAATACCAATGAGGTGTTCAGGTCACCTGCGCCGTAACGTATCAAATTATGAAGCTGGGCGCGGAGGCGTCTTTTGATGAAGGTATTATATTACTACCTACTAGCTTTTGCCCGCGGGTTTCACCCGCGTTTCCACAGGAAGCGTACATTTTTCCGGGATAAAACTTAGCCTATGTCACTCCGGTACATAATCTATATCTATGCAAAAATCACGTCGATCCGTTGCTCCGTTACTGCGTGAAAGAAGGACAAACCAACAAACATCCGCATTTATAATATTAAATAGGATACCTTGTATAGGTAGGTACCTACGAATATTAGTAATACCTAGTCTAGATAGGTACGCGTTTATCGTCTTAAATGTGTCTACATTAGGGAATGGAAGCATCTGCGAAATCGCTGTGTGTGCTCAAAACACTGTTTATAGAAAGCGTGTTCTCACCATTTACTATGACAAAGGCAAATTTATCTTTGGTGCGTCTGCCTTGTGTTTATAAAGATCGTTCATTTTATTGAGAACATTCTTGTAAACCTGTTTTTCATTCAGATACTATTTTAGGCTTACGTTTGATCATTATCTCACCTAATAGCGATAAACATCGATAAGCGACGTTGCGGTCGACGATGCATCGCGCTTACTCGCACCTTGACGCAGCCCAGGTTATAGCGAATATAGGTACCTAAGTTAATTACTAATTACATAAAATATAGTTACGTAATTATATTAAAACGTAACGTATAAAGAAAATTAACTGTATAATAGGTGTTTGGGATGGTTATTAGCTTATCGTAGGTCGTAGACTGTGCTGGAAAAAACAAAGATGTCCGGCTTATTCCACTATGTTCACCTGCCAGTCCTAATTTGAATCTATTTCCAACTTACCTTCGCATATCTAGAATCTACAGTACCTACGCATCAAAGTGGACATTAAACTGCCTAAAGAAACAAATTGCGAGATGATCAGATTGCCCTCTCCAGTTGACCTGAGAGACTCGCGACCTAATAAAGACCCTCGCTCCAAGTATATGAACGTGGAACTTTGTTATTTCCGCGGCCGAGAGGGGTCGATCGATAGTACCTAGCCTGGAGTACCTACTTCTAGGCCACCTAGATACAATCAAGGCTGGCAGGTTGCATACAGAATGTCGTCGGCTGACAAGTTAATATTATTACCTACACTTAATTCACATTATTTGAATTAACATGCACCATAGGCGATAGGTCGAACACTTGTTGGCGACTAATCTTCCAATTTTCTTTTCACAATCGCTAGCGAAACTCAGGTGAGTTCAAATCCCAGCTCGGCTCCGCACTAATGACTCAGTATCAAGTTATCTGTGGGTTTACCACACTCGTTCTATGACGATCGTAAAGGGGTATCCTTCACTATATTTATTTCGCATGTTCAAGAACCACAAAATTCGAGGACAGTGACATCTACCAAGCTGCACTGGGCCCGCGTGGTGGATTATGGCCCATACTCTTTCCCTCTCTGAGAGAAGAACCGTATCACAGCCACTGGGTTATAATAGGTTAATTATAATGATGATACAGGTATTTGTTGCACTTTGTCCGGCAATTGGATTACACTATATAGTTATGTATGTATACTTAATGATTTCCATGAATAGTGAAGATTATGAGAGTTTGCACTGCGATTCTTATTAAATGGGTTTCTATTTACCTACCCAACGCTGGATACGCAGACCTAGCTCTCAGAACATGCTACTATTGTACCTAGTGGATGTTTATTTTGTATAGGTTCAGACGGCGTGCATTTTCAAGGCTACTTATTCTTCGCTCAATATGCATGTATACAGGAATAGATTTCAATGTGGCCGCCTAATTGATTTGTACCTATTGTAATACTATATAGGCGTCGACCACTATTTAGGACGACAGCACGATACGAGCACTTCATGCTAAATTACTATCTAATTGGGTTGGTTAACTGGGTTTTATCCAAGCGAACCTCAGCGCTTTTAAAAAAAAAATACTTTTTTTTCGTAAAATTGCATATTTACAGATACCCGAAATAAATTATCTAGATGACCTATAGCTTCGCTCGGTGTAAAAAAACAAATAAATATAAAGCTTTTGTTTGTGCAAATTATCGTTTTTACAAGAAATACAACTTGGTATACTATAGATAAACTTAATAAGCAAAACCTTATATAAGTGCAAAATTTTACCCAAATCGTTAGAGCCGTTTTCGAGATTAATATATTTTATACTAGCTGTGTCCCGTGGCTTCGCCCACGTAGCCTAAGTTACTCCTTGTAATATCAGCTATCTGCCAGTGAAAGTCGCGTCAAAATCGGTCCAGTCGTTTCGGAGATCACCCGTAACAAACCGCCAGACAAACAAAAATTTTAAAAATGGTTGTTTTGTTATACGTTCCGTATATACTTTCATATGCATTTAGTAAAAAGCTGTTATTTTGATATTACAAACAGACACTTCAATTTTATTTATTTGTATAGTTTAGACTAATGAAGTTCAATGCACACCTTCAGGACCCAGCCTTTTACGAGCCTAACTACCGCGTGATGCCGCTCCGCTGGTCGTCGGAGCCCGCGGGGGCGCCGGCGTCCGCGGCCGACGACGACGAGCTGGCCAGCGCGCTACGGGAGGAGCTGGACATTGGGGACTCGGTGGAGAGGATCTCCGTCGTTGACAACGGGCGGCACGTCAACTTCATACACGACTTCGAAGCCAACCTCACCGGTGAGTGCTGCACTGGACCCGGTGATCGGTCAGTGATGGATCACCATGATTCTTCAGTGATTACAAGCTTTTGTATGTATGTTTGTTTAGGTCAAATCTTGCAAACTAAAGATCTACTTCCCGCTGTTCGATTGAGCTCAAATTTTACATGGATACATATGTATAAAGATGGCATAGAGCTGGTCTGATGGTGGAGCCGGAAGACAGCCATAGGAATTCTGTAACGAAACGACGTAACCCCACCGAGTTTGGGCTCGTTTGATTTGTCTTTACGAGTATCTGTTATAGCAAAATCTGAGATCGAAAAATATGAGATCGGATAGTACCTACAGTATTTCATCTCTCGGGGTTGGATTTTTTTTAATGTTATTTGGTAACTAGACGAGCTGGTCGTTTGCTTGATGGTAAGCATAACGCCGGCCCATAACAATTGCAGTGCCACCCAGAACTTTGAAACACAAAGGCCTGCGCGGCACTGCAGTGCGTTCGTTACCCTGAGACATTAGGTATCAAGACTCATAAGTCCAGTAATTTCACTGGATACTCTGCTCATCAAACAGGAACACAGTAATGCATGCAGACTACTGCTTGGCGGCAGACTTCACGAGCAAAGCGGTGGTAACAACCCAGACGGACACTCGCAGAAGAGTTAGTCCTCCCACTAACCTCGTATCTCGACGTTTCACCTTAACCAACTGTAGAGTTACGCTACCCCCAAGCTCGCTGATGTCTATAGGGTAGTGAGTCGAAGCAGCCTGCAGCAGTAGAGGTTGTCCCGCAGGCATCGTGGACGCGGAGCGCTGCTTCTCGATGGAGCTGGAGCCGGCGCTGGTGCTGGCGCCTGAGCTGTTCGTGCTGTCCATCGAGGGCGGCGCTGACTTCGACGTGTCGCACGTGCGCTCCACGCTGCGCGCCGCGCTGCCCGCGCTGCAGGGGCTGGCCGCCGCAGCCGCGGACCTCGCCGAGCGCTGCCGGGACAAGCCCGTCTACAAGCTGCTCAAGGAGGAGGGCGTCATCAGTGAGTATCCCTAGCTCTCCGGCGCTCGCGGCTCCTCGCAGCGGCCGGCGGCTGAGACCGCGGCCGAGCTGACGAAAGAGACATTCATCAGGGAGTATCTCCTGACGTTTGTTATTGTAGCGCAATAGCATTGCCTTGCTCCAGTCGGCAGCTTAGTTTCGCCTGAAGAGCCCGTGAACAAACTGACGAAGGAGGTAGGAGTCATTAGTGAATATCGACTGTCATCTACAATTCTAAAATCGTCTGAATTGCCTGAGTGAGTATCTTATCACTTAAATTACTATTGGATGATAAAAAAATCGTTGAATATAGGTTTTAGATGCATTATCTTTGTGGAAATTATATAATTTTTTATGAATTTCATTTTTATCGTGGTTATATTATTATGATCTTCTTAAAACTGTATAACGACAGAAATGATGTATTTTGAATTTTATGCAACATCCCAATTGTTATGGGATAGAGTTATTCTTACCATCAGGCAAACGATTATAGCCGGCGATCTCCTCTCGCTATATATCAAATTAAAAAAAACTACTTGTGTAGATCTGTAGCAGAAAATAATAAGACAAGTTTATTATACGTATGTACTGAAGCTTGTTATGTCCGTGTTTCAGTCCGCAAGCGTGGCGTGGACGCGCCACCGCACGACTACATGCAGTTCGCGGGCCGCCACGTGCAGGAGATTGAGATCGTCAACATGGCCGACCTGCTGCAGCAGGAACAGGCCGCGCGCCGCTAGGCACCCGGGGGCGTCGGGGGCGTGAGGGTGTCGGGGGCGTAACGGGGGCGTGACGGGGGGGGGGGGGAAGGTTAGGTAGCTAAAATGGGCTCATCAAACGATCATCTGTTAATACTTAAGCAGTTGCCTTACCGGCTAACAATCTCGCCTTCGTTTTCGATTCCAAACCGATTAAAACCAGCGGTCACTAGTGTTCGTGTGGAAGGAGTTGTCTAGGGTTTTTGCTTGTTTTCGTTTTGTAAGAACTTGTTTCCTTAATAACATTCGTTCTAAAATGATAACCAGCGAAAATTCTAGACTATTCCTTTCACACGAAGCTTAGTGACCGGTCTTAATCGGGTTGTAGTCGAAAACGAACACGAGATTGTTAGCCGGTAAGGCCCCGGTCACCAACGTTTTTGTAGAAGGGAAGTTGGAGGTGAAATTTTAGACTTTGACACCGACCGACTTTGATACCACCAACTTCGAATGATTCGGCGTCTAATATTATTTCACGGTTTCAAACTTACCTGCTAGGGATGGGATATCGTGTGGCTGTGCTAGCGCCAATCCATACTAAACATCGCGCGGTTGAAAATGAAACTAAACTGGTAATGTCATTCAGCGCCATCTAGCGAAATGCTTGGAAATCTAAAACTCCACAAAGAAAAGAGGAGGAATTGAAGAGGAAAAGGATTTTGACCAATCGAGCGAACGTAACGCCATCTTTGCTTACTCGTTGCCGCCTTTTACCGTTCGAACATTCCAGAAGAAGCGCCCTCTCCCGGCACTCACGGCAAGGAGATCATCAACTAAATGTGTAAATGTTAGAATTACTTCCAATTTCATAGTTGATATAGGCACTTAAATTACTCAACATTCTATTTCACTAAGTCCACTGTAGGTTATAGGTATTTACTACTTGAAGATCAGAAACTAGGATAGTGTTTTGATTGATGCAAAGTCAATTGGTTACGGGATCGGAATGTAACATCTTGGAATCAGGTACGTGTGCAATTATAGATCAAAATCAGTATGGACTCTCTCAGTGTTCAAAAGTATCACAAGATCACGAGTAAAGAAAATTACGCTTGAGTCAAACGGTAGCCGAGATCTACTGCGCGTACTGTGACTAAGCTCCGTCAAGTTCGTAGCCGGTACTCCACCGGAGAAAGTATGGGAATCAGTTTAGCACATAGGAAGGAGGTTAATTTTTTGTAATTTATACTGTTTACCCGGCTGCCCGGATTCAGGGGTACCGGGAACAAAATTGACGCCCAATAGTCAAGTAACAATCTTCTTGGCCTATCAGTGCCTACGAGAGATGTTCAATTCCGTAGCGTTCGGTTCCGTGCCGTGCTATTCGCACACGTCAGTGCCGGCACCTAACGCGTGCCGTGATTGTTAGTACACTTGGAGTACATGCACTCCATGTGTGTTATGTACTCCATGTGCTCGTATTTATACGAACCAAATGTATTAATTTACCGTCGTCCAATATTGCGAACGTGTCAGGTGAACTATTATGTATGTACTAAAAATCACGTCAGATCACTGAACACTTCGGAGCGTCACTGACATCACTCAACGTTACTGACACTTCGAATAGAGCCTTGATAAATATAATATGAACGTTGAAACTGTCTGTCACGTATCGGCAGTGATATAATAATATGTGGATAGGTCTTTTAAACAGATTAGAATTTTGTTTTGATGGGAATCAAGAAATAATAAAGTAAATATTTCGCCTGGAGGTTATTTCACCGTGTCTCATACATCGTGAAATAACGCGTAAAAAGTAACGTTGTATGTATTTTAATACTCATTTTGAATCTCATTAGTAATTTAGTAGGTACACATTGTGATGCAGCATGGTGGTACGGCATTTTCTAGTGCCCGCCTCGCTAGCTACCATCAAGTTGAAAATCTGTCACCAAGCACTTGTCGACGTATCCACTATCTTCAGCCACGTCGTCGCTTAAGATCAGACGAGATAGAGGTCAAACGCTAACCTATTGAGTAAAAAAAAGTAATTTCAGGTACTCTACAAAATTATTTAAAATTTTGAGGTTTTAGTTTAGTTTGATATTTTGTG
The DNA here is from genome assembly GCA_907269065.1 of Crocallis elinguaria. Lineage (NCBI taxonomy): Eukaryota > Metazoa > Arthropoda > Insecta > Lepidoptera > Geometridae > Crocallis > Crocallis elinguaria. The sequence continues at coordinate 17,425,729 of OU026069.1, forward strand.
ATGTTAGTTTAGCGTAGTGCCATGTTGAAGCATTTATAGTATTAATAAAAATTAACAAAAATAAACACTCGGCGTTATCATTATGTGAGATGTGCCACTATAGCACTTTAATAGTTATACATAGGTATACACCAAGTATTAAGTCCAAAGTCTAGAACTAAGATCTCTATAGTAATTTAATTTATTATCTTATCGTTATTTATTTATTTTATTTAACAAAATCCACAGATCTTAAAGAATCTTAATCTACTTACGCCCAAAATTAATAATGTATCTTCGATCCGACATTGAAATCGAATTCAGGAAGGCAATCGCGCTAAAAATTATCAACCAAACCGCTACTAAACTACAACCGCTTTACAGCTTTTTGACCGTTTCGTATCGCGCTAATAGTTTTACCAAAAGTTGAGACGTTTCTCTACAACAACTGACAGTTAACGCTGTCAAATGAACTCTGAAAAAAATTCTACACATGGTGAACCGACACTAAACTACAGTTGGTATCAAACCACAACTAAATCATAACCGTACGCTGTCATTTCAAATTAACGCGATCGGGGCCCTGGTCGTCAACTATATCAAAGGATCGATCTCCAATCCACAATTTGACCGTGAGGGATTCGACGAAACGTCAAACTAGAGATATGGTTTTTGACATGCTCTAACTGAAATAAACTGTCATTTACGAACAGAGGACAATCCAAAGTTGTGATCCCGACCTCCGAACGATTCGACGTGTTTTTAGAAGCCAATCTCGAACCGTGGATGTGTTATTAACAAGTAAAACTTAAAAATTGGATTGTTTTTGACAGTTATACAGCCGAAAACGGATTAGGATCCCTTATTAATTTCGGGCGTTAAACAGTAAACAATCTTTAGATTAGAAATTACTCGGTAAGTATTTGAGCCTTAGTAACGAGCGCACTGCAGTGTCGCGCAGGTCTTTGCGTAAGTTCTGGGCGGCACTGTAATTGTTATAGGCAGGTGTTATGCTTACCATCAAGCAAATGACTAGCACTTTTCGTTACATTCTAAGTAAAAAAAACGGATAGTAAAGTATTGATCGATGACAATGGCTCTGAATTTTTCTGTAATAGTTAAGATTAGTTACTGGTTTCAATTTATAGTATTTTATTTAACCTTCGCATCTTTAAATTCATACTCCAACATAACTCGATTCAGTGCTACTCGAGTCTATGGGTTTTTTTTTATCAAGTTTCCAGTCGTCGCGGACTACCTTTGCCGCCAATATAGAAAGACTCGAAAGTTGATTAAAAAAAAAACAAAATCCATAGTTGCAAGTAGCACTGAGTCGAGTTAGGTAACTTAGAGTTTGCATTTAAAGATACGAAGGTTCAAGTTATCGATTGCTTGTCCTGTGATTTCATCGCAAGATATTATTCCAAATTCCAAAACATGATAGGATTAGTTCGTGTGCTCCCAGATGTGGGATATTAGGGAATTGATTTATTTACATTTTGTTTCCTGTCTAGTTTAGTGCAGTAAGTACTAAGTAGTAATGTAAGTTGGCGTAATTCACTATTTTCCTTGTTTATGTCTGTTTATCCACGAATAAAGTGTTTAATGTCGTCAGTGGTGTTTTATTTGCTACATACTATATGGCTCCGTGTGGTTTCTCTGCACTTTGAAAACTGTATTTTAGGGCTATGATATAAAAGATCTCGTACCTATATTATACGTATTGTCTGTTTGTCCATCTCAGTCAGCCACGGCATCATAGTTTCTGCAGCTGTTTAATTTGCGAAGAGTTTACAAAGGAAAAGTTGAATGTTAAGAAAATACACATTAATTTACCTATAATAAGCATGCATACTATAATGTTCCAATTGTAAGTAGGTATTTATTTTCCTGAAAATGAATAGTACAACTCCGAGCAAGTTGACTTTTGGCGGGAACGCGAAAATGTGATGTTATTTGTTTTATATTATTTACCTGTGTGTTTTAAATTTCGAGTGTTATTATGTAGGTATGTGTAATACCATGCACGAGTGTAAAGCAAATCCTACTAATATTATAAATGCGAAAGTGTGTTTGTTGGTTTGTCCTTCTTTCACGCAGTAAGGGCGCAATGGATCGAAGTGATTTTTGGTATAGATATAGTTTATGGACCGGAGAGTAACATAGGCTACTTTTTATTCCGGAAAAATGTAGGTACGGTTCCTTTGGGAGCGAAGGTGAAAACCGTGGGCAGAAGCTAGTGATACATAAGGACGAAAAACATGCGTTTGCCCGTACGAGTACCTATTTTTCTTTTTTTATTTGAAATGGCTTACGTTTGACCACGATCTCACTTGATGTTAAGCGACGATGGAGCACGCTTGCCTAGAAAAAAAACCTATTCACTCTCGTCTCCCAAATTATAGCTATTGGGAAAGAGAGGCCGGCAATGAATTCAGAACATGTTTTTCGTCTTTTTATCATTTCGTGTTCTATTCTCTCCAAAACTTCATAGAAGGTTTCAGTAAAGTATCCGCCGCTTTACTTTTTTACTTTTTTTTTCGCACACGGTAAACTTATAATTGGTAGATTTTTATTTAAATAGGTATATCTACTTACCTCTTTTCGTGTCTAAAAGGACACTTTTTTTTATATATGAACACATATTTGTTAAGATTTTGGTTAAGATCTGAAAATGTAACGACAACAAATTTTACGTCAGTAAGTACATATCTATTACAAAATAACAAATTTTTTTACCATTCGATAACGAGACGAGCTGGTCGTTTGCCTGATGGTAAGCATAACGCCGGCCCATAACAATTGCAGTACCTTGAAAATTATCACTAAAAACGGGATATTTACCATGTATATTATTTGATTTGAGTTTCCGATATTTCGGCGCTGTTGCAAACGCCATGATCACGGGAGAACTGAGAAAGTTGCAAACGCCATGATCACGGGAGAACTGAGAAAGTTCTCCCGTGATCATGGCGTTTGCAACAGCGCCGAAATATCGGAAACTCAAATCAAATAATATACATGGTAAATATCCCGTTTTTAGTGATAATTTTCAAAGTGTTGATGACCATGACAGTTTAAAAACCTAAATTGCAGTACCATTCAGAATTTTAAAACAACGGCCTGCGCGGCACTGCATTGTGCTCGTTACCCTGAGACATTAGGTATTAAGCTAAATTAAGTCTCGTATTAAGCCCTTTAATTTCATTTATAAAGCTTTGCTAAATTGCTCAGTTTCGCTGTCGGCCAGATATCAAACCTTTGTTCTTCACTTCAATACCCAGTTCAGATACCTACCTACCTACCTAAATTAATTTAGGATCTTCTTTCGGATCGACCGTAATCGGGCATCTAGTCCGATAGACCCGGCACCGGGCACATATCCGAAATGGCATCCGTGATCCGCTATTTATCGGGCTAGAACGTCAGACATAGAATGTAATAAATGCGCGTTCGCTCTCTGAATTAGGAATCCGATTAATTTGAAGGCTCGATTCGAGCTCAATACGTGTAATGAGAAGGCTCTCGAGTCTCGTAACGAGTGCCAAATACATTTTTAAGTATGTATACGTAGTATATGTACTCAGTAAGGACGCTGTGAACAAAAATTAACTGCTGAAATGTCATGCGATTTCTAGCTGCAAGGTAAACGGCGCGCGGCGCAGCGACAGAATCCTCAAGGATTCTTTATGATCTTATATGATACCTACTTTACAACTTAATTTTTCTTAGCTTAAACTTACTCTGTGTTTTATGACTGTTTGCAAATCATCGAAGCTCGCACTGAAATTATGCAAATACAACTTTTCAAGTCACATACGACTTGAAAAGTTTCAAAAGTAGGTAATTGTCTGTACAGACGTACTGCGTACACCCCATGTTAAATGGGACAAGGGCAGGAATGAGCAGGATTTTGCAGTCTATTAATTTTAGTCTGTCTACTAATTTTGTGTAGGGGCCTTACTAAGTACCTACCTACTTGTACAGACTTCGTTTGTGAACTGACTGTGCAGCTGGGATACCGGCCTCCTCTCATAGACATAAGAGTATGAACCATGATCCACCACGCCGGCCCAGTACGGCTTGGTGGATGTCACATGTCCCAGAATTTTGTTCTTAAACATGTGGGTCTCCTCACGATGATTTTCTTCACCGTTTCATAGCGAGTGTGATAAATCCACACATATCTTGATAATAAGTATCATTGACACCAATCGACCGAGTCATGATTCGATGGTGCTTCAAATTGAAAGTCGCACAAGTTCCAGCTCGGCCATACTTGCTCCCTATACCTACCTATAATAATTATGTACAAAGACAATAGGTCTACCTACTTTCCTATATTCTTTCGTAGAATAATTTGTAGGGAATCCAATATAGTACTTGTCATCCACTTCTTACGTTAAAATAATAAACGTGCACTGTTCTGTATTCATGTCAAACATCATAGGTTTTCTGTAGCAAGTATAGTGAACACTGTGAATGACGTATGAATCTGCGAATGAATGAACTACTTCCGTCTTCCAATAAAAAAAAAATATTTTTACTCTCTCTCGCTTCTCGTCGCTTGGAACGTGTGCCCGGCCATCATGGCGTTCTAAGTTATTTCTCGTTTTCGTGGTAAAGTCCTATCTTTACCGTACCTAGTGCCACTTGTCGAGGGCTTCACCCTACCTGTCGATCAAACTATCGAAAATTATCGTAATTCGTCATCATATCAGTGTATTAGAAATTGTGCAAATCTCCACGCCATCCGCCGGTCAGGTAAACCCCCTAGCTTAACTGAGGTAAGTCGATGAACCAAGGTGAGGTGAAAGGGTCCCATACCGGCTAAAACCACCCCAAGGAAACGATTGGTGAGTTCTGCACAATATAATTTACCCCTTTCGGATTTTTCGTTATCGTCGTCAAAAATACAGTCCACTCTTAACTTTCTCGGTATAAGAACATCCATTATCACACATTAAATATTTTGGTCCGTCGAACCGGATTTCTTAAACAGTCCGTATTTTTCGTATTAATTTGTGATTTATTTGTGTAAAATATCCCATTTTAGGGTTATTTTTATTTCTTTCGTGGGTACTATTTTAGCCATCTACCCATCAGTAAAATATCGAGTCATCCATTTTAATTTATTAATTCACGTTCACTTCGTAGGTAGTTCGTTCGTTCTTGTTTATGCTTTCGTTCTTAGTGTTCATTTGTTGTTTATGTTATCTGTGATTGAGTGTTCATTTGTTGTTAACGTTATCTGTGATTGCGTTATATCAGCTCTGGTAGAAGTTGTCGTTCACGTTCATTCGTTCCGTTCTCGTAAACATTTATTATTTTGCAAACAAATAAGCTTATTTTGTCGTTTTCGAAAGTTTTTCTTTGCAAATAATATTAGTTTTGTTCGTAAATATTCGCAATGACGAGTGACAGTGATACGGCAGTGGCAACCAATCCTGATATGAACAGAATTGCGCGTGAATACGCGGTAGCACGAGCAGAATATTTCGCCGGTTGTGATACAATAACATTAACTTTAGAAGATATCCGCCAACTGGAAAGCCAGTTTCATGAAGCTCAAATGAAAGTGTTAGCCCGTATACATCCATTGTCGCGGAGTGACGAGATGTCAGTAACTTTTGCGTTTGAAGAAGTTGTCGGCAAACTTAAAAAACAACTTCAAGACAGGGATATTAAACCTGTTAGTGTAACAACAAAATTGGACTCCATACAGGCCCGCTTACCTAAAGTAGATATTAAAAAATTTGATGGGACTATGGAACAGTGGGTGTCCTTTATTGGACTTTTCAATTCTTTAATACACGAACGAAATATAAGTAACGTGGAAAAATTACATTATTTATTGTCGAGTGTGGAAGGTAAGGCATATGATTTAATTAAAAATTTTCCCCTTACAGAAGCAAACTATATAGATGCATATCAGCTGTTGCATAAACATTATGACAAGAAAAGGCAAATTGCTACTCACTATTATGAAAAATTAATTAATTTTGAGCCAATTAAAACCAAATCTGCTTTTGAGCTTGAGAGATTACATAGAACATTCTCAGAAAATTTATCGGTATTGGAAAAGTATTCCCTTCCAGATAAGAACTTTATGCTATTCCATTTATTGTGGTCAAAGTTAGATAAAGGTTCCCGTGAAGCTTTCCAGTTAGATTTCAAGAGTGATGAAATTCCCACATATACTCAAGTGCAGACTTTTATTGAACAACAGTATAGAGCCTTAGAAATGTCTAATGTTATGGTGACTAAACATGTTGTAGCTAAAGGTTATCAAAATAAACCTGGTAGTCAAACAAAACCCAAGGCATCATTAGTTGTTTCAACTTCTACATGTATTTTTTGTTCTCGCCAGCATCACAATCTCACAGCCTGTGAGGGATTTTTAAAATTAGACCCTGTGTCACGATTTAAATTTGTTAAAGAAAAGGGGCTTTGCATTCTGTGCTTCTCGAACACTCATAGAGTGAAAAATTGTCGTTCTTCGGTTCGTTGCAGTACATGTAACTTTTCGCATCACACTCTACTGCATTTTGAAAAATCGGCACAGACAACATCCCCTCAGACATGTGATGCAGTTGTTGATAGCAATAAAAATATTGTTTTGACTTCAGTAACTGACAGTAATACTGTGCTCTTTTCGACTGCTAGGGTTTTGGTTCGTGATAGCTCTGGTAACTTCCAGCCAGTAAGAGCCTTGTTGGATTCTGCAAGTGCCTGCAATTTTATTTCCCAACATTGTGCTACCCGTTTAGGTCTTAAGATAAATGAAAATGACCAGGTCGTAAGCGGCATTGGCCACTCAAATACTGATCCTATTGGCTCACTGTCATGTGAAATGAAGTCAACTAACAGTAACTTATCGCACACTTTTCGATTTAATGCTCTCGTTTTACCATCGATTTGTGCAGACCAACCCTCTCGTTGTATTGATTCATTAGATTGGTCTCACATAAAAAACCTGGTTCTTGCTGATCCTGATTTCGCCATCCCAGGCCCAGTTGATATGTTGCTTGATGCAAATATTTTCGTTTCGTGTTTGTTACCTGGGATCAAGCACGGTCGTCCAGGGCAACCTGTTGCATTAAACACCCAGCTGGGCTGGATATTGATGGGTGCTTGTGATGGAAGCGGTTCATCACATACTTCTCGTTGTCGCAGTGGTACTTCACCAAGTTGTCTGTTTGTATCCAACATTAGTTTGGATAATTCCCTCAACAAATTTTGGGAAATTGAAGAAGTCACTGCGAAAACAAAGTTTGTCTCGAAAGAAGATGAACTTTGTGAAAAATATTTCGTCGAAAATCATTATCGAACTAAAGAAGGTAGGTTTGTCGTCCCGTTACCCTTTAGTGATTCGTTTGATAAACCAACGTTCAGCAACTCTCGTGAGGTTGCTCTACGGAGATTATCGTCTATCGAGCGTCGGTTTCAAGTTAATCCCGACTATAAACAGGCTTATGTTGCCTTCATGGCAGACTATGAAGCTCGTGGTCACCTTGAAGAGGTAGAGCCCCCCTCTACTAAGGATGGGAAGTTCTATTACATACCTCATCATGGAATTCTGAGGCCTGATTCGGTGAGTACTCCACTGCGCGTGGTCTTCGATGCTAGTGCTCGGGATTTTCATAGTTTGATGTCTTATGGCGTCCTACTTTGGGGATCTGCTGCCGATATAGATACCATCTTCATATTACAAAAGAGAGCAGTACGCGCCATCTATGACATGGGTCCACGCGAATCTCTAAGAGACTTTTTTAAAGAAATAGGTATTCTAACCCTGCCTTCGCTATACATTTTGGAAAATATAATGTATGTACGGAAGAATATTACTAAATTTAACTTAAAAAGTGATGTACATGAGTTAAATACTAGAAGTAAACATAAAATTGTTGTACCCGGGTTCAGATTAAGTAAAACTAACAAATCGTTCCTGGCAAATGGTGTCAGATTCTACAACAAAATTCCTAAAGTATTAACTGAATTACCACAAGGAAAGTTTAAACGTATAGTCAAGAGTGTATTAATTAAAAAAGCGTATTATAAAATTAAGGATTATGTGGATGACAAGGATGCATGGAGGCAAACAGCTCAGGAGCCTCCTGGCGACTACTAAACTTTAAATTGTTAGTTGTTAGCATTAGAATCATTGTAATAAACTACTTTTTTTTTTAAAAAAGAATGCCGTGACGAGTTTCTTGCCCTTCTTCTTGCTCGGCCTATACCAATTTGGAACGGGCACGGTGGGTTTCTGGAAGGTTCGTTGACTTTGAGCACGGATTGGGTCTGTTGGTGTCTTTGTCATTTATTATGTTCTGATAAAGACAGCATTAGTTTTAGTCTGTGATTCGGGTAGATGAATGTTGCAGAGGCCGGCTGTTAGAGTCATTTTAACTTTCATAAGTGCTCCTTTGGGGCCTATTTGAATAAAGACTTTTGAATTTTGAATTTGATGCTTCGGGAAAGTCCTTGAACTCTGCTCTCCTTCCGGGTCCAAAGTTGCAAACCCACATCTTTGATCTCTTACTGCGCTTTCGGTGGCATGCAGTAGTGTTCACTGGCGATGTTCAGCAGATGTACAGACAGATTTTGGTTCCGGACGAAGATGCAGAGTATCAGCGTATAGTTTGGCGCACTTCTCCCGCTGGCCCGATCCGTGATTATAGACTCAAAACTGTGACATACGGCGTTTCTTGTGCTCCTTTCCAGGCTCTTCGTACAATGGCTCAACTCTCTGTGGAAGCCGCTGAAGAATACCCAGCCGCTTCTACCGTGTTGGCTAGAGACCTTTATGTCGATGACGTCGTGACCGGAGCAGACTCTATCGCGAGCGCTCTACAACTCAGATCAGAGCTATCGGAAGTTTTGTCGTCTGGTGGTTTTCATCTGAGAAAGTGGACCTCTAACTGTCAGGATTTCCTGAATGATCTCCCTCCCGCGGATTTGTATTCGGAAAGTTTTAAAGGTTTTGAAGATCTGGCTGATGTCTCCTTAAAAATATTGGGACTTCTTTGGCACCCTCAGTCCGACACATTTGGCTTTCGAGTTGCAGCCAATGATGATCGCCGTTGCACGAAGCGTGTCATCCTATCGGAGATAGCTCGTATTTACGATCCGCTAGGGTTTCTTTCGCCTGTTACGTTTCACGCAAAATATATCATGCAACTTCTTTGGACTGCCGGTGTAACATGGGATGAAGATGTTCCCGAGGACGTCGCCTTGGAATGGTCTCGTTATAAAAACCAGTTATCATCGTTATCGTCAATTTCGATTCCTCGTAGGGTTGTAAAACCGTTTGTCGTGTTACAACTTCATGGTTTTTGCGATGCATCAGAGCGTGGTTACTGCGCCGTTATATATTTTCGTGTCGTCGACGCAGATGGTGCCTGCTCTGTTCACTTTTGTTGCGCAAAGACCAAAGTTGCCCCTCTTCGCAAGCTCTCCATTCCGAGAATGGAACTCCAAGCAGCTGTATTACTAGCTGACTTGATTAAATCTGTCGTTCAAACATTGGAAACATTTTATCGTTTTGCTAATATTTTCGCATGGTCCGACTCTACCGTAGCTCTATCGTGGATAAAGTCGTGTCCATCCAAATGGAAGACCTTCGTAGCCAATCGCGTGAGTCATATCCAAGACATCGTGTCTCCCGAGTGCTGGGGACACACTAGCACCTTGTCGATGCCTGCAGATGTCGGTTCTCGGGGTATGCTCCCTACTGACTTCGCGCAGTGTGAGCTGTGGTGGTGCGGTCCATCATGGCTCGCAAAGTCTGAAGACTATTGGCAACACTCGTTTACTGCTTCATCAACCCCTGTTGACCCAAGTGTCCAGGAGGAGCAGCGCATATTTACCCTTCTAACTAATATCGATGTCGACATTGTCGACCACCTTATTCATAAACACTCATCGCTTTCGACCTTAAAAAGGGTACTCTCGTATTGTTTTCGATTTTATCATAATGCTAAATTCCCGTCGAAAAAGGTTTTAGGTCCCTTGGAGGGGACGGAGATTCGTGATAGTTTCATGTACTTGATAAAACATGCACAAAGGACTTCTTTCGCTTCGGAAATTGATAAATTGAAGAATGGCTCTCCCAATTTGCTTCCGAAAACCTTGCGCAAACTCTCCACGTTCCTCGATAAAGCGGGTTTCTTCAGGGTGGGCGGTCGCCTAGCGCATGCTAAGGTCGACTTCAACGTGAAGCATCCGCTGCTTTTATCGCGTGATCATCGATTGACTTCGTTGATCATTCAGGATTACCATAACCGATTTATGCATCCTGGTGCTCAGACCCTTCAGAATTTACTTGCGCAGGATTTCTGGATTCTTTCGCCAAAGCGAGCCATTCGCGCTATCGTGTCCCGTTGTGTCAAGTGTTTCAGAGCGAATCCTCGATCTGTTTCCGCCCCTCTTATGGGAAATTTACCCCCCTTTCGTGTTAATCCTACTAAACCGTTTTCATGCTCTGTCGTTGATTACGGTGGACCTTTCGACATAGCCTTAGGTCGTGGCCGAGGTGTCAGAACCTATAAGGGCTATATCTGTGTTTTCGTCTGTACTTGCACGAAAGCAGTGCACATTGAATTAGCTTCGGAATTATCGTCGGACGCCTTTTTGGCGGCCTTGAAGCGGTTCATCGCACGCCGTGGTCGGTGCAGTAAAATCGTATCCGACCATGGTCGAAACTTCATCGGTGCCAGCAATTACTTGAATGCTGTCATGCAAAAGGCTGCCTCTTCACAGGAGATACAATTCTCGTTTAGCCCTCCTGGAAGTCCCCATTTTAATGGGCTGGCGGAAGCCGGAATCAAGGCGGTAAAAACGCATTTGACCCGTGTTATCGGGGCTCAGCGTTTGACGTTTGAAGAGTTTTACACTGTTCTCTCCCAAGTCGAAGCAATGCTCAATTCTCGTCCACTCACCCCTCTTAGTTGCGATGTTAATGATTTCTCGGCTTTAACACCAGGCCATTTCCTTACCATGGAACCTTTGTCGGGCTTGCCAGAAGAAAATTTCGCGGATCAGCATGTCAGTATCCTTCATAGATGGAAACTGATCCAAAAAATGCACCAAGATTTCTGGACTAGGTGGCAGAGCGAATACATTCACACCTTGCAGCAACGCGCTAAGTGGAATAAAACCCATGACAATCTTGCTGTGGGTACTCTAGTGCTTATTGTCAACGAGCAGACAAGCTCTCTTAACTGGAATTTGGGAAGAATTGTGGCTCTACATCCTGGAGCAGATGGTATTTGCAGGGTTGTTACTGTACGAACTGCTTGTGGTGAGTACAAACGCCCTGTCGTTAAGCTCTGTCCTTTGCCTATCGCACTTGACAGTAATTAAATTGTAATTTTCTCGTTCTCGTTAAATTTAAACCCTTTATCGTAAATTTTAAAATTTAATTTGTCGTTTTCGTTCGTAGTTTTAATATAAAAAATAAATTAAAATGCAAATTTTACTGTCGTCTCGTATTTTCGTTACTTTACTAAATGTTATGTACATTTAGGTGGGCGGAATGTTCTGTATTCATGTCAAACATCATAGGTTTTCTGTAGCAAGTATAGTGAACACTGTGAATGACGTATGAATCTGCGAATGAATGAACTACTTCCGTCTTCCAATAAAAAAAAAATATTTTTACTCTCTCTCGCTTCTCGTCGCTTGGAACGTGTGCCCGGCCATCATGGCGTTCTAAGTTATTTCTCGTTTTCGTGGTAAAGTCCTATCTTTACCGTACCTAGTGCCACTTGTCGAGGGCTTCACCCTACCTGTCGATCAAACTATCGAAAATTATCGTAATTCGTCATCATATCAGTGTATTAGAAATTGTGCAAATCTCCACGCCATCCGCCGGTCAGGTAAACCCCCTAGCTTAACTGAGGTAAGTCGATGAACCAAGGTGAGGTGAAAGGGTCCCATACCGGCTAAAACCACCCCAAGGAAACGATTGGTGAGTTCTGCACAATATAATTTACCCCTTTCGGATTTTTCGTTATCGTCGTCAAAAATACAGTCCACTCTTAACTTTCTCGGTATAAGAACATCCATTATCACACATGCACAAAAGATCTCATGTCGTATGTTCCACCCATTTTAATAAACGGGAACAAATTCCTATGATACGTACACCACCGGGCACCGCCATTGCGGCACGACAAAACCTCCAGAATAAATAACCGCGCTTTCTTCGTTCCATTTTTGAATTTTATAGAAAACGCGTCTATACCCGCGTCGCGCGCTCTCCCTCCGACCGCCGACGTGCGCGCCCTTTGTGTGCGACGTGAATGGGAACTTCTTTCATGTTTCCTCCTGAATTTTTCGATGCACAGTTTTTATCCCAAATTATTGGTACCTATAGAAGCTCCTATTAGTCGAGACCTGGGTTTCGACATCTCTGATGTTATTCCTATGAGAAAAGATTTTTCTTTGAATCGAATCGAAGACGTCATTCTAAGGTTGGTTAATTGGTTGCGAAAAGTCGGACTCCGCTAAATTGGTTGGGTGTAACAAAGTACAAACTAAGTTGTGTGTAGGTATAGACAGTATAATTCATAAGCGGAAACTATTTAGGCTTTTAAATATCCATTACCTCGTAACTATTGTATTTATTGACAGCTGTTTGTTTTCCATGTAGAATAAAATAAAATAATCCAAAAATTTGCGGGAAATCGTGATGAGAATTAAGCATCTGTAATCGTTGTCCTATGTATGGTGTAGGTATTAGTAATTTCCCCTTTACGTTCATCCCGGATCAAGCCTTAAATCCGCACAGTAAACACTAACAGCCTGCTAAGAGACGCCCAATTTACATATTTCAACAATTACAGCACCGGATCCATTATAATTAATCTGTAATTGCGATTCGCATCCTTATCCCTGGCTTGTTTGCCTAACCGTAGCTCTAGAGGCGCGTTGTTTATACTGCCGATATTAGTAGGTATCGGAAGTTCGGTTACTCGTATACAACGCGAAGTGCTCTCCGCATTAAGATATGCAAATGTTATTAGGAGTCGGTATTATCTTTTAACTGGAGCTGCGATACGATGTTTTCCCGTTTATAAGCCGTTGTATCGGAGATGATTCGAGATAATGCCATCATTAACGTTCACAAGGAGGCTGCGTGCGCGCGACTCGACCTACTTACCTGCTAACTACTGTAATCAACGCGGGCTTACAAAAAGCATACAAAGCTACTCCCAGTAGGCAGGAATTGACTTCCTTCTAGGTGTACAGACCAGGGACAATGTTGTAAGGGTTCAGTTTATTGGTGATAGCTCACAAACTATAAGTGATAGCGGAAACCGAAATAAAAACAATGATAAAACAGGGGGAAATTTCTAACGTGGAACGGTTTGAAGTATAAAACGTTTTTTTTTTTTTTTTTTTTTTTTTATTTTTATTTTTTTTTATTTTACGTTTTCATTAGAACATGTTTAGAAATGCTTTGTTTCTTGGTTAATTTTTGAACGTTGTGTGACATCTATAGTCGCCATTAAAGCGTATATTATTATACATATATACCTACTGTAAGAATAAAGGTAGAGTATGGTATGGCGCTGGGTGCTACGCTATGACGTCATGAAGCCAGTGCTACGCCGTAGTCGTCCCAGCCTACGCAAGGGGAAGACGCGAGGAAGGACAGTAGTCCTCACTGAACTACGAGTGAAAATACATGTGTGTCGATTATTCAAACCGAGTTGTCTCATTTCTGGACCTAACTACTTTCACCACAGCTCTCATTTCGTTTGGCGGTCGTCTGGTGTAGGTACCTACGCGTGGAAACTACCTCGCTTTCCATAACGTCGTAGCTAGTTGTAGATGGAATGATATTTTCTAATTGAATGAATCAATGAATTATGAAAATACATTTTGGTTGGAGTTGGAACCGATATCTCCCGCTGATGCCCACACGAAATAACTTTGCTGTCTGATGAGGTAACTGTTAAAGTATATCTACCTAATACCCGCTTAGTTTCGTAGTAGTTATACACACTATCTGAAATATATTATTAATCAGTGATTAAGCCCAGACCAGTGATTAATAATCACAGTGTAGGCACTGGTCTAATGTAGGGACCTGTGATAATCATCTCTCGGTTTATACACTTAGATATTTTATTTCATATTTTTAAATTAACGCACACGCCATAACCATATACAACAATATCATCTAATTAGTTGCAGAAAACCACCCTTTGCCTCATATTAAATTTTATCAAATGAAAACTAGAACTTGTTCCAATATGGTTCCAATCCATTTTCAAATTAGGCGTTCCATTTTCATATAAGCTAGTGATGTGATGTGCATACGGATAGCTTGCAAGAGGGGTCCATTACCGCTCCAATTAGACGGGGTGTGGTAACCACGATAATAACGGCAGTAATTAACATCCAAACGTCTCGCCTAGGTTTGCGAGATAGGTACCTACTATACACTTACCTAATAAGAAAAGCGGTTTCCTTATATACTTAGCTCAAGTTCAATATTCACGATAGCTCCAATGGTCGAATTTACGAGCCCACAGACGGTCACTTCATTCCGCGCGCGCAATCGCTCTATTTTTCAGTCGTTCTGCATCTCGTTCTCGTTAAAATTGAGCGTGAAAAGTGATTGTTGTATCAGGCACATACGATGAGTTTCAAACGTTTGGATATTCAATATTCCTACCACTGCACGTTATCCATCTGAGATTCCCCACACGGGCGGTTCTTGGAACGTTTGCGTGGAATGTTGTGACTTGGAGTGCTCGTGTATCGGGACTATTATTAACCGCGTTAACTGCATTGCTTATCTGCTTGTATTGCTAATTTTCTCTTAAGTTCGCTCGCAATCGATTTGGAATTCTATTTGATGCTATCTCTTGTTTTTTGGATATTAATCCTCGTAACTCTGGCCTAATAAACACGTGGATGTATGTAATAGGTTCAGATAAACAACACCGATGTTGCTTGCCTCCCAGGACCATGTCAGTGCCGACCACCGGCTCCAAGGCGTATAACAGTATAGTTGCTGCAGACGTGCAATAATTTTGAACGGCCGAAGGCGTTAAGCTGTCTGCCTAATCTTGGCCAGCACTTGTGTAACATGAACACAGCGCACCCATCTCAGCTTAATTCTAGTATAAGCTCAAGTGTTCGAATTAACTTCCTTAGTGTAGTTAGTGCCTATACCTCCTATACTTAGGTACACTTCTAACACTGTTTACCTAAATATAGGTACTAAGTCGCAAGGGAAGTGAAAAGTTAAGTGATACATCAAGTACATTTAAATTCAATACCTATTGTTGAAGGATAAAAAACGAAAGGGCATGATTAGGACAGCTAAAGAAGTAATTTATAGAGAACAGCGTTAATTTATGTAGGTATTAAGTATAAATTAATAATATCCACGCTTTGGTTGTGTCAAATTAATTTTATGCGTGCTATATATCCATACTTCCATAAACTTACTTATATAATAAATGCGAAAGCTTGCGTGTTGTTTTGTCCTTCTTTCACGCAGCAACGGATCAACGTGATTTTTTATAGTTTATGGACCGGAGAGCTGTAACCGGCTATTTTTTATCCCGGAAAAATGCACGGTTACTGTGGAAACGCGGATGAAACCGCGGGCAGAAGCTAGTTCCTTTATAAAAACAGAATTTTCATCTCGAAATTACGGTCCATAGTTCCAATATAAAAATGGGCCAAACTAGGTATAAGCTCGACGTATCGTGATTGTGAACCTCAATTACGTAAGTATCCCAAACTCGTTTCCATTTTACGACAAAAGCGAAAAAGCTGAAAAAACAAGTTTTCATTCAGTCCTACCTATTACATGTACTTAGATATATCCGAGCAACCCCTTGACTAGATAAGTAGTATTGTACTCGGAGAGATGTCTACAATCTAATTTCTTCCTCTGGCCGGCCGGCGGGGCATCAAAGGGCGCCCAATCAGATCTAAGTTATGCAAATCCGAAGATCACGTCTAGGCCCTTTGCCCTGCCCTACTGGAACAGAACAGCTTAGCTCGGCGGATAAACCGCTAGTTGTTTTGATGGAGAGGGATGAAAGGTAACGGCTGTTGCTATGAATAGGTAACATCTTCTTTAAAAAGTTGTTGTTGTTGTTAGTGGGAGGACTAACTCTTCTGCGAGTGTCAGTCTGGATTGTTACCACCGCTTTACTCGTGAAGTCTGCCGCCAAGCAGTAGTGTGCAAGCATTACTGTGTTCCGGTTTGATGAGCAGAGTATCCAGTGAAATTACTGGGCTTATGAGACTTAATACCTAATGTCTCAGGGTAACGAGCGCACTGCAGTGCCGCGCATGCCTTTGTGTTTCAAAGTTCTGGGTGGCACTGCAATTGTTATGCGCCGGCGTTATGCTTACCATCAGGCAAACGACCAGCTCGTCTCGTTACCAAATAACATAAAAAAATATATATTAATAAGATTTAGTTCGTCAATTTTTATGAGCAGGGCCCTATTTAATAAAGCTGACAATCCGACAAGTCCGACATATGTCAATAACTGACAATTCGACAGTTTTTCTGTTTAATAAAACTTACAGGCGACAAAATTGTCATGTTGGAAAATTGACAAATTTGTCACGACAATTTTCTTATTGTCAGATTAAATTTGACTGTGGTTTTTTGACATATGTCGAGTTTTATTAAACGCGTTTTAGATGACAAATATGTCAAGATTTCACCGGTCGATTTTTGACATATTTGTCACTTTTATTAAACAGCCTAAGCGTGACAATTCTACAATTATGTCATTTTATGACATATATGTCGAATTGTCAGCTTTATTAAATAGGGCCCAGGTATTACGCTTACCATCAGGCATATGATTTGCTATTCTTTTTTCTTTTAGTAACAAAAACAAAGGAAAACTGTCGCTGACTGTATGTATTTGCAGTAGAATTGTGTGAGAAGGCTTAGTTACGAGTACACTTGAGCAGATAAGCATCTATCTCTGACATTATTATGTTTGATCTCGGGTTACCACACTATTACTCCGTTATTGTACAATAGACACTCTGCAGGGGAAACTAATCAGCTCTGTGTTCGAGCAAACACAGTGGGGAGTGGCTGGGTGTTTCTGGCCTACTGAGGCTTGTACATACTCACACAAGTACGATAAATAATTTTGTCCAATATAACAATAATGAAATGAGGTGGTTCCTAGAAAAGGACCCAACGCAAACGAAGCTACTTTTGAGTTATTAACATTTGAAATTTAGAGTGGTATTCTTCAGTGATGCCGTATTTTTTTTTCTGTGCAGGAATACATTCATTGCATTGTCAAATACAATACATATTTTAATATGAATAACTTGTTTATCGTCTTAAATTTTTCAATATAATTAATCTGGAAAAAATTAAACAGGATTCTTCTTTGAGCAATAAGTTGAAACGCTGATTTATTTCATGTTTGTTTTTGTTTAAATATTGCTGGATTGTGTATTGTGGTGTTTCAATAAAGAGTTTGTTTACTTGACTACTTATCTACTCCTTTTCTGAAATACGTTAGTTAACATATTCGCAGCAACAAACTAAGTATGCAGCTACTACCTAAGTTACTACCTAAGCACAGCTCCCTGGTAAGTTCCAGCGATTGCGATCTCCCGTCGCCAAGTACCTACAGGTAATTTAAGCACCAAGTTGTCAGGCATTTGGGTGTTTAGCAGCTCAACTTTGTGCTTAGCGTTTATCTAGTGGAACATAAGTTTAGTGCTTGCACACACCAAGCACTTTCTAATGAATGTCGTAACTCCCTTGTGTATTAATAAATTAATATTTTAGTTATATATAGATTCGTTCTCAATCACTTAATAAAGTTTAAAAAAAGAATATAAATATTGTGAGTAGTCATATTGCAGGTAGAGTTCACAGGGTTTATGGTTTTTAACTAATACATATAAACATAGACAAACGCTTACACACTCATACACCTGCAATAGAATTCCCTGTGTCCCAGACGGTATGGACACACACATATACACGACATAAATATCCAAGTCCCGAGAACATACTTCACACACTCCACAAAAATATTAAATATTAGCTGCTGGCCGCGGTTTCACCCGAACGAAGATATTGGATTTCATGGGTTTTAGTTTTTTGCGCGGAACCCTAATTACTTTTCTAAAAAAGTAGCCTAAGTTACTCCTTGTAACATCAGCTATCTGCGAGTGAAAGTCCCGTCAAAATCGGTTCATCCGTTTCGGAGATTACCTGGAACAAACAGACAGACAAAAATTGAAAAAATGGTTGTTTTGTTATAGGTACCGTATATACATTCATATTCATTTACTAAAAAGCTATTATTTTGATATTACAAACAGACACTTCAATTTTATTTATTTGTATAGATAAAGGTTAAAATAAATAGCCCTTTACGGTTTTCAGGCAAGTTGAACAACCTGTTTTCTATTTCCCTGCGTGAACAGACGTGTCTCCACGAAGGTTGTGTTGCTTCCTTGTTATCTATGGGATGCTATAGTGCAAGTCCCAGGTTGATATTCCGGCACGTGTTGCGTTGCCGTGTGTCGATTTCATTTACATATCTTAATCCGGGGATGTCGGCCGCCTCCCCTGGGCTGACTCAGTAATACATGCGAGATTACTAACGTGTATAGGTGACGTGGGTAGATCTAAGATGATGAAATCAAAATAGGCAACTGTTTACACAAGAGACGACGCTCAAGTATACCGCTAAAACACAGCTAACGCACAATTACGAGAGATTTTCAGATTAAATTTGTTTATGTCTTCTTAAGTTATGTAAGCTCAGCTCAAAACTTACTTAGAGCTATTTGTTTTATTTAAAAACAAACTATCCTCATTGTTGATATTAAATGAAACGGTAGGTATAGACATAGGTATAGAACAACAGTTTCAAAGCGACCTAACATTTCGCGCATCCATTTATCTTATTTAAGTCCCACTCAGCAAAAGTAGTTCATATCTGTTGTACGTGATGCTCTCTCCATGAAATGAAAGTTCTTTCCCGGCGACGCCGACGTCACATACCTATGTCTCCGCAAAGGTCTCCAGCGAATATCCAGCTCGTGAGCGCTAAGCGTTCCAGAAGTTTCCACAGGGCTAATAAACATGTCTGTTAGGCTGTGTCATATGAGACCCGACGAGGCGGAACTATTTTAATCTAACTTGCCCTTTCGACCCTCTTGTAAAATTCGCTTTAACGTTTCTTAATAAATAACCAAGTTTATCCCCCGAACTAAAAGCCTTATCTTAAAGATATACAGCCTATATTACCTCGCAGTTTTCATCAAACATTGGCCAACCGAAAGTCTGAAACTTTGTAGGTTGTCGTTATTGAATTTTGATACTTGGAAATAAGCTCTATGAGGCTCCGAGAAGATACAGCACAGGTAATGTTTGAAGGCGTGTTACTTAAATTAGTTTAAGCAGGTGAAGTAGGGAAGTTAGCTGACAAAAGGTCTGTGATGTGAGGTAGGTTAGTGCTTTCATGCCTTCTGTGAATGGCAAATAGCCGGAAACCCGTTTGGATTTATGGTGCTTCTTGCACCTGTAAGAAGTTATTGTATTGCCGTGTCTTCCGTGTCTGATTGTAGATCTAACGCATTTTCGCTCACGTATTTGGTCTTCACAGAGTATACAAATTCAGTCTCATAGAAAACGGGTAAAATAATAATCGGAACAAAACACCTGGTTATTTTTCCAATTCGAGAAAATCAGATCCGAAGTGTAGTGTTTGACTTACGCCACGTCCGAAAATATCGGAATGGGCCCCTGATTTCACACATCAGGGCCTTCGCAAATTCTTGGGTCATCGCCTTCGTCGACCTTCCTCATCCACCCCCGCCTCCCTTCACCCCGCAGAAACCCTCCGCAATTGATATGTGATGTACTTATTGAGAGGAAGCATTTTGATTACACTGCTCAGCGCGCCTTCATGGTCAAACACTTCTTATCTGCACGTTAAGATGTCAAGTCCCGGAATTTATATCAGAAATATTTGTCTTCAAAATTAGAATTTCGTATTCGTAGTCACGTAAAAGGGGATTTTGATTTTGTCGACGCTTTGTTTCCGTTTTACTGTCGCTGTTGTAGTGGTTTTTACAAGTCTCATGCTTTTTAAGTTCAATTTGTCGGCTTGCACCAGCGCTTCATGCGAGCACCAGGTGATGTTATAAAATGTTGTAGCCTAGGCTCTATACCCGTAAAAAATATACTGCGATCATATTTTGAGTGCGCCGGGACGTTTGCTACAATCATAAACAGAAATGTTTAACGTAAAAGCGTTACAAGAGCGAAGCGAGAACAAAATGTTTAACAAAGTCTTACATGAGCGTCGTAAGACGTTAGGCATGTCTCTGTACGTAACCCTTTAAAGTTGCATTCGTTGCAGTGGCACTTCCGGCGCTCAAGTTTTAATGACATCCTGCGCAACATGCAGCGGTCCATATCTTTGCAAACAGCCTCCGCCCACTGCTGCCCCGTCCCGTATTGAATTTATTAAATTCCTCTTTATTCCTCATGTGTGACGGAACACGTCCTGAATATTCGGACTCCGAGTTTCGAGTGCTCGACAAAATATGAGCTCTATGAAATGTGGATAATATTAAAATGTTCAGTAGATAGGAGGGAAATATGTAAATTGTATCGAGCCGCCATCCCCAGCGTTGTTATATCATCTACGTCTTCGAGTTTAATGTAGTTAGGGGTTTTGAAATTGTGCGAGAGGGTTGCCGTTCGATTATGCAAGCAATTTGAAATGTTCGGGGATCATTTTTATGTAGCTATAAAATATTTTATGTAGGCGACATGCTATTGAAATGTTTCCTAGCGATGCGCTCGCTTTCATGATTTACGAAACGGCAGCCGGCATGGCGGCCATTAGAATACAATATTATAAAAGCTTCCGATCTCCGGCATTATTCGCATCACGGACGAAATGGCCGTACTCCGACGTGATGCCCTTAAAACACGGCGATTCATCACAACGGCGATTTTAAAATATTCTCCCAGAGAGTATTCTGTCCTCGTTTCTTTTCAAACATTTAGTTGATAATATTTTAAACAAAGTGTGTATGGGGCGCGGCGAGCAGCGGCGGTGCATTGAGCGCAGCCATGCGGCCATGCGTGCATCCAGGCGGGCATTGTTAATTCTGTAAGACACGGCCGCACGGGCCGGCCCGATGCGCCGCGCTCGGAGGAAGCATAAAAATAATTTATATGTCGCACGCTGTCGCCGTTCCGCTCCGTTTGTTCTCCCTACAGCTTTATTTGTTTCGTTGCAATTAGGCGGAGTACATGTGCAACTGCACGCTCGGTGCATGAAACTATTTTTATGAGCACTTTGTAGTAGTTCTCCTGCTCCAATCTTTTAAATTGATAAGTTTTTGTTATGCAGTTGAAAACAAAAGGAACAGATACTTTCTGCGAACGCGAAATGGAATATAACATTTGTTACAAACCGATTTTAAGCTTGGAAGCGTTTCGCGAGCCAAGGGTTCCGTAAACATGTCGGAATTTGGCTGGAAAATGATTTCTTTGAAAAGGTCAGGAATTATTTGGCTTTTTTATGAAAATTATGTGAAGCAGACAATATTGCAAACCGATGTCTTTTTGGACGTACTATTTGGGTTTTTGAAAGAGTTTCCTTTGTCCTTAGAGGTAGTTTCTCTACGGATAAAGAGGAGGTGTTTAGTTAACAAAGGGCTCGGCCGCAGTCGTGTTGAGTGTTGTGGGACAAAGGGCCGCTAGTTCCTATAATTCACCATGTAATCAATTAGTAATAACATTAGAATTTACGGACAAATAAAACAATATTCATTTAAATATTGGCAACGTACCTAATTAATAAGCCCCCTGCAGCTTCGCCCGCGTTGTGTATATATCTTTATAAATTGTAGTCTATGTGTTATTCTGATCTGTAAGCTATATTACTGTAAATGTAAAGTTTCATGAAAATTAGTAGAATAGCTTTGTGTGAAACAGTAACAAACACCTATACATCCATCCTCGCAAACTTACGCGTTTATAATATTAGTAGAATAGGATTAGCAGGATAACTGTTGAAGCTTTGCTCAAATAACGATGTTTCAGAAAAAAAATTCAGTCGATTTTTAATCACCAGCAAAAATAATTTACTTTAATATTTCTAGTTCAAAACGCATTCAATTAAGGATTAATAGGCATAATTTTGTTCACGATTAACATTCTAGGAAGTTCCAGTACCTACACCGTACCTACAGAAAGACGATCCTACAGATAATTGGCGTACGTTAATTGGTAGACCGTCGATATCGGATCAAGCTACCGTCCATGGCCACCAGTGCCCAATGATTAAAGAAAAGTAGAGGATATGAACCAAAGGTACGTATTGCGCGCCTGATACTAATTGCCGCAGAAAGACTTGACTTTGATTGGTCCGAGAGTTGTTGACCAAGACAATAAAGGCCCTGAGGCGTTTCTATATGGAAGTATAAACAGTTGTTGTTACAAACTAAGTTAACTAAGTTTATGGGCAACCTTATCCCTTGAAAGCTCTTTGTGGCCTTTGTCGACATCGCCAGCATCATAGTTTTAAAATTCTTTACGGTATTTACCTCACAAAGATAATACGTCGATATTTCTTGCACTGATAAATGAAAAACAATACAGAGAAGTCCTCATACGTTAGTGTGTTAGCGGTAGGAGTAACTCTTCTGCGAGTGTCCGTCTGGGTTGTTACCACCGCTTTGCTCGTTAAGTCTGCCGCCAAGCAGTAGAGTGCAAGCATTACTGTGTTCCGGTTTGATGAGCAGAGTAGCCAGTGAAATTAATAGGCTTATGAGACTTAAAACCTAATGTCTCAGGGTAACGAACGCACTGCAGTGCCGCGCAGGCCTTTGTGTTTCAAAGTTCTGGGTGGCACTGCAATTGTTATGGGCTGGCGTTATGCTTAACATCAGATAAACGACCAGCTCGTCTAGTTACCAAATAACATTAAAAAACATTTTTTGACTTATCCAGGTCGAGAATGGCTCGTCTTCAATCACAAACTCACTCGATGACTTTAACACTCAATTTGAGGATGCTAGTACGCCTGCAGGTGTCTAAGCTCAAAAACAGCCTAGGGTTGAATCACAACGTTTTCCATCTCCAAACGCTCAGGACTCGAAGTCTCAACTCTCAGATCGATGGGTGACCTGATCACCACTGATACTTCATTTCTTATAGAAACAAAGCCTTTAGAAAACATTATCGCTCCACATTCCTAATCAGCTGCCTTATCAGCTAACGATCTCGTGTTCGTTTTCAATACCAGACCGATTAAAACCAGCGGTCACTAGTCTTCGTGTGGAAGGAGTTGTCAATAGTTTTCGTTTCTTTTCGTTTTGTAAGGGCTTATTTCTTTAATAACCAGCGAAAATTCTAGACTATTCCTTCCATACGAAGACTAGTGACCGCTGGTTTTAATCGGTCTGGTATTGAAAACGAACACGAGATTGTTAGCTGATAAGGCAGCTGTTCGGATTACGCAGTCGAATATCTCTAACACTGGTGGGATACACCGATCGATGCACTAAGCTACTTGTCGGCTGAATAGACACAAACAACTCAATAATATACGATGAACACATAGGCACAACAACTACAAAAGTTTCTAAAACACATGTTACAAAGTAATTACTAGTGCTCGGTACAAGTATAACAAAATTCGAGGACATGTGGCATGAGACATCTATCAAGCCGCATTGGGCTCGTGTGGTGGATGGCCTAATAATCCTCAAGGGCACTGGCACCAATGCCAGGCCGGCTGTTGAGTGTAAAAAAAGTTATAACTTAAAAGCAGTATGTATGTAATGTTTGTAAAGACAACTGCACCGACCCCATGTAAAATGGGATAAGGGCAGGAAGGAGAACATCTTTAAAACAATATGGGAATAAAGTACTCCATTGCATTTGTATTAGTACGGCACATATTATATAGGTTCAACTCGTTCGTTACACAGTCTATCTATAGATCTGTACTAGTCAGTACGAGTTAGGTACTTTTTACTGAAAATATGAGATATATTCCATCAAAAAACTGTTTCGATTTAACCTGACGTTTCAATCAAATGCAATGAAATGTTCATTTTAGTAAATTCATGATTCATTTCATTGCGAATGTTTTTTCGACATAAATCGCAAACAGATAACAACTCCTTGCGGCATAATTTACAAATGTTAAATAAATATTTGTCTTTATATATATATTTTCTCGAGCTTGCACGGATTGGAAGATGGAGCGAAGAAAGGTCTCCATTATATGGACCAACGAGCTGTGAGAGTTGCATGGAGGACGTCTTGTGATTGAAGATGATATTTTTATATTTGTTTATACTAATTCAAGCCAGTCTACGTTTTTTGTACACTTCATAGGTTAGCGTTTGACCACTATCTGGCCCAGTCTTATGCAACGATGTGGTGGTGAATACACTCAACCAAGATTAGGATTGGCTCTGCCCTTGAAATGCAGCGCCCGGAACACACTAAATGGGTGCTAGGCGACACATTTTCAACTTGAAAGTGGCATACTAGATACCACCAGGCAAGCACTAGAAAATGCTCTACCACCGTGCTATGGTTGCATACTAGATACCACCAGGCAAGCACTAGAAAATGCTCTACCACTGTGCTATGGTTGCATACTAGATACCACCAGGCGACCACTAGAAAATGCTCTACCACCATGCTATGGTTGAATACTAGATAGCACCAGGCGAGTACTAGAAAATGCTCTACCACCGTGCTATGGTTGCATACTAGATACCACCAGGCAAGCACTAGAAAATGCTCTACCACTGTGCTATGGTTGCATACTAGATACCACCAGGCGACCACTAGAAAATGCTCTACCACCATGCTATGGTTGCATACTAGATAGCACCAGGCGAGTACTAGAAAATGCTCTACCACCGTGCTATGGTTGCATACTAGATACCACCAGGCGAGTACTAGAAAATGCTCTACCACCATGCTATGGTTGAATACTAGATAGCACCAGGCGAGTACTAGAAAATGCTCTACCACCGTGCTATGGTTGCATACTAGATACCACCAGGCAAGCACTAGAAAATGCTCTACCACTGTGCTATGGTTGCATACTAGATACCACCAGGCGACCACTAGAAAATACTCTACCACCATGCTATGGTTGCATACTAGATAGCACCAGGCGAGTACTAGAAAATGCTCTACCACCGTGCTATGGTTGCATACTAGATACCACCAGGCAAGCACTAGAAAATGCTCTACCACTGTGCTATGGTTGCATACTAGATAGCACCAGGCGAGTACTAGAAAATGCTCTACCACCGTGCTATGGTTGCATACTAGATAGCACCAGGCAAGCACTAGAAAATGCTCTACCACCATGCTATGGTTGCATACTAGATAGCACCAGGCGAGTACTAGAAAATGCTCTACCACCGTGCTATGGTTGCATACTAGATAGCACCAGGCGAGCACTAGAAAATGCTCTACCACCATGCTATAGTTGCATACTAGATACCACCCCGCGAGCAATAGAAAATGCTCTATCACATAGCAGCATAGTTTTCCTTCACCGAAAACTCAAGCACAGTGATGTAGCTGACCTACAGATCGGCAGCGACTACCACTGAGTCATAATCGCTTTACTATGTTAAAAGAAAACTATGAACAATGTTCATTCACATTGATTGTCTCGATGTTAGTAAACACAACGGTCTAACTTTGGCCCGGTCCAAGTTTGCCAAGCGTTCGCCTCAAGCGTTCGGAATGTGAGACAATGGCTCGACCGAGGCTCCCGTGGCATGTGCTAGATTCTCAGTCCAGTAATTGTTTCCGGATTCCGAATACACCCTCGACCTTCGCATCTATTTGATATGTCCTGCGTGCCGGTGCTTATTGCGACGTAGGTGTATCGGTAATGGAAGACATTGACCATCGGTAGGGTGTCCTCCGTATATTCTACAGCGCCGTTTTTATTTTTAGACTTCGTAGACAACTTTGTATACATAATAGGTCGTTTTATCCCCGTCTTTTGGTAGTTTTGTCAACAACCGTCATGATGATTGCTCAGTGATAGTGACTTAGTGCATTGGCTACTAATCTGAATCAGTCGAGGATTCGACCACTCAAACAGCTTTTAGTGAAGAAAATCATCGCGACGCAGCCTTAGCATGGTAGTTTAGTATTATTCAGTGCTAAACTAGATAACCATACCACAGATACCATGAACCACCCCCAACTTGCAAATGTATATGGAAGAACGAAGAGTAGCGTGAGCAGCTGCTTTGGAGAGCCTATTTTATAAGTTAATTTAGGTTAAGCGTAACCTTAACTGTCATAGACTTAATCAGTCAAAATAAAAACAATTATTTATACCGTCCTAACTTCCCTATGAAATCCTGTTACATGACTTAAGATATAGGCACCAGCAACATCCTCATTTAGATTCAGCCTTGTAACTTCCGGAAATTACCCCGAAAATCATCAACTTAATGTACATTGCTATAGTACACATTTATGACTGAATTTACTGTGCAGATATAAGGAGATAGCACAGTATTGCTACATGTAGGCTTACTCCCGCGTAACTGTGCAATTATTGCGTACAAGCACCGTGTCGTGACCGGAATACACATTCATATTCATTTGCGATTAAACGCGTTACCGCGCGTATCAGGTGGAGTGTATGTGGCAATAATTGCTAAAAGATATAATAATTATAATTTCTAAAATAATTTGGCCCTTTTTATATTTGTGTTTGCATTTATAAAAAGATCGCTTATCTATGCGCCTGTCCTTTTTTAATTCTCCAGACGTCTATCGTTTACGTACCATGTCACCCGATGTTTAATGATGATGCGGTCGAAGGTCGTGAAGCTCCTGCCGGATTTCGAATGACCTTCACAACATGTAGATATCCAGGTTCAACATTACGCGTTACGTATCTCTATATCCATCCTCGATACAGACTAAAAAACCGCAATTTTTTTTGTTATTGGATGCCGAGACGAGCTGGTCGTTTGCCTGATGGTAAGTCCATAACAATTGCAGTGCCATTCAGTACTTTGAAACACAAATATCTGCGCGGCACGGCATTGCGTTCGGTACCTTGACTATTATGTTCATCACAGCGGAACACAGTAAGTACCTAATGCTTCCACATTACTGCTTGGTGGCAGACTACACGAGCAAACCGGAAGCACCCATCCAAAAGAATACTCGCAATGGAGTTACTCCTACCGCCTAGCTGTATTACCACCTGGGCCGCCTGGGTGGGCCTACATTCCAAAAATGTAGCATGAACTTTCGAGGCGATTCTAATCGTAAGTCGTGATTGAAGTGTATATGAAATTGAGATATATGTTACTGTGGTACAATAGCCAATTCTGTACATTTTTGACGTTCGCGCGGTCGTACCATTGATACCGACAATAGCTTCACAGCGAATGCCGTTTGTTTAGGCCCTCAAGGCACGTACGAGGGCAAGCGTTACGTCATCCATTTTCTTCAAAGTCGAAATCACTATACTTTATTCTGCACATAGGCCCCAAAGGAGTACTTTTATTAAATGACTTAAATAACTACCCATTCTAACCGTTTGGGAAGAAGAGTAAAAACGCATTGATATTTATTTAGTTGATCACCAACATAGCAAACACCAATTATGGCACAAATTCAAAGGTGAAGACGACATCCAACTTTCAATGAAAAAGTTATATATGATCTATTTTATCAATAAGGAGAAAATCTATCGATTCATAGCATCCGCACTAGCGTTACATCACATCGGCCAAATAAATCGTCACAACAATGTGTTTTTCCTATATAAGTTCTTTCGACGTACAATATTTCGCATCGAACAAGGCTGCAAAGTAACAACTTCGTACTATTGAGTTGTCGATAGATATATAATTTTCTTTGGTAATCCTCCGAGCTCCGACTACGCAATGAGGTAGCTGGAATAAGAGCAAAGTACAGAAATAAAATGCATTTAATCCGTTATATATAAAATTAAATATTTCTGGTATGTATTAAGAATAATTGTGCAAATCTATTTTTAACCGACTTCAAGAAGGAGGAGGTTCTATGTTCGACTGTATGTATTTTTTTACTTCTCTCGATTTATGAAAATTATTTTTTGTTTGATTGTTGGTCTTATATAAATCTCATATGGCTTTCGAGGTGGTCCTATATACATTTTATGAAAGAATACCACCGCTAAAGGTGGAAAACATGGGGATGAAATTTCATATATCGCGATATTTTCAACGAGGTTGGTTTCGCTTTTTTAAAACCAATTTTACTTCTCTGACAGAGTGGCGCGGCGCTTGTAGTGTCAGGATGAAGCGTCCAATAGTTGTCAATAATTATATCACCGCTATTGTGCGGGCGCGGCCACAATGTAATAATTATTGGCAGCGGGCCGCGGCGCATCGCTTTCCTTCCCGGAGTGAGGCGCTCATTGTGCCGGGGAATCTAATTTATTTCTGTGAATAGAGCCCTTTTATGTAATATGCTCATTATGAACCCTCAGAGTACATTAAATAGGGTTGCTAACAATGAACCGCTAGATGAAACCGATTCCTCTTTAACGACACACCGCACCTTTTTGTATGTTTCGCCTCAAATTATTCACGTCAATATTCCTCTGAAAAACGACGCAGGTCGTTTGTTCCTCGAGTGTATCACAATTGTAATGAGCTCGGAAAAACCCGTATAGATGTTCAGCTAAGCGTTACAGCGCTACAAATTAACCGTAACTCGAGTTTGCGAGCCGTCCAATAAACTAACAAGCAAAAACAGGGAGGCTCTCGGCGAGGATGATAGTCTCATTAGTTGGGTATTCAGGTGGTCCAGCTCCGTCATAACAGTTGACAGCCCTGCGGCCTGCCGGGGAGAGGTAACGAGGGCCGCCGCGCATTAGCGCCGGCGATGTACGCCCCGAGATGTGCGCCCCACAATGCGCTACCCTACGCGCGTTATTCAACTAATGTTGCTTTTGTTTAATAACGAGCGAGCAAATTGTTTCGAAGCCTCCCTTTGTGTGTGAAGGAACTTTAGTTTGACAGCGGATTTCAATATATCCGAGGTGGATATTAAAGCCTGCGCGGAAATGTTGCGAGTTAAGTGGTTTTCAGTTTGATCTCATGTTCAGCGCAGCATGATTTTCATATTTGTTTTGTAGTCTCAGGTATTTACGGAGGGATTTTTTTTTATCTGAAAGAGTGTTACTTTGTTACATACTTTTGTATTTGATGTACTCCGAAGGTAAGTAAAAATGACTGTCATTACAATTTCAATGCCGCCGTCAAGACCACCGCTGTGGTGCGACCGTACCTTTTTTGCTAAAACATTTCAAAACTGATATCAATTACAATTTGACAAAACCAGAATTTTGTGGCCTCTAATTAAATATACAGTACAGCTACCGGCAGGCTGATTGATCTGGCCCGGGGATAGCTTGTCTTAGCACGATTAATGGAACTTGACAATTACTAAGATAAAAATGGGGGATGTGCGTCATAATTTGATTATCTTTGAGTCTGTATTGTGAAGGGCTGATAGAATATACTTACATAAGGCCTGGAAAATTGTACAAAATTTTCTTGGTGAGTCGCCAATGTTACTCCAATTAATAATTAATGTAATCGATTGATTGAAAATAAATTCCATTTTTAGTAAACTTCCAGTAGTCTACGCAGCACAGCGCCTTCTGGTGTCGGTGGGACCACATTAAGTCAGCGCACAGGCCTCATCTCTTATCTTTGTTAGTAGCAGTCATTGTACCTAGTTTTTCGTTTCATTATTTACTAGTGATACTTCGGTTTATCTACAGAAAAAAAGCGATTTCTCAATAAAAAAATCTTTGGGCTAGTTAATTATCGGCCTGTTTGTCAAATTTCAGCAAATTCATTAAGATTGAGATACAAATAAAAACCTACTTTCAAAAGTAGGAAAATTCAAAGACATGGACTGAATGCATTTCTTAATGATTTCGAAGTCAATTCCACCCTGTAAATGTAGTCACGCAACTCACACGAGCGTTCCCTTCGAAAATAATCGTCTATACGTAACTTTTCTGCCCCGAGAGAACCTTACCTTACAGGAATTATTTTCCAAATGACACCATTAGTATGCCTCACAGTCGATAACTTGTAAAGCGACAAACAGCAATCACATATTATTATAGTGAGTGTATTTATTACCAGCCGGCGTATCTTCATAATGTTTTTATTATGAGTGTAGTACGTATACAGGGTGGTGTCCCGGCGGCCGGCCGCTCGTTATTGCCAGAACGGCCTCCATTACGCCGCAAACTACTTCACTAAATAATAGGCTCCGCCAGCACTACACAGCACCATGTATAGTGTTTAACACTAATAGTAATATATGAGGTATAAGAATGCTGCCGTGAAAGTAGGCCTCGGCATGAAGATGTGAACAATTTGTGCATATATTTCTGTTTGTTAGACTCTAGTTAGGTAGCGTTTAGCAACTATCTCAACTTTTTTATGCTATTTGGTAACGAGACGAGCTGGTCGTTTGCCTGATGATAAGCATAACGCCTGCCCATAACAATTGCACTGCCACCCAGAACTTTGAAACACAAAGGCCTGCGCGGCACTGCAGTGCGCTCGTTACCCTGAGACATTAGGTATTAAGTCTCATAAGCCCTGTAATTTCACTGGATACTCTGCTCATCAAACCGGAACACAGCAATGCCCGCACACTACTGCTTGGCGGCAGACTTCACTCACAAAGCGGTGGTAACAACCCAGACGGACACTCGCAGAAGAGTTAGTCCTACCACTAACGAAGTTGCTGGCATTTCCAATGTTTGGACATTGATTAGGAAAAGTAGTATCTCGATGTGTGTGGGGTGCATTAGTAGTACAGTTCTTGATCAACCTTGTATGTTGGAGTACTCCAGTATCGGTATCACGTACATTTTCAGCATTCTCTACGAGATGGATACATTATTATCAGTTAGCGAAGATTTTCTAACAAAAACTGAAAGGAAGAGAAAGCTAACAGCTGGTAAACGGTCCCGGGACCTACTTAGTTTTAAAAGTAGCGATCTATGTAACGAATCGCCTCTCCCGCGGCACCTGCGGCTCTACGGCTCTACCCCGCGACTCTACGTACTCAACATCCTCGCCCTGTCTTCTTCTATTTATTGATGTAGAGCTGTAACTGACTTATTTTTGTGTATCTATTTTAGAGTTTAAGCTATTTTTTTTCATTTTGACGATCCAAAAATCGTAAATTATATAAAAAATTATAAAAATGCTTAAAATTTGTTGTTGTTTGCATTTTATATGATATAAGTACAAATTGTTCATTTAGTAACATTATTAAAACTATCCTTGATGTCAATAAAAAAAAAAAAAATATACGTAATATCGTTGTTTTAGGTTTGAGAAAATTTAGTCAATTATTTTTTTTTGTAAAGTAATTAGATTTTGCCCGCGATTTTCACCTGCGCTTCAACAGTTACCGTGCATTTTTCCGGGATAAAAGTAGCATGTGTTACTCTCCGGTCCATAAACTATATCTACTAAAAACACATCGATCCGTTGCTCCGTTTCTGCTTGAAAGAAGGACAAACCAAACCAACAAACACACTTTCGCATTTCGCAGAACTAGTTTCCACCCGCGGCTTCGCCCACGTGGTATTTATCATTATAGCCTATCTGCCACACTCTGCAGTGTCATTTAATAGTTTTTATAGTGAGTCCTTAGTGTAGATTTACAAAAGGAATGTGCAAAAGCAATGTGTTATTCCAAAACCTAAACTATCAACATTCCAAATTTCATCAAAATCGGTTCAGTAAACTAGACAGAGTACAGAGTTCTATTCAAACCCGACGGTTACAAAAAAAATATGAGATAAATTGATATTAAGTCATGGACCTCGATTACCATTCACAGAAACACAACAGACGCCATGATTTATTCAACCTTTAATATTTTATCCGCGGTATCGAACTGAATATTTAAAGGTTAAACGGCAGTTTTAAAATTCAGCGATGAGAATAAAAGGCGGCAAGTCGCTGCACCGACTTCGGTCGTTAGCGGTGGGCGCCAAATAAAATTATGTTGGTATAATTGATGGCAGCATTCGATCAATTAATTCTACCCATTAATATTCACGCGCTCCGAGCGGGAGGGTGGAAAAACTGGAATTTGCATTGCAGGTCTGAAGTGGAACGGCTTTCATAGAAATGTTTGTGTTACATGGAGCTACCGATGAGCTCTAACACTAAACCTCATACATATTTCGTAAATCTGCAACTGCAGGGCCACTCAGAGATATCTGTCAGTCTGTTTTAGTTATTATATTATTACTGTATTAGCAGCGCTCCGTGGCTTCGCCTACATAACAAAGGTAACCTAACTTACTCCTTATAACATCAGCTATCTGTCAGCGAAATTCGGTCAAAATCAGTCCAGCCGTTTCGGATATTAGCCGGAACAAACAGACAGACTGTGTGACAGAAAATGTGTTATAAGTACCGTAGCACAAATGTGTTACCATTAGGCAAACGACCGGTTAGGATGTAAAAAAATAATCAATACAAATAAATAAAATTGAAGTGTCTGTTTGTAATATCAAAATACTTAACAGCTTTTTACCAAATACCTATAACAAAACAACCATTTTTTAAATTTTTGTCTCTGTTAGTCTGTTTGTCCGAAACGGCTGGGCCGATTTTGACGAGACCTTCACTGGCAGATAGTTGATATTACAAGGAGTAACTTAGGTTACTTTTATTTTAGAAAAATAATGAGGGTCCCGCGCAAAAAAATAAAAACCATGAAAGCCAACATTCCGCGCGGATGAAACCCGGGCATCAGCTAGTCTTATATAAAAGAATTCGTAGCGTAGTTGTTTGTATGTGAATATTCCGTTGATCTATATAAGTATGAACTCGTAATACATAGCTACACAGCTACATTCTCGTAGCACATACTACGCTGCTACATTATGTAGCGCAATCATCCGATTGGTGTGTTTGCATGGCGCAATAGAAAATGTTGGCATTACCGGAACTCCGGTCCCGGGGGACCGCTCGAGCGAGGCAAGGGCATGTACACGGCTAGACAAAACATTGGGGAAATTAAACAATAGGTTACGTTTTCTTTTGTTTTCGGCAAGTAACATAATATTATCATTTCATTAGGAATTCTTAAAAATATATTCATTATTCAGACCTACGATGAAAAATACAAATAAAGTTGTATGTCTTGTGCCAGACACATAACCTTATATGTATACTCAATAGAGTTTGACCACTATCTCGCCTGATCTTAAGTCACGACGTGGTCGAAGATGATGGATACGCCAAATATAGATTAGGACTGGCTCTCAAATGCAGCTGCTGGAACACACCGAAAAGGCTGATACGAGAACATAAAATAAGCACAAATGCTTACATAGCTAAACATTTTAACTAACGTACTTGTTTAAACTTCTACACGAGTAAGATGGTCTCTAGTGCAGATCACAGACCTCCCATAGACATTTTCTTATTCAAGACTCTGTAGTGTACAGTATTCTCAGGTCGCCAGTGTACAAACCAAGTCGGGAACGGTCGCAAGCTACGGCTCTATCGGGCGGCGTGTTTGGTTAGGTCGTGCCGCCGGCTCCGCAAATATCATTTGCCACCGCATTCTAGTCTAATAGATTTTTATTGGGACTATTCTAAACTAACCGGGGTTTGGCTGTGTTATTGTTAAATAGAGAGGGGTTTCGCCGCCATCTTAAATGATAAAGTCGTATGCGTAACCCTTTTTTATATCTTTGTCAGCTCGATTTTGAAGACCTTCGTTATTAGTCCAACTTGTTCAGTTTTATTACATCCTTCGAACACTTACTTCCTAATCAATGGAACATCTAATATACTAATTGAATTTTAGTTTAATTGACAATTTAATCTTGGAATTTATTTTAATGTATTTTTTATTTTATTTAATTGTAATTATGGATTATTGAATAATTGCATTGCTTATATTTTGTTTCTGTAATGTGAATTTAATTAGTGTAATTGGTTTACCGTACTTATTAATTAAATACATAAATAAATCTAAACTTTAGTTGAGATTTGCATCTCAATAATAAACAGATCTATTTTAATACAGTTTCTCATAATGACTCTAACGGCCTTATTACAAAACGAGTTTTAACGCTAAACTGGAGTTTAAACCGTAGTTTTGTCAAATTTCTTATTACAAAAAGCAGATTAGCACTTAGGTCTTGGTTGACTATGGTGTCAAAGTTAGTCTTGCCGGGCATCTAGTTTAGCGACGGTTTAAGCATTTATTTTAATGGCGGCCACGTATTCTACTTGGCAAATCGTAAAAAAAATCATATATTTTGTATTAAAGTAAGAAGGGGTGGTGAGGTATTAGGAAGCGTGCATGAGTAGAATAATAGCTTTTAGCAAAATATATAGGAAATACTTATAATATCGAAAGTATACATAGTAAAAACAGAATATATTACAAGAATTGACAGTACACACAATCAACAAAACATGTTGCTATGGTTACTTAGCCATAGTGTGCCATTGTATAGGTTGGATATATAAGGAGTATCTCCTTAACATTTTTTTCATGTACGTAAATACCTAATTAGGATGTTTTGAATTACTCGCAATGATCAAAAGTCATTTAAAAATTACCTACAATATTTTTCGATATTAGAAAATAGTATTGTGTGACAAAATAGCTACTTATATTCCAAAATAAAAATTAGTACATTGTGTCAATTCTACATTTCGTGTATCCGTAGCATAAAGACATTTATTATCTGTGGAAATAATTTCTACCATAGCTACAGTTTGGTATTAAGTTGTCTTGGCTTTATTCATCTTTTGTAATAAGGTTTGGTTTATAGGTCGACTCTAAAGATAGTTGAAGACAAATTGGTTGTCGACCAAAGTCGAGTTTAACGAGTTTTTTGTAATAAGGCTGAGTGTGTTTCTGCGTGCTGTAGTTCTGGGTGGCACTGCTTTTGTTATGGGCCGGCGTTATGCTAACTGTGAGGCAAACGACCCTTTCATCTCGTTATCCACTAATACTTTTTATACTATTGGATAATTTGAATTTGAGAATAAAAAATAGGTGTACAATAAAGCAGCCATTTGTTTGATCAACACGCTGACACTTTGACCCATTTACGAAAAAATCCACAAGTGCGTGCAATATCGAATCTTTTATCACTTTTTTGCTTTTGTTAACTTTAAGGTAGTAAGACTAACTCTTCTGCGAGTGTCCGTCTGGGTTGGTACCGCTTTGCTCGTGACGTCTTCTGCAAAGCAGTAATGTGCAAGCACTACTGTGTTCCGTTTTGATGAACAAAGTAGCCAGTGAAGTTAATGGGCTAATGAGACTTAATACCTAATGTCTCAGGGTAACGAGCGCACTGCAGTGCCGCGCAAGCCTTTGTGTTTCAAAGGTCTGAGTGGCACTGCAATTGTTAGCAAATAGATTTTTATAAAATATTGTTTATACAAGAACAGTATGATTTTAATTGTGTATAGATATAATATCATATTGTTGTACTCGTATGTCTTTCCTATTGCCTTATAATGAAGTAAAACTTCTGTATATTGAAGTATGCTGACGCCGAACAAAGTTTAGATTCTTGAAGAAGACTTCTTTAAAACTTAAAATTACAAGTTTCTATTGTACTCGAAATTACACGAGCGTATTTAGCTTCAAAGTTAAATTAAAAGACATCGTCTCGTCTACATCGAAAATGGCTATACGTCAGCCATTTTGATGGGTTTAACTAATTTAGCCTACTAATCTTATTTTAATTTGGAAACTTCACCCGACTTTTGCGAACTTTCCCTTATAAAAGTCAATTTAACCGCAGTATTTCTTCATTAATCCTTCCATTTAGCGCCAATTAGCAAAGTATCGATATTAGGGTAAGAGCAGAAGTTCTACTTCGCTTCGGGTCATCCTAAACACACAGCCGGGCCGTCGGGCCTGCCAACAATGATGTATAACTGACGAATAGCCAATAATGTTGTGTTTGACTACTTCCGATAAAAGTTACGCGTGCGTTCGACCATTCAAGCGGAATCCCTGTTGTGGAGGTCGCTTGCGGCTACTCATGTTTGAATCTACACGCTCTCATTGTTTAAATTCACACACAATGTCACAACTGTTTTGGCAAAATATAAGTCACAAAAAACATAAGAATTAGGACGGCCCCGTAGCTAAGTTGGTAGTAACCCTGCCTGCAAAGCGAGGGGTCCCGGGTTCGATTCCCGGCCGGAGCAGATTTTGTGTAAGCATAAAGTTTGCTCTCGGCTCTTGGATGTTTGTGAGGTGTATCTGTGTGTGTCCATACAACCTGCGACACAGGGAATCCTAGTGCGGGGGTATGAGTGGTAAGCGTTTCTTTATTGTTTACCTATTTAATTGCTAAAGATAAACATTTAGGCTAAAAGCAGAACATAACTCATACACAAAATATTCATGTATGGTATGTATGTATATATTCATGTATGTATAATAGTATGGTATCACATATGAGCATGTGATACCATACTTACATACGTGTACTCACATTTACATACACACATATACTCACATGCATATATACATAACACTCAGCTAACACTGATAAGTTTAGCACCCGGGAAGAGAACTAGCTCTTGCAAACTCACGGTATATCCTACCGCGAGAGCTAGAGTTTTTCAAAATGGTTGCTTTAATCTGTAGTTAAATTTAAATTATTATAACTTGTTATTATATTTTAATATTGTATTATTTATGAATTATTTTTGTTAAAATGCATTTTTAGGATCAATAAATGATTATTATTATTAACTAGCTGCTGCCCGGCGGTTTCACCCGCGCGGAGATATTGGATTTCATGGTTTTTATTTTTTTGCGCAGAACCCTAATTCTTTTTCCAAAATAAAAGTAGCCTATGTTACTCCTTGTAACATCAGCTATCTGCCAGTGAAAGTCCGGTCAAAATCGGCCCAGCCTTTCGGAGATTACCCGGAACAAACAGACAGACAGACAGACAAAAATTTAAAAAATGGCTGTTTTGTTGTAGGTTCCGTATATACTTTCATATGCATATAGTAAAAATCTGTTATTTTGATATTACAAACAGACATTTCAATTTTATTTAGTTGTATAGAAGATGAGGTTTTTCCTAATTTTCTGCCACACTCATGCTAAGTTTTTTTGTGTTAAAGTTCACCTAAAAATAGTATAAAATCTGTTCCGTAAACTAGGAAATCACATCAATGTTATTGTTACCTACCCAAAAAAAAACATCTAAGCCAACGAACCAGATTGTACTTACACGTGGTCCTAAATAAGCAGGAGCTGACGAAAAGACAACATAGTGACAATGAAACGGAGACGAGCGCACTTATGTAAGGAAATTATAGGAAAACAGCTTTGATTATGTTCGGAACGTTCAGCCTTTTATAGCACTCATCTGCCGCGGAATATTGATGAGGTCGGTTATTACGTTTTTGTTCTCGTTCGTAGTAAACTATAGAGAAGCCCATTTTTACATAAGGCTGAACAAAACAAAAACGAATCATTCGAATTACAAATGGCTTAAGGAGTGGAATTCGTTGCCAGCGTCTGTGTTTCCCGACAAATATAATCTGGGAATCTTTGAAAAAAGATTGAACAGGTACCTTCTAGGCAAGCGTGATACCTTCAACTTTTAGATAATAAGATTACCATCAGGCGAGATTGTGGTCAAACGAGAGCCTATCGAAAATAAAAAAAGACTAAACGCTATGTCATTTACTATTACCTACTCCTATCGACAATGATAACCCGCCTAGATTCCTACCAACAAAAGACCAGCTTTACAAGTAATTTAAATTTTTGGTTTCGTTAAATTAAAATAGCAGCGGTAAATGCGAGACAGGACAATAATAGCCACCATAAACAATACCCGACGTTCATTCGCAGGCAAACCGCATCGCAGGCCGCATGAAGCGACGCCCGTTGCGGCGAACAATAAAAAAAAGTTACGTTTTGGATCCGTCGCGACAAGCGACACGATAGATGGCGCTGTTCCGCTATAACTCACGCGATTCTATTCATCTAACTAAGCAACCATAGTTTAATTCTATGTTTTTTTAAATGGAGATTGTCTTCTTTTGGCCATGAATGTTCAGATAGACATTTTTACCATAAACAATTCTTTCCACTT
This sequence comes from Crocallis elinguaria, assembly GCA_907269065.1. Taxonomy (NCBI): domain Eukaryota; kingdom Metazoa; phylum Arthropoda; class Insecta; order Lepidoptera; family Geometridae; genus Crocallis; species Crocallis elinguaria. The sequence continues at coordinate 17,463,942 of OU026069.1, forward strand.
AATGTTTTTACGTGTTTTTAAATAATGACACTCTCCCATACGTTCTGTGCTATCGACCTACAGACGGCAGCCGACGTTACACCACCAACCCATCATAGCTTCTTACCATTCAGCCTTTTTTCTCCATTTTACAGCCACTGAATTTTTATATGACGGAGCTATAAAGCTGTCATCTAAACTTTGATAATTTATTTGTCGCATGCCTATGAAACGCAGACGCGCACGCCATCAAATAAATATATTTATATCCAGCAATCGCCATAACTCTGGAAATGCAGCGGACTGCCGATGACGCGCCGCCCGTCGTAAAGCTGGGCATTCGATGCCATTTAAAAAACTAGCATAACGCGCGCGCTTGCACGCACTGTTAAGAGTACCTAAGGATTTTTATATGCATAAAGGACGTACAAGAGGAGCGTAAAATAAATAAATAAATAAATTGATATATTATAAGTAATTATCATCAGTCTGAATCCTCTTCTGTTCGTAGACGCATTAACATACATGGTCATACAGAAACAGTTATTTGAAATGAAAGTAACAGCGATGAAATCGGCAGGAGTCGGCTCACTAGGCGTGAACTATGAATTATGTATGTGTTTCGAATCCAACTCTGGGTATGCACTGAGAGCATGCTGTTCAAACTTTACGTAGGTAGGTTCCTGGCACGAAACTTTTAAGGGGCACCTTAGATGCTCAAGCAAACATACGTTTGCTTGAGCGTCTAAGGTGTCCCTAACATCTCTTTTGCGTCTGTCTGTCACGGCACCGTCACTATTAATCATTTATTTTCAAATCGCGGTAACAAACAAACAAGCAAACTATCTCTTTATTATAATAATACTAAGTAAGTCCTGCCCGCGGCTTTTCATGCTTGGAATTAGTATGAAAAGAAGCCAGCAATCAGGCATAGTAATAAAAAAATTATAGAATCGAACCATTGGTTCCACGGCTTACTGGTAACAAACAAACTTTACCCCTTTATAATATTAGTAGCGACCTGCCTCGGCTTCGGGTAAAAGGTTAAGACTTTCATATAAACTTACGATAGTCCTTAGACCACCTTAATTCGGCCCTGTCGCAAATCCGTTCTTAGCTAACATCTACTACTTATAAATTACCTACCTGCCAAATTTCAGTTTCATAGGTCAAGTAATTTTCAAGATTTCGTAGCAGTGAGCCAGTGAGGCCTTTCGCTTTTTTATATATTGTAAGAATAAAGGTAGAGCATGGTATGCTGCTGGATGCTACGCTATGACGTCATGAAGTCAGCGCTACGCCGTAGTCATCCCAGCGCTACGCAAGGGGAAGGCGCGGCGAAGGACAGCAGTCCTCATTGAACTACGAGTGAAAATAAACGTGTGTCGATTATTCAAACCGAGTTGTCTCATTTCTGGACCTAATAATATATACATAGAATATTAGTATTGTAATACTGTGTGAATTGGCTTGGCTCCCAGTACCCCGCGGCCCTTACAGCGTCCTGCACGGCTCGGTGTGGCATCTCCAGCAGTTAACCCTTTAACTATGCATGCTTTAATCTCGCCTGCGTTTTGCAATATCGCGCGCGCTTTGTTTCTTTGATGTCGTGGAGTTTTGTTTCGGGTATTGTGTGCCGCAGCTTTTTTATAGGGTTAAAGTTTAAATCGGACTAAAAACAAGATTTTATGTGAAATATTTATTTATTTAGTATGCGAATCATTTTATAAGAGCGTAAGATAAGATAAGATATACAAAGCCGCATAATACCTTCCAGTTTAGCGCTGGAACTGCCTGTGAACAAACAGAAGGCACGTAGAAAATGCTAAGCGAAAATAACACTTTGAAATTATTTTTTTCTTTGTTGCTCACTGTAAAACCAGCCAAAAAAAAAACTAAATTAGTCTAAATATTTGTAGCTGAAGTGGCATTCTATACCGGAGGCCTATGATCAGCAATGGACGTCTTCCGGCTGATCATGATGATGAGGAAGGTTTTGAAACGACCAGTTTTCTAACTACATACTTGTCCGGACATATGCGCTTAAACAGTACCCGACGTACGTCGACGCAAACAGTCAACACTCACCTTATTAACGACTTGTTCCAAAGTTAGCAATAACAATAAAAACAACTAGTTATTAGTTGACATCGACACCGAATGTCTTGTCGTCAACAAACAACAATGTTGTGATATCGTCGCCATGGGATCTGAACTTTTTACTTGTACCGTTGAGAGGGGACGACTTTCAGGATGAAGATGTGACGTGACGTGACGGTGGTAAGTATGTCTGGGACATCGATAGTCTTGGGCATGATTGATTTATTTAGCTTTGAGAATTCTTCAAATTCTAACGTTTGCTGATTTTTTTAGGTGATTTTAAGAATTACTGTTACGGGTAGGTTAAAAAAAGAGAATCACAATACCTTTCATACGGTTCTCCTTTAATTAAAATGTGATATTGCAATACAGATCCTTAGGTACACTTCCTGACAGAAACTGGATTCCTGGAAAAAAATCTTTTCAATAGTCAGTGTAATCCAGATTTTCTTAGTAATCGTTTTGTAGGTACAATTTAAATATTGAAGCACGAAAAAGGTAAATCTTGAGTTGAGTTAAAGTGATTAGAGTTTATAGGAATTACAGTTGAGGAGAAGTTAAGGCCAAGCTCGAATTCAGCCAAATCACCACCGAATAGAAACGTAGGGTACCTTTCCTGTCGGCGGTGGTTACAAAGCTTAGAAGCAAATTCTATCACCCATCCAAGCACAGACAGATCCGAATCTCACTATAATCAAACTTTAAAAAAGGCTGATGAGGAAAAGTTGACAGTTCCGCTACGCTTACAGTTTACAAAATAATTTTCAACGACATCAAACTATAAACGGTACAAACCAATAAAATAGATATTAATCTTGAAAACTTCCGCAGCATGCCCAGCTGCAGCTGTTTACAGCTCACTCGAGCTCGAGACAACGGCGACGACTTGTTCAGAATTATGATTGCTTGCGCCGACGGCTCGCCTTAGAACTTACACAAGTTTGCTGTTCGATAAGTCAAGAGCTCACGAGGAACTCTTGGAGGAGGGGAACACGTGTAAATTCTGATTGCTATAGTTATTGTTTCAGCTTTGATATTGTGCTTGTATCTTATACGTTTTAACCTTCGAGATTCATAGAGAACCCGATCTCTAACTAGGAGTATCTTTCCTAAGAAATCAGGACACGAGCTACAAGGATCCGACCCTAAAATAATCAGGCATGGAATACATTTCTGAAAATAGGTACTTATATGTTTTTAATTTTATAAGTTTTTATTTAAAACCCAATAATATTACTATGTTTTGATTGATAGCGGTATGGTTGGTAGTAAGGCTGTTCACGGTTTTTTTTTTTAACCAAAATAGGCTTACGTTTGACCACAATCTCACCTGATGTTAAGCGATATTCCATTGACACAATAATCACAATAGATCTAGGCTGATCTATGTTTCAAATTAGCTTCATAGCAGACGAACGCATCCGTACATCATTCCAACGTACCTATGAACTAGAGCGGGGCTCTGTCATGTATTTCAGTTAAGTGGCCCGTCTATTTAATTCAGTTGAGCAATTCGAAAGTGCCAGTTAAACTAGTCAACCTAACAAACGACAGCCTTTTCCATAAAATACACTCAAGATTTTATTTTTCCAATGTGGTGTTCAAAATCCAAGGCTACGGTCTCAATTCTCACTAAAACTCTATAAATCTTCAAGAGAAAATCAGGAAAAGTCATGGAATCCATAATAAACTCTCATCCAGTCTACCCAAAGAAACGAGCCATTACAGGCTCTGAAAGGCAACAATTCAATGTCGGTTCGATTTATTTTAATTCACTCTGTACTCTCGAATTTTCCTGCATTTTTCCCTCAGTCGCTTCATTGGGTACGGCTGACTGCGACAAAGTCGTATTTTCCCGCTGCGCGCTACGCAGATGGTACTCTGTGGGTTGAAGTGCCGGAAGTGCATTACTTAGGCTCCTTCCTTCGTAGATTTTAATGTAATATTCCAAGTTTCCTCTGGAATGTTGTGTTTGAGCATTTTCTCCGTCGTCTTTAATTATGTCCCGCCGCGCTCCTGCAACTAAAGTTGAAGGCGTTTAATGTGCGCCTGCTTTAACGTTTCTTTTAAATGCCATGACTTCGAGAAACTGAAATATTTTGTGCATAATTAAAAAGTTAGCACTGTGCATGGCCCGGAAAGAGCTGCAGCGAGCGAACCTAATCTAAATAAAAAGAGCAGTGCTACCTCCATATAAAGTGGAGGCTACTCATAGCGTAATAATTGCGGTGAAAGCGTATTCACGTCAGAAAGCTCAGAAATGTTTAGATACTTTATCATGAGAATAATTTAATTATGAAACGCAGCTAAGGTTTCGTCTAAAGCAATTCAAGGTACATAATTTGTATAATTGGCTCTCACGTTTCGTAATACTCTGTTTGAATAAAAAATATTTAACATGTGATAGTTTAGGACGTTAAGCACAACACTATGATGTTGATGACAAGAACTAGTGTTTGTATCATTATTGTATTCATTGTACCTAAATGTTTCAAACTTTCAAAAACAATCCAAAACATACCGTTAAGTCCAGAAATGAGACAACTCGGCTTAGATAATCGATACGTGCATCATCACTCGTACTTCAATGAGAACTGCTGTCCTTCCCCGCGTCTTCCCCTTGCGTAGCGCTGGGACGACTACGGCGTAGCACTGACTTGATGACGTCATAGCGTAGCAGCACACCACTACACGTGACACGATATTCTACATTGATTCCTACAATACTTACGATCACTCAGAGGACAGAAAACAATTGCCATCAATTAAATACATTCATTTTCTGTGTGTCATCTCTCACTTCCTTTTTACTTCACTACTTCAATCTGCGGTACCTACTGTAAAGATAAAAGGAGCATTTTGTTTGCCAGCGCAGCCTCTAAATCACTGTGGTAAGACGGCTGCCTGCAGCGGCTGCATTCTGGCTGGCTGCGTCCCCGCCAGGTTGCATTGCCTGGGAATTATTAGAGCTTATTTAAAATTGCCGCGCTAATTAAGATGCAGTTTAATGTGGAAGAGACTGCTCTGATTTATGGCTGGATCGTTTGGTGTCGCGGATAATTTCAGAATAGGAATTGTTGTTTCTACAGATAGTTAGGAAAATAATGCTCTAGTTTTTAGAAGGTACTGGAAACTATAATCTATTATATTTTATTGGAAATATTACTTTTAAGTTTTTTACTTCAGCTTTTAGGTGGTCCGAAAGAGATCGCTATAAGCGATACGCTCGTCTCGTTATCAGACATAATTAAAAAAAAGGTTTTATTCAAATTATTTATTAGGTTTCATCGTTGTTCGCAAATGCTAACCATTGTTGAGTAAATAATTTAGCTCCTTCCATCACGGATAAAACTTGAAATTTATACAAAGAAATGCCATCACTGAAGAACTTTCAACAAACTTAATCTAAACTCAAGTACACTAAAGCACAACTATCCAACTCCCAGCGCCAACGACTATTTGTAATGCTAATTTAATAATCTCATAAATTATTTAAACGATAACGTATCCTTTTTATATTCCTCCAAACCGCACCATTAGAACTTTAAAAAACGGTGAAAAAGCAGTATTAAAGCGGCCGCGTTGAACGCAACGGCTAATTGCCGTTTTTTGGCCGTTTTTTGCCGTCTCGAAATAATACTTTTGGCGAAAACCCGTTGCTTTTTGCTGGAATATCTGCGACCTTTGTGTCTGCGGATTTATTATGATCATACACGCTCGTAGCGGCGTAATAAGAAAAAACTAGCGAAAGCTTTAAATATACGAGTGCGGGGAACAATGGTATAAGCTGGGCGGTGTTGGGCGGTGTTGGCCGGCCCGTGCCGCCTCGGGGGCAGAATGTAATGAGAATAAGATTATTGTTAAGGCTTTAATTGATAGTAGCATTAATATTGTCATTATCATTCGTTCAGGGTAAGGAACGTAATTGTACAATATCAATAAATAAATATCGCCCAGCGACGGGATACGTAAACGATTCCTAGTATTAGAAATTACGAGAACAATGAGATAATAATTTGTATTGACATGGACTCTAGTAGAGCGCTCATGAAATGAATGACGTAGTTGCCTGTTACAAGTATATAACCCAACGAGATGAAGGGCAAGAAACCTTAAGAAAGTACAAATCACGGCATTATTTTTTCCACAGCTCTTTAAATATACTCTGACAAGTAATAAATGACAAGTAATAAAACTTGCAATGTTTCTAAGTGAATAAAAGAATAGAACCAAACTAACAGATAATAACCTACAGAGTTTAAAAAAAACCGTCTTCTAAACAACATATTTTTCAATGCAGTACGTTTTAAGATAAGTATCTGAATGATGTATTTCAAGAATAGTTACCTCAGTTCAGCTTTACAAAGAAGCTAACGTATAAATTATTACTAAGTAGCGTTTGAACTACTTTCAAATAAAATCATGCAGAATTTCGTTGCTCGGCGGGGCGCGGGCGGGGCGCAGGCGGGGTGCGCGTGTTCAACTAAAATTGAATTCTTTCTGGCGTCGATAAAGCAGTTTATAGGCACCGTGAGCAGGTTATGGCTTTACGATTACGACTGCTTCAATGACGTTCAGATGATTCGATGGCATTGTGAGTTTATGTTAACTATATTGTGACGGAACAGGAAGCCAACACATTGTACTATGTTGGTACTACCACTACTGTTATCACTATTATCCAAGCCAAGTCCCATTCTTCCTCTTCAACATTACAAACGTTTCTCACCCTTTCAACGTCTGTAACTTTGCAAAGATTTTTGAAAGATTATTGAAGTTGGCGTAGAATTTTAAGCAGGCTCTTACAGACGGCTTAATTTGTAATAAGTGGTAACAGTTCAGATGCGTACACTGCAGAACACTTGCTGTCTTTCCTAAAATACACACATGTGATTGGACTAAAGCACACCGATCCTCATGTAAAATTTCGCGGACCTTATAGCTCTAAAACTAAAGTATTTAAGCCATGCAGGGATGCTTGAGATCATAATATAACATAACTAAAATAAAGAAAAATATTAAATCAAATCACTTCCATGGAGAGGATCAACATGAAGTGTCTCTTTATTCATACAAAAACAAAACATATTTTAGGTATTGGAAATTGTAGAGATTGAATTTCTATGTATGAGAGGGTATATTAATAAGGGGAAATTGGAATGAATGGCCGAACTAAAATTCATTTCTATGATTAGTTTTGAAGGCTTGACAATCATGCTATTATCACACGCTCATGTCCACTATTGTGGGGTTTACTTACAACACATCTATATGCGTAGCTATGCTACTCTAGAAAGAAGCAATTTAATTTTGCTATTTTGCATGAGCTGCACGTTTAAATATCAACTACCTACACACAGAAATGTATATTTTTAGTGATGCCACCTCGCGATATTTTATACTATTTGATATGCAGACCGTAGACGCTTATGCAAACGTGCGTTTGCTTGTCAAAATAACAACGCTTTCCCATCAAGCGCGGATTATTAGTATCTCGTAATCCGAGCTTGATGCAAAAGGTGGTTTATCTGATGGTTAGCATAACGCCAGCCCCTAACGATTGCAAAGGTCTGCGTTGCACTACGTTGCGCTCGATACCCTGAGACATTATTTTCCGTGAATTACTATGTCATACCTTACCAATTCCTGCAAGGTATTTTCGGCTTATTGCACTTATATAGCACAGTTCGAAAAGAGTTCTCTCAACTCTGAACCCTATTGCGTCACTTTTCTTCTATTAAATAGTCTTTGCTGTGCTTGTTTTATAGAATCCCAGCCTCGCAAGTCCTCGGTAAAGTTCTGAGCTGCGATACAGCTAACCGAAAGGGGTTCGCGCGGAATTTATCGCAAATTTTATTGGACCATAACTGGTTTAATGGGCGAGCTGTATCGCCTAATGAGAGATAAGCGAGACTTTACCGCCGACTGATTGTAGATAAACCCTTGTACTTAGCTGCCGTTACTTGCTAGCTTTATTTTCTGGAGATATTGCTTACAATCATAACCGTGAGATTGGATATGGAGTTAATAAAGATGGTTATTCCTTCTACTTCCTTTTGTTATTCATTGACTGCTAATATATTTGGGCTATGTTATATTGGAAAGAAGGATCTTGGTCCCATTTTTTAGGGTTTTGTTTCAAAATTAAAATAATGCTTATAGGATTTTTTCTTGACACACCAGCTAAATTTTTTTTTGCTATTACACTCACATGGCCTTGTTGTCTATTACTTTAAATATTGTCTGAGATCTGCGAAAGATACGTCCACTTTCGACAAATTTTAATTTCATACATAAATTTGTGTCATCAAAAACTATGTTTCTCAGATTTTCCTGAGCTCTCATAACTCATTGTGTCAATTTCATTTTGTAATAGATATATACCTGCATAATGCGGGCGAGGGAAGGGCAGAGAAGACAATATAAATACTCATATCAATCTCGCAGACCGTGCTCAGCCAGTTTTCTAACTACGAGTACCTAAGTTAAATCTTTTAGAATTTGCTATTACAGATATGATAGACAAAATCAATAATAGTACAGGAGGCCTACCAGCGTCAAACAACAAACGATTCATAAGCAGAGCAGTTCAAAAGCAGCTCTTAAAATGAACCACATTTTTTTCGTACTATTGTCTGTTTAAAGCAGCGCTGACTTTAAACTAACTCTCAGCCGAATGAATGAACTAAAACATCCTCACGACGACTTGTATACGTCTGAGCGAAAGGGATAAATGTATCGCGTGCGTAATGCTAACTCGCTCGCACGGTGTGTTTGATTTCTTCGTTCAAAAACTTAATTACGCTGCTATTGGACCTATAAATTAGCGTTTTCGATGGTTTTATTGAAACTAATTTACTCTCAAATATATTATGAAAATATTACGCTTGATTGATATTTTCACTATCGAAACAACGATCGTTGTCTAATTATGACAAAACAGTAACATTATTATATAAACTGGTGGTAAAAAGTTTGCAATGCAAAGTTGAAACATTTAAAAAGGTTTTAGAACGCATAGAATAGAATCGATTTCACAATAAGAATGTATACCGGTATTAGGTACATTCTCTTTGGAATGTAGCGTCGATTATGCATGTAAAAGAAGGCTTGTGAAAAATCTTAGGAGGTTGTGTGAATTACCCTGACTAGCTGCTGCCCACGGTTTTATCCGCGTGGAGATATACAATTTCGTGTTTTTTTTTGCGTGGAATCCTAATTTTTTTTAAGCCGGAACTTGTGTTTTGTTCATAGTACCGTACTTACATAGTTTAGTAAAAAGCTGTTATTTTGACATTACAAACAAACATTTCAATTTTATTTATCTGTATAGATAGTAATATGCCTAAGTAAATAGATGTGAAAGCACTGTACAAAATAATATAATAATAATCGAATGAAAATTAAATATCGAATACAATTGCGCGCGCAAACCTTTGCATGCGAAAAACTCCAAAATACTTTAACTTTCGATTAGGACTCTCCAAAACACAATAAACGTAGTATCCCTTAGTAGTTTGTTCAATAAACTCTAAACTAAACGTAGTGATTATATACTCTTTGCTCTAAACGGCTCACAAAAAGTATGTCTGCGAGTAACTTTTTATGAACCGCAAACTTTGACTGCTAACTGTCGAACTAGAAGTTGAGAAGCTGTCAATTAACAGACGATAGTACGAATATGATCACAAAATGAATGAACGAATTCCTTAGCAGACTACAAGCAGCTCTGCTTTTGACACAACGGAATATAAAACGTTATGTCATAAAACGGAGAGACCATAGTACGAATTTATAAAACGTTTCATTTCAAGTCTTAAACTGAGCTGCATTTAGAGACGCTGGTAGGCCTGCAGATCTATTTGAACATAGTTATATCAATACAAATTGTTATGTGGCAATAGGGCTGAGAACGGTAACATGTTGACATATACACAGACTGCACTGCATCATATTAGGGCTGCCTAGCTTACACGAAACAAAGGATATTTAATTAATTATTATAATTGATATAAATTTCAATCGATTTTTTCATACATGTTGTAAAAAGGCGAACCGTAACGAATTTACTTTTGTCTTCGACATGAAGAGCAGCCGTGTTATACGGTTTGATCTACCTCGGTCAACAAAGGAGGGCCCCGGGCTCTCCAAATGACCACACCGATGCCCCCCAGCACTGCGCCCTCCCTGCCGACCTCCATCCTACCACAGCCTGGGCCACAACGAGCTGCCGTTTTTCCAGAGCTTGCTTGGATGGGTGGTTAGTCTCCAATCACCCACCCACAAGCCCAAAATGTCCCCCTATAGTCCCCTTTTACGACAGGCAGGGGATACCAAAGCCCTATTCTTTTGCACCCGGGACTACTGGGTGAACCTAGCAAGTCGCTTGCCTGATAACGAAAACGTCTGCCCAGAATAATTGCAGTGACACCCAGAACTTTGAATCATAAAATCCTGGTAAGGCATTGCAATGCGGTCGTTACCCTGAGACATCAACTATTAAGTGTCATATGCTGAGTAATTCATCAGCCGTTATGATCATCATACCTGAACACAATAATGCACGAACAACTAAAAAATAACAAATGAACCAGATAAAATGTATCAATGTAATAAAATAAAAATGTCTTGAACGAAACATTTATCATGTGTTATTTGTTTTGATCTTTTGATATGAAAATTTAATATTAAAAGCAGTCATAACAATCTAAAATAACAGGAAACTTTGTACATTTGAACCTATACCAACAAACGTATATACTTGTAGATAGGTATCTGACAGAGATGTAAAGGAATTTAATTGTGAAGCTTGAAATTGATTATTTTATAGCTGACGAAGGTATTTCATCTATTTTTAATGTTGGAATATGAAAAATAGTTTTAAAGTCACTTTGTACTTTTATAGCTGTAATATAACTTCAACGGACGCGATGAATTACTGCGCAGTGGTGCTATCAAAAGAAGTACTTTAAAATGTTAGTACCCTGCACAATCATATCTTTAAAATTTGGGATAATCGCATGAAAGTAATAGGAAAAGAGTTCGGCTTAAGTTAGAAAAAAATATTTTTGCATGGAAAAATATATTTAAACAGGTTGATGATTGATAAAATATAATTTAAAATAGTCATTAGACACTTTACTTATTTAACAATAATTCATGTAAATGAATAAGACAACCGCTGTCTACTACCTTTTCTTAATTTTCTACTCTAATGCGTTGATTACACCTAACGAGTACAGTGGCGAGTCAGTGTCCTCGGCCGAGTGCTCGGTTGGTATAAACACTTTAACGAGTGCTCGGCCGAGGAGAGAGGCGAGAGAGTCACTAGAATCCCAATCTGTTCACTAGGCCGAGTACCCACCTCCCCACTTCATTCTTCTGCCCCGCAGCGACTCGACATCCCGCTCGGCAGGCATGAACACGCACTCGCTTGTCACTCGGCCACTCGCCCCTCGTTCGTTCGTCACCAAGCAGTGTGCGTGTTTATGTTATTTATGAGATTATCATAATCTCAATTATAATGTCCGCTTATAACAAATGGACCTTGGATACAACAATAAAATTTATTCAGTGTTACAAAATACATAAATGTTTGTGGAATTTAATATGAAAATTATTGAAAAAATTGTGGAATTAAATATACATAATTGGAATAACAGCCGGTTGAAAACTCGTTTAAATTCCTTTTTTTTGCGATCCATTGCAGACGAAGCGTGATCAAAACTGAACTGACTCGCCACTATTATAGTAAATACGTGTGAACATCCACTCGGTTCGGCGACTCTCTCGGCCGAGAGCTCATTTACTGACTCGCCACTGTACTCGTTAGGTGTAATCAATGCATAACCAGAAGTTGTCCGAAAGAGATAGCTTTATAATACCACCTATTGTACTATACCTACGTTATTATACATCAACATACACATACACAATCGTACATAATGCATAATATTGGTGTACAATAGTTATCTATCAATCTTTACTTTGTTTCCCTTTCGTTCTTATAGATGAGAAAGTGAAAAAACGTGACGCATTCTGTGTAAATAAAAACCGTGAATATGTTACAGAAACCAAACAAAATATGTTACAGATTGAAAAACAGTAATTGAATGCAGCTAGGAACAACCCTATCGTAATCCTAGTGGATATATCCGTCGTCGCATGCAGGGATTCGCATTTGACTGGCTATTCAGTATCGCCAGACAGTGGGTTTCGGTAGATAAATAAATAGCTGCTTAATATCCGGGAGTATTATAGAGATTATGCAATATCGTGCCTATCACGAATCAAATTCGCTGCTCACCACTATTAGATGAGCTTTGAGCTTTATGGAGCCAAAATTTCGTCTGAAGGTAGTATTAATGTGTCTATAAGTCGTATATGTACCTAAATTTTGTCGGTAGTTCTACGCTTTAATATGTTGTAATATATAGAATTGGTGTTTTCAAGTAAAGTATGTTTTTTTTACACGCTTTGAACACGATGAAGATTTGTCGCGCGAACTGCGAAGGCCGTTGCGTAACGACATCTTGGCTAATGTTTAGCTAAAGTTACCAAAATGCTGACTTTTACTAAACATTTTTTGTCAGTGTGACATTGCTGGCAGTGTCGTTATTTTGGGAGGCACTGGGTTGGGTAAGTGTCCGTCTGGGTTTCTTAGGCCAAGCAGTAATGTGCAATTACTGTGTTCCGGTTTGATGAGAAAAACAGTCAGCGAATCAGCGAACAGTCAGGAATTACTGGGCTTAATACTTTACTCAGGGTAACGAGCGCACTGTATTGCCGCGCAGGCCTTTGTGTTTCTAAGTTCTGAGTGGCACTGCAATTTTTATGGGCTGGTGTTATGCTTACCATCAGACAAACGACGCGCTCGTTTCATTATTCAATAAAATAAAAAAATACTACATTTTTAAATTCCTTAGTGATTTTTAAAATGTTTGTTTTAAGATTTGAATTGGAATACAGATAAATGAAATGATATATTAGTAAAATTTCAAAAAAGAGCATTTAAATGTCACCTTACCTCAAAGGACTACGATTCGTATACACTAATAATTATATCAGACGTCATTATTATGAGCAGCATCAGATTTCAATCCAAAACAGAAAAGCCACTCGTTCCCACATTCAATTGGAAATTGTAATTTAGGCATCCTATTCACGTTAAGTTCCACCTGGAAACCCTAATTCCAGATTCCCGTTTAGCAAGGTATTAGTGCGCTGCCCATTAATTAAAATTTGCAGCATTATGCTAAATTCTATCCAATAAAATACGTATTATGACTACCTATTCTGGTAATACTATCTATCTATCGAAAATATTCTAATGTGAAATTTATGTTTGCCCAATGGAGGTAATTTATAATCCATACTGCCATACTATCCATACTAATCCATACTAATATTATAAATGCGAAAGTGTGTTTGTTGGTTTGTCCTTCTTTCACGCAGTAACGAAGCAACTTGGATCTACGTGTTTTTTGGCATAGATATAGTTTTTGGACCGGAGAGTAACATATGCTACTTTTTATCCCGGATAAATGCACGGTTCCAATGGGAACGCGGGTAAAAACCGCGGGCAGAAGCTAGTTCTGTTATAAAGTGTGTATAGAAATAATGTATGAACGGCTAGATCCGTTGATAATAGGTAGATACTCTGTGGTCTGTGATGAAAGAAATGCTTGTCTCGAACGTCGCGTTCATTTACTGTATGCGCGTGAGGATATTTGTTTGTAAATATTTATTTGAGTTTATGTTTACAATTTTCTCTGAGCCGGCAGATTTTTAAGTAGTTATATGGAACAATACATAGCTGATATAGTACATTTTGCTGAATAGCTGTATTTATTTAATGTTAACATCTATTTAGTTTTGTTAATTTATTGATTTTATAATAAAAATATTTTAAAAAAATCCACTATATATGTACACGTTCAATCAATCAACCCAATGTCCCTATCTACGAATAATGCAAATAATTCTCAAGCACTTCACAAACATCGCATATACCTTCTCCGTGCCGTCGTGGATGAAAAATGCGCTTTAACGAGAGAAAAGTGTTTGCTACAGCGCCCCCTGGCGAGTTAATCTTTTAACACCTATCTAAGAACCATAACCGGTGAATCACAAACCTTCATCAAGTTGTTACTCCCTAAACAAAGCAAACCCTAATACAGAAAACCGTATCTAAATCGGTCATACCGTTTTGGAGATCAATATTCATTCGTGTGTACCTATACAAACAACCTCTCACCCTAAACACGAAAAGCTTCTTCGTTCCGTTGAAGAAAAAAAATGTTATAAAAAAGTGGTACAAAAAGATTGCATCGGCCGGGAATCGAACCCGGGCCGCCCGCGTGGCAGGCGAGCATTCTACCACTGAACCACCGATGCTTATAGTTTACAAATCAAAATAATGACACAAACTAAAGAGTGTGTAGGCTTACGCGTGGCGTGTGCCTATGCGTCATTAAAATAATTTAGAAATGCTTTGCTAAGAACATTTTATGTTCATCGCTCTAGTTTGCTAAATCTAGCGTACATACATTAATTAAATTTGCTAGATACTAATATTGATAGCAATATTGTTACAAAAACTGTGGTTACAAAAACCAGAAAAGTAATTACATCTATAATTGGACAAAAATAAATAATACCTACTTGGGAGAAAGTGAAAAATCTTGCAGTTAATTGTTTATGTACTGTTTAGACCCTAAGTTAAATAAAACATAATTTGTAATGTTAATATAAGTTTAGTTCACTTTTCGTAACTAGGTGGCGTTGATTGTTTTTGCCTCGCGCAAGCGCTTCGTTCGCCAGTGACAATGTCAGTTGACACATTATTTCAATAAAAGAATTTTTTCTTACTACCCGAGATCTGGTTTTATTTCGGATTTTTGAGGACACCGTACATGTTCCTTCGGAGCCGGATTGATAGCACCGTAGTGAAGTTGGCCGCACGTGTACGGGTCCGCCCTTCTTGAAGACGCGGCAGCTTGCCACAGAATCGGCAGCCGTTAGTTCGTGTAATATCGTGCTAGCAGCTTCGGTCCTTGTGGACAAGTCCATCTTCGGTGGCGGCAAATGCCACAGAAGGTGTAATAGTTAGTGCGGATAGGCCGCACTGACCACCGTCATCATCGGACCCAGTGGAGCAAGGAGCTAGGCC
Source organism: Crocallis elinguaria (assembly GCA_907269065.1). Taxonomy (NCBI): domain Eukaryota; kingdom Metazoa; phylum Arthropoda; class Insecta; order Lepidoptera; family Geometridae; genus Crocallis; species Crocallis elinguaria. The sequence goes on from OU026069.1 coordinate 17,479,192, forward strand.
TAGTCAAGCCTAGTCCAGCCTGATCAAGAAGTACGTGTGGATTCTTCGAGTTGTGCCAAGGAGTGGCACATCCCAGCAGTGAGGGGAGCACCCTTTCGGATACCCTGGCAGTGAAGCTACCAGTGTCAATGTGTGAGTGAGTTACGTATACAAGTGGATAAAACCGTGAGTACATTTTGAACATTATAACTTAGCAGTGATAAACTTTCATTTTTCGTATTATTTCGAGTGCAATGTTTGAAGATATTCCTTAGAGACTTTAACATTATTCTATTAGTTTACTTTGAAGGTAGTTTGTAATATTTGTGCATGGACTTAGAATAATTTAAGAAAATATGATCCGACGGGGAACCTATGCCCGATTTTATAGCGAATTTGATTGTTGAAACACTTAGAAAAATTTTGATTTAGTTTCGTAAAATTTTACAAGTCTTTTTGACTTAGTAATTTTGCATCGATTTGAACTTGTGATTTATTTGAGAAAATTTCAATTTAGTTTTGTAGAATTTTACAAGTCTTTTGGACTTAGTCGTTTCGTATCGAGTTGGACTTGTGATTTATTTCAAGATGGATAAATTATTGAGATTACAAGTAAATCTTAAAGACAGAATTGTAAAGGCTAAAATTAATTTTGGTAAACAATCTAAGGATAAAATTACAGTATCCTACTTAGAAACTCGCTTAGAGAATTTGGATCAGTATTGGAAATCTTTTAATACTAATCACGAAAGAATTGTTTTTGAAGTCGAGCCGAGCGAATTAGAAGCATCGGATTATTATAAAAATGATTTTTTCGAACTGTTAGAAGAAATTTATGTGGAATATAAGTCGAAATTAATGGAATGTTTGTCAAGGTTAAAGGCGTCACTTACGTCAACTAATGAATCTTCACGTAGCGAAGACAGCAGTCTGAGTGTTAAACTACCAAAGATTTGTATACCAACGTTTTCTGGCAAATATGTAGAATGGACTAGTTTTAGGGATTTGTTTATGTCACTTGTCCATAATAATAAAGGTTTGGATGATGTCCAAAAACTTCATTACTTAAAAGGTCACCTACAGGGAGAAGCGGAACAACTATTAAGGCACATTCCAATTACGGCCGATAATTATGTTACATGTTGGTCTCAATTAGAGAAGAGATACGATAATAAAAAGTTTCTTGCGAATTGTATCTTAAAACGATTCATGAACCAAAAATGTATAACTACTGAATCGTCTACTGCAATTAAAGAGTTGTTGGATGTAACTAATGAATGTTTGCACGCGCTTCAAAATTTAGGAATTGACATTACTTCTTGGGATATTTTAGTGATTTTTATTGTGAGCCAAAAACTAGATCCAGAGTCCAGAAAATTATGGGAAACGAAAAATAGTGATTCTACTACGGAATTGCCTAAACTTTGTGAATTTAGAGCATTTTTAGAAAATAGGTTCAGAGCGTTGGAATGCATAGGTTCGCAGAGTATGAATAAGCAAAATAGCTATAAAAATAAAAGTGCTACGGTATTACACGTAACCACTCCAGACACAAGCTGTCCTTTTTGTTCTGATAAGGGACACAAATTATGTAACTGCAAAGGGTTCGCTAAAGAGGATGTTGACAAACGTCGTAAGTTTGCCCAAACTAGCAGGGTTTGTTTTAACTGCTTGAATCCAAACCATACAGTATACTCTTGTCGCCAAACTTCAAGGTGTCGTTTATGTCAAAGGAAACATCATTCACTTCTCCATCCCAAAAATATTCCGAAGTCAGATGATGAGGCCAAACCAGATCAATATGTTGGACCGAATGTCGTTGCTTCAGAAGCAGCATCCTGTCCAAGTGAGTCGACCAAAGCCATGACATGTCTAGCAAAGGCTAGTAGTCAAGTATTATTAGCCACAGCTTTGGTTAACGTTGAGTCAATAACTGGAACTTCTGTTTGTTTAAGATCCTTGTTAGATCAAGGTTCTCAGGCTTCGTTTATCACGGAGTCCTCAGTCCAGTTATTGGGGTTAAGGAAAAATTCAATTAAAACTTATGTATCAGGTCTAGGCGGTGATCCCCAAGCATCTTTGGCTTGTAGGTCGATGGTTTCCATCAGAATTCAATCCCGTCAAGATCCCAGTCTTGTCATCCCGGTCAAAGCTTATGTTATGAATAAATTAACGACGTTCCTTCCTGAAAGGAAAGTTGTCGTACAAGGGTTACCCTCGTTCGCGTCTTTAGAATTAGCTGATCCATTATTTGGGACGCCAAATAAGATCGACTTACTCTTAGGTGCAGAAGTATACAGCCAAATATTGTTGCATGGCTTGATCAAAGGTCCTCCAGGTTCTCCTACTGCGCAAAATACGAAGCTTGGTTGGATATTATCAGGTGAAGTAAGCGAGGGTAGTAACAAGGACACACGTAGTATGTATCACAATGTAGTTAGCATGCACGCAACTCATTCGGATGACAACGATTTTCTGAAGAACTTTTGGGAGATTGAGTCAGAGCATTATTTTACTGCAACGAAGCATTTAACTGAAGAAGAGCAGCAGTGCGAAAGATTGTATTCGGAAACGACTCAAAGAGACGAATCAGGTCGTTACGTAGTTAGGTTGCCCTTTCGCACAAAGGATCCTCAGTGTAAGTATGGTGATTCGCAGCAAATCGCCTGCAAAAGATTTCTTTTGTTAGAGAAACGTCTGTTGAAGGATCCAGATTTGAAGAAGGATTATGTTAATGTTATCAACGAATACTTGAACCTCGGCCACATGGAGGTGGTCGCGGATAAAACTAAATCAGATGCTGTTTATTTGCCACATCATGCGGTCGTAAGAACTGACAAACTTACGACAAAGGTAAGAGTTGTTTTTGATGCGTCATGTTCTGGAACAAATGGAGTTTCTTTAAACCAGGATCTATTAGTGGGGCCAACTCTACAACCAGAGTTGCGCCATATCTTGTTGCGGTGGCGTTGCTTCCCAATATGTCTTGTCGCTGATGTCGTCAAGATGTATAGACAAGTGAAGGTGGCTGAACCCGATGTAGATTTTCAACGTCTTCTGTGGCGAGAAAATCCAGAAGATGAACTTCAGCATCTTCGGCTCGTACGAGTCACTTTTGGTACATCGGCCGCCCCTTACTTGGCTGTTAAGTCGTTACAGCAAATAGCACACGATGAAGGAGTAGATTTCCCAGCCGCGTCGAGTCGAGTATTGAGGGACTTCTATATTGACGATTTGATGACTGGATGCCAGACTGACGCAGAAGGAGTTCAAGTTTATCATCAGATGAAGGAGCTGCTTGGTCGCGGAGGTTTCCAGCTTCAAAAATGGTCCACCAATAGTAGTGATTTGCTGGAACATATCAAGGAAGATACACACGTCACCGAAGAAAACCTGAAACTAAAAACAGACACATTAACTAAAATACTAGGACTTACCTGGAATAAGGGATCCGATGAGTTTGAATATACGGTTCAGCTTCCTCCACTCGCAGTACCTGTAACAAACGAAAGGCGATATCTGATATCGCAAGGTTGTTCGATCCCCTCGGATGGATATCTCCCGCCATAATCACAGCGAAGGTCTTCATCCAAAAGATTTGGCTCTCAGGGATCGACTGGGATCAGGAACTGCCACCGTTGTTGCTAAAGGATTGGCTTACTTACAGAAATGACTTGAGTCAACTTACCAATTTTCGTATCCCACGCTGGATTCATTCCTCTATTGATGATCAGTGCGTTGAGTTACACGGATTTGCCGACGCGTCGAATGTTGCATATGCTGCTGTAGTGTATGCTCGCATCATTGACAAAAGTGGTTCCATCCACGTAAATTTGGTCACAGCTAAAACGAAAGTCTCTCCAATCAAGCAAGTGTCAATTCCCAGACTTGAGTTGTGCGGGGCAGTGTTGCTTGCAAAACTGCTTCTGGAAGTTTCAAATGTTTTAGATATACCGAAGCAGCACTTGCATGCTTGGACTGACTCCTCCGTCGTTTTGGCTTGGTTACAGAGCCACCCTAGTAGATGGAAAACGTTCATTGCCAATAGAGTGGCAGATATACTTACCGTCTTGGATGGTGATCAATGGGCGCACGTGTCATCTAAGCAAAATCCCGCAGACTGCGCATCCAGAGGTGTAAAACCGTCGGAATGCACTCAGCTTCAGCTATGGCAGCAAGGTCCGGAATGGCTGAAACATAAAAAGATATATTATAAAAGGGAAGAAATGGATACTACTATAGAAGAAAAGAAAATAAAAAGTCATACAGTTACCTGTCCAGACGTGGAAGATAGCATTCTAGCGAAATTCTCGTCCTTACATCGACTTACCAGAGTCATCGCGTACTGTAGAAGATTTCTGGCTCCTAAAATCACCGGTGTCTTAACTGCTGAAGAATTGAAAAAAGCGTTAGATACGTGTATAAAGATATGCCAAAGGTATTATTTACAAGAAGAGATAGATAGTGTGAAGAAGACAGGAAATGTTAATAAGAAGAGTAAACTTACCTCATTGAGTCCGTTTCTTGATGCTGATGATATGTTGAAGGTTGGTGGGCGTTTGCAGAAAGCGCAACTGGAGGATGGCATGAAGCATCCTATTTTGATACCACCAACGTCAAACTTTACAAAATTATTGATAGCTGATGCTCATCAGAGAACGTTGCATGGAGGACCTCAATTAATGATGAATTATTTGAGGACCAAATTTTGGATTTTAAATGCTAAGAGTCTTGTTCGGCAACATGTTAGGAAGTGTGTAGTTTGTGTTCGTCACTCGGCTAAGTCTCAACAGCAAATGATGGGCCAATTACCCAAAGCAAGAGTAACGGCTAGCCGACCTTTCCTTCAGAGTGGTGTAGATTACGCAGGTCCTATAAGTATTCGTCTTTCAAAGGGTCGTGGCTATCACTCAACAAAGGGCTACATATGCTTGTTTGTCTGCATGGCCACGAAAGCCATTCATCTCGAAGTAGTTAGTGATATGACAGCTCAAAGCTTTTTAGCTGCATTCAAGCGTTTCGTGGCCAGGCGAGGACATGTAGCAGATATGTGGAGTGATAATGGAACGACGTTTGTAGGCAGTGCTAAGGAATTGAAAGCGTTGTTCAATGCAGAAAGGTCAGGTCTAGACCCTGAAATTGCTGACTGGCTCGCAACAAATGGTACTAGTTGGCATTTCATACCTCCACATTCTCCTAATTTTGGAGGATTGTGGGAGGCCGGAGTTAAATCAACTAAGCACCATCTTCGAAGAATTTTAGGAAATAGCACTCTCACCTTTGAGGAAATGACAACTCTGTTGTCACAAATTGAGGCGTGTCTTAATTCAAGGCCGATTTCCCAACTTCAAACTTACCCAGACGACCCATGTCCTCTAACACCTGGTCACTTCCTAGTAGGTGAACCATTGGTTGTAGTCCCTGATAGAAATTATGAAGATACTAATATTTCTTCTTTGAGTAGATGGCACCTAACACAAAGGATGCTCCAGAATTTCTGGCGCAAGTGGTCTCACGAGTATCTCACTCAACTGCAGCATCGATACAAATGGAAAGATCAAGTATCTGAGCCTAAAGTAGGTGATGTAGTTTTGATCAGGGAGGATGATCTTCCACCAGCTAAATGGCTGTTCGGTATTATCACAGAGAAACATGCTGGTTCGGACAAGCTTACGCGCGTAGTCAGCGTAAAATGTAAAACTAATGTCATAAAGCGACCTTTATCAAAATTAATTGTGTTACCTGTAACTTAAATGATTCTATTTTATTAGATAACATTTTCTAAAGTATTATGTATACAGTCCACTATTTTGTTTAGTAATTTTGTAATGTAACTGGTCAACTGATAATTTTTCTCAAGTCCTTTAACATAGGATTTTATAAACATTTTGCCGTTTGTTCATTTTATTGTCACTAAATATTTTTGTTTACCGTACCCACACTTAGACAAGCATTGTTTTGTATCAGAGTTAAGTTTGTTTTCATTATTTGTTTGTTAAATGGACAGTCTGTCCATGGTGGGCGGGATGTTTAGACCCTAAGTTAAATAAAACATAATTTGTAATGTTAATATAAGTTTAGTTCACTTTTCGTAACTAGGTGGCGTTGATTGTTTTTGCCTCGCGCAAGCGCTTCGTTCGCCAGTGACAATGTCAGTTGACACATTATTTCAATAAAAGAATTTTTTCTTACTACCCGAGATCTGGTTTTATTTCGGATTTTTGAGGACACCGTACATGTACTTTAATGTGTAAAAAAAAGTTTCATTTTACGACGAATCACTATTTTTGTTCTAATATGCACTAGGGTTAGCCTATAGGATAAAGGTCCTAAGCATGCTATTGAACAACTTCAATGCAATATAAGTACCTATTTCAGAAATTTAAATATTCATTGACTGAATTCACTGAATCATATTATGAACTCTAGTTTTAATACTATTTGATAAGGAGACTAATAACTGATCGTTTTCATCACAATTGCAGTGCCACTCAAAACTTAGAAACAAAAAGGCCTGCGCGGCACTGCAGTGCGCTAGTTAACCTGAAACATTATAGATATTAAGTTTTATAAGCCCAGTAATTTCACTGAGTATACTTTCGTCATCCAACTAGAACACAGTAATGTTTGCACATTACTGCTTGGTAGCAGAGTTCACGACCAAAGCGGTGGTACCAACCCAGAGGGACACTCGCAGACGAGTTAGTCCTACCACCTAGTGAGTTGATTCTCTTCAATAATAAACTAAACCAAAGACAGAAAGAAGTAGAGGTAAGTATACAAGTCCTTCATAAAAGTACATAGTAGGTATATTATTATATTATTAGTTACTTAAACTCATTCTCGTTGAAGCCATAAATCTTTAGAAGCAACAAAAGAAAGTATTCAAGTTCTTAAACATTATCTAATAGTACTGGCATATTTTATTTTAAAGCTCCCGAAGAACTGTATATAGACTCATCTCCGAAGTGATAAAAAATCAAAGCACCTATTAAATACCATTAGGTCGAAGGGCATAAAGTCTTTACTATCAACTAGATAACAAGCTATCAAAAAGTTGGAATCCATTCTTCGCTCTAAAATCTGGTGCGCCGTTTCAGAGCAGAATGGAGTTAGTGGAGCAATTTATAGCTTTGCTCTGGGGTTGCCAGTCTGACGAACTCCTCGTAACAAGCGGACTAATGATAAACTTTGGTTCTAACTGGTTCTTACAATGTTATAGGTAGGTTGTGACAAATTAATCCATAGACAATAAATAATAAACTTTATATCTCCAATATTAAAAAAATTAAAAATAAAAACTTTGTTATTCCCATCTAAAGTATCTACTTAATTGATTGAGTTTTCCCCAAAGTTGTGGCGTAAAGCTCGAATAATGACATGGAGTAACTAATACGGTCAATTTATTTATATTTAAAGAGATAAACTATATCTCAAATTGTAACGAGTTATCTTTGCTTGATAAAAGGAGGTTTTTTTATGTTATTTGGTAGCGAGACGAGCTGGTCGTTTGCGTGATGGTAAGCATAACGCCGGCCCATAACAATTGCAGTGACACCCAGAACTTTGAAACACAAAGGCCTGCGTGGCACTGCAGTGCGCTCGTTACCCTGAGACATTAGGTATTAAGTCTCATAAGCCCAGTGATTTCACTGGATACTCTGCTCATCAAACCGGAACGCAGTAATGCTTGCACAGTACTGCTTGGCGGCAGACTTCACGAGCAAAGCGGTGGTAACAACCCAGACGGACACTCGCAGAAGAGTTAGTCCTCCCACTAACATGTGGCGCAATTATAATTAATATTTATAGTATAGAAGGCGACACATGCGCGAGTATGATGGCGTTCACAAGATTAGTTAGTAGACGCTACTTTTTTAATAATTCTATGTAAAGTAGGAGTTTCCAGGTAACTATAGCAACACTGTTCTCGTGTTACTTGTAGGTAGGTAAATGAAAAGTTGATGGAGTTGAAAGATGTAACAGTTTTGAATGGGGCTCGGGGGAGGCAAGATTGACCGGACTCAACTATCTAGCCTTTAGAAACTCAGACTAGGTATTGTAATGTCTAGAAATGGTCGAGAAGATATTATAATATCGTAAATAAAATTTTATACGCAGATATGTTTCATGGAGTGGAGAAAGGGCGCATATTTTTACATAAATTACATTTTGACTTTAACTCTGTAGGTAGGTTATATACAAAAAAGCCGGAAACATGTTTTGTTTTGTTAACATCAATAATGGGCCTAATTGTTAAAACTGTTCTAGGCGGCTTGAAAATTAATTATAGAGACTTGAAGAAAAATATTAGAGACTAGCTTCTGTCCGCTGTTTTCACCCGCGTTCCCACAGGAACCGTCAAACCGATCTGTCAAATTAAATCAATTTGTCAACATTATAAAACTTTATTGACAGCTGTCAATGTCAATTTTATATCACACTAACTTCTGCCCGCGGTTTTCACCCGCGTTCCCACAGGAACCGTGCTTTTTTCCAGGATAGAAAGTAGCCTATGTTACTCTCCGGTCCATAAACTATATCTATGCCAAAAATCAAGTCGATCCGTGGCTTCGTTAGTGCGTGAAAGAAGGACAAACCAACAAACTAACAAACACACTTTCGCATTTTATAATATTAGTATTAGAGATATTAGATTACCTATATTTACATACCATAAATGTATAGAAGCTCAAGGAATACTTCCCCGTTCCCGGTAAGGAATACGTCGTATGTTGTTTCGAATACGTTTATGCAGTTGTGATATTACATTACTTAATTTTTGGTAATTGAACTTACCTTACTAGACGTCAGCCAGTAGGACAGTAGCAGTAGCTAGACCGTCCCGGCTAGCATCCCGGGAATTATTTATGTATAGCAAATAAGCCGTTCGTCCTGAGATCCCGGTCTTCGAATACACTCGCTTGTGATCTTACGCTATAATTGTGGAGTGTTGGCTAATAAAGTATTTTTAATTTTGTAACATTTAGAATGAATTATACTATAAATTCGTGATTATAATTTGTTGAGATATTATTTATTTTTAATTTTAAGGGTTTTTATTTTTTAGATAATTTCTTGAATTAATTGTCGCTATTTATTTTGCAATATTTTTCTTTTGTATTTCGATATAACCTTTTTTTATTTTACACTTTGTTTTGTTTTTTCAATTTTAAGGGCTAGGTTAGGGCGCGAATGTGGCGTTTTATACACTTCCACAATTAAACTTCACAGGTAAGATATAAACCCATGATATCTGAATCAGCAAGCCCCTGAACCACGAAGCCATCATCACTTGAGTCTCCAGTATTTATTTACTGAATTATGCAGTTAAGCTGGGTCCCGTAGCGGTTTCATTATTTCACTGAGACTCCACTTCTTGCATAAAAGATTTTAATTTCTCCAAATGCAAGACTGCCCGTTTGCGCTCCTAATTGATAGTTTTGTTTTTTTTAACTGTAATGGATTTTTAATTGCACTTCAAGTAAGTATTTTTGTTAAATTAGTTATCGTACTGAATAGCTTTTTGAATTTAAAAAAGCATATTCGTAAAGATTACCTGGGGTCGGAGCAGTCACCGACCCTATGTAAAATACGACAAGGGCGGGAAAGAGGACGAGGGTGTGAATACCTACTTGCATGTAATGTGTTTTAACATAATGATTTACGCAAATAATAAAGACAAACTTAACATATGATCTTAAAAAAAAAAACACGTATCTATGGGCAGTAACTACTTATATTTTGTTCTTTACAAAAGACTACAAAACAGTTTTCTAATGTGCCTACTAGATGACAAATTGACAATTTAGTAGGATCGTCCTCTAGGATATAATAATCAGTAGAGCGAGTGTGGCCGAGCGGGAACATGTGCGACTTTCAATCCGACGCACCATAGTTCGAATCTCGACACGGCCCACAACAATGACTTATATCTAGTTATGTGCGGATTATTCACACTCGCTCTAACGGTGAAGGAAAACATCGTGAGGAAACCGGCATGTTCAATAACCACACAATTCGAGGACATATGACATCCACCAATAAGCCACACTGGGCCCGCGTGGTGGATTTTGACCCATACCTCTCTCTCTGAGAGAAGGCCGGTATCCCAGCAGTGAGAGGAGAGGCTGAATAATGATGATAATAAAATAACCGGTATCATATACACCTCATCACACCAGTGCACATTGTTATACCGTCATTAGAACAACACGTGAAAGGTTTTAGCCTATTCTCATTAAGGAAATAGACTTGTAAGATGCATGAGGAAGGACGTAGTTAAAATAAACCTTTTAAAATATTCCGTCCAGCAGATAAAGCAGTCGAACTGAGTCGTTTCAATAAATCGGCAGTGGCTGCGAGACGGCAGACCACAGCCAGCCAGCCAGCCAGTTTTAATTAAATTTATCGCAAAACAGAGGCCGAGATTTTTAATTAACAATATCTAGAGGGTTCTGTTCCGGTGACAGTTTCAAGGACCCGCCTTTTTGCGATGACGGAATGTGCTGGAGTTGGAAGTGCTTGGGAGATGCTCCGTCGCGTCGTTTGTTTTGGGAAGCTTGAAGAAACCTTTTAAAATGCCATCAACACGAGCTTGTCTATTGCGGTTTTGCTGTTCTTAGTACAGGAAATAATTCTCGTGAAATCGTTGTCTGAGAATAGCCCTGGAATAAAATTGAATTTCACACTTGAATTTTGCCGCGACAGTACTGCTGCTGAAGTTAAATGTTAAATAGCAATTTAAAAGAAAATTCCAAATTGAACTCTTGTGGTTCCTTTCGATACGATTGAGCTACTCTTCTTAAAAACAAGTTGGTTTCAGTTTAGAAGTCCTCTGCCATTGCTCCAACCTCGCTGATTTCTGTAGCAATTATTTATACATTTTATTAATGATATGTATACCTACTTTAAGAATAAAAAACTTTACAAGTTTTTTTTTACCTCGAGACTTGACTTCTCGGTAACGTCTGCAAACCCGCACAGTACTCGTACTTATATATTAAATGCGAAAGTGTGTTTGTTGATTTGTTGGTTTGTCCTTCTTTCACGCAGCAACGGCGCAACAGATTGAAGTGATTTTTAGCACAGATATAGTTTATGAATCGGAGAGTAACATAGCCTACTTTTTATCTCGGAAAATGCACTGTTTCTGTGGGAATGCGGGTCAAACCGCGGGCAGAAGCTAGTCTGATATAAATACAAATCATTTCTGAACGCCTCAATACGCCACAAGCACTTTAAAATTTTAATGATGTCAATAGCTCTTTAATTGCCTTTAAAGCACTAGCATTATATTCAAATGAGTTGGAAGTCCTTAGAGGTTATTATCCGAGTCATACATAAGGCCAGAGCGATGGGTATCAAAGGCGACATTTAGAGCTTAGAGGAAGCTCATTGCACCCACTTCCGGCAGCTAATCACTTCCGGTTCCCCCGCGGCTGAATACTTATTACTGGAGAACCTGACGTTTTTACCTGTAAAAGGTTTTGTAGACTGAAAAAGTTTTAGTTTTAGTATTTTTTCGACGAGATTTAGCGGTGAAAGTTGGGGTTTCCAGTTTTAGGCTGTATTCAAGAGTTTGAGCTTGCTTGACTTAGGGACGGACCCCGAACCATTAAGTAGGTAAGTTCAGTTTTTAGTCTATAATGATAGTAATTTTTTTATCAAATAATTTCTATTTAATGTAGATGTTTCGACATTTAAACTTTTCATTGGAAAACGCCATTCTTTATCAAATTTTCAACGGGAAATTAATGTGAATAGGTAGGGTTTATAAAACCGATAGATGTTATATTTAGCCTAAAATTCGTATTAAGCACACCTGTTCCTGAAATTTGTGAGTCGACGCTATCCTTATAGATGCGGATTTGTCTAGAAATGCGCGAAACTTTGCATATTTATTAGTTAACCCGCGGGAGGCCACTCGGGGTCAGTGCGACCGCGCATTTGTCTTGTGATCATAGTTGGACGAGAGGGGCTTATGGTGAAATATGGCAGTGTGTTGGCTTTCTGTTGTGATACTTGCCATACCTACACGATGTCTCGTGTGTTCGGTCCCTATAGGAAAAGATTTGTGTTGTAGAATAAAAGACAGTGCAATGTTTGTAATTTTTTTGCTTTGCGTAATTTTTTATGAAAATTTTATTTTTATTCCATTTTCTTTTTTTTTTAGTAGGTTGAGGTTCCAAATCCTAGACTCAGCTTGATGTTTTCTTGAAGGAAAACATCGCGAAGCAATCATTACATGGAGGTAGGGTCTACTTTGATAATCTCTCGTCAAGCACCTAGTGGTGTAATCGCTTGAGAACCAGTTTCATTCTAGTTTTAATGTATTTTACTTTCACCGGCCGCATAGCTGCTAGTGTTTGACTACTATCTCATGTGAGATAGTGGTCAAACGCTAACGTATCGAGATTATAAACATAATATAACGGGAAACACTGAAACTGAAGTAGGTATGTACTTAACTTTTTATATTATATTATAACCTCATGAATTACTCTGGAATCAAAATACGTAATTAAATTTGGTGACTGATATAAAATTGTACAATAAATATAACTTATGTGAGTTTGTTAAATAAACAACAGATACACAAAGAGAAAATCTGCCATAATTAGGGATGCGGAATCTCGAAAAAGAATTAATTAAACGCTTATAAATTATTTCATAACTTTTTCTCTGCGAGCGTTGATAACTTTTACTTTTTGTGTTTATCTCGGAGGCGCCGGGCTCCGACGACCCGCGCGCTCATTTGCATATTTAAGAGAGTCGCGAGCGATGGAGGGTTGATCGTCGTAACTAGCGTAAAGGGAACTTTAGTTATTAATTAATTTGCGTTGTCGGTGGCCGCCGAGGAGCGGGTCTCATACGATGGTTGTTCTCACCTTGCTTGCGTGGACTAGTTTTATAGCCTTTTTTATAACGTTTGTAGACGTGACTTTGTAGTTATACTTGGAACTAGCTGCTGGCCGCGGTTTCACCCGCGTGGAGTTATTGGAATTCATGGTTTTTATTGTTTCGCGCGGAATCCTAATTCTTTTTCTAAAATAAAAGTAGCCAAAGTTACTCCTTGTAACATCAGCTATCTGCTAGTGAAAGTCCCGTCAAAATCGGCCCAGCCGTTTCGGAGATTACCCGGAACAAACAGACAGACTGACAAAAATTTTAAAAATGGTTGTTTTGTTATAGGTACGGTATATACTTGCAATTATGCATTTGGTAAAAAGCTGTTATTTTGATATTACAAACAGACACTTCAATTTTATTTATTTGTATAGATGGGTACCGCTTTCATGAGTGTTTTCCTGTGATTTGTTATTTGTGTATAATTTTGAATTTGACATGTCTGAATTAGCATAGCTTACAGTAAAATTCTAAGCTAAATTAACAAAGATAAACGTTGTTCACCGTAAAATCTTACGTAAGGCTATAAAAGCCTTCAATGCTATCATTTGCGATGTATTATATTAAGCCACTGGCGCCCTTTTTTGCAAAATCAAAAGACGGACGGGCGAAATGTACCTACACTATTACCCACCGCGCAATATTTCACTGTGTGTTTAGTCGAGGTACCTAAATCAACATTTGTTCACGTGAATCTAACGAGCCCACCTACAGCCGAGCACCTTATAACTCGGAAATAATTAACAGATTGTGCGTCATTACTGAGTATTGTATCCGAACCACAGAAATCGAGCCATTTATATAAGCATTGTTTTCCGCTCGTGCAATGAAAATAGAACAGGGATTAATAAAATAAAACATATGTTTCTCATTTGGCGGCCATTGTGCATTTTAGTATGTTCAAGTTCGTAAATTCCATTTTCTGCATCTCCGCACATGGCAGCGGTTCTCATATATATCTACCAAATATTGTGTTTATACAAATGTTTGAAGTTATGTTATGAATAACTGTTTTTCTAAGCTGTTATGCGCAGATGTGGTAGGAAATAAATGCTTTCTTTCTTTTAATTATATTCAAATTAAAGCGAATTGATAAAAACCAATTTGAATATGTAAAACGATAGACTTTCACAAAATTAATCACATAGGTAAATAATGATAATCTCGCAGCTGCAATGTATTTGAGGCTCATTTTTGTACGGTTGGCTTGCTACAGATTTATAGTCTCTATTTTATCAGCGGAACGAGTAAAAAGGCTGGATTGTTCAGTCACCCTGACTGGCACTATGACGTCACGCCATAATGTCAGTAATAACATATAGTGCGAGGTTACCGGAGCTGTAACGTTAGGTTTATCTTTCCGGTACATTTGTCGGAGCCGGTCGGCGGCTCGCTGATCCGACAAAAATGTCCCCTGATGTGCCCGACGGCGCCCGAAGTGTGCCGATTTGCGCTCATTGTCCCGGGTCGAATGAGACCCGGGTAGGATTGTCCCGCCCAGCGTGGGGCCGTTATTGCCATCCGTGCGGGCCCTTGGCTATCGAACGGGTTAATGCAGTTTTTTTTAATTGGAAAAAGAAGAAGTTAGTCCTTTTTATATTTAGACTAGCTGCTGCCCCGCGTTTTCACCCGCGTGGAGATTTTGGATTACATGGTTTTTTATTTTTTTGCGCGGAACCCTGATTATTTTTCTAAAATTAAAGTAGCCTATTTTACTCCTTGTAACATCAGCTATCTGCCAGTGAAAATCCCGTCAAAATCGGTCCAGCCGTTTCGGAGATTACCCGGAACAAGCAGACAGACAGACAGACAGACAGACAGAGAGACAGACAGACAGACAGACAAAAATTTTAAAAATGCTTGTTTTGTTATAGGTACCGTATATACTTTCATATGCATTTAGTAAAAAGCTGTTATTTTGACAAACAGACACTTCAATTTTATTTATCTGTATGGATTATTTTTTTCGTTTAAATACTATACATCTACTACCAAAAGGAGAAAATTCTCGTTCTCCCAAGATGGTAAATAAATAATTTCAGTAGTTAGACATGATTGAGTACCAATATAGAAAATAAATTGAGTTTGTTTACCTCAGAAAACGTCTCTATTTTTCAATTCTAAGTAAAAAATTCAGGATTGAATAAGTCAAATGCATATTCATAAATGCATCGTATGTGTATTATATTATAAACTTTACTGTAAACGTTTATTTTAAATTCAAAAAATCTATTCATGTTATCACAAAAAAACACTTTTAGACGCCTTTTTATCTAGACAGTATCTAAAAATAAACGTCTAAAATGATTAGAATTGTCACACCAGAATTGTGTAAGACAAAGGTAGACACTTCTTAAATCAAGTTTTGTGGTTGTTAATATTTAAACACGTGATTATAGCAAGTTTAAGGTTTAGCTTTTTTCTTAACACGTGTTTAGAGAGTGTTTAATTTTTTTGTGGTAAAACCGTATATGTTCCGTTAAAATATCAACAAAACAATATGGTATACCTAAACTCATATGCCATATCTAAAACGTGGTAAAAATTAAATTTAAATCAAAATTTGAACTATAATCGATGAACAACTGAATGGTGGATTTGTTAACACGGATTTATGTATTAAAAACATAGAAGCCTAAATCTTAGTAAAAACTTGTAAACAAAATAGAGGAGGAAACAAACAGGCGAGCTTGCAATAAAAGAAACAAGCGTGTATACGCGCAAAGCGTTACTTGAACGTCCGGAGTGCACAGTGTCCCAACTCGCCTCATATAAGAGGCCGTATTCTGAGGAAAAATCAAAATCAAATTCAAATTTCTTTATTCAAATAGGCCCGAAAGGAGCACTTATGAAAGTTAAAATGAATGACTAACAGCGGGCCTCTGCAACATTCGTCTACCCGAATCACAGACTAAAACTAATGCTGTCTTTATCAGAACATAATAAATAACAAAGACACCAATAGACCCAATCCGTGCTCAAAGTCAACGAACCTTCCAGAAAAGATATATCATATATGGTATGTAGTCTTTCTCACTTTAAAATAGGTTAACATTTGATCAGAATCTCCCTAATCTTAATATCTATGTAGTTTATCATCAGTTGGATGACATCCACTGCTGAACATAGATAGGCCTTTGACCAGTACCTCGGTTCAGTTGGTGGTCAGTGGTCACCTATGCTATTATATAATAAGGGAACATTTATCGTTGTAATTATGAATTCATAGTAGCCACGGTAAACGTCCATACTATCGACACAAAATTTATAAATGCGAAAACGTGTTTGTTGGTTTGTTGATTTGTTGGTTTGTCCTTCTTTCACGCAATAGGTAACGAAGTAACGGATCGACGTGACTTTTTTTTTGGCATAGATATAGTTTATTTGGCATAGATTTCATGGTTTTTTTTTTGCGTTGTTTTTCTAAAATAAAAGTAGCCTAAGTTACTCCTTATAAAATCAGCTATCTACCAGTGAAAGTCCCATCAAAATCGGCCCAGCCGTTTCGGAGATTACCCAGAACAGACAGACAGACAAAAAATTAAAAAATGGTTGTTTTGTTATAGATACCGTATATACTTTCATATGCATTTGGTAAAAAGCTGTTACTGTGATATTACAAACGGACACTTCAATTTTATTTATTTGTATAAATGTAAATTCCAACCAATCTAGAAATGATAATTATTATTATCATCAATCATATATTTTTCAATAGTTCTACGATCCAATACCGGATAATAAGACTGCATAAGACTATAAATAAGTCCAGGTAAGGGTTCTTAAAAATACATAAAAAAATAACAAAATGTGTGTTGTTAGTCTACTCTCTCAATTTCTCTCATTGTACCTTTCACCAAAGCTTTGTAGAAATGAAATAACCAGCTGAATAAATCGTGTTATAAATTTTAATGTCTACAGATAAAGCTTAAAGCAATCGAAGGCCAATAGATCAGAATAAGCGGCGAGGCTTGCAGGCAGCGAGGCTTGCAGGCTCCGAGGTTCCGAGCTCGTCCAGTGCGGCGTTTTTGTCTGGCGGACATTTATTGTTTTAATGGCGCACTCTACTCATATTTCTCCCGGCTCTTTGTTAGTTTTTACTTATTACCACGTCGCTGCAGTGCCCGTATGAATAAATTCCGCACCGAGTACTGCTGGTGTTAGTGCCGCGATCATTTCATATTAAATTTTCATTTGGCTTTTGGCCTTTTGGCTGTGGATTTGCCCTCTAGGCGGTCGCGCGGTCGCGGAGGCAAGGGGATGCAATATTCATAATACAGCCGGTGGATCTGCATTTATGTTTATCTTCTAGTTTTGATAGCGTGCGCCGTGTGCGCCGTGTGCTGCTTTAATAAACTTTTATAAACTTTACTAGCTTCCGCCCGCGGTTTTCACCCGCGTTCCCACAGGAACCGTGCATGTTTCCGGGATAAAAAATAGCCTATGTTACTCTCCGGTCCATAAACTATATCTATGCCAAAAATCACGTCGATCCGTTGTTCCGTTACTACGTGAAAGGACAAACCAACAAACCAACATACCAACAAACACACTTTCGCATTTATAATATTAGTAGGATTTATTTGGGTAGCGAGATGATTTTGAGAGCTCACAAGACAAGCAACAGTAGGGAAGTAGGGATATAAAATACAGGTTTGGATATAGTTAATTAGGATTCAAGAATAAAGGCGAGTATTTGCGCTGCAAATAGAGTACCAATTAACTTGCTTGTGTTAACCTAAACGTTATTTCTGGAAGGCAACCCAAGTTATTCAAAATTTGTATTTCCAACTGCACATACGCCTGACTTATTAAGCGGTACTTACGTTGCCAGCAATTTTTCTACCCCTGTGCAGGTGAAAAAGCTCACGATTTAAAGGTGAGGTTTCCACAATTTAAGGCTCTCGCAGTGTAAGGCTGTGCAGTTTTTGCCAAACGTTTGTTATAATAGTCGCGGTGCTAAAAGGATAATATCCGCAAAAAAGTCGCACGGACTCGCTTTAAACGGATGACGTTAAGGTGGAGAATAAGGATAGAGGTATACTTGGAGAGTGGAGGATTACCTGGCTATTATAGAGCCCATACGCACTAGCGGTCCACCTAGGTGGCTATTATTTTGGTTGGACTTTTGTAGCGTTTTAGTGCGTACAATATGAGCGGTTGAATTTAGAGTAATAAAGCGGCTAGCTGTGGCACCGCATTAGTGCGTCATAGTTGCCATTAACCGATAATGCATGATTAATTGGGATGTTGATTGATTTTGGGAAAGTGTTTAAAACGATGCGAATGGTCCTAATGTAACCCAAAATATTTAAAATTACTTTTTGAATACAGCTAATACTTTAATTTTCATGTATTTTAAATGCCATTTCATGTTTCGCTCCAAAACGCCAATATTGGTCACGTGGTCGATGTGACGTCACGCGCTGAATACAATTATTCATGGCACAGATAACTATAATCACAGAAATCACTCTAAAATACTAGGCAGAAAGAGCAATATACTCATTCCGATTGAGCGAGTGACGTCACGCGCTTTGATTGACGTTTTATGTCACGTGACTTCGGAGTGATGTGATTACATTTTGATTATTAAATTAAAATTAAAATTAAATTCATTAAAAATATGCAAAAATATTGTGTTTTATAGGATTTATGTCACAAAAACTACCGTTTCGCGGCAAAATTATATTTTTATTGAATACAGTCAACATCCCAATTGTTATGCATCAATCACGGACCACGCGCGAACCATGGAAAAACCACGATCACCGACGCTTCTACGTAGAAGCGATCTATATTAGGCGCAGGTCTAATACAGATTTTAATGTACGGAGAGATCGCGTAAGCTCGAATTTACGTAAACTTTTCAAGGAAGTATATTTTTACTAAATAGGTAGTTACAAAGAAATTCTCAAAGGTAACTAAAAATCTCTCTCAGGCTTGTAACTTAATAATGCTGATTGGTTCCTCCGGTGCACCCCAGGCTTCAGCGGCTTGTGTTCTAATTACCCCCATATATAACGCGCGGACGCGCGGTTTTGCCTGATTTTTATACTTTTTGCGCTAGATACTCGTTATATTTTAAAGAAAAACTCATATTACACGGTGCTCTTTTACCTGCGGGGGAAATTTAATAATCGCTGGAAAAAAGTACATGTTATACTTACTTGTTTTGTTACTCTGTGGTTCTCGGAAACTGGCGTGTGTTTACCGAGTATGTGTGCAGTACTATCGATTAATAATGAATAATTTTATGGCATCTTTAATGTTTTGAAATCAAATGGTGCTATAAATAAAATGTATTTGAATTATGATTATGACGATTAAATTCGTCGGGTTTTGTCCCCTTTTTTTGGTAAGTACCTATATAGGTACCTACTTTTTTTCTATAATCTTAAGGTAAACAATGCAGAACATGTTTCGTAGCACTAAATAGCTGATGCTTAAAAGTACATAGCGCTAAATAGTGTTTGTTAATACGAATTTCCTTAAATCCCTAAGCCCATAACGGGCTACCGGAGATAGTTCCAAGAGAAAGTATCGATTTGAAATTCATAAACCGACTAAATAAATTTGAACAAATACAATCTATTAAGTATAAAAATGAGGAATTTTTAAATGATAAATTGTAATGATAAATAAAGCTATAAAACTGCATGATAATTGTATTGGTAATGAAGTACTAATCTAGTAAAAGTTGCTTTGCCCTACGAGTACAGAGTCTATAGGTAATGAACTGTTTATGTATAATTCTAATCTATGTAGCATTATGGAATGCAATAAACAATTGAACTGAATTGAAAATACATAATTGTAGTTGTAATTCCAAGTAGCGAGCTACCTCAGCCCGCCGGCGCCGCCCAGCGGATAAGCAGACGTCGCACGTAGCTCCGAGACCTTCTTGCCAACTTTGCCAATTTTCTTCTTAACCAAATTCCGTAGTCAGCTCCATCCTAATCCCAAGCCAAGTTTTTGCTAATTATAATTTCGGTGGCCCTTAGTTGGAGTCACTTGGAGCTTAGTTTTTGCTGATTTCTTGTAATTAACGGAGGCGTGCTTGATGATTCAGGTAGCGAAGTTTTGTGGCCACATTTTGTGAGTCAGATTTATAGTTAAATTAGGTTTGGTCTTAAAATTTATACGCTGGTAAAAATGACTAAAACTACAATAAAGTGTCTACAAGACAGACACACAGACGGACATCACATAGGTACTGAAATCTCATGTTCCTTTTCACCTCATAATCACGGAGCACCAAAAATATAGTAGACATAAAAACATTATTTAGTATTGTTTATTAGGATTCGTTAATCATAGACAATTTATACATACAAGTGCCTTCATAACTTTGGTGTGAGTATGTATTATATTTATATTATTGCGTAAAATATGTAAAAGTTGGAATTATTGGTTAGTACTCAATTACGCTTTTCGATTACAATACGGATTTGTTTGAAATTTAATGTCTATAGTCAGATAGTAGTAGTAGTTTAGAACACGTATGGAGTACTTTTTATCTCGGAAAAACGCACAATCAACAAAGCGTTGATACATGTTGACAAAGCGAAAGAAGTTGTGTATACAGACGTTCTTAGTAGCCACTCAAAAGGCGACTTTACTTTTCCTAATAACTGGTTGGCGTGATAAAACTAAAATATCATCTGCGTAGTTTTTGTCGTAAGTCGAGTTAGTTCGCTCCGCCGATTATCTGTTCTGTGGCTCCTCTGACAAGCTGAATTAAACACGTCCATGTGTTTTGAAACAGAAGTTTCGACACTCGACGGAGAGGCAACAGACTTATGTTGCATTAAACCACTTTACAAAGATAAATGGTTGCAGACGTACTTACGCGGATTTGCGCGTATCGTCGGTGACGTTTTGCTGCTTAGTGTGGCGTATCGTCAGCGTAGCGTATCGT